>CM012449.1:12610367-13852319 GCA_003999625.1 Oryzias javanicus | reverse complement strand
GAAAACCATGAGTTGCCTCCCAGGCCATCCATGATGTCCTGCACCCTCGGGATGGGCTGGCGATCTGCTACGGTTTTACGGTTCAACTCACGGTAATCGATGCACAGGCGTAGGGTTCCATCTTTCTTCCTAACACACACTATTGGGGAAGCGTACGGGGAGGAGGATTTCTGAACCCAACCCTGTGTGATGAGATCTTGAAGATAGTTCTTCATCTCTTGATACAAGGGTTTTGGTACTGAGAGGTAAGCCTTAGCCACCGGATTAGTGTCTTTAAGTGAGATTGAAAGCCGTAAATTCTCAATAGAGCCAATGTCATCATCAGATTTAGAGAAGGAGTCTGATTCTTCTCTTAACATTTGTTTAACAAGATCTTTTTCAGAGGAACTAAGGTGGTTCAAGTCAACTGGGGGATCCCATTCAGTATCAGAGGTTTGTTTTGTCTTTACTTCCACATTCTTTATACTGGCTTTGGGAGTAGTGCAGGGTTGTTCAAACACTGTCGATGGATAAACGGCTTGAATGGACTGGACTGTCCCAACCACTGTTCTGCCAGTGAGTACTATGTCGTGACCTGTCGGGTTATGCACATCCACAATGATGAATGGTTTTGCTCCTTTGCTTAGTTTCACAAGAGTGTCTGTAAATTCTAAGCCTTCTGGCCACTGTGGATTGACACTAGGCTCAAAGATCAGTGTTGTGTCATCTGGTAGAGGTGATGTCAAAATGTGGCACTCCACTTTTACAGTTTTGCGCGTGGGGACAGTCACGTGCTCCCTGGTCATTTTTACAACATACTCCAATGGTTGCTGTTCAGCTGTGACTCTCTGGACAAACACTTCAGCATCCCCAATTTCAAAATCCAAGAAAGCTGCCTGAACAGCTTTGATTAGCTGTCGTTTATCATTGGTCTCCTTTTGCTGCAGCTCTGTGTTCACAATAAGTGCAATGACATTTGAACCAATGATGGGTCGAGCCAGACTGTTACCTTTAATCACCAAGGTGGGGACAAAAACTTCTGATGTGGGGACTCCTTCACCTGCAGCTAATTTAAATGTAATCTCTATCCACCCAATGTATGGAAGATCTTCACCATTAGCTGCAATGAGGCTTAGAGTGTCATTAGTTTCCATAATTTCAGAAATGTCTCTCACTGTTACACCTGGTAAGTAGTCTGCTTTCCATTGCTCACTAATTACAGTCACTTGGGACCCGGAATCCCACAAAGCTTGAACTTGCTGGTTTTGAATGTAGCAGTCAATCAGATATTTTTGTCCAACTAATGGTGCAACTTGAGCACGTCTCTTCTTTTGGGGCTTGGCATGAACCGCATTACATGAAGTTGTTGGACACTGGTTTCTGTGAATAATCCAGTGCTCATATTGACACGCCTTAGAACAGTAGAGTACATTTTTGCATACAGCACATTGTCTGAGACTCACATTTCTCCCGCATGCACCACAGTTTGCACAAATTTGGGGCACTGCTGATGAAGTGGTCACTCCCTGCCCCGCTGGGGTGGCCCTTGCTCGTTTAAAGCACCTCTTCTGACTTGGCCTGATCGTCCCATTCTGCAGCCAGCGGAGAAATGCTCGCTGCTGCCACACTTAAAGCAATGAGTGCAGTTTTCCAAATTTTCCTGCTGACAGCTATAACATCTCCTTCTGAGTCGTGGTGGAGCTGTGGGAAAGGAGTGTTGGTTGCCATACCTTTGATTAGGTGGGGAGTAGCCATGTGCTGCAGGTGCTTGAGGGAAACCATATTCTGTTCCAGGGGCCCGAGAGTACCACTGTTGTGCTGCAGAGGCTGGGCGGTATCTGCGCTGCATTTCAGTTGGTGGAAAATAGCCTTGTTGAGTTGTAGGTGCTGGGGTGGCTCGGTGTGTTGATGTTGGATTGTTGTAGTCTGTTGCCGTATGCTGCGACGTCCACTCTGGTCCTGGTGGAAAGCTTGGGTGCTGCTGATGTTGGTATGAGGGCTGCTGCATTGATTCTTTAATAGAAGACACTTCAGCTTTAAGATCTTTTAGGAGGATCATGTTAGCTTTCATCTCTTGCAGTTCTGAGAGTATATCAGTTTTATCTTGGCTGTGGCTCGCCTGGCTTGTTTTTTCCTTTTTCTCATTGGGAGTATGGTCAGACTGAGCAGAATGAACAGTTGCATGGCGCTGCGGCACGGTCAGTTTCTTTTTATCTTGTCTCTCACTTTCATAAGCACATGCAATGTTTAATTTCTCAAACAGGAGTTCATCAGAGACATCCTCTTTCTCCAGAAATGGCTGAATGTCACGTTTTATGTTATCGCTCTGCAGACCAGTCATAACTGTATGAAGAAACATATTCTGCACTAACACTGGGTCATATCGGAGACCTGACTCTGACTCTTGTGAGGCAAACAGAATCTTTTGTCTTAAATCGAGAGTGCGAATAAGGAAGCTCTGAGGTGTCTCTTTTATGCTTTGAACTTCGGATGACAGCCTTTTATATAGTTCTGTAGCACTCTTTTCTTGGTAGTGACAACGGAGTATTCTTCTCAAAATAGGGAGTGAAAGGTCACTTTTCCCCTCTAAATAGCTGCGTAACTGCATCCCTGGAACAATGGCCCTTATAACAGCATCAACAATTTCTGTCTCTGGAAAGCCTTTAACAAGTCCATGCTCAATCTGACGTGCTAAGCTGGAAAATGGGAGGCGGTCTTTCTGTCCTGGCTCTCCGATTTGTCCAGATATTTTAAATTCTTTGTGCCAGAGAGATGGAGTTGGAGCTAGAGAAGAACCTGAGGCTGTCATTCTCTGGATGGGTGGGGCGATTTGTACTTTATGTTCACTTCCTCCACCAGCAACACGAGTATAGTTTTGTTGCTGTGACTGAAAAGGCTTACTTTGTTCTGGCGCATTGCTGAGCGTGTCGCTATGTTCATCCTGATCTTTATTGAAAGATGTCTGGGGCTCATTTGCATGAACAGCCATTGTTTCAATCTGGAGCTCAGTTATTTTATCTTTAAGGGTGAGTAGGGTTGTCATTCCCATATCCTCAAGTTGCTGCAACTCTTCACTTTGCAAATGACTACTTATCATCAAGATGAGTGAGGTTCTGTTCTTTCTTTCAACATGTTCGAATTGGGCCCCAGCAATGAGGTGAAAGTCACACAGTTCTTTTAGGCTCTCAATTGGCAGTGTACACAAACTTCCAATTATTTCTAACTGCAATTGCTCTACTTCGGTTGACTCCATTTTCCTTGCAGCAACAACTTGGTGTCCTGTTGTAGCAATAACTTGTGTGTTCAAACTCAACAGCAGCGCCCCTGGTAGCTTGGCTTTACCTCAGATTGCTTTAGTTGTTGTTGTTTGACGCACAGATCGCCACAGTTTTGTCCACTTGCTGTCGCCTGCCTGGGTACGTTGAATGGGGGGACTGAATGAGAGCTTGGGACGTCTGTTTTCAGCAGAAGTTGGCCTTGCTTCACTCAATCCCAGCGGTGCCTCCAAAATGTTACGCCCCTGAAAAGGGGAATAGTGAATGAATCACACGAGACAGATGCTGCTTGAGCCAAGTCCAGTGTAATAATGATGACATTTCACAAAAACAATATACACAGTTACAGTGTTGCATTTACAACCACAGAATTCCAGACTTAACAAAAATAAACTGTATCAGCTGACTCATATAGCATTCTGTATAAAGTAAGCAAGTAGAATTGATAACTAAGGTTACAAAAAGAAATGAAAATATTATTACAGTGATTCGTAATAACCACGCTTTTGCTTTACACAATTATCATAAAACATATTCGTTCTCAGTGTTTTTTCTGTATACAATCCTCCAACAGCTAAGGCTAATTTCAACCAATCAATAGAACGTGACACAGTTACCAGGTGCTGAAGCTACGTGATGTAGCTGCGCAGCAAAGCTAGCTAGCTAGGAAACCCCGCCATTAGCAGCATTCAATAACTGTAGTGGAGTAGCTCAGAAACGAAGATATTTATATTTTCTAACACAGAACAATAAAAAATACAGAATATATAAAAGATTAGAACTGTTTTTACCTGAAAAGGGGAATAGTAAATGAATCACACGAGACAGATGCTGCTTGAGCCAAGTCCAATGTAATAATGAACCAACGGAAGCAGCACGTCTCCCCTTCGTGAGCTCAGTCAAAAACAATCGAAAAACGATCAACAAATAAAACTCTCAGAACTATATAGTTGAAGGAAAGTTGAATGAAAACAATATAAAATTAAGGCGATAACTCAAAATGACACGTAAATATTACCATTAGATCTGATATAATTTTAATAAAGCTGTTTTTTACATCAAGACCAGATTAGTCGATTGCAGATGAATCCATGACTATGTCATTGTCTATTCTCGGAAAAATGAATTAAATAATTTTCTCTTTTCCCATTTAGTACAATTATAAATAAACTAATTATTATTTTCCAAAACAATTTGTTTCTTTTTGTCAAAAATTCTGTTTCCCTTAAATTCTATAACAAGACTATTACAGAGACGCCATGTCATAAAGCTGGAATCATGTCAGGCTGGTTTCTTAAACATGATAATGAGTTTACTTTACTCATATGGCCTCAACTGTCACCAGATCTCAACCCAGTAGATCACCTTTAGGATGTGATGGAACAGGAGATTGGTATCATGGATGTGCAACCGACAAATCTGTAGCAACTCTGTGATGCCGTCATGTTAATACAGACCAATCTCTCTGAGGAATGTTTCCAGTATCTTGTTGAATCTATGCCACCAAGGAGTAAAGCAGTTCTGGGGGCAAACCGGAGTCCAATCTGATATTAGCAATGTTTACCTTATAAGGTGGCCTGTGAGTGTATGTAGAATTATAACATTTTTCTTGGCAGCTGTTCTATAAATCAGATTGAAATAAATTTAAATTATTTGCTGGATAAGCCCTTGGCAGTGTCATCTTAATCTTTCCTTAATCTTGTCAGCATGTTTCTTTTTTTTCTTTAGTTTATTTCGCTAATTTATTTAAGTGTTATCTGCTAGTAATAATATATACAGTTTTGGAGAAAACTTCACTTTGCTGTCATTTTTTATTTTTTCTGCTGTTTAAAACATGCATTAATATCTGGTTGTAATTCAGTGAGCTTTTTATTTATGTAGAGGCCGTCCCTCCTAACCGGCTGTCAGGAAAATATCTCTTAGCGTTTCAACCAATAAAACCCTTTTTTAGCATTTCCTTTTACTCCGACTGAAGCAGTACATGTCATGTCATTGCCTTGGAGGTTTGTCGAGCACTCAGCCCACACACCCGTCAATCTGTACCACCTTTCTAACAGGTCAGTGAAGTAATCCGTCTCTATTGACTCTGGGGCTGATACTTAATATGGAGTTTAAATACGTGTTCATGGAGAACAAAGCGGTTTCATTACTAACTCATAGTTATGAAACCCTAACCCAAGGGTGTCAAACTCAATCGCACAATGGGCCAAAATCCAAAACATACCCTAATTATTAACAATAATAACAATTAAACAGAACGATCTGGAGAGCTGGATGGAGTTAATCGGAGTTACTCGCCTTCACTTTGACACATGTGCCCTAACCCTATGGCAGTGAGCAGTTACCAGGAACCTCACCACCTCAAGGGTGGTTCTTTTCCTTGTCTGTTCCAGGTCTATATTGACAATCCCTATTCATGAGTTGTATTTAGTCAAGAGATGACAAATAATTGGGTTAATCACAATTAATTTATTATGAACACTTTGAACATTTTAAAAATTGCATTAAGCTAATCTTTAAATTCTTACTTTTATTGTGTTCCTTAAACATAAAAACAAGGGGTCCAACTATTTACTTACATTAGAGTTTTGTTTTATTTTGGCTGAAAACGCATCTTACACTGCTCTCGGTCTCACGCGATACTCACCATGTCACTGTTGTGACACCGTCAGTGTGCAACTTTGTAGTTCTAAACAAAACTAAGCCCGACATAAGTCCCAATGCACATCTATGATCTGTTATGGGAGTGATAAAGCTGGACAAGGTCTTATGTGGAGGGTTGATCACATGGGACAGTAAACTGCAACACAGAATATCAACATTTGATATTAATCAAATGTTTGTGGTCAATGTTATTTGGATTGCTCAGTAATGTGTTCCTACTGCCTTTATGTTAAATTGAAACACTTTGAATTTTTTTTTGTCCTAATTGATTGAAATAAAAAAAAACCCTTGATGGTGTTATAGTTTATAGTTAAGTCCATAATAAAATATAACATAAGTTCTTTATGATAAAGAACTTCATAAAGCCCCTTTTTAAGTTATATTTTAAACTTAACTGTACAAAAACATTTTTTTTACAGGTTTAGACAAAATTATCAGCAAATGAGATTTTTCACTAAAATTAGTTGGTTTGATTAAAACTGACTGGTTAGATTAATTACTTGCAGGTCCTGATTAATTAATTTAAAAAAATGTTGATCGCATGACAGGATTTGGTCGTCTACAGTGTGTGGGTTATTTTGACATTTTTGAAAAAAAATCTTTTTTTCTAAATTTCTGCAGTAGAATTAAGGGAGATGCATTTTTCAGGTCATTATTGTTTGCTAAATGTATGAAGCTTCCCATATCAATCTGTTTCTTTTTTTAATACTTAAATATTAAATACAGAGTTTGCTTCCTTCTAATGTTTTCATATTTCATGTTTTAGAAGTTGACAGTTTTATTTGGGGAGGGGGGTTTCTTGTCACTGATGTCCAATAATAGAAAAAATAGTATATAATTAAAAATTAGTATATAATTAATGTCAACTGGCAACAACAAGAGCATTTGGTTTTACACATGGCTGACAGATTTTTGTGTTCTTTCGTTCATTTCATTGTTCTTGAAATTTCTATTATTTTTCATTTTATCTAGGGTTAATATTTCAATAGGCTGCACCTGTTACTTTTACCTTTAAAACATATAATTACCTTTGGTTGATCAAAACGATTACCAATTAAGAGGTCTTTTTGGTCACCGCGGTTGTCATAATTAAAAGAAAAGCCTATTTTTAAATTATACGTATTTCTGACTGTTAAATATCTTACATGGACTGCTGAAAAATTTTAAAAAAATTACACTTTTGTTCAGCTCTCTGCAGTTTTGCAGAGACCCGAGCTGTTGCCAGTGTGACTGTAAATCCATACAACCTGCACTTACCTCTGAAAACCAATTAAGACTTCAATGAAGCTGTTAAATATTCTTCCATACATTTTTATGGACTAAAACCCAGATAAAGATCCACAAGAGCAACGTGAGGCTACATCAAAGTGACCGCATGGAGAGCCAATTAGCTGGTTGGTACTGAGAGGATCATCATCTGGGTCCTTGCTTCTCATTTATTCATTTCCACATGCTATTATGGCAACTGGAAGTATAAAAAATTGACTTAATAACTAAAATCTGTTTTTAATAATTTATGTATCTTGTAATCAATACCTGTCAAAGCTATATGTTAACAATTACATCTAACAAACCGGCTTTGTTTTAATAGAAAATAAATTAAAGTAAGTAGTCTTTTTTTTTTGGCAATAGGAGCAGCATAAATGAAAAGAGTTCAATGTGATTTTTTTATCATAAATCTGGAAATTTCATAAAAATTAGATTGAAATAAGAGCAGTGCAGCATGAAAAGATCATAGTATTACATAATTTCCAATAGAAACTGGTTCTTATTTTTTTAACGCTCAATTAGGTCAGTCAGATTTGAATTTGTTCTAATACTTTCGTTCATAATTAGTTTCTTTCTTTTCACTGGATTTTTCGCTTTTTCCTCAATAATAAAACAAACTTTTGCTCTTTTAGATACGAGAGTGAACTAAAACTAAGGACGTTGCAGTCTGAATAAAACTATAAATGTTTTAGTTTTTCTCAGGACTCATGGTGTCGGTCCACCAGTCATTTGGCTTGACTGCCTGGTGCTTGTGAAGACCAAATAAAGGCCGTCAGCCACAGACTTTCTTTTTTCTTCTTGCTGGCAGGTCACTGGTTTTCATTTTATCTTGAAGGCTGAATAAATTGGTTTTTTTTTTTTTTTTTTTTTTTTTTAATTTCTGAGTTTAGAGTTTAGTCTCACTTTAATGCCAGTGCCTATTGGCCAGGCTTGTTTCACACAATCCACGACACAATGATTTTACCACTGCTTTAAGTCACTCCTCAAAGGAAACATCTCTTTTTAAGAAAAGTGTCCCTTCAATATATTTACCTCCAAAAAATGTGATTTTCAAATTATTTTTGTTTTATCACTTCTAACTGGAATGTCAGATAATACTGCATCAACACGTGCCAACAAACTTATTAAATGTGAATCTGTTGTGCAGACAATTGATGTAATAGATTAATAGAAAAAAAGACAGAAGAGTCATCATTATAAGGGAAAACAATTCATAAGACATGACGAATGTATAATAATGAAAGTTGTAGTCACATGAATCTTTGCTGGATCTAGAGAATCTGGCCACAGAGAAAAAAAATAATTTGCCAGAAGTCCTCGACCGGAATCATCTGCATGATCCATCTGTGTCTCCCCTGCTACACCCTTACCTTAAGTGTTGTCGCCCACAGTACACCCGTAGAAATAATTGTGCATGAACATTTTAACTCTATAAGTTCACCGAGCGGTATGGCATCTGTATACCATTTAGGATTGACCTTTTTTCTCTAGCAGAAAGCCCGTATCCACCCCTAAGGGCTAAGGTTTGATACATATTCTACCCTGTGTTTACCTGTATGACAGTTGTTTTTATTTGCATTATTTTTCACCTTATTGAAGCTGTTCATAAAGTCAGGATATTTCTTTTCGGATAAACCTCTTTGTGCGATCACGGTAACCATTACTATTGCTAGTTGTTCCATGTTCTGTGTTGCTTATCGTGTTCGGCGAAGAAGAACTATTTAGTTCTTGACTTTCCCATCCTTTAAGGACTGCTATTTTGTGGCAATCTTATGCCTCAGCACATCCCAGCCATGTACTCCTTCTCCACACTCTGGTTTCATTTATTCTCTATCCAGTTTCCTCGACTCACAATTGAAAATACGGTAGAGCTTGATATTAACTTTTTCATACAAATAATCTTCATTTTACCAAAACCAGTTCCTGTTTTTGATTTGCTCTGAACGCTTCTTTGAACTTGTATAGAAAAACACCAACCAACTTAAAAACAAAGGTCTGACCAAAAATTGAAAGCACGAGTTATTCATGTGGGTATTTTGTTTTTTGAGAAGTAAAGGAACAAGTTCAGATGACATGTAAATCATTAAATGGCTGTAGAAAGTGAAGAGGACTGTAAATAGTCAGAAAACTGATTAATTGGGTTTTTTTTTTACTGGTTGGTTCTCATTTCAAACAATGCCACCTCCATTTGAGCAGATGATGTAACTGTGAGACATTTCCAATCAGTTTGATCCACTCCTGAAAGTACAGTGTCAAACCGAAGCAGGTCACAGAATGAATGTTCATGTTTTTATTTTTTCATCTGAATTGCTCTGTTATCTCAGCTAAATTTAAAAAGGTTTTGCACATCAATCCTATATTTCTTTTCTTCTCCTTTAGAAGCAGCATCAGTTCTAAAACTTTGCTATTTTAACCATCTTTTTTACAACCATTACTAATCATAACAAGAGGTTGAGAAAGACAGAGAATCCATAGGTTTACTTTCTGTACTACCACTTTAAATCAGAGAAAAGACTCACGTATAAGAACAGTGTGCGACAGGCCTGAACAGCCGTCTGAGAGATTATCTGTTCAAAATTGTGTTTTCATTTATCAATGTCTTCTTTTATGAATTTGTTTTCTCAAATATCCCACACTTTCCCAGTTTTCTGAGTTCCTGAGCTGGAACAGGTTTATTCAGATTCAGAGTCTGGGCTGAAAGTTTCACGGTGAAGTTGTTCCAAGGACATTGATGGTTCCTCATTTTCTTCAGTCATGCTCTACTAGAGGATAAGATTAATCACTACTGACTAATTAATCATTATTCCCATTTGATAGAAGTCATCACTGGTGTGTATATCTATGAAAAGACGAGGGGATGCAAAGACTCCACACTGTTATTAAAATGGTTCCCAATATTTCTCTCAGTAACAGCAAACACATCATCTTCATTACTCATGATTCATATCAAGTTTTACCTGTTATGTTTTGTCAGCTCATTTCATTTTAGGTTTCCGCAGCTGCCTTTTACTATGCTGGAGCGCATAAAAAATGTTGTCCGTTTCCCCCATAAAAGAAAAGATAGTTAGAGTTCAGTACAGTAAATTTACTTTCAAGCTGTAATATCTACTGATATTTTTCTCCATCTCTCCTTTGCTTCAATGAATGTCATTTAAAAAAAAAAAAAGTATTGACATTCAGTGTATGAATGCGTTTGGCGGTGACCATGTCACACTGTTTTTGTTTACCTGTTGCCATGGGGATTTACTGAAACCACGGTTGCAGGTGTTTTTCTGTTGCCATAAGTGATATAAACTGTCCTCTCCAGAGCCGGAAATTGGAGTTTTCCAACTCAGACTAAGTTGCTTGAGAGTTCAGGAGTCAGTTTTGAGTTTGTTAAACTGAGTGTGATGGCACTGTCCACTGGTAAGCAATAAAGTTACCTCTCCACTCCCTTTTTTGCGCATAACTTTCAGCTACAGCCTCAGTACTTCAGCAACATTAATGCACACACACCATTTGTTTTATTTTGTTTATTAATGTGTAGCGCACACATTTATTTATTTTTTGCTCTGTTATATTTGATTTTATTCAAATATTTGAGATACTTTGTAGACTTCCTGGTGGGGAGTAGAGAGTAGGGGTTGGCGTATTAATCTGAGTATCAATACCAAGTTAAAGTAGTGATAACTTTAACGATACTTACCTTTTGATACTTTTGTTGCAGTTTTTCTTTAATACAATGAAAAAAGTTAAACATTGGCTCAATTAACATAAATTCTGTATTTTGTTAGAATTGTTTATTTATTTATTTTGTTTTCTTCAAATAGATACTTTTGTTGATTGTCTTTTGGTTGATTGTTTACTCGAACCAAAAATGTAATTTGATAAAAAATAATATTTTTAAAGGCAACAAATTACAGGAGTTTTGTTACTTGATCCAATGTTTTACTTTTTACAGTTACAGCTTGAATTTCCTTGTGGATTTCATGCCAGCGTGGCGTCTATGTGTCTGCAGCGTTGCCAGATGGTGCAAAAAATAGCTCAATTTGTGCAGGGAAACTGCCCAATCTGGCAACATTGGTTTTCTGTGTAAATAGATCAACACCTCCTCACACCTTGCCCTTCACTTCCCTGCCTCATCAGAAAGTCTTAAGTCATTAAGAACCCCACTATGCATGCAACATTTTTTTGTTTGTTTAGTTATATTTTTATTCAATACAGTGTTGCTTTGTTTACTTTTTCCCTTTAATATTTTAGTATTGCTTTTGTTAAAAAAAAAAAAAAAAAAAAATATATATATATATATATATATAATATATATATATATATATATATATATATATATATATAAAAATTCATTAATCTTGCCGGCCACTTTGTCCCTTTCGGGGTCACAGGGGTGCCGGACCCTAACCCGGCTGCTGATGGGGGAAGGCATACACCCTAGACAGGTCACCAGTCTGTTGCAGGCTTCAATCACACACCCCTACACACTTACTTTCCCACCTAGGGGCAACTTAGAGTAACCAATTAACCTTTGAATCATGTTTTTGGATGGGAGGAAGCTACAGTCCCCAGAGAAAAAACCCACATATGCACGGTGAGAAAATGCGCAGTGGTGGTTCTGTTTCATATCCTCCAGCCGGGATTTGAACTGGGGCCTTCTTGCTGTAAGGCGCTGTATATATATATATATATATATCTATATATATATTTTTCATAATTATTTGTGACATTTATTTTAAGTAACATTTTTTCAGGCGATTTATAAAACTGATTTAATTTTATGCGTGTGCAGGACAATACTATGAAATTTTAACCCCGTTATATGTTCATTGTCTGATCAGCCATTAAACCCCCAAATGTGTCTGGAGATTACTTTGACTTCTGTTTAAGCTTCCTTTTGCTGTGTATAGATTTAAGTTATGATCAGTTGTCCTCTTAAATGAGTCCAGCTTTAACTTTTCTAAATAATAAATGTGATTGTAGGGATTAAGTCCACATGACTCCAACCATATATTGGTGTGTGATTTCCTCCATGACAAATGTGGACAAAGGTGGACAGGATTTTATGCCTGCCATGGACATTAGAGAAACTCAAAAATCAAAGATTAAAAAGCAGTTTAGCGCACTGTCTTGTGGGGTCCAGATGACCCCACTTTTAATGTAAACAAACCAAGGAGAACAGAAAGGTTACCACATTTGGAGTTAAGCAGGCTGTAAACTGGAATGAGTGTGTCGGTGTGAGAGTTAAATCAACGTTTATTATGCCTGTGTTATCTGATAAGACGGCACAGAGGTCTGACAGAAATGGAAAGAGGTATGATGCCTTTAGTGAGATTCACTCAGCATGTAAGTAAGGTGGAAAAATTGGGATACAAACGAGAAACAGAGCTGTCTGAATGGAGCTGTTAAAATAAAAAAAAAAAAAACTGAGAGACTGAGGGAGTCAAATTTGAGAAAAGTAATTCCAGAATCTTTTTGAAACTGCTATACGCTGTGTCAAAAGTCGGTTTGAGAAATGTTGAAACAGCCAGAATGCATCAATCAGATCTGCTCCTTGTGTAGTCAGGAAATAGTAGCTTGAGGGGGTGATGAATAGAAAGGGTGAATTTGAGGTTAAATCACATATAAAAGGAGTGGAAGCTGGAGAGGTGATCGAGCAGATGTGTTCATGTTGTGTCCAAAGGTGATAAAAGATCTGCTGCCTGAAAGCAAGTCACGCTTAAAGTTTAATAGAATAGCAGCAAGTCTTCACTTTAACAGATTTAATAGCCGAGAAAAGCCCTGCAAACTCCTGCAACACCAAGAACTGTTGGACTGTGTGTGTTTGAGAGACTGAAATGGCCTACAAAATGTTAAGTTCTATGATGGGGTCATGGTTGTTATTTTAGACCCAGAAAGAGCTTTTTTTTTTGGTTTTTTTTTTTGGAAAATGTAATTTTCACTCTACAAAAATTCCACGTGAATTAAGCTCATATGTGAGCAGGACCCGGAAACCTGGCATTTAAATATATCGTAAGAAATTGGTTTTTGAGAAGAAGTCTTTGAATTTAGTTTTTACTTTTGTCCTCACAGCATATGAAGAGTAATTAAAGCCACAAGCAACACTGAATGACTCGGCGCCACGCGCCTCAGCCCTCTTTGTCCACATTTGACCCACCCCCACTGGCTGAGCGGCTACTGCACACAAAATCTAATTCATAGAAGCAACTTTTTTCATAATGGTAGCTTTTCTGTTGGTTTTATCTTCATAGCAACCATTTTTATGTTTTTTTTTCACTAGGGGGTGACGAACAGATCAATGTAATTTTTAGAAAAAATTGGAAAAGTATATTTTTGGATGTCCTTGGCAAGTTTTTTGCTCACCACGCCCACATTCCTAATGTGTTAATATTAAATGTTATATCATTTCATTTAGCTCGAGCCAGGGATTAATGTATTAAATTTTTACAATATTCTGATATTCTGGTAAAAAATATGTGAGCAACAGTGGAACGCCACTTTAGCTAGCATGCCATGCTAACACTGTTCAAACTCTACAAACTCCAAAACAAATGCTTTTTCTACAGCGTCCCAATGATACTTGAGGAGTTCTACGAGGAGTTTAAATTTGTAGAAAGTATAAAGACAATTTTTTTTTTTTTTTTTTTTTTTAGGAAAGCTCTTCCAGAGATCAAAGGTTAACATTCATTCCGTTGTCGTAGTAGACTTAACCTGGCCACTTTTGGTTGAAATTTTGTTAAGATGTAAATTACAAGAATTGGAAAATCTGCAAATTTCACACTTTAAGCACAAAATGGTCACCAAGCTGTTGGTCTTAAAGTCATCTCAGAATAATGTCAAAACTTCCTTTTAATATCCTTGATATGTGTTTTAGTTTGTTAGTGGATTTAAAAAATATTTCTTGA
This sequence comes from Oryzias javanicus, assembly GCA_003999625.1. Classification (NCBI taxonomy): domain Eukaryota; kingdom Metazoa; phylum Chordata; class Actinopteri; order Beloniformes; family Adrianichthyidae; genus Oryzias; species Oryzias javanicus. The sequence goes on along the minus strand of CM012449.1, from coordinate 13,838,239 downwards.
GCCCCATAAGAGATTTTGACCCTGTGATGTCATTTTTTTTTTGTTTCCGGGGGAAGGGGGTTGTGTGTCATTTTTGCAGGGTTCTAGGTGTGTGCAAATTTTGGTGAGTGTTTGAGTATGTGACGAAAACAAAATGTTTTCTCAAATGCTCAGTAAGAAGGAAGAATTGGGAATACAATGAAATTCCTTCGACATCTAAATGAGTTTCAAACCCGGACTCTTGTGTTGCATTTGAGAGTTATGGAAGCTCTGCAGGATTTTGGAGAGTTTATGCAGGTGCATAACAAGAGCTGCTTCTAATGGACAAAATGTGTTGCTTTTTGAATACAAGTCCATTTGCCCCTCATTCCTTCAGCTAATGCATCTAATATGTCCTAATGAATCTCTTAGAACTAAGGATGGATCGAGGCAGCGATACAAAGTAAAGAGATGCGACATATGAGAATAAAATGCATGTGGCAGATGGCATAAAAATAACCAAGGAGACAGCAAAAATGCTGTTCAAGGTAAAATGCTTCAGAAACATTCCTCTCATCCAGCAAGGCTAAATGCAGGCTCATTAAAAATCTAAAGCTTGTACTCAAAGAGGGGGAGGGAGGTGGGGGGTTGCAGTTCAAGGGAAAGTGGGATTAAAGGCCGAGACGGACAGGTAAAATACATTTAGGAGAAGGTAACATTGATGGAAGGTAGAAGGTGACATTATATATAATAAAAAATTAAGCTCTAGAGAAAGTGCAATGATGTAGATCTTTTTTGCACAAAAAAATAAAAAAATATTTTAAACTATTTTGCCTACAGCGTTCGTTGCCCACCAGTTTAACACATCTAATATTTGTAGATAGGCTGATGTTATTGGTATGTATTTACTTGCGACTAATAACAAACCTGATGGATATTCATGTTTACCAGACTTCATAGGTGCTGACAAAATGTACATTACCTAAATCTTCCCTAGTTACGCACAAGTAGTCACTTCCATTCAGATATCCAACAGCTGAACTGCATACCGCACACACAAATGAGCCAAAGACCAAAAACTATATTTCTTTTTTGACTTATTTTAAGAAGTGTCAGAGAAAGGAAAGAAGAAAGAGAAGGGATGACATAATGAAGGAATTGAATGAATCATTGAAGTTACCAGCCTCTTTTGATGTTAAATAGAACTTTATGATATGAGAGTCAATGGGAAACTGCTTCCTTAGGCAACTTGCTTCATGTGGTCTTTGGAAGAACTGCAGCGTTTGGTATTTTCTGATTTGCATCAAACTTGGGAACTGAAGGTAGAGCTTGGTTTATATTCTTGTTTTTCACACAAATTAAGATAAACTGTTTTTTTTTTTTTTAATCATAAAATTGTATTTGATGCATAACACTAAAATAATGCAATAATGAGAGGATAAACCAGACAGCTTAAGGTACTTTCTCACCAAACGCGATTCGCACAACATATATGCGTAACCAACCCCTCTTTCTGCAAATTTGCTGCTCAAAGCTTGTCAAAAAATGTGTTCCTGACGCCATGGCCGCATGTGGGAGGAGCTACCAGCTTTAATTGTGGAAATCTCACTTAGAATGAATGGAAGACACATACAATGCGTTGAGGAATCAGGTTTATTTATTGTGAAGGGTTCTACAAAAAACATCAGTAATCATATCTCTATGTTTGGGTTATGATTATTATTAAAAGATTTTCCTGTACAGGGGGTTCTCTGTATGACAGCCGCTTCCACTGTGTTTGTGTGTCTCTGTGGCTGAGCTTAAAGGTTCACCGTTTTGTATTAATCTGAGGAGGGAAAATATAATTAGCAGCATCTCTTTGTCTGCTGGCATATCGAGCGAGTGAGCTCCGCCGCGTGAGCGGACGCCACCAATCTGTCCAGAGTGTATCCTTCGCCCCAAAATAGCTGGATGAGCTCTGAGAACCTGAGGCTCAAACGGGTAAAGGTAGAAGATGAAAGTTCTGGACAAAAACACTCGCTTTGGACTAATATTCTACCCGCTAATCGAGTCACTGAAAATGTCTCGTGTCAAAAACTGAGATCCTGATTGGTGGATGCGATGAGGCAACCTGTCAAACTTCAGGTATTTACATTTTGGCTGCTTCGCCCAATTTGCGCATCGCCGTTAAAATTGAACTGCTGGCAGACCTTTACGCCGTGCCAGTCGCTCATATTGTGCAGCAGGTCTTCAATTCGCCTCAGAGCGCACCTGCACTATTGATTAACATTGGAGCTGGCCGCCTCTGCGGCATGAATCGTGTCCACATTACGGAAAAATGACGGATGACTTGGATATATTTCGCAGGAGGTAAGGTATTTTCTGCTGGTGACATCACACTCACTTCGTCTTGTGATTATACAGTCTATAGTTGATTAGTTTTATAGGTGGCAGTGCACCTCACAGTTTAAACAAAAATCAAGTTTCGTTCATAATGTTATTGTTCAATTTAAATATTTATTATGTTTTTGGGACCATATGGTGCAATAGATTACGGTGCATTTACCTAAATGAAGATTGTGAGAAAGCCCAAGAGAAAACGGCAGAACAGCACCACCTACTGGTGGACGAAAAAAACTACACCTGTTGAACTTGCCCAGGCATGTTCTGTCGCCCTCAGAATCAGCAGAGAAATCAGTTGGGCAGAAGCTGAGAAGCTATAAGGACTGACTGGGTGTTCACCTGTTCTTTTTCCTTTATGTGTGCGTTCTTGAGGAAATGTAAGTTATTTCTGCCTCTTAATCATTGATAATTTGATTATTCTTTCAGTTTATTATTTTAACTGCAGAATATATTATGAAAGACTAAGTTGACTGAATTTTCTTTACTAAGATCTGTTTATTTGAACAACTCAGCTAATTTTGAGTGTTTATAGAGAATTATTGTGTTAAGCCTTATGTTAGTGACCTCTCTGTCATACTTAAGTCACATATTTACAAGCAGTTTATTTGGCCATGTTATAGGATTTGTCGAATATCAGAAGGACTTTATTGTAACACATTTATTTGTTATTTGTTCCAGACCACACACTTACACTTATCCAAAGACACATCCATCCTTAAAGCAACTGACTATGCGCACATCCAAAAACCTGCGCTAACTACCAACTGCTGCAGTCCACTCTGTTCATCCTTCAATAAAAGAGGAAACCTCAGTCTCTCTCCAAGCGTCTTCATTCTCTGACCGGAATCAAAGTCCATGATCTGCCGCCTCAACCAGTGTTTCCCTAGCGAGGCTTGACTTCCCCTCGCACAAAGATCATGTCACTTTACAACATTATCCAGAATACCAAGAGGGGCAGAGTGGGATTGTTGCCATTCAAGTGTACCTCTTGTATCTGCGATATCCAGCCTTCAACCAGCAACCCAAGAAAATCATTAATGATAGCAGCGTAAAAAACTAAACCGTTCTCTCACTTTTTCAGCTCTTTATGTTAAGCTTCACTCCATCAGGCTCCTGATTCCTGTCTCCATGCTGCTCCAACATTGCATCAAGCAGTGCAGCTTTAAAGCTTACCAACGTACTAAAACATTTGGACAGATTTTTACGCAGCGTGTGCCACAGAAAATCACTTTTAGGTCAGAAACACAACCAGAATGTTCACGTAAGATGAATTGGATTATAAGGCACACTGTTAACTATTGGGAGTGTAAAGAATTTAGTTTGCCGCATGGTTAGAAAAATATACTGTAAATTACCTTGATAACCACATATGAATATTTGTAAGGCTTTATAGATAACCTGATTATTCATTCTTACTTTAAGTAACGATTTTATTTATCATTAGCAGAAACTCTTTTCTGTTTTTGTGTCGTTTGGTTGACTTTAAGGAAGTTGGTCAGTGAGCTCCAGCAGCTTTATATGCATGAACCAACAGTTGATCGCAAATAAGACACAAGAACAGCAAAATAAAAGTGACAGAAACAGTGAGATGTTCCTTGAGAGGAATGAGAGCAGAAGACGAGAGAAACCCTTTGAGGAGAGAGCAGCTGTTCAGTCGAGCAGCCACAGGGCTAATTTTAAAATGCATGACAAGTGGAACCTCTGAGGCCTCAGCTCATACACCGACACGCAGACATCCAAGATGTGATGACTCCAACCATGATCTGTGCTTATGCAAGCATAGGAACAACTTTTTCATAAACATGTCTACTATATGGAATTGCACTGTTCTTCACAAATACACACCTATAGACTATTATGGAACACCTCAAAAGACAGATTTTACAGGCTGCAATTGTGCTCATCGCTTTCACTTCTTTAGCCTCTCAATTATTACTGCTAGGATAGGCACACTAGCATTATCTGCAATAATGCTAGTGTGGATCCAGTAAACTGAATTTGACCGCTGAAAATGTTAGTGACAATAGATGACGATGCTGAAAATGATAGCTGAAAATGCTGAAGCTGACATCCAGCTGAAATCAGTGGTGGGCCGTCAGGGCCTGCAAGGCCTTCTCTGCTGGCCTAAAAATATCTGAATCACAGACTGATATTAATCATGTTTTGTCCGTGAATATGTATTCAATAATTCCAAATTGTCTGTCCGCTTCCTTTCATTGCTAGCCCCCTGGTTGCGCTGCTTCCAGACGTGCATTTTCATTTTGAAGCATTTAGCCAATCACATTTCAGCACTATTTGTTGCTAGGGTCAAAGAAATCTGCCCGGAGGCCTTCACAATCAATTCTGCGGGCCCTGTAGCATAAAATAAATGTTGAGCAAACAGTTGCTTCAACCAATCAGAGTTGGAGTTGGCGACACCAAGGCCCTCTAGCAGGCGTACGGAAACGTCAGCATTTTCACAGGCGTTGATTGGATAGTCAGAGAGCGTACCAGCCAGAGCTAGCAAACTGAATCTGTATCGAGCTCTACAAGCAAATAGAGGATTTAATAGCTGTTTTGTCAACCCACAATGGATGAAGGAGGAGAAGAAATTGATTTGGCGGCAGACTTGCTGTCAAAACCATTTTCAAGACGGACTTTTCAAGAAAAGCTGGAAATTGTTGAACAAGGTCGGGCAACTCCGAAGCTAGCAAGCCTGTCACAACCGGGGAAAGGATTTGTCCGCCACTTTCAGTCCACTGACTACGAGCTCCGAGGAACGCTGTAAATTGTATTGCTGGGAATGCTTGTTATTTGCCACTGATCGACATGGTGTTTGGAGCCATACTGGAGTTGTGAATTTGTCTTGCCTTACCAAGGCAGCAACGAGTCATCAGCGCACCGCCCGACACTTACAGAAACGGCGCTCTCCAAAACTTTTGGGGAACCAGAGTGGATCTACAGCTGAGCGAGCAAGTGCGCAGGGAAATGGAGCTGCACAACGAAAAGGTGAAGAAAAATAAGGAAATCTTGAAATAAATGATAAGAAAGAAGCAAGAAGGAACTTTCATTTTGGGGGACATGATGAGAGCGCTGGATCCACAAACACAAACTATTGCCTTATTTCCACCGAGCGGTCCAGAGCGGACTGGATCGGACTTTAATAGTCCTGGCATTTTGAGTGAACATTTCTGAGGGTTGGACCATGAAAGCCCATACGGGTGTAGACTGATGACGTAGTTGCGTCTCAAGAGAATCTGCATCAGCTGACTCAGAAACGCAGGGAAAATGAAAAAGATGACCGAGGATCTGGGGCTGCTCTGCAGAACAGTCTAATGTTCTGAATTAAAAAGCGGGAAAAAATCTCTTCATGTTGATCAACACTCCAATGTTCTTCAATAAATGATTTTAAAGCAGATCATAAGTGTTTTCGATGAGTTTGGATCGATAACGGACATTCTTCAGCCGCGGGGGTCGAGGACACACAGAGACGGGAACTGGTGTGGTGTGTGTGTGTGTGTGTGTGGGGGGGGGGTGTTTGCGCGCGCACGTATCTCCGGTCCGTGTACGCTCCGCGAATAAATGTTGGATTGATTCAGACGGAGCACTACTGAAGGCCTAGGTGTGAAATGCACGGCCCGCCACTGGCTGAAATATTACATGCCATATTAGCCTAAAAAAAGCCTAAATTAGCCAAAACAGCTAGCATGCAGCTGAAATATTAGCTAAACTCCAAATTATCCTAGAAAAACCTTACCAAATGCCAAAAAAAGTCCAAAAAACTAGCAGAATGCCACTATAACCCTCAACTCTACGACAATCTGACTCCATATAATATAAAGTAACGACTAATCGACAATTAAATTAGTCGTCGATTATTTTAATAGCCACGAATAGTCGTTGATTAGTCGACTGATTGTGGCAGCCCTACCCATCACCCGAAATACTGCTTGAAAATTGTAATCGTGTTTAAAAAAATTCAAATCAGAAACCAAAAATCACATGACTGGTTATCCCATGGGGGAAAAGATTGTTGGGATTTCTGTGAGAATGCTAAAGCAGAAAAACATCCTTAAGTCAAAGCTTGTCACTGACAAAATGATGATAAAAAACAAAGTAGGGAAGCTTACTACTTGGATTTTATCAGCTGCCAGTACTTTTGAAATGGTTCTGGTGTCTAAACGGTGCTTGAACTGGTGCATCAGAAATGAAGGATGTTGAGTCTTTTTACAAAAACATTAAAGTGTGAAGAAGCAGTGTGACAAGTGAAGGAGATAACTTGAATGTGCCTAATGCTACATTCAATTAAGTGACCTCTTCCAAGCAAAAGTCCATGTAAACGTCTGTGTATACACATTTCAGGCTTCCAGGTTAAAACCTCTGACATTCACTTTTTGTTACGCAAGTTTATAAATTTGTAATCAAGCTATACATACAAAAGAAAAGCACATTGAACAGCCGCTACAGCTGATCTTTGACCAATTAGAGACTTGGATTTGATAGTGACATGTGGGTAGCTTTCTTTGAAGCTGCATGAACAATGATCATAAAGGAGGAAAAATGTGGTTTGTGTCTAGACAGAATTATATGACACTAAGTTTTTCATTTATCAGAGAAGAGGTAGTATCAGATGGAAATAGTTCAAAGTACAATCAGACACGTTCCCGGTGTGTATGTAGCTTAAGATGCTTTGTTTCATTCTTTTTGACAGTCTGAACTTCATCTGCATCTTTTTTTTACAGACAGTGAAGAAAATTCACATTTCACCTCTCATTGCCAAGTTGTTGTTTTTTTTAATGGAGATTTGTACTTGTTACTTTAATTTATCAGGTTGCTGAATTTTAACCTTTTCCGATCATTCCCTTCACCTTTGGCTTTTTGACTGAAGCTCCGCCCACTCTTACAGCCTCATCCATTCTTAAATGAGCTGGAAAGGTAAATTGATTGACTAGGATTGTGCCGGAAAACTGAAAAGAATCCAAGTTACTAAGATGTTTTAAACAAAGCCCCAAAATCGAATTTTTTTAGGGTACTGGTGGTATCACATATGTTGGTACCAGTACTAACTTGGTTTCCTGTAGATTAGGATTAATATTAAGGAGAAAACAATAGTAATTTATTTGACCCCTTGAAAAGCTTTAACAGAAATACAGAACCACAAATTTATGAGCTGACCTGATCCTGGCAGAAAGCATGGCAATGATGTATTGAACTCCCCTAATATGTCCCCCTTATGCCATATCTACCTTAAGTTGTTTCCAAGAATTACCCCATAAGATAACATGAAATAAAACAGATTTTGTTATGACTCATATCCTAGGACTCCATATTTGACTGATTCTAATTACCTGTCAGGAATTGTTGATTAAACAAATAAATTAAATGATATTCCAAAATAATAATATGTGATTTTTGTAAGAAAATAATGTATTAACTTTATTTGCCTGTATGTTAACAAAGACATGAGAGATTACAAGTCTGAGCTGTTATCTGTCCAACAGATCAAGTTACATACGAAAATGAAATGAGTTAACATTTCTGATTCTTCCCCCTAAAAGCAAAGTGAGGTTTTCTGACTCCCCTGCGGTTAGAGTGGTGTTGGTATACATAACTGTTACTGCCATGGACACTGTTGCAAAGACATAAGCAATGATTTTTTTGGGAAAATATAACTTCTTTATCCTTTTGCTCAACTATTCATTCCAAAATGGCATTTTTATTTGAAAAACCCTCTCTCAACCTTTTCTAACAGATGTATTTGTATTTATTTTCTTCAGTTCATCTTACTTTGACTCATTACACTCTGCTCTCCTCTTAAAGGGCTGCAAGGGCAATTACTCTGTTTTATTGCAGCCTAGTCTAACTGGCTGGGGAACAACAGTGTAAATAGTAATTAACACACACAGGTGCACACACACATTCACATTAGGACAAACAAACACAAATGTTCAGTTTTGTCATCCACTGGGCTTCTTAAGGACACACTCAAAACAAAATCCACAAGGTCTTTTTAAAATATAAAATACAATATGAAGAAGGACGACTGCATGGAATACAAAGTATATCATTACTGGCTTCCTACTTTATTACTTTAATATACAAAAGTTAACCCAAATAGTAAGAAAAATGAGTCTGTAACATAACTATTGACACTACTGTTGAGCAACATTTTATAAACCAGTTAGCTGAGCAATGAAATAACTCATAATCACACTTCCAGCAGCAAAGCTGTCCATCAAAATTTGTATTTATGTGATTTCACTGGAATATTTTATTAAGTAATGAGTAGTGGGAACTATTAATGTCAACCGAGTTTCCATAAAAGTCCATAATCTTACCTTCAACATGCTCTCAGTTATAATAACATGTTTTTTCACTGATGCAATCTATGCATCTCCACCATATTGAATTGCCATTACCTTGATTAAAAGCATTCATTATAAAAAAAAATAAGAGGATCAAACTCAGTGAGGTTTTATATAACATGCATTTATGCTTGTCATCTCAAGGAAGCTGACTCTTCTCCTTTACGTCAAAATGTTGAACCGTGAACTTTTTTTAACCAATCAACAAAAAGGTCAAATCAGAATTCTTTTTGGTAAATGTCATGTGCATATACAACTCTTTTCAATCTCAATTAAAACCCAAAGCACCGGCGGCTCCACTGCCAGACAGCCTGTAACCACAAGAACCAATGTGGAGTTCAGTATCTTGACCGACTGACCACTTATTTTTGTTGTGGAGCACTTTTTTAATGAACATGTGTAGAACACAGTGTGCTTAACATAAAACATATAGACACCGATTCAAACAATAAGAATTTATAAACACAGTAAATTAAAAACACAAACATGAAAAGACAAACGGTACAGTATCGGTTGTTGATAGAAGAGTAATAAAAAATCAATAGAAAAATTATAGCAATATGACAAGAAAATGTCACAGATAGTTTGATTAAATCAATTATGCAAATGTAATAATGGCTTTAATTTACATTTAAGAATCTCCATATCAACAAAAACTCCCAGATTTACAAGTTAAATTATTCAACAGATAAGGACTACGGTACTAAAAGAGGGCGCGCTGTGAGTCCTCGTTCTCATAGTGGGTGGAGAGCAACACCTGAGGATCTGAGAGCTCTAGAGGGTTTATATGGATAGAAGACATCTGACAAAAAAGAAGGTTTCCACCTTTCAGGATGTTTAAAAACTAGAAGGAGAATCTAAAAATCCACCCTGAAGCTGACAGGAAGAACAGAGACTTTGACACATGGGCAGACATGGTGGGAACCAAATCTGAATCATAGCCTCTACACTAAACATTGGATTTGGTGTCACCTTTTTACGAGACCACCTACCAGGTTTTTAAACCCTCTTAGCAACTGTTAAAAAAAGAAAATGACCAACCAGTGAGCATCATCCCTGGAGCTTTTAAGTGGAGAGTTTTTCCAGAAAGTCACTGGAAACTTCTTTTTAACTCAAAGACAATCTATTTCTGTGATGAATGTGAAGTCAGTGAAACATTTTAAGTGTTTAGTGTGTTTACTTTCTGAAGTTCCTGCATTGCTTAGAAAATTCACAGACCTCTATATAAACAGGGTTTGGCCATAAGTGCTGAAAGTGCGAAGACACAAAGTTCTTTAAACCTCATCTGATCTCTGCTCAGGTTGGAGCCCTTTTTAAATTGTTTACTTTTAACAATACTAACAAAAGTATTTTGTCATCATGGAACAGCATGTCTGCCTTTATCCATCTCAAACTACCTCAAAACAGATCTTTGAAACCAGATTGTAAATGTCTATTTTGTTTGTAAAACAGGTTTTTAATCATGGTATAATTACACATTATACACACACAGCAATAAAGCCACCTCATGCATGAAGTTTGAGTTTAACTATTTAAAAAACATTTGTATAAGAAAAAACAAAAGAAGATCGCAGTGCAATAACACAGTTACAATTAAAAGTCAGGCAATGACATCATCATCACCTGAGGTGGATAAACTGTGAAACACTTCTGTTTCATTGTCCACTGAGGCAGTCTGAGTTCATCTTAACTTTAGGAAAGTAGAAAGTCTGCAACATTTCCTTGCTTCATTTACCAGCACATCAATTTTTGTCATGTTTTCAGGCTTCAGTTCAGCCGACCCCGATCAGTCATCCTTCAGTTAATGTTTTCAGACACATCATGATAAACATGAAATCAGAGAAACCCATAGAGTAAGAACCTCTTGGAACCCACTTTAGTTGAAGTTTCCCTTGAATTCATACACAAAAGTAGATAGAAATTGTTTCACTCAAATGTTTTCTCTGTATTGTTGAGACATTTCGGAAAGTTAATGTAAATACTGTAACAATTTCAAATGATCAATAAGCACTCTAATGTTACTTGAAAACTAGATTTCATTGTGTGATTATTATTTTTTTGCATCAATATGACATTGTATTTTGATGATAATCAATGAATATTATATATCAGTTACATGATGTATGTTTGATGTTACTGTGTACTGAAATAATGTTTTATAAGATTAATCAATAATCAACAAGCACTTTACTTTTCTATTGGGAATATATATTAAAAAAAAAACAACAACCGGATTACATAATTATGCAAAACAGTTAAATGAAGTAATCAAGTAGGGTGGGATTATATAAGTTTGCTTCTTCCAATTCCTTTTCAAGCAATCAATCAAACTCTACTGATTTTAGATAATTATCACAAAAAATGAATGTACCAAATGTGACATAACTGTATTTTATTTTTGTTTGTTTTCTATTTTCTAATCAATGCATCTTATTGATTCTGTAATGCGTTTGAAATAATTGTGTGTTTTGTCCTGTATTTTTCAATCTATGCTTGAAATAAACCAATCAATCAATCAATCAACAAAGGCTTAAGGTTTAATTCTTTAAATTTGTTTACAGGCCCACCCAGACAAAAATTTTGTTTTTGTGCATGTTTTTTTTTTTTTCATGATGATGGAGCGCAAAAATACTCAGAAATGGAATTTCTGAGTATTTCTTTATTTAAATCGTTGTGAATCAGTTGCAGACAAAAAAATAATAATTTGAAGGTATTTTTTACGTAAAAAATGTTCTGGGTGTACCACAAGCTCTCGGCTCTGCTCCATTCTGATATGTGTCCTCACTTTCTTTGTCTGAGATGGCATTTGGCTCAAAATCTCTTCGATTTTGCTCACCATTTTGGAGACAAGTTGTGGAGTGAGGGACAGTAAGTTAGCAAGAGAGAGAGTGTAAATGGATGGGGACGGGAAGTGGGGATGGGCTTGCTCTGCAGCATCTCAAAGGTGATTTTCAAATGAACTATTGCTGCTCTGCAGAAAATGTCCCAGAAAACGAAAGATTATTTATTTTATTTCAGCAAAAAACCGTATCATCATAATTAAAAGACCACTGGGAACACTTAAAAAAAATAAATAATTTACTTGATTTTTGCTTAATTTCCCTTAAATTTTTTTCACCCCACCCCAACCCCCAAAATAAATAAATAAATTCCAGGTCATATTTCATGAAAAATTGTGCAATACTTTAGTGAAAGGAGTGTAAAGGTAACTGTCAAAACTGTCAGTTTCAATGCTTTGGCTTGTGTTTTTCATAACTTAATGATTTATTGGCTTCGGCGTATTAATGAAGAGAGCAGATTAATACATTTGAATAAATTTAAAAGTTTCATAAACACAGACAGTGCACGGAGCAGCCTGCTCCCCGCTGATAAGCTGTCTGCTCTTCTGTCGGTGAAAGAGCTCGGCGGTGAGGAACAGCCCTAAAGACAACAGCATGTGTCTGAACACAACCAGAGCTGCTGAAACTAAAACTCAAGTCCATGTGTCTTTGTGCCTCTGAGCATTACAGGGACCTATATGAAATGTAAACGTGTATTGTCAAAAATTCAGCATCAGTTTCTTCATGGCTGACAATTCAAAGTACTAAGGGACAGCATTGCACCTACTGGTAATCACCTGTCAAACCACATAATTCAAAGTAAGAGGGAAAGCAGTAAAAAAAAAAAAAAAACTATGAAAAAACCTACCTGTCTGTGCGAGTCACTGCTACACCTCAGAATACTACTGCAAGAAATGCCACTGAAGGGCATCACAGATGAACTAAGCCTGTTATGTTATCTCTGTATAGTTTCACAGTTGGAAATCTTGCACAAAAACACTGCAGGCTATGGCACTCAGCATGCAACCCAGATGGGCAAAAGCAAGCTTGGTTTAGCATTTTTACATCAATCATTTCACAGATTTAGAACATCAGGAGTCTATAGGGTTACTGGTTACATCCTCTGAATGTGGCAGTGGGGTTGACTGGATTATCTGACCGATGCTTTTATTTCTTTGCTGTTCAAGAAACAGTTCAAATGAAAGTCCCATGAGTCGTCACACACCTGGTTGTGTGTTCTTTGCATTTAGCCCATCATGCCCTGGGAGAAAAGTGAGCCCCAGTAACAGGCATGATTGGGAACCATTTGGTATTTTAACCTCAAATTTCACCTGAATGTAGGTCGAATGTAGGTCAAATGCCACATCTCGTGATTGTAGAATGAAGAAATGCTGTGTTTTCTTTGGAAACAAAGAATATACAAACCCCTTGATGGTTTTAAGAGGCTTTGTCAGGCGAATCCCCCTGAAGAATCTTTCACCTGCCTGAGGTCCTGCTTATTTGGGGGCACGATCAGATAACCTTTGAAGAAAAATAGTCAGAAGTTGTCTCAATCAGAAACCCATTAAATCCCAGCTGGACCCTTTATAGAGTCTAATGAAAGAGCCAATACAATCGTTACAGCACTTCACCTGCAGCAGGTACACTGGGGGCCTCTGTCTGGAGTTGGCCTCTGGAGATGAACCATTCAGCCAGTGTCACGTGGTCAAGGCTGCAGCTTGAGGCTGAAAAAAATCAACTAAAGTGATTGGAAGAGGATAAATACTAGGTTTGTGTGCTTTATGACTCGAGCAGAAGGAAGCATGGATCTTTATGAGAACTTGGCTGAGTGACCCCACCCCCCCTGGCGTTCCAAACAGGAAGAATATGCTGGCCCCAAGAAGCTGAAATCTATGACTTATATGAAGAAATAAACATCTATTTCTCAGTCATATTTAGCAGAATAACCATTCCTGCTTTATATAACTTATTCTCAATTTTTTGCCTGCTTTCAAGTGTTAGTGTTAGGCGTGTGAACTTCCAACAAGCTCACTCTGGATTGGTGAGAATGGTTACAATAGTTACTCAGACTGACTCGGACCAATCACTGCTTACTGATGTCATCTGGCTCCAACATGGCAACTTAAGTAACTGAATTTGGTTGGAGTCAGAAGTAAAGTATTTTCAGTGTATTTTTTTCTGATAAAGTCAATGGGAGGAAGTGGTCACCCGAAAAATGAAAAAATTTAACAATATTCAGAAAAAAATTATATATATATGATATACACATATATATATATATATTATAATTAAAAATAATGCGAAAAATTTTATTTGTCAAATTTAAAGTAAAATTTAGTATTGTTCGAGTGTATATACATCAATAGTGGAGAAAAAGTCTTATTCAAGTTTTAAATCACCGCTGCACATGGAATGTGAGTCACCGTATGTAGAAATAAGCAGCACTGATTTAGCAGTTGGAGGTGCGAGTGGGAGTTTTTGATTAGCAAATGAAGTATAGACAAAGTTAAACAAGAGAAGAAAAAAAACTGCAACTGTAAACTTTAGGATATAATTATGAGGTTAAGACGAATGATTGCTGAAGATATTTCTGAGAAAAAAAGTCAAATGAAGTGCATATATTTTGCTGCCAGAAGTGATTATTTTCTTTGCAAGTAAATGTTTGCTTAAAAAAAGTGCTATTTTCACATGGAGTAATCACAGAAGCTTTAATAAATTCTATATCCTCAAAAGGTGACATTAAAGGGTGCACAAGACACAGAAAAACAGGAGTTCAAAATATCAATACCAAGAATAGAACCTGTGATGGTGTGAGAAGGACATGTTTAAGACCAACTCCAATAAAAATATGTGTTTTCAACATGTTCTTGAGGCATCTTTCTAATAATAGAAGGCGTATATGAAAAAAATGTAACAAAAAATTGCATTTCTGAGTATTTCTTTATTCAAATTGTTAGGAATAAGGAATCAAGGTTAAGCAATACCAGATACCATGAAGCTCCAGCACAGGCAAAACCTTTTCACACTGTTTTCATTTAAACATCTTCTACCAGAAAAACTGCCTAATCTTTACATTGGTTTGGTGACCCAAAACATTTTCAGTGAGAAACCTTCAAAACAAAATCAAACCACACTTTTCACATCATTGTAAATAACATGCATGAGTTTAAACTGCATCCATGCATCTGTAATATTGTAGGAGAAGATTTCAATATAATTATTTGGCCCGGGGAAAAACTAGCACTGCAGAAGGAGGGAAAGTAATGAGACTGTGATGATGTAGTCAAAACGTGAAAAGGCTCAGCCTTTGGACACAAACACAGCCGCACACAAGCACTTCCTGCCTGGAAGGTTGTGTTTACATCCTGCCAGGTGCTGGGAATAAGCAACATGCATTTTATCCAAACTTAGACGAGGCTTCTTCTCAAACGTCTGCAGACGAATATGCATTGACAGCAAACTAGTTCATTAAAAAAATGTGTTATCATTTGTACAAGTTGAATAATTTTCAGAAAACACTATTTTGATCGATAAATAAGGTAGATGTGCTTGCTTGTCATACAAACACAGATATTTTTGGGTTGTAGATAGAACTGACAAAAACTTACAAGAAATTTCACAAGTTTTATATGTTTGTCTTGTATCAGATTTAACTTGAAGTTCAATTCAGAGTTGGGTGTTGCAGAAATTACACCCTGAGGAAAAATAAGTTTTTTTGTGTCATAGAGATTCTTGAAGCTGTGAAATAACGGGTAGTGTGTGTTGCTGCAGTGGGATGAAGGTGGGCAGAGCACTAAGCACAAATCCCTCAGTGTTGAAAGCACAAAGCTGAGTATTGTAGGTCCTCTTTTCACTTCGCTCAGATTCCAGCGTGTGAGGCAGACTTAACTGACTGAAGAGACGATAAGCTGCAGCAGCAGATGCTTTATTTCAGTTATCCACCACGGGTCTGTGAAATTCATCATAGAGAGAAGCGGTCCTGCAAGTTCAGAAGAAAATAAAGCTGTCCTCAAACTGCTGAGTCATCACTGTGAAGTCCTTTATGCGGCTTCTTTAATATATAAATATGAATCCTAATTTTTCATCGACTTAATGGTACGCTAAAAACACAATGTAAAAAGTGTTAAAAACATGAGTTTTTTTATCATCACTTTCGAGAAATGTGCATCATGTTTTTTTAACCAAAAAAGCTTGATTAGTGAACTTTTTGAAAGGCTATGTGATGTGTAAAAACTGTACAGATTGATACAGACGTGTTAATCTTGAGAAAAAAGATCAAACTGCTCTTCTCAGGTTCAATTACCCTACTGGTGGACATCCTTAGGCTACAATTGCACCGTAAGGGATTCATGTCCAGTTTTAATGTCAAGTCTATGTGCAGATCCGATCAGAGGTAAAGAAGACGTTGCGCATCTGCCCATTAGTGACTCAGTTTTGGCCTGCGACGTTGTGATTCCGCAATAAGTGGGTGGAGTCCAAACCATTGACCAGGAAGTAACGGTGAATGCTCTGACCTGATTTCGTGAGGGTGGAAGGTAATGGATTTCATATGTCCAGTTCTTACTAAACGGTCTATGGTCCAACAAGCTCTTAAGCTGTATGTTGTACTCCTGAAATTTCTAATCTTTTTCTTTTTTCTATTGAGACAATAGTCAAAAGTCCTCTAATTTTTATTCTTGTGGTTTTGCGCCATCATAGCACCGTAAGCCATCAAGCTGGGTCATAGAGAGACAGAAGTAATGCTGCAAGCGTCCTTCATTCAGTTGCAGCTCCTGCAGTAGATGGTGAATCTCACTGTGCAAAACAAAGTCTCTGAATGATCTCATGAACCCAGACATGAAGCTGTGATTAACAAGCTCTTCAAGATAACTAAACCTGATGTCTCTACATTATCCTTGTCTTCCGTTCATTGTAAATGAGATGTACAGTCAATGCTTCCATGTAGCAACCACGGAAAAAGTTTGGACAATAGCTCCTCCCACATGCATCTGGAGCGTCAAATTTGATCAAATGTATTAAAACAAAACTGTGTTTTGTTGTTTCTGCTTACATTTTAACATGTCACATTACTGGTGTTGCAGTCCTGAAATACTAAGTTTATTTTATTGTCCAGAGGAAATATTTTATAACTAAAGGTAAACTTTATTTCTTAGCATTGTGAGAGTATTTTTTTTTATTTTTTTTCACTTCTTGTTTATTTTACTTTTGTGCATGCTTGTTTGACACAGCACAATGTCACCTTACATGCAGTGCATCACGTGTCAGGTGTCTGCTCAAACTACCTTAGAAAAAAGGAACAAAATAGAATCAGTTTGGGGTGAGTGAAGATGCCAGAATAAAGACGAAGTTCCGTCTGCTTCAAGAGTGCAACACAAATGACGATTAAATGATTTAATCTACTGTCAGAGTGGTTTATTATTAGAATTAGCTTAAAGCACACATACATTTTAATCTTTCGCTACAGTTGTTCAAAGAAAAAAAATCTTGAAATATATGATTACATAATCATGTATAGATTTGAAAATTGTATTCTGCATCAATGTTGTCATGTTTATATTCAATATAAAAGGAGAAAAAAGTACAGACAATAATAGCCATAAGAATATTTTGGCTGTAAAAGGGATGATCATTTAAGTGTGGGACATAAAAGACACTAAAGTACATTTTGTAAAGTGCACATTCGTTCACAGCTATTTATGCTGTTTGAACCATTTCTATTTCAAATCTTCTCTTGCCAAAAATAAACCCCAAAAACCTCTAGAGTTCACAAAGAAAGTGGGTCTAAAATGTGTCCTGAGGTCTCAAATGTAAGAATGCATGTTTTGCCCAAGAATGTGATGCACACTAAGTGGATGTAAGTGGGTGTTTTCATTAGAAGCGCCTGAAGCCGAAGTGATAGAAATAGCTGTAACAGGCTGACCATCATTTGGACTCCTTTAATTCAGAAAGGCTGCTCGGGTCTCACTGTGTCTGTTTACTGTATGTAATTATTTTGTTCCAGTCAGGCTGCACAGAGCTGGAGGCCAGCGGATAATTAGTTAGTAAAGAATTGGAATAGGATCAGTTGTCGTCCGGCTTGTTGCTCTCGAGGCTGAGACACGGCAAAAAAACAAAATAAATGTCCTCTATATAGCCAGCGTACAGCTGGCTTGTGGCCAAAACAAATCTGAATCGTATTATCGTCAGGACTTGGTGAAGTACAGTGTTCAAGTACAAGGCCTGACCTTTCCATTCCTGCATTGAAACTGATTCATTGTGTACGTTGTTGAGGAGGGAAAAAAAAGATAATAAAAAAAGTTGCTTTTTCTCTTCTTTGTGAAAATGGTAATGTTGCACCATTTTTCTACAGAAAAACAAATCACTGAGCAGCAGAAAGTGTAGCAGCTTTTGTCGCACACTGAATTCCAGATCAGTTCTGAATCGGGCTTGTTGCATTGGCATGCATAAAAGTCCTACAGCTGTGAAAGATAAAATGTATTTATATATAAATACAAACCAGCCTGTACAGCTCCTGAGCCAACAAGATTTGACTATAAATTGGAAAAGTGCCTGATTAAATTTTCTATAGAAATCACTGTCACTTCTGCTTTTCCCACCAGCACATGCAGGACCGCCCGTCCAGCAAATCTAAACCACGCAACCTGTCCTTTCTCTTTTCTCTGCTAAACCGTTTGTCACATGTATGGGGGTTGACCTGTACGGGTGCAGCAAGTTTTTAGGGTGTCCAGCCCCATGTAGGGTTGTGGACAGGAGCTGCCACGTCTTAATCTTTTACACCAGCAATGTCACTGGCGACGGCTAAATAACTTTTTACCATTTACGCGATCAATGGGAGTCACCTGATTTGTGTCGTCCTGTAACATGTTGCTAATGTAAGTGCTGTATGTTAGCGCAAAGCTGCTTTCACTATAGCAGAATCAGGTGATTTAATGTGATTTCATAGGCACGTCATCATTTTGTGGTTATATAAGCTCCACACACTTATGAAGTAGGGGTGATACTGTCGTTCCATGCCCTTACCCCGTTCTCTAGTAGTTAGTAAACTGCGGGAGAACTGGTTGCTGAATGACTGTGCATGAATGCTGCAAGAATAGGGTGGGTGTGTGATGTATAGATGCCCGTAGAACACCTGTAGGATGTCCTGCCCTAGGTAGAGGAGTTTAAAGATCTTGGGGTTTTGTTCACAAGTGAGGGAAGATCGTAGCGTGAGATCAACCGGCAGATTGGAGCAGCGTCCACTGATATGCAGTCGCTGTACCGGTCTGTTCTGGTGAAGAGAGAGCTAATCTAGAAAGCAAAGCTCTCAATTTAACGGTCGATCTTCATCCCACTACTCACCTATGGTCATGAGCTCTGGGTTGTGACCGAAAGAACAAGGTCCCAACTACAAGCGGCTGAAATGACTTTTCTCCAGAGAGTGGCTGGGCACTCCTTTAGGGTGAGAAGCTCAGTCACCCGGAGAGAACTCAGAGTAGAGCTGCTGCTACTCCATATCGAGTGGAGCCAGTTGAGGTGGCTCGTGCATCTGGTCCGAGTGCCTCTTGGACATATCCCTTGGGAGGTTTTGTGGGCATGTCCAACTGGGTGGAGGCTCTGGGGAAGATCCAGGACAGAGACCATGTCTTACGGCTGGCCTGGGAACACCTCTGGCTCCCCCACAGGAGCTGGGGAGAGGGAAGTCTGGGCATCTTTCCTTAGACTGCTGCCCCTGCGACTCGGCCCGGATGAGCGGGAGAAGATGGAATCTCTGATTTCCTCATTTCTAACAGTCAGACTGCAAACAAGGAGTGCACATTTATTATGTGACCAACACTAACAGGCTCCTTGCCAAGTGGACAGGATTTGAGGGGGTTAATAAAAATGAAAAATCCGTACGATACCCAAACTTTGTGTAACCAGCAAACAAGCTGATTGTTTAATAACCAACTGTTTTTCTTGAAAAACATGATAAGGCTTCTACGTGTGGCGAGGTCTCTTTATCAATTCTACTGAAATAGCAGGAACGTTGTCAAAGACCAGAGCAGGACCCAGGAGCACAGAAGACTGGGCTGCTTACAGGAATTTTAAACTTAAATAGTCAATAAACTTAAACAGGAGCGAACTATGACACAAGAGGGAAGCAAGACTGGTGGCAAAACTGAACTGAAAGCATCAATACACAGAGGAGAAGTGTCTGTACAAGAAACATCTGTGGATAATTATGGAATGACACCAGGTGAGACTGTGATAGGTGTAACACAGGGCCTCAAAACTGAACAAGAACCAAAGCCACATCAGTAAGACCGAATCAGTCCCCCCAAGAACTTACGGGCATTTATTGTAAAGGTTGAGGCCCAAAAAGCCTTAAGTTGTGGCTGTTTTTCTTAAAAGGTACTATGAAAGTTTTTCAGTAAAACCTATCAACTCAAGGCTGTAGCAGGTTGTAGAAATGTTATTCCTTTTTTATGCTTATATGTTCTTAACACCCCCCCCCCAATACAGTTTATTAAATTGTGATTTTATGTAACCCCATAAAATTAAAACATGTTTTAGATTTTCTTTTTCATAAGCGTAAGAGAAAATTTTGAACTGTTATATCACCAAACCCTCTTACAAATTTCACACAAAATTGGCCATCATTATATTAATGTACAAAAGTTAGATTGGATTTGGAAAACATCAAGTTATTATACTGGTATAAATATATATATATATATATATATATATATATATATATATATATATATATATATATTTTTTTTTTTTTTTTTCTTAGGTGTAATCAAATTTTTTGACTGTAACAGAAAAATGTTATTTATTTTTTTAAACTATTTTTGACTTTGTGCATGTATGTTTGTTACTTAGCCTTAATTCTGTTTGTTACCCACATTTACACTTAGCTTCCGTTTTGTTTAAAAGTGCTAACAGACAGAAATCAATCATGAAAGCCTGTATGTCAGGGCCTAATCGCACTAGACCAGAGTCTGGTGACAGCTTTTGGCCCACTTTTTTTCTTAGACTTTACTTTAAAGCTTTGGTCACATATTTGAGGGTTGATCCATACGTATGGGTACTGCAGTTTATTAGGTTGTAATTTTAATGAGCTATTTTTCTTTCCAGGAGGTAAGATGCCTCATTCTCTGAGGCTCCGCCCTTTGCTCCTTGTGGGTGCAGCCCTTTTGATGATGTCATCCTAGAGGCGGCCTTAGCATCATGGCTGTGTTTCATCCACAAAAACAAACATTCAGACTTTTACTAAAATGGATGTAAAAAATAAAATAAAGGTGTTTTAATGATCACTGCTAGCTCTGCAGACAAAGTGTGTGTATGTGTTAGCCTTGAGGCAGTGTGGGCAGCACAGATTCTTCTGGATGGAAGATTTTGTGGATTGAGAGGGACTGATGCTCAGAGCATAGACTTTTAGAAGAATTAAAGATGCTTGAAAATATGTTTGAAAGCAGCAGAGTACCACCTTGTTTTTTTTTTTTTGTTTTTTTTTTGAGGACTTAACATTATAAAATACTTCAAAGCTAAAAAAAAATGGATTTTGCATGACATAGGCCCTTTGAGGGGACCACAGGTGTGTCTTGCAGTTCCCTTGAGGCTCATAGCACCTCATTGAACATCATGAAAATGAAAGGCATCATTGTTGTACATGTGGTAAGTGTATGAAGCACTGGCCTGTTGAGAAGCTACATCAAGAGGTTTGCCAAGTACTTTAAAGACCATTCACGACAAGTGAAGTCATAAAAAAGTGTACAGGATATGGGGAGGTTGTAAAAATAATAATAAATAATTTGTACAACACACCTACGTCTCACCTACTTCACTCTTACATCTTTAAATGTTAACCCCAACCTGTGGCTCACAAAAATAATAATAATAATCTACATAAACCTTTCAGCTCCATGGCCTCATAGTGTGGTCCATAAACTAACCTTTTATGTGGGCCATCTGTGTGCCCCATACAGGTTTACTCAATTTTTACCCTGGAGACACTTGGGGATCTACCCATAAGGACAGTTTTGACAAAGACTTTAACCTGGATTAGTCAGTTCTTACCACACATCCCATGTTCTTGTATAAAACATCACGTCAGACTATCGGAAGACATCACATTGTTTAGTTGGTCTTCTCTCTTTGAAGGTTTTAATGTTCTCATAGTACAAGAGTGCATAAAAACAAGCAAATCTGTGGAAAATTAAGCTTTACTAACCAAACAGTGTCACTGCAGCGAAAAAAATAATTAGAAGCAAATCATCTGCTAATTGGTTGTCTATGAAGGAGTTACTTGCATTTAAATGTGGCCTAATGAGTTAGCTCTTTCCTTTTATTAGCTAATATTACTGAAAGTGCATTACTTTACCCAAATGAGCAAAACGAAGGGATTCAGATCTTTAAACATAAAACCCTCATCACAGACTGAAAACAACACAGTTTTTATTTTGTCCATAAAAAGTTCTTTAAGGCTCTGGCATCAGTAGTCTTCCCTTTAAATACAACTGCAGGATTGAAGATTGTGTCTTTCTGGCATTTGACATGCAACATTCATCTGCGTTTACAAGGAATTTTGGAGAAATTGATCAACATGTCAGAGAAATATGTTGGAATGCTGAGCTATAACTGGCAATAAAAGCAAGCATTTGTGGATAGTGATACATCATTTAGATTTTATTGACACAGGGAGGAACATAGTTTATCAGAACATCTAGATTTATATTTATGACTTGCTAACAGTCACACCATTGTTTGTGATTCTTCTTTTTTTTTCTTCTCTTTTCTCGAAAGTACAAAAACCTACATCAATAATTAAGAAAAAAAGTGAAGCATTACTATTTCACATTTGAAAATAACAAGTTACTTTAAAATGCTATTGAGGACACCACGGCTTGTTTAAATGCAATGCATAATTATAAATAAAAAACAATCCCTGTGAAGGTTTGCAGTAAGAGGGTAAAATGTATCACCTTGACCTTAAGAAATCTGGAGTGATTTAGTGTCTGCTAAATGCCCAGCAATTCAACTGAGATGAATCCTTAGAGTGAGGAAAGCTTTTATGTTCACCCTGTGAAATTATTTAATCAATTCACAAAAGACCAACACATTTTGACTTTAGTGACAAGATGGTAAGTTAATGATGAAAGGTAAACCTTAAAGAGGAATTACATGTTAGCCAAACTGGGAAAACGTGAGTTGGCTAAAATATGTATGTAATAGACAGCCCCTAAGGATGTACTGGAAGATAAGAAATTCTATGAAAGAGGTTTAGCAACACAAAAATCTTGCTTCAGAATGATGAAGTTATCAAAAAACAAAACAACATGTCCTAATCCCACATGTGTCAAAGTCAAGATCAAGGCCTGGGGGCCGGATCTGGCTCGCCAGGTGATTTTATCTGGCCCTCCAAATCATTTTATTTCATTGTCATTAACGGGCCAATCTTATCTTGTGCTGGTAACACATTGAAACAACATTAGAATTATAGAGGCTAGGAGATCAGTTATAAAGATCTATGGTTTTCCCTTTGAAACACACGATGCTGCACATCACAAGAGCCATCCTCTCCCCCCGTCTCACTCATGCTACAGAAAGAAATAAACATTATCTAATAATATAACTAAGGGCAAAACAGAGTAAAACGGCCAGTCAACAAAACACATAGCAAAGAAAACGGAATGGTTTGATTTGCTTTTGCTAAAAAGTATAAATTGTATTTTTATTTCCAGGCGTTGTTTGTTTTGTTCGGCGCGATTTCTAGAATTTTAACAGAATATATTTTATGGAGATCAAAATCTTTTGGGATATTTAAAAGTGTATATTTTAGATAAAATGAAATAAAAGTAAAGAAATGTGAGTGTTTTTTTTTTTTTTTTTAACGTTAATTTATTCCTACCTTGTTTAATTTTGACAAAATACATTTTTATGGGGGTAAACAATTGAAAGTTATTTAAGGTTTAAGTTGATTTATTCTGGAATAATATTCCTGTCTGTTTTTATTTGGTTATGTTAAAAAGTTACGTTTTTAAAGTTTTAAAATTCTGTTTTAGTGTGTCCAATAAATGTTTGTCTTGTTAAGCCCGCGACATTTGGATTTTGTCCACCTGTGCGATTGAGTTTGACACCTCTGAAAAAGTGCTATTTTACCGTACTCATGAATAGAAACACATACATGTTTGTCCATCAATCGGATTCAGAGTTCAGTCAGGTATCAGAGTTAAAAATGCAAGCAAGTCAGGGCAAATCGGTGACCCAAGAACCAGGTACAAGACAATCCGACAAAACGAATCAGGTCAAACTGATTGGAGGTGAGGTGGGTGGATCAGACAGGGCAGAGATGATAACACTAACAACAGAAAGGCTATTAGAAAGAAGAATTTACAGCAGGGAAAATAAATATTGTAGCGGTAAATTATCCCAACTTGTCATCCTTCTTTGTGCTTTAGCAATTTGCTGATTTGTCTGTCTTAATCCTGTGTCAGCATTAATAGTCACTGTTAGGTGACTATTTTTGTGCAGAGAAATATGTATATAAAAAAAGTTACAGTCCAATAAACTCTTAAAATAAGCAGAAGAAAACTTCTTTTTTTTATTCTCAATGTTGCAATAAAAATACAGTAAAATAGTGTTTTAAGTGTGGATGAACTGAATAGTTTTTGACTGCGGTTTGGCACATTTTTAGGACACTCTCTGCACATGTCATAATTCACTTCTTCCAAGGCCAGTTGGTGTGGTTTTAAGACAGCAGGGAGGCAGACGGACGGGAGACTCATTCAGAAAAATTCCCCAAATGCCAGTCTTTCAGTCTCCTTATCATCCACACACACAGACTGTAACATCATGAAGGATTTCTCTCTGTCACACAAGAAAAAACATCAAAGAAGGGACAACGATAAGCCAAAGGTGAACCAGGGAAAGGTTTTAAACTCCTTTTCTATAACACTCTTTTTACCAAAATCAGCCAAGGACAAATGTGTGACACCAATTAATCATCCTACAGTAATGTTACCAACAGGAATTCATAATTGGTTTCTTTTCTTTCTTGAAGGCAAAATTTAATTTTATAATGCAGTCAACAAACCAAAGTATTAAATTGAGTTAAGTTAATATTATCAGAGATTCTTGAGCCGCACTGACCCTGCAGAGAAAAGCTAATGAAACACGTCTCGTTATAATTGAGTTTATTTGCCTGAAATTTGTTGGTGACAAAAAGTAGAATTAAAACCCCGTAGATTCAGCAACTGCATCTGCATTAAGCTGTGATAGATGCATATGATGGACACTTTATGTAAATAAGATTTGAGCTTTGTTGCTATTCATGTTCCTAAATGGCTCTAGAAGACCTCAAGGGAGCCATTGGATTTGTTTCATTCTGAATCACAATAACAGTCAGAGTCCTACAGCCAAAATCAGTAACAACTACTCACTTCCACAACATCATCATTAACAGAGGAGGAGGCAGCACATTACGCAGTCCCTGAAGGCCCTGTCCTGTCCATCAATGCATGAGACGGAAGCAGCTGGTCTACAAAAGATCGGCACGTTCTTCAAAGTGCTTCAAGCAAACCAGAACACCCAAACTTATTGACTGTATTAATATAAACAAGAAATACAGATTTATCCTTGAAATATTCAATCGGACATGAGATGTTCTGCTGTAGGGAAATAACTAATGTAGGAGGCTCTGAATCGTATAAATGCTTCCCGGGTTTTTAAACCACTGTTGGATCAAACTTTAACATTTAATTCCATCAAGTGGTTCCAACTTTTCTTCTTCTGCTTACAAATCAGTCAAGGTAGTCCTTATGAAGACCCACTCCAATGGAAGCTGTATGTTTTTTTTGTTTTGTTTTTTTAACTTGTCCTGTCCAACAGCTGAGCAAACAGATACGGGCTGAGAGCCTCTTGCGTTGGACAGATTTTAATGTCCCAACAGGGGTTTATTAGTATTTTATACTAAACTTTATTTATATTGATTATGTTGTATCATTTTACTTTTTATGTTGGACCGGATGGAAACAAAGGGGGGGGGGGGGGGAGTTAAAGAGGGGGTTTAGAGAAAAAAGGAAGATGATAACAGAGGGTAGTAACATCATAAAACAACCAGGTAAAAGTAGCAATCTGGAATGGGTGGGGCCTGTCTACACACACACTCAATACTAACACACATACCTGTTGGCTAAAATAATATTTACCTTTAAAGTAGAAAAGTTGTATGTTTTTAACTGTTCTTGTGGTATTTTTCTAAAGAAGGACATATATAAAGAAAATTAGGTCTAAAATGTCGTTTCTGAGTATGTATTTACATACAGTAAATTGTTGTGAAATAGGAGCTGAAGACTATATTGTGATGTAGAGGGTACAATGGGCAGACCTCAGGCTCCCTTCTCTACTCCGCCGTCATGCATCTTCTTATAGTCGACTGGATCCATATTTGTCTCTGCACCAACAGTCCCGCACACTACTAAGAAGCGAATTTCTAATAAACTGCTGCCGTTCTGCAGAAACTATGTTCTAGAACAGGGGTCTGCAACCTTCAACACTTAATGAGCCATTCAGGTCGATTTCTCATAGACAACAACCCAGTAGGAGCCACAAAGTCTAATTTCACCCTTTAGAAAGAAAGGATACTGGTTTGTATTTATATTATGTTATCATAAATGGAATTGGAGTATTTTTTTTGTATAAATAAAACATATATATATTTAAAAAATATATCCTAACAACTTTTTAATATAAAAGCCATTTTATGTCACAAATTATAATCTCATTGCAGCAAACATAGTGGATCGTGCAACGTCAGTCGTGATTTATTAAAAAAAAAAAAAAAAAAGAATGGCGCTCAAATCTATTAGTCAAACTTGTGATTCACTTACTTTTGACATTACCTTTTAAAATGTAAACTTTTTATTTTTCTTTAACCACAGAGCCACAAGGGAGTGGAAGCCACATGTGGCTCCGGAGTCACAGGTTGCAGACCTCTGTCCTAGAAAATGACTTTTTTAATATTTTTGATAAAAACTGAATCATCATAATATAAGGTCATCTAAGCATGTTAATAAAAAAAAATCCAAAGATGATTGGAGTGGCTCTTTAAAGTCAGAAGGTGAGCATCTGTAATAGTGGTAGATCCAAATCAAATATGTCAACACTTCAAATCATAGCCAGGAAATCAGCTGTGTTTTCCAGTTTTGACAACTTAAACATATTAAAGATCATAACGTATTTTTATTGAGTTTTTTATTCATATTTAATGCACTTTGAGAGAAGGACTGCAATTTGTTAATAAAGACCACAGATTTTATTTATTATAGTTTTTTACATGATTGGTGCTGTGCCTTGTGATTTGTATATGGAAATAGTAGACTTTGTTTGGAAAAATGTTAAAAACACTGTACTAGTGAACCAAGAAACCAGTGATGCTGACACAGGAAATCCACTTGTACAATTTGAACAGAATTGAACCATTTATAGACAAGCTTTGAGTTAAAGCAGTACACTCTAATCTCATTTAAATCTTGTACTTTTCCATGAGGAGCATGTGTGTGGTTTTAGGTGATTCACATTTTTCAAACGGCCACAGCTGTAGTGATGAGCAGAAAAACCTATTGTTTTAAAATCACTTTCCCTTAAGAGAGAATTTATTGTTTGCTAACATTTATAAGTTAAATGTTGCTTTTGGAAAATGAAAAGCTGCTCAGGTGATTTTCCTGGTACAGATCGTCCCATCATTAGCAGTTGGCCTGAGAATGACCCGCTGAGCTAAAGTGAAATTGTGACATGATCTCTGGACCCACAGAGTCAAGCAGATCAAAGGCTCATCGTGAACAATGTTGTCTTTATTCCTTCCTATTAATCCCTTGGTAGAAAGTTCTGCTTGAAACCTGACTCAGAGAATCTGCCCAAGGGAACCTCAACATTTCAAACAAGCCTGTCAGGGAGGCAGATTAAATCAACTGTTTTTAGAGGCAAGCCTGCTAACCCCATGTAAACAGACACGCATCGGACTTGAGCGTTAACAGTATGTCTACACACTGCGCACTCGCTCCAGGGAAGACACGACAAATGCCAGATCGTTCATGCAGACACATGCCGTGGACACACAAACACTCAACACTGATGGGAAGGAAAAAAAAAACGTAGGATTATGAGTGGATCTGCTGCTGGCACAGCATTGTAATCCACTGAACAGTATTAATGTGCTGTTGATTCTAGTTCTACTGAGTCTGGCTATTGTAATGTGCTGTTTGTGAGGACTCGTTTACATCTCTGTAGTTAAGCTGTAGTCACAACTGCCCTTATGGATGAATATGGGATGTTCACAGGTACAAACCTACGTGGGATACATAGGTGCCCCTTTCAAAAATATCAAGGTGGTAGAGCGCTCAGAGAACCCGTAGGTCATAACCTGCTTCTCTGGAGCCACATGTGCCTCTTTTGCCCCTCCATTGTGGCTGTTTGGTTAAAATAAAATGTCTAAAAAAATGTAAAAGTAACATCATACTGACACATTTGGACTTAATTTTGAGCTTCATTTATCACGGGAAATTAATTTTATTATAAGAAAGTACAACAACGATTAAAGATACGTTGACTTATAATCCACTGGATTATAAAGCAGATGTTCTAGTTTTGAAGTGATTCAAGGATTTAAAGTGTGCCTCATGGTAGTGGTAACTTAATTAGCTCTGATTTTGTTTTTTTTTTTTTTTTTTTTTTTTTATGAATTTGTGGTTGAAATGCACCAGAAACAGTAAAATAAACTATTTTTTTAAAATCATATATCACTTTACTCTTCCCACTCAGTTTGCTGCATTTTCATGATTCTATAGTGTAGGGTGTCTTTTTGAAAGGAACTCATGCAAAGCTCTGTCAAAAGTTAAAAACTATTTTATTTTTTAAAGCTATATTCTCTTCGCGTTCATGTTTTATTTATGCCAAATACACACAAAAGTTTATGTAAACGTATTCTGTCAGCAGCAAAAACATAAATCTAAATCAGTATCTTATTTTTCTAAAAGGTGAGTGAAGACTTTGTGAATCCAACTGGGTTTTAGATGTCAAGAAATCAATCCAAACAATTCTTTGAGTGTAATAATAAATAAATAATAAAGTAAAACTGTTCATGTTAACTTTTCTATAGGCATGCAAACAACAAGTTTTAGTGAACACTTAAAGGGGCCATACCATGATTTTCTTAAGTCTTTCAGAGTGAACTATATCAATATATAAGACCATATATTACATTTGGACACAACTGGAAGATATCTGGTATTCTGCATCTAAAAGGAAAGTTTGTTTGCTGATAATTACTGGGTAAGGGAATAAATTGAATGTTGTGTTAGTCTGAGGGCGGAGCTATCAGAGCAGATTCTTCCTGGACAGAGCTGTTAGCAACGATCTTACTTCAGCACATTTCCAACCGCTCGTTTTCGTGGGAATGGAAGGGGCTGCTGCAGAAAGCGCAGGTTTTTAGAGGATGCATGAACAGATCCAAATGTCGCTTCAGTAAGGAATGAACTGTAAAATGCATTTAAAACCTACAAAAGTGGAATTTTCAGGGTAGGGCCCCTTTAAACAACAAGTATTGGTATATAGCAGATGAAACGCAGGCGGGTTGTAGGCTTATGGAGCCTATTGGTGCTACTCACTTGATAAGTTCCTTAGGAGTTCAGAGCGTAGCTTGTGTGAACATCGTACCAGTGTCCTACAGGCACTTCTGCCTACATATCACTTGCACACCCTGTACATGCAAGCACTTCACAAAGTCAGTGCAGAGCCAGTTTGTGCACCTTAAAGGGCTAGTAATGGGGTTGTGGGTCATTTTCGGTGTTAACTGTATTTTGCCTTATATTTACAATTTCCAAATGTTTTGGTGTGTTTTGAGCAAGAAATAATGAAATAAAACGGCTTTTTTGCGGCCAATCCATATGCAAATTCCACTTCCGGGAAAACGCTCCGTTTTGGTCACGTGGTGCGTGTGACGTCACATGGGTAACAGAAGCACGATAACTTCTCCTTTGCGTGTCGGAGCTAGCGATAGCGGCGATATTTCAAGGTCCACAATTCTGTCTTCAGACTCAGATTGTGGAAACATTTGTTCTGAAAGTGACGCTGATTCAGAGGCGCCGGGTGTTTGTGGTTTGAGGACTGTAAAGCCCGATCAATTTGAGCCGGCAGTGCGTAAAGTAAGAGCTCACAACGGGAATGACAGTGACGCTGAGAATGCCGATTTAAAGTCGTAATTTAATGAGAAAAGAGCAAAGCTGTCAGTTTACTCAGAGCCATGGCTCGATGGATAAGACGTGGAAGCATCTCGTGAAGCTTTATTTACAGATCGGTTTGAAAAACAAAGAAATTCTGAACCTTTTGGCGACACGAAATCAAATCATCATCAATGAAGCTGACTATCCGGGTCGGTAATGCAGAGTTTCATATGCAAAATAAAGAGCTTAGAAACATGTTTGCAGGACCGTCCGCCACTTTATTGTTCACTTTATTCACATACCCGGAAGCTCTTTCACCACCTTACTGCATGTCTCTGACATGCGCAGAAACCAAAGGAGAATGTAAACAGTGCTCCACGTGAATCGTCCCGTTTCAACACACATCAACAACAACAACAACAGGGGATGACAACAGTCTGTCACGTTAGCTAAGTACACTGAAAATTCCAAAAACGATTCCTCTTCAGATGAAAGCATCACACAGAAATGAATGAGATCTGAAATGACTGAAGTGGACAGCTGCGTGTTGATGGTTTCATCAACGGATCTGCAGAGATCCTGCAAGCCACCATCAATGATTAATAAACTACAAATCAAACAAAGAAACTTCCAAACATGTGCAATGTTTTAAACATTCAGTTTACCTGTTGAAATCAGAAGCTTTTCACAGTTTAGTCGGTCTGGTTCTGCTCACAGTGTTCATCGCAATAGGCTCATTTCGATTGTAAATCTCGTAAATTTACGACTTTAAAAATCATAATTTAATTTTTTTTTTCTTTTTTGTGGCCCTAATACTCCGTCGTACCATAACACCGACGTTTATAAGATTCAACTTTGCCGCAGCGTACACACATACACGTATCTGCAGACACGCTGGGTCCGCCTGCATTCTGCCGCTGGCGCTGTCTTACCCATGTGACGTCAACGCGTCACGTGACCCAAATCGAGCCGTTTCTGAAGCTGGGCGGAAATTTGTCGTTGATTTTGTCAAATTTTACAAAAACCTGCGTTTGTCAACGGTAATTATTTGTTATTTTTGATACATTAGAACATATGGAATATATCTGGATATGCATTTTAGCTTTGTCCCAGCCCATTACTAGTCCTTTAATAGAGACTAGAGTGGTGCTTAAGGGTACCGTATAACGGCATAACTGGTACTTCCTGATACACTTATCATACACATGACGATAGCACGTTCCATTTTCATGATGTCCTTTGAGGTCTCTCAAGGGAACTGCAAAACACACGTGTGCTCACATGAAGATGTGGCCGCTCCTCACTGCAACCCTCGATTGACCCGGCAACCCAAAAACCCGCAGCACCTGTACAGATCTGCCCCCCATACGAGTGTATGTGACTACATTATCTCATTCATGCTTTTTTCTTCCTAACGGTGATTTGTTTTCACGACTTCTTTCAATATGTGCTATTAACGCCCTGATGTTGTCATCTCTCCACCACACTAGTGTTCCGAGTTTTCCGAGAGTCTTCTGTGTGTTTGAGTGTGCACGTGTATTTGGGCACATGCAGAGTGATGTATTCATGCCTGCCAGCTCTTTATGTGCACTTACAATACACTCTTTGGGTGCCTTTGAAGCTCAGCGGGGAAGTCTGACAGCTTTTAATTTTAATTAATTTCTTCCCTTATTAATAATTCCCTAAGTGGCTCCAACTTTCAGCTGCATTAGACGTTACAGACTTTATGCTGAGTCAGCTGAAAAATTCATAGCTACTTGGAAAGCAATGACAAGCAACGAAAATGAGGAAGAGCAGCTACGAGTGAGTGACAAAATACAGCAAGGAGGCAGAAACAATTTTTTAATATGATTGTTACTGGGGTAACATGAATGTAATCCTTTAAAAGCTCTTAATAAAGCACCGAGAATGTAATGTTCTGTGTATTTGCCAAATTGTGTATTATTCACTTAATCCAGCTACAATTGCAGGAAACATTTAATGGTGAAAATGTATCCCTCCAATAACACTCTGTTGTTCAGTAAAGTAGACCGCCTATTGTTCATGCCAGACTCAGATGACGCATGTAAAGTTCATGAGTGAAAAGATTTTGTGAGTCAACCTTAAGGAAAATGACCTTTTTGAGAAACTCAATTGCCTTGAAAATTATATTTTTTTTTATATAGCTGCTTGTATTGCCTGATTTGTATTCATGTTTGATGGAAAAGATTGATTTTAATTCATTTCAGACTTTATTTCATACAAGAGGGATCTATAGTAGAAAGAGGAAAAAAATGACCTGACATAATACTTGGTTTCTGAGGCAACCATTACTCTTTTATGGAAAACATTTCATTTTTTTCTTCTTTACTTTACAGTTAAATGGAACACTTCAAAAAGTACTTGAATGGAAAAGAAAGATATTAAATCATGATACTTTATCACACCGTTTAGTGTTATGGATTAACTCTTTTTGTTTATTGGATTTTTTCTATGCATGCTTGCTTTGGTGGTCATAGATTCCTGGATTTATTCACTAACCCTGCAAAACCCACATTATGTAAGAATTGACAGAAAACTCATATTTGTTAGATCTAAGATGTCTTTTAAATGCTATTTTGATTACACAAAAGA
The DNA here is from genome assembly GCA_003999625.1 of Oryzias javanicus. Lineage (NCBI taxonomy): Eukaryota > Metazoa > Chordata > Actinopteri > Beloniformes > Adrianichthyidae > Oryzias > Oryzias javanicus. The sequence goes on along the minus strand of CM012449.1, from coordinate 13,805,941 downwards.
AATCTCAAGACAATTTCTTGTATGGGATATATTTAGTATCAGTCATGATACATTGGATGATTTGATATGTTTTGACTGGCGACCTGTCCAGGGTGTATTCTGCCTTCATCCATCAATAATCGGGTTTGGCTCTGGCACCCCGCCCCCCCAAAAGGGACAAAGTGGCCAAGGATATGAATGAATGAATGATTATTTAGGGTTAAGACTTCTATTTAACCCTTTAAAACCAGAGAATTAGCTTTAGTGTTGACATTGTTTGATAGACCCCAACCCTCAACAGTTAATCAGCTCAATACTCTTTGACATGAAGAGAAGCGTCCGTGCAACGCTATGCCACAACATCGCTTTTCTCTGTGTCAATCTGTTGGAATTATATAAATTGCACAATCGGTTAGTGATATTTCAAAGAGTGCATGTTAGGTGTCTGCGTCGGTGTTAAAAGGTTAAGAAAGTGTATCCTACACCTTCTTTACATCAGTTTTTTTTTTTTATTTTCTGATTACCTGTCTAGTATTACGTTGTGTTTTTTTTTTTGATTTTTTTCCCCATGCTTGTGGTAAAATGTTTGCTTTGAAAACATTTGATCTTCTGGAAGACCCCCAGGCATGTTTATATTAAAAATGGGGTCATCTGGACCCCACAATAAGCGCGCTGAACTTTTTTTCAGTGATTTTTTATCCTCACTGGTGTCCGTGGCAGACATCAAATCCTGTCCACCTTTGAGGAACCACACATTAATATAAGGGTGGGGTCATCTGGACCCCATAAGAGAGCACAAGGGATGGGCATCCGACTTAAATTAAAAAAAAAAAAAAAAGCACTGAAAGCTGCTGGATTGCTAATGATTTATATTACCAAAGATTACATTTTTTATTGCAGACTCACTTTATAGTCAGTAATAGTTGATTTTGAACAATCTAATTCAATTCACTTACCCAAAATTGAACTAGGACATATTTAGCTAAAATTCAGGCAGTGTGAGTCAAAGATAAATACCTGTTATTGAACAGTGAAGGAGAATTTTTCCAGAATTTTTGTATAAGAATCCATGACAAATCAGTTTATTTATTAGCTTCAGATATTTAAATTCACTGTTGTTCTTCCAGATCAAAATTATACAAACAGAACATTAATAGAACAACATGCCACACTGTATCGTCACGTCTTCACAAAATTCTGTGTTTCCACACATTGGACTCTTGGTTGATCATTTTTTTACTACCATCACATCTATGTGATCCACTGTAATAACACTTGATCATTTTTATGTAATAGCAAAATTATCCCACACTGGCTCAATCCAAATGATATTTTTTCAATATTGATAATAATCGATTTATTACACTATGACACTTTTTTAATGGTAGCCTTTTGGTCGATTAGATTCAATTAACAATTTTCCTCAAACAGATTATTTGGTTAAATCCAATAGAAATAAATGAATTGATTAATTGTTACAGCCCTTAGCTGGAACCATCAATCACACTGGGGTAAAACTTCCTGTGAGGAGGACTCCTTTCTCTTTTGTCCTAACTCCTCATAGGAGTTCCTTCCTGCCCATTTCGAGCAGAACGCAGAGGCATTCACGTCTCCAAAAACAGTCAGAAACTCTTTCCTTCTCATATAAAACAGATTAAATCTGATCGCATTAAGCAGGACAGCGTGTGAAACAGGGAGGTTTCAATAAAACGCTGCTCTTGTTTTTAAATCAAACATGAAATAACTGTCTGAAAGAGTTTCCTGAAGGATTTCTGAGGTGAATTATGTAACCTGTTGAACAGTGAGAGGGAGCAAACATCTGTTCTATCACAGTAAACTCCCGATTAGGAGCAATTATTCCAGCCACAAGATCGAATTTAATAAAAAAAAAATAAAGCAGGAATTACTGTTGCAATATTTTCCTCCACGTCTCCAACACTGTGTGCGCGGAGGCGGAGAGGAGCGCACACGCGCGCGTCACCCGCGCGCACCGGTCAGTGGGGAAAGTTTGACGCCAGACGCATCAGATGTCCCAGCGCTGAGCGATGCAGAATATGCAGAATATTCTCCATATTCTCGGTCGCCACGTTACATGTCCCGTTGATAAGACGCTCGGCGCCCGCAGTCTGATGTCTGACCGTGAACGGAGCTATATTATCCTCCACCTGCTCTCGCTGTTTCACACTTTAGTGGTCGGTGTCGGCGCGCGCTCGGCTTTCCCAGGAAAGCGGGATCCCTCGTAAAATTTGGGCACTTTGGCGCGCGGGACGGGAGTGACAGGACTCAACAAGTGACTTTCACAGCACAGAAAGGAAAGGAGACTTCTTTGAGAGGAGTTTGGGATACATGTTGAAGTTGGTGTGCGCGATGAAGGGAGCAGGGCTTCTCCAGATGTGGATACTTGTCTTGTTGGGGGCTGTGAGTGGAGTGGGGAGAGCCCAGGTCTCAACTGCCAGAGTTCTGAGGGGGAACACCAGGAGAGACGGTGAGATGTCTTAAATGTTCTCTACTATTTCAGCAAACTGACAATCATTTTTGTTGTAAAGTTTAAAGCCATGGAACTTTTACGCACCAAGTTTCGAGAGTTTTTTTCTCAGGGATATTTTGACTCCACACTGTCCTAAAAATGTAGGGGACTTCATAAAAAGTAAAAAAAACCAAAACGTTTTCTTTGATGATGAGCTTCTCATTTGTGTGGAACCCTGATTTTCCAGTCGTCTGAGTGGAGGTGTTCTCCTGTGGGAGACTGTCAGTGATGCAGACCATCTGGTCTCAGATGTTCCTATCATGTTGTATATGATGTTCTATAGATGTGTCACACTTACTTTTGAACAACTGTTCCTTTGATTGCCCAAGCAGACACACAGACAAACGTAAGAATAAGTTTGATGTGGAAAGCATGAGGCCTGTTTCATCAAACCAAGCAGCTCAGTTTGTGTTTGTGTGAAAAAAAATAACGCTATAGGCCTTGTTAGGCATATTTTTGGCTCAACATGAAACCAACTATTGTGTCCTTACAACATTCAGACTGTATGACCATCATCATTTAATATCTGACAATCAAGACCCAAATAATGACAGCAATTTCTGACTGTTTCTTGGCATTTTGTTGTTGCCAAATGACAACAGATGATCATCCATGTAAACAACCCTTTAAGATCTAAGCGGTGGAAAATAGTCAAAAAATTGCCTGGCATCCTACCAAATTTATTAGGTGTAAAATAAAATCTGTAACCTTTTGATAGTGGTTTAAGGGGGTGAGGGGAAATGTTGGATATAGAAGAAAAAAAGGTTGTAGTTAAAACATACATGTCAAACGTAACACCAAATGTTATATTCATATTTCTGAATACATTTTATTTGACAATTATCTTCCCCCATATTAAAATTACTTAAAATAAATCAATTTTTCAGCTCTTATGTTCTTTTAATTAAGCAAAGCAGAAATAAAGGTTAAACAAAAAAACTACAAATTTATCTGAGTGTTTTAGCCTCATTAGTAATTTTAAATGAACAACTTCTTAACAAACAGTGCTAAACCATTTGTTTTTTTTTTTTTTAAGCACAATAAACCAAAGCGGGCATGTATCTGTAGTCAGACTAATCTAATACAGCCCAGCCACCAAGGCCAAGTGGGCCCCATATGGTGGGCAGAAAATGTGGGTCCCCATTGGGTTTGTCCGCAGTTTTTGTGGCGTCTCCACCTGTGTTTGCCCACACTGACTTAAGTGAGGATTCAGTGGGTTAGCTTGCTATGCTAGCCAGCTGGCCAGTGGACAGCGTAGCGTGCTAGCGAGCTCTGCTGTCGCAAGCTAATGAACTCCACTGTAGCATGATAGCGAGCTCTTCTATAGCAAGCTAGCAAGCTCTGCTGTTGCGTTCTCATGAGTTCCTCTGTTGCGTGTTAGTGAGTGCCACTGTAGCATGCTAACAAGCTCCTCTACTGTAAGCTAATGCTCTGCTTTATCGATCTAGCAAGCTCCTCTGTATTAAGCTAGCGAGCTCCGCTGTAGCATGCTGGTGAGCACCTTTAGCATGCTCTGCTGCATTGAGCTAACAAGCTCTACCCACCGAGTGTCCACTCAAGCCAGTGTGGGCAAACACAAGTGGGGCCACCACCTGTGCACAAACCCAATAGGGGCCAACATTTTCTGCCCACTTTTAAACCATATGGGCCCCACTTGGCCGTGCTGGCTGGGAGTCTCTACTATTCAAACTTAAAAACTTTGAAATCCCAGGATGTTTAGTTTTTGAGGGCCTGTTTCATGCAAAAATATCTTTTTGAGCTTTTAAGTTTTTCCTTAATGTTAATTCCTCACAATAAACAAAGAAGAATTTTACTCAATGGAACCTTTCTCTAAATCCCAACTCTCTGTGCACCAGCCCCTCGCTAACCATTTAAACGAATGGTTCTTCTCCTCATTGTGACATCACAAATTGAGGAACAGACCCTTCCAGAAGAGTGCTTCTATTTTAAATGCAGAATTAATCTGCATACACGCTATGGAAGTTGGCTCTAGGTTAATGTCATAAAAACTTTGTTCTTATCTGTGCCAAAGGTGACATATGATTATTATATATGGATATAGTTTTACTCTGAAAGGCTTAGGAATAGCAAGATATAGATATAGGCCCTTTAATTTATTGCTTAAAAGTTATCATCACTCACGTGTGTGAGTGTGTGTTCCTCCTGGGATGCATGAAAGCTTAGTTCTGTTATTTGATTGACTGGAGCTGAACTTCCATGTGCAAGAGGGAATCTCATACTGATAGGAACTCCTCAGCTTTGGCGTCTTCTGTCACCACTGTGGGCGTGCTCTCCTGTATCCTGCTGGGTTTGGATGTGAGTGTTTGTGCGGAAATGCTCTGACAGAACGTCTTAGCTCACTTCGAGGAATTCCCTCCAAGGTTTTTTTTTTTTTTCTCTGGGTTTGTTCAGCGTTTTGCTGGGTCTTATTCTGTGCCATTGAAGTGCGCCTGAATGCTCAATAAAGAGGCTGCGGTGAGGTATATGGGGATGAAGCAAGTGAGCAATTTTAATAGGAAGCACATACATAAACACACAGAACAAATCTGATCCTTTTTGGTTTCCTTCTTTGTGCAGCTTAGCTCAAATAAAAAGACAAGATGACCCAGTTATCCTAGAAACTAATGTGCTAGCTTAGACAGAGATACATATACAGTTATGGCAACATGTAGTCACTGTCACACACAATCAAAAATAGAAATGCAAATTAAAAACACTCAGAAGTTGCCCTTCTTTAGATCTTTTGGTTTAAGATTTGAATAGAATTTATGACAGGGTTTATTTTCACTATTGTAAGAAATGTTGTCCATGATTGTCCTGTGTTCTTATCTTTTTAAAGTTATTATCATACAGGAACACATAAATTACCTCTTGTTGGTATGTTGACCTAACACTGCCTCCCCCACATCAGTTATGGCTCTATAACCTAACTGATAAAAAAGTCAAAGAATAATTTTTATTATTTTGAATTTCTCACAATTTGGCTGTTATTTTTGAAGAATATTTCAATTGTGATAAGCTGTTTTTTTGTGTTAAAAATGTAAAGTTTTTGTTTTGGTGACTCATCTAGTTTGCTGTTGGCATAAAACAAAGTGAAGTGAGGCTTCCTTGTAGAGCCTGATATGAGCTGGATCATAGGATTTTTGGTATTCGGGCAGATGTGAGAACTGCATGGCTACAAGAGCAAGGTTACATAATTCTGAGGCTTTTCCGTGGCTTCAGACAGGGCTGCTCGGGGTCAAAGAATCAGTAGAGCAGCTCAGAGAATCTTTAATTTGAAAGAATACATCTTAAAGTCCTGTTCTGATCACCGTTTGATCTATTTTAAAACCATTCCCTATAGTCTTTTAATTATGATTATGCCTTTTTTTTTTAGCAAAAATATCACCTCTTAGTTTTGGGCATGAATGTTTGCCTGGATCAAGCGAATCTCCCCTTCCCGTCACCTATTTGTTTATGAGTTCTGCTGCTTCCTCACAGCCCCTCAGACCCCCAATCTAACATTAGCGGTGCATCAAAAATAACAAACAATGCTGGAGCTATCCAGCTGTACTTGAGCCAGATGCCACCTCAGACACAGAGATCTAAGATGCAAGGGAATCTAGTAACAAACACACACAGTCTAACACCAAAACACAATTTTCGTTTGGAGCTTTAATAGTAGACTGTAAAAAGTGAAACATTGAATCAATTAACAAAAGCTCTGTTATTTGTTACATTTAAAAATACTAGTTTTTATTTAAAAAATTGAGTTGTCTGTTTACTCAATCGAAAAATTTTATTTGATAAAAACTAGTATTTTTAAATGTAACAAAAATAAATTACAGCGCTTTTGTTAATTGATCCAATATTTCACTTACAGTGTATGCATGGTGAGACATGAAAATATTACTTAATCTTGTGCGCAGAGGTTTGATCATTGAGTTTAAAACAGTTGGAGGCTTTAGAGTTAGGTGTTTAAATATACTTTATAATTTTGCAGTTTCTCTCGGGGGGTGATTGAATATGAAACAAAAATAAGAGGATACAAAAGCCACTACTAGTCTGACATTTGTCCTCTTGACCAGCATTTTAAGGTAGGAAAATAGCTGTGAGACAAACAAAACTTCATAATTGCATTAAAAATTTCAGATCTGATATATACTTTGGACTTAAACACTCAAGTAATTTTCATTTAAAGTAAAATAATTAAACAAGTAACTTATGTCACATCTTTTGAGTGTTGCTTTTAGCTTTATCTGAAAGTCTTCCCCTCACGAATATCATTAAGATGGGGTTCTGGAGAAGAACAGAGAAAATCAGAAGTTGTTGCTCGGTGTCTTTATAGATCTAGAGAAAGTGAGAGGACACAGAGAGAGATGAGCTGTGGTTTGTGATGAACTCTGGAGTGGCAGAGAAGAACATCAGAGTTGTTCAGGAAATGGATGAGAGCTGGAAGAGAGTGGTGAGATGTTCTGTAGGTGTGACAGAGAAGTGGAGCTGGTACTGCACCAAGGATCAGCATTGCTGCTTCTAGTTTGCTGTGGTGATGGACAGACAGACAGATCAGGCCACACAGGAATCTATGGAAAACATCTGAGCAGCATTTCAGGATGAAAACAAATATTTTTTGCACAGATTATTTTTCATACTGATTTATTTTGTGCTAAACTGCATCATTTTATCCTCAGTCATTTACTCTGTTTTTTGATAGCACAAGTCTTTGTTTATGAACTCTCATGTTACTGTCTTTCATTGACTAAATTGGATGATTGTTGTGTTCAACTGATTTTCATTTTGGAGGAAAAGTCTTAAATTTTTGGTCAGGAAACCTCTTTAAATCACATGCCTCAGCTTTCACTTTGGGTTTATTTAACTCGTTTAGGAACCTTGATGTCAGTTTCAGTTCAGTCATTCTTTAATCTGCTTAATACATGAGAAATTATGGCCTTCTTTGATTAAAGTGACACTAAAAAGGTGTCACAGTCATCTGAATTATTTTTTTTTCTTTTCAATCTCAGGATCTTCACATGACTCCCTTTATGTTTTGCAATTTGGTCCAACATTTTCTAACTCACCAGATAAATCGTGAGACTGGATTATAAAACCACCAGTCCTCCAAATAAAATGAACTATGGATTTATTGAAGGTATATGCAGGAATTATGGATGGGTTTCCAGTGGGATTTCACGCTCAACAGTGTGTTAACGAAAGAGAATGGTTCAAAAAATAATTATTATAATAATAATAAATCTGTACAATCCATCGGTGCAAAGTGGTAATAGTGTAGCGTAAGAAAATCCTAAATCCTTCCCAATCTGGAGGTCCTGTTGCCAGAATCCAAAGGGAGAGGCAGATATGGAATCAAAAGGGCCAGATGTAGAACGGGGAAGATCCAGTAGACAATTCAGGTTCAAGATCATTAGTTCATTGATGCCTAACTCCTAAGACTAATGTGCAGGACTCTCCTGGATTTAATGGACACATGCTCACTAATTTTCATGTTTTATTGGCAAATATGATGTCCCTGTTTGCCAAAGTAAAATCCTGATAAAAAATGAAAAAAAGAATACTTTCTTTTTATTTATCCACTCTTTTCTGATGATGAAAACTTGGATGATTTATTAAAAAAATCTAATTTATTTAAATATTTTTAAACTAAGCATTGTTATCTACCAGTATTTTCTCCAATACATTGAACATTTTAGTTTTTAATCCAAAACTGTGGTTTATGTTCTCATTTAAGTGCCATTTTCACCAATGGATTGATGTCCCTCAGAGAAAAACTCAAACTCAGGGAAATGCTGCGTTCAGGTGGTGTTATTGGAATAATGGCTGACTCTGAAATCACGCATAAAAATCAGAAAAACAACAAATCTTCAACCACTACATGAACACAGAATAACTTTCCATTCCTGAACAAAGGGGAATTTATTTATATTTTGTCAACTATGGGGAGACACTTGAACCACAGGAGAAATAAAACGATATGAGTAATCAAAATTGTTTATTCCAGTTTGGCGGATCAGATTAAACAGTTGGGCCACATATGGCCCCCGGGCCGTAGTTTGCCCATCCCTGATTTAGACTGTAGTGCTTGCAGAGGCTAGAAAAAAAAACCCAAAACAATACAATGCAGATACTTATTTTATGATCGTAATTTCATTTTTGCGATAGTGTAAAAGTATTGCACCTCTAATAATATTAATCATGTTTATTTTCAGTTGCTGTACATTGATAACAAGATGAAATGAACAGTGTATTTGAGGTAGAATCCCTTGTTTGCCCTCACAGAGGACGTACGGCTGCAGCTGAACTCTGTGCAGCTGCCCATGGACAGAATGGCTAATGGCGGTGACTGCAGACATGCAGAGTGCAGCCATACTGCTGTGGTTAACCTGCTAAACAGAAATGAGGTTGGACATATTGCGCTGGTTTTGCATTCAGTTCAAAGAAACCATGATTTAATTATACAGCCTCTCTGCTAAGCAGAGAATGAGGCCTGGCATAGCCGCCCCAGTCCTTCTCTTTCCCCTCTCTAATCATTCCCCTCTTATCTTTTTGCCTTCTTCTCTCAGTCTGGTCTTATCATTCTGCGCCTTGCTCAATATCACTCCATCTTACCAGATTTTCATTTTTTTTTAGTTGCATCTGTTCTCATCTCTATATCTTTCCATCTTTTGCCTTCCAGTTCAGCTCTTTTTAAATAAAAGCTGCTTCATGGACGCTCTGGCAGCAAATTAACCAACTGGGCAAAGGATTTAAGGTGTCAAGCCGGTTGACAGTTTTGAGGAACAACAATAAATTTACATAGCTGTACTTTACAAATCTAAAAAATAAAATAAGGTGGACTTAAAAGGAGTTCTTGCTTTTAAAGGGAGTTTTTTGTAAAAAATAACAAAAAAGTAGAACTTCAAGGTTAGACCAGGTCAGACATGAATGTTTGTGCACAGCAACGCATTATCAGAGATATCTGTAAGAGACAGAAGTGAAAATATATTAAGCTTTTTTAAAGTCTTTGACCTATCTATAAATACTATCTTTAAAGTAACAGCTGTTATGAGCCAATCAGCTCCTGATATAAGCCAGCAAGTTCACTTCAGGTCAAGAGATCCATGTTTTCAGCCAAATTCTGGTAAAAATGTGTCTTAAATCTGCCTGGGTGGCATGTTGTAGTGGCTTTACATGAATTTTCTGTAGATCTTTCTTCACCAAAAATTAGTTTTTGGTATTTTTAACAGGTTCTTGAAGCATTTTTGTAATGATGGAGGACAAAATTAAGCTTAAATTGTATTTTTAAGTTGTTTCTTTTCTTTTATTTAATTAATGATTTTAAAATAAAGAGGGTTTGGGATTAGGTTTCCATTTATTTATTTATCTTGTCTGATGATAATGTGTTATAACATCAGTCTTACTGATCATTTCTTTATAGTTTTAAAGCTAAACACTCTCAATAAGGAGCTATGAGTCACATTTGGGAACCCCGACATGCTTCCCACCCAGCCACCCATGTGCCAGGCTGTTGCAAACACAATCACAGGATCTCCTTTTCAAGGGACTCCCCCCATAAATAACAGTTTCATCACACACATATACTTATCCATTCTTCTCATGGCCCAAAGTCTCCCCACCCCAAAATGTTTGGCAGACACCCTTTTCCTTTCCTGCACACAAAAATGAAGGCGGAGACCCTGTGCGGACTGTTATGGGGATTGGGGGGAGGAGGGGTGAGAACAAAGCCTTGGAAAGTGAGTGGAGTGAGGCAGTGGAAGAGAGGGCAGGGGCAGAACTGGGGGCAGCAGAAGGGCGCAGGGGAGCAGGCGAGGGAAAAGGTGTGTACAGAGAGATAGGCCAAGTTAAAAGACCTGTTCTTCCACTTTTCTGCCCCGTCAGCTGCCAGAGTGAGACTGTCAGACCAACCACAAGCCAAATGGACACAGAATAAAGGACAGGATAAACAAAAGCAGGCTTGATGGAGGACTGCTGGAGAGAAGATAAGGAATCCTGGAAACAGAGATCAGTACCAAATGTACAGTATTATCAAACATAAGGAGATTATCTGATCCCTGGATCTAATCGGCAATAAAGCCAAGTAGAGGAAAAAAAAAGAACTAAAATGATACAAACCTGGCTTTCTATCTCTGTGGTTGGGATGACTCCATAAGTCTATTCCTCCACTGAAGTTTAAAATATAATTGATTATCGTCACATCCTTCAATTATGTTATAATATCTATATATTACATGCATTAAACATTTTCAATCATTTTCTGCCAAAAATATATCCACTGAGAATCTTTGTATAATTGAGATGTATATTTTTTAGAGTGTACACAAGTCAAGTAAAAAATAAATGGCGGAATAATAGCTGTTTATTTCTCTATCAAAGTCTATGGAAGAAATTGGACCAATCACTGCTTTCTGACGATGTCTGGCTCCAACATGGCGGCATCTGTATTGCAAAAAAATGGCGACGGAATTGACATAATTTGGTTGGAGCTGGAAAATAGTCAGTTTCTATGGTCTATAGTCCTTTTCTATGGTCTGCAAAGCATCTGTGATGAAAGATTTAATGACATGATGGGGTTTGATCATCCTTCTTCTCCTTTTACTTCCTTAGAAGTACCTCATCCACAGTGTCTACACAGAGCTGTTTGTTACCGAGACGCATTTATCTCTTGTGTTTGTATCGTCTACTTTTGGCAATAATAACCTAATTTAGAGGCCAATAAAGCACTTCTAAAAATGAAGTGAGTTTGGGACTCAGTGGAGGAGAACCTGAGAGAAAAGCAGAGAGCGTGAGCGGGACAGATGTTTCAGAGTAGTAAGTCTTGGCAGCTGAACCATCTGACTGCCTGCAGTCAGTAGAGGAGCAAAAAAATCTGTCAGGAAGAGGAAGGACGCTGAGGGTGAATAGAAAGTAAGGGAGGATATCCCGTTTCACACGTACACAGCTTTCCATTAAGCAGGTAGCAACTGAATGCTTTGGTGGTGAAAAATGCCCCCCGGTGCTTTTCTCTTTGCTAATAAAGTCTAAGTAGGTTGCATCTCATCTCGCTCAGTTTTTGAGATTTGAAAGTTCTCCTGAGATGCATTCATCATTGATGTTGTTTGTATTGAAAAACAATGAGCTCATGCATTACAGGCCTGTCCTTTGCAGTCGTGCACAAAGACACGTCATGCCCCCTCACAGCTCTTCCCACTGGGTTGATGGGGATGTCTGAATTGAGGCGTGGTTGACAATGAATGAGTGAGTGAACGCTATTGCTTTAAGAGAATAATGAAGCCATTAGTGTGACGCAGCTGATGGGAAACAGGATGATAAGAGACAGGCGAGGAGGAAAGATGAAACAAACACAGATGAAGAGACCACAGAAATAAAGTTTTCTGATAAGAAAGCCAAGGAGCCTGGCCATTAGGTGTGGAAGAGAATGAGCAGGAGTGGAAGTGCAATCAACACTTCTTCTGACTGAGGAAGATGAGAGGGGAAGAAAAGAGGAAGCAGAGAAGGAAGGAAGGGCAGACGCTGTAGTCTGTTTGCGGTTTTGCCAAAGCGCAAGTTCCTCACGAAAAACAGCTGACAAGCAGATGCAATAAAGAGACGGAGTCTGGAGAGGAGCAGAATTAGACAACAGAAATGGAGTGCTGGAGATATGAAAGAGACAAAGTAGAGGTGTGAAAAGAGTCGTGCAGAGAAGAAGAACGGCATCCAAAAGAGACAGATGAGTGAGAGGGTTGTGCTGAATAAGCAGCAGCAGCAGAATAAAGTAGAGATTGCGGGATAAGACAAGCAGAGATGGGAGAAAATTCACAGCTTTCCTGCAACTCCCTGTTATGCATAAGAGTCACAGATAATATGGAAACAGTGTGAAGAAATGACAGGATTCTTAAAAACAATAGAGATTAACAACACTGTGAGTTACTCCCATCGCCGTCTGGACAAATAATCTGACATAAAACACTTAGTTTTTTGGTAAAAATCTTAAAAATTAGCTTGTCAAACTTTTACACTTTACTTGTAATTTCTAAAATCATTGACATGTTTACTCTTATCAAGAAGTCATTTTGCCTGAAGACACTTGCAAAAGGCTCCAGCTCATCCCACAACAGTAGAGCGAAATTTAAACAGTTGTTGTAGAGACAACTGTATTTTTACAGGTTTTTTTGTAAGTTTAACCTATTGACATACCACAAATGAGACGCAAACATTTGAATTGATAAGTTATGACTCAGCAACAGATTTAAGCTCCAGCCAGTCCCAATCATTAGAAATTGGGGCAGATTCTGTAGTTTTAGACCAAATTCAAATGTCTCCCCCATCCATCTAGCTGAAGGGTCATTTGAAGGGTAAAGAGTGTCCCAAATAGTATTTTTAAGGCTAGGGGTGCTTCGAGTTTTGTATCCCTCCGCCGATAGGGTTAGCCACAGAGGAGAAATCTTTTTCTTCACGTGGGTGTGCTCTGAAGCACAGAAGTTTACATTTAGATGTGAGTTTTTACTTTTTGTTTCAGCGTGACTATTTAAAGTTATAAAAGTAGCGACAGTATTTCCGAGTGCTGGCAGCTCCGTTCTAACATAGCTGACCGGTGACTATTGATGATGTCATCGAGTGGGTGTAATGTCCAAAATTAAAAATAGACAATATTTTTTCATAACTCTCCATTTGGAGGGTTAAATGTAAGGGTGGAGAGAGACTGATTTGGCTTTAGATTTGATTGTAATCGGATGTTCTTTAAGAAACTTTTAAAACTCATAGCAAGTGTCTCTATTGGTTTAAATAACAATCCACACAGGCATTTATTTGAAAAGAAAATGGTTTTATTTTTAATGAAAGTTAAAAGGAGAGACAGCATTGAGACGGCTGCAAAGGGACCGTCTATAAAGTGCAAACTCGAGAAAAAAAGGAAAAATTTCCATAATTTCTCAAAACAACTGAAACAAATAATTGTTTTGATTGTTATGAGCTAAACATGAATATGTTCATGCTACAGCATTGATTATTAATTTAGGTAGAAAATCAAGGATTTTTAATGGAGATATGAGTCACGTTCAGTAGTTCTGAAGATACTAAAGCTATAGTTTAAACTACTATCCAGAAGTGCTCTGTTTAAGTGTTCAACTACAAAAAAGGTTAATAAAATGAAATAAAAAAATAGGTGACATCTTGGATCTTTTTATTAAATTGGCTCAGTTTTTTATGTGTTACAAAAGCAATCAGATCGGGACTCTTTATGGGTATATTCTCAAAATCAAATCATTTGGAATTGGATCAGGGCCAAAAAAAAAAACCCTGACCAGGACATCTCTATTTAGCTCAATATAATTTTTATTCTAACTGAGATTTCTAAACCTGCTTTTTCCTGGTCAAGGTCATGGGGTTGCTGGAGCCTATCCCAGCTACTTTCAAGCAAAAGGCGGGCTACAACCTGGATGGTTCGCCAGCCCATCGTAGATAAAACAAACTGTGGACTTCAAAAACCAAAAAAGTAAAAGGGGATTTGAGCAGCATGAGCTGTCAGCACAACGTAGCTGCTTCTTCTTCTGACTTGTGTACTCCAAAGTCAGTGTAGTTACAGCTGGTGTGTTAATTGCATTTTCATTCCCACAGGCGAGGTGCAGCATGGAAACAAGCTCTCTGAAGTCAATGTTAGTGCAAGTTTAATGCCTATGCTAATTTATTTCATATCATTAAGTTTGGGTGGCAAATTATAACCATAAAGTTTTTATAAAAACTATGGCAAAGGTGTGCAAAAAAGGATTCCAGTGTTCCTGCATCTGTTGTGTCCCTCTCACAAGCTGAACTAAATTCAGACCTGCAGGCTCGTTCTTTTATGAGCTTCAGCGATCTTCATCTGTATTCAATGTGAGCCCACTCAGCCCTTTTACCTAAGTACTAATTAACAGTCTAAGAAATTCAAACTAGTTTTTGGAAAAGACAAATTGAGATCTTTTGTAGACTTTTGTTTAACATCTGCTAAAACTTAACAGTGTTAAAAGCGGTGGCACAGCTGAAATATGAGCATCTTTGGAACTTCTTTTACCTTGTTGTGTTTGTCTCTGATAAATAAAAAGTGACAAACGCTGCATGTTTTCTATTCCACATTTAAGCGTCTGCATAAAGTTTCACTGTAGACTAGGCTGTAACTTGGAATGTCCCGATCAGTGGGAATTTATTTTCCTCTAAATCTTTGTGTTTTATATCTGTTATATTTTGGTTTTTTTGGATCTCCTGTTCTAAATGACAGGCATAAAAAATGATAATTAAATGCATATTAGTTTAATTCTACACATCTAGTAAACAGACATACAGTACTTATAATAATAATAATAATAATAATAATAATAATAATACATTTTATTTCAAAGCGCCTTTCTGGTCACTCAAGGACACTGTACATTAAATTCAAATTCAAATTCAAATTGATTTTATTTATATAGCACCTTTCCAGTTAAAAACAGCTCAAAGTGCTGTACATAAAACAAATACAAGAAAATACAATGAGAACGAATAAAATCAAGACAAATAAATACATCCTAAAAACAGAAACACGATAAAATCTAAAAAACAACAATAAAAAATGGAATATACCATTCCAGGTCCTGCTGTTTTTTTCAGAGTATAAGTCGCACTTCTTTTTATAGTTTGGCCAGGTGTGCAACTTATCCTCAGGTGAGATTTAACTGGGATTTTTTTTTTATTATAAAACAACAGCCACTACTGGGCACAGTAGGTGTTTGCTACTTACAGCATCATAGAAGAAGAAGCACGGATGCAGGATGAAGAATTCAATATAATAAGTGATTTAAATCACTAAATCTATGAAGAGTTTAGCATGTTTTTATGCTATAGTCATCTTAAAATGTGTTCATACAATACACTGATACACTAGATTCCTCCTGTGTTACATGAAGCTAAATAAGCATCATTGTGTGACAGTAGTGAGGCATGCATTCAGTTCATTGTTGTTATATATTCCTTTATTATGATTTAAAGATGAAATGTCCATTTTTGCTTCCGTATTTAAGGGCTGGGCAATCGTTTAAACAATTTGATTCGATTTAAGCTTAATAGATCAATAATCGATTCATAAAAATGTAGATTGATCTAGCACAGAAGTCCGCTAGTTTGATGCTAAAATTTCCCATAAGGCGACTAATGCTAACGCTGAGTTAAAGTAAACATTGACAGGTGTCTAAATTAATATCTCTATAAACTCACAGGCATGAATTTTTCAAACTCTCTTATGAAAAAGTTTTTAAAGTAACCATTTGTGGTCTAAAGCAAAGTTTTTGCTCATTCTCCACTTATTCTTCTTTAATAAAGTGTACTGCTATAACTAAATATTTCTAAACAAATCTGTCTGAATGTGTAAACTGTCTAAACTGAAAATTGAGTAGAATTGAGAGGATTGAAGGAATCTAAAATAAATCGTAATCAAAGTGATCTAAGCTCTCGTGAATCGAATTGGATAATTTCTGTACATTATTATCGATTCCCAGCCCTACCATAATTGTAAACTAAATTTCTCCAAAGAGTCCAACTTATACTCCAGCGCAATGTATGTATAATTTTTCTTTCTGCCTTTGTTTTACATTTTTTGGCTGCCACTTCTTATACTCTGAGATTATATATAGACTAAAAACTAACATAATAAAAATAATAGTATGAATTGGGGTTTAATCTAAAACTCAACAGTGTTGATTCATGAATCAAATTGAATCGCCGTCTAAGTAACGAGTCGTACTAAAGACGAATTGACACCATAAGAACTGTGTATCTTTGACTCTGACAAAGGCATTCTGACACAAATGAAAAAAAATCTCTTTCTCTGTCAAACACTTTTATCTTTCTGATCGTCAGCATTTCTCCGTCCCCTATTACTCTCCCTCCTTCTCTCTAATTCTTCATTTGTTCATCTCAGCATTTCTGCCCCCACCTATTGTCTTCATATGTTTCTTCTTCTGTCTTGTTTTCATTTCAATTCTTTGTCAACTCAGATTTTTGTGTTTGAGCCGGAGAGAGCTGAAAAATGCAGCTGCGAGTGGAGACGTGGAAGCAGACGAAACAAATTCAGAGCAGAGAGGGAGGATTGTTTACAGGGGACACAGCCAGGCCACAGCAGACGAGGCGGTGTTATAGGCTATCAAAATGAAAATAAGAGACACAACGACAGGAAGAAAAGCTACAGGAAAGAAAAAAAACTAGAAAAGTGAAAAGAAAAACCAGTGAAGAATCTGAAGGAAGATGTAATGTGCTACTGTGGAGCCTGCACTAAGTGATCCCAGTGGTAGATAGAAGGTCAGACACACACTTGACAGCCAGACCATTGCTTAACCCTGCTCCACAGCCACACACAGACTCACACACACGCTCGGGGAGTGCTCTTGAGCACACTTTTACTGACATAAACTTATACAAATGCACACTCACGAAACGCTCAGCTGATGTGAGGCAGACAGACTGGGAAGAGGAATGCTGTCAAAACATCAACATCTGCTCAGCATCACACACAACGCTCCAAGCTACACACACACACACACACACATCTCTCCAGCGGAGACCAAGCAGTCCTACGAGGGGTTTAATTTTTGATATACTGGTTCTAACCCAGCTGTGGGGAAGAAAACACACTCTTGACACACACATGCATACACACAAACACAATGCAAATGGTGCAAAAATGTTTCAATGCAACATGTTCAATAAGGTCGACGGTGACATCTAAATAACTCTCGCTGTTGGATATAGTGTAACTCACTGATCATTAACAAGATCACAGTGAATCAGTGGATTCTGACACACAGAAACACAGCTTTTAATGTTGGATTTGCACCGATAGGCCACTCTATCTGCTAGGGATGTCCCGATCCAATTATGTGATTGAAAATCGGCGCCAGATCAAATGTTTAATGACTCGATCTAAATCGGATATTGTCTCCGGTCAGTATTGGCTATTTAATTTATTCTTATAATGATTCCTGCTGTATATTTTAAGCGTATTATTTCAGATTAATACTCCACCACATTTCATAGACGGATCATAACATGTCATCGCCATAAAGTAGTAGTGGGTATTGGCAAGAGTCTGGTGATATGATACATATCCTGTCCATGTGAGTATGAGTGTGTGCCCTTGTAATAGGTGACCTGATCAGGGTAACAGTAGCTGCTCCAGCAACCCTGGAGTCATTTGATTGTAAATTTCTGCTGACGCCAAGTTGTGATGTAATACTTTTGTAACACATTTTAAAAAATGTATACATTTAATAAACAGATATTTGTTATTTCCTAATTTTATTTATGTGCAGTGGGGAAAGCATCACATTTGGGGATGTTTTGTGATCAAAACAGCCTGAAACTCCAGGATGTTGGACGTTTACATGAGCCTTACTTCCTGTCTTTACACAGGATTTTTATTGGACAAAAAATAAACTGTAAATCATTTTTTAAGTTTGCATTGATTGAACTGAAAATGTCCTGTTGTCATTCTAAACCATGCAAACTGGTGTGACTCTGGTGGACTTTATGGTTGTGAAAAGATCGTCAGGGTTTCATGAAGTATTGCAGACCATATAGATATCATGTTTTATTTTGTGTTTATTGGTTTGTGTGTTTGTTTGTGTGTGTATGTGAAAATCAGGGATAATTGATTGTCCTTGTCAGCCATGCTGTTCAGACTGCGGTAACTGTCAGCAGGGGCCAACTGCCTCCCTAACAAGCCTCACACAAACACACACACACACATTAACACTCTTGCACAGACACATTATTCAATTGACTCCTAATGCAGTTATAGACTAAATGAGATTTAGCCACAAGCTTCACAAACAGGCGTACATACTTCTACAAAGGAAAGCCTCGACAGATCTTTAAATTGCACATGATACTGTTTGTGCTTCAGATGAATTTAATGATATTTGCTATTTTGATAGACAGCCGTTAAAAAGCTAATGGGAATTCTCTGACCTTGTTTAAAGCAAGAAAATCGGGCACACATACTCAAACTGAGTGTGTTTGAGCTCGCCTGATACGCACTTTAATAGTTTGATTAGAATTTCCTTTAAAGACAGATGAGAAAAGCAGATAAGGAACGGCTTTGCTCTGTCTGCACTGCATGTCCTGCTGAGTAAAAAGCAAAAGCTGAGCAGAAACGAGCGCTTTCATGAGTTTACCCTGAAGTATTGTGCAGGCTCTCTATATGATGTTTTATTTTGAAACTCAAGGGGATTTTTTTCTTCTTTTTGCTGTATATAAAACAAAGACTTCCTGTCTGCTCGATCCTATTGATCTACAGTGATGTGACTTAGCTGCTGCAGCGTGCGAGTTCTTGTCTCGCTTCCCAACCATCCCAAACACTGTGACAGTGTCCGGTGGGACCACGCTCATAGACTGCATTTACATGTGAGCCCATACTTTAAAAAGGGGCAAATTCTGTGTAAGTTAATGTTCTGAATAGGTTGTGTATGTGTTGCAGCAATAAGAATGCTCTTGTTTAGCAAAGCCGGTCAATTTCAGCAATTTGAAGACAGTGGTCCCTCGTTCATCACAGGAGTTATGTACTAGAAGTTATCTAAAATAGAACAAACATGCAAAGTAGTCAGATTAAGTTTTTACCATTTATAGATGTTTTATGGTTACAAAACGCCTCACTACACACTTTATAGACTTTTCTTAGAGAGACATGAACTTTTAAACTCTTGTCTATCCTGCTTAAACTCTCAGAGTTCAAACCTTTGTAGAAAAACGAGTCCAGTATCATGGAATGAAAACTAAAGATCATCTTTGCAAGCTGAATGCATTCTATTCAGGAGATATGGTGGAGAATGACTATGGTCCACAGCCAATGAAGACAGAACACAATGCCCTTAAAAATAAAATAGTGATGGACATGTTGACAAGGCTCTATTCATCTGGGCTACATTGTCTTGAAGTTGAGCCAAGGCGTTGATTTAAGGTAACTTTGAATGAACGTTGTTAAATAATTTTACTCTACAACAGTGCTCCAAAAACAGTTATTTACCAAGGAATGCACTAAACATGACTGAAACACTGAATTATGATCATGAACTCTCATCTGAACATGGTGCAAAATCTTGTCAGCTCCATCTTCACAAATCTGAGCCACAATTGAAATTCTCCATGGCATGCTTGGATATTTGGGAAAACTACGGTGAGATGGATGCTAATTCTCTCAAAAATCATCCAATCTGGTCTTATTTTCCACTCACCTCCCTTGACTTGACTTTGAGGTCACAGTTGCACTGCGGGTCAACGAGAGGTTTGAGGTACAGGAGAGGAATGTTGTGCATCAAAGGAGAAGGGGGTCTGGGGTGGTCAGTCACTGTTTAGCCATTCATGCCATGCTTTTGTTGCATAAAGACGTTTGGCTTATTATTCACAGGAATTTTGAAAGTCCCCCTTGACAAATTTTTTTATTAAATAAAAGAATATGTCTTGAGTAGTGTTGTAATTATGATTATGACGTTTTTAACCAAAATCTCACAACCTAAATGTCTCAAAAAGCCATTTTTCATGTTGGTCTGAGGCCTTTGTCTGCAGAATCTCCTCTGAGGGGGTGTGGCTTTTGGAGCTGCTCTGTCCCAGCCCTCCCCCCGTCTGATTATGATAGCTATGTGTCTCGCTAGTGTAAATCATAACCGCTGCCACAAACAAATGTCCAGCATTATTTTTTATGAGTTGGATTAGGACGAGGAAGTTGAGAGCTTCGTGGACCGAACTCTCACTGATTTACAATCCTTTACAGTTGGTCAAATGAGCCGCTGTTTGCATTTCCATGATCACATCAAGATGGTCCGTGGAGTCTCACAGAGATTTTCCATTGTTCTCAGTCCTGCTACCAAAAGTATTGTATTAAACTCACACAAAAATCCAGTGACGGTTGATTTGATCACAGAAATCCGAACGGCGGCTCATTTGACTGCAGTCATTGGGAAGATACCATCTTCTCTTCTCCAGCACCTGAACTAGACACGCTATCCGGGCCAGATGTGGGGTTTTGTGCATGTGCAGCAGAGCTGTTGTAATGTATTAACAGTTCATTAATTTAAACAGAGATTTTCTGCCACAGGTTGATTGACAGAGATTTAAAAGGAGAAATACTCGGAAATCTAAAAGCGAAATGATTTCTTATTACATTTGTTCTCTTTTATAAGAAAAATGCCATACTTTCATGTTAAAAACTCAAAAACAAGATTTTAATTTGAGGTGGACTATAATTTTAAGTGTAAGTCTGTTTTGATGATGTTTTGAAGCCTGTCTCCTTTGTTACTCAGACAGTGGCTCACCAGATTGGTGCATTTACACTTCAAAGTAGAACTTCTACAAGGCATAATTGTTGCTTAACCCTATATAACCATTCGTGTCATGTTTAATGCATTTATTTCTGAGACCCATTATTTCATTTGCATGATTCATACTTTCAGAAAAATTCCAATGTATATAACTTGGTCCATATTTTATCCCTTGTGATTCATCATCATTCTTCTGGAGCAAGGGTGTCAAATTCTATAACACAGGGAACCAAAATTCAAAAACACACCTTATCGTGGACTGAACAGGATAAACATTTATTGAACATGTTAAAACCAAATTTTTAAAACTTTAAAAACTTACCTTTTTAAAATAAATACACAAAAAAAGAAGGCATGAATATTCTTTCCAAAATAAATCAACTTAAACCTTAAATAACTTTCAATATTTTACTCTGCATAAAAATATATGTTGTCAAAATTACACAAGTTACAAATATGCGCAAGATGACATCGAGCCGTTTTTAACAATAAAAAACTATGATCTGGGGGCCAAAAATAATTACCCGAGGGCCGAATCCGGCCCCTGGGCTTTGACTTTGACACATGTGCTCTAGAGGTACTAGAAATACAGTCTTTGCTCATTTCAAAATGTCTGCCTCCAAGAAATAAAAAAAAAACACTTTTGGCAGGAAAAAGTTTAGCAAATTTTCAAAACTTTAAAGTAAGTAAAACTCATTTTGATAATTATTTATTTATGACCGTTTACAACTTGTTAAAATGTGTGGATCAAATTTGAGATCAAATCACCCTAGCGTATCTTAATTGATTCTATTCATATCTCCTAAAAAACAAAATTACAAACATTTTTTGTGGATTTCATCAAAGGGTTTGAAAGATGGCAAAGAATTAGAATTTTCTGTCAACCCTTTGTTGTAGTTGGCTTTACAGAGTTGATGTGAATTGTTATTTTAGAGTAAAGAACAAAGACAGCCCTCCATCATGAATGAAACTATGCCACTGCTTTGGTCTGAACTGGGAGTTACTCCATCCCTGATCCATCCGTCCTGTCATAGGACCACAGCTAGGAACTGACTGAGTAGATCTGTCAGACATCCACTCATCTCATGAACTACACAGTAAATGTTCATTTAAAGGTGGGGGCCACAAACTAAAGTTTTAGGGTGTTCAAGTTTAACCCCTGTCTGCTCAGTTAGCCGCAGCATAGCCATGAAACCATCCAAGATTTTATGATGTACTTATGTACTCCTTTTCCCATTGACTAGAATAAGTTCTATTTAGGTTTGTTTTTGCTACAACTCGCAAATGCAGCTCTAATAGATGAGCTAATGGACGACGTCTTCTTTAGTGGCTTTAAATGGAGCCTTCAATCAGGATTTGGCCGATACAGTTCTCCAAACATCCGTATCAGCAACCAGCCTAAAAATGCTGATGGGAGCCCCTTATATTTGTTTTACTAGTGCCACACTTTGCATTTAAATAGCTCAATTTTGGAGCGAGACAGTCAACGGATGCTACCCATCTTTTGCCGTTAAGACAAACACAGGGTAGTGAACACAAGTGCACTCTTCTGCTGTAGTCTCAGTTAAAAAGGTTCCATGAAAGATTAGGAGTTTACAAAACAAGCTGTTTTCATGCCTCATCTTTTCCTGCTCCTCTTTTAGCTTTCATCCACTATTCGAGTGGGGATCCTACAACCACTACACTCAAACCTATCCTTGTTTTCTCTGCATTTCTCATCTCTGTTAAGCTATATTCTTCCCATTCTCAAGTTGTTTTTATTGCAGATTTTTTAATTGTCAGGGCGTTGTCTTTTGACCCATTGTCTTATTTTTTTACCTCTGCAGTATAGTTGTAGTCGTGGATGTTGGATTTGCTTTTGTTCGTTATGTCAGGTAAACGATGCGGTAGAATTTATTCCCACACTTGCAAACGTGTTGACCCTGAAACATATTTTAATCTGCATTGATTATGCATTTGCCCATCTTCCTAGTTTGCACAGCAGTGTGTTCTTCTACCTGTGTGCCTATGTGTGTGAATGCCAAGCAGGCATGCATCTGTCTGTATTTGCCGCCTCTGCATTCGCGTTTCAAGGCTGCCAGAACCGTTCAAACACAGCGTCTCCATTGACCTGTCCTCAGTGCTGACTCAGCAGGTGTTGCTCCCCTCTGCATTATTCAGGAAGCTCAGCCAAGGTGTTAAAGAGGAGCACATCACAGCAGAGGACGGGAGTTTACTAAGTGGACTTATGTGAGCCAAGGAGAAAGAGAAGATGTTCGCTTTCCTTGACACCAAAGATTAACCCGGGGAAGTTCCATTAGAAGGTTACATACAGTTTCCATCGGGTCTTATTTAAACTGGGATTAAGTTTCATTTAAGTCTCCGTAACTATGTTACAGTTACTGCGAGATTTAATGATGAAGTACCATTGTGTTAGGTTTTCATGTCCCGCGGTAGTGCGGGGACCAGATTGTTTTAGTAATTCTGCATTTTTACTGCCAAAAAACAAACCAAAACACACGTATCGAGGATATCCGAGTGTAGTTTTATGGAATGGTCACATAACCTACAGCTTTGTGGCCATGTTGTGGCAAAGTGTGAAATTTGGCAATTTTCACATTTTCACACAAAATTGAAAAAAGAAAATGACTGAGTTTTTTTGAGCAGTCTTCGCAAAAAAAAATCAACCACATGCTGCCAGGTTAAGTCTACAACCACAACCAAAGTTTCATTGACCTTTCTAGAGGCCGCCATCTTGAATTTCCCTTTTTATGATGTAAAAATGTAAACATCTTCTAGGGATTACAATCTATCACCTCTAAACTCATCGAGCATCATTGGGAAGCTGTTTTTGAAAAAATATTGTATCAAAAAGTTGTAGATCTTGAAAGGCAAACCATTGTTTCTCGCGCGTTTTTACTGGAATATTGTGAAAGTTTAAGACATGAATCACAGGCTCAAGCTGACTGAAATGATATAAAATGTGATTTGAACATTTCAGGAATGTGGGCTGTGTTGCTAAGGAATTCCAAAAGTTTACTTTCTTATTCTGCTAAAAATGTAAACAGAGCTGTTCATAACCCCAGAGAACCACAAATTCAAGTGGTTGCTGTGGACATAAAACCAACAGTAAAGCCACAATCAAAAAAAAAAAAAATGTGTGTGTATTTTTTTTAATTTACTTTTTCATCAATTTGTCACATGCAGCTCTGAACAGGGTCAGCCAGTGAAGCCGGGTCAAAGGGAAGCGGCGAGGGCAGGTACCGCCTGCGAGCCATCCAATACCACTCTTGGCTTTAATGGAGCTTGTTTTGTTATTTTTCTTTTAATAATTGCATGTCTGCTGAAGCCACAGCAGTTTATTAAAAACTTAAAGTAATCTGATTTGCTTTGTGAAAGCTTGTACCACAAGATTTTCTTTCTTGTTTATGTTAATTTCTTTAATTGGATGAAGTGGAAGAAAAAGTGTGGTATTTATCCTTTTATGCAAATAATGTATTCACTTGAAAAAAAATAGATTTGTTGAATTTCTGCTTTAGTGATGTTCTAGTTTAACAAAACAAATTTTCAGAGGAGAATAGCTAAAGCTGATCAAAACTTTCTGACTTCTTGCCCTCAGTGTCCAACTCGACGTTATTTAAAGGATGAACGTCAGATTATGCCATATTTATTCTTGTTTATTATTCATCTGCAAATGGCCTGAAATAAATGAGAAAAATGTTTAAAGGAAATGTAATTCATCGATTAAATCAATCAATATTGATCTTCTGAATCAAGATTAATCAATTTTGCTAATCTTTTCTGCATAATTGCACCACCTTAAAATAAAAATGAGCAGGAGCTATTATATTACATGGAAAGCGGTTGTTTCTTCAGAAACAAAACAATGTATCCTTAAATATTTAAATTAATATTAAAGAAGAGCAGACTCCCCCAGCAGAAAAGAAAATATGCATCAGTGATGAAGCCAAAGTTGTTAAAGAGATTAATAATTTTATTGGTTTGTGGAAGTTACAGTACCACAGTTTTTAATCGTACCACAGAAAGTAAACATGTTATTTGGAAACACAGATTTAAGATCTTTGACAGAAATAAAATATATTTTTGGAGCTAACAAGCTTGAATTAATGTCATAACTGCTTGTGACAGTGAACTTTTCAACCTGACCCATCATAATATTAAACTATAGCTTACAGAGAGAAACAGTGGAGTCCATCTTTCTCATTTGTATCCATTAGTCTAATGCAGCCCATCAAAGAGTCCGAGATGCCTTAGAGGCACTTTGAAAAGTTAAGTGGATGTTAAAGTTAATCAAAGGCACAAAAGGATCATTGAAAGATGTTGAAAATGTAGGGACTGGCAGGACAGCTCCCAAACCAAAGACCATTTTAAATGTTTCGTTGATGATAGTCTCTGGACAAACAAAAATGTGAGGAAGACCCTGATAAATTAGCAAAATTAAACCATTTCACATTAAAAAGACTGTCTGCAAGACAGTTTATAAAAGACTATAGCATAACGTAACTAACATACACTACCATTCAAAAGTTTGGGGTCACCCTGATAGTTTTTACTTTTCCATGAAAAGTCTCACTTTTATTTACCAAATGAGTTGTAGAATGAATAAAAATACAGTCAAGATATGAGCTGCGCATGCATGTACACAATGTCTTTAATTTGATCAAAGATCGGATCAGAACTGTACTGTGTACATAGGCATGTGGAGACATTTTACTCCGCTCTTCTAGAAGCTCCCCCCAAAGACGGATCGGCACTTCTTGTGTACCATACAGCCTAGCCGCTCCAACAATAGTTCAATGGGGTTCAGATCTGGTGACTGCGCTGGTCACTCCATTAGTGATCACTCATTGCACAATCTGGAGGTGTGTTGTTTCATTTTCCTGTTGAAGGATGAAATCATCTCCAATTGGCACTGATTCTATACCCCTAATCAAGAGTATAGAGTACTTATCTGGGAATAGCCTTAGCTGTCTACTAGAGTACTTTTTAAAATATTTACTAGATATAAAATACACTGTGATTTTACACATAGTTTTGTTAGGGATTTTTTTTTTTTTTAATAAAAATTAAATTAATTACAAAATCGTACCACAGAGTAATTAAAAAATCCCACATTTAAAGAATCACCAAACATTTCTACTAAAATCTACCTGAAGTTAAAATGTCTCAGAAATTCACATTAAAACCACAATTCAACATATATGTCCAACTTCATATGAGAACAGCATATTCATTTAGAAGAATCAGAACGTCTTCATTTTTCAACAATCTTATAAACCAAGAACCAATTTTGGACATTTTAAAATCTCAAAAATCTCCTAATACTAAAGCAGATAGCAACAGAAAACAGGGTGCAGCAACCAGTGCTAAATATGTACTTTAAAGGAGCCATACCATAAAAAAACACTTTTTAAGCTTTTAAGTGCATTATACTGATTATTCATCACTACAAAGGACCCATAAGTGGTATTTTGATCTGTTAACACATTTCTGAGAACCTCTAAAAACCTACGCTCTCAACAGCAGCCCCTCCCATACCCACAAAAACGAGCAGGTCCTCACATGCTGATGTCACAGAGTGAGAACGCCCCTCCAGGAAGTCTGCTCCACCCCCAGGCTGACACAAACACTTTCTCCTCAAAGCTAGAGGTGATCAGCCACCTCTGTGAAAGGTATATTCCAAAAGTAATATATGATCATTTATATGGATATAATTTACTCTGAAAAACTTAGGAAAATCATGGTATGGTCCCTTTAAAAGTTTACTTTGAGCTGTCACTTTTACCAGAGTGATCCTGTTTTTAGACACCATCAGATAGCCCTTTTACATTATGGATCTTGTTGAATGCATCTTAACAGATGCTGTCCTCCGTCGTATTATCACAAGTCTGAAAGATGGTATTTAAAGCACACAAAGCCACCATGATAAATTATGCTTAATGTTATTTAATTAAAATAAAGTTCTAGGCTAGTTAGATATTAGTGCATGAGTTCTTAGAAATTTGGAATTAAATGAACTAAAACCAGTTGATCTAATTTACATGTTAATTAATGACATAAACTCTAAGGGATGCACATTTTTTCTTTAACTAATCACACAAGGACACCAGATGGGTCTCAGCAATACTACAGTTTAAGTATTTCATTAGTAACGACACAGAACACTTCACAGCCACAATGCATTGTACCGTTACACATTGTACTGACTTGATGTTTCTCGAAGAAGAATATTTTTACAGATTTTGAATGGATTTAATGATGTAATTCACACATGTCCTTAGCTGCAGTCCATGTTTTATGTCTTGGTATCTGTCAGCATGTTTAAAAGTACTGTCGCCAAAACTGTCTGGCTATTTTCACACTTCTATCCTCATTTGTTTCACTCAGTCATGTTTTTTCCCCTTTTTTTCCTGTTTCTACTTTTTATTTATTTATTTGAATTTCTGTTTCTATTCCAAATTACATGTTGCATCCTCTTTGGGGGGTGTATGTAGTCGTCCCGCTCAGTAAACAGGTCATGCCCAGGTCTGTTTGTCTAACCTCCCCGGCCTGAGTCACACGACGCGCCTTTGTTTCAGCTTCACTTAGGCGCACACACGTAACTAATCTTCTCTGCATCTTGTAACAGATGTATGCGGTCACCCCAGATTCCCTTTGAATGCGGCATCTCCCATGCTGCCACTGTCACGCCGAAAACATCCACCCACACAGACACACACTGAGGGTGTTACCTCCACCATGAGTCGAGGATGCAGAGACACCAAACCCCCACAGTGGTTTGGACTGTTCTACATGTAATTACTGCCAAGGTCTGCACAGACAAATATTACATAATGCTGAACTTTCCTTTCTGACTGAAAGAAAAGCAACCAAAGCAAAAAAAGAAAGAGACATTGTTATATTAGTGAGTGGAAAGCAAAGAAAAAGTTAATAGATTAAAACAAAAACATTTAAAAAATGTTTTGATGCAAAAAATATTTACTTTTAGAACATATTCCAGGTACAAGTTATAAATAAAACAGCACAAGATCAAATGAATGTAATTACAAGGTTCAAAATCCTTAAATAATCTTATTCAGAAACTGAAAGCTGTAGGCTAAAATATTTCTACATAGTTGAGATTGATTTGAAACAGGATGTAAGAAAATTACTTTACTTAAAGTTCAAGTCCCTTTAGATGGTTGTAGGAAAATTACTCTTTTTGACACAAATTCCGAAGATTCCAGCTGTGTTTGGGAACCTTTTTGTGGTTTAACCCTTCAAACCAAATTTCCATCCTTAGCATAAACCAGAAACGCTTTGGATCCCATTTTTTCATTCTTTAATATGATCCAACCAATAATTTAAACCCATGATCTCCAACAGATCCTCAACGGTTTGGCCAGCTTTTCCTAGCGCTGGTCTTTAGGTTGCCATGTTAGTTTTTTCCCGAACTACATAAACACACCTGGCTGTATTGAGCAGGCTGTTCATGAGCTAAATCAAATGCATTTTGTGCTTTATTTAAAACATTGAGGAAAGTGTCCCTCAAATACCACAGTTGGAAGGCGGTGGATTGGCCACTAACATAATGGCTGAAATTCACAGATTCTGCAAGTAGTGCAATATTTTATGGTCAAGCAATTTCTGGAGGAGTACCATATTCTATTAAAAAAAAATAATAATAAAAACAGAATAAAAACCGTTCCCTCCATTCCACTTCTAAATGTGTGCAAATTAATATGTATATTCACTTTCAAATGTGAATGAATGTGCAGTAATACAGTTAAATTGATTTTTAAGGGATTAAAAAGTCAACTTTGAATTATCTAAAGAAAGGTTGCAAATGCAATCAGATTGTGATCCGTCTAACTGTTTGGCACAGAGATGGTATTGGCATAATGTGGGTTGGTGTTGCAGCCTGTGACAAAGAGATCAATATTCTAAAAAAGCAAACTCTACTCTGTTACATTTTCTGAAAAAGAAATTAAAAACAGATGTTAGAACTTTTTCTTCTGATAAGGAGCTTTTTTTTAAATGAATTACAGCGAAACACCAACAGCAGCCAAGATTATTATTACAATTACTTAGTTATCTTCTCAAGCACATGTCAGTT
The DNA here is from genome assembly GCA_003999625.1 of Oryzias javanicus. Classification (NCBI taxonomy): domain Eukaryota; kingdom Metazoa; phylum Chordata; class Actinopteri; order Beloniformes; family Adrianichthyidae; genus Oryzias; species Oryzias javanicus. The sequence continues at coordinate 13,777,050 of CM012449.1, read as the reverse complement.
TAAAGTTTTAGACATGAAAGATGATTTAGAATTTTATTTCAACTACCTAAAAAGTAAATAACCCTGTTTACAAACAATTTGTTATATTTTCATTTGATTTATGCTTGAAAAAAGGTTATTGGTTTTTATCAGTTTTAGTGCTAAAACCTGAGAGAGAGAAAAAAAAAGAAGTCTTCTCTGGACCGACATCCAACGCAGAAATCACTAAAAACACGTTTTATTCAAGCAAGCAAACAGGTGTAACACTATAATATGCCAAAATATGCTGATCTATATACAGTCAAGGAGGAAAAAGATATTTAAGACTTGGAACTGAGTGGTTGTTTTCTCGTGGTAGCTGTTGGCTCATGTAGTTGAGCGAAGCTGTCTTCAGCTCTAACCCACAGACCGCTATGAAGGGTTTTTTTTCTGTGCAAAAGAAAAAAAAATCCTTGTTTTTGTTTTCCCAATTTCAGCTTTCTGCCCTTTAACATTCCTAGACAATGAGTACATCTATACCAGTTCAATACAGGCTGTGTTTTTACATACATAGATGTAGACACATGTAGATTCGCTATTTTTACTTATAAATAATATTTCGTCTGTATGTGGTTTTTGCATTACATTTTGATTATCATATACATAGAATTTTATGCCCCAGTTTTGAAGACTGCAAAAGGCTGTAACAAGGACGATGTAAAAAACGTTTAAACGCCATATGCCACATGTGTCAAAGTCAAGGTCCGGGGGCCGAATCCGACCCGCAGGGTAAATAAATCCAGCCCTCCACATCATTTTATATATTATTATGGAGAGTAAAATATTGAAAGTTATTTAAGGTTTAAGTTGATTTATTTATTCTGTTTATACTCACATATTTTTAAAAAGTTGTGTTTTAATAATTTAGATTTTTATAAGTTTTAAAAATGTTTATCCTGTTCAGCCCGCGGTCTAAGGTGTGTTTTGGATTGTGCCCCCCTTGTGCAATTGAGTTTGACACCCCTGCCCTGTGCCTGGGTCACATACAAAAGAAGATGCTCAGGATTTGTATGCAGATACTCAACCCATCAGGTGATCTTGACAATTAAGGAAAAGTCCGCAAACACAGAAGAGCCAGAAAACCCAGACATCCCACTCTGACAGAAAACACAGTCAGAAAGCACAATTCAAAGCCAAAACATAAAGCTATGGTCTCAGCTATGACAATATACATGACTGTATTTGGGCTCATCAAGCTTTTAAACGAGTCCTTCGGCAGATCCAGCAAACTCCTCCATAACCGTCTGAATGCACCAGACGATCCACAAAGCTTTAGCTTGAGATGTATTTAGAGTGGATAAAAACTAGTACCTTCTGTTTCTCAATCCTTTCTGTTTCGCTTGACTGTGTCATGAGCGCACTTCAAAATCCCAATTCCCAACACTTCTACACTCACTGCACAAACATGCAGTCTCCAAGTCAAAGAAAATTACAGAGCTTGATTGGTTTCAGCAGCAAAGACAAGCCTTCACTGAGGTAATAATCTGAGAGAAGAAAGGAAGAGCATGGAGCTCAATACAGTTCAACTATTTAATGTTTGGTAAGACAACTTTATTTTGCCTTGATTTTTATTTTTTCATTTAAGTATGAAAATTTTTTTTTTTTTTTTTTTGGTCAGAAAAAGGAAACAAGGAGAACACAAGAATGAAAAAAGCTACTAAATAAGAAGTTGTGGGGTGTGAGCCTATGCTGACCAAAGCTGACACCCCTCAACATGCAGTGGTCACCCCCAGGGTGTGTTTCATCATGCGCATGTGTGTGTTTGTGTGCATGCATGTCTGCGCCTTTTTTCATGCCTCTGTGCGTTTGTGAGCGTGACCAAGAAACAGGAGAGAATATTTAAAGCTGATTTGTCATGAGAGAGTGGCAAAACAGTGGAGCCAACACAGGCTTTGAAAAGCGGCATCATCATGGACACACACACACACACAAACACACACAGATGGAAAAGGCTTTGGTCATTTCTCATGGGTGGAAATGCTCTCAGGAGCAAGTTAAGCTTTCCCATCAAGAGTCAGTGCACACATACATGTACACAAACACCACAGTGTGGGGTAACACAGATGTGTTTAACCCCGCCCCCTCAAAAGAAAAAAAAAAAAAAAAAAACAGTTTAATGTGTTTTTAAAAGTGAAGTTGCTTTGTTTGATAAACTATTTTCTGATTTAATTTCTGAAAGTAAAAATAACTGAGGAATTCATCCATAAACTATATATGTTTGAGTACAAAAATTGATTTGACTAATTCATCCATGCCAAAGCTGCATTTCTGTGTCCTCCCTTGAATTGAATCGGCGTAAAAGCAGACTCCATGACTGACTCAGAAGTTGTTTCACATGATGAACGAAGCTGACCGAGGTAATTCAATGCCGCCTGCAAAAAGCTGCATCCTACGTTGACCGATTTAATGGAAATGCTTTTCCGCTGCTTAGTTCTGTCCTTTCACTCTTCATGAGGAAGACCAAAAGCTACTTCTGCGTTAAGTCCCGGACAAAATTTCTGTCCTTTCATTTCTTAGGTGAAAGCCACGCAGAGGCTTTTCTCTCCTTGTCTTTCAAGTTTTGTACATGAACTTGCAAAACATTATTAGTTGTGAGAAGGGCATAATAGTTGATTCACTGTTGGTCTTTGAAAACAATCCCTTCAAAGGAAAAGGAGGCAAACTCTTTTTTTTATTTTCACAGTATCCTGGTTTCCTAATATATTGCTGGATTTACTGAAGCTGTTTGAATGAATGTTTGCTTTTTTAATTCCTAATGTGCAAATGAGGAATTTGACTTTGCAGATCTCACTATTACATCTAGCTGACTGCCACAAAACACGGTCTTACCAGAAGAGATTTTAGAGGAAATCTTGGGTATGAATCCATAAGTCATAAAGACATTACCGGTGATGAAGAATGTTGACTATTCGGAATTGTTTGTCTCTAAAAGGTTGTAAAAGGAACACACATACACTGGACTTATACTTACAGTATAGCAGGTTGAAGTCTGAGTTTATTCATACTTGTAACATGAAGGACTTGGGCTGAGAACCTCTACCACATCCATGTGTGATCTGAGTAAACACTTAAAACAAAACAACAATCTAAGGATCATGTTCAGAGTAAATGTATTAGTAAATGTACCCCAAATAAATAGTAATTTGTAGGAAGTTGGCTAAAGCCTTGGTCCAAACTGAATTTAATGGTGGATACAGACTGTTTGGGGGTGAAAAATTTGTTTTTAAAAGTTGCACAGTTTTTGTCGTTTTTTTTTTTTTTTTTTGGTTATGCAGATGATACATTACTATTTTACAATCTGCCAAGTCCAAAGATAAGCTAAAGCTAACATTTTCAACATCTTTGTGTATGAGGGTTTGAGTGTAAGTGAAGAGAACTTTCCTCGCAGGAAATGGACGTTTAAATTCTTATTTTTGTTCCTTTTACCCTAAACAGCAAATATGATCATCGTCAGTCTATCATGTCTTTATTTATAGTGACAAAAAAGAATAATTCTCAGGGAGTTGTAGATGCATGGATGGGGTTTGACCCGTTACGGGTGTCATTCCATGTTTGTCTCCAGGTGGGAATGTGGGAAATGACAGTTGAGGAAAAAAATGCTCTGAGGCAGTTTTATTCAAACAGAAGAATAAACTGACATATTGGGTAATAAAATGCAAAGCTACCATCCTCAAATCCAACCCTTGATTAAAGATGAAAAAGGAAAATCACACCCCTGCCTTTGCCTTCATTGCAGACTTCCTGTGTGACTCCAGTAATCTCTCACAGGAGCTGTATTTCAGTCTGTCACGGACAGCATTGTTGAGTAATAAAAGTGTGATTGGCACTTGGATCAGAAATAGATCTCAGAGGCATGAAGAACATCACACCCTGCCACTGTAGGTGGGAGAGCCAAATTTAATTAGTGAGATTTTGCCCACATTCAACTTCCTGACACAAATTCATGCAGATATTCAGAACTTTTCTCTCAAAACCTCATCCACAAATGCTGTTTGCTTCCATCTGCTCACGGTGCACACAAACTCACAACACAGCCACGCGGCATTGCTGTCACAGTTTCTTTAGTCAGTGTGTGTGCGTGTGTTAGACAGACTGTGTCTAAATATGAGGGGCCAGCCAGTTAGTGCATGCAAAACAGCACATTTATTCAGATTTTTTTTCCACGTTTCACTAGAAATCTTTCATTTGTTATAAAATTTGTAAGAATTAAATTAGATCCAAAAGTGTTGATTTCATCATGTTCCATATTTGAGCAAACAGCAATCCGAATGTTAAAAATTGGGGGAAAAAATCTGCAGTTTGTTGCAGTGAAGAAAAAAGTATTTTATATGAAAAAAAATAGTTCTGCAAAAACACACATTCGAGAATCACTTTTATAAAATATTTTAAAATATTTAAAAATATTTTGTTTATTATTTCGGTATTCATACAGTTTAAAATTCAAACTTTTAACATTTTGTCTTAATATAAAAAAAAAAACTTAGGAAAAGTTTTTTTTTAAATGTGAGGAAACAGAAGAAATTGACCTTAAATCAGAAAGTCCTTTTAAAATTAAAATAACCCTAACGAGCAAAAAAAATTATTTCTAAATGTATTCTTTTAAATCTTGTATTTCCTAATTTTATAACTATTAATTTTGATAAAAAGTACCCATTCATTAGTTTCATTTTATCATTCTGTGCTTTCATCTTAAGGTAAATCAAGCTTTGTGTTTAAAGTCTTTACTGTTGTGGTCAAACTATAGTTGATTCAATTGATCTATTAAATGTGTGGATTTTGATTAACATGAACTCCTGATGATTATTTTTTGAAAACGCTCTGATTGCTGGATAGAAGATTACAGATTCAATATGCCAAATAAACACAAATATGTCAGAATTTAGATGTAAACGCTGTGTAACAACACGTCTTGATTGGGTGATTCCTTTACTGAAGTGTTTCTCTGTTCATGCAGAAGCATGTCTTGCAGGAAGTGATGCTCCTTGTTTGTGTGGAGAATAGATTTGGAACGGAGGAGCATTTCAGTTACGCCTTTATTCCACCTTTGGAGTTGATGACAAAAACAAACCAAGCCTTTTGTGTTCAGGCTCAAGCTGAATATTTTACAGAGGCGACTGTGAAAATACCTGTACAGCAGAACGACATCATACTGCTGTTATTTCACACAGAAATATTCAGTATCTAAGTCAGAATGTTTACAGGAAATTCCAATTATCATGATTATACCTGGATTATGCAGCCTACGCCGTAGCAACAAACAGCCAAACTCTGTCGATAAGGATCAAGGTACATTTCCTAAAGCTTTGAGCTAAGAGCTGAAAGTGAGCATTTTGCTTCCTGTCATTTCAGACCAGGAGAATCAATTTAACTCTTTTGCTCCTTTCTTAGGCCAAATACTATGTAAAACTATGAAAAAAAGTTAAACATGTTAAGGGTGAGAATATATAAATGATCTTCTTCCCGCTTCCTTTCAAGCAAGTAATCCAACTCTATTTGACTACCATTATATTTAATAGATTTATTTTGTCGTTTAGTATTTATAAGTGCAAATATGTCTGTTTTTGATGATGAGGAATCAAAATGTTAAGGAGATAGCATCATTTCCAAATAAATTTACGAGTACGGTCGAATCTGAATTCTTCCCATACGGCCTTTCCTTTAATAGTTTTTTTAGTAGTTAGGGATTAGGGTGGGAATTTGGACATAGTGAGTGTCTCAAATTTAGACGTTACCACCACTTGATGACTGCATCAATAGTCGACGGTAAGCTGAGTCAGCACAGAGGTACTAGTTCTCGGAAATACATAACATCTATTTTACAACTTTAAACAGGTCATGTTAAAGCAAAAGTTTATTACTTACATTTAAATGTAAACTTCTGTGCTTCCGATCACATCCACCTGAAGAAATGTGCTTCTTTTCCTCGGTACAGCGCAATGTTTAACACCCTCTTCTACCCTCCGCCATGACGATTACCTCTTCAAAAAAAACTTTCGGACAACCCTACCCCTACAATTGGAGGGGTAGGGGAAGAATTTGGATTCGGGTGTAGTGTCTTTAACAGAGTTGATTTTTTTTTTCTTCTTTTGCTTATATTGATGAAAAATTGCTTGAAATCAATCATATACAGTTAAATGCAGGTAAATCAGACCTTGTACAGTCATAGCATATCTAACTATCTGGTTGGTAACGACTAATGCCTTCACATAAATGGGGTTATTTAGCGACAAAATCAACTCTTACAGCTAATCTATTCACATAAACATGGTGCTTAGTTTGAATGCACACTGACCAAAAAGTAGCAATTTTTGTTTTTGCTTTATTTATAAAGTGACAACTCCACAGAGAGCAAATCTCTTTTTACACACTCCTATCTGTGACCGCTCAGCCCCTCCTCAGGAGAAATGACCGTCAGGGACCGTTCTCGGGGTTAGGGTTAATGAGGATTAGCCAAACACCGCTGGGCATCTGGTCCACCCACATGAACTCCCATCAGACCTGGGAAATGAACCGACGACCTTCTAGTCAGGGAGTTTGAATCTTGCACAAAGCTGTGTGTGTTTTTATTTGAATTGAATTAAATTGAGACTCTCCTGTAGGATCTGGATATAATTGTCTGTTCTTGACATGAGTGCTGTTAATAAGTATTACAACTATAAATATGGCGTGATGAGTGCATGAGTGGGACAGCGATTGTCCCGCTGACTGGAATGTCATTGTTTATCAGAAAATGTATGTTTGAGGTATTATTAAAAGAGCTGGAGTATGCTGAAATGTACATAAATATAACATCAGAGAGAATTAGTCACAGTATGTATGGTATTTATTCTGATTTTGATATACATTTAAATTCAGTAAAGTGGTGCAGCTTTGTCCTCATTGGTTTCTGTGACTAAACAAAAGCAAAAACATCCACTCTATGTTTTTCTTTAATGGCAGAATTGTCTGTAAAATTGATCATCATATGGAAATATCCCTTCAGAAAAGTATTTTCCTGAACATTTGTGTTGTATTTTTAATAAATTATATGACATTTTTCATCAATACAAAAGGTAGAAAGCGTTTTCTTTGTCACTTGCTTTCCAGCTGGCGTTTCCTTTTCTGTATCCCTCAAAGGCTTTTCTACTTACATTTGTAGAGCTATATCAGTCAGCAAAGGCTTAAATATGAATGTATAGTTTGTTGTGATGATTCAGTCATTGCCAGCCCTTAGACAGAGGTCAGTAAAACATCAATCCTCAGACTTCATGAGCTCTTTTAGCTTCATAGACGGCAGATTTAAGATCTATCTATTCTCTAGACTAATACTTTCCTGGACTCTTGTTTTCCAATTATTCTATACTTTGCATTTGTTTGCAATAATGTCACAGCATTTAAACGAAGATTTATGAAAAGAATAAAGCAGGCCCGTATCAGCATAAATGTATCTTTTTCATTTAAACATCTTGCTGCCTCTTAAAACCCACACACAGCTAGCCTGTAGTGATACAGTCACAATAAAAGTCCAGATATGTTTCTGCTCATAAACAAAGTTAAAACATTTCATCTCTCTATAGCTTTTTTTTTTTTTTTCGCTTTTGTAACTGTTATTAGGATTTTGAATGATTTATTGATGTGATTTGAACTTCAGGGCCACCGTGGTCAAAAATACATTGAAGTCCAGCTCCGATCATCTTTTGAAATATTTCAAAAGTGTTCCTAGTGGACTTTTAATTATGATTATGCTGTTTTTATCCATATATTTTTTAAACCAGCATCGTTTTCTAGGACATAGTTTCTGCAGTGTGGCAGTAGTTCAATAATCCATTCACCTCTGAGTCGTGGGTGGGACTATTGGCATGAAGCAACCCTAATTATTGAGAGCTCTCTATTTACAGGCTCTACTACTAGCTTACAGCCCCTCACACCCCAAACCACAAACCTAACATCAACGGTGCAACAGAAATGGCGAGAAAAATTGGAGCTGTCCAGTTATCTAAATAGTTTTGGATATTCTGATTTACAATGATTTGAATAAAGAAATACTGAGAGATGCAATTAAAATCTTAATTTTCTTTATATGTGTCCTCAATTATCAGAAAAAATCCTCAAGAACATCATTTTAATCGGACTGGGTCTTTAAGATGAGAAAACTGCTTTTTATTTGGTTAATTCATAATTTACTTTGTAAATAGTTTTTAGACCAGTAAAAACCACATAAGGCCAAGCTGTTCCTCAGTACACGAGAACTGTGGTTACCTGTTACTTTTTTTAATAATATTCATTTAACAGTTTACCTACTTTTGCTGAGACACTTTTTTTTTATTTCGTTCCTTTGGTTTTAGGAAACCTGTTTCTGCTTTTTTACAGTTTTTTTTTTTTTTTTTTTCACGATTGGCTAAATTTAACCCTGAATGTGTTCTTTGTGCATTGACCTACAGCTTTGATTATGCTCCAAAGTGTGACATATTATTTTCAATAAAGCTTTCACTGTTTTCAATATTGCTGTAATCTAATGGTAATTATTTGATGAGCTTGCTTTGTTTGGAGCCAGAGTCATTTGTAATTGACCTTTGTAAAACCAAATGTTATTAATCAACACAGAAAAATTCCCCCCCCCATAGTTTTCAAAATGTAGAAAAGTTCTGTTATATCTTAATCACATTAAAAACCTGAACCCATCCCTTTATATGCATTTGTGATTATCTTTTTTAATCATCATCAACATGTTCTTGCTTTTCATCATTTTGCATTTTGTCTGTAGATTTCTGTGAACTGGACAAACTAACTGATTAGCTGTAACCACTAACAGACAGCAATCACCTCACCACAGACTTGTACCAGAAAGAGGAAAACATCATGGTAACATCGACGGGTGGGTTCATCCAGAGCCCGCGCTACCCCAACGCTTATCCTCGCAACCTGCTGTTGTCATGGAAACTGCTATCACCGCCAGGGAGCCGCATACACCTGGAGTTTGACACGCAGTTCGGCCTGGAGGAGCCGGAGAACGGGGTCTGCAGGTACAGAGACGACACTGAGCACGGAGACAGAGAAAAGTAACCCAGATGCAGCCAATGACATTCAGAAAATGTGATTACAGCACGTCACACTGAGAGGAAGGAAAGATGAGATGAAGAACGCAATACTTAAATAAAGGAGGATTTAGACAGCGGCTAAAAACAAGAGGGGGAACTGAAGCATTGCATATGAAGTGGAAAAAGTCAGATAAAAGACAAAAGGGATTAAAAAGTTTGAAGTAGAATGATGGAAATTCGAGGCTGAAGTGACTAAGAGGACGCTGCAAGTTTATTGCATAAAAATAGAGCTAAAAGGACAGCAGAGAAGAACCGCTTGATAATGTACGGCCATTAGAACAGCAGTGGGAAAGTGTGATTGAAAGGATGTGAGGGAGATAGATGGTGGGAGCTTACTTTCTTGGCAAGAAATAAATAAAGTTTGTCCTTGAGGGCCGAGGGAAGAAAATAGACCGTTTAATCCCAATATGCAACTCAGCTGTCTTTGTAAGCATTTTGCTGAAAAGTTAAGGAGAAGCAGCCAAGAAAAACACAGGAGGTGAAGAAAAGTACAGACAATTATTCCTGCCACACGAACTGTGATCATTATTGAAAATGTGCTCCTTTCTGCATAGGGCTGCCACAAACGATTATTAGTCGACTAATCATCTATCATTCTTTCCGATTAGTCGACTAATTTAGACATGTATAAAGTGGATGTAAAACACAAATTTTAACCATCATTAGTTTTAAACTACCTAAAAAATAAATTAATAGCATTACTTGCAATAATGCTAGTATGAATACTAGTTTGAATGCTGTAAGCTGAATTTGGCCTCTGAAAATCATAGTGATGACAGCTGAAGATGCTGAAATTGATAGCTGAAAACGCTGAAGCCAACTGCTGAAAACCTTGAAGCTGACTGCCAGCTAAAATATAAGTTAGATGCCAAATTAGCCTAAAAAAGTTTTTAAAAAAAAGTCAAAGTTAACCAAAACAGTTTGCATGTAGCTGAAATGTTAGCTAAACTCTAAAACAGCCTAAAAAAACAAAAACAAAGAAAGCCTAAGTTAGCAAAAACAGCTAGCATGGTGCTGAAATATTAGCTAAATTCCCAAACAGCTGAAAAACCAAACAAAAAAAAGCCCAAGTTAGCCAAAACATCTAGCATGTAACTGAAGTATTAGCTAAACTCTAAAATAACCTAAAAAGCAAAAATATAAAAGCTTAAATTAGCCAAAATATCTAGCATGCATCTGAAATATTGGCTAAACTTATGCCATCATAACTTTCAACTTTACTGCACTCTGAGTCTATGTATTATAAAGTAACGACTAATCGTTGCAGCCCTCTTTATGAATCAAATGCATAACTAAATGTTTATGCCTTAAAAAAAGTTTTCCATCAAGAACTAGTAGTTAGTGGCCTTGAGGTAGAGTGTTTCACCCTGAGCCTGAAGGTTGTTAGTTATAATCAAGGCCGAGACATACCAAATACTCCAAAGAATAAATCCAGTGCTTCCCTGCTTAACATTCAGCATAAAGGGGTTGGATTGGGGCTTTAAACCGATGAGTTATATCTAACACCAGAGATGGCATGCAGGCTTTCTACTATTTTCCAAGATAGGTAAAAAGCGACGGCATATCGGACCGCTATAAAAACAATGAGAAAGGTTTTAGCAGACACAGTAAAATGACCATAAAATGCTTAATTTTGGTCCGATTTTGAAAAGGAAAAAACTCTGATCATCAGAAAAATAATCTCCAGATCATGGTAATAATGTTTTTGTACAAAGTGCAATAATTTACAGATATTAAAAAGTTTTTTATAAATAAAAAGGTTATTGTATAGGAAACACAATGCATGCCTGATGCATGGTTGTGGTTTTATTCAAATCTACACACAGACTAACATTTACACAAATTGTTAGACTCCTCGGTGTGTGTTTATAAACGGATCGGTGGGTAGCCGACATCACCACCATGGGCCGGCCCGCGCCTGGATCAGCACGACAAGGTCTGAGCAGACTGAGAACAGAGCAGCCCGGTCCACAGCTGTGTCGGCCCCGATGGTCTCTCAGATGGGAGAGAGGGCTCAGTGAGCACTCCTTTCCTTCTACGGCTCCAGGACGGCGAGATTCAGGCAGCACCCGCTTTAAAGCACGCAGTGGCCAGGATTTATTATTGTAGCAAGTCGCGCTGCAACAACGCTGGACTGGAGGCTCCCGTTCTACAAATAGATCCCATCCAGCCTCTATCAGAAGGACTCGGGCACTGGCGAGACAGCAGGGAGGCGGTCCTTCATTCATACGACACGTGCTGGTCCGCCCACCGGACGGAGATTCAGCGCTGATGGGCTCTTCCCTCTTTACTACTGAGGAAATCCTGGTTAGTTTATTGCAGTAATCTGATTACCAGCAGGTCATCTGGTCTGATGTGAGGTCTAACACACATACAAATACCACAATCATCCTCCATAACACGAAAAAGATCAGTGGTCCTGCCAGAAAACACAAGATCAGCCTAAATGTTCACTATTGAGAATAAACTCACTCAGATCTTGTTACATTGTTTTTTTCAAGTTCTCCTGTATCATACGACAGCAGTAATTTACATGTGACAAGTCACATTCTTGTTTTTCCAGCTCTGTTTGTACAATTGTAACACAGCAGTAAACAGGGATCAGTCCAATATGGGGTCTAACATGCCATCTCTAGTGTTATATATAACTCGTTGCTTTAAACCACCAAATGGTTCCTGAGTGCGGCTGTGTCTGCAGCATACCCCTCCCCCAGGGGATGGGTCAAAAGCAGAAAATACATTTCGAGTTCAAAGGGTCGGGAATCGATTTAGGAATTAACTAATTAATTGCAAACCTGAAAAAAAAATTTTTTTGTTACAGTATTTGCTGACAACTTATTATCTGCAAAAATAATCACAATATGAAATCACACACAAAACTCTACATACAATTTTTTACTAGGTACATTTTTATGCCGTGGAAAGCAAAGCAAAGGACTGTTTCTACTGTAATGAGTTTGGGCTACTAAATGTTGACGTGTCAATTTCTTTTTGATTAATTGCGACAACGCGTTAACGCTTTAACATTCACAGCCCTAAAAATAAATGGATCTAAAGTCAATTCTGGATCAGTACATTTTCCCCAATTATTGCCATGATTTCTACCATGGGTGCATTGTTTTGTCACAGTGTATTACAAAATGACAACATACATTGAAATTAGAAATTCAGAAAGAAATTTTAGTTTGTTGAGGTTTTAAAATGAAGATGAGAATGATATAATTTCCCTTAAAGGGCCTCTATACCATGCTTTTCTTAACTCTTTCAGAGTAAACAATACAGTATTCCCCCCCTATTTTGGGGGGTTAGGGACCAAAGACATCCACGAACAACCCAAATCCTTGAATATGGAGAAGCCAACACCACGTTTCAGCTAGTGACTGAGTACCGTGAAACTGGGTGTTTGCGTTTACCTCAGGACGTTGCTGACTCATCCTGGAAGGGCTTGTTTTCACTCTGTGACATCAGCTCGTGAGAACGCGCTCCTTTTTATGAGTTGGGAGGGGCTGGTGCTCAGAGTGCAGCTTTTCAGATGATTGCTCGGGAACGGATCAAAATACCATTTTGTTTATATTGAGGAAAATTATACTGCATTTCAAAAAGTTGATTTTGTATGGCATAGGCCCTTCAAAAGCGCAGACCACAGACCTACAATGTGCTTTTGAAATGTAGTTCTACACCGTTCGTGCCAGCAGCTACAGTAGCTACAGCTACAAATCCACACATTTGAATGCAGAGACTTCCCGCTTATTTAAAAAATGGCACAAACTTTCTTTTAGTCACTAACTACCCCCCTGAGCAATGTCACCCAAGCGTAAGGCAAATTAATTAGGGGAGACGAGTTCAAAATCAGTCAAGGTCTTGGCTAATCAGCAAATCCTTGTACATGAACTTAGCAAAGATCATTTGACTGTAAACAAACAATCAACTGAAGCACAAATCAGCCTTGCTTTCTAAAGAAATGACACTTTAACCTCTGTTTTTATGACTCACAGTCATTTTACTTTTTGTTTTTTATCTCTTTGAACTTATTCCAGGTATGACTTTGTTGAGGTGGAGGACCAGACGGAGGCGAGCACCATCATTTGGGGCCGCTGGTGTGGGCAGAACACACCTCCAAGTCTGAAGTCCAAACACAACGTGCTGAGAGTCACCTTCAAGTCTGATGATTACTTTGTGGCAAAGCCGGGCTTCAAACTCTACTATTCGCTACTGGTGAGACACTCACACATGCTGCCAGTTTGGGATGGTCGTGTCACTGTCTGCATCCAGAGGGATTCTTCACTTTCTCCACTCATTATGTGCTGTATAGAAAATGAAGGATGAGGGATGAAATGAAAGCAGGAGGAAGGGCAAGAGGGCTGTTCCTATAACTCAGTAAAATGCCAAAGTGAATGTTTTTCACACCCAACAATTCAAAAGTATAGGAGAGTTGAAGGACATGTACAATAAATGCAAATTGCTCCTTTAAAGGCTGTCAAATGAGTGGATAAGGGGGCTAACTTTATCATTTTGCTGAAGAGACGGGAAACTGATTGTAAAGATGTTCCCCCTTTCTGTTATCGGAGGGTAGAGGGGGGGAGAGAGCGCCGAGGAGAGCCGGTTTTAAAAACACTTTTGCTTTTATGAGTAATGAGGAGGGTGAGACGAAGAGCGAGTGGCTCCGCATTTTTATCTCAAAGAAAAATTGCCAAGAGCCAAGACAGACAGCAAGAGGGGAAATAGATCAATTATTTATGACCCTTGACTTTAGTGTCATTTTTATACTTGATAAATTTGATGTTAAAACATTTACCAGAGATGTCATCACAACTGAAGAATAGAGACAGCTAGAAAGTGCATGTTTAAGCTCGTTTTAAAACTGTAGGACTACAATGACTACTTTGAGCCATTAATGCAGTGAGGAAAAGGAAGAAAAAAACTTATTTAACATTTAATTCAAGTTAATTTCATCAAACATGGAGTAAGAAATGAAGTTTACTCAACAACCCTAAAAGTTTTGGAAAAGTCTATTGTGACTCCAGTGTATTCTGATTCATTTATCCTTTCTCTCAAAAGTGTTTTGTTTAGAGTTGACAGATATGAATGAATAATTTCGTTCAGTATTAGACCCTTAAATCATACTCTTAAAAAGTCCTAATATTCACATGTTTTGGTTTTACATGTAACCACACAAAAACATCTTTTTTGTGAAATTAGTTGTTTTGGGGAGCAAAAAGCTAAAAAGACCGGAGCACGAAAGCTGGGTAGACCAACCTTTTCCCACCACCTGATAGTAAAGCCAGAAGTTTAGATGATAGATTCAACCTGGATTAATGTCCTAAAGTTGGATTGTGACGTTAATGTTTATTAAAAACAAAAAGGATTTTTGCATTTGTTATGCACTCTGCTGTACTATTCTCTTTTAGCAGATGCATATTAATATTTGCCGAGATTTTATTCTTCTAAACACTTTTTGAAATATCTTTTAAAAAATTAGTCTTTGTGCTGATAATTTGTTAATCTCATGTTATTAACTTTTTGCACTTTTAAATTTCTATTTTATCCCCCATTTATTTTTATTTCATTTTTATATATTTTTTTTTCATATATTTAAACTTGTCTTCTAACTGTTTATTTTTTTAACGTGTGCTGCTGACCTCTTGGCCAGATTGCACCTAAAAAAGATTCTGATCTTAACTGGTCCTTATTTGGTTCAATAAAATGTAACATTTAAATAACAAACAAAATAACAATAAAACAAGTTAAAGTCATTGCTAAAAGTGTTTTTTTCAGATCTAAAAACACAGGTGATGAATGATTAGTTATCTCTGCTTTTGTTTCCTAATATAACAAAATAAGTTATCATTAATGAGGAATCAGCTGATTATGTCCCAGAAGTTCCTTTATAATAATTCAAAAATGAAAAATGGTTTCACAGTCTCACAAAGCTGCTGTTTTTTTGGATGAACTACCCTTTCAGTCTTTTACATTTGAATTTAACTTTATTCATATCCCCAAGGGATAAATTTATCAAATTATCAAATTTATCATTTTACATTTATTTATATCTAAATGTTACATAACATTGAGCTCTTTCTAAAATTGTTTAAAAACAACTGCATAAAGGATGATTACTGCAAGATATATACAAAAAATGTACAACTTTGATTACTATTTCATTCAGTCAAAGTCCTTCTAAATTATTTCAACCCTTTTGGATTTACCATTCTTCAGTAATTACTAGAGTTAAAGCCAAAAAATCCAAGAAAATCGTAAACCAGTCACAACAACCTGATATCTATGATAACAATTACTTTTAGTGACTAGATGTCGTCACCTTCCACACTGTGACATCATTTAAAAACAAACATGTTTGCTCTCTAGTTAACAGCTACCAGTTAACCTTATGTTAGTTTAACGGGAATCAAATTTTTCCTCAATTTATTTAACCACCATGTTTAAAGCAGTCGATGTCACCTATCATGCAATACAGAATAAAATTATTCAAAATAAGAAAATTCATATTCAAATGAATGGGACAAATTTTTTTAAAAAGATAGATTTACATACTTGTTGCAAACAAATAACTGCAGAAAAAAAAAACAAATAGAAGAAAGTTTGATGAAGTTCTAACCTAAATGCTCCTAGCTTCTTCCTGCTACGACATAAACCACAAACAACTTTCTTATCTCTCCCTCTCAGACTCTGGCTGCTTTTTCTCCCTCTTCCTCAACCCTTGTATTTTCCCCTCTGGTTAAATAATCTCACATCTTTACATTCAGAACAAAATCCAGCTCTTGAGGCCTATCTGATTCAATCAGTTTTACCCATTTTTAAACAGCTCCCAAGTTTGAGTGTGTTTGTTGTCTTTGCCTCCCACACACACACACACATATATAAAGACACATGCACGGCTTCCCTCCAGCTACACTTCAGCTCTGCGTGTGGCTTAATTTAGCCGGTCTAATTTGTTCTCTCCAGACCCATCGAGCTGATAAGAAAGAGGAGGAGAGCAGGCAGAGAGTGCATGGAAGCAGGAGGCAGACAGAGGGAATATGTAGAAGCAGCACTGCAAGGAGAGAACAGGTGTCTGAGATGGTATCGGGATATCTGCTAATGACTAGGACAACCTGCACTGAAAGGGAAAGGAAAGAGGTAGTAGTTAAGCTTCTTCGCCGGGTATTTCTCGCCTTTTTGTTGACGTTACCCCACTGACAGCCAATCTGTTTGGTCAAATATTTTATTGGAGAAAATTCTGCTACAATTTGTACCGAAGGAAGCACTACATTCAGAGGAGACGTTTCTGTTCTGTGTAAGAGTAGATGAGCACCATCGCTATCTGCTTTAGTCTACACTGAGACATGAGTGCTCTTTTGCTGAGTGTTGGGTTTACATATCTGTGATCAGTCTGGATAAATGGCGCGACCAGCTCTGTCTATTTTACTGCATTCATCCGAGTAGAATGTGGTATTTTTAGCAGCTACAAAATAGTAGAAAGCTCTCTGAGTGTTGCAGTACCTGAACTTTTGTACATTTTTGTCACGGACAGATCATCTCGTCACGTCTCCTTATTTAAAAGCGTCAGCCTTAGTCAAGTGAACACGGGCTGTCTGCGAGTGAAAAATTGTCAGACCTGTATGTGAGACGCAGTGGTACGCATGACATTTCAAGGTGGTGGAGCATGCGGTGAGCCCACAGAGCCAAAATATTCATGCATACTTCTTTCTATGGGCGTGCTGCAGGCGACAGATTATATTGAACGCTTTTACGAAACACAAGGTTAAATAAGGGTGAAGTATGTGAGGTGCAGGAATGTTGTATGGAGTGTGGTGTGTTGCCCTCAAACAAATCCTGAGCAAGGAGCCTGTTAGTGCTTTTCACATGTTAAGTGTGTACTCCTGACTGTAAAATGAGTATATTAGAATAACAGAGTGTCAGTGTTGGGACTAACGCCGTTTAAGTATAACGGCGTTACTAACGGCGTTATAAATCAAGTAATTTAGTAATCTAACTAATTACTTTCATCCTCGCTGTAACGCCGTTATAGTTACTTCGTGTAAATCGCGGCGCGTTACTTCAAAGTTTGATGATCTTGCTGGAGCTGGGCGCTTCGCACCCGAAAGTTGCTTGTGTAATGCGGAGGGAGATCTCGAATGCGAGATCGTGATTGGTTAAAGTGTCAAGTGGGCGGATACTAGCTCGCGCGCATGAGCCAGTAACCACTGGACGCGGAAGCGCTGCGAAGCGCAGCGGAGAGCGGAGTCCGCTCCGCTCTCCGCTCCGCTCTTTAGTTCACACCAGACGTGCATTTTTCCACGGCGTTCCACACGCGCTTCTGCTAGAGATTTTTTTGTTTTTGCCATCATGGTTGATAATTTCATAGCCTAAAGACATTAACCCATGTTTCTGCTAAGAAGAACTGCTCCCTGCCTCTCCGCAGTTGCTTTACACCCAAAACCCCGCCCACCCGCTCTGTCGGCACACTGTACTGATCTGTGTGCGCGCGCGTGCGTCTCTGTTTTGTGTGTGTCTGTGCGCACACGCTCGCAGGTGTGTGTGTGTGTAGGTAAATTAATAAACTAAAATTATTAACCCATATTTCTGCTAAAAGCAGCAGCTCTCTGCATCTCTTTTTCTCTCCCAAAAACCAGCAGCCCCGCTCCGGAGTCTGCTCACTACGTTGATCTGTGTGCGCTCGTGTCTGTCTGTGTTGTGTGTGTTTTATAAATATGACCCCCTGTTTCTGCTAAGATGAGCTGCTCTCTGCCCCTGTTGTAGTTTTTTAACTCCCGAAACTCCTCACCCCGCACCGGAGTCTATCCACGTTGATCTGTGTGTGCATGTCTGTCCAAAAACTTGTCTTTTCACCAAAGAGGAACAGGCTCTCAGACCAAAGATTTGAGAAGTTGCTACTTTTGCGCTACAATCAGTGGTTCAAAAATTAAAGCATTGAAACCATTCAACTGGCTGCTTATGCTGGTGGCATTGTTAAAGTTCAGGTTAAGGTGCAATAAAAGAATGTTTAATGATCAGACATAAAGTATTGTTACTGTGCTCCTAAATATTCTTGTTAGGATACTTGTGTTATGTTGATACTTGGAACCTTTACTTTTATTTTTATACAAAGTTTGGTTTGATCTAAGTTTATTATTGTTGATATTTATATTTTGCGTGTATTGTTGTTAAAATTTTATAAAGACAATGTTAAAGCTGTGGTGTGATATAAATAAAGACAGCAGAGATTTTGTTACTTGACAGTTATTTATAATTATTTATTGTTTTGCACTTTCAGTTTTTTAAGCCATTTTGTTTAATTTAGTTGTAGGTAAGATACTTGAAGTATGTTAATAGTTGAAACGTTTACCTTTTTTGTGTGAAGTTACATTTTTTATATACCACTTGTTGCAGTGTTTTGTGTGATAATTCTGACAAATAAATATTGAAAATTCTTTCCCTAAACCCTTTCTCATGTGTATCCTAAACTTAGACAATATGACTCCATTGGAAAACTATACCAGTATACTATTGTCGGTTATCATCTATTATTGAATGTAAATTATTTTTTTTATTTGTAACGCAGGAAAAAATACAAAATATTACCATATTTAAAGAGAAATTGAAAACGAGTTACTTTGCAAAGTAACTAATTACTTTGAAGATGCAGTAATTGAGTTACTAACTCAATTACTTTTTGGGAGAAGTAACTAGTAACTATAACTAATTACTTTTTTGAAGTGAGATGCCCAACACTGCAGAGTGTAGATTGTGTGGACATCCTAAGGGCGTCTGCCATATCACATTCACACTCCATGCGTTCAGCATTTGTATGACTAGAGTAGGAGTGTCATAGTCAATTGCACAGGGGCCAAAATCTTAAACACGCAGTATGTCGCGGGCCGGACAGTGGGATACTGTTCCCTTTGCCTGTCAGGGTGGATCAGGGTTTAAGTGTGGGTTTTGCTGTCTGGCTGTTTTACTCTGTTTTGCCCTGATTATTTTATCCTGTTATGTTTATTTATTTATTTCTACACCATGAGTAAGAAGGAGGGAGAGGATGATGAAACCCTTGTGATGTAAAATGTTGCGTTTGACAAAGAAAGACAGAAGTCATTCTAACTGACATGTAAGCGCCCATGATCCCAGACAGCGTCGGGCCGTTAATAATAGTATAATATGATCTGGAGGGCCGGATATAATAATTACCCCGTGGGCCGGATCCGGCCGCCGGGCCTTCACTTTGACTCATGGACGAGAGTGTGGAGTAAAGTCATTGTTTGACAGCATCTCCCATACAGGCGGCCGCCGTGCAGCGGTAAGGCGGTTGACCTCTGATTGAAAGATTGTCTGCCCAGCTGTCGAAGTGTCCTTGGGCAAGAAACTGAACCCCACATTGCACCTGGTGGTCATAGGTTGGTGCCATTAGTGTGTGAATGTGTGTGGGTGAATGGGACTGTGACTATAAAGTTATTTGGGACTTCAAGAAAGGTAGAAAAGCGCTGATCAATTATAGGGCATTTAGCATTTATCATAAGCGTTTGCAACTTCCATTAGTCTTACAAATATTTCACAATACACTTACCAAAAGCATGACAAAGGTATGGTTTACCATTTTAGTTTAAACTTTCAAATTTTAACTAACTGTTGTATTTGAGCAAATCTATAAATTTAAGGGTTTATTTCATGCTATTCTGAAGCCTTTCAGAGTCAACTATATCCATATATTATATTAATTTTTGTACTCAACAAATTATTAATGAAATATGAGTTTTTTTAATGAGCTCTTTTCCTTCCCAGAAGTAAGATCTTTTCAAATCTCGGAGTCACTTCTTTTCACTCCTTATGGGCGGCGTCCATTTCATTACGTACACCTAGACCTCTGCAGCGTGTTTGCATGTCTCCCACAAAAACACACATCTGAATTTTTGCAAAAATGGATTTGCAAATTGTGTATATAAATGGAAAGCGTTTTACTAATCACCGCTAGGGTTTGTGTATGTGTGTCAGCACGTACTCTTGTTGTTTATGGTGAAGAATGAACATAATAATACTCTTAAAAGCTCAAAATGTTGATTTTGCATGGATTAGGCCCTTTAAAGAAGAATTTTACAACAATTTATGACCAATTCAAATAATTAGTAAATAGATTATTTTCTATTCAAAAAACATGAATTTTTCATTTTTCATCGCACTTCTTAAAAGTTAACAACTGTCTATAAAATCTGAATTTCAAACATTGAGATGTCTAAGTAAATACTGAGTTTTCACTTGAAAATAAGGAATAGCTTTTCATCATTTTGACTGTTGATGGCACAAGTAGTCAAAAATGAGAAGAGATGGAACAATTTTGGGATATTTGTATTCTGCATGTGGACTAAAATGCTCTAAATTAAATGATCTTCCTGAAATCTCTCAACAACCCTGCTGTCAAATGGATATTTATTATTTTGCTTAACTGTTCATCTTTGATCCTTTAATAATCTCGCCTTCAGGAGACATGATTTTTCATCTCCAATGCAGACTTTGATGAAGAAATGAGAGTGTTTGATCCGATAAAGTAAACATTTTTTCAGACAAAGGCCTCAATAAGAGCATAAAAAGCACAAATCTTCCTATGTGTATGCAGCAAAAAACAGCTGTAAAACACTGTAATCCGACAGCTTCAGATTTCAGTTCATTTATTGTTGCATTTATTATTTTTTTGTGAAAAATTACAAATTCAGATAAGGTGAAGTGGGTTCTTAGAAGAAGCACCGATTCAGCTTGGAAAATGGGATTTCCCCTTCTGCACCCATCAGCACAGTGATCAGAAACAAAGCTGCAGGGCACACAAATTAAGATAATGACCTTTGATTTGAAATGCATGGTAGTATTACCAACCCCTGAGAGTAGACATTACTTTAACAACCTAAGATAGACATTTGAAACATGGTAAATGGTCTGCTTCTGTATTTCAGTAAAGGTTTTTCATTTTATTAACTGCTGTTTCTTTTTTTTTTTTTTTGTTAAAACTGTTCAAACGTTTGCTTCAGTCATAATTATTTTTGACAGCAAAGTCCCCTGCTCTCTCATGTGCTATGGAAGGGCAGTAGCAAAGATCCATAATGCAGAGCAGAGCAGCGATCAATATTACTAACATATTGATCACTTCAAATACGGCAAAAAAGGAGGAAGAGAGTGAAAGAATAGCAGGAAAGAGATTGAAAGAAACTGAACATTTTGCTCAGTCTGCATGCACTCCGAGGAAAATGTTGTTTTGATGTTTTAACATGGTCTCGTGGCATAGGGGACATGAAGAAAATTAGGTTTTAAATTACATATCTGAGTATCCAAATTACTTTGAATCAGGACAAGACAGCAAAATGCCATTTAAATAAGATTTTATTTGTGACGTTGAAAGCATGCGGTGCGGGCCACGACCTACCTGCTCCACTCCATTCTGATGCATTTACTCGGGGACAAGTGGATCCTCGTCCGAGATTACATTTAGCTCCAAACCGTAAAGCTTGATAGCTCCAATATTGTTTGCCATTTTTGTTGCATCGCTGATGTTAACTTGGGTTTGTGAGGGACTTTAAGCTAGCAGGAGTAAGTGTAAACAGAGAGCTCTCAGTTCAAGATAGAACAGGGGCTGTGGTTACTCCGCACTAATGGTCCCACCAACAATTCAGAGGTAAATGTCCCAGAAATGAAAAGTTTTTTTTGGCTAAAAAAGAATAACTATAATTAAAAGACTTTGAAAATAGTTTAAAAGACGATCAGAGTGGGTCTTCTAGAAGGGCTTTTTGAATTTGAAGCAACAGTTGATGTGGGCGGAGCTTGAAACCAGCAGCTGAGAAAAGCTAGGGTTAATTTGCTGGCCTGCCAAAACTAATATTATACCCAATTTATAAGCCCCTACATTCCCTTGGTTACATATCTTTTTACTCTCAGACTGCATTGACATGTACAGTATTCTTTTATACTCTGTTCTAGTAACTGCTGCATATTCCAGCTGCAGGGATTAAGGTTTAGATCTTGGCTCAGTGCTGTGTGAGTGAAATGGCATGTTCTCACTGTCTTTATATGGACCTTCTCCAGGTTCAATTAAATGTGTTCAAACAAACAAGTAAACAAGAATTATTGGTAAATACATTTTAGTTTCATAAAGTTAAAACTAAACCTAGATTATAATTTGCCAATTTATTGTACGTTGGATGTTTTGTTTTGTTTTGTTTTGTTTTTTTCACTAGAGGCCGGCCCTTTTAAAGAAAGAGCATTAAACAAATGCACAAAAATTTCTATAGCTTCCTTCATTTTTACAAAATATTTTCATATTTTTTTATTTTTATCCAGCAAACAGTACTTGTTTTTGGTCACAGTAGTAAAGATGCTCATAACCGGAGCTTCCAGTCTGATGCCGGAGAAGAATAAAGTCATACATTACAATTATAGAAAAGAACAAAAGAAAATCATCTCAGTCAAACACAAGAACGAGAGTCAGGGTAGAGGTTAAATATTTTTAGAACTTCAGGCCATAAAATTAGCTTAAAGTGGAACATGAAAGAACATAAATGAACGTGTCCGACTGACTTGGCTGATGCCTTAAAAGTCCTCTGGCTGTAACAGAGATAACTGTTCATGTTGTAAAAGCCAACAGGGAGAAACTCGTGATTTTCTCAGCGTTTACTGTACATCAGCCTCTTAATCCCTCACCGCTCCTCTATCCAGCTGTACACATGAAAAGGGAGGCTCCCTGATGGTTCCTCCTCCAGACTTGGACTGTGAGGAACAGTTCACTCCCAGCAGCGAATGTGTCGGCTTTGCTTGAAACAGAACTCGCACTTTTTCTGAAATATCTTTCCTCAATCGTCCGCTTTAAAAAGGAGTCCACCTTTATTATCGACTCGTTTTATCAAAGGTTCTTTCAAAAATTTTGGCAGAAAGCCTCAAACTGACTAAGCAGAAGTTAATCCAAGCCAAGTCTCATGACAGAAAATTCACATTTTTGTACTTTCTAGTGTTTGTATTCAATTATTGTTAACACTTCATGTCTGTTTGGAGTTTTAACTTTATGTTACTGTCAGGGATTATGGTGGAGGACCCAAATGCAGGAGACCAGACTTAGTGGCAGAAACATAAAAGTTTACTAAATCAACTTAAACATGACAAAACCAGGAGACTAGACCAGTGCAGTAACAGAACATAGATGAGCAGATGACCTGACAATGAGAAACTGAAAACCAGACACTTAGATACACTGAGGTTGATTAACTAAATGAAGACAGCTGTGGATGATTAACCTGAATGTGGTGAGACTGACAGAAAACAGAACATGACAAAACCTAAGCACGGAATCATGACAGTTACATATTTAAAAAAATAAAATGTTTCATTATTACACATTATGTCACAGTTTATCTTACTGTTTTTTGATTGCTTTTTCTTTTTTGATTGTCTTTTTGATTGATGGTGAACCATTGTCAATCAATCTCTTCCATGCCGTTTCTCTGGTACAGAATGCATTCAGCTGGGATTCAGGGGTCAAATTCACGTTCACTACCTCTCCTTCAACTGGTGTAAAATTCAATGCTCGACGCTTGTCCATGTGTTCAACAACGTGTTTATAAGATTGACGCTCTTGCCTAGACGCAGGCGGGAGGAGCCTCCATCAAGAGTTTTTAGCCTCATTACTACATGAAAACATTCACTTAATGTCTGTATAATGTTGCTAATCCCAGGAAGGAAAAAATAAAATTAAGAAAAAAGTTTCTCAATGCAAATGAGAAAAATAACACTGAGTACAGGAGAATGATCAGATTCTTCTCCAAGTTTGTGTTGGATTCCCCACGCTGATCAGACTGAGTGGTGCTGTTTCTTCTGTGTTGCTGTCACAAACCAATAGCGCTTGCTAGCAGTTGTTAGCTTAAGTGGAAGAATAATGCATACTTGAATCTTTTTTTATTTTTAAAAATCAGTCGCCTTTGTGTACACGTTATGCTAGAAGTCAAACCATGCAAAAGACTGTGACTTATACATTGAACAATACAGTATTTATTATGATGTACAAAATCATGTTTGAAATACACATATTAACATCTCGTATAACCATATACTACAAATACCTGTGTTAACTTGTCCCTAGAAAGTTAAAGGAATTCTCCAATTCCTTCGCAGGCTTTAGTAACACTGAAGTGCGTATAAACTTCCTGTACTTCACGTTGTGTATCATCTCCAGTTCTTTTCAGACATTTTCCCAGAGAGTCTCCCATCTTGTCGGGGTTGCCACCTTTCTATTCATTAAACCTGCTGGTGTTTCTATCAGCAGGTGACTTCATAAAGAGCTGGACTCTCCACCTCCAAAGGTCTAACTGCTAGAATTTAAGAGTTTTCTTGAAAAGTTCTGAATTTTTTTGTGGAACTCCCTTCAGTGTTGCATTCCTTTGACCTGAACTCTTGTTAGGGTGATGCTCGAGGTGACAGGGCTACTCCTCAAACCGCAATTATTTCTTCTATTTTGTTCATGTTTGAAAGGATTTGTTTGTCCCCGCACAAGCCGAGAAGGCCCTCCACCAGTTCTCTCTAATCAGCTTTCTGCTCGCTGCTGATACAACCAACAACTTCAGAATCATCTGAGCATCTCTGCAGATAGCAGTTTTTTGGCTCTGCAAGTCTGAGGCGTGATTGGTGAAGAGAAATGTGAAATCAGAGGAGAAAAGATGCAGATAAACCCCAGGGACAGGATTTTTTGGATGTTCGGCTAATACAGATGTCTCACAGAGTCAGCATTAAAAAACAGAAGCCAAAAAAAGCTTATTCTGTGTCCTTAATAGCAATTGACTTTAGAGGTTTTACAACTTTTACAACACAAAGGTTTCATCAGAACACTTGAAACGACACTCTGAGCCATTGTTAGTCCTCAAAGAAGAACATCAGCCCTCGTGACCTCATTTGCAGATGTTTCAGCTGTCCACATGTGTGTGAGCACATTCATCTGAAGGGCACATGAGAGAATCTGTTGAAGCGAAACCTTTGCTCACTGCCTGGCTTTGATGTCAGGGCTATTACATTTCCACACATACAAGCGCATGCAGGAAGGCTAAACAAGGGAACTGTGTTTCAGAAGAGCCGTTGAAACGGATTTACTGCCGCACTCTGACCGGGGATTTAATTTAAAAGCCTTCAAAGAGACAAAATATAATATCGAGGAAGACTTTGTGTGTGATTGAACAGAGTAGCCCTGTGAGCATAAAGAAGAGACAAAGATGAAGCACCCAAGAATCTGTGGTTTCTCCACAACATGTCAGAAAATCTGTTTCCATTTTCTGACTTTTTTTGTCAGGAGAAGATTTGGATTTAGATGCAGTTTCACTGGAAAGACCTTGATGGCATTCTTTGGAATGACACAGGCACCCAGACTTTGTGAACACAAAGGAATATTCCACCCCATTTCCTGGACCCTGTAATCATGGGCAACAGGAGGAAATGCAAAAGCAGCGGTTCTCTAAAAATGGTTGTGCATTTCAGAGCTTCTTCCTATTTTATTTTATATTTCTAACACCATACCGTTATATATGAATATTATTTTATGAAGCGATTCCATCACAAACGGATCATTTGAAATGGACTGAATTCACTACAACTGCACATAATAGTTATACTTTTTACAGGTGCAGTTTTAATTATGTCCAATCGTTACGCTTCTGTCCTTTTTTACAGCTTACTTACAACTGTCATTTCAATAAGGAGAATAAGCTCTGGGCCGATGACATTTCACACGTGTGAGATAAGCTCGGACCAATGATGAATAAACCCTATGGACGCTGATAGAGGGGCAGACCAAAGCATCATTCTGGGTGTAGAGTAGGGTGGTGGAGTGTCATAAAATCTTTCTGGAATGCAAAGAATTAAACATCCATGAATTTAAAGATAAAAAAAAAATGGTTGTGATTGACTGACAAGGAAATTGAGCAAGATTTTTTCACTTGTCTCTCGTCTAAGCTCTCAAAGTTTGATAATCTTCCTTTTTTCATATTTTTTGCGGTTGTTAAGTCGTTAAAATTATAAACTGACAGATCAGATGTTTCAAGTTCCTTAAAGGGAGGTAGATATTATTTATTGAAAATATATCAAAGCTTTGCTTTTTTATTTCTTCTTTTGACCGACTTGTGTGAAAATGAAGGTATTTCACATAGAAAATGTTGCTTAGTTTATACCTCAGAGAACTAAATAGTTCCACTTGACCCTATTCTAATGATACTTGAATAATAAAGAACTTCATATGTAGTCAAGCGGGGCCATCAATTTAGTACCATAAACAGTGTCTTTTCTAATGGTTATAATTATAAGTTTTTTAGGGTAACCTTAATATACATTATTGTTCACTGTAACTGAAATAGACTCAGTTGATCAGCTTAGATCTTTGAGTTAAATTTGTTTAGGTATTTTACAGAAGATTGTTACAACTGATATCTCTATTTCCACCTTCATCCATGATGTTAGTGGATTTTTTTCTGTCCTTTGAAGATCAAATATTTTATTATGTAGTTGTGAAGAAACACATCTTGTATGTTTGAGGTTTTGGTATTGTTTGTTTTCATTTGCAACACTGACTAACTATACAGTACAGTTAAGTTGTGCATCATTGCTTGTCCAGTTTTAGTTCATCATGTACTGTGTGCTGAACTCCACACTGGTTTTCATTTCTGCAGGTTGACCACTCTCTGCTCGCATCCAAGACCAATTGGGAGGCTGTTACTTCTCCCATGTCGGTAAGTCATGTATTAACACACACCGTATGTGCAGACTTAAATGAGTGAATGTTTATGAAATGAAATTTAAGTATTTGCTTTGGGATCAACAAAATACCCCTGATGGCTGTCGCTCTAACAGAGAAAAGTAGAAGGCTGATTGATGAAGAAAAAGGAAATGTCCATAGATGGGTTTTTTTTTTTTGTTTTTTTTAAAGGATCAGGAAGGCTGAGTGTCAAAGGAGTTTGAAACCAGAAAGTAACAAAGAAACATAGAAATTCTGGAAAACAAAAAATATCCAAACTTTTTAAAAGATGGATATGCATATGAAATGAAAGTGTTTTGTCAGTCACCGCAGAGAGAGAGAGAGAGAGGGGAGTGTGTGTTTACCTGAGGGTGGTGCTGGCAGTGTACTCTTCCTGAAAGGGGTTGTTCTCCACTTGTATGTCACAATGTAGGGACCAACTCGTTTTCATGGATTGGGAGGGGCTGGTGCTCAGAGAGCCGGGTTTTAGAGGAATGCTCAGAGATCCGGGAATGGATCAAAATACCACTTTGGGCTTGTTTACAGTGAGGAATGAACATTATTATCTACTTAAAAGCTTAAAAGATTGATCTAACATGATATAGACCATTTAAGAGTGGTGGTGACACATTGTTAAATGCTGGTGTCTGATCTCAAACCTGGAAACTTTTGTTGTGGATTTAGGAGGTGTTTTCCATGAAGTCAGCAGAAGTATGAGACGATAAAAGACGAGAAGTCGGATCTGTCAAAAGCTAAACAATAAGGGGAGATGAAGGTGCGCAAGAGGTCAGACAGTTAAGAATGGATGTGTGAAGGAGAAAGTTATGAGAAGATGGAGGAATGTTTTGAGAATCTATTGAGTTGAAGAGATCAAGAACATGAGGGAGAAAAAAAGGAAAAGATTATTGAGGATGAAATGAGGAAAGCTCTAAAGTGTAGACGAGTGGAAGGATGGTGATGGCGTGCCAAAGGGGATGCCAACATACCACCACGGGTCGGCAAATGTTAGTGGATGGTGAGATATTTAACGTCATTTTGGAGAGAAAAACTGATTTTCCAATGAACAGAAAAGAAACATCCTGATACAGATTTAAAAAAAAAAAACATTAAGGTACAAAACTCTTGCTACTACAAAGACATTGGTGCCATGGCATTAGAGATGCAATATGATACTGACGGATAAGACTTTAAAATGTCTTTTTTTTTTTTTTGCAAAATATGACTCAGTTATGGTGAAAAACACTGGGAAAACTACTTAACATCTCCACTGACGTCAGTCCCCCACTGCACACCAACCACCACTGCAGCACAGAGCAGCTCCTTCAGCTGAGCTGCTTCACTCATAGATTCACAAAGTCTTTCGATACGATACGTCTTTGGATACCAAAGCAATCAGACTTTACAATAACATATTGGACAGCAGGTAGCAGAGCTAAAGATGTTCAGGCTCTCTGCTGATGCAACACAGAAACCAGCATTTCATGGAGTAACTGTGGTTGGAAGTTTTGGAAACAAAGCTATGAAGTTTAAGATGTTTGGATGAATCTAAAAGAGTGAAAAGCAGCAAGAGAATGACTCACCATCTGTCTCTGCCAGGTAGAAGGTGAAAAAAGTCAATGTCAGATAGAAAAAAAGTACATATTTGTGCTTGGATATTGAAAGGAACAGTGGATTAAAGGCAAAGGAGGAAGAGTGGGTACTTAAAAATGAAGAAACCTTACAAGTTTGTTGGCATCAAAAATAGAAACGTTTTTATTGGTTTGTTTTTACTTAAATTCTCCCATGTTCTGCATTAGCTGGTGCCACCTGGTTGAGTACTCCATATATGTATAATTTCATCAAGATCAATGTGAATGGATTCTATTTTTGTAACACATTTCTGTGGATTTGTCACAAATTTGAGCTAAAAGTACATGTTGAAAGTGAATGGAATAAGTATATTTTTCTTTTTGTGCAATCTTTCCTCTCAGCAGGACGTGGGTGTTAAGAAACTTCCAACTCCAGAGACAGCGGTTCCTTTATCCCTGGAGGATTTGGACAGGACCATAGCTTCCTTTGACACTGTGGAACAGCTTCTGAAATCATTGAGTCCAAGGACTTGGAGAGAAGACCTGGACAGCGTCTACACTCAGACATATGTTCACTATAGATCCAGATCCTATTATCTGTCTGGCAGACACGACAAAGGTGAGAAAATAAACACTCAGAAAAATCGGATTTTTTTTGTAAATGGCTGAGGAAAAAGTTCCCAAATAAAACTTTCAGGGACAAATTAATTAATCTTTGAGGGTAAATTAGCAAAATGTTAAAAAGTCATAAATACTTTTAAAGGGAATGTCCAATAAAAGCTCATTAACACTTTATTTTGCACCTTACTTCCATGTTAAGCAAATATCTAATTATAAAAAAAATAATTGAAGTTTAACATGTTTAGGGATATGGATGCATGGATATTGACTGTAGATTATCAATTGAAAAAGATTGGATTTGATTTGATTGATTTTGAGTAAATGATGGACGGATGGATGGATGGATTAAAGATTAATGGGAGGAAGTACATTCATGTTTCCAGCTCATTGATTTTTTTTAAATAGTTGACAGCAGAAAACAAAGCACATGAGTGTACACAAATTAAACATTTCTAGTTTTTCTTTTTCTGGATTGTTGGACTTCTTTTTTATCTCTGAAACAAAAATGCTGAAAATGAGTGGAGCATGTGGATATAAATCCACTTCTAATATGCTTTATCTATTCAGATAAAGAATCCATCTGTTTTGTGAGCTCACATCGCCCTCGGGGTCAGTGGGGCTCTGACGTGTCTATTTTAGCTGTCACGAGGGGAAAGGCAGGAAACACAGTGGACAGCATGCCAATCCATTACAAGCATCCTTTTTGTCTGCAATAAATAATGTGACCTTTTGCAGTGATTTGATTGAACAGATCTATGAGTTTTTTTATAGAAGTCTATTTGAGCAGCATATGCCCAAAAGTTTGTGGTAGGCACAGAAATACATTAGTTCTTAGGTTTCTTGCTAATAGGCTATTTTCAGTGATTTTACTATTATAAAGCACACATTAATTCAATTTAAAGGTTGATTGTAGGACAACTTTAAAGCTTAAAAAATGTTTTTAATAAAAGCTGATAAAAAAGATGTTAAAAGATGCAAAGTTGAAGTCTGTTTGAAGATCAATTCTGACATTCAATCTGATAAAAATCTGTTTTAAAAATGTAATTACATAATTTTGTATTGTATGTCATTTAAAAAATGAAAATGCATCTGTTAACTATAAATCAATCATCTGCTTCTAATTTCAAAATTGCCACTAATTAGTATAAAAGTACGAATGAAAAAAAAAGTAAAAATATTTAACATAATTTGACATTTTTGTACAGAATTTTTTTTTAATTATGCGGAGTGCTTGTTGATGCTAAAGTTTCAAAGTCGTATTCAACGTGTAGAGTTAATGAAGCCAGATGCTTTTTGCAGACTCTTTCATTCTTAGCCTCAAAAGCTTTGCCACGTTTACAATTTTTCCCCCAGTCTGCTGCAGTCAGTAGCTTGTTAATAGAGGGCAAAGCCTTGTGCTTACCGACACAGAGCTACACAACAGAACACCCACTGTATGCTAATAAACCAGAATGGACTTAAAAGGCAGTGGTAGAGCGCTGCAGAGGTCGAGCTCTATGACTCAGTCGGGTGAAGGAAGTTAGTACTGCCTTTTACTCAGAGTGACCTCAGCTGAAAGTCAGGCACCAACGGGGCCAGGATCTGCAAGAGCTGAAGCTCATTTCTCGCTGCTTAGAGAATCTAAATATGGTGTTTTTGGGGAAATAAAAAAAGGTAAATTATTTGTTGAAATTGCATTTACAACTGGAGAAATAAGCCAAATTGTTTGTTCTTGGATCTCGTACAATGGAAAATTGGAAGCCAAATATCAACATTTTATGTATTTTACTGTGGAGTCAGTGCCAGCATTCCTAATGTTGCATTCAGTGTACAGATGCGACCAGAGGTCCTGCTACTGGTCTGGCAGCTGCATGTTTCAGGTGTTTCAAAACAATTTTGGGCATTGCAGCATGTCCAGACTTTAAAATTCTGAACCGTGGAGAAGAAAAAAATGCATCTTGTTAACCAATCAGAGACTCAGGATGGAGGAGAATCTGATTCTTCTCCTTCAGAAATGTATTTCTTATTTGCATCAAAACAATAATAATAAAGTCCTCTAATGTTTTGATTTTTTCCCCTTTTTGGACAGCAAGCCCCCAAACTTGATTATAGAAAGAAGTACCGCTGAAAGCACAAACACAACTCCTAGTTTTTTGATGTTTTCAAAACTCACATCATTCTTTTGCACCTTAGACATGTAGGACCTTGGTGGGGGGGTGCTTGGACATCACTGCCAGCAAGCAGTAGATGTCCTCTAAGTGCCCTTTCCGCCAATTTTAACAGCACCATAGACATGTAGGGCCATTGGTGAGAGGGTGACGGGGCATCGCTGTGAGCAATCAGGAGATGTCCTGTCAAGGCCCTACTCACCAATTTTAACCGCACCTTGTAGTACACACACCTCTAACACCTCAAAATATACACTCTAACAAACAAACACGCATGCATCACACAAGGAAGGTGGGACTTTCGACCCTCTGTCCCCTACCCCATCCCTGGCGAGGGGGGATGGAAACCCTCGGCCTAGTGGGTCTTGTCTCTTGGGTGCCGGTCTCCTGGGCTCTGTGACCTCCTCGCCACGCTGGGAGAGGGATCCCCAAGATCTAACAGGGGATCAAACTACATCAGAGCCATGGGGTGTCCAGGTCTCGGTGGTTCGGGTTCCGGTCCCGGCTCTCGAGAAATGGGCCTCTCCGGGACTCCATCAGTGGGTGTGCCTGGCCAGGCCTTGTTAACATGAATGAATGAATGAATGAATGAATGAATGAATGAATGAATGAATGAATGAATGAATGAATGAATGAAATGGTTTATTTCAAGCAATCAGGTTATAATACATGGAATAACATCACATAATAAATCACAAATAGATCGCTTGAAAGGGGGTGGAAGGAAGCGAACTTATATAATCCCACCCCGACTCGACCATACCATTTTCTCTACATGAATAATCAATATCCGGTTCAGGACTTAAAATCAAATATCAATATAGTTTCAGGTAATAAAAGATCAATAATATCAGTGATGTAATAGAATTTCAAAAACATCCTTAGACAAATCATTTATAATATTCATCAACAGTAATCTAAACATTCTCATTAAAGATTACAAAAAATATCAGTAGTAATCAACTTCATTTGTTACTGCATGAAAATATATCAAAATATTCTTATATTAAAAAAAGACAATTTGAGCAGAATGCATTTATCAAAGAACGATTATTATTATGAAAAAGTGCTAAGTAAAAAATCATGATTTATTAATGGAAAACTTCAAAATATTCTCATTAAAAGACAGTTTGAGCAGATTGTATTCAGACCAGAGCTACATCTTTGTTTAGGGACAGGTTTAAGGCCACGTAAACCATCTTCATTGTTTTGACTGAGAGACTGTGAAGGTCTTCTTTCAAGGGAATTGTGCTCGAGTTCTTCAGAATTGGGTCAGAGTTCGTATTCAACGGTTCCGACGGTTTCATGAGTCCACAATTCACATTTTGCTTGAATTAGAGGTTCAAACATGCGTTGTGTTGACCTTGTAACTACTGCCCCCTAGTGGCCAGTTAAAGAGTTGTGTATCTTAAGTTTCGTTTTTGTTAAGTTTCACTTTCATCAGACGTAGCGTTTCAGTTGAACACACGACGGTCTAACATGCGCATGGAAATAGTTTTCTCCTCACGTGTAAGCCTGGAAGTAGATTTGTCTGTAAGTACAAATGTTCTCTTTTGGTTCAAATTGATGTTTTTTGATGATTAATGGTTTGATGATTAGTTTGGGAGAAGACAAATATTGTTAAATCATTTGGATGAAAAAGCTGGCTAAGTTCTTTGTTGCTGTGCTGTGTACAAAACAAGTGAAGAGAAGTTTAAACTAATTTAAGAGCTAAATTACTATTTATTTTGCATGAAAGCTGCAAATCTTTATTTTGTCATTGTGATTTAAGTTATTGATTGTATAGGAAGCTCATAAATTGTTTGTATTGTATTTTTCAGTTTTACATAAAAAGAGGAAAAATGGAAAAAGAACGGAAAAATGGAGATTACCAGTAAAAGAACATCTTTTCAAATCCACTTTTTTCTTGGACTTCTTTTTTTGTTCGCTATCTGTCTAGCCTTGCTCAGAAACGCAATCGTGAGGACAGAATAGTAAAAAGACATTTACTCAGCGGGCTAAGACACTTGGAACACACTATTACCAGCACGCTTTCGGCAGACCTCTGTGAAGCAGCCCAAAAGCAACAACGCATGATGGAGCAACACGAACAGTCGGAGGTTCACTACGTTACCAGATCGGAAGTATCAGGCTCCAGATCATCATCAAGATCAACCAAGTCATCTGCCAGTGCAGCAGCAACCAAAGCAAGGGCGAAAGCTGAGGCAGCTCGCATACAAGTCAGCTACGCCGAAAAAGAAGCAGCTGTCATGAAGGAAAAGGCTCGATTGGAAGCGGACGAGCAAAGGATGATGGCTGAATCAGCACAACGCAAAGCAGAACTAGAGGCCAATCTCTACATTCTACAGAAAGAAAGGAGTGCTACAGCAGCTTCGGCTGAAGCTGCAGTTTATGAAGCTGCAGCACAAATGGAGGATCCCAGCAACGATTTGGATCACATTTCTCTTGAGGACCGTGTACAACGTACTAGCGAGTATGTGCAGGCGCACTCAATAACACAGCAATCTCAACAGCATGCTCCAGTTCTGCAACAACCACTCATCCCTTTCCAAGATTCAGAAAGATTTCAGACACACCCAAGTTACACAGTCTCACCCCGAAAGGAAGAGAAACACCAACCAGAACCACAGATAAAATTGGAGAAAAAGAATGATACTTCAAGGATGAACTATCCAGGTGCTGATCTACCTCTATCTCCACCAGCCAGTTTCCGTGACTATCCATGTGAAGCACCACAAATAACAGATCTAACAAAATACCTCATCAAAAAAGAGATGGTGAGTTCTGGATTGTTAAAATTTGATGATCGCCCAGAGAACTATTGGGCTTGGAAAACGTCTTTCCAGGAAGTAATCAAAGAGCTAGATTTGACTGCCAGAGAGGAGCTCAACTTATTAATCAAATGGCTGGGTCCAGAGTCATCCACACATGCCATGCGGATAAGATCAGCTAACGTTCACAACCCAGCAGCCGGTGTCAACATGATTTGGCAACGACTGGAGGATATGTATGGTGCTCCAGAAGTTATTGAACACACTCTGCTACAAAAACTGGAGAATTTTCCAAAAATCTCCAACAAAGAAAACCGGCGTCTCAGAGAGTTAGGAGATCTACTTTTGGAAGTTGATTCGGCCAAGCAAGGAGGTTACTTGTCGGGTTTAGCGTACCTTGACACTGCAAGAGGAGTCAATCCTATTGTGGAAAAGCTTCCATATGGTCTTCAGGAACACTGGATCAGGCAAGGGTCCAAATACAAAGAAGACTACAATGTGTCTTTCCCTCCATTCAGCTTTTTTGTAACTTTCATACGTACTCAAGCAAAGACCAGGAATGATCCAAGCTTCACGTTATCAACCACCAGCGGTGTACAGCCAGAAAGACCTCTGAAGTATAATACTCAAAAACCAGTGTCAGTAAGAAAAACTGAAGTGTCTACTGTATCTGCCATTTTCAAGAATGACACATCTGTAAAAAGGGTTGAAGAGCCAAAAGACAGATGTCCCATTCACAACAAACCCCACTCTCTAGCAAAGTGCAGAGGGTTCAGGAGTAAACACCTAGATGAAAGGAAAGCTTACTTGAGAGAAATGGCTATCTGTTTTCGGTGCTGTGCATCCACAAAACATCTTGCTAAAGACTGTAAAGCAGTGGTGAAGTGCAGGGAATGTAACAGTGAAAGACATATTTCTGCATTACACCCAGGCCCACCTCCTTGGACAACGGAAGCTCAAGTGGAGGAGCAAGAGCACGGCGGGGAGCAGGATGGTGGATTAATTCCGCAAGTCTCCTCTAAGTGTACAGAAATCTGTGGCAGCACACCTTCCCCCAGATCGTGCTCAAAAATATGTCTGGTTCATGTTTACTCAGCTGACCAGCCCACTAAAACCCAGAAAGTGTATGCGGTGTTAGATGAGCAAAGTAACCGTTCACTGGTGAAGCCGGACTTCTTCACTCTTTTTGACATCAGTGGAGTTCCATCCCCTTACACCCTCAAAACATGTTCAGGCATCACGGAGGTGGAAGGAAGGAAAGCCAGCGGTTTCGTTGTTGCATCACTTGATGGAAAAACTCAGGTGGCTCTTCCTCCTCTTCTTGAGTGCAACATGATCCCAGATGATCGATCTGAAATTCCTACCCCAGAGATTGCATGTTACTACCCGCACCTTGCATCGGTTGCAGACAAAATCCCACCAGCTGACTCCAGTGCACCTATCCTTCTGCTCTTAGGGAGGGACATCCTCAGTGTTCATAAAGTGCGTGAACAACGAAATGGTTCAAACAACATGCCATATGCACAGCGATTGGACCTCGGCTGGGTGATTGTGGGTGAGGTGTGTCTGGGGGGTGCTCACCAAGAAAAGAAAGTGAATGTATTCAGAACAAATGTCCTTCAAAATGGACGTGCCTCTTTTCTTAAGCCGTGCCCTAGCGTGATCAATGTGAAAGAGAAATACAGCGCTCCGTTTCTACAACATCATGAAGGTCTACACGGTGTTCCTCAGGAAGGAGCTCTAGCTATTGTCACAGACAATCTGGGAAGCACAGTTTTCCAAAGTAATCTACATGATGACAAAGTCACTCTGTCAGTTGAAGATGGGATTTTCCTTGAAATAATGGACAGAGACGTCTATATGGATGAGGAAAATCACTGGGTGGCAC
The DNA here is from genome assembly GCA_003999625.1 of Oryzias javanicus. NCBI lineage: Eukaryota > Metazoa > Chordata > Actinopteri > Beloniformes > Adrianichthyidae > Oryzias > Oryzias javanicus. The sequence continues at coordinate 13,741,226 of CM012449.1, read as the reverse complement.
CTCTTCCCTTTCGCCTGCCTCATCGTCCTCTCCCAAATAACAGAAACCAAGCTATGAAGCGTCATACGGCTCTGCAACGCCTTCTACAAAAAAAAACCAGAAATGCGAAAACAGTTTGTGGACTTCATGCAGAAAATCTTTGAGAAAGGTCAGGCAGAAGCAGCACCACCTCTGAAGCAGGGCGAGGAAGCTTGGTACCTGCCTATTTTTGGAGTGTATCACCCGCAGAAACTGGACAAGATTCGGGTCGTCTTTGACTCAAGTGCCCAGTATAACGGCATGTCCCTCAATGACACTCTCCTCAGTGGTCCAGACTTAAATAACACACTGCTAGGTGTTCTACTGCGGTTTCGTAGAGAGCAAGTAGCGGCCACTGTGGACATTGAGCAAATGTTTTATTGTTTCAAAGTTAGAGAGGATCACAGGAATTATTTAAGATTCTTGTGGTTCCAGGACAACGACATCAGCAAGGAAGCCACAGAATACAGGATGAAGGTACACGTCTTCGGCAACAGCCCATCCCCAGCTGTGGCAATCTATTGTTTGAGACGTGCAGCTGAGCTTGGTGAAGAGGAACATGGCCTCCAGGCAAAGCGTTTTGTCTTTCGCAACTTCTATGTTGATGATGGACTTATTTCTGTGCCCAGTGAAGGAGAAGCTATCAGCCTCTTGACGTGTACAAGAAATTTGTTGTCGGAATCAAACATTAGGCTTCACAAAATAGCCTCCAATCGACACCAAGTCATGGATGCATTCCCTCCAGAGGAGAGAGCAAACGATCTCAAAGACTTGGTCTTGAGTGTCGACCCTCTGCCACTGCAAAGAAGTCTTGGCCTGAGCTGGGACTTACATACAGACAGTTTCACATTTCAGGTAACGCAGGAAACCAAGCCCTTTACCAGGAGAGGAGTTCTTTCTGTGGTTAACAGTCTGTATGACCCCCTTGGATTTGTTGCCCCGATTACAATTCAAGGAAAAGCGTTGTATAGAGAGCTTACTATGGAGCAGCAGGAATGGGATGAACCTCTGCAGCCAAATAAGGAGGCACAGTGGAGAAAATGGACAGACTCCCTTAGCGAGCTGGAAAAACTCCAAATCCATAGGCCTTTTATTCCACTGTCACTGTCCTACGCCCAGAAAAGAGAGATCTGTATATTCTCAGATGCGTCAACAATGGCGATAGCAGCTGTTGCATACCTCAAGATTGTGGATGCTGGAGGACAGTGTCACATTGGATTTATCATGGGAAAGGCAAAGTTGGCTCCATCCTCAGCTCATACAGTGCCACGTTTGGAACTGTGTGCAGCTGTTCTGGCAGTTGAACTGGCTGAACTGGTTAAGCGGGAGAGTGACATTGAACAGCATTCCGTTACATTCTACACAGATAGTAGAGTTGTCTTAGGGTACATTCACAATGTCTCTCGCCGATTCTATGTGTACGTGGCAAACAGAGTAGCCCGGATCAGGAAAACCACAACCCCCAATCAGTGGCATTATGTGAGCACAAGTCAAAATCCAGCTGATCATGGGACAAGGTCTCTTCTGGCAACCCAGCTTCAGCACAGCACTTGGCTATTGGGCCCTGACTTCTTGAGAAGTTCTGATGGAAGGTTGAATGAGGCTGAATCTTTTCAGCTTGTGGATCCAACATTGGATAAAGAGATACGTCCTCAAGTGACTTCACTCAGTACAAAAGTCGTAACACATTGTCTTGGGTCCCATAGATTTGAACGTTTCTCTACTTGGAAGTCAGCTGTGAAAGGTGTGAAAATGCTGATTCACGTTGCCAAGTCCTTCACCAAAAGCTCACAGATGGATCACTTCGTGGGCTGGCACTGTTGTAACCATTTGCAACCCAGTGAGCTGTCACAAGCAAAAAATGTCATCCTCTGGAGTGTACAACACGATGTGTACGGAAAAGAACTAAAAAGTCTAAACAGCAAGAAAGAAGTACCCCAGCAAAGTCCTCTGAAAAAACTCGATCCCTTTATTGATGATGAAGGGTTATTGAGGGTTGGAGGTCGCTTGCATTCGGCTGATTTAGCAGAAGTGGAAAAACATCCTCTGATAATCCCAGCTGGCCACCATGTGGCTGTCTTACTAGTCAGGCATTACCACGAAGAAGTAGCTCATCAAGGGCGGCAATTCACTGAAGGAGCTTTGCGCACAGCCGGTCTTTGGGTTGTTGGAGCCAAGAGACTCATTTCCAGTGTGATTCACAAATGTATTCAATGCAGAAAACTCAGAGGACGACTAGAGGAACAGAAAATGGCCAACTTACCAGCAGACAGAGTCACAGTAGATCCACCATTCACACATGTTGGTCTAGATGTGTTTGGACCGTGGAGTGTAACCTCACGCCGAACAAGAGGTCACACAGCTGAAAGTAAGCGATGGGGTGTGATGTTCACCTGCTTGAGCACCCGAGCTGTTCACCTGGAAGTCATAGAGTCAATGTCCACTTCCAGCTTTATTAATGCTTTGCGTCGTTTTCTGGCTATCAGAGGGCCAGTCAAGCGCCTTCGGTCAGATCGTGGCACAAACTTCGTGGGAGCATGCAAGGAACTAAAGATAAACATCAATGACCCGGACATCAAGACGTACTTGGAGGATCAAGGCTGCTCCTGGATCTTCAATGCTCCCCATTCATCCCACATGGGAGGTGTGTGGGAGCGTATGATTGGCGTTGTACGACGCATTCTTGATGGATTGCTGCTGAAGTCTGCTGCTACACGGCTCACACATGAGGTGCTCACTACCCTTATGGCTGAAGTCATGGCCATAATGAATGCAAGACCTTTGGTCCCAATCTCAACAGACCCCGAAACTGCAGAAGTTTTGTCACCTGCTATGCTTTTAACGCAGAAAGCTCGTACTTTGCCAGCTCCACCTGGAGATTTCGAACTTAAGGAACTTTACAGAAGCCAGTGGCGTCAGGTGCAAAACCTCGCCAACAGTTTTTGGAAAAGATGGAGACAAAAATATCTTGCCACATTGCAAGCAAGACAGAAGTGGAGAGAGAGCAAATGTAATGTTCAAGAAGGTGACGTTGTTTTGCTAAAGGACAGTGCAGTAAAACGCAACGAGTGGCCAATGGGGCTTATCGTGAAAGCCATACCCAGTGAGGATGGCAAAGTGAGGAAAGTCGAGGTGAAGATAATGAAACAAGGGACTGCTAAAACGTATCTTAGACCTATAACAGAAGTGATTGTACTTTTGTCTGAAGATGGTCACAAGAAGTAGAAAATATTGGTATATTCTGTAATATACCAGACGGGGAGTGTGTTGACCTTGTAACTACTGCCCCCTAGTGGCCAGTTAAAGAGTTGTGTATCTTAAGTTTCGTTTTTGTTAAGTTTCACTTTCATCAGACGTAGCGTTTCAGTTGAACACACGACGGTCTAACATGCGCATGGAAATAGTTTTCTCCTCACGTGTAAGCCTGGAAGTAGATTTGTCTGTAAGTACAAATGTTCTCTTTTGGTTCAAATTGATGTTTTTTGATGATTAATGGTTTGATGATTAGTTTGGGAGAAGACAAATATTGTTAAATCATTTGGATGAAAAAGCTGGCTAAGTTCTTTGTTGCTGTGCTGTGTACAAAACAAGTGAAGAGAAGTTTAAACTAATTTAAGAGCTAAATTACTATTTATTTTGCATGAAAGCTGCAAATCTTTATTTTGTCATTGTGATTTAAGTTATTGATTGTATAGGAAGCTCATAAATTGTTTGTATTGTATTTTTCAGTTTTACATAAAAAGAGGAAAAATGGAAAAAGAACGGTAAAATGAGATTACCAGTAAAAAAACATCTTTTCAAATCCACTTTTTCTTGGACTTCTTTTTGTTCGCTATCTGTCTAGCCTTGCTCAGAAACGCAATCGTGAGGACAGAATATGCGTAATCCCACAGTTCTCAAAGTCTTTCATGGATTTTATTTCCAGAGGCTTCGTCAGGTCCGGTGGTCCGAGTGGTTTGACAAAGATTCTGGCGTTCATAACCCAAGTTGACTGGATCTGTCGTTTGGATCGTAAGATCCTCGCGTGCTTTGCCAGATCAGCGTAATATTTGCATAAATGCTCATTAAGGTACACTTTAGTATCCTTAAGTTGTTTACGTTGTTTCATCAAGGCAGTCTTATGCTTTCGATTCACGAACCTGATCAGGATCGCTGGTTTATCCGTGGTCTTTCTCCGGGGAAGCGGATGGCAGACTTCGACCATTTCCAGGTCCAAGGAGATTCCTTTAGACGAGAAAAACATTTGAACCTGATCCTCCACGGTCGCATCAGTAACTCTGTTAGCATCCATGCTAGCGCCGGTAGCACCAGGCCTCGTCCTGGGCTGTAGTTGGAGTCCCGTGAGAATCACATTATTCATCCGTGCTTGTTGGTCCAAGTCATGCATCCTTCTTTCCATCAGATCTTGGCGATTGTCTCGTTGTTCGTTGCGTGCCTTTTCTTGGTGGAATTCTTCCAAAAGATGCAGCAGCGGCGTTAGTTTAGCCTCCAGCTGGAGCACAGCTGTTAGCTTAGCTTCCTGTAGCAAAGCAGGGGTTAGCTTAGCTTCTATGTTAGCTAATGCGGTCTTCAGCTCAGCCAGATCGGCTTCAAAATTTTTCTTCGGTGCCATGATCAGCTCTCCTCGTTGTGGTAGCTGTGTTGCAGCAGCCCGGTGATCAAAGTCGCTTGCAGACGACTTTAAAAGACTTGAAAAGCCCGAAAGTTACGGAGAGCTGGAGGCACACGTCTGCTCGTGATGAACCGGAACCGGAAATGATGGGACATCATTCCCCTGGGACCCTCGTTCCTCTTGGGTGTCTCTCTGCTTGGCGGGGGTGGGCGGCCCCTTCCGGCTCGCCCCTGGACCTCCCGCGGCGGGCGCGGCGGACGTCTGGAGCATAGAAGCGGGTCATCCTGGGGGAGCTCTGGCTCGTGCCTGGGGTGTGGCGGGGGGATGCTCGGCGCTGCTGGGTGGTGGTGTGCTGCTCCTCTGGGGTTGGGGGGCTCTCCGGGTGTGGGGCCTTGTGTTGCCCTCTGGGCGTGGTGGGGGATTGCTGCTCTGGCTGGACGGGGGTCCGCGCTCTCTGTGCTCCCGTGCCTTCCGGCTCTCGGCGTGGGCCCTCTGCGGCGGTCCCGCGTGCCCTGGTCTGGGTGGCCTGGCGGGATTCTGCGGCTGACTGGTTCTCTCCATGGCTCCTGGCGGGTGTTGGGGGCCCGTGCTGCTGCTGCCGCCCCGGTGGGGGCCTGGGCGTGGGGTGGCCGGGCTCTCTCTCCTTCTATACATTCCATCAACATTCACATCAGCAAAACATAAACACTCACCTGAGCACAGGTGTCAGCTCACCTCGCACTAACAGAATGTGTGATGGAATGAAAGGCTTTATTTGTGTCAGCTTCTATGATTGTGTGTGAGCTGTAGTGGTATTGTGTACATTTTTGACAACTTTAAAGGTAAAGATTATTCTAGCCAAAAGGTATGTGTGTAACTGAGTGTGTGTGTAGACAGGCCCCGCCCATTCCAGATTGTTATTTAGACCTGGTTGTTATAGGATGTTGCTACTCTGTGTTACCTTCTTGTTATCTTAACCCCACTCTTTCCCCCCCCCCCCCCCCCCCCCCTTGTTTCCGTCCGTCCAACAAATAAAAAAAAAAAAAAAAAAAGAAAAGATACAACATAATTAAAATAAAGTTTAGCATGAAATACAACAGGGGTTTATTAAGTATAAACCCCTGTTGGGACAATAAAATCTGTCCAACACAAGAGGCTCTCAGCCCGTATCTGCTTGCCCAGCTGTTGGACAGGACAAGTTAAAAAAAAAAAAAAAAAAAAAAAAAAAACTCACATCATTCTTTCCATCCTTTTCTCCTCAATCTGCATCTTTATGATCCTCATTTGCACCATTTCTTCTTTTCTAACCGATGTCTTTCCCCTCAATAAATATCTTCAGTGAGCAGCAAATCTATTTTGATGCAATGGTGTTTGTGTGGGACGTGCGAGGAGTTTTCTGGTCTGTTTGGAGCTGTGATGCACTGGAAGTCTTTAATGTGTCAATGTAGCGCTGTCTAATTGGAAATTCAACCTGTGTAGTGTTTCAGAAATGTGCCTCAGTCAGCAGCTTAGCTTTGTTTTCATTAAGACACAAACCATCCCGTCTCCCCTGAAGGATGACATGGAAAATGCTAAGATAAATGGGGCATTGCTATGTTCACACATCCTGCCTCATATATATGAGTTGAAATAATCACAACAATTTCTGCACAAATAACCCCACAAGCTCATTTGTGCTGCACATTGTGGCAGAAAAAATTCAGTGATTTCCACTCACATGTGCACCAGCACTGAACTTTTTTTTTCCTCATGTTGCTGTCTGAGTTTGTGTCATTCCTCCATGTCATTTTCACACACCCTGACAGGGTTCCACTTCACTGCTTTCCAGAGATTACACTTACTGTATTCCTCTAAAAATCTCTCGCCGCTGCACGTGCATGCCCGCGCACGCGGCGTAAACACCGACAGAGGACCTGCATCCTCAATGTCATTCACACATGCACACAAACAGACCAGCTATGACCGGCTCTTCAACATCAAGCTAGGAAAGTCCAAAAATATACAACAACATGCCTTACATTTCTGAAATCCCAACATCAAGTGTAAAACCTGTAAATCTCCCTTTACTCCGTACAAAATTGAAGCGACAAAAACTGCTGACAGATGTTTGCTGACACTTTTAGTTTTACTGAAGGAAATGTTTGTAAATCCATTGGATGGCTGATACAAGGGCTGGTGCATCTCTCAAAGTCTAATAAACACAAAGTATCAGCTTAATCCTTAGAATATAGTATACTATGCACTGTTTTGGAATATGCAATAAGATTTTTAGTTAGTTTTTTGAGTTGCTGGGATTTTTTATTATTTAACTTGTTTTTCATTGTTTAAGTTGGCTGCATGACGGTGTAAAGGTGGTTAACGCGTTTGCGTCACTGCAAGAAGGCCCTCAGTTAAATCCCAGTTGGGTCCTTTCCCTGTAACAATTTATGATACATATCCCGATATATCCCAAAACAGTACCAGACACAATTTCACTTTTTTATGATTTAAGAATTATCTGAATATTACTGTAATACATTTTTAAAAAAAGTTAAATTGTAAAACACATTATTTAATGATCAGAACAATAAGTGTTGCAACTGAATCTCATAAACAAGTTGCTTTTACTCAAGCAAATTTACGGTGCTTTTATTTTGATAATTTAGGAAATATATCTAAGTGGAAGACAAATGTAAAACTGAACCACGTTTGCATATAAATAATTATTTAAATATTGCCTTGGGAGTATTTTAAATCAGTACAAGTATTGCTGAATAAAGTATCTCGATATTGCACTGAATCGATATTTTCTTACATTACTTATTAGGATGTGTCTCATCTTTGGCCAGCAGAAGCTTGGTTGACTCTAGCTACCCTAAAAAGGTTATAGCAGATTCTGAAGAGGGGTTTTCATAAACATATATTGAGTGTTTGTGAACCTGGAGATCTGCAAACATTTTCAAAAAATATTAACATCTTGATGTCAAGTTAATTTGGCACATCCCAGTGTTTTCAACCTGCTCACTCCTGTCAGACGTTTCATGTCCATTTTGGCCAAAACAAGCACTTACAGACAGTTTTTTTTCCCAAAGCTGCCACAGAATTGAACTCTAATTTTACCCTAAGTTCCACCTGATTCTTCAATCTTTTAATCTGTTTTTAATTCTTTATATTTTTTCTGTCTTATTTGTCCAATTGTAAGATATCTGTTTTTAAGTAAAGGTTTTCTATTCTATTTTTCCGTTCTACGTAGTCATTGGTGTGCATTTATTCTATTCTTCTTGGGTTTGTTTATGACAGATAATGATGTTAGTTTAGTTTGGAGACACTTTTTTTCTTCCAGTGGAATAAAACTAAGTTGGAACTAGTACTGCCACAATTAGTCGACTAATAGACTATTAAAATAGTCGACAACTAATTTAATAGTCAGTTAGTTGTTACTTTATATTATATGGAGTCAGAGAGTAGTAAAGTTGAACAAAGTTGTGAGCGTTTAGCACCTAAAAAAACCCACTTTTTTTCATATTTGAATCAGTGAGACCAAAATTTTATCTTTTGTGGAAAATAGTTCCTCGTTTCAGAAGCTGACCTCATTTGATTTAATCTTGTTTTAATACGAGAAACTAATGAAAGACAGAGACTGCACGATTCATTTAAAGCGTAATAAACTATCATTTTAATTGTCTTTAGTTTTAGTCAGTTTAAAGCTAATGATGGTTAAGATGTGGGTTTTACATTCATTTTGCGCATGTCGACTCATCAGAAAAAAAAAATCGGTGATTAATTATCATTATTATTAAAATAATCGTTTGTGGCAGGCCTAGTTGGAACCTTTAAAGTGTTTAAGAAAAGCTCCAATATTCTCTAAAATCCTCTATTTGAGCTTAATTTCTACCTCTCACACAACATTCAATGCACATATAGATCTTGAACTGTACAGTATGTTAGGTTTTCTGTGACATTTACTGTCATACTTCAAAAGAACCTCCTATGACCTGACTTCACCTTGTACTGGCTGGGATGACTGTCATAAACAAACTAGCCCTTAATTTCCTTTCAGGCTGCAGGGGGTGCACAGGACATTGATAGGGTCAGGGTAGTATCACACAGTCAATGAAATAGCTGTCGAATGGAAAACAAAAGCCACAACACACACGAGAAAATCAATTTGTGAACAGTGCAAAGAGCGGATGCCAATATTTGGGTGTCTGTTCAGCATTTTAAGTCTGAATGGCTGCAATTCTGGTTGTCCGTCACTGTGGTGCAGAATTTCCTTTATGAATGGGCTCAAATCCTCATTACTGCCTGCGTGGTAGGGCTATGCAGACCAATGGCCACACTGTGTTGTAAAGTCTGCACCCAATAACAATTTTGCTTATACATGAAACAATAACAACAAAGAAACAATCTGAAGCTGAAGGTTGTGTCAGGAAGGGCATCCGATGTTAAACTATATTCATCATGAGAATCACAAACACAGCCTTCATACCAGATCGGTCACGGCCCGGGACAACAACTCCAACCATTGCTGCTGTAGACCTACAGGGTTCTGGTGGAAACTAAACCACTGTTAGTGGAAGATGGAGAGGAAAAAGGCAGAGAAAGAAAAGGAAAGACAGGAGTGTGGGACTCAAAACAGAATGTATAATTAATATGTGATCATATAGACACAGTTTACTCTGAAAGGCTTAAGAAAAGCATGGTATATAGGCCCTTTAAGGATTGGGAGCAGGTTCAAGATGTGTAATGGTAAGGATGAAAAGAGTGGGGAGAGCGGCCATGTTGTTGAACTGGAGAAAGCAGAGATGAAGATGTTGAGGTTTTTCTTTAGGAGTGACCAGGATGGATATAATCAATCCATCAGAAGAACAGATTATGGTAGATGTTTTGGAGATAAACGCAGGGAAACAGACAGAGATGGCTTGGACACATTGAGAGGAGAAACAGAGATGATCATGGTAACCAGGAAAGATAGAGAAAGACCAAAAACAAGGTAGTGAAGGAGGACATGAGGATGGTTGGTGTCAGTAAGTGAGATGGAGGCTGATGGTTTGCTGTGGCGACCCCCAAAGCAGAGGAAAAGAATCTGAGGTTCTCCTCTTTGAAGACAGTCTTTGCAAAGCAGCTGCAAACAATAAGAACATGTAAAGCAAAGAGACACAAACCTTGCAATATTTTCCTATCAGGTGTCTGTTTTTATCTGCAATAGTGTTGAAATCTTTGCCAATATTTTACTATTTTCCCCCCACATTATTTTTCATTTCTCCCACACTCCTCTCCTGGTATTGATTAAATTCCTAAAATCTACTCTACGCTCCTCACAGTGACAGGTTCATTTTTTTTCAGAAACTAATCCTTTCATGCTTTAAAAGACCTCATATGTAACTGTACACCTTTTACTTCATTCAGTATGCATAAATCTATTAATATGCAAATTGCACTCTGTCTACTATCTCCAACGAGAAAATGGGTGAAACACACTGGGTTTGTGTCAAGGTGCGAGCGTTTCAATGTTTTCTGGGTGTTTTACATTTTATGGTTAAATGCAACAAAGTTATATTTGACCTCTGCAGACTGCCTGCAACTTTTGTAAATGCTTATTTTTAAAAATTGGCATCAATGCAGACTTGTTTGGTTCCATCAGGGAGTTTTGTGTCCGGAAAACTGGCTAAAAATAAAGCTGTGACCTGTTTATTTATGTTAAAGTGACACGGAGGGGGCCTGAACCAAACGTCCATTTATGACGAGTTGGGAGTAAGAATGTGTAGGAATAACATATGTCACCCTATGTTCCAAGCTTCTGTTGTTCCAGTTACCAACTAGTGTTTAGGATGGAGCAATAATATAGAATGTTCTGAACTTCTTTTTCAGACATGCATTTAAGGGACACCCTGCAGCCAATCAAAATCGAGTTGTCACCCAGACAATAGTATAAGAGATTTTAAAATTAGGAGCTTCACTGAGTTAACTTCTCTTTAAAGTAGTTTGTAAACAGCTGTGCTTATCAAGTGATTGGAATCACCAGAAATTGCCAGGTTGATGATCCTGATTTCTGAGTCGGATCGATCCTCACCTTTCCCGTTCTTCCTCCAGGTTTTGTTGTTGCTTCTAGCGAATTGTGGCCAGCCTGGATTATCCTATATCAGAGAGAATCTACTTTTCTTGTCATTTCTGACAGTCATAATATTTTTTTTTATAACAGTTAATAGGAGAGCTCATCACAGCTGTGTCTTTGCCTGACAAGAATTCCACAATGTCAAAATAAATGTTCTCACTCCAGAAGATCCACAGCAAATCAAGGAAATTTGATTAAATCTCCATTTTTTTTCTCCCGCTGTACAAAAGCTTTTGTCCTTTATGTCTCGTCAAAGGTTCAGATCTATTTCCTCTCTCCTGAAATTAGTTTTGAACCTCTACAGATGGTCTTATATGCACAAATGAGGCAATTCCACTCCAAACTGTTGACAACAAGAGAGACCGTGATCAATGCATTGATCTACAATCACTTAATGGCTCTGCTTCTTTATCTGTCCTGTCTTCCTCCACTCTTCTCAGGGTCCCTGCAGTCAATTATTATTGTGGTCGCTCTTGTAATGAGTCATCTCTCCAGTCCTCAGTGCCTGTCGTTTCATCAGTGTTGAACAAAACTGTCGCATCATTTTATTTATGAGCGTGTTTAATAGAAACGGGATTTGCATTGTTGATTTGATATTTCCCAACATGGTAGAAAATGATTAAAATATTAAGTAAAAATGGTAACTAAAACATATGGTAATAGTATCTTTCAATATTTTTGAATTATGTGCAAAATTTTAAGTGGAAATACTTACTTTGAAGTTTTAAATGTCTTTAAATACTGTATGTCCTCCATCATCAGAAAAATGCCAGAAAAACATGTTAAAAACACCCAAAACACATTTTTTGTCTGAGTGGTTCTTTAAATCAAACTACTGGAGGGTTGGGACTTTCCTTTCCTGGAGAAACAGTATCTGTATGCTGGATTGACTATGGGAGCTATAGTTCCACATGAGCAGAGCAGAAGGCACTGCCTTCATATTCAATCTGTCAGGAACTTTTGAAACCATAAGAGAGTCTGCTGTGTGAGAGCAAATAGCCCTGAAGAAATGAAATGTAGTCCTGTGAGGTATTCACAGCATGCCGGCTGAGCCAGAAACTTTATGGAGTTACATGGAGACTTTTAAGACATTTGTCCAGAACCAGAACCCCCATGTGTGGCAGAGGATGTTTCATAACCCCATTTATTGGTAAATTGTTGGTAATATCAACCTAAATTGATTGAAAATAATGCTCTCCAGACTACATTTCAGTGTTTTTAACGGATATTGAAGGCCACATGACATAATTTGACTGAATCTGAGTCAGGCTTTCTCAGATATGACAGAAGTTTGACCAACCACATGGTGCCATTTGGCTCTAGTTAAAGCATAGATGGTTTCATGTATCTTCATGAAAATTAACATTTATGCTCCATTTCTTCAGAAAGTTTGAGGAAACAAGTAGTGAAGAAACTCTGGGAAGTTGAGCTGGCACGGAGCTGGCTGTTTGTTAGAAGCTTCTCATTTGCAAAGATATAATAAATAACTGGAGTTTCCTCTCCTTCACTGCCTAGTTGATCTGAATCGTCTCTATGACGACGTCAAGAGATACAGCTGCACTCCCCGTAACTACTCTGTGAACCTGCGCGAGGAGCTGAGGATCACCAACGCCGTCTTCTTCCCCCGATGTCTGCTGGTGAAACGCTGCGGAGGAAACTGCGGCTGCGGGAGCAAAAGCTGGCAATTTGACTGCACGTGTCAGCCCACCAAAACGGCAACCAAACTGCACGAGGTAGGTTCATATGGGAGGAATGTGGGCCAACAGGAAAGGAGTTACAAACAAGCAGCTGAAACTCTCACAGCCCACACGGCAGCATCCCTGAGACTACAGCTGTCTGTCTCCCCCTCAGTGCAGGAGGGGCTATTTTCCTATAATGGTATCCGTGAGGTGAGCACAGAAAATGTCAGATGAAACCTTACTATACATTTATACTTAACTGGACATTTCAATCCTGTAAAGCCCATTATAACCAATTGACAGATTTTTTGGGTTTTTTTTAGCATCGAATCCACAAAAAGTAATCTAATGCCAATTTTTTAAAAGCTAAAAAATGTCAATCATGATTTGTTGGATGATTTGATAAAATTTGCTCACAGCAATGTTAGTTTAAGATTCAAACAATATTAGTATGATAAGTGAAAAAAAAAAAAACATTAGGCTATTTACCCTCAAATGTGATCCACACATTTTTCACTGTATTATAAAAAATTGCTAATCCACAAATTACGATTTTTTTCAGTACACCATGTAGGTATTTAAAAACAAAATCAAAACAATAGATGAGTTATTGTCACCATAAAGTTTAGAAAATTAGAAAAACTATTCTCAGTAAAAGGGTTTTTGAGATTTTATGGAAGCAGCCATTTTGAGTAGGAAAAGTCCTTTTACTGCCTCAAGTGGAATGAGGATGTACTACAGGTTAAAAACGTGGATCAAGCTGTGTTCTGTGGATTCCTAAGCTAAGTAATAACCATGTTAATAAGATAGGGGTTTCAGAAATGCACATATGAAGTAATAAGGGAAATGTGGTGTTACCTGTCTCAGCACAGTAAGAGAACAGTGACTATAGGCATTTAGATAGATTTAGGTATCTGTCACATTGTTTTATCATGATGAATGAAGGTGAATAAATAAATATTAAATATTATAAATATAAATATTACAGTATTTTTCGTACTATAAGGCTCACGTAAAAGCCGTAATTTGAATAAATAATAAAAAGAACAAAAAATTAAACAATATAATCTGAAGTGCCTTATATGTGGATTATTCTTCTGAAAAAAGGATGGGGTAGTGAATAAGCAGTGGTGCACTGTTTTTTTTACAAGTTACTAACAAGATTGGGAGTAAATTCAGTCACATTAAGTTTTTCACTATTTGTTTTGCGGTATCAGACTTACGCATTGCAAACAATGATTTACAGGTATTGTGAATACACTAATGTGGCTAACGCTTCTATCGTAACATGTAGCGCTATAGCGGTAGTTTTTTACGTGCTAACAAGATTGAAGGTTAGTGTGGTCTTTGTAATGTTTGTTTTAGCAGTAGGAGTATTTTTTTTTTCACGTGTTGCAAATAACGTTGGGAGTTACTGGCTTTGTGAGTGGAGCTAGCACTTCTAATGTGGCTAACAGGTAGCATGTTCTAGTGACCGTGAACGCAGGTGAACGCTGACTATCCCTTTTTTCTTGCTTAATGTGTTTTTGGTGTGCATGATATATGAAATAAGTTCAAAACAGACCATAACAGTGCGTCTTCTGATTCGGTGCACCCATGATGCAGTAAATATGGTACACCTTACAACATAAAAAGGGATTTAATTTTTAGGGTTACTTGCATTTTGGTGTTTAATATTGCTACAAAATATGAGAAAACTGTGGTCCAAACATCTTGCTCTGACAAAGGAATAAACAAATAAAAAACATCAAGCTGAAAAAGGTGCAAATAAAAATGTTGAAAAGGTTACTAAAGCCACTACAGACAGAAATAGATTGCAGATAGTTGCATCTATGAGGCATAAAATAAAGAAAAACTAGAGATATAACAGATGAATGAGTTCAAGGAACTGCTGGCTTTTTAACAGAACTGAGGTGAAGCCGTTTTTTTTTCTATTGGAAATCAGGAGTTTTGCCTTCATACTAATGAACGCAAAGACCCTTCAGCTTTGGCAGATCAAAAGCGAGCCTCTGCAGTGATGTGAGGGGGGGAATTAGTCTTAATTGCATGTGTAACTTTTACATCAGTGAAGCGGCATTAGGGCTGAATGAAGTGTGAAAGTTTTGACTGCTGCCACCCAGATTCTCTTTCAAGTCGAGGTGCTGCACGTCTCAGCAGGACAGTTCCAGGCTACAGACTTCACATGGACTGTCCACCACTTAAGCTGAAGACAAAAGAGCGGACAGCGTCAAATGGTTTGACTTTTGTGCAGGAAAATCATATAACACTCCAGTGTGATTCTGCAAGCTGAGGCTTTGATGAGATATTCAAACATTACATTTCAGGTGAATTTGTACACAGAATTAAATAGAAAAAAAAGATGGTGTGAGTTAGACAGGCTGAATGTGGGAGGAGCGGGAAGGAATTGAGTGTGCAGAGACCGGTGCTGCATCAACAGAGACGGAGCAGCAATGCAGCAGGAGACGCAACACTTTTGTCCTGCTTCTTTTTCTGTACAGGCATTATATCCCTCTTTTCTTCTCTCTCTGGGCTTCCGTCATCTTTCATTCTTCCCAATTCCCAATTTCAATTTGCTCCATTGCAATGCACCATTCTTGCTCTTTAAGCCTGTCATTCATTTCTTTCCCTTTAGTCCCCGCACCTCTTTGTGTCTTTGTTCTTGCATAGCTTCATTATTGAAACGTGGTCCACGGGGCTCCTTTTTCTGCCTCCCTTTCTCTCACTGTTAAAATGCACACAATAGGTATTTAGACAAAAAGCTGGATTTGGGTTGTCGCTGTCATGTGACTTTGAGCTTGTGTGCATGTGTGTCACAATGTACCGACGCACAAAAATGCTGCAGTGTGTCTGCAATGGTTGTAAAGCATCCTAGACTGTCTCTATCACGACTCTTTCTCATGTGTGAGTTTTACATGTTGGTAAAATTATACACTTCTATTTCAAATTTGTAAAAAAAATACATTCTTGGTTTTATTTGCAGAAGTGTGCAAATGATTCCCTCACACCCTTCACTATCATGTGTCTCTGGACAACAATTTTCCTCAGTTTCTGAAATGAATTCTGTGTAATTTTGTTTCGAGTTCTACTACAAGAATATTTGCTTTGCTAGAACTTAAAATTGTCCTTTTTTATCAAAAATGCTGCACTAAGACCTCCATCCACTTTGCTTAATTTAGATGAAACAATTCTAGCTGTTTTCCAACATTACACCTCTACGTCGTCCATTCATTTGTGATTACGAACAACTCAAAAGCATTGTCCCACATATACTGTGGACACACAGCCTGCAATAAAGAGAATAGAATTCTTCAAATATTTTAGAATCGTAGTCAGCCCAACATGCAACTTTCAAAAAGTTGGGGCTGTTTTTCCTCTGTTTTCCATGATTCCTGCATAATTTGTTAATTAGAAATCCTTTAAATATGCTTTCTATAAACCATTTTAAACATAGCCGTGTAACTTTGAACAGCTCGGAGCTGTTTGACATAGAAATTAGCATCTTTCCCTGCATGTTTTATACTTATTTCTCCTCTTTAAAATGCAGAGTGGGAAAATGTTAATTAGCTAGTTAGTTTTTCAACAGACAAAAACAAGTTTTCACTATGATTGTATGGTTTTAAGGGCTTAAAATGTAATCATGAAAAAACTAAAAAGGTTGGATAGCAGAGCATCGAGGCTTTAAAGACAGCGATCCCTTCTGTCCTGCTAAGTGAGGAACTCCTCTCCTTTGGTGGGATGCTGCTTCCTCCTCCAGCCCCAGCGGCCTCAGAGAGCGCAGATCAAAGGTGGAGGCTTTAGGACAGAAATGCAGTTCTTTTCACCAGGGAGAGGAAAGCATGCAGACTGACTCTTCTATGTTTGAGGAGGGACTCAAAGAGGGATGCAAAGAGGATGAGCTCGAGAGCTCTGGCCACCAGAGACAGGTATAGGTGGGCTGCATGGAGCACAGGACTTCATGAGCAGTCACTTCTCATCTTCTGCTTAAAAAGAGAAAAACATCACCGTTCTGAAATGCTTAATTACAGAGCTCTAACTTTGACTTAAGATTTTGTTGTTAACACTCATTTAAGTTTAAGATGTTTCAGGTTATTTTTTTTTAAGAATTTTTCATTTCAAAATGTAATTGAGATCAAGTTCACTGTCAGTGATGAAGCAACGTCACAGATTCCAGGACAGTATTTCAATGTCAGACCGAGTAAAAAAAAAATGAAAATAATTGAGCTCTCAGTCCAGGGGAGGCCATGTCATCACACTGTAATAGTCAGTTTTGCTTAAATCAAAAAGTGCACTCTTAGTTTGTAATAGTAGTCAAGCTCTTCCCACCACAAACTTCCAGTCCGGGGCATCGTACACACTATCACATGTATTCATTCACAACCAGAAACAGGAATGGATATTGTATTGTCAAAATTTGTATTTTTATTTTTTTCTGTTCAAATTCATTTTTATTTTTCCAAATCATTCTGGTTTTCTTATTTCAGAAGTTCAAATCCTGTTTGAAATATTTGTTATTTTGGTTTATGCTTTATCAACTCTCTGATTTGTATTTGCAAGGTAAAGGTAGAAACCTGTTTGGGAAAAATAAATGTTCAAGTGATTTTTCCGACTAAAATTTTTTCATAACTATGTTTGGAGAGCTAAATGTGGGGTAAGGGAAAAGGAAAGAAAAGCTGACTACAGTGGTGTTTCAGAAATGATTAATATGTTCTTTCTTTGCTTGTTTTTGTTTACTTTTGGCTGTGCCGTCTTATTTGTGTGTGTGCCAATGTTAAAGACCGCTGGAAACACTATGAAAACAGACCAAAAGATGATCAGAGTGGGTCTAAAAGAAGGACGCTGTCGTTCTGTCCACTTCTATAATCATCTCTAATCAAACCAAGGCAGTTTTATTTTTTCTGGTTGTATGTCTTTCTTACCCCCACCTCTGTCTGTTACCCACAGGTGCTGAAGTACGCCCCAGACCCCTCCCTGCATAAACGCCCTCAGAACCAGAGACTGCGCTGGGTCATTGATGAAATCTTCCTCTCCCATCATGACACGTGTGAGTGTGTGTGTCCTTCCCAGCCCCCTCGCTGAGACGCTCATTCTGGCTCGTGCATCTGGAACTGATGGATGAGGCCTTTTATCGATTTTGCAATGGACTTTATATAACAAACCGCACCACTGGCAAACATGAGGCAGAGAGGAGGGCAACGCTCTGACTGATAAACTGCTGCTCGCATCTGAAACATTTGCTCCTGCAGATAAACCTTTTTACCTTTCCCTGTGCACAGGTCAAACTTATGAAATGCCTTTACAGTAAATCTTCCCAATCCTTTGGTTATTTACATTTCTGGTAACTTGGTGCTTTGACCTTCATGCTTCATCAAAAAAAAAATCTATACTATAAAGAGTTTTTGAGCCTCCACAGTTAGATTCTATGAAAATATATTTCACACTGATAAAAACAAAGCTAAAGGTATTTAGTTTTGTTCAAATTCCTGTCTCCTCCTCACACTTTCTGTCATGTGTCAGTCCATCCTCACACCTCTCCTCTTCCTCCCTCGAACTCTTGTTTTCCACTTCCTCCGTCGCTCAGACTCGAACACATCAAAGAAAATGTCAGGAAGGCCGGTGAGCTGTGCCCAGTTTTCTCAGCATTCCTGACATTCCGGCTGCTAAACGGAATTCTGCTGCTATGGATAAAACCGTGATCCGATGACCCCGAACGCATAACAGAGGAAAGGGAGATAGAAACTCAGGAAAAGGGGCTGAGAGGAAGTTTTCAGGCCGACAGAAAAGGGACGGTCAGGTTTCAGAGAAGATGTAAAAAACACAAGCGCCTGCAGCCGCTCGCATGTTGACGAGCTTTCTCAGGTTCTGATTTTGTAGCATTTTTACTTCATGATATCACTTCTCCTTCGGTGTGGCTTTTGTGTGAGCGTCCAGGAAAAGGCTCTTTTGTTTCAAGGGGTGGAGGGTTACCAGCAATCTGTGGGAGTTGGCAGCAGGAGCCAGCGGGGAGAATGGCTGTGTACAGGTTAGCTGCTTAGCTAGCGGCAGCATCAAAGCAACCGAGTGAGAATTTAAAAGATGACATACGATCCAGCTGCAGCAGATAACACCCAGTCAGCTGTCTGTTCAAGGCACAGCCCGATTCCAACAGGGAAAAAGATGGGAATTTTTCATGCATCTGGTGCGTTAGGGAGGGGAAAGACATCAAACTCCACATCAAAACAATCCTTCAGTCGCAGGGAAATTGGCCTGCATGTGCTGTGGGTCACAGGTGTGTGAAGAAATGCATAAAAGACAATGCACAAATCACATTATGAATGTGGCTGACTACATTCAGAACAGCGTCAACTACAGGCCGAAACATGAAAACGGTGGAAGACCACTGCTTTAACCCTTTAACACCGGAGCTCCAGCGTTTATGTTCTTTAATTTACTGATATTTTTAAATGGTTGAAAAGTTACAGTATGTTAAAGATTTTGTTTTTATATCCATTTGTATCACATTTGATACACATATTTCTACGATCCTTTCTCGTTAGCATATTAAAACTTTCCTTTAAACAGATTGTAAATGACTTGGCCCACTTTTTTTTTTGCTCTGCAGTACATTATCCTTCCATTAGGGGCAGTAAAAGGACTTTTCTTGTTTATTTCAAAATGGTTGCCCCCGTGAAATCTCAATGTTTCGATTGAGTGTTTAGATAAACACTTTAGATTGAGAGTGACTCATCTATTGTTATTCTTTCCTTTAGATGAATACTTGCTGTATTGAAAAAAAAGCAAAATTTGTGGATAACTAATTATTTATAATACAGTTCCACTTTGTTAAAAATGTGTGGAGCAAATTTGAGAAAATGGCTAAATATGGTGCTTTTTTTAGTCAACAATATTTTGAGCAAAATGTACCAAGGTATAGTTATATATATATATTGTGTCAATTCTTTGAAGTCGTGGGCTTTACAGGGTTAGGCGTTGCCGGCGACGCCTCAGGTGTTAAAGGGTTAAGCTATTTCACCAAAAACGTTTTTCTGAAACAATCAATTCTCCCATAAATTTTAATGTGTTCATATTTTACAGCTGAAGGTCAATCTTGCAACATATTTCCTAATGTTTTCTGAAAACAAATGGCTTATTATCCAAAGTAACATCACTGGAAGGCTTAGTTTTTCTAAATGTTTGAAGGATATTGAAAAAGTAAAGTCTTTTTTTCATTACAGATTTTCTTTTACTTATTAAAAACAGCCCAAACGGAAGCATCGATTTTGAATGTATGAAGCATAAAACCATATAAAACAAGACTTTCTTTTCTTTATGTGTTCTTCTAAATTTCTTTTAGTATCTACAGCATTTTTACTGATATTTCTGATGTTTGTTTGATTCTTTTCCATCTTTGCTGTGCAGCTGTGTTCCCAAAGAGAGGTTCCTGACGTCAACTTTAAATATTAAAAGTCAATCTGCTTTCATGACAAAACGTTATGCTTCTCCTAAATAATTTATTGCTCTGTATTGTTTTATTAAAGTTATCAGCTGGTTGGTTTTGATGAATAAAATATTTGCAGCATCCGTGTGTCCATTCCTCTGTGCTTTATTCCCAAATACAGTTTTTTAATCAGGCTTTTTTTTTTTGGGGGTATGCCAGCTCTGGAATGTTATGGGAAATGAGCCGCTGCATGTTTTAGTGAAATCCTCACACTTGGAAAGAGATTTCAAAGAAAAAAAGGCAACAGAATGAACCAAAAAGACAGGAGGAGCAACCTCCTTGGCTGTCCAGTAAAAACACATCACCGTGGAAACCTGCCTGTTTTTAAAGCAGGTCATCAGGGTGGTTCACATAAATGAGTCAGTCTGTTTGTTGAACTCCTAATAAATGTGGGCGTTAGCACTTTCCTATTCTGTTTTTATAAAATAATGATGTAAATTTTATTATTATGGCATATCATAAACACGTTCATGCTCATGTTTTAGTAAAGTTCTGTAACTACAGTCAGTGTAACATTGAATAACAGTGATATTAAGAGGAAAAGTCCTCTGCCTCAAAGGTATATTCGCCCCATTTTTCTTCTCCTCTCCAGAGCAACAGCGATAAGTTCTGCCAGGGCTTGTTGTCAGCTCTGTGGCATGTTAAATTCAGCCAAGGCTTCTGGGACAACCAATACATAAATGAATCTTGGATGATAATGGCGATGAGCTGATAAAACAGTGAAATGACTGTGGCAACCAGCGGATCCACGCTGACTGAACGAGAACGCTTCGGCGGAAGAAGGAGAAATGAGCTCCGTTTACTCCTGCGAGTGTTCACCCGAGCTGTGAAGTGGAACTCTTTTGAGGGAATTTTTATGAATGAATTAGAACAGTCTGAAAAATGCAAATCGTGCTCGCTGGCTGTGAAGAATAAAACACGTCGGATCAAGTGCAGAACAACCATTCAATTTGAAACGGCTCATCCGGCTGAAGCAGGCGGGGAAAGTATCTGATAATCAAAAGGAACCATTAGACAAGAATAACTTGAACCGACTGCTGCAGAACTTCCTTGAGAGGAGCTGCATTATACTTGTAAAGTAGTCTCCTATGTGCTTTTGCTGTGTCATGAATGCATGAACAGAGGAGGGGTTAGAAGAAATATAAAAATCTGTTTGTTTCTATTGATTCAGTGAGTTCAACAGGAGCAAAGTTAAGTTAACCGGGAAGATAAACCCTCAGTAAAATTACAAAATAGCTCTGGAAGAAAAGGCTCATGAAACCCTGACAATATTTGTGCGAAAATAAAAGAACAGGCAAAGGCTGTGAGCTTTAATTAGAGGGAAATCTGAGTATCTAAATAATCTTTGAGGATTTCCATCTGTTTCAGTCTGAAATCAGTACATTTGACAGGCTTCCTTCCACAGTACAAAAACACATTTCATGGGTCACTTTGTGACTCCTAACTTGTTTCGAGGTGCGCATGACTGTTTGACCCTGCAACACACTAGCGACCTTTCCTGGGTGTATCCCACCTTTACTCGAAAGTAGATGGATAGGCTCCAGCAACCCCATCACCCTGAAAGGGATGCAGCAGGTTCTGAAGATGGATGAGTGGACACACCCCTTAAAGAGCCATGAAAATTGTGTTTTAGCATGTTCTTCTTTTCTCATAATGGCAAACACATTTAAAGAAAATTAATCTAAAAATTGCATTTTTGAGTATTTCTTTGTTCAAATCGCTACAAATCAGAAGCTGACCAATAAAAAATTCCATCTGAAGAAGATTGTATTTGTGATGAAGAAAACACTGGGCAGGCCAAAAGCTCCCAGCTCCGTTCCTTCCATCCAACTTCTTTCGTGGGGTCAGCAGTTTAAGCAAAGATGTCCAGTTCCACTGCCTCCAGCTGCTCTGGGGGGGACCAGTGGGACATGCCCGAAACACCTCCTCAGGTAGGCATCCAGGAGGCATCTGGACCACCTCGAGCAGCTCCAATCCAAGTTTTCTCTGACGGAGTCTCTCACCCTATCTCTGAGGGAACGCCCACCACCTTCCCATTTTGGCCGCTTGTATTCTGGACCTTGTTTGTTTTTTTGGTCACGACCCAGAGGTCATGACTTGAGCACTGGAACAAAGATCGACCGGTAAATTGAGAACTTTTTTTCCGCTCCGCTCCATTCTGATTCATCCAGTTGTAAATGACTAGATCCATGTAGATCAGGGGTGTCCAAATCCAGGCCTAGAGGGGCTGTCCTCTACACGTTTTAAACCAAATTGCCATTCAAGCTTCTTATTGGCCAAACACCTGATTAAGGTTATAAACAGAGAGGGTTTCTGGGCAACCAGCAGCAGGCCGGCCCTCGAGGCCTGGATTTTTACACCCCTGCTATACATCATAATTCTCCTTATCTGAACTGACATCTGATTCAAAACTGTGCAGTTGAATCTTTCCAATATGGTTCGCCATTTTTGTTGCACCTCTAATGTTATGTTGGGGATGTGAGGGTTGTAAAATAGTAGGAGAGCGTAAACAGAGAGCTCTCTGTAACTGGAAGGGAAAGGGGGGTGGGCTTGCTCCGCACTAATGGTCCCATCCACATTTCCAGAGGTGCATTTTTGATTACCTACTGCTGCTCTGCAGAAGCTATGGCCTAGAAAACAACACAGACATCCATGATTCTGAGTGGATCGGTTGATGTTTTAGTTTAAATCCTCGGGCAAGTTGATCTCTGATAATTTAAGATTTTAAAAAAATATGGATTTCTATCCTTGGAATCCATATTTTTATTTTACTTTTTAATCACAATTGTGAAAAAAATCAACTTTTTGTGTATTTGTTTCCCATCAAACAGCACACTGTCTTCAAATATCTTGTGTTAATGTGGTTTCTAGAGGTCAAAGGTCATAACTCTTCCGTGTGAGATACTTTGAAAAACGATCAAAAGATGACCAGATTTGGTCCTTAATAGAAGTTTTTTTTAAACTCTAGATGTTGTGTTAATGCTGACAGGTTTTAATCGAAACTCAATCAGATATGGGGTGTTAGTACGGCGTGTTGGCCCGACACCACAGTGAAAATCTAGTCATGAAGGTCACAGGGAGTGAAGAGCAGCCAGCCGCCCCAGCAGCAGCTGCAAGTTCAAACAGGCATCAGCTGATCAGGGTAACTGTCTGCACTTCTGCCCTCCAGTAAACACATTTTAACATCAATTAGTTCTTTCAGCTGATAATATCATTTAAAATCTGGGGGGTCATTCAGCTGTTGAGCTTATTGGCTGTCAGTGTTTTGTTGTGACTCCGCTGCGTTTTTGTCGCTTTCTGCTTGTTTGGTTTGATTTAATTCATTGTTGAATAAAGTCTTTTGCCCTTTCCTCGCGATGTCTCATGTTGTTGTTTGTTTGCTAACAAGGGAAACAGCGGTGTGCAGCAGATGTGTTCAAAATTAATTTCCTTTGAGGGACAGCGAAGTCTATTCAACACGATATTGATTAGAGATACTTGAAAAGTTCTCATTGCATATTCATAATTGCACGCATGCATCCTAATGTGGAGTTCATTTACAGATCAGAGAGCGGTAATGACGCCATCGTCTGTCTGACACATCCGTGAGCCTCAGAGTCCAAACAACAGTAACAAGCGTAATCACAGGAGAGCTCACATTTCCAAAATGGCAGCAGTGTTGCTACTCTTTTTTCTGCATTTTTCCTGTTGCAGTTGTTGCTGTGGCAACGTTCCTGTTCGGGTATCATTACAGGCCGCTCGCGAACAGCCAGACTTTCGTCTCAGCTGCACCTTTTGAAAGAAGTCTCAAAAAGTCAAGAAAAAAGACAGAGTATGACGCAGAGAAAAATGGCAGACCGGAATTAAAATTAAGGTTAAATGAAGTAAACAGAGGAGACTGAAGGCAGCGGCGGATCAATCAAAAAAAAGGTCAGAGACAGACGGGCGTGTTGTTTGCTTAAACCCATCATTTTGACGAGCTTGTTTTTGCGTCTGTCAGCAGCTTCTTATCTTTTTTTTTTTCTTTTTTGTGGGCAGACGCGCACACCTCCCAAATGTCAGCGTGCTTTGTCTTACAGATGAGGCCGCCCTTGGGCCATGTTTACCTTCAGCCCTAAACATACACACTTTTTAATGACCGCGCTCCAGTGCCATCAGGGAGGTTATCCCTGTCTTGACCCGATTCTGTGCGTCTCGGTCTGTAGCCTCACCACCCACGCAGGCTCTCATGCATTTTCCTCCTGCTCTAATCGCACATCATCTTCATCCAGCCGTGCTTTGCATGTATTTCCCATCTCCATTATTTCCCTCCCTCGAACTCTCTTTCCTTTTTCTCTTATCAGGACACAGACGTTTTTGTTTTTTTTCTCTGGCAAAGTAGAAAACGAAGGCATGAAAGATGCAGAGAAATGTCCCTTTGCTACCCTCATCCCTTTCGACTCCTTTGGCCGTTTCCCACAATTCCCTTTGTCAGATGGTTTGTGTTGTCACATTCCAGTCTTAATGTCATTAGAAGGAGATGCTTTTGTTCATATAATCCAGTTTTGTTAGTCTGAGGGAGCCGGTGCGGCAGCTGTGGCCTTAACCTTTGTATGACAAGCAGAGCGCTCACCACCAACCAGCACAGACACCAAAAACCTTCATCCTTTCCTTAGACTGCTTTTATGGCTGAAATCAAATCAAACTTTATTTATACACTTCTTTTCATACAGCAGTTACACAAAGTGCTTCAAAGACTATTAAAAATGAAATTACATAATCACATAGGACACCCTCCTGATACTGCACCCAAAAAACATGAAATATGAATAAACTTGTACTAAAAGTAAAAGCAGAGAATAATATTCAAACACATGTATCAATAACTCCCAATGGACGGGTAAAAATCAAAATTAGATATTAGTCAAAAATCTATTTACAGTGAATAAAACATTTTGAAAATTATAAGTAGATACAATTTTGAAATATGTCTACTTTTAAACTAAAATCCAGTTTAACCCTTAAACATCTGAGCTTTAGCTGGGTGTTTACCTTTTTTTTTCTACCTTAACTCTAACTGTTAATGCAATAATTCCAGTAGTGTCTAAAGGAGAGAAAAAAAGCCATTATTCAACACTTTGCATCACATAAAACAAAATTGTTGCAAAGCAATTTTTCTCTGCGTTAGAATCATCTTATTCATGTTAATTGCATAAATGGTCGAAGAGCTGCAGCAGGTCAAAGAGGGGTCACCGCCACAGACCGGGGCTGGTTCTCTACAATCATTATTTGACTTAAAGAAAATACTTTCAAAATAACAGTCCATGTTTTTTGTGCATTTGAAAGCAAGATTACAATGTTAATGTTTTGTGTTAACAAGACCAAAGTGAAGTAAAGGAGAAAAAAAACAGATTCCAGGGGAAAAAAACAGGGAAGTCCACATGAATGAGGGATCCTACCCCATCCTGGGAGATGACGGTTAAAGAAGACTTAGCTTGTGTAACTCTACAGCTACATGTTTGAACAGTGTAGCAGATGGCCTTTATCCAGATGGAAATGGGACAGCTGGGATGGGGGGAAACGAGCCAGAGGCGAGGTCCACTGCCAAGATCAGTAGCACAGAGGAGCCACCTGGAATCTGGAAGATATCCTGACCCTTGGACAGAGAGCACCTGAAGCAAATGAGGAAAAGGCCACCCAATGTTTATATAATTGAATAATAAACACAGAACGGTGGCTTTTAAGCGAATTTCCCACCGATTTCTTACATTTGAAGCTAAAGAGATCAAACCCGGCCAGCATGGACATGTATAATCAAAGGTATTTGCTTGGATGTGGGAGGCTTGGGTTGATTGGCAGGTGTCCTGTCCAGCACGCCACGTCTTTTTTCACACTGTCTATAGGGATCGTCAGTCCATCTGACAGTCACGCATGACTAAAATTAAACATCGTTTGATCTCATCCCACATGTAAAGTGTAGCGACAGACAGACACATTAAGGGATGATAGAGTACATCATTTGTAGCTGATCAGAAAGTCTTTGAAACTGATAAAACATCTTTATAAAAAGTTATACATGCGTGTTGTGTGGGGGAACCACAATGGGGTCAAAGCGTGATCTAATCCAGGGCGGAGGCTCTTCACAGATAATTAGCGCAGACAGTATATGGGATGGTAAGCTGCAAAAGCTGACAAAACAACAGATGGATTCAATTAGAGGGAAGTTATCTCTGACATAAAAAAGTCAAGGCTTGACAGGAAGTAATTAAAGGAAAAGGACTCAAGGAATCCGACGATACAAACGGGCTGAGAGGAAAGTCCTCGAGATGGAAAGGCGGGTTTCAGCAAGACAGACACAGAGAAAAAGTGACACATGGGCAGATGATGAGGAGGTGGAAGAGAGCTGATGAAGTCACCGAGGCGTGTAGGAAAGAGTGGTGAGAATATGACCCTTAACTGAAACACGATGTAGTGAGACAGCACTGCCCTACATCACAAACGCCGAGCTGGAATGCAGCAGAGCTGAATGGGAGTTGTGCTGTCAGTCTGTCGTCTCTTTTGTTTTTTTTAAGTGGTTTTCTAACACAAGAAAAGAACATGCTTCACCAGTTTATTGCACCGCCTCACTAATGGTTTCACAGCGACTATCCTCCGGAACATAAATGCAGATTTCATGTCTTTTCCCTAAATGCTGCTATCTTTTCCATTATATATCCATATATTTCTCATTTTAATGCATAGTTTGTTTTTGATTTTCTTCCCTTACCCTTGAAAAGTTAGTCAAACGCATCAAACTACGACCATCCTGCGGCCTTTTTCCTTTGCCCACACAGACACACTGTGTGAGCTTCAACCTGCGCTTGTTCCTCCTTGTCCCATGCTCCTTTCCTCACCCCTCCTTCACACTACATTATAGAACAGCTTTCATTTAGGTATGAATATTAGATACTTCCTTTAAATTATGAACAGAGGCTGTATGTGACGAATCTGCAGACGTAGCGAGAAAACGGACAGTTGTACTTGTCGGTCTTCTCTGGCGCATTAAAAGTATTTCCATAAAAATGACACTCTCAGGCCCAAACTGTTCCACTGAATGAAAGATTTATGTAAAGTGCAATAGAAGGGCAGAGGTCCGTGTTTTCTGTTCCGTCTCAAAGACAGTGAAAGTTTGGAGCTAAAACGGATGCAGTGGAGCACATTTTGTCTAAAAACATTTGATTTCTTTTGTGATGTGAATTTCTGACTAATGTGTAAAAACGGATCATTTGTAAGTTTGTGCACCTCTATAAAAGTAGAAGTCTTGTTTTGCTTTGCAAAAATGCATGTATTGACATAATGGTGGAAATTTCTCAGCAGTTTTGTTGCTGTACATTAATCTGATAAATGGTCAGAAATCCATTTATGAGTAATTGGACTTTCATTGTTTCACAGTGAGGCAGATTATTCCTAAATGGAAAGAATTCATTTGTCTCACTATCTTGCCAGATGGTACATCCCAGAAAAATCACATCGAGATTTGTATCAGAAAGTCCTCTAATAGGATAATAAAGCAGATTAAGGCTTGTTTAAATCCATCTTATAAAATTCAATTCAATTTTTATTTCTATAGCCCAAAATCACAAAACAGTTGTCTCATTGGGTTTCACACCGGTAATAAAACAAAAGCAGAAAGTTAGTCATAAAATTTAAACAAAAGATGGCTGCTAAACTTAACAGACTAAACTGGTTATCCCACCCTTAGATCCTCCTTCTCTGTAAGGAAAGACTTAAAAAAGAAAACCTGATTTCAGGAGAAAAAGATGAAACTTGAGGGAAGTCCACATGAATTAAGTCACAGAGAACAACTCTCAAGTATGGAGGGTTTATTTTTAGATCTTTTACTTTTTTAATCTTTTTGTATTTAACTTTAGGTCTGAGTGACACTTTGGTTTATAAAGTGAGGGCAGTTGAGCTTCATTTACCAAATGTAAACCTCTAGTATGGATCATCAGTATAAGTGTCATTGTTTTCTGTCATTTTATTGACAAACCTCCCATTTAAATGGCAGTATTCGGTGTCCAAAACACTGTTTCCCAGTTTTTCCTGTCTTTTTACTCCAATCATCTGGTCAATTCCACCAAAACTGAGCTGCAAGTGGAGGATGGGGGGAAAAAGGCAGAAAAGGAACCCCCGAGGCCTGGAGTCAGACATCCCTGCAAGTCTGTATTGGAAAAGAAGAGGGCAAAGAGATCATCCAGGTAAGAGGAGAGAATAAAATAGGAAATAAACAAGAAATGTCCCGAGGCAATGAAATCACTTTAATATGATGGGAGTCTTTCACCATCCTCTGTTCATGTGTGTGTGTTGCTGAAGGAGAGTTCATTTTAGCAGCATTCAGTATTTTTAAAGAGGAATGAAGTTGTTACATTTTGGTTATGCTCACTTCTACCTCCACTCTCTTCTTTACCTCTCAGCTCATACAGTTTCTCCTCTGGTTTCTCTTTCTTTTATCACTTTGGGTAAAGCCTCCACCTCCACCTCGCTAAAGGCAGGTCCGAGCTGGTTAGGCAACTGGACTAATTAGACCACAGCAGTTACTCAGTCTGTGCAGGTCGTCCTGTAATTGGCTCACGTGGTTCGAGTTCTACTTTCCATTCTGACAAAATTTTGTTATGATGTTCATTGAAAAAAATGAAACAAAATAAGAAACCAAAAAAAAAAAAACTATTATTTCAAATTTAAACTGTGGAAAAATGGGCCAAAGAAGCATTGGGAGATTATAAAAAACAAAGTTGTGATGAGTTTTCAGGAATTAAAGGACTTGTTTGGGCTGAATGACCAGGATTTTCATAGATACCTCCAACTGCGACACTATTGGACAAGAAATTAAATGAACAGATTGAGATACTTCCAGTCCAGAATTAATTAAAACAATGATGGAGGCATAAAATTCACAGATGACCCAAAAAGTAATTTCAAACATATAAAAAGTACTAGAAGATTTGAAATGTGACACCACAGAGTATATTAAAAAGAAATGGGAGAGGGAAGTCAATATTGACAAAAGAGCAAAAGTTCAGTGATTGTTAACTCTTTGCCACGGTCCAATCAGAACATCCCTCTGCTTTCCCTCTTCTTTAAACTCATATATCCTCATGCGTTTAAATTATCTCGAAATTGTTTTGCTATCAGAATTTTTTTTTTTTTTTAACATTTTGGTTTTGGGATTTATAATGTTTAACTTCTAAAATGTAATGTATTTATTTTGCATTTTTAGTTGTTGTGATCTTTGATATGTTTTTGCATGATTTGTTGATTATTTAAAATTAAATCCAAAGTTTTGTCTCTGCTTTTTTTCATAAACTTAAAAGCGTCTGAGTCTGTGGCCTTAACACTCTTCCAGATTAAGCTTGTTTTTATTTTTTGGTTATGCAAAAATATGCCGAAATCACCCAAAACAACATGCAAATAAACAATCTGCTTCCAGGGGCAAAACAAAAGAAATTCCAGGTATATTTTTGTGTATTTTTATTTAAGATCTTTGCCATGAAATCTTAAAATCTCCCATACAGTGGGAGAAAATGGAGCCAAAGTTGCAGTCACCAGTGTGTTTGGCTCAGCTTGTACAACAAACTGAGCTGGCAGTACAAGCAGATAGAAACACTGCCAGTCATGCCATGTTCACTGCATGACAGCTACAGGTTAGTGAGGACGCCTACACAGCAGCGATGGGGCAGTCTGCGGGAAGCAACATGACTGTGACACTCATCAGTGTAGATCTGAGCAGGCAACTGCTGCTGGACTCTCTCTGCAGGATGACGAGGCTTGGCAGGGCCTCGGTCTGCACACACAACTCTGAGCTGGCAGTGAGAGCGCTCCTGTCTGCTTCTCTGCATTTCAGCAGCTGGTAAACTTGGGCTGTACGTGCTTTCATACATTATTGCATACTTCAAATAGGCTTTATGAATTGAATCTATTTAGGAATCTATTAACATGAATTGGTGACTTTAAGATGAGGATTTTGTGTTCAAAAATGAAGAAAATGCACATTAGAATTATAGTCAAATTTCTAATTAGAAAAGAGAGGAAATGGTCAAACCTCCACGGGAACTCAGGCTTCCTGCAATGTACTATTAGGGTTGAAGATTGCTGCGTGTATTTTCTGTGCATTGTGAGTAAGGGGCAAGTTAACCTTAGTCGGAACAATGGAAGCCCAGGAAAGAGTTCTGAGAAAATTAAGATCCCGGCTTTCCCAAAAATAAATCATCTTAAACAAAAACATTTGAATTTACTGATGGAATTAATTTATCAACCAGCCCTAACTTGCACTCTTCTAATGACTAGAGTGGCTCGTAAGTTCCATTAGCTTTCCAAACACTTCACAATACAATTACCACACAAATGAGAATGGTACATTCCATTTTGACAAACATTTTCACATGTTTTTTGTTTAAGTGGAAATAAAAGGCAATCAGCAAGACTCCTCCACTAAAAATGATGACCACAGAAAACTTCTCCGTTCTTATGTTTTCTGGCTGATATTTTGGTGACTTTTGAACTCTGACAGTGTTGTCACTTCAGCGGTACCATCAAACAGCGTCTACATCCACACCCACTATTGAGCCTCAAAGACATGCATCCAAGTTGAATCAGTCTATAGTGTGTTTTCCACTTACATTTTAAGTATGATTCCACATCCGGACCTCCATGGACGACCACATTTAATTTCCATTAATAACTTTTGTGTGGCTGTGTGGTCAGCACATCCAACCATGCAAAGAATGAAGCATTTAAAGATTATGTCATTCATTCATTCATTCATTCAGGTAAAGAATGTGTTTTCTTTGAGTTCTTTTTACCTTTTAGAAGGAGTTCGATGGTCCTCAGAAAAATGTATGTTTACTCAGAGGCTTCAAGTTCTGAGAGACTTATCTGGTAATTCTCAGAGCAAACAAACTACAGATAAACCTCTGTCTAAACTGTAGCTGAAGAGTCAACATGCTGCTTTGCCGTCTGCGGCTGCCCAGCTTATGAAAACTGTGTTCTACTGATGTTTACTGTTGTTTATGTTGATTTGGCAACAAACCCTGACTTATGTTTCTCCAAAGGCTTCTGTAAAATATGAAAGAACATATTATTTGTACCCTGTCATCAGAGTAATGTTATGTTCTCGTGTTTCTGTTTCAAAGAACTGACACTGACCT
Source organism: Oryzias javanicus (assembly GCA_003999625.1). Lineage (NCBI taxonomy): Eukaryota > Metazoa > Chordata > Actinopteri > Beloniformes > Adrianichthyidae > Oryzias > Oryzias javanicus. Next base: position 13,710,229 of record CM012449.1, on the reverse strand, counting down.
TTAAATAGCATGTCAGAGAACAGCTTTGTCCGGATGGCGGCTCTACACACACTCCGATCAGACTGCAGATTACAAATGACAGTAAACCAAACCATAATCTCACCTAAATCCCAGTAAATTGAGGTTGTTGAAAATATGCACTTGAAAATGTACTACTCTGCATGAAAAAGTCACATGTAAATCAGATTTTTGGCTGAGGACATACAGTATTTATAAATGATGAATTTTGCAGACAACATCATTATCAGAATGCTGCAATAAGAAAATAAATTAAAAAAACAGCTTTTTTGTGTGTGTGTGTGTCTGTTTTTTAAGAAAACATTTTGCTGAAAGGAAAAAGTATGTTAGAAAGCCCAAGACAAATCTGTAGAACTACACGTCCAAAACCTTCTCGGGAAAGAAGAGCAAAGCCAGGCCAACAAGGAATGACCTTATATAGTGTGAGGAAAACAAATATGAACTGAAAAACACTCCCGGCTGCAAAAACAAACAATCTTTTGTTAGACTCTACTTACTTTTCCTGAAGAACAAAAAAGAAGGTCTATTGCAACAGACAAGCAAAGGACAGTCATATAAGCAACCGTCCCTCAAGAATCTTTGCAATTTTCTCAGACAGTGACACCAGGTATCACCACTGCTGTGCAAATACTAAAGCTTGTGTGGGGAAAAGAATCTGTTTGAAGGTGAAAACTTGAAGTATTGGGGGAAAAAAAAGAGTCATCAAGAAAACTGAGGCCAGAGAAGACTTCATGCTGCAAAACAAACTTTAGTAACCATGATCAGTGACTTTTTTTTCCTTTCATATCAATAAATCAGCAGACCTGTGTGCATGTAGGTGTGTGTAAATGTATTTGTTTGTGTACATGTGTGTATTTGTATCCGTATGTGGTAACATTTGTGTGTGCATGCAGGTGGTGTGTGTGAGCATGGATGCGTATCTGTATCTCTATCCGTGTGTGTGTGGGGGTGCACTCGTGTGTGTATGCATACATTTCTAGCAGGCGGGTTATCAGCATCATGACAGGAAGTCTGCTCTCTGACACCTCAGCATGACCGTCATAAGTCCTGAATTACTGCTCGTAGATACACGTCCGCACACTAGATTGATGTGCGCGCGCACACACACATCCACAGAGACACGCACACTATCACTAAATAAAGTCCAGACTGGCTGACCTTTCTGGTGCTTGCTTAAATAATTTATAGTGAGTCTCTGACCTGTTGTTGATGAGGCTGTTGGAAACTTCTGGATCATTTTTCATGTCGTTTTTTTTCTTTTTTCATGTTCTTGCAGAACAATGTACTAAAAGATAAAAACTGTCTAGACTCTGGCCAGTCCTTTGCTGCTTCTGATCCTGATGTTTCATCAAGACACAACCGACTAAAAACATGGAGATAAAAAATGAAGAGCAGTTATGAACTCTGTCATATGAACATGCAAACAATGATAGAAGGAATGAGTACATTGAAACATGTAGAATATATAGTTTCCTCGTGTCTTACATGTAGACTAACATGGTCTAACATTATCAAAAGAGCAGATATTTTGTTTAGGAATTGACTTGAGTTGTGCTGACATGAGGAAGAGAACATGCGATCAAAACAGCTTTAATGCAGCCGAAGCCAGTCGTCTCATCTCTGATAAACTCAAAAAGAGCGCAGAGAACATCAGTGGTGGATGAACACAGAATCATTTCTACGATGACCAAAAAAAAAAATGTTTGTCCGTTACTTCAAACCCCCTCCAGGATATCCAGGTCTACCACCAAGGATCCACTGGACGGTACCAAACCTTTAGGAGCTTCAAGAAAAGAAAGGCCAGATTTGATTTAACAGAAAATGAGAATCCAGCATACTTCTGGAAAAAAAACTTTCAAAAGAATAAAACAAGATTAACTTTTACCACAATGATGGCAAAAAAAAGTAAAGAAAAGGAGCAAAATAACAAAAATCCAAAGAAAACCGACACGCCGCCATGACGCTCGTGTTTCATGATGAAGTGACACAAGACAGAGGACGGCGAGAGAAATCTGAGGCGCTCACCTTGTCTGCTTGAACTCACAGTCAGCTGATTATTCAAAACAGCTCTGGAGTTCATTACGGCAACGAATATTCTGGAATAAAAGTCTGGGAGGAGTGGTCTCCTAATATCAACCCATATTAGTTTAGTTTCATAATTATTCAGTGACTGAGAGCTGCTTCTGTAAAACACAATCAATAAAAATATGGAGAAAACTCAGCATTCTGTTCAGGCTTTAAGAACCACCAGAGTTTTTGCCTAAACATCAGAAAAACAAACACTTTATTCAGTTGTTTTTTTTTTCTTTATCTCCTTTTGTGTCTTCTGACTTGAAATGAACAAATTGTGTTAAACAATTTTAGATTATTCTTTTTTTGTCACATCTTTTGTTCAAGAGACTAATCGAGGATACAAGTTTGAGCTGCACCCAAGCTGCTTGATTTAAAAGTTGTCCCAATGCATACATACGTGTATAGAAACCAGAAGTTCAATAGTTTATATTAGGCAAACCCTTTTTTTACTCCAAATAAGCTCCTGACATCCAGAAAAAAAAAGTTGTTTTAACTCTCCAAAAACTATAATTCTCAGAGCTTTGGAGCTCTTGGTATCATTAGATGCCCCAAATGTCCTCTGTAGATAACAAAAGGAGTTTATTCAATAAAATGTAGTAGTTGGGAGATATTCAGGTTTAGAAACGTCCTCTACAGAAGACACATTTGCATTTCTGGTTGTCAAAAAGTTCAGAAAATCCAGAGATTCCAAAGTTTAGTAACTGATGTGAGTTTAGCTATTCAAATGTAAATTATTTAGAGATTGTTTTGATCTAATAAAGTGGATTTAAGTACTGGATTTTTTTTCCATCGTCATCTTTACAAAGTGAATTAATGTTCCAACTCAAGTTATGATCACACCAAAGACGAAGGCCGTGTGGAAAATGTCACTGTCACTCTGTATCTTTAAAGGGATTAAAAGCTACAGAACAAAAGTTTGACCTGGTTCACTGAAATAATAGTGATAGATTCTTTATGTGCTTGGCTACCATCATCAGTTATTTTCAAAGCATTCGCAGTGGTCTTTTAATTATGATGATGCTGTTTTTAGCTAAATCAAAAAAAAAAACCTGAGTTGTTTTCTTGGACATAGTTTCTGCAGAGCGGCAGTCGATCATTAGAAATTCATCTCTGAGTTGTGGGCGGGACTGTTGGCATAGAGCAACCCCGCTCCACCCTTTCCCTGTTGCTGAAAGCTCTCTGTTTACACTCTCTCCTGCTAGCTCACAGCTTCTAACACCCCTAACCTAATATTAGCGGTGTAACAGAAATGTACGCACATGGATCTATTTGTCTACAAGTGTCTGCATCAGTCACAAATGAGCTCTTTTTCAAGCAGCATTTTTTTCATCTATTCTCGATTCATAATAATGTAAATAAAGAAATAATCAGAAATGTCATTTTGAGGCACATTTTCCTGATAAATGCCTTCCCTCATGAGAAAAATGCCACAAGAACATGTAAAAAACTTGATTTTCATCAGAGTGGGCCTTTAAATCCTCTTCTTGAGCCAACTCTTGAGTTTTAATTTGTCAAAAAAAATAAATAATGGCATTTAATCCAACTCTATTAAATGATCTGATTAGTCTGTAAACCTGCTGAAAACATTTTAAATTTTGCTATTCAACCTTTGGTACATACAGAAAAGAAAAACGCCAAAGAACTTTTTATTCACAAGCTGCATCAGAAAATACCAGAGCCTTCAATCTACAGATAAAGAGGTAACTGATGTTAACACAGAGGCAATACTCAGATCTCAGTATCTATTTTTAGAAAAAAAATGGTCAGATGGTGTTGGCTGAAAGGCAGGGTTCATCACAGGAAGAGGTCTAATCACAATAATGACAAATGATTGGTTTGGTTAGGCAAATGGACAAAATTCTACAAAGATGTCAAATTATCAGGACATCCGTACTGTATATGTGTGGAAAACAGCCCGACCAATTCCCTGGAGATCCTGTTCATCATTTCTGCCGAAAACAACATCATTTTTCTAAACTCCAGACAGGCGATTCGGAATTCGGAAAGAAGGCTGGAGAAAGCAGGAGATGGAGCTGAGTGGGAAGGAGTGTTAAGAAGCCTTTGGGACCATTAAACACCTTTTTGTCTACTTTCACATCCTTTTACTGCAAATCAGTTGGATGTTAGGATGATGTGAGCTGTAAACGTGAATCTGCATCATGTTGGATAAAGAGAAGAACCTCACACTCCTCCATTTAAAAGCTGTAATTTTCCTCCGGCTTCTTTCTTCACCTCCTCCTCTCCATCCTTGTCTTTCTTTCACAAGCATTGTCACTTTTTTACTTTTTTCCCTGAGGACATAAACTTCATAAATCTTGTTTATGTCCTCAGGGAAGGGTTCATAAGTATCTATCTTTTTGACCTCACAAAATCAATGAATGTTTTACATCATTGACAAAAATTGAAATCTTAAAGCGTTTAATTGAATAATGAACATTAAAGCTTCATGAAGTTCTGCAGAACTTTTGTCTCTGCTCAGATCTCCTGGAAGGCGGTGCTGGAGCCTTTAGTCGGGTGGATCTTGGCTGCATTTATCTTCACTAATGAAGCATGTTAGCGACAGCGGCTCTGAGCGAATGCGGCTCTGGCTCCACCGCTTGTTGGAATCACAAATGCAGACGGGCCTGGCTGTGCAAACATCAAGCAGGTGTGCATGAAAGACCGGGACAGCTGCTTCAGCAACGGTGAAGCCTGGACTCTGAGGGAAAAGTTTTAGGACTTGTCCATGAACACCAGATATTTTCTAAGCTACAAAATTCACAAATTTAAAGATTACACTAGTCTTTTGATGGACAAAAGTTGTGATATAAACTTGTTGCTGAGCCCAGTGTGAATGTAGCATCACGTGTAGAGATCTTCATTGTCTTCCTCTTTCTCTTCTACATGTGATCTGAATGAAGACACCTGGTGGAGGCCTGACGAGTTCACCAATCAGGCTTCACAGCCCCTGGATCACATGTCTGTTGTGTCGATACCTGTGTTCTCCGTATGTTGGAATGTGTGGAGGTTGTGGACAGGTAGGACAGGGTACCCCATACATTCCGAGGGCTGTTCTCCTCAATGTTTTCCAACCAACCTGCCATTGAAGCTCCTTATTGGCCAAATACTCCAGATCCAGGTAATCAGCAGCGGATGAGGCAGGACTTCTGGGAAAACCAGCAAGAGGTCGGCCCTTGAGGCCTGGAGTTTGACACCCCTGAACCTGTGTGGCGAAAGGGCAGTGTATGATACCATCGCCTGTGTAAGCAACTTCACAAAAACTTCCCAGTACACTCACCACACACAATGGTGAGTTGTTCCATTTTCAATACATTTCAGGGGAACTGCAAGAAACACCTGCACTCCCCTTAAGATGAGTCCAGAACCAGCTTCTCCTCTTTAATGGACAACTCAAAATCCAGCAGCACCTGTACAGGTACATACCTGAACCCATACTTTTATAATCAGGAGTTTCTTTGTCAAAATAAACTTTAAAAAAAAAAAAGAACTCTACACAGTCAGCACGGAGAAGGAGTTTCTGCTGCCTTTCCAGTAAATCAACCAACTTCTGCTAACAAGACTGCTGAATTCCACACAAGACCCCCATCTGTGCTCCAGCCTGCAACTCCAGTGTGCCACAGCTGATTAGTTTCACAGTAAGAGATTTTGTTCTGTGCTATAACCTTTTGACATTGTTGTTTTTTTTTTTTTAATATGCATATTTCATGTTTTTTTCCTGAAATACTATCGTTTTTTTAGCTGAATGCTTATAATGTCTTTTGCAGTAGGTATGAAGTTTAAGATGTTTTGTAGTGGATTGAGCCGATTTCCTCAAAAGTTACCTCTAAATGCTTTAGTTGAACTTACTATCTGTTTCTAATGGACTAGTTTGAGATTGTTTCATTTCAGAATGCTAAATTGGTTAGATTTCACTTTTCAGTATAGTGAACTATTTCATTAGATACTTATTTTTCAATTTTTCATCCAAAATCAAGTTTATTACTTTACTTAAACTTTACTTAAGAAAATGAGGAACTCTGGGAAAAAAAAAAAAAAAAAAAAAAAAAAAAACTTTAACCCTTAAACACTGGAGCTCTGCAAAGCTGTTTATCTCAGTGTCAGAATCAGCGGATTCTCGTTGATTGCTTACACAATTATGAGCGTTTTTTATTTAGGTTTTGGCAGTGACATCTTTGGTACAAAAGGGTTAAGAATTAAAAAATTATATATATTAAGGAAACTCAGTTTAATTTTATTTAGCAAAAATTGTTTCCTAATTGAACCGTGTCTTTTGTAGCTGAGGTTTGGATTGTTTTTATGCTTCAATAAAAAAAGTCTTCCTCAGCTTCATGTCACAAAGATGCAGGTTGATAACTGTCTTTAGAAAAAGGAAGCAATCCAGTCTATTTTCTAGTTTTTCATGGCAGTCAAAAACTTCTGCAAATGAAGCAGTTTTGGCAAATAACTGTGTCTGTATTTATATAAAACTAGCAGGAATGTCTCCTTCTGATTATTTCTTTAACAGTTTAACAAAACTGTTTCAAAAAATTTACCTTTCTTTTAGTTACAATGTCTAGGAACAATTTGTTCCTAAAAGTGGACAAACTAAGGTAAGAATAGATCAAGACTTTTAATGAAACCAGAAATTTACAACCGTCTCATGAAAGGGACAACAGTCAACTTTCTGTAAACGGAACATTTTAGAATGAGAATTTTGAGTGACAATAGAAAAGCCTTCAACATCCAAGAGGCACTGAAATGTTCAGGTGAAGGAACATATTTACAGACCCCTCCCCAAAGAAGGAGATAAAATAAAAACAAACCCAGCAGCGATCATGAAGTCAGGACAGGCCTCTGATGTGAAAACTGCTAATTGTTCATTCAAAAGAAATAGGCTAGAGATGTGATGCACAAGATCAGCACTTCTATATGAATATCAATGAGGAGGGAAAATGTAGGGAACTTATTTTAGAACCAACAGTTTACTTTCCTCAACACGGAACCAAGAAGCCTAACGGGTGACTAGTTTCAGTAACCCTCTGCTGATGCAATGCTGACGATACAGACGTTAAGTCAAAGTCTGTCACGCGCACGTGCACGCACACACACAAGACAAAGCTCAGAGCCATGGACTGACTATAAAACTGTGAATTCTGTGCACGGGAAAGGGATTACTTTACGTCATTTTCCAGAGGGTATTTAGATTATTTAGTGTTCAGGTTTTCCCTTTAAACTCTTTTTTAAGGGAATAGTTTCACATGCTGCTCTGCAGAATGTGCAGATTCCTCATATTCAACAGTTAAAACTGTTGTTTTTAAACCAAATATTTGATACAATCAAGATAAAAAGTATTATTTCTGTAATTCTGTAAAACAAGTTTGACCTAACCCACTGGTAATGAAGGCATGTATTAGATCATGGCTATGTTGACTTCAGTACAATGTTCAGTGGCCTTGTAGTAGAGTGTCTGCCTCGAGAGTGGAAGATCATGAGTTCAAATCCAGGCAAAGTTATATTAAAAACTCTAAAAATGGGACCCAGTGCCTCCTTGCTTGAGACTCAGCATTAAAGGGTAACAAAACCCTAAATCATCTTTTTTTGGCTGTTGACTTCTATAAAAAGGCTGTCTGTTGGTCATTCCCAATTTTTTGATAATTGTTTAATTCTTGAAAATATAGCCAAAAACCTAAAAGTTTAAAATGAGGAAGTACGGTTGAATTTCATGATTAGTCAAACCATGTAAATTTCAGAAGTCTCACGTTATAATCTGCAGCTCCAGTAATGATAACAGTCCAGCTCCCAAGCCCCACCCCTCTGACTGGATTTTCACATTTTGGCTGCGGGTGAGTCAGCCTCCAACTTCCCTGTTTGGTTATCCTTTAAAGCAGGGGTCTGCAACCTGCGGCTCCAGAGCCTCATGTGGCTCTTTGACCCCTCCACTGAGGCTCTCTGGGTAAAGGAAAATACAACATTTTTAAAAAGTATAACAGTAAAAAGGAAGGAAGTATTAAAGTAAAAGAAAATGAAACCTGATTCAACACACAAACGGTTGAAGGACGGAAGCTTTTGGATTAATTTTTTAGATGGATTTTCGATTTTTGAACAAATTGAAAATTCTACTTTTTGAGGTTTTAAATGCATTTTACTGTCCATTCCTCACTATAAAGAACCCCAAAAAGGCATTTTGATCCATTCATGAATTTAAGAGTCATCCTCTAAAAACCTGCGCTGTGAGCAGCAGCCCCTCCCATACCCACGAAAACAGTCGGGTGGCAACATGCTGACGTAAGCACGATGCCAACTGCACCCTCCAGGAAGAATATGCTCCGACAGCTCCGACCCCAGTCCAACACAAGTGATAGTGCAGTTGTGTCTGCAGCTCACCCCTCACCCAAGGCATGGGTCAAATGTGATGGGTCAAATGGGTGTAGGAAAAAATCGATTCGGCGATATATTGCAATATTTCACTAAGCGATACTTGCATCGATTTTAAAATGTTGCCATGACGAAATTTATTTAATTATTTATGAGAATCCTTCACTGTCTTGCTTTTTTTTTTCACGTCCACATCCGACCACTAGTTGGCACCAGAGTGCACTGAGCTTCTTTGAGCTGCACTTCACCACCACCAACACAACAACAAGAGCTGTTAAATGTTCAGTCAGCCTCGTGACTTTGGTTGTTATGAGACATATAGTACTTGGTTTTAACTTGGAATGGGTACTAAACTGAAACTCTGTACAACGTTGCTGCCAGTATCATAAAAAGCTTCTTAATGGCTCAGATGAGAATGAGTGAAGCTGTGGAGCTGCAGCGGGTCATACACGGAGCCTCCATCAAAATGCTGTCGGCAAAACGAGCAGAAGTTCTGCTGAACTTCACAGCAATAGATTCTAGTTCAGAGACCTAATGGATCAGAGTGATGTGTACAACACTCTGAAAAAAGGACAATGTCGCAGCAATTAGCAGTGAAATGCACATTTGCTTTCGAGAAAACTTGAGCTGCAGCGCGGAATAATGTCAATAAAACATGTTAGCCACATTTATCATCACACTGAAACGTTTCTGGAAAAAATTGACTTTTTTCCTTTCACTTTTGAAACACCCCTCAAGGTTAATGAACTGTTTGAATGCAAGATTTAGCAATCTTGCAATCACACTTTTAGAAACGTATTATTTAAGGCACATTCATTCTATTTTTTTTTTTTTTTTTACTAAAAAATATTTTGTTGTGGAAATCAGACAATATTGACTGATCCCTTAAAAAACAAATATTTTGTAATTTACCAAAAGAAAACCATCACGAATTTCTGGGTAAAAGCAACTTGTATGTGCTTAATGCTGTGATCATTAAATAAAATTAATTTGACAATTTTATTACGATGAAAGACACTAAAATTAAGGTAGATTAAATTTAAGTCATACTCTTAAAAAAAAAGTGAAAATTTTTCTGGTAGAGTCTTGGGATGTATTGGGATACGTATCGTATCGTCAGACTCTTCCCAATACACACCCCTATTTCACACACCCAAGTGTGTGACAGCTATTGGGACTTTTAACTTTTTTACTTGAACTTTGAAGTTTATTCCGTAGACTTTGATTCATAGAGGCATATAGCACATCGCCGTTTAGATCTGTAGCAGACAACCTTACCAGAGCTCGTGTTGCAAACTGTGCTAATATCTTTCAGATCACTGCTGGTAGACCTCTAATAGTAGACGTCTATTACACTGGTTATTTATCAGACATAAAAAAAGATAAAATCTCAATATTAAACTTGTATATATAAAATCGCCCTGTAGGGTGAAAAGCCACAACAAATAATGTAAATAAAAACAATAAAAAATCTATTTAAATCAATAAAATTCAAATGAATTGTTCAAAGAGGAATAAATAACAATGTGATAACTTCACATCCTGATGGGTTTTATTTTTACCTTGCACAGCCTGATGATTTAAAGTAAACAGGCTTCGTCATGACGACCATGGGAGCTCTGTGCTCTTGACCATGAATTTCCGTTGCTGCTCCAAAGATCTTGCATAAAGTTGCATTCTTTTCACTTTCTTTTTTCTTTTTCTTTCAGGAATCTATGAGTCAAATGATCCTGTGTCAGCCCACACATGCTCTGAATCAGCGGGCGTTCGCTGCTTGATTGTTAGTGACACTTCCCCGACTGTGCCTCTGCACTCACATCGCTGCAGCCAAGGTCATGATGACTCATCACAACACAAAATTGGTATAGATGAGAAAAGAGAAAACTGATGAAAGGGCTGTTTTTGTGTTGCAAACACCCACCTTGTCCCATGCACTATTGAAAATCTTTAAGCCTTGCACTTTTACCTCAAGGGACTAAGATGCACTTTTTTTTTAATGCGAATTTCTTCCTGAGTTGCACATAATTCTCCAAACAAGCTGAAAACCCGGCATGGACGTTGGCATTCTTATTTGATGCAGAGGCTCAGTGGAGGACTCGCAGTCAGGCTCCACGGCTGCAAACGATGGTCAGCCGCGAAGAATTTTTGATGCAAGATCCTCCCCTCTAGTGAGGGCACGTCTGTTTGAGCACATGATCCACGGTTTGTCTCGGGGCTGGCAGACAGGCCGTGGTCATAAATTTGCCCAGCTGTAACCACGGTGATTTGCAGGTTGAGAGAAACCATAAACATCGGCAGTGAGCACCCCGCTGCCCTCAGAGGAGCCTGAATTAAGTGGTGTGTGTGTTTGTGTGAGCGTCCTGCTTTAATGTGCGTGCATGAGTTTGTTCAAGGGCATCCCTGACTGCAGAGATGAGAGTTCGGTAATTGGCCGACGGTCTGAGAGCTGATTAATGTACGCTGCTCCATTGGCTGCCACGGCAGAGGGGAGGGGCTTGTGCAGCTGGTCAGTTAGCTGCTGTCAACTCTTTAATCTGGAACATTCTTCAAAATTAGAAGGAGGGCATATCACTACTGAGGCCAAACTGCATTCCCAAAATATTTGCTGTATCTGTCCTACAGCTTCATTTCATTTTTATTTATTTTTTTCAGTGTCTTGTTTGCAACACAACAAAGAATTTTCTGTTCATCTTTGGAGAACTGCTACCTAGATTATAAAATAACATATATTAAAAGAAACATACATTAAAACCATTGGATTGGAACATACTGACAAATTTCTGCACATTTTCAAAAAAAGTGAATAAAGATCAGAAATTCCTGTCTGTTTAGACACTCTTTCTGCCTCAAACGTCTCATTGAAGGGACATGATGCTTTTTTGATTGATGTAAAAAATACTGTTGCTTCAACAAATGTAAAAAAACAATGTTTTTCATCTATCTTCTTAACAGATAATGTGCCTCATGCATTTAATTTGAAATAAATAAATAAATCATAGAGTGACTGACAACAAGCTATAAAAATACTTAAAAATTCAGGTAAAAAATGAAAGTAACTTATTTTTTTTTAATCATTTCTCAAACACAGCCAAGACTTATTTTTTGTATATGCAGAAATTGTGAGTGAACAGGTATGTTTGTAACATTTTAATGTGTGTGTGTGTGTGTGTTTGGACAGGCTCAGCCTTTTTCAGGCTGTAATGATTCTAAATTTCCAGCGGCTTGGTCAAACAGAAAAAAATATGCAAATGTAATCAATATAAATAATGTTTAGCCTAAATTACAAAAAGGGTTTATACAAATCTACTCTTTGTGCATCAGAAGATCCACAACCCCCTGTTGTAACAATATAATATATCCATCACAAGAGGCCCGTAAGCTCTTATCTGTTTGGTTAGCTGTTGGACAGGACAAGTAAAAAAAAAGTAAAAAGGGGAATTTCTTTCAATTAGAATTATTACCAATGTCAGCGCTTTTCTTTTCAGAATGAGCACAGAGACGTTGACTGAATACAAACTACTTCCCTATTCCCACATCTTCCTATTCTTGCATCTATTCCTCCAAGTAGAGATATATGAAAAAAAGTCAACCTTTACTACTGCCTGATGATGTCATCAATAGTTAGTAGTCATCTACGTAAGCGTGTAGCTGCTAGCTCTAGGATAAAAGGAGGTATTTAATTTCCAATGGTGGACCTCGACATATGTTTTTTAATGGTCTATGATTTCCACTGATTTATACAGGGCCTTCTTAAGCTACAATACATGTCACTACATTCCCACAATTTTATAATCTTCTTTTGATTTTTGTGAGTTTTAGTCTACAGTTTTAACTGTATTAACTAAAAAACGTATTGTTTTAACTTACAGTAGGTTTCTGACTTATGTCTACCACCTTGTGCTCTTAGCTAGCTGGATGAAAGGTGCTAGCTTGCTAAAACCTTTCATCATCTTTTATTAAACTAACTAGCTAGCAAGCTTGATAGATAGGCCCATTACTTTGAGTAATTTAAGTAGATATATACTACCTACGAGATAATCTTTACATTTTAGGAGGTACCATAAACAAGGTTATATAATGAGTGAAATATTACCTAAACTGTATTAGTGATGCCTTATACTCATTAGTAGAAGTTTCATTATTTTTGTGTCAAGTAACTTCTAACACCCTTTGTTAAAAACCTGTTTTTGTTGTTATATAATTCTTTACAACATAAATAAAAAAGAAAAATCCAATAAACAGCACAAACCAAACACCAAAATGGTCAATAAAGATTTAAGGATTACAATTAATGGCTTCAAAGAATCCTCTTATAATTGATTTAAATCTTGTGTAGCAGCATTGCAGATTTGATTCCAAGAAAAATATCATTCAATGGACTTACCCGAGATAGAGGATGAGAATGAAAACGTAAATAAATCACAACAATTTTCCAATGTCAGTGATGAGATCGTCACCAAACAAACAGAAAAAGAAAGAGTATTGAATGCTTCTTTTAATACACAGCCAAAGAGCAATTTGCAGGAGTAAACACTGTTGAAGAGCCAGCTTCAACCACCTGAAGAGGCATAAGCTCTAAAGCAGTTGAGTGACTGAAAAAGATCGGTAACGACACTCAGTGTCAGCAGGAATTCTGCTTTTAGCACAATAAGGTGCAAAATAGAAGCTGATGACCTATGTCCCCAAACTCCCAGGATGCACTCTGCAACTGAGCAAAAAGCTTCATGTTAAACAAACACACTATTGAGAGAAACCTCTCAGACTATCTCTGATTGTAGCTCCATCTATAACAGTTATTAAAATCTATATCATGAATCCCATTCTGTGTTTCTCCTTTGATCTGCTCAAACCTTTTGAGTCCTTAATGAGGTAAGATAAATGTTTAGAAGTGGTTTAAATGTAAAAGAGACTCCTGGATTCTTTCAGAAGGCGGACTTCTCCAGCTGTTTGTTTTCAAAGCTCCTGCTTACAGAGGAGAACATAATGTATGCACTGAGCGGCAACAATAGAAGCTTGAGTTGCGGTTTTCCCTCAGGCACAGTTGGTTTTTGCAAACAGCATCAGAAAGAACCTGAAACACTATGTCTCATTAGTTTTTAGTTTTCACCATCTATTCTGCACATTAGGAACTCTAGGAACAACATATTTTTCTTATTTCTTTTTGTCATTTTGTTAGGAAATAAAGTTGTTGCACCTTTTCTTCAGAGTTTTCTTCAGTCCGATCCTGACATCCAAAATAAAGGAAAAAACTCACCCAAAAGGCTGAAATGGGACATCCCACCAATCTTCAACCTCCTTTTGAGGAATCTGACTATAAATTCCTTTTATTCTATTGGATTACAGAGTCTTGATCCTTAGGATTATCTTTTTTGTATCCAGTGCTGCATAATTGGACCTTACCTTTACCAAAGTGCTCCTCAGCAAACAGACATTTTTTTGTTTCTGGACTTAAAGCTGTCGACTGCTTTTAAGAGATTTTTCATTAAATCATTAATCAATTGAACACTTAGCGTTAAGCGTGTGGAATTTTTGTTTTCCAATTTGTTCCACTTATTTTAATTAGTTGCAACTCCCTAAAAGGTTTTCGTTGATAAACATAAACACAACAAAGGTATCATAACAAAGAAAGGATTGTAATTAAAGAGAAACCCTGACAGAATATGTTTAAGAAGAGAGCATGTCAGAGGAGTCGTTATTTAATTTAAGAGCCTTTGTTCCTCCTGAGACATCTTGTCTTGAACGCACAAACCAGTTTGCATCACATAGGGGAGAAAGTGTACACATGGTTGTGTTTTACTGCATTGCCCCTCCACAGGTAAAGGCAAATATAAAAAAAAAAAAATGAACTAGAAACAGGAAAACATTTGTTTCTTAACGCTTTTCTGTAGTCTTTCTGGCATCTTGAGTTTTGTCTTCCTCCTGAGGCTTTTCCATGTTAGTTTTATGCATGACCCTCACACCTGGAGAGAACACGTACATGTCATGCTCCACATATTACAGTTTATTGGCCACCGTGTAGAAACTCAGCTCCACGAAAAGACATGGACAGCCTGTTCCGCCACGTCTCGCGGCGGTCATCAGCTCTGAAAGGCCATCTGTCTGCTACAAATATATAAAAACCATATCTGCAAGTGGAAGGACTGTAGTCCAAGCAGATTGCAGAGTTTGACCTATCAGTGTTTGTAAGGCTCATTGAGTTCTTGTAAATATGTCGCACGCATAAATTGCCACATTTTTGGCAACGCAGACTCTGCTCGGTGGGGATGGGGGGGGGTCTCGGACCTTTGCGAATGCAGGGAAGATGAGTCACGGGCTGTATATCCCTGGGGATGAAACGGCAACGCCGAACAGAGTAATTAAAACTTAAAAGGTTTACAACAGTCAGAAAGTTTTGATAGGATCCTGCTGTGCCTCCAGAACCAATGAGAGTTTGTCAGCGACACCCACTGTGGACTTCACTCACAGCATGACACTGAACCGGTACAAAATTCTGTTAGTCTGGAAAACATAAAGACTCATTAAAAATATTATGACGGCGTCAACTGTGTCTGCATTAGGAGACACAAGAAGAACTTCAGAGTTAGACGAAGTTTGAGGCTCACATTTGTTATTGATCAGAAAGATTTCATGAAACCAGTCATAAGACACATTTAAAACCTGCCTTTTAGTACAGGTTCTTCAATGTGTAACAGTTCAAAATTTCAAGTAAAAAATGTGAGGCATCTGTAGGAAGAGGCTTGTAAAATGTGGACAGGAATGGCACAATATTTATTATTTTTTGGTAAAAAAAAAAAAAAAAAGTTTTTAAATGACAAAATGATGATTAAGGTTGCAAAGAACAAAGTATTTGTAGTTTTTAAGTCTTTCAGAGATCTGCAAGACATCCATGCAGATCTTCTCCAGAGCTGTGATGAGTTTGGACTGTTGCTGACAATCACAATCTTTCATCTCTCTTCACAGATTCTCTCTTGGATTGAGGTCCAGAGACTGTCTAGAACACTCCAGAATCATGAAACGCTTTCCATGTAGCCACACTTGACGTGAATAGAGGTTTGGATTCCAACAAAATTAAGTCAATTCAGTCGCCATTTTTCTGCTGTACGGATATTGCCCAATTCCACCATTTTGGGACCAGATGATGTTACTAAGCAGTGATTGGTCAGAGAATGTCAATCAAACGCTTTGAATATTTGAGGTGGGTCCAGTGGGCACCACATGTTCTTATCAAGGTATCTGATGAGCTAGTTTACTACTTGAATTACTTGCAATAAAAACTGTTTATCATTGGAAAAAAATTGATTTAGCAAGAACATGTCAAAAAGAGACACCAGAGCAAGAATGGTTATATTCTGACAAACAGAATGGATGAGTAATAGCTGTTTGTTTTTTAATAGAAGTATATGTGATTTTGGCTTTCTGGGACCAACAGGAACTTCCTATTTGGAACGCAAGAGGGAAGTCCGGTTCTCTCTATGAACTGAATATAAGTCAATGATCTTGTGCTTCTTCCATTTTCTTATAATCACTAACTCTTCTCATCAAGCTGCTTGTTTATTGTAAACCGGTTCATCCAGTCTCGTTCAATTGACCAATCTCGTCTTTGGTGTCCTTTGACAGCTCTTTGGTCTTGGTGATGGTGGACAGATTGAAGTCTGACTGCTTAAGGGTGTGAACAGGTGTCTTGCGTTTAGATAACTGGTTCAAACAGGTAACATTAATACAGCAGAAGACAGAAGAGCTTTTTAAAGAAGTAACAGGCCTGGTAGGGACACAATGTTCTGATTGTTAGTTAAAGCTAAACACTTATTTTCTGCTCCATTTCACAAACACATCATTTAAAAATCAAACAATGTGATATTTTTAAACTCGCTGTATAATACGTTGTGTTCCCCATCTTGCAATTCTGATCACATGGTCTCTGTAGAAGAATCCATCTGACTTGAGCTTTTGTTTACTAGAAGTGAGTGGAACAGTGTTGGCATGATGCCACATGCAGCCCAGTAGCTGCTTCCTCCTCAGGTGAGTGCAGTCTCGTGTTTGGTCCCACATTTTGTCCCTGAAACCCCTCTGCTGAGCTGGGACTCTGTGGCTTTCTTATGTAATCTGGGATGTTTACTGGGGAAGCAGCTCAGTGAGACGCTTGAATTGCATTTGTGCACAGTGAAGCTGATGAAGGTAGAGGGAGAGAACAGAAGTGTCATCACCAGAAGCCCCAGAGGCCGTTTCCAGCCCTGGACTTCTACAGCACAGATGGTGCATAATGCAAAAACAAAAAAAAAAAATTCCAATGCCACTCATATCAGTTTGGTTTAACTACGTCTGACACACGCCATGATGCTGGAATGATGATTTCAGTGTTTGGCTGCAGTGTGAATGAAGTCTGAACTTTCCCAGCCTGATGTTTCAAGCTGCCAGCTGTGGATCATTCCAGGATTCTATGGTTCTTGAATGAAATGGTGCCCAAAATAATTAGTCTCCATTGTTTTGTGGTAACCCACCAGATGAAGGTTGAGTTATCCCACACACCAGAGTAAGTTATAAAGCTTTGTGCTGCGTAAATTAATTGGACTCCAGTCTGGAATATAACATTGCTGGTGAGAAAGTAAGGCATCTGACATCTTCTGTTGGTCTAGTTTCAGCATTTAGTTTACTTTAATAGATTGAGATTGATTGAGAAAGATAAGCTCAAAATGGCATATATATTTCCCACAAATAACCCAAAGCCTTGGTAACATGCACCGAATAGATGCTGCAAGTTTTTGGGTTCTCCAGTTTTGAAGACAAAAGGGGGTCCAACCTGAAACTAGCAAGATGTACCTAATAAAGTGGCTGGTCAGAACTGCCTCAATCCTTGGTGTCATAGATTCAACAAGGTACTGGAAACATTCCTCAGATAGTTTGGTCCATATAACATGATAGCATCACAGTTTCTGCAGATTTGTTGGCTGCACATCCACGATACTGACCTCCCGTTCCATCATACCCCAAAGGTGACCTTTTGGGTTGAGATCTGGTGACTGTAGAGATCGTTTGAGTTTCTTGAACATTGTCATGTTCAAGAAACCAGTCTGAGATGATTCCAGTTTTATGACATGGAACCATATCCTGCTGGAAGTAACTGTCAGAAGATGGTACACTCATGGACATGGTCAGCAACAATACTCAGATAGGCTGTGCAATTTCAACCATGCTCAATTGGTACTAAGGAGCCCAAAGTCTGACCTCTGGCATCAACGAGACATTTCCGCCCACAGAACTGCCTCTCACTGGATATTTTCTCTTTTTCTGACCGTTCTCTGAATACTCAAAGTCACTTACATCACCTTTCTTTCCCATTCTGATGCTCAGTTTGAACTGCAGCAGATCATCTTGACCATGTCTGTGTCTAAATGCATTTGCGTTAATGAGCAGTTGTACAGGTGTGCCTATTAAAATTAGAGTATTTCTGTTCTAAAGTGTTCCAAAGAATGAATTGTAAGATTTTATCTACGTTTTCTACTCGGTTATTTTTTCTTTACACCTTATCCAAAAAAGTGATCCAAACTTCCACTACCCCTCCTGCTTCACCCCAAACCTCCAAACAAAGAGTTATGCAAAAACAATCTTCAAATTCAGATGTTGCTCCCACTGGGTTGCCCGTCATGTATGTTAGTGCGTAGCTTCCGGTGCTTGGAAAATTCATAACATCAGTTTTATAACTTTAAAAAGTCATGCAAAAACAAAGAGTCCTTATGTCAACAGGTGGTTTGTGACGACTCTCCAACTTGCTGATGGTGAATGAGAGACACCTGTGTGGGAGGGCGTGGTTACACACAGGGAAGTGGAGTTGTTTTTTTCTTTATTGTTTTAAAATATATAGGAAACCAGTGTGTGAGGAGGTGAGTCAGTTGAACCAGAAGTGTGTGGTCCCTGACGCTTGAGTGCGGCCTGCAAGACGGGAGCAGGAAGAAAACGTGGAGCCGGGGGCGTGCAACCCATGATGCTTGGAGAGCGTGAGCCACAGCCATCGCGGGTCTTCATTGGGGCGTGGACCAGTAAAGAACTCACCTGGAGGCACATCCCCGCTGAAGGAGAGGGAGGCGGCGTATCCTCAGGTACACTGCTGTTGGAGATGTAGAGGGATGAACAGGCCTAACCCCTCCCAAAGTTAAGTGTGCCAGCTACACCCCAAGATTTTTATTAGCAGCCTGTGGCTCAAACACCAGTGGATTAATTGAGATCAACTTTGATCCTTTTTGAACAAAAACTGTGTGTGTTCTTTTAAACCTATTTGTGGGATTGCTTGTTTTCTATTGTGTGCATACTGGCGGCTTAGAGTGCAGGACTGCATGCTTTTTCTCATCTGTCATCTGGGACAAGCGCCAAAGGGGACTTTTAACTAAGAACGCCGCATGGACTATCATCATCCTTTCATATTTTTCTTCTTTTAATCTTGGAGTGTTGAATTTTTTTAAAAATGTCATAGTTATCTTTTTAGATCATTTTAAAAGTGGCTTTTGCTGACTCTGGTAAACTCCCCAGCGGATCCCTAAACTTTTGTAGTTCTGGGGCCTCACCCAGACAATTGCTTGCATTTACATGTAAACATATGTGCTTCGGAGCACACTCACTTGAAGAGATGTGTTCCTTCAATTGAGTGTTTTCCAGCGCGACGCAGATCACCCTAATGGCGGAGGGATACAGAGCCCTTAGTCCCTACCCCTTAAAAAAACACAACGCCACTGAAGCCTCAAATGCCCCTTCAGTTGGGCGAGCAGGGAGAAGCCAGAGAAGTGGGGAGTTTTTTATGCTTGAATCATTTAAACAGACTTGGGGTCAATTAAAATAATTTAAAAAACTGGACATTGTTTTTCTGCCATCAGGGTAGTTTAAGCTTCAGACATAATCTTGTTTACTTGACGTATTTAGTCACAGCAGTGTGACTCCTACCAGTTTTAATGAAACAAAAAAGGGGTAGAAAAAGTATAGTTTATTTCCTTCACAAGGTTTTTTGTCTTGGATTTATTTTAAAATCTTGCTGAGGTAAATTGATGCTTTTTTTTATATTCACACGTCTGCATTTGAAAAAGATGTTCAGGTATTGAAGTGGATTACTCACACTGTGTGGGATTGTGATTAACAGTCCAAACAAACGCAGCAAAAGCAGCTGCTGAACAGCGTCACTGAAGCAAAAATACTCCGGTTTCCCTCTGTGAACCAGGTATGTTTGTCTAAAAAGGACAAACTTCCTGCATCACCAAGGAAACAGGCTAATATTCTCTGACTGCAGCGTCACAGTTCCTCCCCTCTGTGTGGAGGATTGGAAGCCATCTCAACATTCAGAGAACTTTCTAAACAACACATGCAGGAGTTTGATACTGAAGTTTTTTGCAGACCTTTTGTTAAACTAATAACTGGTGTGGTGAAGATAATCAGCCTCCAGGCTTTGTTCATAATGCAGCTGAAACAGAAACTAAATCAGATTATAGGACTTTTGGAAATGCATCTCATTGTGTGGTGTTTTTCCAGTGTTTGGGTCTCATTGTGAGATTTAAAGGTTTAATCTCTGTATTCCATGGCAGACACGGATAGAGAATGCACGACTAATACTCAAGTAAGAGTATCAGTTCTTCAAAATATACTATTTGGTTAGAAGAAATAAAAAAACTTTAAAATATGACTTAAATGATGTTTGAAATGTGTCCTTGGGCAGGGTTGGGTGGACCCTGCCTTCCTCTCTCCTGTGGAAGATGGCGGCTGGTTGCCTGAAACGTAAGGCAGGTCTCCCTTGGGGGGCCCTGGCTTGTGCCTTGGGTTGGGGTGGGGAGATGCCTAAGGCTACCGGGTGGTGGTGGGCTACTCGTCTGGGGCTGGGGCCCCATGGTGGGCCCCCTGGTTTGGGAGGGGGCTGTTTTTCTAGCTGGGCTGGAGCTTTCACTGTTGGTGCTCCTGTGCCTCCCTCTGGCGCTGGGGGCCCCTGTGGTGGTTCTGCTGACCCCCAGTCTGGGTGGCTGACAGGATAGCCCGGGGGTGCAGATATCCTCCATCTGCTATCCCCGGTGGGTGTTGGGGGGGCCCTGACTGCTGCTGCTTCGGTGAGGGTTATGGGAATAACCAGCACTTTCCCTCCTTTTACATTCCATCATCCCCCTTAGCAGTACAGAAACATTCACCTGAGCACAGGCGTCAGCTCACCTTTGCACAAATAGCATGTATGACAGAATGAAATACTTTACATATTTTGGTTTGGTTTCATTAGTGTGTGCGTGTGAATTATAGTTATATTGCGTACATTGCGTCTGTATGTGAAGATTTTTGGAGCCAACAGGTATACGTTGGTAACATTTGAGTGGGCGTGTCGACAGGCCCCGCCCCTTTAGACTTGTATTCACACCTGAAAGTAATGATGATAATCTTCCAGCAGGTTCGATTCCCGCCTTTACCTGCCCATGTTTCAAAGTGTCCTTGGGCAAGACATTGACTCTCACATTGCCTCTGGTGGAAGGTTGGTGCCAGTGTTTGGCTGCAGAGCCGCCACCAGTGCATGAATGTGTGTGTGAATGGGACAGTGACTGTGAAGCGCTTTGGGCCTTCAAGGAAGGTAGAAAAATCCTATACAAGTATGCCATTTACCACTTACTTAACTTATTTATTTTACTGAGATACCTGCTGTGCTTACTTAATTTACTAACTTGCCTAACTTTCTTTACTTACATACTTTACTAATTACTTGCTTTACTTACTTATTTACTTCATTAACTTACTGTATGAGGTGGTTTTATGTCTAGGTTTGGTCATGTTCTGTTTTCTGTCAGCCTCGTCATGTTCATGTTAATCATCCACAGCTGTCTTCATTTAGATAATCAATCTCAGTGTGTTTAAGTGTCTGGTTTTCAGTTTCTCATTGTCAGGTCAGCTGCTCTGTTCTGTTATGCCCCTAGTATGGTTGTCCCATGGTTTTGACATGTTTGAGTTTATTTAGTACATGTTAAATTTCTGCCACCCTGCCTGGTCTCCTGTGTTTGGGTCCTCCACCACCAGTTCACTTATAATGTTAAGTATGTACATATTTCTATTTATCATTGTATTAATTTCCTATTTGGGTTGTACAAATGCGCATTGGATTATTATCATTAGGTGTGACTCTGGTCTGCACTGAGGAAAATGAAGTCAGAGTTTGAATTGCTGTGTTTTTAATGCCAACTTTCCATCTGGTTCTTTTGTTTTCCCCCTTTTGTTAATTCCTACATGAATCACTCACTACCTGCCCCCTCCCAGCCGTCTTTCCCTTCAACCTTTGTCCCCATCTTTGCAGCCTCCCTCACCTGTGGCCCCTGCCTTTTTCCTGCTTCTCTGCCATGCCTTTCACTTTTTTGCAGCTCTCCCAACGCTTTCCTGTTGCCCGCATCATCCGTTTCTCTCGGCTGCCTCCATCCCTCCGTCTTTCTTTTCCTCCGTGACCCACAGGGCCTCGTTTCTCTGAAATCCAATCCTCTCACTTTTTTTTTTTTTTTTTTTTAAACCTGCTGTTCCATTTCACTCCCATTTTGTCACACCGCAGTGCTCGCACACAACCCGCTCCTCCCTCATGTCAACTCCTTCCTGTCTGCTCAAACACAAACTCCACATTCATGAATTTATTCACAATCGATTTAACACAATTAAAATACTAAGAGGGGAATAAAGAAAGCTTCAATTAATCTGAACCTTTTCTTCAATTCAACACCTTAAAAAATGCACCCCCCTCCTCTTTGGTGCTCTGTGGCCATCCATCACAGCTTCACTGACTCCATTCAGCCTCGACTCAGAGCCAATCACACAGCGGTTAGGGACCGACTTGTCCGTGAGCGCGCGTGTGTGTGTATCTGCGCCTGTTTTTGCTTGTTTTTCCAGCCAATCCGGACTGTTTACTGTTTCTAAATTCTGCACACTGAGGGAAGATCACGCCAACGCTGATGTAGACACACACGTTTTTGGTAAACTGATTCTGAGAAGACAAATCAAACTGAAGAAGAATTAAATAAGCAATATTTTACTAAACACTAACTGTTTACAGAATTCTTAGAAAAAAAAGTAGTTTTGAATAAATAAGCTTATAAAACACATAAGAGAAACATGTTTACACCAAATTTTGACTTCTGTGGCCCCATAAACAACTAAAAACATTTATGATTACAATCTTTAACAATCTTGGGCTTTTCTAAGACCACTTCCGTTCACTGCTGTTTGAGAAAAAGAGCAGCTCCAGTCTGAATCCAGTGGCTGGCGTTTGCTCCACAAGGCAGAGGGATGTGTGTGACCACCTTCACCCTCTCTGAGCTGGTGTACAGCGGCAGCCAGATGCTCTCCTCTGAAGCAGGACGGTCTGCGGCGGTCTTCTAGAACGGAAGGAACATGGAGTTAGAACACAGATGGAGATTCGTTCAGCCGGGACTTTTATTCTTTGAGTGGAGGCTGACATTCAGAGGAGGCAGCAGAGGTTTGATGGCTCTGTCAGAATACGAGTCTGTGGAATATAGAAGTAACCACAGCTCTGCAGCGTGAATGGAATTCTGGGAAGAAAAGGTTCCTGCACTTCTCCAGAAATGTTGACTTAAAGTGGTTTACTGTCTAAAGACAGCTTATGTTAGGGACTTAAGTGATGAAAAAAGTGTTTGCCCCTAACCAATTCCTTCAACATGTCTACTGTACTTCAACAATTATTACACAAAATGCTGCTTTTTATGAAGTTGTTTAATGTAACAGAAAAAAAAGATAAGTTCAGTTTTTCCAATCAGACCAGCCCAGGTTACTACAACACAATATCTAACAATCCGTTTGATAGGACTTGCCTGATAAAGCGAAGAATCCTCTTACAAAGAGCAAGATTCTGACATGTAAAGACATTCAGGAACAGATGAGGAGTCTGGAAAGGTTTTGAAGCCATGTCTTAAACCATGAAAGTCCAGAGAACTGCAGTGATAACCGTTATCCTTCAATAGAGAAACATGGATCGGAACATGAAGAGATTGCAGACTACAGAGAAGCTCAAGTGGTTCTGGAGGACAAAGGACTACTTCTGTTTTGCAGACATCCTGATAAAGAAATGAGCTTCATCCATGTCTGCCAGCCAAAGTTCTGTAGTCTGCAAAGGAAGAATTTTGAGCTCAAGCAGAAGAACATTTGTGTTCTGCAACAGGACAATGACCCAGTCTCCTTCTCAATGGATATAGAAAAGTAACATGAAGATTTTAGAGCAGGGGTGTCAAACATCCGGTTTGATGGTTAAATCCAGCCCAGTCATGAAGAGAAAAACATTTAAGGATGTTGGGGGAGAAAAAAGAGTTTTTAGCCCATTCCTGTGGCAAGTTATGGTTCTTTAAAGAAATGATCGCAATGTGCAATTCTACTGCTAAGGGAAGCAAAGGAAAAGAAATACAGGTGTAACAAGAGATCAAGAAACAAACATAATAAAAAATGTAATAATAAGTGATTAGACTACTTGATTGGTTGAGGCATTTTTTCCAACAGAGAAAAAAATAAAACAAACAAAACAAGTTGACCAGAGGTTATTTTGCTATTATGCTACTGGTCCGGCCCACTTGAGATCAGACGGGTTGAATGTGGCCCCTGAACCAAACTGAGATCGACACCCCTGCTTTGGAGTGACCAAAGTGCAGAACTGCATCCAGCATGTTGTGGAATTTGTCCTCTTAATAACAAACTCCTTTTTTTTTTTTTTTTTTTTTTTTTTTTTTTTTAAAACTGCATTTTGTGTTTTAATATTTGTGTCTAATATTTCCATTTATTTAATGGTATGAACCATTTGCTTGTGACAAAAATGCTAACACAAAAGAAATAAAGGGCCAAACACAGACTTGTACAAACTTCTACTTTTGACCTGGAAACATCCCAGGATGGGTTTAACAGGTTTGCTGTTGTCAGAAAGATGACACTAAGTGACAGCGGCCGGTTGTTGTGACAGATGTTTGAATGACTGGGAGCTAAGCCAGCGTCTTGGTGTCTGACACCGCAGGAGGCCGCGCTCAAATGCTGCAGGCCTTTCCTTTCAGGCAGGGCACTAGCCGACCAGACGGACGGTGACTGACAGAAGAAGGAGCCGGTCCATCAAAAGTTCAACCTGCGCAGGGATGCATGTGATATGCAACACGTCTGGCATTTGAACGAGGCAGACCGTGAGCCTCTTCTGACAGATGATGCTAATGTCCAAACATTCTCCCTGTGAGGCTTCTGCACTCCACTGGGAGGGTTTGAGAAGACTATTCTTTAACTAAGTAATATTGTCTCATCTGTGGACTACAGCGCTTACAAACACTTTGGATACAAATCCATCTGAGCAGTCATTCTTGTATATATGATTTAGTACATGCCATCTTCAAATAAACCAATCCACTAACAACTGCATTTCTTTAGATAACAACAGACCAAACATCTGTCTAAGACTATTATTATATGATTTGATTAAAAACACAGGACTTGAAATAATAATGTAGATTAAAAAAACGTTTTTTTGCTATTTTTTGGCACTACCCACAGGGCATGACGGCCCGCCGTGTGACGAGGAGGATGGTTTCTCAGCAGATTCACGCCTGGATGACAGCCCTCCAACTGCAAACCCCCAACCTGAAACCCGGAAGAGAGTGTGGATGAAAAAAGTGACTTAAAAAATAAGAAATGCTGCGAGGTTATGTGCAAAAAAGGAGAAGCAAACCAGATGACGAACGAGAGGCACGAGAGATGCAGCACACTCAAACGTCTGAGAAAAATGTTCAAAACATGATCAAAAACACCTTCATTCAGGCCAGTGTTGAGGGATTTTCCACAGGAAATGAAGTCCACATGTCTGGCATCAAGTCAAGCATTTATGGACAAAATGACCAGTTTAGGCCAGAAAACTGGGAGATAAATCTGAGTTTATCTTTGCACGTGTGTTTGTGTGAAACAGAGATCATCGGCTTCCAGAAATGATTCTTGTTCTTCTTTTCGTTAGATGTTGGAGTGTTTTTCTTCCCTCCCTGCAGCTGCTCCCACACCCTTCCTTTCTCTTTTGGCGGATATGCACCACGAGTTGTTTCAAAAACGACTGTTGTCCTACAGCATTACATGAAAGATGCTACAATTACATCACTATTAGGTTAACCCTTGATCACATGCACCTGCATGGGGGGCACGGGGCACCTGTAAAGAGGAGTGGTTGCATCTGAAGGGGAGCGCAGGCGAGTCTAGCAGTTCAACACATTCTCATTCCTAACTCGTCACTCGAGCTGGGAATCTCAGGATACGATGCGATTCACGATAGATGGCTCACAATACCGATGTATCTCGATATTGCAAACATGGCAATAATCATTGTATTTCCTTGGTAATATTTGATATCTAACTATTTTTAAAGCAAATATATATTTTTATTTTCTTCAAAACCTTTTTTTGTACAATTTAAAACACAATATGTTGATTTAAAGTCCTTTCCAACATTAGAATAAAATAATTAATATGAATGTGTCTATATATATATGTTTCTGAAAATGCCCGCAGCAAATAGTAAACACTTCTGAAACACAATTTCTTTTGTAGCAATGGTAGAATGTCCTGCTCTTCCACTTGGGAAGAATCCGAGTTAGGTTGATGGTTTTCATTTTTTTAAATACATAGTTGATGTCTTTTTATTCATATGAACATATTTTTTCAAAACAACAAGTATTAAACAAAGGGTTTGATAGAAAATGCATTTGCCTTAATATAACTTGATTTAGCAATTACTAAAAATAAACTCAGACATTTTAATTACATTCAAAATCTAGAGAATTATCCAGATGTTTTTGATTAATATTTATTATACTGCATGTTGAGTAATTTAGCAAAAATAAAAACGATTTAGCGAAATACCAAAGTTGGAGGCAGGATTTGAACCCACATCCAACTGATGAAGAAAAAATCTAAGCATAGGACAAACTGCAATCGCCATGAGAACAGCTGAGAGTCATGAGTGTTTGTCACTTAATAAAGACAACCATCCATAAAATGCTGGGTGCAGATCTCGCCTGGGTAATCACAAAAGATTTGCTCATCCATGGATTTTTCACAATTTGTAAACAGGAATCAAGTGTTTCTGTAGTAACATCCTGCTGGTTTGGTACTTTGATGACTACAAAAATACATTTTTAATTGTCTGCGACAAAAAAAAGCCTGTTTGATATTTTTAATAGTTTAGTATCCATTCCTCCCCCACAGACATTCTGTATCTACGCGTAAGGGCATTTGGAGAAAGCAGTGGTTTACTACCAAGATACTTCCAACGTTTCATCTTTGGTTTTTTGCCTCTCAACTACATGGTCAAAATAAGCACACTTGTTCTAAATAAATATTAAAAAATTCTGGCAGTCAGATTTCTGCACTTCTTATCTGTAATCTGCTCTTGTTGTCTGTCACTCAATTACTTTACAATTATCACTCCAGCGTGGCGCGCTTTGTTGACAGCAGCTGGATCGGAGTGTTTGCCGTTTGCAGGCCTGACCTGGATTAGAATCTGTTCATTAGGATGGTACCTGTATTTGCAGCTTGGCCTGTGCTAGCGAACTCCTCCAAGACGACACAAATACCAGGCTATCCATAGAACAACCCAAGGATCTAAAAAAAAAAAAAAAAAAAGAGAGATTATTTAGGCTTGTACGTCCTGCTTTGTCTGGATGTCATAAAGCTGAGAGCCTCTAGGGTTACCTGGCTGTTTCCTGTCTCAGAGCATTGAGGAAGGTGTCTGGATGGAAGAGCTCTGACAGATCAAGGATGTTGGAGAGAAGAGCTTGTCTGCTCGCACGTTCCACCCAGCTCTGCTCACAAAACGGAATACAAACATACCAAGAAACACACACACAGATTAATGAACCGTCCTCTTGGAAAATTACAAATAAACACTCCAAGACAACATTTAATTCAAGCATGAAATCAGTTTCAGCAGGAGTCAGGAAAAAAGGTTTAGCTGACGTTCAGACGGTGTAATGAGAATATTCAACCAAAAAAAAAAAAAAAAAAAGTGTGATCTCAGCATTTCTCTTTAATAATCACAGTTTGCGGGTTTGTGGAATGCAAAGGCTTCATACAACATACAAGTCATTAAAAGTGTTTGGTTAAGAGGTTTTTCAATCACTTCTCGCCTTTCACCACATCAACACGCTGATAACACCCAAACCTCAATTACCTGCTAATGGGAAGAAAGAACAAGCACGCCAACACACACCCATAGACGCACACGCAAACAAGCATGAACGCATACACACGTGTGTCTACGAAGAGAAGTCCATAAACACACATGCTCACAAACACATTTATACAAATCCTTGATGCACAAACAAGCATGCTCAGATACATGTACATGTGTGCACACCCACATGCACACATAAAACACACTTGAACTCACACATACAGTTATACAAACTTGTAGCACAAACAAGCATGCATGTCTACATGGACAGACGCACATGTGTGCATACACACATGCACCCAGAAAAAAAACATACAGACATGGACACACACAGAACAATGTAAACAGACACACTTCAATTCACACGCAAACAAACTTTTGTAGCACAAACAAACATGAACACGCACACACATGCGTACATACACGAACAATGTGAACACATGTGCTTGAAAAAACACTCGCACACACCAAAATCCTTTCACACACACTTATACAAACCCCTGAGGCACAAACAAGCACACACACATACGGACACACGCACCTTCACACACAAACACACATTTGATGCACAGACCAGCATATAGACACACGTGCACACACGGAGATGCGCACACACAGACAGACATACACACAAATGCACACATACATGAAAACACACTAGTACAGGAAAACATGCTTGTACACAAGCATGTAAAGATGACACGATTTTAAAAACCCATAGATGCATGCACACAAATCCTCACATACACAGAGACACACACACAAATCCTGCAGATTTCTATCTGAAGTTATTACTGTTCATGAACACAAAAACATACAGTTTCAAATAAGATAATTACTGAATTGAATGTCTGCTGTGAAGTTTGCTGATGTTCAAATCTGAAGAATGGAACACCTGAAGTGTTATCGTCTGAGAGCAACCAGAGGAGGTTATTTTGTTTAGTGCTTCCAGTCATGTTCAGTAAATGCACCAAATCCGCAGTCAGCACAGTTCAGTCAGCTTACCAGACTTTAATTTGTCTTCTCTACTTTTATAATTCATTTCTTTCAGGACTGCAGAGCTGCAGAAGTCATTTTCTGAGGACTTTCCAAACAAAAAAGCCTTTAAGAGTTATGTCTACTGGAGCCACAATGAGCGTTAAAAACCAAACATCCAAGTTTTGAAACATTACAATCCATCAATCTGATAAGTCTTTCATTAAATGAAAAATCTTTGCCATTTTTGCCCACCAGTAAATCCATTATACCCTAAATAAAAGGCAGATAAAAAATGTCTCCTGCTCCCATCAGCTCTCATTCTAACTCCAGTCTCTTGTCAGTTAAACAGATCAGCAACAACAGCTCTGGATGTCTGGATGGTTCCACCTTTATTAGACTGATTGGCTGATGGGATATAACAGGCTGTTAACCCAGTTATCAGTCATTTCTGATGGGACGAAACAGACAGGTATAAGCAGAGCAGACCTGGGAACAGATGCGGTGCAGGTAGACAGGAAGGTTAGATGAGAGAAAAAGTGAGAGCTGTCAGGCCGTCGCACATGCAGACAGATGGGCGGGCAGGAAGGCCAGCACAGACAGACACAGCAAAGGCAGTAGCGCTCGCACTTCCACACGGATATTAAAATGCCTGCACGCCAACATGCACACAAAAATAAATTATTTGTGAATCTCTGAGTGTCCGTGTGCATTTATAGTCTGCTGAGGCGCTCTGAGGTAGTCAGACACACTTGAGTGAGAAAGACAGGCGTTTCCACCACAACCCAACTCCATCTCTCTGCGACACATAACTTGGATTGAAATCTTGCAAACACTTGACTTTTACACAATCTAGATGAAAACATCAGAAATGCCCGGCATAATTACAACAAGTGCATTACCTGATCACCCTAAAAGCCTTTGAAGCCCTCTCAACCCAGGAATTCTTTGACACTTCAGAAGATACTTGAAAAGAAATAAATTATTCCACCTCATGTTAAGATACCTGAAGAGTCTTTTGATCTTTAGTATTACAGTAAAATCCCATAATATTCATCAGTACTGATAACCATCCAGAATCGAGGATAATGTGAAAGGGTTTAGTGGAGATCTTTTGATGCTTGTTTGTAAAAATGATGAGATTGGGGAGATGTTTTGACTTCACTGTGGGTTTTGTTTTTACCCCCTGAGGTTAATAGCCTATGTTGACAGATAAAGTCACGATTCTCCAAAAGTCTAAAATCCAACAGAATACACAAAAAATGCCAAAGAAGTTAATGAGCGATTAGCCTGAAAGTGCGGAAAGTGCCATGAATATTTACCAGCACATGAAGTCAATTACATGCCAACTACTGATTATGTATCACTACTCGTATCAGAATACTTTTGATAAAAATAACAGGTTCATAATCGCCAGTCAGCAAGGCCAAGTGGGCCCCACATGGTTTAAAAGTGGGCAGAAAATGTGGGCCCTGAATGCGTTAGTCTGAAGTGTCTATGGTGGCTTCATCTGTGTTTACCCTCATTGGTCAGAGCCCGGGGGCCAGATCCGGCCCTCCGGGTAATTACATCCGGGCCTCCAGATCATTTTATTTTATTGTTCTTAATATTATCTAATGCTTATTTCTAACTTGTATGTTTTTTTTCTGAAAAATATATATGTTTATGGAGAGGAAAATGTTGAAAATTATTTAAGGTTTAAGTTAATTTATTCTGGAATAATATATTCCTGCCTGTTTTTATTCATAGTTATGTTAAAAAAAATGTTCTTAAAGTTTGCAAATTTAGTTTTAGTGTGTTCCATAAATGTTTATCCTATTCAGCCCCACTTAGGGTGGGTTTTGGATTTTGGTCCACTGTGGGATTGAGTTTGGCACCCCGGATGTTCGATAATATAGTTGTCTTCAAGTGGAGGCATCAGAATGGGGCGGAGCAGGAAACTTGTGGCTTATTTTCCATGTCTGATCCTGGTTCATACTGATTTGAGTAAAGAAATACACAGAAATGCAATTTTAGCTTGATTTTTCTAATATAAGTCCTCCATCATGAGAAAAATGTTACACAATGGGGTTAAAAACACCAAAAACACTTTCAGCCTCAATGAAGATGGATTGGTAGTAATTGTCATCCATTATTTATTGTTATATATATGAAAGTTCAACTTTGAGAAATTTTCATGACCCAGTTGAGCTTTTAAACAAATAGTGAAAGTAGCTAGTGCAGAAACATTATAAAATAAACTTTACTGTCTAAGTAAAAGAGAAAAAACCTGCATATTTGTGCTGACCAAGAGTTAGGTGCTCGGTCAATATGAAAGTGAACTTCAGAACATTAGAAACCCTAAAAATCACAATTTAATAAGCACAAGTTTAAGGCTTCTTACAGCATAAAAATAAACTAAGATTAATCCCACATATTATTAGTAAGAGATTTTGTGTAATGTATCAGTTCTTTATCTTTTTAAACTAAATCTTGTGTTTTCAGCCAAACGTGCTGTGCTCATTTTCATGTTTGACATTGTTCTGGTTGTTGTGCAGAAACAGCAAATGATCCAAGTAGAGAAAAAAGTCATTTCACTGCTTGCACAGCGGAGTATTACCTGCATGGCGAGAGCCCGAGTGACTACAGCTCTGAGGTATTGCATCGGCTCTTCTGGTCCTTCCCATTTATTCTGCCATGTCATGGGACACTAACACACAGAGAAAAAGAATTCATTTCAAAAACAAAAAGAAAATAAAAAAAAGTTTTTTTGCATTTCTTTTTATAATGAGAAAGTGTCTGCTCCGGTCGGGTTGCTGTATGTTTGAAGGAGTTATTCTCACTTCTATTTAGGAGACAAATCTGTTGTCCAGAGAGCTGCAGCTGCTCTGCAGGAGCACATCTTACTACTTGAAGCATTTATGCATGGGTCAATACATCCTGGGACTCACTGCATTGCTGTAAATAAAGATGCATAGGGGTATTTATAAAAGAGAGGACAGCATGGACCACTAGATCCTCAGAGCATTTGTGGCTAAATGTTAATGCAAAGACAGTATCTTAAAAAGAAATGTAAAAGTTTATTGTAAATGTTCAGAAAGCTTTGCCTTATAAGGAAAAGAACCACGACCTAAATCTTGAGGTGAGGGTGCAGAAATAAAAGGTACCATCAGTGGAACATTACAAACTATGGAATATAAATAGGCTATTTAAGTAAATGAAAACAATAGAAAACAGAGATAATGGGATTTTGCGCTGGCACACATACAGGCAGAGTTGCAGCGGGCTGAATGAGGCTGTGATATAACCAGGCTCACTAGTCATAATTGAAATACAAAGAGACTTTGTAAGCGTCTCTGCGGTAGGTCAATCATTCCTTCAGCCCCCCCGCTGTTTGCTTGTGAGCTATTACACTCCAGAGACAAACATGCAGGTTCAAGTCACAACAATGTCTGTGCTGCCAGGCACAAATACACACTCTCGATTAGGAGTTATTTCTCTTATAGAAAAGTATTCACGTTTGGATTAAATTTGATGAGCTTAAACCCCAAAACACACCAAGGAAAACTATGTTTTTAAACATTCAAGATATTTGAACAGGTTTGAAGTTGTTTTAACTTCTCTTACACCTTTTCAAGTTTTCCTAAAAAAAAAATTCATATTTAAAAAAAATGCGAATCAATTAATCACCGTGATATACGTCACTTAAATGACATGCAGGACGGCCAATCGAACATCCTCTGATCCACGCATCACTCCACATGCGGGTTTAAATATACAGAGCGCTGTCTGCAGCGCCTTCCGTTAGAGAGCCCTTTCACTGGGTCCTCGTGCAGGCCGTTCCGGCCAGCAGGAGCGCATATTGACATTTGACGGTTTACCTTTTGGAGCTTATTGTCTCAAAAGTAGCTTGCATACTGAAAAAATGTGCACCCCGCTGCACTTTAACTCTTATTGAAAACATAAAAAATCTGACATGAAAATATAATACATTTAGTTTGATAATCAAAAATCTTTCACATTATCAAAAGGGAAACGTTTTCTCTGAACTCAACAACCTAAAATAAGATAGTGTAACTTTTTATCACTAAACCAGGTTTCATGAAACACTCTTTACTTCACGTCAAACAAAATAAATAGTGTCTAGTTAGTCCCACAGTTTGATTTTGCACATTTTTCATGTTCCCTACATATTTAATTTCGGTGTGACATAACTTACACACCATGCGACTTTTATCCAATTAACCCTCAACACTATGAACGGCAAAATGCTTCCAAACAGTCGCTTTAAGCGCAGTCAGATGACAAGATCTGGAAGGTAAGCCTTGTTTGCGTGCTCTTCAAAGATGTCTGAGTCAAAAACGCTTCATGTTTAGTTCTGTTTGATACTTTTACAATAAATTGTTTGCATTTTTTTTATTTTTAATTATTTAAAATTCAATTCATTAAAACGATTCATAATTGTTTATGGATCATAATTGATGCATCTAAAAATCAATTTTTTTCCCACTACTACTTATTACACTAGTTTTTTGGTTCTGAACTACATGAACAATATGAACTACAATTTGAATAATAAAAAATACAAACTATTTGCTAAGTACTAGCAAAAACATACTTATTAGTAGGACGTATAACATTCAATTTAAAGTAATTCTATCTAATACTTAGCTTTTTATACTTTTTGAATGCTTGTTTCTAGATTTGGGTCTTTTATTATACTTTTTTTTTGTCAAGCAAAAATGACTAACTGAATGGACTAATCATTTAACAACATTCAGGTTATTTTCTTCTTCTGATTAATGCTCTTATCCAATTTTTAGGCTACCTCTTATAGGAGTGTAAATGTAAAGTGATGCACAATGGTTTTATTTGTGTTTATTAAGCAAATACTTTAAGGTAAATGTGTGCTTGAAAATAAAATATTGACACTTTAATTACAGTAACTGGAGTTGAAGAACCTCTAGATTTATCCCTGGTCGCAGCATCACTCATATTTTCATACTAATGATCGTTCCGCTGACGGAGGGCCGAGCTGCTGTTCTGCTTTGCTGCACTGCTTACCACTCTCCTTTGACTGGTAGCTTGGGCTGTTTCCAAGCATCTAATTATGTTTTACTGCAAAGCTGAGAAGAGGAGTGGTGGAGCCAATCTCTTCATGGCTGCGCCTGCCATATACTTTTACATTATTACGACCGCAGACGGTCCATCTTCCAGATATATAAATCATCTTTGCAGCTCATCTGGATTTTTTCCTCTGAATCAATCAGGAGTGGTATCTAAAACATGGGATTTAAACAGATAACACTAAAATGCTTTCAGATTTAAATGTAGAAAAGACATAAATATAGGCCGAAATGCTTATCTTCTTATTTAATTAAAAAGCCGTTGGTTAAAGGGAAGTGCATAATGCTTAAAAATAAAACAAATGTGGTATTATTTATGGCAGTGTTGCTTCAAACAAACCACAGTAATTCAATATTGTCAGGAAAAAAATCTTTTCATTTTGGGCAACAAGGACAAAGAAAATTAAATTAGTTGAATTTATTTTGAACGGCTTTTTGTTTTGCTGAAAATCCCCGTCTTTTCAGGGGTGGTGTGTGTTTGACAAAAACTTGGCAGGCTGTAAAAGTGGGGTGTGTCTCAAACGATGCCGCTTGGCAAATTCTACAAACAGCTCATCAAAGATGACAGCCGCACAGTTCAATCCTCTCTTTATGCCCTACAGAAATGTTTGTTTGCTTTCAGATTAAGATCCAGAGGAAAAATAATGAACTAAATAATAGGGCTGTGTATTGGCAAGAGTCTGGGGATACAATATGTATCGCGATGCACATCTAACGATACGATATCACATATGTCACTAGACTGTATAAGAACCATATTGACAGTTTTCTTTAAAGAAATGACTCCACCTGAATATTAATGCATCATTCATTTTATTTAATGTTCACAATACTAAGAAATGCAACTGTATCTCATTTACAAGTTTTTTAACCCAATTAAATGTATGCTGCGTTTGTCTTGAAAAATTAAAGAATATTTGTTCTTAAAGGGAACAGTCAATACTATCCGATCTTAACAACAGAATATCTATTGATATATTTTAAAAAAAAAAAACAAGATAGAATAAAAGTTTCTTAACCAATAAAGTTCTAAAAGTATGATTGAGGACATAAAGTGCTGCGTTTGGGGGTTTAAGTGAAAATGAAAAATTAAGATGCCAAATTACTTTTGCTCATAATTAAATATTTTAAAATTGCCTTGTCGACATTTTAAATCAATACAAATATTGCCAAATGAAATATCGCAATATATCGCCAAATCGATTAACAAGTAACTGATACAGTGCAAACAAAGTTAGATTATTACCAATATGACTCCCCTCTCCACTGATACTTGACAAAATGTTTTCTTTGACTCCTTTTTATACATTTTTTTTAGCTCATATTAATGATTTTTTAAATATCAACTGTGAGTTATGGGGGTCCCAACCTAAAAAAAAAACATACAAATTTTGCTTATTCTATACAATTTTTTTAGGGATTTTTTATAAGTAATAAAAGCTCTGTTTTCATAAGAAATAGTGTTTGTATTGACTACATAGAATTTTCGACATCATCTGGTTATTTATGAAAATACAAGGGAAAGACAAAGAAGCAAAAAAAAAGTTACTTGTTTTTCTGTGCTGTAAACCATATCAAAGACTGGAGTTTAGGACTGGAAAACATTGAAAAATAATAACATACGTGTTATTTCTATTAGAAATACAAAATGTAGCACCTGCAATGACTAGTAGTTGCAGAGTAAATAATATAGTGTATTGGTTCAAAGCCAAAAACCTGAGACATTAAGGGACACTAAAATCAAATGAAAAAAGGTTGATTTGTAAACAACAGTATGTGGTCTAATACCTGCTGATTAATATCAAAAGAAAAGATACAAACATGGTGAGGAAAGAAATTTGCTCAAGGCTTCATATCCCAACATGGAAGCACTAAAAGCTAGAAGTTTGTCTTTTTCTTACCTTATAATTTTTCTTAAATTGCCTCAGGCGGCATAAACAGATGTGTTTATTGTTGGCAAAAAATACTAGTAAGTTTTATAGGTCGTGTGTATTTCTTGCAGTGGCCTAAAGTTCACATTAAAATAAGGGTTCATCTCCACAGAGAGCAGATATGTTAAAAGATCCATAAGGATGTCTCTGTTGGGCTCAGAATTTACATTTACCACAATGTACTTATTTGTATCACAAAATGTCATTTGTACTTTTCTTTTAAGCCTAAATATGACAACCTTTTAGTGAGAAAGAAAAGATAACACAAAAGACAGAAACTTGTGACTATTTATTGTTAACTTGATTCATCATATCCATCTGCATCCGTTTGAATTGAATGTCTTCAGCTGTTCCGTTCTTACCTCTTGGTTGAGCAGGGCAGTGGCCAGCTTCTGCACCTCTGGGGTCAGAAGTTGGGTTCCTCTGATGACTTTGCTCAGTGCAGCCAGAGACTGATGGATACTCTGTCACAGAAATAAGTTGGAACACTTTTATCTTAACTTGTTGAACTTTTTAAAAAAATGAGTTATGCTCACTTAATGGAGTTAATTGGATATTTTAAAAGTAAAAACAATTAAAAAAAATGAAGATATTTCTCAGCATTGACTGAGACTGATGCACACCTGAATCAAGCGGATGGCATTGAACTGCTCCAGAACAATGAAAGACAAGATTGGTGACCTTTGACCTTCTGCAGGTGGATCCACTTTTTGATGAATCAGAGTTGACCCCTGAAAGACACAATATGGAAAAGGTTAGGGTGCATCTTAAATGACAATATAAGAATCTGAGGAACAGACGCTTCTTCTTCTTTTTATTTATTTATTTATTTTTTGCAGTATTTGTAATTGTCCTTGGGCAAGACACTGAACCCCAAATTGCCTCTATTGGAAGGTTGGCGCCAGTGTTCGGCAGTGGAGCCACCACCAGTGTATGAATGTGTGTGTGTGTGTGTGTGTGTATGTGAATGGGTCTGTGACTGTGATGTACCCTCAAAGGAGGGTAAAAAGCACCATACAAGTATACGCCATTTATTTTCATACTAAAAAGTGGCAAAGTTTAAAATAATTTGGGTGCAAGAGAAAAAAATGACAAAATAAAAAAAAGGTTTTAAGGCCGTATTGAGTTGGACAACAGTGGAAACAGCAGCCCCTCCCATATCCATGAAAATAAGTGGGTCGTATTGTGCTGACGCAAGCACGATGTGAACCGCTCCCTCCAGGGAAAGTCTGCTCTGCCAGCACCGCGCCCAGTCTAACCCCAACACTCAATTTCTCCACCTAGCTAAAGGTGATCATCAAAAAACTTTCAAGGTGATCATCAAAAAACTTTCATTTTAGATGCAGAACACAGTATTTCTTCCAATTGTGTCATGTCAATAAATTCCAGCTCAAACAGGTTTTTGTTACTTTAGACGCAAGGCTCCTTGCATCTAAAGTAACAACGCAACCACTATTTTTTTCTGAAGAATTTAAGCCTGGTTTCCACTGAGCAGTACAGTACACTAAAGTCTGGTAAGATACGGTCCAGTTAATTCTGGCGAGCATTTCCACTCAGTTAATTCCCGCTTCCACTGAGGGTTTGTTTTCATGTGGTATAGACTGCTAGCGTGTTATTGCGACATTGTAGTGCTAAGACTAGAAAAGCAACAACAGTGAAGGTCATCCAGCAACTCGTCCTTTTCTTGCTTTACTTCTGGTGCATCATGTATAACGGGAATTTAATATTTGAAAGAAGATTGTGGGCAGCTAAAAAGAATGCTGCCATTGGAAACGTTAGCTAAAATAAGCACTATATTGATACTTTCTAATGTCATCATCACTTTCTGCCAATCAATGGGTGACTACAGCAGCTCGCCCCAACCGTTCCATTTCATTTCTCTATGGACAACAAAGCATAGGGGCCTCCCAAGAGGTACTGTTTCAGTACTGTTTAATGAGTCCATTTAACAATGGAAACCCTCAAAATACCAAACTGGACCAGACAGGACTGCTCAGTGGAAACCAGGCTTACCGGTAAGTCTTTTACAGTTACAGCTTTACCTTTCAATATTTTAAAATATGTTAAATGTGAGTTAGAACAAATTATAAAAAACAGTCAAAGAAGATATTTAGTCAACAATCAGTGGAGATGGGAGTTACGTTGGTAATGCACTTTTACTGTTTATTTTTATCGAGTTATTATACATTATTGTTATCAAGTTATTTAGTTTATTATTTTTACACCGGACCTTAATCTTAACCCTTGTGCTATCTTAAGGGGTCCAGATGACCCTACCCTAATACTGATGTGTGATTCCTCCCATGACAAAGATGGACAGGATTTTATGTCTGCTACAGACGCCAGTGAAGATTAAAACAATGCTTGAAAAAAAGAGTTCAGTGCGCTGTCTTGTGGGGTCCAGATGACCCACTTTTAATGTAAACATGCCTAGGATAGGACAAGGGTTAATGCAAAAAAAACATTTCTGTATGGCATTAAGAGATGATTAATGATGAACTGTGCAGTTGTCATCTTTGATGAGCTGTTTGTAGAATTTGCCAAGCGGCATCGTTTGAGACACACCCCACTTTTACAACCTGCCAGGTTTTTGTCAAACACACACCAGCCCTGAAAAGACGAGGATTTCGAACAGCAATGTTCTGTCATGCAGCTCTCACTTTCTACTGAGCAAAAAATAAACACATATCTCTACAAAAAAGTCAATAAAAAAATTATACTTTTTAAATAATATCTAAAAAGCCAGACAGAGAAAACAAGGAAAGTGAAAGCAGAAAGTGGTAAATTGTCATCTGAAGGAAGTTAGCAGGTGATTCAACTTTCATTTAGCTTTCAGACAGGTTTGCCTTTAAAGAACCAGCAGGGGAAAAAAATAAAAAGAGGCTGAGAGGCAGAGGGAGGCAAAAAGTGCTCACTAAGCAGTATGCATGTGTGCTTTACAACATGAGATGACATAAAAGAAGCTGGGCAAGATACTGCAGATGAGGGATGGAGGTTATTTTTGATTTGGAGGTACATGTCCGTTTGATTTTCTAAAAAAAAGAAAAGAGGGAGGCCAGAAGGCTGCTCTAAGCAGTGGGTTTGCAGACGGCTGGTGCATGTGACTGGTTTTTTTGATCTGCTGATACTAATTTCCAATTATCCCCGGGCTACTCTCTAATGCATAGACAATGCAAAATGGCTAAACCATTGTTGTCTTAAAATAGTTCATACTGTTGGAATCCTGAGGCTTTGTGGTCTCCATAAGTGTCAATCCATTTCAATTCTAAGTAGAACTTTTTTTTTTTTTTATTTACTTTCTAAACAGAACCGAAGTTGCTATAAAGAATAAAGTCCAGTTCAATGTAAAGGGTCAACATCTACATATTGTAATTAACAGTTTTAGGAGAGGAACCAGAACAAACTGAAAAAAATATATATATATGAAAAAGCAAAGGACTGACCTGATTGAGTTTCTTCCATAAGTTGAGGATGGGTGAAAGACTGTTGGACCAAAGCTCCCGGTCAAACTTTGAACCTGTGGCCACCGAACGGCTGACGATACGGAGCTGAGAAATCACCTGTTTAAATGATAAGGAGACAAAGAGAAAACATAACAAACAAATGGATCTCTTCATTGAGCTGACTGTATGTTATTTGCACAAAGGGAATTCAGCAGCAACAGAGCAGTGTTCCTGTAAGCATGGCGAAACCGAAAAGGCATCATTAAGAAGGCACTGTATTTTAAATACACATTGACCTCATAAGTAAACAGCTATATTTAACAAAGCGTTACTCTAACTCAAGGTATTATAAACAAAACCATGACTGAGGAAAAGTGAGTTCTCTGTAGGATTATATTTTTGTTTGAGCCTTTGTCATAATCCCTGAACAGGTGCTGAGAGTTTTTGGGTTCTCTGGACCCCTGGAGGGTTTGTTGAGGGTCGTAGAGAGGGCGAGTGCAGGCGTGTCTCGCAGTTCCCATAAGGTTCAAATGGCGACCTCAAGGGACGTCATGAAAATGAGATGTACAGCTGAAACAGAACCACCGCTGGAATATCTGGAGCGCTGGTATAGCCAGTCAAAGCCAGCAGGTCCAAATCCAGATCCACATTGACTGTGATCATACATGTGGCAAGTGTATCGTGACGTATTCAGTAGGACTAATGGTAGTTACATGCACTTATGATGTCAGGATGATGCCGTCATACAGTGCCCTTACACTACACTTTAGTCATTAGCAAGATGCTGATCTTGCATATAGTACACAGGTAGTGCAGGTGTTACAATACGGTGCCCTTAGAAGCAACACAAACTACAATCTGTCTATTATCTCATTTCTAACAGTCAGACTGCATGCAGTTAGGAGTTAGCAGCACTAACGGGAAAGTCACAAGTGTTGGGATAGGTCTAAAATGCAAGAAATCTGTAGGACCTGCCTGCATCTCACAGACATCATCTAACTACTTACACTTATGTGTTGCAAAATGTTCACTGTGACCTGACATCCACAATGTGACAGTAGGATAAGGTGTGCATGAACATTTTCTCTCAATCACCAAGCGGTCTACGACCTTGATATTTCATGGAGGCCACCTGTGTGCTCCGTACAGGTTTGCCCATTTTTCAGCCCAAATCTACCCTTAAGGGCAGTTGGGTCTAAGGGAGGGGTCGGCAACCTAGAGCACGTGTGCTACAGCTGGCACACGGATGGAATGACAATGGCACGCCGCGGTGTGACAACAATTTGCAGTTTTGTCGTCAGTTTATATTTTTTTGGATTTCTCTATTTGTCTCTTAATGATCTTTGATACTCCATGGCGTCACAAGGAAAGGGTCCATTCACCCAGCGCTGTGACTGTGACCCCGCCCACCCATATAAATACTGTATTTATTTTATATTTAATGTTTGTTTTTCATTGTAAAGTGCTCTGAGCTGCAACACATTAAAACATTATTTTAATAAATAAAGATTTATCAATAAGTTCAGTTTGTTGAATGATATCCAAACCAGGTCAGATTTTACTCAGACTTACTTTCTGTTCTGCTACATGTCAATATAAAATATGAACAACTTTTTAAATTAATATTACAGCTAATCATCACTGCATTTACTGGAGGTGAAAATGAAGAATGATGCTGTCCTGTTGCAGGAAATTTAAATCACTATAAATACCAAACTAACAAAAAAGGAAAAACATTTAGTTTTACACGCAATAAAAGCATCATCACAGAATGAACTAACAAGTTACTTAGTTCCTGTCTCATACTGTCACAAAAATAAAAACAGCCAAAAGCGTACACTTGTTTATGTTTTTATTTTTTTATTTAATAGTTGTGAAGTTCAAAGAAATATTCTGGATATTTTGTTCTGATGTATCCAATCATATTGCTGTTTGTATCACAAAAGCAGTACTTTTGGTTTTTAAACAAACATAGTTGCAATACTATTTCAACTATTTTCCTTTTTGCAATATTATCATGAAAGTACAATTTTGAGCTAATATGTTCAAAAAAAGGTCTTTGACCTCCTGTTTGTGAATCATTTTCTATTTTCAGATATATTGAATTTTTTTTGTATTTCTTTGCATTAAATCACTCTTAATTCTTTACTCTTAAATCACAGTATAGTTAGAGGTGACTGGATAGCTCGGTTGACTGGTGTAAGACCTGGAGCAATCAGCTAAAATCCTTAGATAAGACCCTTCATGCCGCTGCATAACTTGATCTCTCCGTACCTTAAAAATACAGGATTGTGTCAGGAAGAACATCCAGCGTAAAACTCTCTGCAAAACCATATGTGTGAATCAGTGAAAGCTGATTCATCATGTCATCCCTGACAGGATAAGCCAAAAGGTGAAAGACAACAGAGTTCGGATTATAGTTGGTGATGGCACAGTTGTTAGGAAGAAAATTTTGAATTGGCACTTCAAGTCATAAACGTTGCTGACCCCTGCTCTAAGGCTTAAGTAAGAACAACATACCTTGAGTGTAAGTGCATGCTCAAGCGTGCACATTTGTTTAGACTGAAGTGAAAGCGCTGCACAAGTTTAGTGTAATAATTCAACAAATTAGCTCAGCTAATCAACAAATTTGATCAAAGCTGCAAAACATGGGAGGCACTGAGTAGAAGCTCTTAAAAATGCTAAAGCATCAAAGGTAACCCTGTTTCCAAAACAGTGGGTTATGTCAGGCAGGAAGTGGGAGGAGATTGGT
This sequence comes from Oryzias javanicus, assembly GCA_003999625.1. Lineage (NCBI taxonomy): Eukaryota > Metazoa > Chordata > Actinopteri > Beloniformes > Adrianichthyidae > Oryzias > Oryzias javanicus. The sequence continues at coordinate 13,668,401 of CM012449.1, read as the reverse complement.
GATTCACGCACGACTAAACAAAATAAAGTACAGCTAAAGAGAAATTAAATCACTACAAGTAAATCAGCAAACAAAAGCTGTTGCTTTCTCACAACTTCAACTTAAAATAACCTCATTTAGTTGTGTTTAACAATCCTTCCTGTGTTCCATTAATTTTAAATCCAGTCATAATAGCTTGTTTGCACTTTTGTCTTAAGTTATGTCCGAATTCCTTCACTATTTTATATATATTTTGTTGTGCTGTCCAATTAAACAAAAAACTAGGAGGGGGAAAGATACTAGAAAGATGGAAAATGTAAAGTTTTCATTAGATATGATTCACAATTTAAGTTCAAAAGTAGCTAATAAGGAAACTCTGATGACCCAGCATTCAAGCAGAATTTAAACGCATCATTACACACAAATCTTAGAGACGTGAAAAGAGCCTCAAATTAGATTTGTGCATAAATGCAGTTTTTTGTGTGTGCAAAAGGCAATTTGTGCATCCTTTTTGAAGATTTGTGTGTAGTTAGTTTTAACCTGTTGTACTTTTAAGTTGTGAATGTGTAAACTGTATTTTGTAATTTTTTGAATTTCGTAATTTATGTGCATATGAATACACAATTGCAAGTACACACAGTTATGTACGAAATGTGTTGGATGAGTTACAAATCAAGAATTACACGCACACAAAACAAAAGTTACAAACAAACATGCAGACATGATTTACAAATCAGGAATTAGACATGCGCAAATCAGATTCTTTCCATAGAATTCGGACATAGTTCTAGTCCATGTCTGTGAACAAGATGGCGTCAGATATTTTTACCAAAACTGGATTATTCACTTCCACGTTGATTATGAGTGGTATCAGCAGGAGAGTGTGTATGAACGGCTACATACTCAACCTGAAAAAAGGGACAGCCGTCTGTTGGAAAATATTAGGACGGGAGAGAGAGCATGAGAATGGCAGTGACGGGTGACAGCAGATAATCACACATGTGGAGGACGGATGAGGGGGGGGGCCAGAAACAAACCCAGATTTGCATAAGTGGCATTTTGAGCAACAAAGAAAGGGGGTTTGTTGTTCATGTCATCAGCAGATCACACTGACAGTAGAGAAGGACTTGTGCACAAACGCTGCATGCAGACCGTCAATTACCCTTCCAGTTTGTAGAGAGGAGTCATGTAAAACTACAGAGAAATAAAAACCATTCCACTCTGTTATCTATGTACATTTTCTTTTCCTTCTACTATAAGAAGATGTATGAAGTTGGGTTACAACAATAATGACATAATTTTTTTTTAAACCTTTATAGCATGTTAAAAATTTGACACAAAGATAACAGCATCTAGATGAGGTCCACCAGGAACACTGCATACAGAGCATTACCTTTCGAAACTGCACCAAACTAGCGACCCTGGAACTATTATTCCCCCATTACAAAAGTGACTAACAACTCACCGAAAATGCATTGTTGTGTGGGAGGTGTATCATAAAGTATTTGCAAGGATAATGGAAGTTACACACCCTTATGGTGGCTGTGGATCAGCAGTAGGGTGGTCGACCTCTGATCAGAAGATTGCAGCCACCTTACCTGTCCATGTATCCAAGAGTCCTCTGACAGGACACTGAACCCCACCTTGCTTTTGGTGACTATAGGTGGACAACCAGTGTTCGATTAAAGGGGCCATACCATGAAAAACCAACTTTTTGAGATTTCAAGTGTATTATACTGTTCATCCCTCTCTATGGTAAGCTGGTCAGCACAGTCATGCAGACGTCAAGTGTATTTGTTTAGCGATGGCCGGGGCTGCTAAAGGCAGATACATGCTATGTGCCTTTAAAAAAGTGCTGCACAAATGTACACTGTTTTTTTGCATTCAGGAGATGCTGTCATACGGATATGCCACACCTTAGTCATTAGTACTGACCAAGTGTAAAAGTAGCATGAATGGGCTTGTTCATGTGATTGTTCATACAGAACACTAGGATGAGGACACAAACAACACTGTCTAATTTCCTCATTTGGATATTCAGGTTGCACACAAGGGGCATTCACTTACCACCTGAACACCACTAAAGGCCTCACTGAGCAGTTTGGGGGATAAAAAAAAAGACAACCATAAAATTTAATGGGGCCCACTGTTGTACCTTGAACAGCTTTGGCCATTTTTCCCCCTGATCCCCCTTCAAAGTGCATTTGAGACTAAGCTTTTAAATGCAGAACCCAGTTAGGAAACAATTTCATCATTTTGTCACATCATTCTAATATTCTGTCATAAAAAAAATTAAAAAAAACAACAACAGCATTGAACTCAATTCCTTCATGATCATGTCACCATATTAAGCAACATAGGGGCTGAAAAGCTTTAAAGGTTTTCATTTCATCCTAGAAACTAATTTTATTCTTAAATATAGAAATAAATGTAAACCTGCCAGAAAAAGCTCTGTTATATCAGTTCCTCAGAGCTACTGGATTGTAGCGGTGCTGTTACCAGGAATGAGGAATGGTTTGTTTGTTCTTTTGCTGTAGAGCTTAATCACATGGAACCTGATAAAAACACCGAAAAAGTCGAATCCCTCTAACATCACTAGACTCTCTGGTGAAAGTCTTTACATGCTATATGGAAAGATGCTCTGAAATGCAGCATGAATGAGAAATGAACCCACTGTGAGAGCTTTCTTCCTTGTTTGTGTGAGCCGCATGGAAATAAATAGAAAGCTGGTTGGTGAGATAGAGAGCGCACCTGGGAGCTGATGATTCTCTGAGAGGACCGCTCTATGTTGGCGGGAAGACCAAAGAATGCAGGTCTGTCATCCTCAGGGAGGTTCTCTATCACTCTGCGGTAGTCCTGGAAAGATGCAGAGGCAAACACAAGTCCCCGACAAATGTTTCCCAAAGGGCTGCTTCCGAGTGCTCATAAGGAGACAGACATATTTCAGAAGATGCTTCAAAGCGAAAACAAGCTAAACTTTCACTGCAGCAAAGTTTGCATCTGCATGAATCCACGGCTGTGTAATCAGAACTCACCAAAATGGAGCAGGAGCTCGGGAGGATGATCTGAGGTGGAAAGACGTTCCCGTCCCCTCTGCTGTTCCTCTGTCCAGCTGAGGACAAGAACCGTGCAGAGAAGAACTGCTTGAGGTAGGAGCGGAGGATGCGAAGATCCGACGGGTTGTCTATCCGTCCGCCGTAGATGGCGCTCTCCAACAGGCCATGGACAAACTCCCACTGGACCGTTTTACCAGCTTGGATGAAAGACAAACACACGTATGAAAAGCAGTTACAGACGTAATGGATTTAAGAATCAGCTTGACCTACAAGAAAATAGTCTTAACCCTTTAACACTGGAGTGTTTAAGTTCTTTGATTTACTGTAACTTTTAAACGGTCAACGTGGTCAAGGTAATTCTAGCAGAGCCGCAGGAGTCGCTTTTCTCCTGCAGAATCTGATAGAATTACTGCTGGAATTACGTTGATCGTGTAAACTATTTAAAAAATACAGTATGTTGAAGATTTTGTGTTTAAACGTCACTGGCTTAAAGACCCACTCCATAGAAAATCATACTTTTGGTGTTCATTGGTAAACATGCCTTTGTCAGTCATTTTAGAATGCCTCTAAATTTAAACCAGGATTTTAAAATTACTTTAATATGAATTAAAACAAAACAAAACAGAATCAAATTGTCGATTTTTCATTTGCTAAATTAAACATTAGTTTCTGTGACAGCATTATTTTTCAGCAATTTTAATGGTAAACATAAAACAAATCAGTGGTTCAGAAGAGTTGTCAACTTGATTCAGGATATATCCACGATAATCTAAGTTAAAGAAAAACAAGCTAGACTGAGCAGAGTCAGTAACATTCCAGCCCGCTGCAGAACTGTGACAAGTATGTCCCAAACAGATGTGTTGCCTCAGAAAATCCAAATAAAATCCCTAAGAAAGGTGTTTCTTTTTTTACAACAGGTCTTGGAAATGTCCTGCCCTGTACTGGAACGCGTTCCTACCTTCAAACAGTCTGTCAATGATGTCAAAGCCAGCCCGAAGATCCGACAAAGAAAATTCATAGAACTTTGTCCAGCCCTGAATTAGGGAGAAATATCAAGATTCACTCATATTTCAGAGCAAAATATATACATTTTTTAATGCCCGCCTTTTCCATCCAGTCACATGTGTATGTTTTTCTTGTGTTTTAGGCTTTGAGCTTAAAGATACAAAAACACATCGATCAAGTTGAACTCCAAGTGGTAAACACACACCTGGGTGTGTGAAATTTATTCTCTGCATTTGACCCATAATCTCCTGGGGGAGGGGTGAGCTCCAGACACAGGTGGTTCCTACCCTGTCAACCAGGGAGGCAGTAGGTCCCATTTTTACTTCAGGCTCCAACGGCAAGCGTTAGAGCTCAGGACCGATGCAGGAGCGGCCTAGCTACAGCAGATGACTCCCCTTGGCTACGGGATGGCTGCAGCTACAGGCTCTGCTGCAGACCTGAAACTCCAAACCCACGTAGGTTCACGCGATAACCGCCATTTATTACGATTTAGGTTGTTACCAGCCCTGACTTCACAAGAAGTGCTGCGACTCAGCCCCGGGGTCTCGGGGAAATTTTATCTCAACAGATTCGGAGCGCCTGACAAGCCAGATGATCGTATGCAGTGGAGGTTTCTTTTACACTTTTAAAGTTCTGTAAAGACTCTGGTGCTCGCATCAGAGAAGTAACGCTTGCCGTGGGAGCCCAGGGGTTAGTCTTTGGTACGACTTAACAATGGATTTGAACCCATGACCTTCCAATCCCAGGACAGACCAGGCCCGTTGGAAATGTGTTAAAAATCTATAGTTCTATAAATTAGTAATCTAAACTGTAATTTTTGTGTTTGTGCTTATTATGAAGCTATAATTAAGAACAAACTTTATTGTCCATTGTCTATCTTGAACTAAAAATAACACTAAAAATAAAAAGGAATCACTTTGATAATCAACACATATAAACTCCTATAGACTTGTGAGGTTCAAAGCTGGAAGCCTCCATCAAAGATTATGATTCTAATATGCACCAATGTGTCTCGGATCATATATATTTAGTCATTCAGTTCTGTTATTTGTTAGAGATTTACAGCACTTTTAAACTTAAACTGTGAGATGACCAGCACTTCTGCATGAGTGAGGACAAGCCCAAATATGTTCAAAGACGCGCCCTGGAGCGCAGACAATTGAGGCAATAACGCGTAAGTTTTAGGGATGAGAGAACACGGCCAATGTTCTCAGAAAACACGATAACAAATGCAAGAACAAAAGAACACATGCTTTAGCACACATGCAGAATCAAAGCACTGACCATGCCAGACAAATCCCAGACGGGGTGACGCATAATAGAATGTGAAGGCTGCTGGAGTGTGTGAGAATGTGTTTGTTGCACTTCACGGCCATTCACTCATCAATTCTTCTGACGCTTTGGGTGTCAGAGGTTGTTCAGGAAAACGTCGTGGGCGTGTCTAATCATTCTTTGAACGATAAAGGCAGGTTGTGCTCGGCTTTGATTTATACTCATTTATGGTGTTAAAGACTGTTTCTGCCTCATCTGATGAATGTATTCAGTTTCCTAACTGTGCATCCAGGTCTATCAGCATTTGCTAAGACCTGCACTATGATTGGTTAATGCCTCTGCAAACAGGAAAAAAGACTCATATAGTAAAGACACACAGTAAAACTTAAATAGGAATTTTTCCTAGAATTGCATTCACCAAATGTCATTTAGGGGTGAAATAATTAATTAATTTACTCAATGAATCAATTTTTATTCCCACGATCCAACCAGATTGATCTGTCTGAGGGAAGTTGTGAATCTGGTAACTGATCAATCCCATTATAAAATTGCTCAAGATTAAACAATAATCAGTATTGGAAAATACCATTTGGATTGAGACATTTGTGCAACAAAAACCGTCTTTGAGCAGGAACATTTAAAAAATGAAAAAAGAGGAAAAACTTTTGGTAAAATGTGGTCCTAATGTTAAGACTCCATTAAAATGTTGATCTTATTACAGTGCTGAATGCTCCAGAGAAACATACTAGCACATTTCAAGGTTTTATGGTGTCTGGACAGCTGTTAGTGAGAGTTTCATGAATAGCAACACTCAGCTACCACTTAAAAGCTTTGGGAGCAGGGAAGGAACCCTCATCGTTGCTCACCGACTTTGGTCTATCAACACCGGTAAACATCTATGCTCCTTTTTCATTAAAGGTTGTGTTTGGTTGCTACTAAAACAACAGAGCATGTGTTAGTTAGCTTTTCCATCTTGGTGCACAGAAGTCTGGGTTTGGATTCCCTTTGACGTCTTCCCTCTGTGCACGCGTGGCTTTTGTCTGTTCCTCCAGTTGGAAACATGTTACTTGGTTGACTGGAGACTCCAAATTCAGGTTGTGTGTTGTTTTATCTGCAACTCTACAAGGGGCTGATGGGCTGTTCCAAGATACACCTTGATTTGGCCAGAATATAGGATAGAAACCCACCAGGAGTCTCCTGGTACAGACAGGAGACTCTCTGGATCTCTGATTAGAAAGAAGCGCAATGAATGGATGGATGATTAGAAGAGGTGGTACTTATGATTGAGTTGTTATTGTTTTTGTGCACCAGATGATTACATGAAATGGAAACAAAATGAAGGCACTGAAAGCAAAATAAGTCATATAAACATGAACATAAATATTTTGAAGTTATTAATCTTCATTAAGAACCTAAGATGTAAAAATAAGAACAGTTGCCCATTCCTAAAGTTAAATGTATGTCCTTTAATAAATATAATACATATTCAGGGAGTAAAATAAGCACTAACAACAATTTATTTAGAGATCCTTTGTAAAATAACCTGCTTTAAATGTTTAAATAAAAAGGTAGATGTTCACTATTTCCATTTTTCAAGTCATAGCAAACACACAAGCTTAAGCAAGGGTCATTTCAGCTCACATTTCTGTTTGTCCCATCAGCAGCTAAATTGTTGGTATCTGATGATGCTACATCCAAAACCTTACAATTTTATCTGAAAAGAAACAGACACTTGAACATTTTCAGTTTTTTTTTTTTTTTTACAGTCTATGGCTCACAGGGTCCAGGAATAAATTCAGTGGTATTGAACAAATGAAGTCCAGCACTCTTTAAGGATTCTGCATGAGACGCCTGGACAGAAGCTGGACTGAGTGCCGGCTGCTTTCCACATTGTCTGTGTTTGGTCAGCAGGCAGGTTGTCTCCAAAAACTTCACATCAAAAATTCTGATACACAAACAACACTGCCGGAGGCAGTCCATCCCAAAAACAATCAATCAAACTGGAGCAAACAGACAAGCTGGCTATGAATCCATATGTCTTTTTGCATTTTGTTTGCATTTTATCAATACTAACTTTTCATTTGTGTTATACATAGAGCAGAGGATACTACATTTTGTTGTGGTTCTCTAGTAAGTCAATACATCATTTTATTTCAGACTCCAATATATCATATTTAGAATTTGTGGATCTTTTTAATGTATGTTTTATTATTTTGTATATTTTTTGATTACTTTACCAGATGTTACATTACAGGCGTAAATCTATAAATATTAAGACCAAATCTGAAATCCTCCCCTACCCCTCTGGCTTCTCCCTATTGCTACAATTGTAGAGACATTTGGAGATCTAGTGGCGCCCCAACTTGATTTTCTAAGGAGGAACTGAAGGGACTTAGGGCTGATGGGAGGATGATTCGTGTTGCGCTGAGGAGAAACACATTTCTTCACGGGAGGTGGGGGGGTGTAGTCCTCTGAAGCACAAAAGCTTACATTTAATGTAAATAATGTGCGCTGGCAGCCATGCGCTAAAGTGAAATCAATGAGTGCTACAGTAACGTCTGAATTTAAAATGATGTTTTCCATATCTCTCCGTTTTCAGGTAGGGGAGGACATCAAATTTGGCCTTTCTCTTCAACAGCATAAAAGAGGCATTGGGCTTTTGGGGATCCTGTTTTTCTAACAAAAAAACTTTTTTTTGTCTTAAAACGTGAGTAGAGTGTGATCAGCTCGGTGGTAGAACACCCACCCTGAGACCGGAAAACCAAAGGACGAGTTGTACCAAAAATTCTTAAAATAGGAACCAATGCCTCCCTCCCTTAAAACTCAGCATTAAGAGGTTGGATTGGAGGAGGGGTTTAAACCATCAAATGGCTCCCGAGTGCAGCTGTGTCAGCAGCTCTCCGCTCCCTCGGAGGGTCAAATGCATGAAACAAATTTCCAACATCCAGGTGTGTGCCACCTAATGAGACTTTAACTTAGAGTTTGTACAGTTCAAAGTCCTGAGATTTTCACAGAAAAAGCACCAGAGCTGCAATAATACTGAAGATTTCAGAGTTTTACCTGTGGGATGTAGTTTCTTCTCTCTTGACAGACGGCGTGGAACCATGCAAGGCAGAAAAGTGACTGTGCCCTGGCCAGATTGCCACCTAAAGATTTATAAAAAAAAATGTAAGAAAGACAGAAAAACTAAGGTTATATTTTTTATTATTTTCTGTGATTTATAAAATGTAAAACTGCTTCTGTTTAAATAATCATTGAAACACTTTTGCTAACTGTTGTTTTAGCTCATCATGAAGCAGTCGTTTACAGTTATATAGTTATAGAAAGTAATTTTTAGGGTTTTACTGTAGCATTGCCTATGAAATCATATAAAAATTGTTCTAATTAGAATATATCATAATTATTTTTGCTCTTTTTACTAGTTATTTCAAATTTTCTGTAAATTTTTGCTCCATGGTCTGGGAGGACAGAATTCCATCTGCCCTGTATGTTAAAATGTATTGCACATTTGAAAATCAATAGATCATATTTTTTTTAAATCTTGAAAGCAGAAATAAAATGTCTACGGCTTATAGAAGCATCAGTCAAGAAACTAGTAATATCAGAAATATGCTATAAGAAACTCTTGACTTGAGTTTTAAAGTCTTTTTGAGTTTGACTCAGAGACTTTGATGCTTTTGGTTCTGTACTTTGGGTTCATTTTCCTTTGATGTTCTTGTAATTATTCTATCTCACTTTTTGATTGAATTTATGAACTTGTATTTTGATAAAAGATTGTGTTATTGCCTAAAAAGTGCATCATTCCTGCTGAAAATAGACTCCCAGTGAGAATCAAATCAACAAGATGCGACACACTGAAAAAAAAAAAAAAAAAACAGAACAGCCTCAACAAAAGAAAAAAAAAAAAAATCAGGATTAGCTCCATCCCTTGAGCCTTTGCTTTGTAGCTTCAGACGCAGAAATGAACAGAGACAGAAAGAGAGGAGATAACCTTTACTGATCTGCTCCGGAGTCCAGGACTCGTATGTTCTCAAAAGATTCTTCTTCAACCCTGGAGGAGCCTGAGGATAGAAACGGAAAGTAAGCAGGGATCCCAGGAAAAAAAACATGACAACAAGCAGAAGAAAACAACTGCAAATTACATAACGAGGAGTTAAATCAAAGCTCTATGAAAACTCACAGTGCCAGGTCATAGGATCTTTTTATAGTTGTTTTCATCCAATGATCTCATATCAATGTAGTTTTGAAAAAGAGTACATGTCTACATTTGGCACACATTCAGAACCAGTGCACACAAACAACAAACTTAATTCTTCTATCTAGCAGATTTATGTTGTCTCTATTTAAAGCACACACTTCAAATGACCTAAATGGTGAGGGTTCACATATTTTAGAATTTTTATGAAGTAATGTTTGGTTATTTTTGCTTTTTATATTACTTTAGATTGTAATAGCCCAAAAAAGAAACACCTAAGGGTTCAGGTTGACTAAAACAACTAAAAACATATCTAAACGTATTATAATTCACTCTTACAATGAACACTAGAAATAATATTTTTTTTCTCAAAAGAAGTTAAAGCATAAAGAAAACAAGTTGTTTTTCCCCTGTTATAAAGGAAAAAAAATCAGCCGATAGAAATAATAGAATTCGTCGGTAAGATTCCTTAAAATAAGTCATCATAACCTGACTTTTTAAGATAAAATAATATTGAAATTACCCATAAACACCCATGCTCAGGTCTGTTGTTTGGAAATAGTATTTCTTCAAATAAGCCTAGCTATTGTTACTGTTTTCTAAGATCCCCTTTCCCATTAGCGTGATCCAATCCTTCCTTAAAAACCAATTGCTTATAAATTAGTTCATGTTTTCAGCCAGTAGAAGAAGAAGCAGAAGAATGACTTTTCCTGCTCATTAAAAAATGGCTGCCTCCCCTTAACGCTTTTGGCGGGAACAGTTTTACTAACTTTCTTAACTTTATGGTGAGAATAACACATCAGTTATTTTTTTAAATGAAAACTTGCTGCATTGAAAGGATGCAACACTTGTAGATTATTCATTCTTTATAACACCCTTAAACCATGTTAAAATGTGTGGATTCAATTCGAGACAGTTTGTAAATGGGGTGCTATTTTCCTTAAGACTCTGGAATATTTTTCCTCTTAAACTAACATTGTTGTGTGCAAAAACCAAATTGACCAACATATCACAATTAATGCTATATATCCCAAAAATTAAGTTGTTTGTTTTGCTGGAAAGGTTTTGAAATAATTTAATTTCCCAAAATTGAAACTTTTTGTCTGTTCTTTGATTTAGTGGACTTCACATGGTTAGTAGTTACAATAATCTGGACCATAATAATCTGTAATAACACATTTTAAGATATATATATTTTTTTAAATACATGCAAATGATACAAGCCAAAAAAACTTTCCCCCAAATGTGTTTCTTGCTTGTTCGCAAACTGTTCACAAATAAAGCTTCTTAACAATATTCTGTAAGGCTAAATAAACCCATTTATGTTTTTATGATAAAATGACTCAACAAGATATTCAAGATTTACTGACCTAAAACAAGTCTTACAGTTTTAGCTTACATCAAGTGTGATAATATATTCAAATGAGACAAAAGTACATGGTCAATTTTGGGGTTTTTGCAATGCAATTTTGATAAACCAAATAAAAATACATATTATTTAGGGCTCAGTCTTTTGGAAAAAAAATCCATTATAATGTCAGGCTAATTCCAACTTTATGTCTAATTAAAACAAATAATAAAAAAAAAAACAAAGAGCATATATGAGATGATGCATGAAGGCTTTCCAAACATTTGGTAAAACAATCTGCAGAGTTTAACAGCATTTCATTCATTAATTTTAAAAGCCACAGAGCTTAAAAGTGAGTCAAATAACAGACATATGGTGCTGATGAAAAACCGCTGATGTAGGAAAATATTTAAACATGTTTTTACCTTTTTGACCCAATTTCAACATTTTTATTGAAATAGTTTTTTAATAAATTTCTTTTTTTTTTCTTTTTTTAATTTTATCTTCCATGTTTCATTGAAAGTAAATATTCAAATGAAAGCCAGACGGGTAGGCAGGAACTGTTTGTGTAGCATGCTTGGCTGCTGGAGCAGCTAACCCCATGAGCATGACTTCCATCAAGAACACACTGAGCACTCAAGTATGCATCACTAAAACACAAGCTGTGGGCTGCTGCATGTCTTTACGCATTATATAGAGTAGGAGAGACACGTGCGTTCTGAGATACGAGCAGATTAATACCGTCTGAGGTGAGTGTGGGTTTGTGTGTTAGCTGTACCTCATAGGTGATCTTAAGGCTGGACTGCAGCAAAATGGGAGGAAACTTGGGGTGAACTTCTGCTGTCAGCCAGAGACGGAAATTCGCATGAGGACGAAGGACGTTAAGCTCCTGTGATGAAACATTAGGGTGCAGATTAGAAAGAAACCAGATTGCACATGTCATAGATTTAACTCTCAGGTGAGGCAGATTGAAACCCCTGTGCACCCAGACCACTATAAATAAACATGAAATTCAGAGCAGTGGACTAATGGAAACGTCATTATGGATATAGGAGTGTGTAGTTTTGTTTTTATAGAACTATAAAGCTAAGTGTAACTCATTTAATAAGAGATATTTCTGTCTGTTTTCTTTGAATTCTGTGCCAAGACTGTATTATAGAAACAGATTTGAAAAGATGGACCGGGCCCCATGGAAACTAGGACAGAAAGCAAACTAAGTGGAAGAATATAGGAGTTGTCAGGAAGGAGATGACATCTGTACTTTCAACTCAAATTATGAATGCTGACCTGTCTTCTTTAGTGTGCTTTTTAGCCTCCCTTTAGCTAGCCAGGAAGCAGCACAGAGACAGATGGCAAAATGAGGTGGAAAATGTTGAAACTACACTGGGAGATGCAATAAGACTGAGCAGATGGACACAGTAACAAGAAAAGAAAATAAGAAGGATAATAAAACAAAGCCCGCTCTGGAGAAAGTTCCACCTGCGCATGGAAGCTTAATTTATTTGTCTTTGCTGTCTGGATTTGGATCCAGTTCTTTCATTTTTGTGTTTTACTTTTTCTGACTCCCTTGTTCTTTATTTGTCAGATTTCTATTTTAGGCTTCAAGCTTTACTGGTAAGATAGGATGAAACAAACAAGAAAAAATGTAAATTTTGATTCATCCCTGAATAGAGAATCTAATAGTAACAGCAGTCTGAGGTTACAAGTAAAGACAATGATTTGTTACTGTTAAAGATCATTGTGGATAGCTGATATAAGTTATATCTTATTGCACTGGGCAGTATACAGCTAGACTAGAGCACAGCATAGCATCATCTTATCAATAATACGTGATGGTGTCACTACTTGTTACACACCTGAGAGTGTACAGTCTGCATCCAAACATTTACCTAAAGAAGATGCACCCACTTGATGGCTTAAACCCCAAATACAACTTCATTTAGCTGTCAAGCTGGAAGGGACCAAAGTTTTGGGGATCTTGACTGTGACTCTACCCTCACCACCTGAACAAGGATCTCCCAGTCTCCAAGTCTTGGGGCTGTGCTTAAAAGCTGCAAAGCTGATTATAAAGAAGGTCTGGAGTCCTTTACGCCTTAGTCACAAGCACTCTCCGAGGGTTGAACCGTAGAGTGGTGCAGGTTTTTGGGTTGTCCAGAGACAGAGGAGCAGTTTGTCATTTCTTTGAGGCTCATACGCATACATTAAGGTACATTGCTGAAAATGGAACGTACCATTGTCGTGCTTCTAGTGTTTTGACATTAATGTAAGTTTCACGCAATTATGACGTACGGTTGATGTTGTCATACGTTGCCCTTACGCCAAACTCTAGTCATTAGACAGCTGCAAACACCACACGCATGTGGCGTGTAGATGATACCTATGTGTCTGTAGGTCCACAAAACCTGAACTCTTCTTGTCTTTTTTCCCAATTTCTAGCAGTCAGGCTACATGCAAGGAGCGCACATTTACCACTTGAACAGAACTAACAGGTGCTGGTCCTTGTGCGATCTGCAGGATTTGGACATCTCCTACACATTCTCACTCCCAGCTCTTCATATATGGACGTATAGTTCGGGCCCCCACCATGTCAGTTTTTGACATTTAGGGCGTCCCCAACTCCTTGTTTGACATGGATGTTCTCATTAAATCATGGGTTCCAAACCCTCAGGGTGCAATACCGGACACGTAACTGGTACCGGGTTAGGGTACCAGTACCGGTACGATCCACGCCCTCCGGGTTGGGGACCCCTGATTAGCAGATGCATTTTTTCCTGTTTGTGGCCCGGTACCAAGTGGCCCTTGGAATGGTACCGGTTCACGGTTCAGAGGTTGAGGACGACTGATTTAATGGGAACAGCCAACATGTCAAAAAAAACACGAGTTGGGGACACCCCAAACGTTAAAGAGTGACATGGAGGGGTTCAAACTATGCGTCCATATATGACAAGATGGTAGTGAGAACGCATCGACATCTCACCTCCTTCACCTCCTTACCTACCCTTATGTTTTGTATAAGTCTTCACTATGATCTATGACCAGGCACATGCTTGTAGAAAAACATTGTTCCTCTCCAGGTTCACTGAGTGGTCTATGAGCTTGATATTTGGTGCAGACCACCTGAGCGCCCCGTTCAGATTTGACCCTTTTTCAGCCTGTAAGAAGTTGTGACTAAGGCTTTACAGTATCATAGATTCTACGGGAATACATGATCTTTTCAGTGAGTACAAAATGATGATCATTTGTCAGGCTACAGGGTGCATGTGTGTGTGCTTTCAAGCATGGTTTATCTGTTACTTTAGATTTAACACAGATTAAGCTGTGATGTATGCAATGAAGCTGAACAGACTCACAGGCCTATAATATGTTACAGAGATAATAGGAGTTGATGTTTTATCACTCCTGCAAACTAACAAATGTTTTTCAGGTTAAAACATTTTAGATGACCACACATTGCATTAAATTGTATCGATTGAATTACACTGAACACTAATGACCTACTTTTTCCAGAAGGGGCAGCCAGGCAGTGACGAGGTGAAGATTTTTCAGGCAAAGCCAGTCTCCGTTTCGAGAACATTCTCTGAGTGTAGCTAAGGCAACGTCGGCCTGTCCCTGACCCATAGATATCTGGACAAACAAAGAGAATTAAGGAAGTGGGAGAGGAGAAGAATCGAATCAGGGGGACAGAACATTGCAATCCCAGGCAAATCTCATTTGGAATCGTCATTCGTTTGTACTCAGGAGGAAGAAAAATGAGGTTGGAACTCCTAAACAGTCAACTTATCATCAACACAAACGGACCAAATATGACAGAAACCAAACAAATTAAACTCACAAAAATAAGACTAATTATAATGACATCATGTGGATGTATATATATGCATATGTATCTTCTTTTACTTTTTTTTTTTTTCAAATCAAGCCTCAATGAATCATCTAAAAGTTTAATATATTCTTTTATAGATATATTTTATATATCTTTTTTGTCTTCTAGTATTTTGCGTTCTGATTGCTTGAGATAATCCAATTCCAATCCAATAGTTTTTTATGTGTTAAAAACTTTTTTTTTTTTAATTTTAGTTAACAAGAATCTTAAATATTCCTTAGAAATAAAATGGAGACAAAACATAAAGACTGTCATGGGTGGATATATATATATATATATATATATATATATATATATGTATATATATATATATATATATATATATATATGTACATATAATTTAGAAAAAGATCAGTTTTCTATCATAATCTGATATAAGAGGTTGAATTTGGCTGATTTTATTTTTTTATTTATTTTCTAAGTTAATTCCCAATTTTTTTAAAAAATCTAATGCAAAAACAGAGATAAAGGGTTTTAATAAGAGCCTCAATCTATTAAAAAAATGAACACTTTCAAGTGTTGTGCATCAGGACTGAAATGTTTGCAGCATTATTGTTTCCCGTGTTATTGTGTGCAGCATTAGTCTATGTATTTGACTTTGCTACACTGTTAAAACACCTTGCTAATCTGCTGAGTTCTTCTCTTGTTTCTCTGTTGCTCATTACCTCATGGTAGCTGTCCCTGCCAACAGTCTCTGCTGCTAGTTCTGCGAGCTCCTGGGATGGGTCTGCTCCTGGAGAGATGATGATTAACACTGGCTCCCACTCCATTGTCTCAGCGTAGAGGCGCCGCAGATTCAGAGGCGGCGGTGAAAGCTCTTTCATACCTGCAGAGAGCCGATGAGATGATAACACAGGGAGTGGAATTTTGATTTATAAATGTAAAAATGTGTAAGCTAAGACTCTATAAATGCAGAATTTGTTTTAACTTATGAGTAAGGACATACTTTTTTTTTATCACGTTCTCTTTTACCGTGAATTGATATCATGTTCAAAAAATGCACAAAAGGATCAAAAGAGTAGCACATAATAAGATAAAGTACATTTCAAATCAATCTGGAAGTGGACGGAGTGAATGGTGAATGGAGTAGGGAAAGGAAACTTCCAGAAAGATCCACACTGGGGTGGGAGGAGGAAGAAAATGCAAAAGAGGCAACAGAAGGGGGGAGAACATTTCAAGAAGATGAGGAAGAAAGTTAAAAATGCAAAATGAAAGAGATTGGGAGGGTGAGATGTGATGCATACTGAGTGGTAGGTATGCAGCAGAAATTACAACACAAAGCAGAAGAATACATTTTCTATTCCATGTCAGTATTGCAGCACTTTACAGAGGCTTTACACTATTTGCATTTTCTATATGAGTGTACGGACACGCGTGCCTCAGTCCATGCACACACACCAATGACTATTTTAGCCATTCTTGCGGTGTTTGCCTCCACCAGGTATTTGCTTTTTTCCCCTCAAATTCATCATGTTGCCCTGCAGTTAACGTCCATGTGCACACACCCAAGGTGCTTTGATAACTATGGTAAGCAATGTCCAAAAGCATAAGCATATCTAATATGGAAGCACATGTCTTTGATTTGCAAAAAAAAAAAAAAAAAGGTGAGTTTAAATAACATGTGCGTACAGCAAATATATGGAAATGTTTGAGGCTGCCACTGACGGCACACCAGTCTCAACTGCCCTTACAGGTGTATAAAGGTGAAAAAATTAGCAAAAGGGGCAGGAAGGTGGCCCACATGAAACACTTAAAGGGTCACCAAACCCTAAATCTACTTTTTTTGGCTGTTGACCTCTATACATGGGGCTCTAAAAGTGCTGTAAGTTGATCATTGCCAATTTTTTAATAAATTAAAATAAACGTGTTTAATTCTTGAAAATATAGTCAAAAACCCCTGTGTGCTTTTTTTCCATGTTAATTTCATGATTGGACAAACCATTTAAGTCCATTGTCATGATCTGTTGCACCAGTAATAATAACAGTCCTGTTCCCCGGTCCCACCCCTCTGACTGGATTTTAACATTTCGGCTGTGAGTGGAGTCAGCCTCCAACTCGCCTGTTTGGTTCGACCACTTGGTGAGCCTGTAGAGAGGAAATGTTCATGCCCGTTTTTAAACAGGCATGCTGCGGACAACACGCAGCTACTACCCTCAAGCTGTCGGACTTCTAAACTCAAACTCTAAATAGTACCACAAATTGAGGCTGGTCATTGTACCAACTTATGTATAGCAACCTAAGTGCAATATATTTAAAACCCCTCCGGATCATGCCATTAGCCTCACACCCCCACATCCCTTTTGTTTTTATGCACCTAGACTGTCACTTTCTTTATCTATTTTATCTTAAAATTGATTCTCCTTTGAATTATTTTTGTAAATACCACTACTTTTAACTTTATACTTTACTACTCATTACTTTTTACGTATATATCCTCTACCTGCTCTACATACTATTGTATGTAGAAGTATGTACAAAACTGTCGAGTTTCACTGGATCCTCATCCCAAGCATTTCATTGTTGTATTGACCTGCGTTGATGCTGTATATGACAAATAAAGCTTCATTTCAAAGGTTAGCAAGAGTAAAGTAGATGAGATGCACTGATTTTTTTCAGTTTTTCAAATTCCCCAAATCCTGCGCACTGCACAAGAAGATCATTAGGGCTGTTCATGTGATACGTGTGAGCTCCATGTATGCAGCCTGACTATCAGAAATGCAAAAATCAGAGTTTGTGTGGACATCCACGTGCACAACTCGTGCATGCATCATTAATGCACGGTCAATAAGGAGGGCTGGTAATATGTTTAAAAAGTAAAGATTTTTCCAATATTAATAGATGTTTTTCTTCCTCCCTTTACTTTTTGAAACAAAAGTTACAAAAAACGGAATTTATTTGAGAAAAACCTATGTTCATTTAGCATCTCCTTTGAAAGTTGACCTGTACAGAAAGTGCAACTAAATATGAGCTGTAAAATGATGCAGGATGTGTTCTATGAGTTGCTAGCTAGAGTATCTCGTAAATAGAAACAATTCTGAGACTTCAGATAGCACCTCTCTTTCAGGTATTGAAACATATTTGTCGTATACACACTTGTGGTAGCAACAACCTTTAGACATATTTTTTAGTGTGCGGTTTGTTGCTCCAAGTCTGAAGTCACAAACCCCAGCCAGTTCCAAATGACTGAACACTGGTCCTGTTTTGGGAACCAGCTCTTCTTTGCTAGTTGTCATTTTGCAAAAAACTGGCAAGCGGATTTTACTCCAAACAACAGAAGCCAAAAAAAAGCAGACCTGAGAAAATAAGATCAAGCTTTTCCCAAAAAAAAAAATCTTCTTAAAGACCAAATTTAAATGTATTAATAAAAAACAATCTATCGCCCAGCCCTAAATTGCATCTTTCTGACTAGAATGGCTCGTAAGTGCATTGTACAACAGCATCACTTGTATGACATAAAAACCTGCAACTTCCATTAGCCTAACAAAGAATATATGATACACTTACAACACACACAACCATGCAACATTTCATTTTCATAACATCTCTTGTGGTGACCGTATAAGCCTCAAAGAAACACCTACGTTTCCCTTAAGATTCGGCCGCTCCTCTTTATGACCTCCACGGACAGAAACAACCCAAAAACCCGCAGTACCCCTACAGGTCAACTCTCTGTACTGATGCATGTAACTAAAAGCTTACTTGGTCTTTAAGACATGCTGTGGGGATGAGGGACAAAGATTGTACCCCGGTATGATGGTGTCACGACACGAACAGCTGAGACCAATTCAGCGAAAACATGTTCACACGTGGAACGCTTATCAGGTTTTTCTATCCAATCCCTTTTTTTTTTAGCAACACCACGTTCTATCGACGTGGAAAATATTTAGGGTCTTTTTTGAGAAAAGCTGCATATGTGTGAGTGTATTAGGATCACTCAGGCATGGCTTCGTGTGAGCAGTGCCCAGGCCTGGACTGCTGGGATTCAGTAAGATTAGGTGTAAGAGGATTACAGACCATGCCTCATTAGCATACTGATTTACTGCCCAAAAAACACACGTATGCTCATAAAATCTCTGTCTGTCCTGTTCTTTTTTTTCGTCTCTTTTTTCCATTCGTCTGCCTCGATTATTTTTAATTCAGATCCACATTCCTCCCACCTAATGCATTACAGCACGGGTAAATTGGTTTAACCAGGTTTTCAAGGAGTGAAATTTTTTGTTACACTGTTTTGACTGAGGAAGTGACAGAAAGAGATCGTCTTCTTTGACTTTAGTAGACTTCATAAAGGCAAAATCCAAGGAAAGTGTTGTTTGTGTTGTTTTTAACATGGTATTTTTCTGATGATGGAGGACCTATATTAGGAAAATTAATCTAAAAATTGCAATTCTGAGCACTTCTTTATTAAATTTGCTGTGAATCAAGATAAGAAGAAAAAGGCCATTTGGAAAAAAAAAAAGCTTTTTAGGGCGAATCACAAGATCCCTGTTTAGAGCTCTCAGGAGCGGTGAAGGAAAGGAGGGATAGGGTTGCCATTGGCCCCACCAGACCGTGTTGAAGAAACTATGTCCCAGAAAACAACTTTTTTAATTTCCATTTTGGCTAAAACCGGCATAATCATAATTAAAAGAACACAAAGAACATTATTATAAGAGCTTGAAAGATTAGTAGAACTTTCCAAAAAAGGGCCACATGTAGTGATTAAGATCAGGGAGCACTCAAAAAGCACCAATTGGGGCAAAAGGAGGGTCTCCAATTTGGTCTTTCCAATTTCTCTATTTAAAATTATGCCTTTTGAGCATACTTACAGTTAAATAAAGTAATTGCCTTTCTTTCCAACAACACAGAAGTGCTGCAAGAAGTAAGAGGCACTTCAATCCTTGGATGAAAAAAATGATAATGGCAAGCTTTACTTGGGACATCTTTGAGTTTTAATTACCTCTCAAACATCTAAAGAAACAAAATAAAAAAATTGACTTGTTTTTAAATAAGAATGGATTTGCAAATGAAGCACAGTAATGATGCTTATTGTTCTTGTTAGGTTTTAGAATCCTAATTAAGGTATAAATGTCTTTTTTTGTAATTACAATTCTATTTACTTTCAAAGAAACAAAACCAAAAATATATATACATATAAAGTTTTAGGTATATTTAAAGGGTTGCTTGAAAAGTTGATGTCTTAAGACACAAAGGCTGCTGTATCTCTAACCAAGAGGGTGTGGTATATATTTGAAGAGAAATTAACTGATCAACCACTGTTTAAATGTGCAATATTTAAATATATACATCAAAGAGTCCATTTTAGAAAACGAGTTCTATTTTCCTTTGGCTCCGGATTTAGTCGGTTCAATAAAATTGCAGGTCTTTAGCAGCAAATCTGCTTGCTCAGTTGTCACAGGAGTGTGACTGTTCAAAATGTTAATAATTTCAAGCACTTGGAGGGAACTTCCTCCCTGTGGCTGTAAAAATTCTGACATTTCATAATTGACCTTGATAAAAAAAAAAAAAAGAAAAGAGGAAGTGCTTTTCCATAAGTATCACTGGCGCAGTGGGAAGAGATTTGAATAAAACCAAGTACGTGACAATTACTGACAGCTTCCACCGTGACAACAGGCAATAACTGACTCCTGCTGCAGCCAGTGGACATTTTCAATATTCATTTTTAGTTTGTTTTTTATTTTTATAATAGCTATATAGAATTTTTGGGCATTTCCGTATCTAGATGTCATAAATATGAGCATTTTATTTTACAGAAATGAATGTAATATTATTGATATGATGGCCACATATAAAGGGTGAGGAAAAACTAAAAGGCACAAATGTCTCTGGATCTCAACACCTCTCTAAGGGATGTAGACAACAAATGTGGAACAATAAAGTGTAGGACAACTAATGGCCCTTTGCCTCTCCAAAGGGTGTAATAGGTAAATCACGTAAGCAAAACTGTTGGGTTTTTTTTTAAGGAAAAATCATGTTGTTTTAAAATAAATATTTACAAAATGCCAATTTGGTTGACACTGGGTCTGCCACAATTCTGGGTTTAAAATCAAACCGTGTTTTGCAACATTGAATCAAAACATGAGGAAAGTGAATCGTTACGTCCTCACTGCATTCGAGTTAGCTGAAGTTGAAAGTGTTCAACACATGTAAGAGTAAGCCAACTGAATGTCATTGTTATTTCTTCTGAGGAAATATAAAAAAACAACAGAATTTTCAGGTTTTTTGTTGTTGTTTTGAAATGCATCAATCCTATGTCAAACTCAAAATTCTTACCCAAAAATTGAGGTTTGAACCAAATTGTGGGGAAAGTTACATATTTAGATGATATAAGTTTTTAGGGAGTAAATTTAGATTTATTATATGTGAAAAAGCTTTATTGTCTGGTAATTAATAATCACTTATGATAAAGCATCCACTTCAGTAGAACTATTGTCATCTAGATGCAGTACACTATATGGATGGCAAAGATTCTCATAGTTTGATCTCTGGTCAACATGTTATTTCTTATACTACTTAATTGGGTTGTGTGTCTTTCTTTCGTACATGATTTGATCCAACGGTCCACAAAATGATATCTAAAAGATTCAACTAACTTTGTTGCAGTACTATACAGTTCAATTTCTACACCTAAATCGATACAATCTTGACGTTATTCATTTGGTGTTTAAAACTATATGAAAATGCGTTTTATTACAGAAATATTTTTTTTTTCCCTTACTGGTATTTTGTATTATACACAACAAAAACCCAATTTCTTTGACGTAACAGTGTCAAAAAAAAGCATCTTTGAGACTGTTGTGGTCTTTGTAGTTATTAAAAGTGTGTTATATTCATTTATTAAAGTATTGTTTGCTGTACTATAAAAAGATAGTTATCATTTGTTAAGTGCACACAACACACATCCATCGCTGTGGTTCACCTTCAGTCAATTGTAACTGACGAGTTTGTGATTGGGCGTCTTTTTGTTTGCATCAAATGTACATAAAGATACAAAGACAGTAGAGAACATAACAGAAAGTGAAGCAGACAAAGTTCGCCAGAAAACATTTTTTTTTAATTCCCGAGGGATTTTTACCAAAATAATCTCGTTTGAATTATGGCTTTTCCCGATACTGATGTTACTTTTCATGCTCAATCCCTTAAACTTACATTGTAATTCCCACATTTTCTTTTCTACTGCAAATAAATCTAACATCATATACTTATGTCAGATTCAGTTTTGCAGCACAATAAAGAAGTACTGGATGTGCAGAGAAACACAGACACATCAGAAACCCAGTCCTCTATAGTTTAAGCAGCCATTAACCACCAAAATGAATTGATTCTAAATCACAAATCCACCTCTTGCCGGCAGTCACTCTATGCATCCATATATTACCAAACTGCTCACAATTTACTTGAATATTTCCATCAGAGCAGATCTGCTGGTGTGAGTCTAAAAGCCTTTTGTGCAGCTTGTTTGACGGGAAAACCCACAGTGAGCAGAGTCAAACAAAGAAACATGAGAGTGGTGTGCCGTGGGCCTGTGATACAACAACTCATACAAGATTTTGAATAAAAATAATATGTTCACCGTAGGGTACCTTGTTCACCCCCAAAAAGAAAGTTAGAGGAAAATCTTTTTGCTAAACTTTCAAAAACAAAACCCATTCCTACTAATTGTGAGGTTTTTATAGGGAAAACATATTATATAACATATAGCAGAGAGGCTAAATTTAACTAAGAGTAATTCAAAAATTGTAAATATGAAAGACTTACTGAGGGCTTGGGAAGCAAATGCAGTCATAGCACTTTGGAGGCGGTCCGGCCTGACGGCTTGAACCATTAAAACCTGATGAGTGATAAAACAAAAAACAAGTTCTTTCAAGGGAAGTGCATCAAACAAATCAAAATTCAGCAGTCATGTTAAAGTTGAGATGGATTATCAAATGATTAACAGTAAAAAAAACAAATTTTTAGAAAAATAAAGATAAAGAAAAGCAGTTATTAGCCCAAGAAAAGCTAAATTGACAGCAATTGTTAACAACAGACTTGAATTGGATTTATTTTCTTTGCTTTTCGATTTACAAAAAATATTATTAATATTCAAAGCTAAGAAACTGAGAGAAACCTGACCTGCTGGAAGCGACTCATCTTCTTGGCAATGGATGATGGGATTTCCTGTTCACACTGTGAGCTTTGCATGAAGGACAGCCAAAGGTCTGAGTCACTCAAACAAAGGGTTTGGTAGAGAGCAGGGAATGTGGCCTGGAAACGAGAGGTGAGGAACGGCAAAAGGATGGAAGTAGTTTAGTTTGATAGTAATCAATGACATTCTGTTCATCATTACTGTGATGTTGTGCTACAGCACAAACGTTTGCAATCGTAATAGTAAGTGTTAGATTTGAGAAAAAGCTTTTACTTTTAAAACAGCCACTGCTCCATGTCTCTCCTGACCAATCCAAGCAGGGAAATCCTGGCAAAAGAGAACAAAATACTTTAGGTGAGGGAAGCGTGTTTGATTTTTTTTCTGTTTGAACGCCCTTAGAACCTCCTTACCTCTTTCTTAAACATTTCTCCTACTATAGATCCAACAAAGACCTCCCATTCCTATGAGAAACAATACAGTTAGACAGGATTTCTTGGTAACACTTTAGATGAGGTGCTGCATAACACTCAATATAGTGTTGACAAAGATACTCGATACATTTGTTAAGCTTGTAAGCAGTTTATTTGGCTTTTGGAGACAATGCTCTCCCTTTAGATGTTAAAGAATCTTCCTAAGTATGTTAATAAACCTTATTTGGTTTGCTGGGCTAATACATGACTTATTAACATCTTATAAACACATTGATAATGTTTGTTAATATGTTAATAAAGGTTTTTAAGGAATCTTATTATAAACTGTTACCAATTTTTTTTTTTTTTTTTTAGTATTCTTAAAGTATAAACTTTAAGTTCAATATATATAATACATAAAAGAAAGAATTTGAACTCACATTCTCCAGGAAGAGTTCAGGGTGCATCCCTTTCACAAAGTGCAGGGCAAACATCAACTGGTCAGCCTTAGAGAAATAAAAAATAAAAGTCATTTTTTTCAGTCTCTTTTATGGCAAATCACAATATTTCATCCCCCAGACATGAAAAAGATAAATGAAAAGAAATGTTGGTTTAAGTGTAAAAGATTGAATTGATATAGCCTGAAAACTAGTTTTGAAAAGTTTTAAAGGGCAAAACAACTCCCACAAATTAAAAAAAAAAGTATGTTTCCTTGTCTTTAACAGCTTCAAAAATATAAACCAAGACAAATGAACCAGTCATTTATCAGGAAACCTACACCTTCTAAAATGAAGACATAGAGTCCAGGATTACCATAGAAACAGATGTTGAATGCTCCCAAATTTCTGGGATTTCTACTGTAATTGATACATGAGGAATAAATAGCCATGACGTTATTTATATACCTGCATTAATGATCATCAAACTCCTTTCTTTCTATAGTATAAGTCTGCCAAATTGGAACATTCACAATGAAATCCAAACCAGTCATTTGCAGAGTTGTCATGCGGAATTATGTAAATCTAATTTTTATGCACTTAAATTCCTGGCAAGGACAAGCAAACTGAAATGAGTTTGCAAGAGAGTTACATGTCTCAATTTGCAGAAGCGGCAAAAAAAAGGCTAAAAATAAAAGTGTCCACGTTAGTCTTAACTGTTTGACTTCTGATACCAGCATCTGGAATTACTTACATTTTGAACATCATTTGATATTTAATAAAAAGAGTGGTCAGATATCCTAAAAAAAACCCTGCAGATTTAGGGAAACTGAAAGGTTGGTGTATAAAAGATTTAAAATATAAACTGCAATAAGTTCATTAGTGGTTTAATAGCATTTTTAATTGTGCCCAATTCAAAATCTTTTAATCTTTGTGTGGATTAGCTAGGCACTGAGATGAGAGCTAACAAGTATGTGTGAGGGTGACAGAACAGCATGTCTGAAGGCCCTATGTTAATAATGCATTGGTACATGATGAAAATGTAAAACCTTGTGTGGCTTTTGGGTGTGGACATATTCATTTTCAAATTATAACAAAGTTCAAGAAGAATATAGCTTAAAAGTATTGTGAATAAGCACAGTAAGAAGTACAGTTAGGACTGATGCGCATAGAACATGGTAAAAAAACATAGATTTCTTTGAGAATGAAGAGTTTTGATATTAGACGAAACTCATCATCGATATCGTGAGCCACGTATCGCGTATTGTATCGTGAAGTACCCAGTGATTCCCAGCCCTAGTTCATAGGGTGCAAGACCATCAAACAATTAAACCCAACTGCAATTTTTTCTCCACAACAAAAGATGGTTTTTCGTCTCAGTCGATCATTATCTCAGCGTTTTTGTATTTTTAAAATGTTTTCACAAATGTTCACATGAAAGGTCTGAAAAAGAATCAGGAAAGAAAGAATCAACTTTCTGCAAACTAATGCATATTAAGAGGTTGTAGCAACACATGAAATAGAATCTGGTTGCAGATCCTCTCACACTTCAAATAAATTCCAATTTGTCTTTCGGTTACACGTATAAAAAAGATGTATCTTGATTTTCACTTCTGTATCTAGTCACATTTGAGGCTCTCTCTTGTATCGCAGAGCCTCTCTTGTTTTACGTTTTTATCCACCTTCATCCGTTCGCTTGATCCTGCCCCTTTGTACTTTTCCGTTATCTCTGCGCCACACGTGCACATGTTGACACAAGCTGTGACAAAGTAGTGCAATGTTTTCTCATTGCTAATAACTGCGCTAATGCAGTGTAATGCCTGGATGTGTGTTTGGGTGTAACAGTTCAGCAAGTATGCGATGCGATCAGCAGTTAACACTCGCCTGGGCTGCTTGAAATTCATATGAGCATACAGGGAGCACAAGAGAGTGAATATACAAGTACACACAGAGGAGCCACGCTGCCAGGTCCATGTAATGACTGCTGTTGCTCAATATTTGACATTTAATTATAGTGTTAGCTCAACATCGTTACTTGTAGGAGGGAAACATATGTGTGGTTATTGGGTTTTACAAGTAAACTAGTTTTTCTGATGAAACTGATTCAACTTTCGGTGCATCTACAGGAGACGAAGAAGACCTCTGTTTATGAATTAATAACAGCTATCTTTGGTCTTTCATTTGAAGCAATAGTCCCCAACCTTTCTCAGGCTATGGACTATTTTGATGTCAGACAAGGTTTTAAAAGAACCGGCCAGCACAAGGGTGAAGTGGGTGTTCAATATTTTTTTTAGTTTCCCTTAACTTTTGAGGATAAAGTTTACTTTCCTCTTTTGTAAAATATCTGCAGCTGCTTTAAAGCTGCACTAGATTTTATGTAGGAACCATTAAAATGTGATATAGATGTTTCTCTTAACCCCTAACTGTCAAAGTGGAAGCAAAAATATCTGTCTCGTCCGACTTTTACAGTGCGACGGATAATAAAAAAAGTGACTAAAACTGGATATCCAAATATATTAATTATTAAATGTGAATCCACCTTTTGAACAACTTTATTAGCAGCATTCTTGTAACATTAGACAGCTGGTTGCTGAATATTATGCAATATTATTATGGTCTATGTCAGGGGTCTTTAACCTTTAATGCAAAAAGAGCCATACGATCCAGTTTCTTATGAACTAAAACCCAACGAGAGCCGCATGGTCCCCACCTCAAATAAAAAAATTCAATTTATGTTTTTGTGGCCATTAAGCCATTTATAATAAAATATTCCTTTAAAAATAATCTCTACAATTAAAATATTCCTTATTAAATTAACTTTTACTTTTGAAAGCAGCCAATACAAGTTCCTTTCAAAATAAAATGCATCCTATGTTTGATGAGATCCTCCAGATGCAGAAGATTTACTTGAACCTAAAATGCATAAATGTCTTTTCTATCATTGTGACTTTGGTGTTCCTTCATATTTTTCCTCTTTTTACAATAGAATAAACACAACAACTTTGGTGTAAAATGCAGATATATTTTTTAAATAAATTAAATAAAATGGTGATAGTAATAGTGATAATAATCCACTCTGATAGTAGATTAAACCTTTTATCATCACTTTGCTCAGTTTTGTTAAAAATCTAAGTATAAATAACAAAATGTACTTAATCAAAGTCAATGAAACAATACAACAAAACCACTATTTATTAAAATTGTCTGCATTTTTCTTAAAAGCCAAAGAGCCACAATGGAGGAGAAAAAAAGAATGTGACTTTGGAGCGTCAGGTTGCAGACTCCAGGTCTAATGAGAACAACTGTGCATGTTTGGAGAAAACACTCCTGATTTTTGTCTGTTAAATTCAACTTTCTTTACTCTACTTCCTGTTTGGCTCCTTTTTTTTTAAAAAGAAAATTTCCAAATATGTTTGTTTTTGGTAACATTTTTTGGCTTGGGAATTTTAATTTAACAGTCAGCGGATGGATTTTCAACCTTTTCATCCAAGCAACTTGACATCCATCTACAATGAGTGGAATATGGAGAGAATCCAGTTGTTTTCCAAAATAAAACTGCCTTTAGAGATTATAAATAAAACTGAAAAAATTGAGGTCGTTATTTTTCTCTGTGGCCCAGTAAAAACTGTCCCATGAACTCGTACCCGTTCAAGGCTTGGGGGTTCGGGACTACCAATTTAAAGCTGCATCTTTACCTTCAGATGACCACACACACTTGCCTACACGAGAAAATAAAAATAACTGTTTCAGTTTAATCTCCAGACTTCAGAATTCAGTGTTTTCTTATCTCTTGCGGGAGTCACTTTTGAAAAGTAACCTGCAATAGACAAAATCCGTGGAGTAGTCAACATTTTTTTGCAATAATAATTGATGTTTTAAGACTTTAAAATCTCTAACTACAAACTCTATACACTTTTCTTAAAAAAGATGAACATTTTTCCACTTGTTTTTCCTGTTTAAGCTCTCAAAGTTCAAAGTTTTGTAGAAAAATAGGTCCAGTAATATAGAATAACACTCAAGATCTGATCATGATAAATGTTGCCAGCTGGACAGGAGAAACAGCATGAAGGATATTGATTGACAATGGTCTACGGCCAATCAGGAACCAGATTAAAATGATCTGAAAAAAAAATAAAATAAACAAAAAACTAAAGAAAATTGTACTAAAAAATCCACAAAACAGTCTGACTGTCAAATGTTACAATCACGTTATAGTGAGCCATCACTCAATACTACAAGAATTAAAGCTTATATTTCTAAATAGGAGAGAACTGGTGCACATATAAATTATAATAATGTGAAAAGCATCAATAGTAATCCATTGTGATTGACCAAATCAGATAGCATCTTTATTAATCCCAAAGAAAATTCAATACTGGCCAGATGTTTGCATTCAGCAATCCTCAGATATCAAATAAATGAATTAAAAATACAATAGCTTAATAAGTGTCATTTGTTCCTGTGTGACTCTGTAATGAATCTGCAACCTGAAAAAAAATGAAGATTTTACTGTTGGAATAAAATGGACTTTCAAAAAAAAGAAAAGTAAAATAGAAAAATCATTAAAGTGAATTAAATAAGCCTTTGTTTAACCACTGCACACTTATCATCGAGTCTGCACCAAAATAAATATCAGAGTTTGTGTATTTTAAACTGAATAGCTTTGTCTATTATGTGGCTGGAGCTCCAGAAAATCCAATATTTGAATAAAATAAATGTACACTTATATCAGTCATTTTGTGTTTGCACATTTGACATTGACTGGAATGTCTCACTTACTAAGCAGTACTGAGCAAAAGTAAGGTCAGTACTTCCTTATTGCAAAAATCCAGAGTAAAATGAGGAGTGCTGGTTCTGCATATGTGTCGAGTGTTTGTTACCTTAAAAAGTGAGCGGCAGACATATTCATACACCATGTTCTTCAGGTTGGCCTGCAAAGCAGCAATCCGGAATTCTGTGTTTCCCTCTTCCTAAAAACACACACATATCCTTAAGATTTAGAGTTTTACACTTTAACATGCTTCATCTACATTAGGTTACCTTTCTTTTTTAAAGGTCAATAAATAATAACTACGACATATGGTGAGTGTGTCGTGTTTTTTGTTGTTTTTCTGAAGAAATTCTGTTTATTTATCCAAACATTTCTGAAAAGGAGTCCAACTGTCGCAGGAGTCAGACGCTGGAGCTCTGTACAGTATGAAGTGAGACTCATTTGAAGTTATGAATGAACTCCCAAAGGGGCCAATCAGCAATCAGGAGTCTGTTATGTCAGCCAGAAGAGGGTACATTTCTTACATTTCTCTTTCTGATCTCAGGAAGCATCTGGAGCAAATTAAACTTTATCATGCAAAACAATGAGCATCGGAACAGGAGGAAGTTGATGGATCAGTGCACCTGCTCTGACCACAAGTGAACCCCAGACATGGAGCTGAGCTGACACACATGACACTACCTCCTGAATGGGGAATGAAAGCTCCACCTCAAAACTATACTATGTAAGAGTGGAGATGAGATGAACACACACACATATATATATGTGTGTGTGTGTGTAAATAAGACAGCAATTTATATCTGCTAATAACATTTCTCTAAGTGAAGAAGCATAAAACTTACTTTAAAAATGATAACACCGCTGCTATGAACCTATATAAATGTCCTTTTCAAGTGTTGCTATAATACAGCAGCTGCTGTGCATTCATGCAGCACTGGGATGGAAACTGCAGTAGACTACAGCAACAGCAAGATAGTTCATTTAATTTCTAAAGAAACCCCCAAGGGAGTGTTTCTTTTTGCCAAACTCTAGATAGATGCAGTATGTAACTGATTTTATTTTTGCTTAGAGTTGACGTATGAACTCTAAGCACAGAACACAGATGTTACTCTATAGTGTTCAAGTTAACAATAATTAGTAAAAACCAGTAATGTTTTATCGTTTCTGACTCTATAATTGTTTGCTTTGGCATAAAGAATCCCAATTTCATCAAGATTTATATACTTTTTTAAAATGTATGACTGTATATTATTGATACAAAATGTTTGCGTATACGAGTTACATTACTACCTCATCCATGAACAACTCAAAAATCTCACTCTGATCATCTTTTAAACTATTGTAAACAAGTTCCCAGTTTTCTTTTAGTCATTAATATACCATTTTTAGCTAAAATAAAAAACAGCATTTTTCTAGGACATAATTTCTGCTGAGCAGCAGTAATTCTTCGGAAATTTGAAACAGAAATGTTTGTATGAAGCAACCCCGCTCCCTCTTCCCCTCACCTTTGCTTGGGGCCTGCCCAGTTGTTTTCTACATCACAAATATGCTCTTTTTCAAGTGGAATTACTACTTTTGCTATTAATTCAGAACGGTTTGCATAAAGAAATGCAATTTTAAGATTCATTTTCATAATACTTGTCCTTCAACAACAGAAAAATGCTATTAGATCATGTTAAAAAAATGCTTGTAATAAGAGTGTTTTTTTTAAACATGAAAAAAATTGTTTTACAAAATCATGACATAGGAATCTGTAGGATGCATAGAGATCAAGTGACCTCAACAAACCCTAGAAGTACAGTACCTATTCTCATTTATACAGAAACTAAATTGAGGCTTCACTAAATATGGGGAAGCTGTTAGAAAAATTGTTTTCTAGTGTTAACATTCGAAAAGAGTTTCTCTTTATCAATCAAAACAAAAATAAATTACTTTCGTCACATTATATGTTTTTGTGTAATGAGCCTAACTCTAACACTATACAAGTGTATGAACTATGCAAAAAAGACATATCCCTGTAATATTCTTTTGCATAATATTTTTGTGAGAAAAAAAAAACAGTTTCCAGTTACCTTTTTGGCCTGAAGAGCCCTTTGGAAGAGGCGCAGGAAGGAAGCCAGGCTGAAGCGGTACATGTTGTTAATCTTTGACAAGTCCGTGATAACAAAATACATCTTGCTGGCACTCTCTGCAAGAGGTAGGTAAGCATCCCTCTCCTTAAATAAGAAGAATAAAGAAAACAAGAAAAAAAAGCAAAAAACAAAGCAGATAATATGAGCTGACAAAGAACGAGAAGGAAAAGGTCATCCTAAAGAGATGCAGGAACTTTGTATGCTGCACAGTGATGTAAAAAAACAGCCAACGACATATAAAAAGGAGAATTTTATTTATTTAGGTTCTAAGAAAAGACGTGATGGAAGAGGAAAATCGGAGTAAGGCAAGAGGTGCGTAACAGAAACTCAAAACAGGGGAGAGGTGATGCATTGAGAAACAGAGAAAAGTGAATCACTGCTTCTGGTGAAACACTACACTCTAGAGGATCATGTTGTAATGCATCAATACATCCATACCCATTCACCTGAGCTATCTGTGCTGTGTCAATCCACCAATCAGATCTTTGTTGCCAATTATAGAAAATAATCCAACACCACGGCGGTCGGGGATGAACTCTGAATGCTTCACTCAATGGGATTTTAGGAAAAGAGGCTAAAGAGAAAATCTGTATAGCTTTTAAAAGAAAAAAAAATGTGCATGTGGGCTTAAATTCACAGAATAGAATGTGTGCTGTTCTGTTTTCCCAGAGTCCCTTATCTTCTTCATCTCTAACTGTCACTGCCTGTTCTTTGTCGTGCGTGTCCCTCTGCCAAGAGCCTCACTTGCATTTGCTTGCAGAAATATTCTTTCCCTCTTATCAGCAATGTCGGTGAGAGTAACAATAGTTGTGAAGCAAAACGTCCAACTAAACCAACTGCTTCCAAGTGTTCTGATAAGGCAGAGCTATTACACTCTTGTAATCTGCCATTTTATACTGATTCTCTGGGTATTTTTCAGCCGCGGCAGAAATAGTTCAGCATGTGAAGCTGGTCGACTGTTTCATTTCTAACTGGTTAAAGTTAACTTTTTGCAAACAACATTACTGATTTTTTAACCTCCTACTCTTTGGTCTTCTGCTTTGCTGAGATAATCCCTCCCACCTCACAGGTGTGTCACATCAAGATGCTGATCTGACATCATGATTAGTGCACAGGTGTGCCTTAGACTTCCCACAATAAAGATACATTCACTATCACACATTTAGACAGATTTGTGAATAATGTTTGAGAGAAATGGTAATATTGTGCATCTGGAATGAATTTCAGATCTTTAAGTCCATCTGATGCAAAAACAAAAGTGTTACATTTATATTTTTGTTGAGTGTATCTTGGAATTCCCTTCTTTTGTTGTCACGTCAGATCAATTCCATTAAATGTTTTAACCTTAGAACACGTGATTTAAAAAGTTACACCATCAATTTTGCAGGGTACTTTTAACCGATATAATATACCCAATAAAAAAATGTACTTGTCATAAAAATAAATCAAAATATGACAACACATGAGTAGTTTTATTTTATTTTTAACTTTGGGTTATGTAACAAAATGGAAAATAAAAACATAGGAAAACTTGCTTCATAATTACTGAAAAATTAAGAAATAAATTAATCCCTTAAAAAAATGATACTGGGGAGTTAGCCTTTGGTCCACCCATTCCTGGGACATGTGAGACTTTATCCAGGGACCCATGACACAGAAAAATGCACCATATTGAGAACCATACAAATACTTTTGCGCGTGGAAAAAATCACCTAGCGATAGTTCTCTAGGGTTAAACCTCAGGTCAAGAAGTGTCCATTAATAAGTCATAATTGGCACCTAAAACATAAGCCTCAATATTCTATAATATTGTGCTCATATGAACACCAGTTAGTAACTGGAAAAAACTATAACTCAGAACATAAATTGACAAATGTTATTCCATAATTTATCACATCAGCAAAAATAAATTGTCCTTTCAATGACTCTAGGATGGATATGCCAGTATCACTATCAAATTTTACCATCAATGGCAATATTGATATTAATTTTTTTAATAGCTTTTAATCAATCTTTTTGTCTTGTTTACTTTAATGCCAGATACAAAACAAATATGTTTAATAATTGTATGATTGTAAGAGGTGATAGTGGTTAATTCCCTAATTAAAGCAGTCTAGGAAATTACTTTATTACTTTGAAACAAACTTCATCTGGACAAAAACAAACGGTAAGAGGTGAACTTTCTCTCTAAAATGATGCTTTGGATCACTAAACATGATGTTTAGCATATATATTACTTTCTTCTGCTGGTTAGTTATGGGGTAAGGTAGCTGTCAATAAGAAATATATTCATAAAGAAAACGTTGCATTTCTAAAGACAGTTGTATTTATAAATACAAAGCTGTGCACAAATTTATATTTGGGCACAATTTTGCAGAGAAAATATGAACACAACATATAGTCTTAGTTTAACATTTGTCTTTTCAATAATACTTTTCTTTGTTTAAACTGTAAAAAAATACAGGCATACACATCAAGCAGCAATTCGAATTCAAAACAAAGTAAAAGTCATGTTCTTTTTTTTGCAAACTTGGACACAAAATATAAATTTGTGCATAACTTTGTATTTATGAATAAGAGTTTTCCTTTATGAATACAACTTTTTTTTATGAATATGTTCTTATTGATAGCTACCTTATCTTAAAGTTAGTCCTCATTAAACAGCTGCAGCAGAGTGAGGTGTGGGTTCTGTAACAGATACTAGAAAACGCATCACACCACGTATTAATAGTCAGTTTATTTAAACTAAAAATATAAGATTAAAGCACTAATCGTTGGTTTATTATTTATTTCATAATTGACCGTATAATTGGGATGATGCCCTTTAACTGAAAACTTCTGATGATGGACAACTTTAAAGGCATTACCCCTTAATAAACAAACTCTGGCAAAAATGTACCTCACTGATAGAAAAACTCAAGATAGTATTTTTTTCTTGATTTTGGCAACCCTGCTACATATTTGATCCTGTAGACAAACTGTACCTGGTCCAAGGATGTCTGCAGCTTGTGCGATTCCACCAGAGACTCCTGGATCAGAGCGCTGCTCGCCTTCGTCTGGTTCAGACTGTCGATCAGCTCTCTGTTCTCCAGTATATTACCTTGAGCTGTCGCCAGAGTCTGTCATGGGGAGAAAGCGAATAGAAATGAGTTGGTACTAAAGGGGTGGAGGTTCACATAACGGGGCATAAAGCATGCTGCTGTTTTGTTTCTATCATGTTGCTAAAGTCTGTGATCTGATAAATACTGCAAGAGAAATCAATTCTGTTTGTGCCGACTCGAGTGAGGCGCAGATCTCTTTTCCTTTAAAAGGCATTTATTAGGTGCCACGACTCTCCCACTCAATTCTGCAGAATCTGTTCTGTGAAAGGAAGTGATAAAACGTATTCAATTAAATTCAAGTAAAGTAGATGAGAAACTAGCCGAGCATGGAAATGTCAAGTCTAATATGCTACTACAATTCAAGGATAATTACATGTTTAATACTACTGAGGCACTGACGGGCAGCTTTTGGCATCGTCTGAAACGCGCTTCAGCGTGCTCGTGTTTGCATTTTTCTTTTCTTTCCTAATTCTGCAATTTCTTAAGCCACTGACCAGCCACACCATGCATGTTATTGCTGATCAGTTGTGAGAACTCGCAACCTTTATGTCAAGAACTCCCAGCTTTATTCTTTAGTGACTTTTTATAAATGAAAAGTTTTGTGAAATTCCAGGCTGATTTAAAGACTCACTCTAAAGAAAACGGGGCTGTTAGTGTGGCATTTTTCTGATGATAGAGAACATATATAAAGAAAATTAAGCCCTGCTCCATTCTGATACATTGACTTGCAGACAATAGATGCATTAACGTCTTTATTTACCTCATCTGAGATGCCATCTGAATCCAAACTGTACAGCTGGACAGCTCCATTATTGTTCGTCATTTCTGTTGTATTTCTAATTTTAGGTTGGGCTTGTGAGGGACTGTAAGCTAGCGGGGGTATACGAAGCGTCAATAGTCCCACACACAACTCAGAGGTGAATTTCTTATGAACTACTGTTGATCAGCAAAAACTATGTCAGAGAAAACGGCACAATTTTTTTGGTTTTGGCCTAAAATAAGATAATAAATATAAGACGACTGGGAATGCTTTTAAAATAGATCAAAAGATGATCGGATTAAAACTTCAATACCAAATCTGACGACTGAAACCGGACCAGCTGGGATCAGGAAGCAGGATGTCTGCTTGTTTAGTCCAAATATCAAGATGGTTCTTCCTCAGAGGGTTTGTTTTTGCAATCACTGACTGCATCTGAGAACTGGACCGAGCGAGTGGGACCTCACTCATAGATAGTTTACTCCAGGCTTAAACCAAATGAGGTTAATTGAGTCGCTATTTTTTCCCAATACGCACGTCGCTTTATTTTAGGAAGACATTGTCAGTGAGCAATTGGTCAGAGTCAATTTTTCTATGGCAACTATTCTGGCCAATCAGGAGCAAGCGTGTAGAAGTCCATACCCTTACAGTTTCAATGCAGGCTACACTAAATCAGTCAATCGAACGTTTTAAACGTTGGGCCAGCAGGCACACCTACTATTATTGAGGCATCTGACTGGCCAGTTTATAATTTGAATAACTACCATTACAGAAAAAAAATATGAAAAGAATGATTAGGATTATCAAAAACATTGAAAAAAAAAGTAGCAGGGCAAGAATGTTTTTATGACAAATAACACGACTAGTAATAGCTGTTCATTTCTCAATGGAAGTCTATGGGATTGTGGCTTCTTGGAGCCAGCAGGTACTTCCTGTTTGGAATCTCAGGGGTGGAGGGGTCACTCAGTCCAGTTCTTCTATAAAGTCAACTGTTATGATCTTAAAAAGGAACACTGAAAAGCCACACATTTGCAATCTGTTAAAATACACAGAAATAATGTATGCAGCTAAAATTTTTGGCAATATATATTTTATTTCTTTAAACTGAGACAGAGCTGTGTTTAAGCAGATAATTTGATGAACTTTTTATCTTTGCAAATACTGTCATTTATATTATCAATGACAAATTAGGAAAAATTACAGCTTTTAACCTGTAGACCACTATCAGATAGTTTAAGATGTAACTTTTGTCATTAATAAATAATTTTGATGTTAATTTGAAAATGTATTTACAAAAAATAATAAAGTTTTGCTACATGATGTGAAAAAATCAAAGTGAAAATGAAACTTAAACTTGATCTTTTTACATGAAATTTATGGGAAAACAATTTTTCTCTTTTTTATAATTTAGTCAAACAGCAACATTAACTGATCTTTCTGTAATAAGAAAATATTTTCACAGCAGTATATTAAATTAAAATAAAAGCACAGTCACAAAGCCCCCCCAACAGTGCATCGATTGGGGTGAGAGGGGCTACAGGAAAAAAAGCTCTCCTCCAGCACCACAGAAACACGGATCGATAAAGAGCAGTGGTCCTCTTGGCTTCGCTGAAGCGCTACATCAGATAAGTTTGGCAGGAGAAGTGATCACGGCGTTAGCCACTGCTCCTGCTCGGTCTGAACACAGTCCACCACATTCTCATGAGGGAAGTGAGTGGGAGTTAGCAACAACAAGGTCTGCAGTCTCGTGGGAGCTAAGAAATCCAAGCTGGCAGAAAATTAGGTTTCAAAATGATTTCCTCACACGTTGCATCATGAACTTGTACAGAGTAGACCTTCACTTAAAGTTTACCTCCAACAGAGATTCTTCCAACTGAGCCAACTGTATCTTCTTATCCTCTTCCTGCTGCAATAATCTTGTTTTTTCTGTCTCCAGCTCCGGCTTCTCCTGCTGGATGGTCAAAGCTAGAAGCTGGTAGACAAACACACTATCAAAGTGATGTCCAGCAGGACTCCAGACAGACTACATGGAAAGAATTAAATGAAGAACTATCATAACACAATGAAGTCCTTAGTCACAGGCACTTGCATTGGGGGGTTGCAGGTTTTTGGGTGAATTTTTAGGGGCGCGCAGGTGAGGTGCTTTGTCATGGGATGTCATGATAATGGAGCGTACTATTGGGGTTCATGTGGTAGGTGTGTGAAATATTTGTAAGGATAAAGTAAGTTAAACAAACTTAGGATGTACAAGTGATGCTGTCATATGATGTCTTTACGCCACACTCTAGTATTAGTAAGGTGTAAGTACTGGCCTGTACATGAAATCTTTACTGTGTGCATGTGATACGCTCATACAATTACTACTCTGGCTATTTTTTTTTTTTTCAGATTATCAGATTATCACGTCAACAGCACTAACGGCTCCTTGTGCAGTCTGCAGGATTCGGTTGAAAAAAATATAAAATCTATAAAATCTGTTTTATAATCTCACCTTTGAATGTTTAAATGTATAAGTTCACAACAACCCGTCGCCTGCAGCATGCCCATAGACAAATATTCTCACTCTGTTGGTAAACAGGTCAACAATTTTTAATGACTACATAGGCATGAATAAATGATTGGTAATTGTGTATGTACAAATATTTGTGTAAGTGTAAATATGTATTAGCGCAGATTTCTGTACATTTAGATTCTCTTGTTTATAAACTGTTTTTTCCTTTATTTTTTATTTTTTGCCTTCGTTGTCTGGAAGGCTGCAGTTAACTTTAAAATTTAAGTTAGTAAAGAGGGTGGGATTAAATAAGTTTTCGTTTAACTTCTTCCTACCTCTTTTTGAACACTATATTCTGTTGTACTTGATTTTGGTTGCTATTTTGTTGTGTGTTATGACGGTTTCTAAATAGTATTCAAAATAAACTGAAAACCATCAGTCTATGACCTTGATATCTTGTGAGGGGCACGCCCATTTTTTTGCCTGCAAAAAGACCATATCCACCTGTAGGGGCTGTTGTGACTTAAGAACCTCCGACCTGAACCCTCATCAACTGCCTGGCCTTTCAGTCTAGGTCGTGTTTGTGTTGTCATTTGTTACCTGTCCTTTCAAGCCGGCCCTGGTGGTGGTGAAGTTGACCTCTGTAACCACCGAGGCAGCATCAGGAGGGATGAAGGGACTCGGGTTTCGCGTTGCCAGAAACAGACGGAAGTCCTCGTTGTAATCAATAACTTTGTCTCCAATTTGAACCACGTATCTGGGGCCTATAGGTATGTGGGAGTTCAACATTAAGAGAGTCACTTAACAACATTTACTGTTCCCCTTAGAATTGGAACTGCCTTTAAGGCCCACTTAAACTCTTGTCTTCTTTCCTCTTATTTTTCCTTTTATTTCTGTCTTCAAATTCTGCAGTGCAGCACCGCCATGCTTCTCGTCTCCCTCTCTTTTTTTTCCATCATGTTCAGCAGTTTACACTTTAAGTGGATAACTTGCCCTTTTGAGCAGTTCTCCTGCCCCCACTCTTTCCAATTCAGCTTCACATCGACTCTCCCTGGATGCTTCACAGACCGATGAATCACTCTCATTTTCACAGGTACATTTTCAGCCGGCGTTGGCAGGTGTGTGATTGATATGCAATTATTTAAACTCAGGATTTAAAATACCAATGATTATATCAGAATCTACTAAATTTTTCTACAGTATTAGAAGAGATTGTTTGAGTTTATTTAGAGATTATTTCATCTCTTAAAATACAACTTGTAGTGTTTGCATTAACAATTTAACCTATAAAAACCGAAAAGAAACTAAATTTAACTAAGAGACACTGCATGGTGAATTTAGATGGCACTAAAACTGTTTTTATATTGGGGCAAACAAGAAAAGTAGCTTACATTTGTTTTTATCTCTTTTAGACACTTCTTAGATTAAATTATGTATGTGAAAAATACAAAAGTAAAGATGTAAATTTGACTTGTTTGTATACAGTAACTGTGAGTTTTTTTCCACAACTCAAAAAATGTTTGGTGAATGAAGCAGAATTTTGAATTTTTATTTTCTATTCATAAGTCAATTAAGTCCTCATTGATCCAGGCGACGTTTTTTTTTTAAGTTGAGTCATAGCATCTGGACTTAAAATCTTTCTAGAAAAGTTTCACCACTAATCCAACTGGCTTCATAAGTCTGAGTGGTGCTGAGTTCAAGCCCAGTGGGTACCCACCTGGAGGATAAACGTGGGGCTTGAACCCAGCCCCACTCAGACTGATAAACCCAGTTTTAATGAAATGTTTCAAAGAAAGACAATTTTAAGTCCAGATGCTATGACTTAATTTCTATGTAGGAAGGGAAAAGTTAAACAACTCAACCTCAGGTTAAATGCAAAGAGTAAAAATCACTCTTTCATTAAAAAACAAACAGGCAGCAGTCAAAAGCAGCCATCTTCAGGCTTTATTGGATCTAAAGCAACAGCAATAAACATTTTTAATTGGGATGAAACAAATGAGGTAGGGGGAGTCTTGTGTAACTCCATCCCCCTCCCTCAGGCCACATATCTAAGATGTAATTAATTAAAATTAAACATTCTTTTAGGCAAAAAAGACCAAAATTATTATGTGGTAATTGACAGTGTGAGTTTGTGTCTATACCTTGGGCTATTAGGTCTCTTCTCAGCAGTGGGTAAAGCACAGGTTCCACACCATCCACCTCCTGGATGATGAGCGTTTTTTCCAAATCGAACAGCGAGCTCCAGGGATGTTATGAAGTTGTTATCCTGCAAACAGCAAGGATAAAAACACACATTTAAATAATAGTGTATTATTCTACCTGGGATGGATCTTCATCTGGACAGAGCACTGAACTCATTAAAATAAATACATCATTTTTCAGTTGAAAGTTTAACAGACTTTATTTTTCCGTGTAGAAAGGCCCAAGGTCAGCTCAATGCAAGATAGAATCCCACCAGGAAGAGAAATTACCATCGACTATTCATGAGAACTGAACTGAATGACCCCTTTTCCATTGTGTTACTAACAAGAAGTGTCTGCGGGTTCAAAGAAAACCAACAGACTTCTGAATAAACAGCTATTTCTCTGTAAATATATTTTTCAGAATTAATTTTTTTTTAACATTTTCTTTATTTTATTTTAATTATATTTTTCTCTGTAGTGAAAGTAATTCAAGTTATTAACTGACCAATCAGATGACATTAACCAACTGGTACAACTGGCACTAAAATAGGAACAAAAATAACATTTCTAAAATAAAAAATAGTCTCTTTTTGTCCAGATTCCATGTTGTTTCCTTCTGATATAAGGCCACTTACCAAAACCTTTTAACCATGTGATCTGGCTCATCTGTCAAGTTTTAGAACCCTTTGTGGCCCATGAGTCAAAAAGTCCACTCCTGTCCTATCAGGTTCATTTATTTTCTTCTTTGTCCCTTTTTGGTGTCACGGGGGTGCCGGAGCCTAACCTGACAACTGATGGGTGAAGGCAGGGTCCACCATGGACAGGTTGCCAGTCTGTTGCAGGGTCTCAATCACACACATTCACTCCTGGGGGAAATTTAGAGTAACCAATTAACCTATGAAGCATGTTTTTAGATGGTGGGAGGAAGCTGGAGTACCCAGTGAGAACCCAAGCATACACGGGGAGAACATGCAAACTCCACACAGAAAGATCCCAGTTGGTGTTTCTGATCCCCCAGCCAGGATTTGAACCTTATTGCTGTGAGGTAAGAGCGCTAACCACTGCGCCACCGTGCAGCCGTCCTATCAGGTTATGATTCAAATTACCAGCCCATTTAAAAAAAAACCTGACATTTATTATATTGAAGGAAGTAGCAACAAGAAAACGCATGTGGATTACCAGAGAGTGTCAGATACGTCCTGAAGAATATACTGTATCTACCAAATCTCTTAGAAGAAATGTTTACTTCACAGGCTTGATGGGTTCAGACTTGTTGACTGATGTGAAGAAAGTGTATCACCTATGCGCAGGAGTGTTGAAAGGAAGGTGTTTACCTGCTGATTGATAACCTCTAGTCTGTGCTCCTTGAGATGTGTCCGCAGCCACTCTGTCGCTCGGGATGATGGGTCGATCAGGAATGGGCAAGCAACACTCTGTGAAAAAAACAGTTAGAAAACACTTAATTTTTGAGTGTGTGAATGTCTTTCAAGTCTTTCCCAGTGCTGAAGTAGTAATAATTTATAATTGCAAAGGGATTTCTACTATAGTGACATTATACTGAGCGTCATGGATCTGAATCAATGGATCTTTGTACCATATTTCTATTTTCTTTGTCTCCCTTCTTTTACATGATTGTATCACACATACAGCAGTCATTTAAGCTTATTTAAAAGAGTTTATTATAAATAATTGCTATAAACATCTAATTTGAACAATAAAATGTCTTTCTTTTCTATTTCCAACTTAAAAAAACAATAAAACTGAACTTTGTGAAGGGTAGCCCATTTATCTTTAAATTTAACAACAATAAATTATCTTTTCTCTCAACACAAGAAAGATGTTTAGATATTTAAGAGTGGAAATAATTCTTTAAAAAAAGGAAACATAAAATGTGTCACCGCCACACAGAAATGTTATGGGAACACTTTTGTTAGATGGATAAAAAGGGGATGTCACAGCAAACCAAACACTTCACCAGCCTTTCTGATTGCAAAACGGAGGTTTGCCTGATTACCATAACGTACATACCATCAAAGGTTACCATGGAAACCATCACATCCACACATCGAATCAAGGATTCCAGAGTAAAGAACTAAGAGGTTTAAGAAACACTACAAATCTCAAAGACACACAGATGCTAGAGAGGGAGACTAAAAAAAAGCTAAGAAAAAAAAAAAAAAAAACTAAGAGTGGACTCTAGGGCTCAATGATGGAACTGAATCTTACCTGTACTTTGAGCGAATTGATCTGACAGCAGCAATCATGAACAATCCAAAAACACAATGCAGGCAAAGGTCATCAAGAAAGGTAGAAGTCTTGATGCAATTTTACTCTCGAAATGGTTTAACAAAACCATAAATAAGATGTGAACAATAAAATTATATGCTTAATCCTGGCCAGATTTCTCTGGTCAAGACAGTTTTGATTTCTCATGAAAAAGCTTGTCAACTATTTTTTTCCCTTTTGTTTAACACAGAATATTTTTTGAGTTTAGTGTTCTCCAAAGCTTTTAAAGTATTTCAGTATTTTCAAATAAGTGATTAAAATCTCTCTCAGTATTAAAGTGTTTGGTAATAGAAAACACTTTTGGAATCCTAACTGATCTGAAACAGTTTACCTAATTAAAATAGTGGCAAAAAAAGAACGATGCATCTTTGTATAAATTAGATGTAAAGTTTTCATTTGAACTGTGTATATTTCCCATACAACTGATATTATGATTTAAAAAAAGCATCATTAATACAACAAAGTGAAACTGTGAAAGGTATTAAAGTGAGGGGTGGAACAAAAAGTGGCATTGTTTGCAGATGATGTGTTGATGTTTTTGCCTGAAAACTCAGAGATAGAGTTGATCACACTGCTGTTGGACTGTTGGGAATTTATCCGGCTAAAAAATTAAACAAATTTCAAACACAGGTGATCACACTGATAATAGTAACCACTCTTCCTTTCGTGGAATTTTGGTGGGTTTTGCTGCTTACCAAGCAATTAAACAAATCATAAAAAATCTGAGAAGTGTTCAAACCTGCAGAATAACCAATGCGTTCTCCATGGAGAGGTCGTCTGACGGCAGGCCCTGACTTTTCCAGATCAGCTGTTCGCTCTCAGAGCAAAGGAATGAGCGCAAGTCAAATTCTGATAAAAACACAAAAAAAGTGTATGTTAGCTTTATTTAATGAAAAACAAATCTAAATCGATTTTATTTTAACTTTAATGTGTTTTTAAATAGTTAAAAAAAATGTGAAAATAATCAAATTTTAATCTGCTTTCAAAAAATCAACAGAAGGAAAGCTTTTTACAAATATCTTCATTAAGCATTAAATGTAGATTTTTAAATTGAAATAGGCTCAAACACCTTTATAAAATCTTTATTTGTAACAGTGACCAATGGACTTGAGTGTCAAACCCCTCCACATGCATGCCTGCATGATTGTAAATATCAACAACACCAGCAAATAATTAAGTCAATTTAAGTTTTTGACTAAATTCTGATTTTCTGTTTATTCTCACCTTAACCTTATTATGGAAAAACTCAAACTGATCACAGCGTTAAAGTGTTAAACATCTCTTAACCACAGAACATGCACACAGTCTAGTTTAGTTTTTCTTCTTTGGACATCCAAGCACATTAGTCTAATAAAATTACACTTATTTGTAACTAAAAGGGCTCCAAGTTGTAAACATGTAAAGTAATCAGTTGCTATTTTGAGAGTTAACAGAAACTTCCAAATATTTAAAAATATAGTAGCAGTGTGCTGTGTAGGTGGTGGCATTTGTGGAGGAAGACGAGCAAACAATTCTACATATGCGGTTTGTGTGTATTAAGAGTGGTAGTAATGCATTTACTCTGGAGCCCGGACTGAGACATCCACGTCTCCAGGCAGTGTCTTCTCCTGTCTTCAGAAGCAGCAGAAAGATAGGTGATGAAGGCGGAAGCAAGTAAAGTCCTGATAGGAAGTGTGTCCAACTCGGTCTTGATCTCAGACATCTGAAAAAGGGTCATACAAGAAAGTGTCGAGTAAACAGGCAAGCTGGTGAGCAAAACAAGGAAAGCAAAGGGGTGTAGTGAGGATTTGAGGGGATCAGGTAAGAAACTCAAAGAAATAAAAGAATGAAAGAAGAGAGAACACCACATGACAACTATGAACTTCTAAACAAGCTTTGCAACACATCGTTCAGTCATGGCTCATGAAATAAACTAATAAAAACTTTCATTTGAATTTCTTTGGAAGCAAGATAAAGAACAACATCATCTATGAATGCGCTGAAGGTAGGATTCCTAAGAATTTGTTCATCTCCTCATCAAAATTTCTAAAGCTGCATATTTTCAAGCATTTGAATAGTTTTTTAGCAGTCGTCTGTCCTTAAATAAGGTTCTGATTTTGTATCATTTATCAGCAGTTAGATTTAAATCAGCTTGTTAGTCTTTTTATAGGGTCAAATCAGGATCATCTGTGAGTGAATTGGAAAAACATTTTGAAAATAGAAAACAGTTTTAACTTAAAAAGTAGACATTGCAAACTTAAAGGAAATATTGAAAAGTTAATAGTTTCAGGTTTATAGTTTCTTTTTTGGAAACAATTAAAAAAATTCTAATTCAAGTTTTCTGTATTTCTTAGATTTTAAAATGTATTAGGTCTGTGAACATTAACGCGTTAACACACGTGATTAATCATCTTGAAGTAATGCATTAATATTAATAAATGCAACTTAATTAAACCTGCGCACTGTCTGGCGCATTGTGACGGTAACATGACAACGCATAGCTGAGCCTTGACTTCAGCGGCAAAAGGCAAGCGATGTAAATGTTAATTGCCAAGATAGATCAAGTAAAGCATCAATTCAGAGCAAAATTTCACCTCCTACCGCTTGTTTTTGTCCAGAAGATGAAGAAAAATGTTTTTAAACAGCCTGCACAGAGATATAAAGAAGTAAACTAAACTTTTTTTTTCTGTTTCTTATGGCTGTTTGTCAGCATCTTTGTTTTTGGAGTAATACTGCAGACATAAAAGTGCTTAGAGATCTGCTCATTTTACTGTGTGCTCACTGTCACAGTTCCAGGCTAACACTTGATAAATGTAAAAAATTTCTGACAATAAAATAAAAAATAAAAAATTCTCTCTGGCCTGTTTTTGTTCAAAAACTGCATATTTTATAACCAATTGCCTAGTAAAACATTGTAATTAATAGTGATCAATCACAACAAAAAGTGTGATTATTCTGATCTTTTATTTTTTTTAGTCGATTCACAACATAATTTAAAAAAAATAAACGTTTTAAATGATTTCATATTGTGATTGTTCACAGATTATAAGTGGTCAGCAGATACTGCAACTAAATAAAAGCAGTTAATTGCGATTAATCGTGATTAATTTTTTGTAAATGATTAGTTCTTTTTTTTATCAAATATATATGTATGTTTTCATTTTCTTGTCAGTATTTTCAAGTTAAAAACTGCTAACATTTTCTATATTCTTTTTCAAATTTACAATCTGTTTTACATTCTCTTTAAGCTGACACTGATTTGACCCCATATCTCTCTTTTCCGT
Organism: Oryzias javanicus; assembly: GCA_003999625.1. NCBI lineage: Eukaryota > Metazoa > Chordata > Actinopteri > Beloniformes > Adrianichthyidae > Oryzias > Oryzias javanicus. The sequence goes on along the minus strand of CM012449.1, from coordinate 13,623,707 downwards.
TGAAAAAGTTAAACAGCATGAGGACATTGACATAAAGCAATCTGGAACTACAATGGAGGATCTAAATGATGTTAGTATCCCTGCATATGTATGTGGGAATGTAGGAAAATACGTGAGTAGAGAGTAAATGAGCTCTGTGGTGCTGGCCTTGAGTGTGCATGTGTGTGTGTGTGTGCACGTGTGCATGCATGTGTGTGTGAGCATGAGATTGAGTGTTTTAATTAAGGCACAGACAGATGCTGTGAAGAGGAGTAAAAACAGCCAGAGGGGACCGGGAAGCAGCCGGATTCCTCCTTCGGTCTCGTACACACACATTGGCGGCCGTACCTCCTGTTGCTCCGGCATGGTAAATGGACTCCCTTTGGAGTACATTTGTAAACCCTCCTACACTTATACGCACATCAGCAGAGCCATAAATCAAGCTACCTGTGCATTCCAGCGAGTGTGTTCTCCAACCAGTTGTGATATGAGCTGCTCGGCGGCGGTGATGGTGTCTTGGGCTTTCGTCACCTCGGCCTCCAGCTTAGCGGCCTCTGCAGTATGACACTGAAACCTCGGGGGGAGAAGGACAGGAGGGGGTGGATATCAGTAATTAAAAGTGTGCTTTATTGCAGGACCGTTGGGGAGTTCTGACAACGATGCGCTGATCCGTGATTATTTAAACACAAATCCAGCTTCCATTGCACATTGAGCAAGGCAGTAATGGAAAACTGCAGTTTTAAGAAGTATGAGACAAAGTAAAACATCTTTCAGTTGTGAGGTTATTTTTAAAAGAGCTTTAGATTATATTATAGCTGATAAGAATGACTTTCTGTAACATGACTACATTTTGTTTACAAAAAAAACACATAATAAAATTGACACACAGTAGATAAAAGAATTAAATACATCTGTCTCAAAAGTGCATTTGTGTCTTTTACTTGATCTTTTCAGAGCAGATTGATTCTACACTTTAACTCAGATCTATATGAAGGCAGAAAAGAGCGTTTATGATGCTCTTTCCTGAGCCAAAAAAGCTATACTTTTGTGGATTTGCCTTATTACTCAGATAGTTCTGTGTCGAAGAGGTCTTTGTTTGAGTAGTTTGAAGCCTCATTCATGTTTAAAGTTTATTGATTGTATCTTAAGATGGTGCTGAAGAAATTGAGCGTTCCCTCGCTATAGTCTCACTGTTTTGCGGATGTTTGCCAGAGTTACATACATTTTAAATTAGTTTTTCCCCTTTTAAAAACTGGACTTATTTTTCTGTGAAATCTTCAACTTTGAGAGTTTAAACAAGCAAAAAGTTTAAAATATTCATGTCTATCTTTTCTTTTACATAATGCCTGTGATAAACAAGAGAACACTGTATTTGAAATGTATGTTTTCCAAAGTATTTTTGAATATTATCTTTTTTATTCATTCTCAGTCACTCAAATCATTATATACCTAAAATAGTTTCTATTATCCAGTTTTTAGTCAAAACAGAAAAAAATCTTGTCATTTTCTGAACTGTAGCGAGACAGTAGTAAACGGTAAATAGAAATTCACCTGTAATGTGTAGGTGTGACTGTTGTCGCGAAGCAACCCCCGTTCCCTTCCCCTCCCCGTTGCTGAGAGCAGAGAGCTTGTGGCCCATCCATATTTTTTTACATAAAAAATAAGACATTTTCCAAATGGTATTTTTTCGTCTGCACCTGATTCACTATGATTTGAATAATTTATACTCAGAAATGCAGTTTTGAGCCAAGAACATGTTCATTTTCATTGAAGTTGGTCTTCAGTATGTTTTAGGAAGCACCACATTTAAAGACAAACATGTTCAACTTGAGAAAAACTAGAAGCTCCAAGATATAAATGTAGACGTGAGAATACAAAGATCCATACTTCTCTTTCAGCTTGTTGACTTTGGCTCCAACATTGTTCAGCTGATCCTCAAGTTTGTTCTTCCTACTTTCCGTTTTTCGAAGATTTCTGGATGAGCAGAAAAGAAACACACAAGAGTACAAAGAAAAGCAAATATGAGACGTTATCTCATGTTTGTCCCCCCTCGATATATTTGAGGCTGGACGAGTTTTTCTTATACATGAGCTGTATGCAAAAACCTAGAATCACATGTTCTCTCACAAGTGTGTAATATTGTTGAAGATCATTTTTTATTAACAACCATACATGGCAAAATAGATAGAAGATTCAGTCTGTACAACACTAAATCTCACCAAGTATTTGTATCCAGTTTAAATATCTTAATGAAAGACTAAACTAATTACTAGTAAATTTTCAATACATCAATTTACGAAAATAAATTCTAAATAACTGGTTAATTTGATCTTGAATAATATATATATATATATTTTTTTATTTTACAAAAAAGTTTCAAGCAGCAGTTTTATTTGTGATGGTAAAAACAGATTTGATTTAGAAAAACATTAGATTTGTTTGACTCATATAACACTTACAGATAACTAATTTTTAGGACAATTTTATTTTAACATGTGTAATTGCAGTTGTATTTTAAGATGATTGTGATTTAGAAATAAGAACAATTGGACTATTGTAGTAATTATTATATATTTTGTGGAAAAAAAGTGTATAAAAATACCTGCTACATGAAGTATAATACCTGTTTTTTAGCACACACGGACAGGTTTTAAAAGTAAAAAAACCCCAACTTTTTAAAATTTAAGTTAATATTTTTCCTAAAAATTTAAGTTAAAATAAACCAGATTTTTTTTTTACTTCAATTTTTGAAAAACAAAAATAAAACAATTTTTTACTGTAATTTTTTTTACTTTGATCTTTAGGGAAAAAATTAAACTTCCATTTTTTTAGAAAAATAAAATTGTATTTTCACTTCAATTTTTAGAAAAAAAAATTCAGTTACTATCTGGTGTGCACCAGTTGTAACCATTTTTTTTTTCTTTTTTTTTAACCTCAATGTACCTTTTGAGGCTCTGACAAACGCTTATTTTAACCCATTTTTCCCATTACTAGAGCAATATACCTAAATGTTATTGTTTACTGTATAATGAGGTTTATTTTGGCTCAAAAAGGCAGCACACAAAAACATATTTTGAGAAATCTTAGCAATTTTACTTGTTCTATAGGCCAACTTTTCATCAATAACATGTTTTTAATATTTTTAATTTAACATTTGTTTTGAGAATTACATGTTTTCCAGTGTGTTCTTACTCCAGAAGTCCAGCTTGCTCTTTTTCCAGTGGTCCTATTCTCTCGAGGACAAAGGAGTATTGGACGTTGGCTTTGACCCAGGCTGCCAGAGGAGCAGCTGCGGCGCTCGCACGCTTTGCATTCTGACAGCAGTAATGGTATCATTTGTCAGAAACAACTCAGGGTTAAGCAGTCACGATGCCTTTTCAAATACCAACAAGGCCAAAAACACATAATCAAGGGAATTCACATCAATATCTACAGTAACAGTCATCCTCCTGAAAGCACTGCTGCCTGACCTTGGGGTCAAAAGAGGCCTTGTTCCTGTTGAGCAGCTCTTCCACGCTCTGGCGAATCTCTGGAGTGATGTTCCGGGCATCAAACGTAGCGATGTCCTTCCTCACACCGCGCTTGGCCAGAAAGCTATAGAGGAAAACCCCACAGAGAGAGAGTTTTCAACGTTCTAAAACAGCTCTAAAAAGAACATTTCTGACAAAATGTTTTAACCAAGAATCCCGTTTGTCCAGAAATAATATTACTCAGGAACTCTTGAGATTAGCGTGAGCCAACCCAGATTTCCCCGTCCGTCCTCACCTCTTCATGCTGACCCAGGTGGTGTCAAAGATGCCCATCAGTCTTAGTACCCCCTCCAGGATGTCTCTGATGACATCAGGGGGCATGCGGAGGGAGCGGATTTCAGACAAAGCTTCAGGCTTGATGTTTCCAACTGCTCGCTTTGCTTCATCTACCAAAGGCTAGAGGGCAGCGAGGGAAGAGGAGGAGGACACGGCCAGCCAAGTGAGGGAGAAGCACAGATGGGCTTCCAAATGTGAAAAAAAATAAATAAGGTTAGAGGGCATTTGTCTTACTTGAACTTCTTTTAACTCGTCTTCTATTTTGGCTTTCCTTTCTTCAATCTTCGACACCTCTACCGCCATTTTTTCCTTGATTTTTTCCATCTCGGTTTTCTGGTCACTGGCGTTCTGGAAAAACAAACAGTTAATGTTCAGTGCTTGGAAATAACATCAACAAAATTCCCATCATGAAAAGTCCAACAATTCAAAAATAAATTGGTCAATTATATAACACAGTTGTGAAATAATTAAGGCAAAACATCTAGTTTTCTGACTGTCAGTTTAATAAATCTGTTAAGTTCCTTCTCTAGCAAGTCTAAATTGTTGAGATGATAATGAGATGAAGGCTTGAAAATGACCCTTCATCTCTTTGTCTTCCTCAGTGTTTCTACCACACTGGCTCAGTCTGCACAAGTCATTTTACAGCTGCAGACAAAAGCCATGAATCTGTTTATTAATTATCACTGAACACTGTCTAATTTGCCATTTCACATCTTTATCTTCTCATCAACCCTCTCATTACCCAACTAATAGAACATGCAATTTCCAAAATGAAAAACTGAAAGTGCTGTTCTTCTATAGAGCCTTCTCCACTGAGCAATCGTCTAAAATTCAAAGTCTTTTGGAGTGAATCATTCAAACATAATACAGTAGATCGAAAGTTTGGGTACTCCAGGTAAAATGTCATCAGGAGAAAAACCTCTTCTACGTCCTCATCACAAAATTCAACCTTTGAAAACCTTCTGAAACTTTTTTTATGGAGAGAAAATAGACTCACTCTGATTTGTGCGTGTGTATTCTTGATTCGTGTATGCATAATTCTTGATTTGTAACTCATATAATACATTTTGTGCAAACTAAAAAAATTACAAAATTAAAAAAAATATTAAATAACAATTTACACATGCACAAATTAAAATTACAACAGCTTGAAACTAATTACACACAAAAATCTTTTAAAAATACGTACGAATCACCTCTTAGACCTCTGGGTTCTTTATGCAAAATAAAAAAACATTTTACTTCGGGTGCCCACATTTTATAACCTATAAGGCTCTGAATGGTGTGGCCCCATCCTACATTAAAGATCTCTTAGTTCCTTACCAACCAATCAGAACACTCCGTTCACAAAATGCAGGACTGCTTGTAGTTCCTAGAATCTCTAAAAGTCCAGTTGGAGGTAGAACCTTCAGCCATCAAGCCCCTGTTCTCTGGAATAAGCTCCCAGCTCATGTCAGAGAGGCAAGCACAGTTTCTACCTTCAAAGTTAGCCTTAAAACATTCCTCTTTGGACAGGCGTTCTGCTAGATTTTCTATCATAGTTGTTCTCCACATCAGCTCTGGGGTTCTGTTCTCTGTTCTTATTTCTTCCTCTCTCTCTTACTCTTTATTATTCATTGTATTAAGTTCTCCATGTTTTTGTTGGTGCAGTTCGATTCACATGTTGTTCTTCTCTCTCTCTCCCCTCTGGGGAGCGGGAGTGATTTCAGATCCCAGGTGGATCCCCACGCTCCTGCTCCTGGCCGTGGACTGCACTTCTGCTTCGTCTGACTGAGGACTTCATCACCACTCGTCCCTCAGCTCTATCTGAATGAACTCTATTCAAATACGTAGTTGTAGAAGCTCATTTTTCTTTACCAGTTCTGGTATCGCCTGTTCGTCCTGGGATGGGATCTCTCCCTCATGTGGGAATCCCTAAGGTTTCTTAGTTTTTCCTGATTCAGGTTTTTATGAGTTTTTCCTTACTGAGAGGGAGGGTCTAAGGGCAGGGATATCCAATTTATTTAGTGTGTTTTTTTATGTTTATGACTATTTTGTTAATCTGTAAAATTACTTGCATGAAGCCTAAATAGGCAAATTTCTTTGTGATTTTGGGCTATTTAAATAAAATTGAATTGAATTGAATTTTTGATTCACGTTGTAAATGCATTCCAAGCTTTTTTTTTTCAAAGTTTACAGATACAAACAGATGACTGCCTATCTCTGGAAGTAAAATGGCAGATTCTTTGAAACCACCCAAATGGAATATGGAAGTGAACCATATAGAAGTGAACCAGGACCGGTTCATTTTTGATTGAAAATGTATCTATATTTCCCATAAAACGGGGTCACACATGAAACATTCTGGGAAAATTAGAGATAAAGAAATATACTGTGTGAACTGTGGTTCTTCCTAATGTTGGAAAAAATACATTAAAAAATAAGATGGGACTGCTAAAAATAAAATAAATAAATAAATAAGGATCGTTTTGGTCCCAAATGAAAGAAAGAACACAGCAAGAACTTCTGCAAGAGCTTGTTACCTCCACTGCAACAAACCAGACAACCCTAAACCCCCCATAACTAATATGGGTCAATTTCCAAGACAAGTGCGTGTGACTAAAGCTTAAGATTCAAACAAAACTGACTATTACTGACTGTGACGGTGTGTTGAAATTAATTTGTGTATCTTCGTCCATTTGAGAGCTGCGTAATATAGAGACACTGCTGATGAATTGAGAGATTAAAAGGAAAACTGAGAATGACGTCCTGCAACCTGTGGTGCTGCTTTCACATATGAGTTCTAGTAAAAAAAATAAAAATAAATACATATGCGCATCGTATTTAAACATAAAGCCTCCAGAACAAGTCTGTTATGCACCAAAACATGGATGAGGAAAATAAAAAAATGACTAAAAACATCCTATCCTGATGCAGAAAATTCTGCCACCACATCCAATTTTTGGAATTAATGAGATGATGCTCAGAAGTGGTAAAGATGAAATGAAGAAGTTTGTCAGCACGTTTTTTTTGTTTTGTTTTTTTTGACAGACTTTACAGGCCCAGGGAGCCAAACATCTCCCCCTGCTCGAGGCACCAAACCGAGACAAAGAGGAAGGATAAGCTGAGGAAGGCTTGAAACCCTGCAGGAGAACCACCCGACGTAAAGCAGTCCCAGACACAAACAAACGTGAGCAAACACACACCTGCATGGAGGTGGTGATTTCCTGCAGGGCAGCATCTGCCTCCTGTTGTTTAGTCTTCAGCAGTGCACTTTGCTCTGCAGCCCGCCTCTTCAAATCATCAACCAGCGCTTTGGCCTCATTCAGTTTAGACACACCTGCCTGCAAAACGCGTCAGAGCACAGAAACAAGAACAGGGCTTTTAAAATCAGAAAAACAAGAACAAAGCATTGGCAAATTTCAATTGAAAGTTCCACTCTTATATTCTTTTGATCTAATTTAAAATCTTTCCCAATGGTCTTTTAATTAAGATTTTTCAGTTTTTAGCCAAAATAAAAAAGCTGGAAGTAAATCATAATAATTTTACCTCTAATTTGGACTATTGGTACAAAGCAAGCCTGCCCCCACTGCCCAACACCCATCTCACAACTTCACTTTACTCGTCTAAAATCTATCAATAGTCATAAATTGGATAAAAATGACACTTGATTAACTCCACAGCATGTTTTGTAAGACTGGGGATATTTTACCTGTAAATGTTGCTGTCTGGTTGTAAGCTGGGTTTTCTTGTGGCTGTATAAAGACGTGTACACGTGTAAAAATGCCATGTACTGGCTTGGTGTTGCTCCATGTTCTTTACACGATTCATGGACCATGAGGAAGAAGCGGCACAGATCTCCATGCTCGGACCCTGCAGAGGAACAAGGTTGAACCCGAAAACATGAAGTCAAATCTCTAAGACTTTCAACAGCCACCTCAGTTTCTCAGTAATACAAATCTGCTACTGAACCAATAATGTATATTATATCTTTACGAGAAAATGATATTTATAAAATATGCAAATTATATTTATGAAATTAGCACAAGTACAGAGAGTTATTAGATAGTTAATCAACAGAAATAATTTTGTCTTGTAATGAGACAAAAGCAGATAAGAGTACACACCGGAGCTTTTGCCATCAGTTGCTTTTTCTCTGACATTGATGCCTCCATCTTCTGTTTTTAAGAGGAGCAGCTCAGGAATCTGACATGGGAGACAGTTGAGTTTACAAATAAGTAATTAGGATTTGATCTATAGACTTGAGAATATAGTAGAGACTCTTTAACCCTTATATTGTCTTTGGGTCAAAATAATCCAATTTTCACACTTGAAAAAGGGTCAACTTTGTCCCATAAGGGTAAAATAACAGGCCTCTTTCTTAATTAAACATACAACATGTTTAAGTTGAAGGTCTACAGTCATTACTAATCATATTGCAAGCTCCCTTCATTCTTGAGGATCTACAGCGGAGCTGCTTTAAATATGTAAAGTCCAGATTACCATACATAAATCCAGCTTTATATTCAAATCATTATACATGTATAGAACTGCATTCTCAACTGTCTGAGGGTCTTTTTTTTGGTCTGCTATTACCTTCTTCATGCTGCTTTCAGACCATCCCTCCATCCACTGAACAGAACATTTGCGGTAAAAAGCTGGGTTGCTCTCACAGTTTATGGTGAAGTTTGAGTTGGAGCAGTCCATAATGAGAACAATGTGGAGGTTCTGCTGGATTCCTAAAGAAATGGGAATTGGATCAGTACAAACATGATGGACTTCTCATGAGGAAATAGAAAGATTTGTGACCTCTATCAAACACAACTCTTTCAAAGTTGGTTAGTGATGGTGGTAAAATTTGAGTCTTTAGCTGAAATCTGAGGAAAATAAATTTTTTTCTCTCTGCTTTAAACACATATAGACTCCAGTCAGAAGACAAGAGTCGATTGAAGAAAACAACTTATCCAATAAAGAGTGAGATCTGGAACTGTGCACCAAATACTCTTTAAATTGCGAAAATGAAATGACTAAAAACTGTAAATTATTATACATAAAGCACTCAAGGATGAATTGTAAGTAATCATATTGAGCTCACTGTGACAAAAGTAGTTGTAGAGCGGCCCGCTGAACCCATCTTGGGAGGCAGAGTCTTTAAGTGGGGACAGCAGCGGTTCCAGCTCCTCTGGAGTGTAAAGACCTGGAACTTCACCTGAAACACAACATCAGCTATCAAAGCATCTAAATGCTTCAAAAAAGTCTGTACCATGTTCTTGTCATTATAATGCTCAGCTTCATGCGTGGTGTCTTTTTTTTTATGAATTCTCATATAGAATATGTTTGCATGTTGACGCTCAGTTCAAAGCTCACATGGAATTCTTTCGGCAATCATCTCTTAAGTTTATTTAAGTCTTGATTTTAGGTGTCAGTCTTTTTAACAACAACATAAAAACTAAGTCCACTTATGCCTCTTTTCCACTGAGCGGCACAGACCAGTTCTCTTTTGGCCGGTTTGTCCGAGCAATTCAAGTGAGCGTTCGACCATCAAAGCACATGCGGGGAGTAGACCGCGGGGGTCGGGTGAAACAGAAACGGGGGAGTGTCCTCCGTATTCATGGCCTCGGGATGTCTCCAGTCCCCAACCCCCGCAAAATAAGAGGTAATACTGTGAAAATATAAAGACCACTGGGGAATTCTTTGAAAATAGATCAAAAGATGATCAAAGTGGGACTTTAAAGTTGAACAATATATGATTAGTCTAATCTGCTCCCCCTGGAGTAAAATGAAAGCATAATAAGAACATAATGCATCACCTGATGACAGTAAGCTGTTCACCATCTCCAGGAAAGACGGATGGACAAACTGATAATCCTCCAAAAGTAAGACAACCTGCTGGCCATCAAGTCCAGCTAGTTGCATCACCTATGGACAAAAAAAAGAACGTTTTATCTGCATTCTATACATACACAACATGAAGGCCCCACATCACCAATGAAGTACTTCTACAGTACGTCAATAAAACTTCTAAAGAGAGAAATGTGTTCAAGAGAATTCCAGAAAAAGTCAAAAACTGTTCTTGCCGTCTTCAGATCATTGCTGAAATTCTTTAATGTATAACTGCGGGAAATCTTGGGGGTGAACATTGCATATCCGTGCATGTGAGACACCAGACATGCCGCTGTGTGCCGACCCACTCCGCTCCGCCCTGCCAGAAGAAGAGAACCACCAGGTCGACTCAGGACCCGGTCCACCCGGGAGACAAAGTCACAAACTTCCCAGAAAAGAAGGAGGTCCAGCTCCTTGTTGTCACGGCTGTAGAGCATTACCCCCTGGTGGAAGACAAAGATGACCACAGATGATGAATCACAAATAAAGGTTTCAAACGTTTCATCATGTAAATATAATACACAGTATTTTGTGTTCACTCTGAGACATGTAAGTTGTGAGCTCACATCCACAGTTTAGTCATAATAAAGACTCTAAAAATCCCTCTTTGCTTCACACTAAACATTAAAGCATTAGCAAAACTTGCTTTACAGGTGGATACAGGCTGTCTATGGACAAAAAAATTGACAAAGAAACGGTTTCTGACAACTAACGGGAATCTGGATTGAGCTGTGACATGCATTCAAAAGTTGCTGCTACAACTCATATAAAAACAACATGATAATAGATTAAATGATGGGCTTTAACTCACCTTCTGTATGACTTCTTTGAGATCAGCAGAATCAAGATGACCTAACTGTTTTCCGTGAGGAGGCAAAGGCTGGCATGGAGCCATCACAGTCCCTTCAGACCATCCCCACGTCACGTAGAAACCATCTTCAGGGAGAAAAAAAAAAATAAACTAAAGGCGTTTAGAGGAAGTCATATCAAGGTTTTCAACAAAATTCATGAGAAAAAAATAATAAACCAAAAATGTGTTCATACTTTCCCTGAAATATGTCATTTTAAATGACATGGCTTTATCTTCCTCTTCCCAGCAGTGTACAGCAAGGCAGAGCACTGGCATTATGCCATGCACTCCAGACACAATTTATAGGCAGTTGTCAGCTTCTTAACACCTGCTATAGCTAAAATTAAATTCACCTGGGGGTGGCATTATATTCTCCATCAACGGATGAGAAATATTAATAAGCACATTGCTTGTTTATGAGGCAAGACTCAAAACCAACTGAAAAATAAAAAATGTCGTCCTAGTATATAGTAGGTAAACAGAACATTAGCAAGGAAATTGCTAAACAAAATGCCATATGGAAAGCTGTCAAACCAGCTCGGATGTAATCACACACTGAATTCTTTAAGGCACAAGCAGCAATCTATAAAAGCTGTCATGAAACTCCTCAAGCGACTCATCTCCAGCATGTTATGATTCCTCCTGCTTTATCACAAACGTTGAGCAGACGAAAGGGCAGGAAGTGAGGAATCATCTCATACCAGCCATGTTGTCCAGAGCATCAGAGCTCCAGTCTCCACGTACGACCGAGGACAGGATGTTGTCGAAGGCGTGGAGGTCTTTAGAGGAAACGAGCCGATCTCTGAAGAGCCTCCTGGCCTCGTAGGCCACCACCTCCAGCACACTTTCTGTCACATTAGATTGAGCTAAAATGGAAAGTTAGGAATACAAAAACAAAAACGAGTGACTTTTCAACAGCTGCATACAGTTTAAATTGTTTTTCCACAAAATTATGCCTCGTTTCCTGACAAAATGAGACATTTAGTCAATTAAAATGTTTGATTTTACATAAAATATAGATTACTTTCGTACTTAAGTTTTCTTTAGCTTCACTATTTCAAATGAAATATTGAAAAAAATATTATTATACACAGGCAAAAAAACACCTTAGAAATTGGCATAAAATGTAGTAAAGCCCCTGAGGAAACAACACACTGCTGCTGTCTAGGAAGACAGTGTCAAGTCAAATTCTCAAAGGTCACTGCTTTTAGGGGTATCTGTCAAAGTAAACTCATACCACTGACTACTGGGGTTTCTCTGGCATATTCAATTTCAAAAACAAAAAGGAAAATAGGCAAGCCCTAATGCTAAACAGCTGCTGAGGCTTTTATTCAAACCATCAGTGACTCAATTGACAACCAGAAAAAGTACATAAACTGATTTTTTGCAAATAAAAGAAAAAAAAAGGGGATAGAAGAATGAGAATGTAAAAAAAACAGCATTACTGAAATAAAGTAAGCACCTCATGTTGAAGTTGCCATTTAAAATAGCTGACTCACTATCACATTAGAAAAAAGGAAAACGCTACCAAATAAAGATGAAAAGGAAACTAAGATAAGGAGAAATAAAAGTGCATGAGTCATTTACAGATATAGAAGGAAAAGATAAGACAAAAGGGTGAAACAAGGAGAAATGAGCTGCAAGAAACATCTCTACAGAGGCAACTTTTGTCTTTAAAAGTTAGCAAGTGTTAGGGCTTTAAATTCTTCAGCAAAAGCTTTGAAGTGAGGATGTCAAGAATAGTAAAAATCCAGAGTTTTGGAAAAAAGAAACAAAATCTGTAAATAAGATTCAGTGGTCTTATAAGTCATACGTTGTGAAAACTTGAGGATGGTCACTGAACAATTCATTCACTGCTTTATTGTTACATTCAGGATTATTAAGTGTGTGCATATATTATTAATGATTAATATTGCACCATCAGCACATATGCTACAGGATCATAATTAATTAATTTATTCATTTAATATTATGAGGATTCAACAAGTCAATTTTAAAGCCACCACAAACATTTTCTCTATCCAAGTTGTAAACATTTCAATACTTGAGGTGTAATATTGCAACTAAATGCAACTAATAACAATATTTTTTTTCTTTACTTTACAGATTGTTAAACACTCAAGTATGCTATCATTTGCAGTTGTCATGCTATCCAGGGCTCTAAAATGCAACGTTTTATCCACATATAATGTAACTTCTCCCCATTCTTTACTTAGTCTATTACAATATTTCATTTAATAACAATCCAGATAAAAGTTTAGAATCCTCTTTAGTGCATTAAACCATTGTTTTCCCGCTAAATGGTTGTGAAAATTCTTTAATAATATCAAAATTCTGTTGAAATGAAAAGTTTAAAGCTAATCCCCATGCTTGATTTTTTATTTTTATTGATCATCAGTATAGTATCTGCAGTTCTCTGTGAAAGCAGAAAAGAAACGATTCATTGGTTCTGTGTTATTTTCCACATTTTGTAACTTCCAAACACTACCGATGATGAATCCTAACATAGCAGCTTTTAGCCCTCTGTAACCTTGATAAATCTGTATCATTGACACTGGCTTTTTATGTTTGCAGAGGTTTTTTGAGGCACTTGGTTTATTGTTGAAGATAAAACTAAAATGCTTCTAGAATGTGGATTAAGGTGTGACATGCATTCAAAAGTTTCTGCCACAACTTATATAAGAACAACATGATGGTAGGTTAAATGATTGATGCATTATCATATTATTGTTCCACCAAAAATGAGTTTTTTGATTGTATTTTCTGGAAAACAAAAAGCTGAGATAGATGAATAAATATAGAATAGGTAAAAATCAAAGAGTTAAATAATTCCGTCCTATCAGATTTTGGTTACCTGCAGTAAGATTGTATCGCAGCAGACTGAGGACCCATTCTGTCAGGATACATGGCGTGAAGAGATAGTGACTGTGGTCGTCCACTGTAAACTTAGCTTTCACCTATGGCATAATAACAAGCACAGAGATAAAATGAAAACGAAAACTCCAAAAGGAGCAATGTCAGCTTATGCTTCTAAAACCAATACCATTAAAACCATTTATTATTCAACCACCCACAGAAAAGAATAATATTAGCATGTAGCATTTTATCTTAAAAACACCCAATCTAAAAGCAACTCAAGAAATTATTTCATCAAACTCTGTAAATTCTATAAAAGCAAACAAATGTGAGTTTTTGATTTCACCGGCACTTCTGACTTCCCTAAGATATTTCTGATTGTTCAAAAGCTACAGCTAAGCCACTTAAGAGCCAACCAAACAGCTAACAAAGATGAAGAAAGTCAATCAACCTTTGATGTTTTCTGATGAAAAGGTAATTCTGATTAGGAAAATTGCTAATAAAGTCTGACCTATCCTTGAGAAGCTTGTATGTCATAAAACCACAGCTAACATGCTTTCTGATTGGAAAAAAAAACAACCAACTCTCTTAAATGCTCCAGATCAGCTCAGAATTAAAAAAAAAAAAAAAAAAAAAAAGACAGCCTAAATCTGATTTTGGCAGCCTTTTTTTAATGCCAGTCCTCTTTAAATGGTTCCAACAACCTCTCCTGAGCTCCATCAAGATTTATTTTTAGTTTTGTTTTCAATTAGCTCCCTGGATCTTATAGAATTTGATTTAAAAATCAAATAAGTAACCAAACAATACCTGTTCATAGAGCTGCACCATAGAACCAGCCAGCTGATGAGTTCTCCCTGTGCTGGCCCAGCCTGCTTGGCTGCCCAGGCTATGCTGGAGAACAGGTTGCAAGTAAGCAGAGTAGATGGAGTGAAGCTGCTCTCTGTCTGGATAGCTGAGGAAACATTCGAAGACACAAATTATACATTAAAACTTCACCAAAAACAGTGAAAAAAAAGCTAAAGTTGTATAATATTTGTACTTTTAAGTCATACGTACTCTATAGCACAGATGCGCACAATGGAGCAGAAGCGAGAGGTGAGAGAATGACTGCAGACAGACCCTCCTGTCGACATGGAGGCCACCACCTGAATGTTTTCAAGACTGACCCACTCAAGATTTTCATCATAGAATCCCTTATATGTTAACGCCTAGAGCAAAAACAGATGATGACCCATGTTAATTCTACTTAAAGTATTTTTCTAATATATGCTTTTCTGTGTCATTTTTACTTGTTGAAGGAATGCAGTGAGGTTGCTTGTCCCCCATTTGTCAGGTTTGGGTAGGTTGATGTCTTTCAAGTAAAGAATGAGGTTCTCGCAGTCTTTGGGTCTGAAGACTCGGCCCGTGTTGGAGCTGAGCAGCAGACATGTCTGGCTGAGCTTCTGCAGAACGTGGCGAGATGAAGTCTGGGCGCTGCAGTGAACCACAGCGACCTGAGTGGAGCGCAGCTGAGAGAAAGCGTAGCGCAGAAGCATCCTAAAAGATAAACAACATACACAAAAAGGCTATGAATACATCTGTCTTATTTGTTTCATTCTATAGTACAGAGTGCTTGGTGTCAAACACTTATAGGTGTTTTTTGGTGACTAAAAACAAACACGACATTAAATGAAGATTCATAATGTAACCAGAAAGCTATAAACTTCTATTCTCATGTCACCACATTTACAGAAAGCAGCATGCTCTTTGGCTAGAGGAATAAGCCAGTGTCTTGCTGCCACGCTGACCTTTCAGGGGCCAGAAGGCAAGACAAGGGGATGAGAAAAGCACAGAGTGATAGAAAACTCAACTCGAGTATAAATGGCAAACGGAGCAACCATTGTTCTTCAAACCCTT
Organism: Oryzias javanicus; assembly: GCA_003999625.1. Classification (NCBI taxonomy): domain Eukaryota; kingdom Metazoa; phylum Chordata; class Actinopteri; order Beloniformes; family Adrianichthyidae; genus Oryzias; species Oryzias javanicus. The sequence goes on along the minus strand of CM012449.1, from coordinate 13,608,458 downwards.
GGGAAGGATAGCAATTACTTTGGAGGCTAGGACTGTGTGCATTCACTCTGGCCACAGCGTGTAGAACACACAGGCATGGAGCCACTAATATCCTTGTTATTCTGAGCTCTCTGTGCATTCACAAGAAATGTCACATAGTGGATAAAAGTTTTGAATTTGCTGTTGATTCTACATGTTTGTCACATTGGATGACTTCAGTACAGCGCCTCTGCACTGCACAATGTGCCATCATTTGCTGTTTGTGTAGTCAAGAAGTTGATGTTGTTGAGGAGCTCCATTTGTTTTATCCAAAGATTGGACTCTTCAAAACATTTGATTGACAGACTAGACAGACAAACTAGAGCTGTCATGTCATTAATTTTTGTGCTATTAATTAATTGAGACCTGTAGTTAATTAATCGAATTCATCGCAATGACTTTTAACCGGTTAAAAGCCTCATATTGAGTTTTTTTTTTTATTTAAGTCTGTGACATTGTGTTGCTGGAAAAGATAAAAAATAAAACTAAAAAGGTGGCTTTATTACGTTTTTTTTTTTTCAGACTTTACTTTGACACCACAGAGGGATCATTTTTTATCCCAATCTTGAATTTACAATCCCTAATGTACCACATCAAAAAAACCTTAGGAGTACTTTTCTGAGCAATCCAAAAAATATTGAGCATAATACCATAATTCAAATGTTAATTTGCCTTATTCCACAGTTTGCCACAACAGTAAGACAGTAGAAGAGACATGTTTCCTTTAACCTATTTGGGTTCATTTGATTATTTGAAATACTAGTACAGAGCAGAAAAGAAATAGAGAAGAGAATCTAAGAAGGACGACAAGAAACACTGCTGAGGAATTGAACTATTTAGACTTTGGTAGGTTTTTGTTTTTTTTTTAAATAAACTTTTGCTTTATTATCTGGACAAGAACAAGCACTTAGAGGTGAACTTTCCCACTAAATTATTTTTTTTTGTTGACTTCGAATGACAATCCTTTTTTTCAATGAAGAGCTTGAACGGAGCTGATGCTGATGCTGTTACCATGACAACACAGCACACCGCATATTAAACAGTCCATTTTTGTAAAAGGCATTTTAAACTTAAATATATAAGACTGAAATTTTAATAATTTATTTAATATTTATATATTTCTTAAATGACCATGTATGAGCGGGATAAAATTCTCCGCCAGGTGGGCATACCGTAAAAGTAATCATCCAATGCAAAAATTAGATTAATGCGACTTTTAAAAAAATAACGTGCTAAGATGTCTGTAATTAATTAATTGCATTTAGCGTGGTCATTTAACAACCCTAACCAAAACATTAAGTAAGACCAAATTGAACCAATCATTGCTTATTGACGACATTCAGCTCTAACATACCAGTATCAAGAAAAAAATGGTGACTAAATTTGTTGGAGCCATAACTAAGTCATTTTCTATGGGTAATGTTACACTCACTCGATCCAGTTCTTATTTACAATGACTTTAACAAACCTGATTAAATCTCAAGAAAGTCTAGAAAATTTGTTAAAATTGAGCAATGGTACAATTACTGAAGAGCAAGGCAGACATTGGGGTTATACTAAATTTTCACTTATTTCATATACGTATTAAGAAAATGTGACCACGAGTGTGCATCTGCATCTTCTTATAATATTTGCACATTTTATTTGTGGTGCATTCACAATTCATGTTTCTTTACCCTTTTCCACAGCCTTCAGGGCCTACCACCATGAAGGGCTGCCTGTGTGGAGCGGTGAGCCACGGGAAAAAGCCATGCAGACCTCTCTGCATCCCCGTCGTCTTTATTACAGGCAGCATGTGAGCGTGAGAGAACTGCTCCAGCGTCAGATTCTCCGGATGTTGGAAGGTGTAAGCCGCGAGATGGCCGCTTTTACTATCATAGTAGGTGTCAAGAGGTTTTCTGGCATCTGGGGGGGTTTCTCTGGCCCAACTCAGTAACTGCAGATGGAAAAAAATAACATGTATAAAAAATTGCCGACAGCTAGCAAAAGCAAAAACTACGGTTCCTCACCTCTTTAGCAAATTCCTGTCGTATTTTAAGATTGAGGTTTCCTCCCAAGCCCCTCAGCAGACCCACGAGGAACTCTCCTCTCTCATTCACGGCACTGAGGTGTGACAGAGCGTTGAAAACGGTACCCACCAGACTAGTTTCCACCACAAAGTCATTCTGCCATAAAAAGAGGAGACATAAAGGCAAACAGGGTCCATGGCATATAAACAAATTGAAATGCCGACGTGTCAGCCTGTTCTGTCTTAGCAAAACGTGAATTGCATAGTTGATGTAACTGTTAGGAAATTACATTTTTATCCTAAACATTTATCAGCAGAATCCTTGTTTTATTGTACACATAAATATTCTGCTGCATATCCAGCATTATTTAGGCATAAAAATAGCGAGCATTGAGGGTAAAGTTACCTGCTTGAAGACCCAGTCCAGAGCTCTTTGGAAGTAGTCTCCTAGCCAGTTTTCTAGGTGACTGCGGCTCTCTTCTGGCTGGCCCCTTAACCACGACTTCATTAAAGCCCCCACGTCTATGTCCTCATCGCTTCAAATGCAAAACAGGATGTAAAGCCTCAAAGAACAGCACATTTTGTACAAATAAATATAGTCTTTAGGGCCTGACTGACCTGAGGAAGATCATGCCCATGCGGGAAATGGTGGCCGGTGAGGCGCAGCTGAGGTCGTGGGTTTCAAACAGGAAGTTAACATTGGGTCCAAACTGGATTCGCTCTCCGCTGGGCATGGTTAACAACCGGTTATCATCAAGGACAGAGTTGAGACTTTCAATCCACTCTGGATCAATGTCCCCATCGCAAACTATCCAGGAGTTCACCTCTAAGAACAGACATGGACATGCAGTTAAGACAACAGAGAGTGTCTTTCTAAAGCCTCTCTAAAGCTGCATTCACACCGGCTGCATGTGGTGCGTTCAAGAGCGCACTCTACGCGTTTTTATGATGGCGCATCTAGCCGGTGGTGTGTAAACCGGACCAGCAGCACACACACAAGTAGTAACAGGAATAAGATGTATTGTGAAGTATTTGTACGGCTAATGGAAGTTGAATTCATTTATTACGTTTGGGTGATCGAGTCGTACAGTGTTACACCACACTCTAAATGTTGTACTGCCACAGCATGAATGTTGCATGCACAGGCTGTGCATGTGATACGGTTATTCCCTGTAGGTTGTCCACATAAACTGCACTCTGTTTTAATTCCCCCATTCTAATAGCCAGGCTCCTTGTGCAGGGTGCAGGGGGTCGGAAGGTTGAAAAATGAAAAATCTGGGTCTAAGTATTCACTATAACCTGTCACCAGTAGCATGCCTGTTGAGAAAATGTACATAAACATTTTTACTCTACGGATTTGCCAAGTGGTCTACCCCCTGCAATTTGGGCCATTTTTTGCCCCCTGACAGCCCACATCCACCCATAAGGGCAGTTGGGACTAAAACAGCAACATACTTGTATTCTTGGAGTATACTTACCCTGGGGCTCTCTGACCACACTCCTGGCACTGTGTGTCAGAACGCCATCAGCCCACTCTCTGGTGTCCATGTCTATATGACCCAGAAGCTGCTGCCTGGGCATGGCTTTAGGGTTCATAGTGTACTGCTTCACCTAAAGTAAAAATCCACAAAAGGAGGCAGATGATCCCGTTTTTTTCTGACCTTTAAACTTTAAAATGAAGGTTGTGCTTAATTTAAACTGGCATCAACGCATCATTTAAATGATTTGTTTTATGTATTAAGTTTAAAATTCTCTGCTCACCACTTTTCCTGTCTTGCTTAGAGCAGCCCGGAGCATCCTCCAGAGAGTAGACTTGCCGGCTCCACTGGGCCCAACGATGACCACACCCATGCGCTGCCTCAGCTGTTCATTTAGCTCCAATGCCTTCTTTAGCTGGAAAATCATCAATCTGTGACAAAGATCCACGTCCAAAAACACCTCAATTAGGAGCTATGAAGAAAGTGTCAACACAAACCTGGCTGGGTATCAGTTCCAGTTGAGCCTCTTGGTAAACCTGCTCCAGTGCTTGAATCAGAATCTGGTCCTCCACATCCGTGAAGTTAACTCCGGTGAAGACGTCTTTGACCAGCGCATCAAAACGAGAGCTGTCTGCAAACGTCAGCTTGGACATGGTATTCAGCCTCAGAGCCTGCACCACCAGGCTGCTCTCCTGAACTGTACATGGATGAAAAACACTGGATATTACCGTCCAATTCCAAACAGGACTAAACTCAATAACATATCTGCAAAATTAAGTATTTTATGAAGAGACTTTGGTAAAAAGGACAACATAGAGAGAAACAGTGACAAACAGCACTAAAGGTGAATAATACAAAGACATCAACACTAGCTTTTTACTTTGCTCTTGTACATGAGCCCTGTTAAAAATGAGCTAATTACCAAAGCCTGCAATGATCTAGAGTTTGTCGATACTTTAGTTCTCAGCTACAAAGATCCCGGCCCTCCCTGCAGACACAAATGCAAAATCTTTCTTCTTGTATTCAGCAGAACCACTTGGCTGGACTACACAGAGAGCGATGCTCGCAGGAAAACCTTGGGGAGCCATTGACAGACAGGAGATGTGTGTGGTGAGCCCACGTGTCGGAGAGTTGAAAAGATAAAGGGTGGGTATTGGACCAGAAGGATTTGAAAGAGAACAGACAGAGGAATCAAGAAAAGGCAGAGTGGAAATCAGGAGAGGGACAAAAGAGAGAGTATTGAAAAGCAGAGACATAAAGGCAAGTGTGGGGTGGGAAACAGGGCAGAATGTGAGAGGCTGTTGGGCAAGAAATTGACAGGCAGGTATGAGAGTGAGCCAATGTGGGCTGGGGGGGTTGATAACATGCCTGAAAATGAGGGAGAATAGCACAAAGAAGCACAAACTCCTGTTAAGAAATGTTCAAAAGGTGAAGCATTTTTATAAAAGGATTTTAGGATCCAGTGGAAAATTGTTTTAGTTGTTTTGATTATTTGTAGGCATCTCCATGTGTTGACTATAAAACCATGCATTATGACACTTGAATAAGAAAAATGAACGACTCTTTCACACCTGTCCAACACATTTCAAAAGTTCAACCTTAATTAAAGAATAAATATTTCTATTTACAATTAATATTTTGTAAGAGCATTTGCGAAACAGGCTTTAGGGAGCTGTTAGAAAGGAGACATCCCATTTAAATGCTGAAGCTGGTATAAAAGTTAAAGTAAGTAAATTAATTTCATGCACTTTTTGGCTCATATCCTGCCGTCAATTAAAGAATTGTTATTGTCTTTCTAAAATTAAACTTTTATCAAGTTAAGATGAAAGCTGTGTTTTTAAATGTTCTAAAATGATCTCTTAACTGAGCAAAATGACGGCTGAACTTGTTACCAAAACTCTAAGCAGATGCCTACAAGGATATTTGACCTGTTTGAGGAGTGTGGGAACAGGTATACACCTTCACAACAGTCACACTTAAGAAACCCCAGAAGAGAGTCAACAGAAGGAAAAAGTTGACGTCATCAAATTATATCTCAATTTTAATATGTTTTTGTTCCCTCATGAGGAACTGTCACAGCCCTCAATCTGTAGAAAAAAGGTAAACATTTCTAACTTGTTTAATTCTGACTCTTTACTCTGCCATTTTCAGAGCCAATCAATAAACTGGGTCTGGGGAGTTGAGGGAGAAAGAAAAAAAGAACGGATCCAATTTTTCCTTTGACCCATAGGCTAAATCAAATTACTTGACTTATTAACATAACTGTAACTTCAGAAAATCAATCCTCTGCTTGCTCAGCCAATAGCATCAATTCCTGTCTTCTCTGATAGAAACTTACATTTTTTTTTAAGTTGATTCTTCTAAATTCATATAATGAATAAAGGATGGACCAATGAGGATATCTGCACCACACGGCTGAATCAGACTCTGTCCTGACTATTTTGGGAGGTAAAGAAAGTGACTTCAGATAAGGAGGAGCTGCAGACTCCTACTAGTTTTCATGGAGGAGGAGAAATCCCAGATCCATTAGTGGAAACAGACAGCGGTTCACTTACTTTCCTTCTCCTTGTCGTGACGCCTCCTCTGCTGCTGCAGGAGACTTCCACAGGCCTTCAAAACCGTCTTCAGAGCCCGCAAGCCCCAGTCGTAGTGCTGTTGGGGCGTCAACAACTCCCTGTGAAAACAGTTTCAGTCACTCCGCTATAAATACAACTTTTCAAGGCAGTGGCTTTTGTTAAATCACAAAATTTGCTTACAGACTTCATACACGTACATTACAAAAAAACATCATATTTAAATACAAAATAAGGTTTTAATAAAGAACTAAGGCCATGCTTTATACCTGGCCAGATTAAAGACAGCGACCAGTTTTCCCCCCAGCATCTCTCCGTTTTTAAACCCCTCTGAGTAAAGAATGACTTCAGCGATGAGTTCATTGTCTGGCTTGCTCATGGCTACGGGCCTGAACAACTGCTTCAGGTTGTCAGGAAGTTTCTGCCTGCCCCCGTAGCCTTTGCCCGCAGGGTTCATAGTGATGAACACCCCGGAATTTGGGTCCAGCTCCACCTGAGAGATGAAGAGTAGAAGGAAAGAATATTTCATTTTCATTTAAAATTGTTTCCCTATCTTAAAGTTAAGCAATCGGATGACAATAAAAGACTTAAGAACTTAATGGATTGATGGACTAAATTATATAGTGTCTCTGGGTGACATTATATTTGTGTTTTGTTTTCTGACCTCCTTCCCCAGCAGTTCACATGTGTTTTTTTTATGTTTGAGGGAGTCCTGAATGGCCTGAATCTGCATCGAAACTGCAGAGAGAACCGCTTCTTCCAAACGGTTGAATTCGTCAAAGCAGCCCCAGGCTCCACACTTCACCAAGCCCACAAATATCCGTCCCATAGACTTCACATCTATGCCCTAAGACAGACAAAGGAAAAATCTTCCTTCGTTTCCATGGAAAGTTTTCTGTCTTTACTGATGTGTTACATTCAAAGCCTTCAATACTGAATTATTCCCGGTATCACGTGAAACGTCTGAATACCTCATCACAGTTGAAAACTAACACCTGCCGTCCAAAGAGCCCCCCTAAGGCTTTGACAGACTCGGTCTTGCCGGTGCCAGCAGGCCCATAAGGGTTCCCGCCAAGCCCCATCTTCATGGCTTGGGTTAAAGTCAGGTAGCATTTATCCGTCAGCGGAGTGTGCACCAGCTTTGCTGCATTTCCCTGAGAAAGGGGGGAGAAATACAGAAGAGAGGAACAACGGTGAAACAGAAGTTAGGATTTAGGTGGATGGGTGGGGGATTCAAAAAGACGCCAGAAGCTAATAAAAGAAACATGAAAAAAAAAAAAAATACTAAGGACAAGCGAAGAAAATGAAAAGGAGACTGAATCTGTGATGTGTTACCAGAAAACTGCAGATGGGGAAATACAGCTCGGGATGTTCTGGACTTCTTAAGTCTGCATGAACAGTGCCCCCCAAAGGTAAAAGTGGAGTTTCACTTATACTTCAACATACTTCTGCCAAACTCAATATGAAGTTGAAAACATGAGATGCTTTGGGGTTTAGTCTAACAACCATTTCTGACACATTTAAATATTGAATATAAGTGAAAGTATCATAGATGACAAAAATCAACAGAGAAGTGGGGCAACGACTCAATGTTATTGAATACTAACACAAAAAGCCTCTCAGAAATGTAAAATATACTTTTTAAAAGGTACTTTTTCCAAGGGAATGTTTTTTCTTTTTTAACTAAATTTGCTTGATTTAGTTCCAGGAATTCAGATTCAGGTTCCTCTTTTTTGAGGAAAAGAGAAGAAAAACATGAAGTCAGAAGACAACTAATGTTTTTATTCTAAAAGCATTCCCAGTGTAGCAATAATAAGATGTACATACTGCTAAAAGACATCTTAGATTGTTTTCAGACTGTAAACTAGTCTTTTGTGATGTTAACAAAACACAACTTTAAATGTCAAGGACACATAGGAAAGGGAAATATCTATCACTGTATCGGATGAAGAATGGTTTGATATGTGTTTGTCATCACAGTCTGCTACCAAATGGAGAGAATTTAAGTGGAAAATCCTAATCTGTTTCTTTATTGCGCTTTTGATTAAAAGTAAACAATTAGCGATGTACTGGATGAAGTGTGACACGGTTAATGCTATTCTTATTTTCTGGACTTCATTGCAATTAGTATCAATCTATCCATCTAGCTTTAACAAATGTGCTGAGGTACCACACAGTCCCTTCCACACAGTTGATATTATATTTGGGTAATATCTCTGAAACAGTCACAGCTAAAGAAAAACAATACTGCAGCTAAGAAGGGCATTACTAGGAGGTGGCTCAAGCCTGAGCCACTAACTCTCGCAGAATGGATGGATATAGTGGAGGAGATCTTCATTATGGAGAAGTTGACCTTTGCCTTGAGACTGACAGATGACACATTTGGGGAAAGATGGAATGGAATACAAACAAGAACTCTCTGATGATTGGATGATTGGATAATATTTTTAGTTTATGTTTCTGGAATGATTGTGGTCATGCCTGGCTCTTTCTTTTTTTATATATATAATATATATATTTAAGTTTTTTAACATAAAATTCTTATCAACGTCAAAGAATTGTTTGAGTCCATGTAAAATTATTTCACACCTTGTTTTAAAAAAAAAAAAAAAAAAAAAAGCATTCCCATTGGTCGTTTAATTGTAGTCCCAAGCATGCCGTTTTTTGAGAATATTAAAAAACCTGTGTCGTTTTCAAGAATATAGTTTCTGCAGGACGGGACCGTTGGCACAGAGAAACCTTGCCCTGTTCTCTGTTCCCTGTTTCTGAGAGCTCTCTGTTTACACTCTCTCCCACACACTAGCACACAGCCTCCTCACACCCCAAACAGAACATCCCCAGTGCAACAAAAATGTCAAGAAGTATTGGAGCTATCCAGTCATACAGCACTGATCCAGATGTCAGCTAAGACGAGGAAAACAAAGATGTTCATGGATCTAATGCATCAGAATGGAGCGGAGTAAAGATGTGAATAACAAATACTCAGAATTCAATTTTAAGCTAATTTTTTTAGTATATGTCCTCCATCATAATAAAAATGCTACAAGAGTGTGGACCATTTTCATCAAAATGAGATTTTAAATGTAATCCTAAAAGCATCAGACAAATTTTTAAACTGGGAGCACACAAAAGGAGGTTTGTTCGTGTAATAATGTGAAACTAAGTACACACCTGATACTCATAAGTATAGCTGAACTGTGCATCCACCATATGAATGTGGCAGAATTTGTCTGCTCCCATATAGAAGCGTAGCTGTTTCCTCCAGGCCCAGTCGTCAGTGCTAGTGACGCCCGCCTGGTTGAGCTGCTTCACCATGCTGATGTTGTGGATAATGTCCAGGATCAAAGCCTTCAGCTTCAGCTGTAAGATACTGGACTCTGTACAGACACAGGCATGGAAATCATGACAGAAGATTGAGCTAAATGACAGAAAATAACAAAAAGGCCCATTTCAGACACATTATGTAGTTTATAAACACTGTATGGATGTACAATGGTAAGGATGTTGCCTATATCTTTAAACATATACCTTTACATCTTCACAAGAAATCATTTGAAAGCAATTTAATCCTGTTAGATTATTTTGATGATCTTCTTGCTTCACCCTGCTTTAATTCTCATAGTACATGCATGATTGATGTACAGGTATTTTTCTTCGATATGTAGAGCTCTGAGGTGTAAACCAGCTGCTCTCATCATCTCTTTTGCAGGAAAGCATCAAAATTCAGCGTCTTTCTGGATGGAAAATATCTGCCAAATGTGTTCCAGCACTTGTTTGTCTCTGTGCCAAAGTGAGAGGAAGTTTTCACCCCCCCTCTGGGTTTACAGCCCATTTATGAAGGCCAGGAAATGAGATTATCCTTCACGGCAATACTTTAGCAGCTTTAATTAGTATTAGCACTCTGAGGCCCCTTAAAACACCTGCTTTTATTTAAGGGAGTCGCTAATATAAAGAGAGGTTTTCAGGAAAAGTGTTGCTGTTTTAAAGGATAAACACGATTTGATTAAACAACTGTAACAAATATGTGAAATATAAATAGTCCATTGCAAAAAAAGTTGTTTGAAAAACTATTTTACAGATAAACCAAAGAGATTTGTAACCCACCAAAAGCTTCACTGAGCAGCCTCTCATCTCATGCATGAATAACAAAACTTCTTATAAATATTAGTCTTTTTTTTATTCTAGTTCTGAGGACAAACTCAGTCCGTGGGTTTTATGCGGCTATATATCCAGCCGCAGGTCATTAAATTAGTATGCTAGTGACTGCATGTGGCGCTCTAAAGGGTACTGCCCCTCTGCAGCCTCTTCCGGCTCACCGGCCACAAAGACACTCACAAAGAGTCAGTCATTCGAAAGTAACCCCCACCTTCACGAGCCATAAATATGATGACGGAGCTTCCCCAACAAAGCAAAAGCTCGTGAACATTTTAAAGACTCTCGATAAAACAAATGCTAAAAGAACAAGTCTTTCATGTTCTGGCAAAACTAGTATTTTATGATCTTTTCTCCTCTTGATCTTAATTATCTTTTAGGTAATTTATTAACAGTAGAGCACTTATGTAATAAAACATTTAGAGCTGAAGCTTAAATCACAAAGAGGAAGAAACACTAAACTTTATGTGAGTTTATATATGGTGAGGTGAGCAAAAGATTTCCACAAAAGGATAAAACTAATTACAAAACACATACAAATATCCTATTTGAACATTTTACTTTTTATTTATTTTTCTCTTTCTGTCACTGTAGAAAACATTTCACCAAAAAAATAAAGCAATCTAAAGCAGAAGCTTTCTCATGAACTGGGATTTTACAATAATTACATTTAAATTATCAGAAAGAAGCATTTTTCCTTCACTTAGGTCACACTGGTGGGCTAAAAAAAAAGTACATTTAACTATTTCCGGTTTTAAAAAAAATAGATTTAATTGTATGAAATAATGCGAGAACACACGCCCTCTAACCTGTGTTAGGAGAATCCTCAGAGTTGGTGTCCACTTGGGTGTAGTGCTCCAGTTTACTGTTAAGCTCAAGTTCCAGTTGCTGCAGACGCTGCTGTTTTAAAGCTTTCTCCACATCTTCAGTGAACTGGATCTGCTCAGCCAAACACAAAATCTACAGAAAGCAGAACAAATACAATCAAATGTCAAATGTGACATCAGTGCAAAAACACAAAATATCACCAAGTATTAGAGTATACTTTAAACATCTTTTTTAGACTTAATATAAAACATAGGGTTGGGTATTGCCAACGTTAGCATCAAGCTAGCAGACTTAGCTTTATGTGATAGATCGATCACTATTTTTATGGATCAATTATCGATCTATTAAGCAGAAAAATATTCAGATCGATTAATTGATTTTATTAACTTAAAACAGAACTAACTTACAAGTAACTTTTCAGTAAAATGTAACAACTTTTTTTAAAACAATAAAATCTAAATATCTTTTTTTGGGTTATTTGATCTTGAAATCATCTTATTTTAAGTAATATTTCAAATGAAACAAGTTTTTTTTTTTGTAACAGAATAATGGTAAGAGTTTAAAGTTTTGATTTAAGAAACAGCTTTTCTTATTAAGAAATGTGTAAAATATTAGTTTAGTCATACAACTAAAGATACTTTTAAAGACAAATTTATCTTAAATGTCTTATTTCAAATAGATCATGGTTTAGAAATGAGAATAGATAGACTATTGTAGCGCTTAAAATATGATACATCTTAGGGAAAATGTTATAATATATTTTATAGACAAAATTTTCTTTTTTTTTAAAGCCATACTTGTTTTAAGAAATAATGTTTCTAATTACCAGAGCAATATACCTTAATATAAGGTTTACGGTAAATTTCTAGATTTAATTTTGTCCTGAAACAGCAGAACATCACAACTTATTTAGTTTAGTAGTTTATTTGACAGGGACAATGTACAAAAGCACTAAAGATGCTTCACACCAGATTTAAAAAAAATATATAACCAAGAAAAATGTTAACAATTCTATTGGGAGATTTTTTTTTACTAATTTTTAGCCAAAAAACATCTTGTATTTAATATTGTCAACTCGTTTTGAAAATGTTTCCAGTGATTTTAGACTTTACATTTCTTACAGACAAAAAAAATTGTTAAATAAAAATTAAATAGACCAAACAGAAACAAAAAGGAGGTCTAGTTCACCTGAGATGGATAGCGTGAGGGGTCAACATCTCCTTTTTTCACCGCCATCAGACATTCATACAGCAGATGTTTCAAGGTCTCCTTCATTTGCACAGACAGCTCTCCAAGCCACACCTTTAGCACAAAATAGATGGTTAAAGCATCTACTCTAAATAAAAAAGCTTCAGGAGTTTGTCAAGAAAAACTCTAAAACTCCACTCTCACCTCAACGAGGCTGGAGATGCGGACAGCACTTCTGAGCGGCACCACTTCTCCTTCCAGAGAACACATGGCCACGATGTGCTGGCATGGCTCATCAAACACAACACTGTGGATACCTGAACAGGTAACACGCAAACCCCTCCTGAATCTGTTATTTTGTTTTATGGCTTCTAAACAGCAAAAGAAAAAAATGTGTCTGACCAGCAAAGAGTTTCTTCAAATGTGACTGGATGACACTTGGGTTGGTCGCTTGTCCCAGAATCTCCAGAAGATCATCGTCTCCAATGAAATAGAAACGTGGGAAGGCCGATCGTTTCTCCTGCCACATAAATTCAATTAAAAGTAATACATATTCAAGTTATAACATTAGTTTAAAAGAGGTCTGCACTTTTATTGCTTTAGGAGCCAATTGGGCATTGACAATAACCCAAAAGGAGCTGCAAAGATTTCACAGCTTTAAAAAGAAAACACTGCTCTGTGTTTATGTTGTTACTTTTACAATAAATGTAATGAATTATTGTTTTTTTGGCATAAATAAAAACATAAAAATATAAAGAGAAAATTGCTTTTAATAATTATAATAATGCAAACAACACAAGTAAAAAAAATGGCTTCTTAACTGAATTCTACAGTGGTAGATCATCCGAATTTTCTCTGATTACTGCTGCTATTAACCTGATTTTAAACTTCATTGGTTTATGATACAACAAAAAAGTATAAACAGTTTGTACATATACATATATATATAATATATATATATATATATATATATATATATATAGCTTAAAATAAAATCAGATTTTTTGCTAACTAAGTAATCCCAGTTTTTATTAAGTTACAATCCTTTTATTTTTCTTCAGCGACTCAGAAGCCTCAGGTTTAAAAATACTGAATTATACAAAATTATGAATTTGTGTTTGTACCTCTAAGAACTCATTGAGAGACTTCTGGCAGCGCTGCAGCTGGTCCAGTATGGCGACAAGGGAGCTTTTGATGCCGGCTCTGGAGCTCAGGGAAACCACTCGAGTATCTCTCTGGATATCGTACATTATAGACCTGTAACATACATGAAGAAAGTTTTAGTGTGCAGAACACAGTGGAATTCATGTCCCCTCTGTAATCCCTAAAGAATGATTTGTTGAAAGATAGAAAGATTTTTTTTTTTATTAGATGCAAGTAAAAAATAATATTTTTGTAATAAATAAAAAATGAACAAATCAAGAATTGTATTTAGTGATAGGAAGTAGGGCTGGGCGTCACCAATAATTACCAGAATCAATTTGATGCTTTTTTTTTTTTTTTGCTTTGTTTTGGATCTTTTATTCTTTTGATCCATTTTAATTTGATTCAATTCAATTTTGAATTTGTTTAGAAATACCTTAATAATCGATGCTTTGAATATGCTTTGAAGATTATCATATTAATGTTCACATAGTGTAAAATTCATTAGTGACATTATAATGTGAATGTTAATAACATGGTTAATGTTAATATTAACATGGTTTCCAACATCTGTTCTGCTTCTCCTGAAGGGTGTCTCAGTTTGGCCACTAGGTGGCGATCATGCTATAGCATTACACCTTTTTCCACAAGAAGAGGGGTGCTTTGGAGCGGAAAGCTTACTTTTAAAAATATTTCCTTAAAATAGTCTGGAAAATTCATGCCTGTGAGTTTATAAGGCTGTTCATTTAGTCAGCAATGTATGTTTAGGTTAACAGAGTGTTAGCATTAGCCGTCCTGTGGTAAATTCCATCATACATTAGTATCAAGCTAGCAGACTTTAGCTATGTCTATACTTTTAATAGATTGATTATTGATCTATTAAGCTTAGATCAAATCAGATCAATTTTATCAACCCAGACCTAAAGTAAAGTTTTATTTTATTTTTTGTTTGTTTTGTTTTGTTAACAGACACTTGTGGTTTTTTTTGTTGTTGTTTTCTAATAAACCATGAAACAGAAATCCAATTTTATGAAGCGCAAAATCTTATCAAAACAGCACTCTATTGTGACTCTTAACTGACCTTTTGCTGTATGACATGCTATAAAACTTCAATGCGAGATTTTTTTGGACTAAAAGAAGGTCAGTAAAATACTTTTTGATCTATGCCTTTGTAAGTTAACCATTGTCTTTCCTGTAGTAACAAAAGCACTGCACAAAAAAAAAAACATGCTCCGATGGGCAGCATGTCTTTAAATCACGCGTCAACCTGTGATACACTGTCAGACTTTACCTATCCACATTACGGTAACAAGCTGGCAACACTATCGCCAGCATCATACCGTGACTCTGGGTCAACAGTGACATACCACTGAGCGTTGTTTGTGGAATGATACTGTAAGATTTTTGGCTGTATAATACTCTCGCACCACATCACGGTAACTCACTGCAGAACCCTCTCAGGTATCTTACTGGCAACAGCGTTGCCAGTAAGATACTGTGATCACTTAAGATGCGCAGTACTTTTGTTAACCTGTACATCACCACAAGCTCAATTCAATGTACTTTGGTTGCAAAAATTTCCTGGTAATTTACCCTTATAGCGCACTTTGGTACTGCAATTTCTCAGCTGTCAGATTGTACGACGTATTCCTACGAGCGGTTATTTACCTTTTAACATTAGCTATTTACTATGTTCTGGTGAACAGCAACATACCGTACTAACCAATATATATATAGATATTAGAGAAAGCATGCACCCAAATGCACGCATGCATATACAGTTGATTGTAAGTAAGATATAAAAATCAAAATGACAATATTATGCACTGGATATTCATTTTCTTTTAATTTGATTTCTCTTTTACATTGAAATAAAAATCCCACCATAAATCAGGGGAAGCCTCCTCTAGAGTTAGCTCAAAACGTGCAAATTATGTGTTGTAGAAATAAACTGTGGTACATAGAGGTAAAAATACATAAACACAGTTGCAAAACAGAATTAAACTATACAGCCAGTTATTTGCAGGGTGCTGAGGTGGGTGGCTTCTTCACGTGTTTCCCAGAACACTGAGGCGATATTGTCATCTGTGGAGACAGATATGTCCCAAAAATGACCACACAACTACACTTTAAGAACACATTCTGCCTTGAAGTATCTGCTGTATTAAACTCAAGTTAGTAAGAATGAAACCAGTCATACCTAATTTGAAAGTTTTCCACTCAAATTCCGTCAGCCGTTGGAGGAAGGTTGTGACATGGGGGTTAATTTGAACAACCTTTCTCTTGACCACATTCCCTGTCTTTCTGCTCGTGCCAACTTTCGAGGTACATTTTGTCCCTTCTTCAAGGTTGATCCTGACAAAAAATCTAAAATAATGTAATAAGTTAGTGCATTGCAAGAACAAGAAGTTATGTTTGTTATTTCATTTGGAAATAAATGATTCAACATATACAATAATAATGTATATGTTCAAACTTACCTTTGAATCAGCTCCAATGTGGTGCATGCGGCCTTTGGTACTCCAGGTTGAGCACATAAAATGATGCAAAGAAGACCGACAGTGCATCAGCAAGGTGTTCTCTTTGTCCAGCTCAAGAAATACGCGCCCTCTGCACTGACCATCCAGCTGGTGGCCACACAATTTACAAAAAAACATTTTTTCTATGAAGTTAATTAAATCAATTCCTGTCTAAGCATAATTTCAGTAACACAACTAGCAATATTCGGTACCAACAGATTGTTTTAACTTGACATAAATATTCTCAATGGGCCTGAAAAATGTAGGACATAAAATAAGTAGAAAAAATATTCTCACACATTAACCAAAAACCACACCTTTTATATCAAAGTCTAGAGAAGATAATCTTCAACAAGTCATTTAGCACACAACAGTATTTAGACAACCAGCAGTTTCAACCAGGAAGCATTTACTTCTTCTTGTGCAGTTTTATAGCAGATGCGCACTGCTGCAAGTGAATTACTGCCACCTACTGGGCATGCGTCTTGGTGAGATACTTACTGTTTTCTTCTGTTCTTTATGAAGCGTCTGTGTGCCTCATGCTTTTCGTCTGGTGAAAATGATGAACTGCACTTCCAAGTGGACTAAGATACGTACCAATACTCACCAATACTCAGTTTAAGTTGGTACAGTCGAATTAAAATATCTTAGCCACAGTTGCATGTTCTCCTTCACCCTATAAATCAGGGGTCTCAAACTCGCGGCCCGCGGGCAATCTGATATGAATGACAGTTGTTGTGTCCAGAGCTGAACGAACCAATCACGGTAAGGTATATGGTTCTGGAGGGCGGGACATCGGCGGGCTGTCCGAGCCTCCTCGCTCTTTAATTCATTCCTCCAGTCAGCTGGGCGGAGGAGGAGCCATGAAGCTGTGAAGTACGGTGGCCGAGACGGCTCACATGATTGCAAAGCCACAACACAACGCAAAAGCCGAAACACGAAGACAAACGCCGAAACACGACGGCAAAAGCCGAAACACGAACAAACGCCGAAACACGACGGCAAAAGCCGAAGCACAACGGCGAAGGCCGAAACACGACGGCAAAAGCCGAAACACGACGGCAAAAGCCGAAACACGACGGCAAAAGCCGAAGCACGACGCAAAAGCCGAAGCACGACGGCAAAAAGCCGAAGCACGACGGCAAAAGCCGAAGCACGACGGCAAAGCCGAAACACGACGGCAAAAGCCAAAACGACGACGGCAAAGCCAAAGCACTCCAGCAAAAGCCAACACAGAACGGAAACGAATCAGAACGGAAGTGAATAATGGACTTTTTTCTTAACCTTTCATTCAGTTTCAAGCTATTGGTGATTCTTGAGAGATACGTGATTTTGGTAAGGGATAGGTGAGGTGGACATTCGCCGGTGTTGCCGTTTATTTCTTCTTTCAAAGCCTTCACGGAGAGCTTTCGGGGGAGAAAAAAAGGAGGCGGAGGAGGGAAAACGGGATCTGGTTTTTTGTCTGCCATTCTTTCTTTTTTACCTATTTTTTATTACTTTTAAATACCTTCCACGTTATCGTCAGTGTGAACCCTAATACTGGGGGTCTATATATTGAGTTTAAACGTTTGGATACGCAAGCTGTGTGGTGGCCTAATGGGTAGCACACTTGGTTACAGTCCCAAAGGGTTGGGGTTCGAGGCTTGCGGGCGTACGTATACATTTTTTTTTGTAAAAAAAAAAAGTATTATACGTGGTTCTTACGTACATTTTGAGAATCAAAATAAATAAATACTTTTGCAACATAATTCCAGGCAGTTACGTCGTTTCAGTGAGGATGGTGGGGTTGTGACGCAGCGCCAAAATTCCCTTTTCGCCATGGACCCCATGCAACAAAAATGACTAAACTACTGGAATTATGTTGCAAGAAGTATTTATTTATTTTGATTCTTAAAATGTACGTAAGAACCAGTATGATACTTTTTTTTTTTTTACAGAAAAAAACATATAACACTAAATGACACCGCAAGCTCGAACCAACCCTTTGGGACTGTAACAAGTGTGCTACCCATTAGGCCACCACACAGCTTGCATATCCAAACGTTTAAACTCAATATATAGATCCCCAGTATCAGGGTTTACACTGACGATAACGTGGAAGGTATTTAAAAGTAATAAAAAATAGGTAAAAAAGAAAGAATGGCAGACAAAAACCAGATCCCGTTTTCCCTCCGCCCTCCTTTTTTTCTCCCCGAAAGCTCTCCGTGAAGGCTTTGAAAGAAGAAATAAAAGCGGCAACACCGCGAATGTCACCCCCTCACTATCCTTAAAATCACGTATCTCTCAAGAATCACCAATAGCTTGAAACTGAATGAAAGGTTAAGAAAAAAGTCCATTATTCACTTCCGTTCTGATTCGTTTCCGTTCTGTGTTGGCTTTTGCTGGAGTGCTTTGGCTTTTGCCGTCGTGCTTCGGCTTTTGCCGTCGTGTTTCGGCTTTTGCCGTCGTGCTTCGGCTTTTGCCGTCGTGTTTCGGCTTTTGCCGTCGTGTTTCGGCTTTTGCCGTCGTGTTTCGGCCTTCGCCGTTGTGCTTCGGCTTTTGCCGTCGTGTTTCGGCGTTTGTCTTCGTGTTTCGGCTTTTGCCGTCGTGTTTCGGCGTTTGTCTTCGTGTTTCGGCTTTTGCCGTTGTGTTGTGGCTTTTGCAATCATGTGAGCCGTCTCGGCCACCGTAGTGAAGTGCTTTCTCACTGAACGGGATTCGCGGGCCCCGCTCCTCTTTCGCCACGTGACAACACGTGATACACAGCCTGCCGCTTGTCAAAAAGCGTGTTCCTGACGCCGCGCACGCATCAGATATTCCGCGGACAAATCAGACCCTCGCGATCGCTTTTTCCTCCTCCACGATCAGAAATAGTTCTTGCGAGAGAGACTGACTACTTCAGCGTGCGTGAGTGATGCCCGCGAGCGAGCAGAATCTTCTAAGGTGCTTCCACACCGGCCGCTGCGCGGATTATGAACGCACGCTCAGCAGGTGGTATCCACACCGGAGCAGCGCGGTCACCCACGCAGCAGTAGAGAGGAGATTCTTCTTCTATGGTGTTTTTACTGTTCATTAGCGCTGCTGCAACTGTGCGTGAAATATTGAACCGGGTTGCAGACTCAGAGCGTGCCTGATTTGTGCGTAGAGCTTGAGACCAGAGTTAAAAACTTGCGTAGCAACGCGCGCTCCCGACGCGGAGGCCAGGAATTCTGGTGCGCGCGCGTTTGCGTTGAGCTTTCAGTGAGCGCGCTGCTGTCAGCTCAGAAATGAAGGAGGTTCTGTAAATACAGACGTTTGAAACTGAATAAAAATAGTTTTCTCTTGTCCAGTGTTTCTCATGTATTTTCTTAGACACCCCCCCCCCATTTCAGCTGAAAACATAATTAGTATCAGTTAATTTGGTCAAGTTAAACGTATATCTCCTCAAAATATTGTACTTTTATTATCATTAAAGAATTATAATAAAAAATAAACTTCTAAATAATCTGTTTTATTAATTGTTTTCTTTCTTTTTTAGAATACTTCCAAAACTTCCAGACAAAGTAAAAACAATCTTTCCTTGTTTCTCTCCACAGTAGTGATGGAATTCTGTCATTTTCTCAGAGATTCAGTTCTTTTGCATTGGTTCACTGTAAACAGCGACTCTTTCTGCTACCAAATTGATTTTTAGGTTGTTTTTGCTATATTTAATTTACAATCAACTACTATGTAGGATTATGCACAATATTCATCACTAATGTAAACGTGTTTTTATTCGCATTCCCTCCAGGGGGGCGTGCCCCACCATTTGAGAAACACAGCTCTGCTCAGTCAGTCAATATGTGGTTTCTGCAGTCATTTGTGTCTGCTGTATGGTCATTGTTATTATTTTAATTTTTACTGATTCATTTTCTGATTCATTTTTTAAAACTAATTCATTCATTCATTATTTCGTGTTAAAAATAAAGATATTTGAGAACATTGGAATGTTTTATCAGCGATTTTCTTGTGGAAATCCTGATGCAGCCCGGCCTCACCCAGACTCTGCCTCCAGCGGCCCCCGGCTGAATTGAGTTTGAGACCCCTGCTATAAATATTTTGGGGAAGAACTGTGTCTGTCTGACTGACTGATGTGTGGGCACATCACTGTAAATATGAAATATCATTTTACGAAGTTTCATTTTGAAACTGCAACAGAAGTTTTATTTTTAAATCTACTCATATTTCCTGTTTTTGTGACTTTTTTCGTACTGGTAATGAAACTCCTCAAGCTTGTGTTGCGTAGCAGAGGGTGTTATTCAGAGGGAGTCATTACTGAGGTATTGTAAACACTCAAAGTGATTAGTAGCTCTTCTATTTTTTTGTAACAACACAATGCAACGGAGACCGTGTAAATCCATGGGCATCATTCTAGACAATTATCAGAATAGAATAGAATAGAATAGAATAGAATAGAATAGAATAGAATAGAATAGAATAGGATAGAATAGAATAGAATAGGATCGAATAGGATTGAATTGAATTTGATTGATCCCACAACAAAGATTTTAATTTGTCACCACAGGTCCAAGAATGCTGTAGATTGAAGCTAATGATTCTTATAAAAAGTAGGAGATGCGAAATTCAAAAATGAAGGTGTTCAGTGTTCAGGCTCAAAGGGACCACTCTAAACAGAGGCAGATCTCTGCACCAATTTGTCAATTCTTTTCCTGTCACTAACTGGTGACAGAACACAAATATCCAAATGGTGTTGACATGATGTCCAAGGTATTTCCTGTGTGTGTTGTGTTAAATACCTGTTTTCTTTAGGACAGTGACATGCATTGAAAACTATGGTATGTCATAGAATTTAGTTGCATAGATATGCAAATTACTGTAATACACTGCAAGCATATGACAGGGATATTTTACTGTACTTTTACAGTAATTCACTATGGCATTACAACAGAATATATCATCATGCTGCTTATTGCACCTTTTTCAGCTAAAACAGTAACATACCGTGGAAACTATGGGATAGTGTTTTTCAAGTTACATTGACATGCAAATTACAGTACTACACCGCAAACATTATTTTAAAATATTTTACCGTTAATTTTACAGTAATTCCCCATGGGAATTACAGCAAAGGTGAACAGTGTAGGCTGGTAAAAAAGAGAACCTTCTCACGGATTTTATGTCTGAGTTCCTCTCTGCATACATTTTAGAACCGTTCCACGTTGCATTTCTGGCTGGAGTGGCGAACTGCAGCACCAACAAGGGTTTCGCAATTTACTCCCACGCCTGTGCGACTTTGCTGATTGGATCCACTGACTGATGCCCTCTCATGCGGTGTTGCCTCAGGGCGTGAAGATCACAGGCATCCAGCAGAGTCCTCCAGGAAAATGGCAACAGCTAATATTTTCAGCTCCCCAATGATTAAAAAGTGTTATTAAAAAGAAGGTGATGTAAGAATCCGTTAAACTTGCTTCTATACCAACTTTGTGCTGCTGGCAGCTCATCGCGGGACACTTGATCTATTTTTTTTTGGGGGGGACAATGATTGGGGGTTTTGTCTGTGAAATAAAGGCTCAAGCAAAAAATAGCAAACAGCTGATTCAAGTTCTTGTAGCCATTAAGTGACTTCAAAGCTTTTTGAAAAGCATATGTAATTGAAAAACCAACGTGGGTGTTTTTTTTTCCCAACTGCGGATGAGGTAATAATGAAAAAAATGTCAAAGGTGAACCTGAAGTCTTCGTCAACCCGTTTGAAGCGGGCTTCCTCCCGTGGCAAAGCTCCTCGTCCGAAGATGGGCTCCAGGTAAACCCAGCGCCTCTGGATGGCATTCAGGTTGAGCAAATACTCGTCTAAGTCTGACAGGCGGACCTCCCAAAGACTGACCTGGACAGACGGATCAAGTGTTGGTGCCACAGTAATACAGAGTGATCCTGAGATATAACAAATGCTGACAAAAAACAGGGTCTGAAACATTTCACTGAGCTGACAGAGAAAAATACATAAAAAAACAACACTTCCAGATCAGGAACCTATTGAGCTCTGACCTTGTCCTGGAAGCTGCGGTAATAAGGCGAGTCTTTGAGGGACTGCAGCAAACAGCGGTTATCTCCCACCTGCACAGATAAACCCAAGTTTGAGAAAAAGAAAGTTTGTTATTCCTTAAATACCCGCTCTGATGAAAATTCTGTTTTTTAATATGTTCTTATGGCTTTTTTATGAAGGAAGACACACATAAAGAGAACTATGCTTGAAATTTTATTTCAGAGTGTTTCTATATTCAGATCGTGGGGAATCAAGAGAAGAATATAAAATCTATAAAAATATCATCAGACTGTCATCAGAAAGTCTAAAAAGATTGTTTTCTATGATGCAAGTTAATGAAGATTTTTACATTAGAGGTGTGGGAAAAAATCTATTGTGTGAAATATCACAATATTTTATTAGGCAATATTAGTTTGGATTCAAATTTTTAATCAATCAACATTTTTCAACTAATTATCGATTAGTAAACATTGAGTTTACTGTCTTCACTTTTGAATTCTACTTAAACTTCCGACCACTAGGTGGCAGCACACCATGCCGAGCCTCTTCACCAAAATAACTACGAGATCTTGTGGTTGATTTTCACTCCTACATGGTCTCGCAGTTGTTGTTCCACAGAACAATAACACATAAGCACGTATGAAATCATTGGCTTCTCTGTTATAGAGATTGAGAAGAAGTTTATAGAAGTTCATAGAAGTATATTTGCTCAGTTGGGTTTTTACATGTGTCGACTAGAATGAATGATATTTACACATTCCAGGATATTTTTATTAAAAAAAAAAACATTTAACATTTCAAGGTAATTTTAACAACCACTACAACTAAATGAATACATTATACCAGTATTATTAACAACAGCTTTTTTTGCACAATTTTGTTTTCCTTTTCTTGCACCTTAAGGCTTGTTTACTGAGTTCTTGTAACAACTGAATTTACCTATTGCAGGATCACTAAAGTTTATTTTATTTGATCTCATTCACCCATGAGAAAGAAACAGGAGCTGCATCTGGCCTCTGCCATGAGGAGGAGGTAAAAGGAACCAGCAAAGCCCAACACTTATGACGTGTAATTAGAGATAAAAGAGGCAATCAGACTGATGACCTCTAAAAGAAACTGGGGATTTGGGAGGAAAGAAGCTGATGACTGCACGACACTTCGCATAAAACTGCAACCCAAGTCAGAGCTAAGAGATGAGGTACGTGAATCAACTGCTAAACAAAAGATATTTTTTCTTTGAGTTACTAGATATCATCCTTAATGTTAGTAATTCTCTCTTGTCATCCTTTCTTACCCTGAGACGGAGGCTGTACACCAGATAAACTGCGATGTTTGTGCAGTTTGTTTGGCAAAAACACCTAAACTAAGCTGAACTGTTTGACTGTAAACTCACTTTGAGGCAACCTGCAGCAATCTGTATGTACAGCATGATCCACTCTTAACTTTGCAGGCTTCACTTTGTAGTTGGTCATAATTCTGAAGGTTCAGAATCACCTTGAAAACTTTTCAAGAAAAAAAACTTTAGAAAAGACTTTCAAATAAATAAATGAATGTTTTTTTAGAGTTAAAGCCCAGCCTGTCACGTTACGCCTTCAGCAGATCTATACGCTTGTTTCTTATTTTATAAAGATGTTTTATATAAATAGGGTATTAAAAGAAAAGCCAAGGATACCAAACATAGAAAATCAAACACAGTAGTCATCTTACGTCAATTCCTCCCTTTTCTGAGACATTAAATCAAATATGAATCAACTGGATGTATTTTTTTAGACTTTCTCACATTCTCAACACAAAGTTTTTGAGAATATGTTTTGGTTAGCTGAATAAATATTAAATGCATATCAAAGTTAAACCAACTTTTTCAAGCCTTGAAGGTATGAAAACACAGCTTAGAGACTCAGAGATTCAGACTCATTTTGCTTCCAATATTCAAGAGGGCTCGCGTTGATTTACCTGACTGACTACGTCCCTCCAGTCTTTGATGAGGCTAAGCGAGCGTCCGCTGCTGTCTGTGTACTCCGTGAGGGTGAAGGAGGCTGCAGCTCCCCACAAATCCAGCTCCCGAAGAGCTTCTCTGATCGTCACTTCCGCCTGAGCGCGGCTGTTCAGGTCCTTTGAAAGTAATACACATACGTACACACAAGCAAAGCTTTTGTAGAGCTGAGGACAACATCTTCAACAACTTGATGTGAAGTTTCAGTTCACACCCTTATTTTTTAGCCTTTTGAATCTGACTAATAATTTAACCTTTTAGGATTTAAATCTAAGCATGAATTATTGGCTGATCAGAAGCTCTCATGATACAGTGTTGACAGTGAAATAAATGATCAGCAGTGTTGTTCATAAAAGTCTTTTCCCAAGCAGAGGGTGTCTATGGAAACGTGTGTTTGTACAAACCTTGAGCTCTTTTGCCCTCTCCACAATTGTATCTGCCACTCCAAGGAGGTCGCTGAAGCTGAGCCTCTCTAAGGTTGTCCCTCGTGGGAGACCCAGCAAACGAAACATGTCCAACCAGTGGTCCTGAGACAGGTGCTCCCCACGAACATACTTCAGCACAGGCACCATGTTCTGGACAAAGCGTGAGAGTAGTTACTTGCACAGGCATCTGGACAAATTAGTCGATTTATGAAACTTGTACTACTTTTATTGACATCTGATTAGTCATGTACACAAAATATTGGATAAGCAAAAACAGAACCTGTTTTAAAAAAAAAAGGTATCAGAGCAACAATGATTATTCTGACAGAGAGAATGACACTAATGGCTGTTTATTTCTCAATAGAGTCTATGGGATTTGGGCTTCTTGGAGCCCGCAGGTACTTTCTGTTTGAAAACCAGGAGTGAGGGGATACTAAGTTTAATTCTCATATACAGTCATTGAATGAGACACTTAACCAATAAAAACACAGACAGCTAAAGGTGTCATTGAAGTTGAATGGGCAGCTCTCACATTTCAACAAACACATTTTTATATAATCTAATCTGTTGAGAATGATGTCATGCTACGGTACTTAACGGCTTCTAATTTATCTTTTGCCAATAAAAAAAACTCGTATTTTTACTAAACACATATAATCTAGAGTAATTATGGTGTTTCATAACTTTCCTTGAATTTAAAAATGTCAAGTTGTGTTTAAAAGTCCATCACTGTCAAGCAATCTAACAAATTATATGCTTTTTTTTTTGTTAGCAACTCTCATCCAGTGTGTTTTTCAAACGTTTGGATGTGCTTGAGGCACCAAACTAATCTCTGATAAGTGCTAATAAACTTTAAAAAGTAATCCCATCTGAGATGAGAAAATTTAGGCTCATTCAAGTCCCTAAAAAGACAAAATAATGCTGCCAATTCATTAGAATAAAAGCTGCAGCAAAGGGAAACTGCCACACATAGGAGCTAATTTGTAAATAGTGTGTGTGGCTACTACTATCAAAATAAATGAGCAACAAAACAGACTATTGGAGATTAAACACAAAAGACCCCAACATCTTTTTGAGAGTTTTTTATGACAAATAAAAAAGTACAGTCATAACTCTAAATTATCTGAATACCTTATATTTATCCACTTCTCCCTGCAGCTTCACTGACATAGCACTTGGTTGCTCTTGTTTCCTTAATCTGTCCTGCCACGCCAGCAGGAACTCTTCAAAAACATAAGTCTTACTCCTGTAAACCCAGAAAAAACGGGATAAAGCATTTTCATTCTCAATGGGAGAAACAACAGTTAGTTAAAAAATGAATCAAATCCCAACAATTTCCCGGACCTGAATGTGATCCAGTCCTCTCGGGCCTTTTCAGTGTAGCCCTGCTGCCACTCCTCATACAAACTCCACGTTTGACTTATCTCCTCCATGTCCATCTTGATCTCTTCTGCCATGGAGAAGTCTGGAGGCTCCAGATCAAAGTATGTGCAGTCCTCACTGAAGACAAAAATAAAACATTTTCAAAAATACTATCAAAGCATTTAAAATCAGAATTATTAGTAGAGATTAAGATATATAGACCATAGATAGAAAATATTTGTACATTATGATGTTCGTCAGTAAAACTAGAGTTACTCTGGATTTATTGAAAGAAGACTATAAAAATCTGTCCCAGATGTAGAAGTTGACGGCACACTTACAGTAGTTTGCTGCGTACAAGCTCCAGCTCCTGAAACTCTTGCTGTTTGTCCCTGATGGTTTGAAGACATGCCAGCAGGGCGGCATGATCCCCCCCCTCCAGATTCTCATCTTTGGGTTTAAGCTGATCCCAGCGAAGTTTAAAACGCTCCAGATCTGCCGTGTAGGCACTGATCCGTCCTGCTGCATGACCCCGCATGACCTCCACCTGAGAACATAGGAAAGTAAGAATGACTCTGAGCAACTCAGAAAATAAAAAAGAAACAGGAAAGAGGGTTGGAGGGACAATCTGAGGTGGCGTCACCTGTTCTTTAATCATCAGCTGGTGGCTCTCCATGATCAGTTCCAGTTTGTCCCACTTGGCCCTTAAAGAGGACAGGGAGTCCAAACCCGCCCCAGCTACAGCGCGGAGCAGCCGGTTCTTCTCCTCAGCACTCTGGAACTGCAGCAGGATCTGTGCACACATCATGTTCGACGTCTTTTCATATCAGTTCCATAACAAACGTTTGATTTGTCCCACAATTATTTTATTTTATTTTTTACAAAGCCTTTTTATAAGGAAGCTAAAAGAAAGCAGTAGGACATTATTTATCTAACTCTTATTAATAGGGAAATCACAACACACCATGTATAAACCTTATTTTGTAAAGTTTCTACAGAGTACAGGTCTTACTTCAGGCTTGCCAGAGAGTATCTGCTTATATTTGCTATTAGCTGCCCCGATCTCCTCCAAGTTTTCTGGACGAGTGGACAGGGTTTCCATTGATTCAGACACAAACCTGTCTATGGCTTGCAAGTGACCTAAAAGCAACGAGAAACATCACACAAAGGATACAAAACATGAAAAGTAAAAAGTAAGGAAAAGTTTTATAAGAAGGAAAATGAAACAAAAACAGTCTCAAATGTACTTTTCTTGCAGAGGAGATGTTTTAAATGACAAAACTTAAGGAAACTAAATGAAAGTTGGGTAAAAATGTTTGTACTGGGGAAAAACATCCAAAAACAAACTGATGTATCATAGGGAAGTTACTTTGTATGGACTTTCTGAGTGACAGGAGCAGAATGTCGAACAGTCTCTGGATCAGATCATCGATTGCGCTTTTGACCGGCTCACAGTTGACTGTGATGCAGTCGATCTTCTCCTGGCTATTTCAGAGACACAGAAAAATACAAGTTAAAAAGCAGTCAACATTCACAGTTCCTGTATGAGCATTGTCAGATAAATATCTATCAAGACTTTTGTATTTAGATAAAACATTGGTTTCATGTTTTCTTTTGTAAGAAGGATTCTTAAGCCTCAGTCACATGGACACTAATGGGGGTTGACCTGTACGGATGCAGCAAGTTTTAGGATTGTTCAGGCCCATGGAGGGCTGTAGAGAGGTGCAGCCACATCTTAAAGGTGAGCGCAGATGTGTCTTGCAGTTCCCTTGAAATTCATAGAGACACCTCAAGAGACGCCATGAAAATGGAACATACCATTTTCATGTCTGTCCTAAGTGTACTGTGAAGTAGTCGTAAGCATGACGGTAGTTACACACACTTATGACTCACAGGTGAGGCTGTCACATGGTATGTCTTTTTCTGTGGGTGACAGCATACTCACTCTGTCCAGTTCTCATATGCATTCAATAGACTGAATAGAAGCAGCGGACACTAACAGACTCCTTGCGCAGGTTGCAGGATTTGGGGAGGGTAGAAAAACTGAAAACTCTTACTGACATGCCTGCTTGATATTTCAATTGTGTCCCCTCTGTGCGCCGTACAGGTTTGATAATTTTTGGCCTGCAGACATCCCGTACCCACCCGTGAGAGCAGTTGTGACTTAGGCTTAAGCTGTTCAAACTCTAGTGGTCTTTCCGTGTACCTGGGCAGGCGTTCTGACTCTTTCCCTTTGGCTTTCAGGGCTTTGAAATTTCTCTCCCAGTCTTGTACTGACGTCAGATTCTTCTCCACCAACTTCTCTAAATCCACCTGGCCCAACACCACCCACTCCTACAACAAAATCACACACAATGCTCTTACAGCCAGACTTCAATTTACACAAGTTGGAATCTATGATGACAAAATCTATGATGACCACTAACAAAAAGGGGAAAAATAGAGAAACATCACATGGCTTCAGAAATGCATGACCTTTGGCAAAAGGGGAAAAGACATGTTCACTCTTCAGTTTGATTTCATAGAATTTTAGATGGGAAAATGAAAACAAAAGCTTTATTATGGTTAAAGTGCACACTAACGAGGAAGAAGTGCATTACTGTTGCGTCATAATAAGAGGTTAAAGACTTTACTGCAATAAAATAGCTAATGAAAGTAAAATAACATTTCTTAAATGTAAGAATTTGAACAGACTAGGCTACAAAGTATTTCAATGATTTTATTTAAGAGCAGAATGATTTCTTTGTCAAATAAATTATATTTTTTCTGAAAAGACTGATTTTGAAATGATCTTGTGTTTTCCAGCACCTTGAACTTGTGATGTATGGCCTGCAGTCGGTTAAAGAGGTCCTCCGCTTTGCTGAATATGGTGAGGAACCCTGAGGCATTTCTGTCGATCATTACGGTGAATATAAGCTCCTCCCCCTGGACACTGACGCCCTTGAACTGGTTTGGGATTGAGATGAAACGCTTCATTTCTCTAAAGTAGCGCACTCGCACCTCCTCGAATGGCGGACGGAACTGTAAGCGACTCTGCCTGCCGAGACATAAGAAACCATGAAAATAACGTCATGTTTTTATTCCATCCTCTAAATATAGAAGTTGTTGAAAATGAAACATGCAGGCAAATGGAAACGTAAGATCACGAGATTACAAAGGGATGGGTTCAGAAAGGAAGTGGTTCTGTTGGTGGTTTTAATTAAGGAGAAGAAAATTACATTAAAAAACACTCAGAAGAAAACAGTAACAAAAATGAGATGGAAAGTGGAAATCACTGACTTGAAAACAAGGTCAATTTGTATTTCAGGCAAGTTTTTGTTTAGGGCCTCCAATCCAGTCTGGTACTGGTGCTCCAGAGCCTTGTACAGCTGATGGTTCCAGTGCAGACGCCACGCCCGCATGTCATCCAACCTGATACCCTGCAGACAAACCACATGCGAAGTCCTATGACTGATGGACATGAACACGAGTGGAGTTTTCCAGGGCAAGATTTTCCGAGGCTTTTCCCATCTGAATCAATCAAAAACCCTTACATGATCAAACGAACAGATCTCAGTTTCACTATCGTTTTTGAAGCTTATAGGTGGATTTTGACACCTTGTTAGCTTTGTTTGTTTGGGCTATTAAAATCCATGATGGCCTCTTTGGTTTTTACATTTACCCACTGGAAACAAAGTGTCTACTAGATAACTAATGGACATCTATTGAAGTTGTTTACAGGACATCTGAAGCAACATTATTTTGTTACTCTGTTAGATGTCTACCAATAGTGTTAAAAACAATATCTGCATATAGAAATCTACAACACTTCTACTTGCAGCCATCTAATATTGGGGTATTTCTTAACAAGTCTATAAGAGTTCTTCCCAAAATATTTACTAGCTATAATGTGATTTAATACCCGCACATCTCCAGAACCTGTTGACCCAAACAACTACTGTTTGGATGAAGCCAAACACCCTAAACAGTCTTTTCTAGGGGGACAATTTAGAATCCCCAGTCAACCCAGGAAGCAAATTAGTGTCTACACACATGCAGGAGGAGAACATGCAAACTCTACACAGAAAGGACCCAGCTGGGATTCAAACCACAGCTTTCCTACTCTTCTCATAATTAGTTTTATTTGTGAAGTTTTATCACAGACGACAAATCCTACATTCCAAAAAGTAGCAAACATTTCCACTGAAATCTACCAGGGGTTAAAAGGTCGCAGAAACTTCCACCAAAACAACTTGGTGTGCGTGACCAGCATATTCATTGAGAAGAATCAGAATGGCAACATCTTCATTTTTTGACAATCTTAGAAGTCAAAACCTAATTTGGGACATTTTAAACACAAAAAATCTCCTAAAAAACAATGCAGATGGCAACAAGTTTATTTTGACCGGTCACTTCCACTAGTTATCCTGTTATTAGACACTATCAGATAGTCTTTTGGCATTATGGATCTTGTTGCATCTTATATGCATCTATTTGAATATTATCCTCCATTACATCATTGAAAGTTTGAAAGATAGACTCTGAAGTTCACAAAACAATCATGAGTACACATTCTACATTATTAAATGTGTTATTTATTTACCCTATTTATTAGGGGAGTGCACTAGAAAGCGTCTGCCGATACAATACATATTGCGATACACATTCGCAATACGATACATATTACATTGTATTCGGTATATTGCAATATATAAGACTGTACCAGAACAATTGTTCACTTTTTTTTTTTTTTAAGAGTATGACTCTTTTAAAAAAAAGCTAAGTCATACTAAGTACTACATGTCTCATAACAACAAAAAAAGAAAAAAACTGAACCAAAACAAAACTGAACCATTGAGATTGAACATTTAGTCTCATGGTTCTCGCAAGATCTTGTTGTTCAGGTGTGGTGTAGAGCAGCTCAAATTTTGCTGTTCTCATAAATATTTAGTTAAATATCATCTTGTCAGCACTTTAAATTGATACCAGCATCACTAAATGAAATATCGCAATATATATCCAAATTCAGTTTTCCTTACACCCCTACTACTTATTTTAACAAAAACCTCTCTTAAGAAAAATTGAAGATTGCTTACAACGAGCAAGGCATGATGGGACTGAGACAAAATTATCTGTGGGAAAGTTGTCTGCTAGAGTTCTAAATGGCAATGTTCAATAGACCTCTATGAAACGATGTCTAACAGATACATGAGCATATCTGTAGCTATAAAGGTTGAAATATTAACAATTTAGAAATTTAATGAAGAATTATGTTAATAAAGATGCAAGACATGAAGATTTACTCTGTGGTACCTGAGCCTCAAGAGTAGCAAAGCCAGTGCGGAGCTCCTGAAGGCCATCCTTCCACCGCTGCTGATGTCTCAAAAGGTCGACATTCATCAGACTGACCACCTGGGTAAAAGTTTACAGAGAACAAACAAATACTGTAACCTAAAGAACACACCACAAACTGAAACCTTAGCTGCTTCTGCAGAGCCGCAGAAACAACAACCTTGTCGATGAAGTCAGTGTGCCATTTTCGCAACTTCCTATTTTCGGTGGACAGTTTCTCCGCAGCAGACTGGAGCTTGGCAATGTAACCCTGTAGCTCTTTGGGGTTATCCCAGGTGATCTGCAGTTTACCGCCCGATTCCTTTGACAGGGATCGAGGGTTCTAATGAAAAAAAGCAGAGAAATAATAGAACATTATTAATACTACATTTAAAAAATAATCAGTCCGTCATTATTTGACATATAGAATAGCGTTAAAACTTGAAGAATGTTGTTTTTGTGGAGCACCTTGATGATCCGTTCAAAGGCGAGAGCCAGACTGAGCATCATGGGTCTCTGAGACGGAATCATCTGTTGGTCGATGGTGTTGTAGAAATGGGCCACCTGAAACACAACAGCTGTGATTTACACATGCACTAAATTAGGACAGCCAAAGTTTCTTAAAGCATCACTTCTCACCTGTTTTAAGACGATGGCTTCTCTGTAGAATTTGTCGGCTGTATTGGCCGCCTGCTGGATCTTTGCTGGGATGGGAAAACCCAAAGCAGAAAGCTGCCTGACCTCCCTGAGGAGACTGACCAGCCTGTCCGAGTAGTGGATCTTCAGCCGACCATCTGCGTGGTCCAGGTCCATCACACGGCTGCTGGCCTGAAGACTGAAAAGGACCACACTTTCCACAACCAAATTTGACCAGGATTTATTCATCTTAGTCTGAAACGGAAGTTAAAATTTACTGAAGAATTAAATCCACACAAAGGAGCAACCAAATGGCTTTTTTGATATTAATAAACTATCATTACTTAAAATTGTGACCTAAGTAGCTGGGATAGGCTCCAGCATCGCAGTGACATCCCGGATTTTGCTAATTTGGAAAATGCTGTTGCTAAGTGTCTTTGTAAGGGTCTCAAACCTGATTCCAGACTTTGGATCAGCCAGTCCAGAGAGGATATCCCTTGACCAGTCCTCAAACTGCTCCTGTTCATAAGCCCTCAGGAGCTCCAGCAAGTCATCACAGAAAAGCACGAAAGCCTTAAATCCAGACAGGTCTGGGAGCAGAGCCTTCGCTATGCGGACAGAGTCCTCCACCTGAAGTTATCATGAAAACATAGAACACAAATACAGACAGATGAATGACATTGCATCTTCAACCAAAATGAGTTCTTTAGCATTAGTCACAGGCACCCACACAGGTGCTAAAAGTTTTTGGGTAAAGAGTAGCAGCTGCATCTTAAAGTGACCCATTGGCTAATGGACAATGCCATTTTGGAGCCAGATATTGTCAGTAAGCAGTGATTGATCTAAATCAGGGGTCTGGCTACGGAGCCACATGTGGCTCTTTGACCCCTTCATTGTGGCTCTCATGGTAAAAGAAAAAAGAAAAGACTTTCTATTTTAAATTAAAATAGCGATGCAGCTTCATCAAAGTTGCACTAAAACCTTTTGACAGGTTTTTCAGAGCCTTTTCCCACCAAAAATCAGTTGGAGATTAGTGTACATCGGATTACAAGGCAAATTTCCCGGCCAGGACAAAGGTTATTCAGTCCAGGTTTCATATACAGTCAATAAGGGGACCACAGGTGTGTCTTGTAGTTCCCTTGAGGCTCATGCGCCCACCTGAAGGGACGTAATGAAAATGGAACACACCATTTACATGCATCTAGTAAGTGTGTTGAGAAGTATTCATAAGGCATTCAATGGAAGTTGAACGCACTTATGATGTATGGGTGTCGCTGTCGTACTGTCCTTACACCACACTCTAATTGTTAGTAAGGTACGAGTACTGGCTCCTTACTGACCGTGCAAAAATGTTGCACATACCGGGCATGTACATGATATACGTGGAAGGATGTCCACACAAACTATGCTCTGATTGACAAACGTCTTCATTTGTAAAAGTCAGGTAGAACACTAGTACCGCGCACTTATCATGTGAACAGCACTAACAGGCTCCTTGCACGGTCCGTAGCGTTTGTAGGGGTTGGGGAAATGGAAAATTTGACCAACATATCTATGTCTCCCCTACTTCAGCAACTCTAACTTATTCTCGCGTGTTGTATAGATGTTTACTACGATCTGTTGCTGGCAGCGTACTTGTAGAAAAAAATGCAGTTTAACATTTTCACTTAACAGTTTTACAGAACGTTCAATGATCTTCATATTTCCTGCAGGCCACCTGTGTGCCCTGTACAGGTTTGCCCATTTTTTAGACAGGCTGTGTTCCCACGTAAGGGCAGTTAGAACTAAAGCCTCTAATTTTTTCAGAAACAAATATTATTTAGTGTCCAGCCACATGTACTCAGTTACCTTGTGTATGAGCTGCCGCACCCAAACTATTTTATTAACAACTTCAGGGAGGTTCCTGCCGCTGAGGGGACCAGACTTCTCTCCAGGGCCGCCATGGCAACGACTCTCAAAGTTACTCTTCAAGCCTGAATAAAATCAAAAGAAAAAAAGGTAAGTATACAAGTGTAAGTGATGTGTGCACACATCAATTTAACGTTAAGAACTTTGCTGGGAAATTTATTGAGAAAAACCCTGCCATACATTGTTCTGCTTTTCAAAGGCTGCATTAAAATCTGCATAATTCCTGGTAAAATAAGTGTGTAATGTTCCTTTTTTTTTCGTTCAGTCATCCTTACTTAGAAATAAAAATGAATACTGGTAGAAATCTGTACCCTTGTTGTAATCCAAGAGTCTGGCTAGAAGCATCTCTCTTTCCGTCTGCAGTTCTTTGTTGATGGTGGGTCGTCTGATCAACTCCTTATGTTTCTGGAACACCTGTAACAGCTGGACACAAGCACACGCCGTTGCTCGGATTCTCAGATTGCCTGGTTCAGACGTGTTTCACTACCTGCTGTGGGTTATCCTGCACGTCAGCGATGCAGGCCCTCAGTCTCCCAGCGACCTCCTGCTCTGACGGAGTAATCAGGCGCTCAAACTGAGCCACTGCTGCTCTCCATAGAGGCTGGGAACAAAAAAAGAACAGTTTTAGTCGACTACAAAATATTCAGTCTGACAAGAAACAAAAAGAACCTCAGGCAATAGCAGCCCTTAACATAATCAAGACTTGTAAAGTGAGTACTAGTTCCAAGGAATAGACAATAAATCAGGGAAGAGGCATTTCTCCTGCAGAAGAATAGATAACTTCTACCTGCTGCATATGCTTTTGACACTCTTTTCTCAGAGTCTCTGCACAAACCTTAGCGAGAATATTTATGACGCATTGGAGCTAAAAACGAAAAGAGATTTTATTTTGGAGAGCAAAAACTTGACTCATCTTTGTTATGAGTATTTCTTAAAGAAGGGGAACAAAAAAGGTTTTTTTTAGCAAACGTCTACATATTGTAGCATCCTGACATGAGGATTACATAACATTGTGGCTTCAGCAGCTTCATGAATCAGCCACAGCTTTCTAAAAGGTTTTTACTTTTTACTTAATCAAATCTGCCCAGAGAAGTTTTTAGAATAACAAAAAGTATATGGAAAACATCTTTGGACTTCTCTTGTAACTGATTTAACACAAACGTGCATTTGCAGTCCAAACCACCCACCTCTGTGTACGGATTATAATGCAAAGGGTTGAGTCCGGCAAAAGGTTCAAAGACACGGTCTGAGGTGAGAGCTTGTTGTTTTCCTCCCGGCAGCAAACACAAAAGTTTTTCATGGACCACGCGCAAAGTCACCACCTAGAAAGAAAAAAAACTATTTATTCAAATGTATTTGTACAGCTTTGTTGCAAAGGATGAAGTTTCAATTGAGTTCCTGATGTACTCAGTTAAAGTGATGCAGTTAAGAAAAAATAGCCTCAACTGCATGTTATTGTAAATAGTGCAGACAACAGAATAACCATACACTGCAAAATATTTTATACTCCCAAAGATTTGAGACTTTCATTTATGAGATTTAAGATATTTTACTAGGTTTAAAATAGCTTTAACTTCTCTCTTCTCTACATCTTTCCATACTTTTCTCAAAATTAACAGTTGAGAATGTTTTAGCCTCATTTATAGCTAGGATCTAGAAATAAGGAAATTATTAATAAAATAAATACAAATTATTTTGCTTCATGCCCTTGACAGTAGAAAAATCAGAGTGAAACATAAAAAAATTAAATTGCATTGTATTTTTTGTTGTAATTTTAAAGTTGTTATTTTAAGGTTCAATAAACTTAGACTGAGATCCATTGTCATTATTTTGGAAACTAAATTTGAATTTATGTTGTAAGAATAAATATAGATTTTATGAGGATTTTTTAGGATGGATAAACTTGTACAAAGATAGCAAAAGTACTCACATTTTGTTCACATTTTGTTCTAAAATTTCATTTTAACTTATTACAAAAGTTTAATAAAAAAAACTGCAATCAGGTGAAGGCAAATTCACAAAATACAAACCATTTGCTTGAAACTACAAAAGAGAATTCTTAATATTGGGCTGGAAAACATTCTATTTTAAGTCTAACATTTTGCCGTTTTCTCTCCTTGAATGCTTAAGTGGAACTCCTTGTTTCAAGATTTTGATTCCTTATTTGAATTTCTTGTTAAGTAAAATGACTCGTTGCATGGAAAGATAATTTGACTAATTTGTAGTAATTTTATTCTTAAAGACACACACTGATGAAAATAATGTTTTGGGTGTTTCTAAAATGTTCTGCATTTTTCTGATGTTTGAAGAAATTTATAAAGAAAGTTGTAGCAAAAATTGCTTTATTCAAATCGCTGTAAATCAGAAACAGACAAAGAAATGCTGTTTGAAAAATATCATATTTGTGACACAGAACCTACAACAGCAAGCTCCCTCCTCCTACATTCAAATCCATCCACTTGTAGACAATTAGATCCATGTACGCCTTTGTTTTCTTCATCTTAGCTGGCAAACTGTACAGCTGGAGAGCTTCAATATTTCTCGTCATTTTTGTTGCACCGCCACTGTTATGTTGGGGAGTGTGAGGAGCTGTAAGCTAGTGGGATAGAGAGTAAACAGATGGATGATGAGAAGTAGGGACAGACTTACTCTGCGCCAACAATCTCACCCACAACTCAGAGGTGAATATCTAATAAGCTTCTGCTATTGTGCAGAAACTATGTCTTATAAAACAACACAGGATTTTTTTTTTATTTTAGCTAAAAACTGCAGAATCATAATCAAGAGACCACTGGGAACACTTTGAGAATAGATTAAAAGATGATAAGCGTGGAATTTTAAGATTTTTGTTGTTTCTCTATTTTAAGCTACCTCTTTTTGCAGTGTATATTTTATATTTAGTTAATTAGTGTCATTTTTTTCTACCTGTACGTGTTTTAAAAGCAACATTATGGCAAAATCTGTGATAAAAATAAAGAAAACACCTTTTTATACACTATATTTCCACCACCACAGTGACACTTGAGACCATCATGGGTAAAACTAAGCAGGAGTTTTAAATCTCCTATAGTCTCACCTCATTGAGTCTTTTCAGGAGGCAGTCAAGGCTCTGTGGGCAGTGCTTGCTTCCCTTCCACAGATGAGGAGAGTATTTTTTCCATGCCTGGTGACGGAGAGCGTTTTGATCACTGACATGACCTCATCTGCTCAGGTGACGCTAAACTGCAAACGATCCAACATTTTGTACCTGTCCGGTCAAAAACTGGCACGCTGTCACCCACTGCTCACAGACGGAGATCGCCATCCTCAGACTGTCTCTCACAGATGCAAACGGCTCCTCAAAAACCTTAGCGTCACTCAGTTTCCGCTGGACATATCTTCCCAGAGCACCACCTTGTGCAAGAAATCAATAGAAAGGAAAGGTGGAAAGAGAAAAACATAATTACAACATACTGGTACAGAAGTAAAAGTTTAAATTTTAACAGTTATTAATATTTGAAAAACATTTCATTGCATTGTTATGTTGTTGTTCCACTATCTGCTCTTCAAGCTGAGCTTTTCTTTGAAAACACTCTCAGTTCCATAAACATCTGAATTTCCAACCACAGAAGTACGGTAAACTTGACGTCTTTCGCCTAAAAACTCCATCAGCAAACATTTGATTTCAATTCCTGATTGTGTTTCTGACAGGCTCCCCACCGATGACATCCATGAGTCGGACCATGCGAGCCTCCGGGTAAGGCTCGAACTCCGTCTGCTTCCAGACATCGTCCAGAGTTTCTCTGCTCTGCTCAACCAGGTCCACAACATCAGACAGAGACAAGGCGTCGAGACCCTCATACTCCTGCAGAAACAGAAATGGAAGGCTTTGGTTTATGCTGTATTCCTTATGTGCTTCCTCTTCCTCCATGGTGTTGAGAAATATCAGTTTCTTCTTTATTTATGGGAAACCACAACTTTCCAATGATAGGGTTTTCATACCAAACTATCTTTCCGTGTGAAAGCTTTGACTTGTTCCCTGTGGATTAATTAATTAGTGTGACAGGACACAGAAATGACCCAATTGTAGGTTAAATAAAGTCCCATTTATCTCTCAGTCTATCAGGATGGTAGAAATGCTTCCCTCTGCTCCAGGCTGTCACTAAATGTTTGATGGAAGTTTATACTCACCTTTTGTATGGTTTTAAACTGCTCAGTGAAATAAGTAGCTCTTTCTCTCACACTGTTCTTCTGTGCGGACTCGGAGACATCTCCCCAGAACTGGAACTCATCAGTGGGGGTCAAAATTCCTGCAAAAAAGGTCCATATTAGTTCTGTTCAATCATGTTTTACAATAGTATTTTTTATTCCTTCCATGGTGCTAATTATTTTAAGATGAAATAATAATAATCATTGGAGTTTCTTGATTTTTTTACTATAAGAATCAAGATGGTTTTCCCAAATTCTTTATTGTAGAAATTTGAAATCTAACAAAAACATTCAAAGGTTTTTTTTTGTCAGATTTGCAAAAATATAAGACAATTTTAACAAATAAACTTAAAGTTGTCACTTTATTTTACACTGCTGATCTCAGTTTCCAAAAAAAGTGGTAAAAAGATCTTTTTTAAGTGTTAAAAGCATTTACAAAAAACAGTCTAAATGTTTCAATATGTAACATGAATGTAAAGTTTGCTCTGGGACTTCTAAGGCTACTATTTCTTGATGTGCCTTCTATGTTGTAGACACATGTATGTGCACAGGTAGAGCAGTCGACTTCTAATCGGAAGATTGCAAATTCAGTTCCTGTGTCAAAGTGTTCTTGGGCAAGACACTGAACCCAACGTTGATCCTGGTGGCACTAGTGTTCGGCAGTGGAGTGTGTAAATGTAAGCATTGTATGGAATGTGTGCAGTGACACTGCACATTAGGCCTTCAAGAAAGCCAGTGAAACACTACATAAGCGTATGCCATTTACCATATAGGTTGCTACTAAATGCTAAAAGAGGGGAACAAAATCCTCTCTAGCTATTTTTATCCACAACCAGCTTGTAACAGTCAAACCAAAGAGGAACAAAACTTCATTTTTGCCTAAATCCCCCTGATCGTGCCGCACAACTTCTTGTTTTGTTAGAGAAAAATAAAAAGAATTGTCTTTTTCAGCAGTTACATTAGCTTGATTAAAATAATATATAAATTATATAGTTCAAAACAGTGTTTAATTTGATTTATTTTGAAGAAACGTATAAGAAATTATGCTTCTCTTAAATTCAATTTTCATCTAAATCTCAGTTTTTTCCCCAAAAATAAACTTCAGAGTTTACATGTAAGGATTTACATTGTTGTCACAGATGTGTACAAATGTTTTGTTATTAATATAGAATTCCTAATTGAAGCTAAAATTAGCTACTTTTATGAATACGTAAAATAACATTTTGCTTTGAGGATAAGTCCTTTCTCTTATTTATTTCAGTAAAGGCTTATGAATTTTTAGTTCCACAATGGTTTAAAATGATCACTTTTCATAATTAAATTGATTTCAAATTTTATTTCTCACTCATTACATTTGGGGTGAAATGTATTGCTGGACTCTCCAATAAAGTTAGGTTTTAAATGTGTTTTTTTGTTCTAGAGTTGTTAAGCTGCTGAAGTTTATATCCATATTTTTTCACACATTTACAAAAGCATTATTGTAATACCAGATATGGTTACTTATTTTTTAGATGTATTTAAAAAATAATTCAACAACATTAAGTATTATTGAACAGATATTGAATAGATAGGCTATTTAACTCAAGTTATTCCTGTCGAGCTGATTTTATTTTAAATCAAATTACAGCTGTCTTAGTGGACCCTCATGTCTCGCACCTGTTCATTCTGAGTAAAAGACGCTACAAAATTATTTTTGCAAACTCACTAACAGGACCTGGGTGAGCCTCTATGTAATCAAAATACTGACATACCCAGAACCTCTTCCTCAGTGGACCCCTCTCTCATGGACAACTTTGCCCCAGAACTGCGAACCACTGAGCCCAGGCCCAGCTCCAGGTCACTCAGCAAGCCTGCCAGCTTAGGGTCAAATGCTGAACGCCAGCGCTCATCCTTGGGGGAAAAGGGGGGTGGAGGTTAGAGAGACCAAAAAAATGTTTTATTGAGAAATAATAATTTATACCATTTCTACAATCTACTTTAGATTTTAGTTTCTTCATCAGCGTCATTTCTATAACATCTTTATCCATAATTTCAATGTGTGTTGCAGAACAAAGGTTGAATTATCCCATATTTATAAGCAAAAATGTGACATGATGTCACACAAATGCAAAATAAAATCCAAAATAGGGAAGAGTAGCAAAAACCTGAACAAATGACAAATTTAAGATTCACAAGGGCCTTTCCTAGAAATGTGACAAGCTAACAACAGGTATCTTTACTGATATTTGGGCAAAGTGTGCAGCCAGCTGTGAAGTTCGCATGTTTTAGCTGAATTCTAAGATACTTAAGCAAATAAAATTACCTTTAGCAGCACAGGTGCAAAAACCTGCTTGACAGCTTGGTAGAGAGTGTTGATAGGAGACTCCAGCATTGAGGAAACAAGAAGGTTCTGATGAAGGTTTTCCTCTGTGATCACTGTGGGACGCAGCTTGAAGAATACCAGAACACTCTCTCTGCTTTCCCTGAGAGCTTCAATCTTTTCAGAGAAAAGGTAAAGAGAACTCTTATCAGACAAGTTTGATAAATAAAGCATATGATTCTTCATCTGTGGTCCTTATCTTCTACATCTGCTCATGGTTGTTAGATGAAAATATTGATAACCTTAGCAATTCATCTATTTTTGTTTTTTTCTTGTTTTTACCTTATTTGACAGCTTAAGATCATCTCCATGTCTTCTGATAGACAAGACAAATTCATTCTCATCATCCAAAAAGTTGTTCAGCTCAGCCTCGTCCGTCAGGGAAGACGCAGGCTTTACTGCAAAGAAGTTTCCGGTTGTGTTTAAGAGAAACCTCTTGCGAGGATCTTCTGAAGCACGAGGCATTGTTGAGCTGGAAGATAGAACAACAAAGAACCACAAAAGAGTCATTTTTGAGGATGTTGTGGGATCCCCTAGCCAAAAGTAGTACACATAAAGTTAATTTTACTAAGTATACGTGAGTATAAGTATAGCAAGTATTCTATAGGTCATCTACGTATAATGTAGGAAGTAGACTAACTAAATACTTCAGACAAATCTGACCTCAGACGATATTTTAAGTTATTGATATATCATTTATAATATTATATATAAAAAGTTAACTTCAAGCATATTACCTCACTTTTAGAATAGACTAAGAATACTTGGAGTGGTTTTAAAATCGTATACAAAAATCCACATTTACTGGTTATTGCAACTCTGTTTAAGGCACATTTTTTAGGCTCGCTCTTAGAAAAAAGTAGTACACTTGAAATCTATCTTATAAAGTATAATTAATAAATATAGTAAGTTAATTAAAGACCATACACATAGTGTAGGAGACATATTGACTTAATAATTCCTCAGACTAAATTGTAAAATTTCAAGTTTACAATCGCAGGAAATATATAAAAGGTAAACTTCACGTACACTGCATCCATTTTATCATATTTTATCATGTAGCACACTTTTGCAGGAGGAAGTCTGAGAAAACTCACAGATCTGGCGTTTTTTACGACAGGCTGGCTTTAAAAAAAATGTCATACGATCATGCGAGTTTACTGGCGTGTTTAAGGCTGCTGCTTTTTTTTTTTTTTTTTGGCTAGGATAGGTAAAAAGACTCCCGCTAGTAGTAATAATAATGTTGCTAAGCCACACAAAACCAACCGAATACACTTGAAGACACAGAAACGCATCGAATCAGGACGTATTTTAGCTTAAACAAAGCTCGTCGTGCTGACTTGAGGATTTGATCATGCTAGCAAAGTTATATGGCTAAAGAAATCATTAGCTTCCTTCTAGCTAATTTAGTCTTTGCTACAGCGAAATAAGGCCAATAGTAACAATTTCGTTTAGCATGCACCTAAATAAAATGCACGCAAATGCATGTGGCTTACCCTTTTTCCCCCCAAAAAGGCTGCGCACTCGCAGTTTTAGACAACTTAGTCTGTGTGGCGATGTTTTTGCATCTATGCGATCTAAAGCTAACGTTATAACATAGCAACTACGCCAGGTTGGGTCACGTGACACACGGGATTCTGCTACGGAACCTGCGCAAGTCTGCGTAGAGAACGGTAGCACATTTTTTTCTAAACCTTTATTGAACAAGGTGCATGTCTACAACAAGATGTAACATGTAAGTATAAAATAATGAAAAGAACAGCCATATATACAAACAAGAATTCATATATATCAAAAGTTTTAAGGCTGAGACCCTTCCTTTTAGCAGAAATGTGATAATGTTAAGGAAAATATGAAGTTTTAAAAATACATTTACATTTTTGAATATAGAATTTAGCCAGAAGAATCAATAAATAAATTATATAATATGCTTTCATGAGTAAAAAAAAAAGTACTTGATTTTTGCATCTGATATCCAGCCATTGCATCAATTCAATTGTTTTCCTATAATTATTATATATTATATTATATTATATTATATTAAATTATATTATATTATATTATATTATATTATATTATTTTTTTTTTTATACTCAATTTTTATTAAGTTTTTTTTTTCTTATCAGGACAAATAAACAGGCAGACAGTAAACACAAACATTTAGAGCAAACAGATCTAGGGAAGAAAAAAAAAAAAAAAAAAAAAAAAAAACAAAGGTACATATTTTTATGTGAGGTTCTTCATGTTGGCTAGAGACAAAAATTAATTGTTTAATAAGCTTAACAATTATTGGATAGCTGTTGACCTTGATATGACAGCTTTTCTAATTACCTTGGTCCATATATCAAGATCCAATGTTTCCAAAGTTCTGTATATTTTTTTGTTGCTGTTCTTAAAGAGAAGGTCATTCTCTCCATGTCCTGAATGTCTCTGATGATGGATGTCCATTCCAGCTGTGTTGGCGGGTCCTTGCATTTCCATTTGCGGGTAATAGCTTTCTTTGCTCCCGCTAGCATTATTAGTGTAAGATATTTCTGTGATTTGTGTAAATTTTGAGGCAGATTACTCAGGTATATTCCAGTAAAGTCTGTTGGTAAATCCAGTCCGGTGATGTTCTTAATTTTTTCGATTATTTCCGACCAAAAGGGTTTGATCTTCTCACAGCTCCAGAAGATATGAAAATGACTGGCATCAGTGGTGCCACATTCCCGCCAACATTGAGAGACACTTTGTGGTTTAGCATACTTATTCTGTGTGTTAGGTGTAATAAAAAAACGTACATTGTTTTTCACATGAATTCTCCTCCAAAACATTGAACAAGAGGTAATCATTGCATTTTTACAAATGTTAAACCAATCATCATCCGAAATTAACACTTCCGCTTCTTTTTCCCATCTGACCTTAATGTACAAAGTAGAAATGTTTCTAATTAATTGTAAGTTTGAGTACAGTTTAGATATTTGTTTTTTAATGGTTTTACCTTTACTTGAGTCGATTAATATTCTGAGAAAGCCGTTTTTTTCCAATTCCTCGGTAGGAAGTTTAATGTGTCTATTAAAATGTTGCCTCAACTGAAGATATCTAAAAAAATCTTGTTTTCTCAAGTCATATAATCTTTGTAGCTGTTGATAACTCTTTAGTTCATTTCTTTCAGAAATGTTCCAGTAACTTGTAATACCCTTATTGATCCATTGTTTAAAACCGGCTCCTATGTTTGCTGGTGCAAACTCTGAGTCGTAGGTTGGCCATTTCAAGATTCTTATACTCCTCTCGATGTTTTTATTTTTAAGTACTTTTAGCCAAGTTTCTAATGGAACCGTAATCCAGGTGGGTAACCTTTTTGTTTTTAAATGTTTTCTAATGAGGGAGTGATCCCCCAATAGTGATTGAAGAGGTATTTTAAAGAAGGATTGGTCCATTGCTTTCCATTTGGATTTGTTGCTTGGGTCGCACCAGCCGATCAACCATCTTAGCTGTGCAGCTTTATGATAGTTCTCAAGACACGGTATGTTTAATCCGCCTTCTTCTTTTCTAATTTGTAAGGTTTGAAACCTTATTCTTGGTTTTAGTTTTCCCCAGATGAATTTTGATATCATTTTATTCCAATCGTTAAACTGCTTTTGTGGTATATGTAAAGGCAAGGCCTGAAACACGTATAGGAGTCTTGGCAGCAGATTCATTTTTATTATATCTATCCGATTATAGAGACTCGTTGGCACTAAGGACCAGCGTTGTATGTCGACTTTAATCTGTGACGTCAATGTGTTATAATTTAATTCAAATAATTTTTTAAGATCTTTTGGAATATGAATACCTAAATATTTAATAGTGCCATTTCTCCAGTTAAACTGTGACATTTCTTGGATTTCCTTTGATGGTTGATAGTTAAAGGAGATAATTTGTGTTTTTTGAAGATTCAATTTATATCCAGAATATATACCGAATACTCGGAGTAATGTTAGAAGGTTGGGGAGACTGACATCAGGGTTAGACAGAGTCAGAAGAATGTCATCTGCGTATAGTCCTATTTTAAACATTGTATCCCCTATGGTGATGCCAAAAATGTTTTCGTGTTCTCTAATAGCCTGCGCCAGTGGTTCAATAAAGAGTGTAAAAAGGGTTGGGCTAAGAGGACAGCCTTGACGACAACCCCTTTCCAATATTACTGTACCTGATAAATCACCGTTAATTTTTATTCTGGCAGATGGTAGTTTATACAAGGACTTTAAACAATTTACAATTTGCTGGTCAAAACCAAATTTTTTTAAAACTAGATAAAGGTAATTCCAGCCAACTGAGTCAAACGCCTTTTCTGCGTCGAGACTGACTGCTACTGACTCTATACTTTTCATCCTATCAATGACA
Source organism: Oryzias javanicus (assembly GCA_003999625.1). Taxonomy (NCBI): domain Eukaryota; kingdom Metazoa; phylum Chordata; class Actinopteri; order Beloniformes; family Adrianichthyidae; genus Oryzias; species Oryzias javanicus. Next base: position 13,564,007 of record CM012449.1, on the reverse strand, counting down.
TGGAGAGCACGTTTCATGTTATCATAGGTTTGTCTATTGTAAATGAATCCGGTTTGGTCCGTATCGGTTAATTCTGGAATAATATGTTCAAGCCTTTTAGACATTATAGTTGCAAATAATCTATAGTCAATATTCAAAACCGATATTGGTCTATAGGAACTGCATATTGTTTTTATCTTTGCCCTGTTTGGGAATGACTGAGATCACGGCTCGTCTCCATGACGGGGGTATGTCCCCAGCAGAAAGGACATAATTAAAACATTTTTTAAGTTGTGGCATTAGTAAGTTTCGATAACTTTTGTACCACTCTGCTGGGTAGCCATCCTCACCTGCCATTTTATTTGTTTTTTAATTTTGAAATCGCGTTGTGAATTTCCTCCTCGGTAATACACTGAGTTAATGTTTTATTTTGTTCTGTGTCTATTGATGGTAGGTCTAAGAGGAAAGAAAATCTTTCACGGCTGATTCATCCATTACTTGTGACTGTTTGTAGAGCTGAGAATAGTATATTTCAAAGGATGTCTTTATGTCTTTCAGATTATGATAAGTTTTTTTATCGATTGGGTTTGTTATTTTCTGTATAAATGTATCCATTTGCTGCTTTCGTATCTTCCAGGCGAGAAATTTTTTAGACTTTGAGCCGTTTTCATAATAAGTTTGTTTAATAAATTTTAATCTCTTTTCAATTTGATATTCCTGTGTTTTATTCAACTCTTGTTGCATTTCTTTAATTTTTAATAGTATACTTGGGTCATTGGTCTCCAAATGTCTTTCTTCCAAGACTTTTAAGTTATTATTCAGATCCTTAATAATGCGTTCTCGTTCCCTTTTCTTGTGTACTGTCCAAGTTATTATTTTACCTCTAAGAACAGCCTTTGCTGTGTCCCACAATATACTAGGTGAAATATCATCGCTTTCATTGCACCAAATAAATTCTTTAAATTCTTTTTCTACGAAATCCGAAAATTTTTCATCATTCAAAAGGCCCGTATTGAGCCTCCATAATGTTTCTCTGCGTTCACAGTCTAAATGAAATGTTAGATACACTCCTGCATGGTCAGAAATGTCTCTCACACTATATCACAGGTCTCAATTCTGTGTCTTTCTGCATATGAGATAAAAAAATAATCTAGTCTGGAGTATGTTTTATGTGGATGAGAGAAAAAGGTGTATTTTTCTCTGATGGATGAAGGTCTCTCCATACATCTATCAATCCCATTTCCTTAAGTAATTTTCTAACGTGTATTGCTTCTGACTGTTTCTGACTTTTAAATTTACTTGAACTATCCAAAGAAGAGTTCAAATGTATATTCCAGTCTCCCCCACAAATGAGAACACCTGATGATTCTGTTGCGATAAGATCGAAGACTTTACTAATAAAATGTTTCTCTCTACCAGGCGGTCGGTATACGTTTAGCAGTGTAATTTCTTTATGATCTATGAAACCTTTTACCAGTACGTAACATCCTTCTTTGTCTTTTATTTGTGATGAAAATTGGAAATTTATTTTATTTGAAATCAAAATCGCGACTCCTCTGGAATTTCCCTTTGAGTATGAAGAGTAATAAAGATTCTTAAACCCTTATTTCGTAATTTTTCATGTTCTGCCCTGACAGGTGTGTTTCCTGCCAGAAGATGATATCCAGTTTTTCTCGTTTTACTTTAGCAATCGCTTTACTTCTTTTAATAGGGTTATTCAAACCATTTACATTATGGGTGATCATTTTATATTTTTGCTTAACTTCCATTTCTGTAAAATTGTACGTGCTCATAGCCGTTTAAATGCTCTAACAATAATAACACATATAAACAGAAAAAGACATTTGACTTCCAAGTCTTAGGTGTGAATTCACCTTTAGAGTTGGGAGGGGTGGGGGCCTGAGGCACCAGGGGACCCCTCTCTGTGCTGCACGGCATCTCCATCTCCTATCCACCATAGCAGCGTGTGGGAGGTCAGAGTGTGGAAAGCTCCAGGAAAGCGGTCGTGTGTATTCCAATAAAGTTTAAGAGGATATATATCTTTCGAAGCTGAAAGATCATTCGGCGGCGTTTTCCCTCCTTCTGAAACCTTGAAGCTTTTCACGGATGTATTTTGATCGCAACTCTCTTTCCCAATGCGGCGCCGTGCTCTTGCTGCCCGCGGGGGGTTCCTCCGGTCCGGCCATGGCTCCGCGCGCAGGTGCTCCTTCCCGGCTTGGCTTAGCTTGGTGGGGTGGCGCTCCCTCCGTGTCCGCGTCAATCCCATCCCGTTTCTTCATATCGCTCAGCGCCTCTTGCGGGGTGTTGTAAACTCTCGTGCCGTTATTATAAAACACCCGGAGTCTGGCAGGGTAGATTGTTTGGAAGCGGAGCCCCTTTTCTTTCAACATCTTTCTTACTTGGTTGAATTCTTTCCGCTTCGCCAGGATACCGCTTGGGTAGTCTTGGTCGAAAAAAACGCGCCGTTCTCCAAGTCGGATCTCTCTTTTCTCCCAAGCCGTTCGCAACACCTTTTCTTTCATCTTATATTCCAGGAAACAGATCACGACGGATCTGGGGTTAGCGTTCGGCGGTGGTTTGGGGCCGAGTGAGCGGTGACAGCGCTGGATGTTGAGCGCGCATTCGTTTAAGGACAGCTTGGACTTTATAAGATTGTCCACAAATTTCTGGATATCGTTTCCCTCGGCACCTTCAGGAACTCCATGAATTCGGATATTGTTTCTGCGCGAACGCGCTTCGAGGTCCGTCACACGCGCTTGAAGGTCCTCTTGGATCCTTAAAGAGTGATCCAAAGCGTCCTTTACGTCCATGCTAAATTCCTCTATTTCCGCCACTCGCTGTTCAGCTTCTTCAACCCTGTTAGTAATTCCTTTAAGGTCTCCAATAATATCTTTAAAACGTTGACCCATTTCCCCTCTGAATTCACTCATCTCTGTCTTCAGGAGACCAATTTTGTCGGTAAATTCTCTCTTCACGTCGGCTTGGACTTCTTTTAGTTCGGCTATAATGTTGGCTTGTATGGCCTCCATGTTGTCGTGCGTTGTTAGCTTCGTAGCCTCTGCTTCTTCTTTCGAAGATGAATCTTTTCCCACCGTTTTTTCTTGTTGATTTCCTCTTGTCTTTCTCATGTTATCCCCTGACATGTTACTTGAAAGTGTACATTTAGTTAGTTTCGTTATTTTTGTCAGGGGTATATAGACCGCTAAAGGAGCTCGGGTGTTAAGCTGCTACACGCTTCCTCTCCATATTATATTATATTATATTATATTATATTTAATATGTTCACAAAAATTAAAGGAACACTTTTTTTGGGCCTGGCATGAATTGAATTAAACCTGTCTGATCATTTTCTTGTTGATTAATCAGCTGAGGGCCTCGTTAATCAATTTCAACTGTATTGGTGTTCATGGAATTAACAACAGGTGCACTTCAGTGGCAACAATTAGAAAACCCTCCAAACAGGACTGGTGCTACATGTGGAGGTCATTTCAAGTTTCTCCCTCTTGATCTTTTTTGGCAGGTTTTCCACTCGTGTTGATTTTGGCTTGTGTAATTATCTCTACCGGCAGTATGAGGCGATTCCTTAATCCTACAGAAGTTACACAGGTTGTCCAACTTCTCCAGGATGGCACATCCACATGTGCTGCAGCAAGAAGGTTTCATGTGTCTCTCAGCACAATCTCCAGAACATGGAGGAGATTTCAGGAGACTGCTGGTTATTCTCAGAGAGCTGGACAGGGCCGTAGACGGTCCTCAACCTCTCAGCAGGACCGATACCTGCTCCTTTGTGCAAGGAGGAACAGGCTGAGCACTGCTCGTGCCCTTTATAGCAACTCCCTCAAAACCAAGGGAATAGAAGTTTCACTTTCACTTTCTATTTCCCTAGCTGCTCATATTTATTTATCAAGTTGTGTTCCAAATGCTGTTTTTAAACTTGTTTTTTCAAATACATATGTCAGATCAAAACCATTTGTGCAAAGATCATAAAAGCGCAGAGCCGTGGGTGTAAGGCTCGTTACGGTTTGTGGAGATGAGGTAGAGTCAGAGCAGAGCAAGTGTAACAATGACTAATGACATCAACACAAAAACTTAAAAAATTAGTGACTCTAAAAAGAACAGAAATCTGAAAGAATTTTATTGTTATTGATAAGACAGAATTTAGAATCTGTAAGAAAAGATTGTCAAACAGAACTGACTCCACAACCAACCTGTCCAGAAACATGAGAACATATTTTTCCAGAAAAGATCAGATACTGACAGAAGAAATCAGATCAGATTCACAAAGATCAGATATTAGCTAAAAAACATAATTTAACATAAAAACAACACATTTTACACTTATTCATTTAGTGCATGAGTTTATTGATAAGTTAAACAAAACAACTAAAGACCTATGAGCTAAAAGATCCAGATGGTTATAAGACCTCTGTGTGAGGAGCTGCAGCTCTCCAATGACTCTACAGAACCACGACAGGAGAGAATTCTCTATTTATTAGTTTACATTTTGGACTGTTTTAGATTCATTTCCTCTGTGAAGATTACAGAAAGGGATTGTTAAAATATGGTTGTGTGTAGCTTTCTGGAGAAACAGTTTTTTACGTTTAGACAAACGTTTAGATTGTTACACTTTTTCTGTTAGTTTACAAACCGACCCCGGCCCCCCCTCAGAGAAGAAAACTTTTATGTGGCCCTCACAGGAAACAGTTTGGGGACCCCTGCGCTAGGTTTAAAAATGAAGCTTTTTCTGTTTTCGCATTGTTTGAAAAATGAAAGCTCAGTATTGCACTCATGGGACAGTCCCTGTTCAGCTGGAGGGGGTATTCCCCTCGACAACAGGAAAATATTTTCTATGTTCCCAATTCCCAACTGTCCAAATTGAGCACATCTCAATTCACCTAATAAAGTTAATAAAAAATAAGAAAAGTGGGGATTCTGAGTTGGCTCTATATGATTTATCCATCAAAAATGTAAAAAACTAAATTAGATTTTCAAATGATACTTTTGTCATTTGGAAAGATATTTCCATAATGTTCAATGATGAAACTGATAAAACAAGGACTTGAGCAGATTTGTTCCATATTTTAGTTTGTTTAATTTTATTTTTGCTACTTGAATCCCTAGAAAATAAATCATCACGTGTACCAATACATTTGCAACACCACCAGTCACACCACAGTGTTAACTTTTACATAATCATATATTATATAAAATATCCTTATCACAATGTTCACTGAGAATGTAGACATAAGCTTATTTTATCCCAAATACGACCTTGAGATTGAAAAAAAACTTCTCTGAGTAAGATTCTTTTAAGCAACATTTAGATATTTAGATATGACTTCTAGATCTGTTGTACAGATATAGATCTATAGTTTAAACTTCAGGAGTGACTAAAAGGTAATAGAAAAGTCATTTGTCAAAGGTCAGATTGTAATGAGGTAGCTTTGGGTATGTCCCCAGTCTACCAAAGAATTAGTTTAGTCCCTTTCAGTCTGAATCACAAGGTTTACAAAAGCAGTTCTGGTTAGATTTAAATACTGAAGTCCAGTTTATCTAAACATAACATTTAATAACACATTTTTTCATGAAATGTGAAAGATGAAATAATGCAGACAGAAAATCAGGAATGTTTGTATACTCACTGAGGAAAGATGGAAGTATCTCAAATTGTGACAGAAGAGTTTTTCTAAAGGTCAAGCTGGTGATTGGGATTTTTGTGGGTCTTGATACGACCGGCATGCAGTGATTTTTGTGACCATTCTGTGACACAAGTTTGGTTTCAAAACACAACTTGAAATTGCAGCTGTTATAATCCATGTCTAAGATGTGTTTCGCTCCATAAGCTTTTATGACAACTTGTCTTTTTAAGGAAAATTGTCCATAAAAAGACTCTAAAAAATTAAAAGTGAAGGGTTTTTTTTGTACAATATGAGAAAAGAGCAAAAAGTTTGATGAAAACGTGAAACAATGTGACTGAACTGGATCAAAATATCAATATTTTTTTTTTATATTCTGAGATGATAGCAAAGATGAGTTGAAGACCCACAAACACACACACCTCACCCGTTTAAGGATTTCCCATCAATAGCAAATTGCTCGTCACTTTGAGGAAATAAGTATAAGGAAAAGGTCAAGAGTGGTGACCTTTAGTGCCACACTGTGTTAGTAGTGGCTTTCAATGATAGTTCCAGAGAATAATGAAAAATGGTTCCTACTTTAAGTATTTATTACACAAATTTCCTTGGAAAAACAAAAATTTCTTATGCGGAAGTTAAAAAAACAGCAATGGTTAAGTGAAGGATGTCTGTGGAACACACTGAAACAAAAGAAACGTAAGAAAAACTTGTCTAAAAAAAGGGAGTATATTAAAATGCCAAAAAAAAATTTCTTCAGAAAATAAATAGGTTAATGTCAGAAACAAAGCTGAGCACAGTGAGGGACAACCAGATGAGCACAGACCATAATGGGCTTGGCTTTGCTCACTCAGGAACAAACGGTGTGAAAAAAAGACTGCAGGAACGTTCTTACAGTAACGGTAACTGTTTTATGAGAAACGGGTTGGGTGAAGCAGCCAGGTGAGGTTTACCTAGATTCCAATAGATGATAGATAATAGGCACAGTGCAGGGGGAGGAGCAGACCAACAAGTTAATCGAAACCAAGTGGAAAAATAAAATCGTATTTTTGGAAGTCTGCTTGCATGGACACGTTCTTATACAACGACACAAGTGAAAGCATTTTTGATGAATTCAGCGTTGAAAATGATGCAATATGAAACCCAGACAACAACATGACTACAGCCTGAACGCTTTATACTATTTTTACCACCTATTCTTTCCCTACATAATGAGTCACCTGCTTTTTTTTGTTGCAAATTCAATAAGGGATCCACAAGTGAAGATTGCATGGACAGCAGAAGCCCTTTTCATGGGACTGCTGCCTTCCAGCTGATGTTTTACTTCTGCTTTTCTTTGACATATTTCCAACTTTGCTGAAATTTCACAGAGCAAGCACAAAATAAAAATACTCTGCAGCTGCAGTTTTTGCTAACATCACAGTGCCACATTCCAGAGAAATCCCCGCTTGTGAACTGACGTCAGTGACATCAATAAAAAAGAAAAAAAAAAATTAGTCACATGGATAAACTGTTCCACCCACACATTCAATCCAAACAACCACACAGCTCTTTGGAATCCTCACTTGATGTGCTCACTGCAAGTCGGCAAAACAGAACTCAACAAAAAAACATTTGTTTTCTTCTAAATAAAAGTGGTTGCTCAGGCAACCTGAAGGGAGGAGTTTTCTTAGTTTGGTAAGTGAAAATAAATAAGAAAGAAAAAAGGAAATACTCTCTGAGAGACTCCGCCTACAAAGCGTGTCACCTAATAGGAACTAAAGCCAGTTCATTCACTCTCCAGCCAGACAGCGAGACAGAAGACCGAGTAGATCATGGTGAGCGCTTCTTTTCTTTTGCTTTTCTCTCATTGTTGAGTAGTTTTACCAGAACTGAATATTTATTATGTATAAGCCATCACTTCATGTTGAGGTCAGACAGAAGTTTTCATTTGTTTGTGACGAGATCAGGATCTAAGTGATTATTGTCAGCAAGCAGAGCATACCACAAGTCTAAGTTTCACAACAATAATGACTTGTTCATTTTTACTACAGAAGTTGTTTAATCTTTACTCTGAGGGTTGGGTAAATTCATTGTTTAGTCTTCAGTACAAAACTTCTTTTGACCGAGTGACCTGGTTTTGTGTGTTTTATTACTCAGGCAGGAAATAGAAAACATTCAATTTTTTTCATTTTAAAGTTAATGTCCCAGTTACACAGAGTTAAAGATATATATAAATAAAGAAAAACATTTTTAAGGAAGTATTTTTTCAAAGTGTCACCCATTAAAGTGATTCTTTCATGTACTTATCTTGATTTACACACCATAGTATCACTGAAAAATACATGTGAAACTAGAGGCAGATGAACTTATTAACTGGTGTCCATAGTTTGTTGTTTTAAATGTGGCGTGTAGCCTGCACTACGTCATGTGGGAGATCCCTAGCTTATCTCACACCAGAGTCATTTTACACAGCAGAGAGAGTGAAAAACAGAAACTAAGATGCAAATTGTAATTCAAGAAGAAGCCCTAGAAACAAAGTTCACTTTGTAGTTAAAATACTTGATCATTGTCCTGCTTTCAGTCTTGTTGACTGTTTGTTCTCTTCAATATTTTCAGTTTTTAAGAGTTTTAGTAAGGAGAAATCTTACGATTGTGAGTAAAGATTTTTTTGGAAAACAGAAAGATTTGCATGAAATAAGTCCAAAGACTTTGGCGGTTCAGTTCTGCGCTTGCTCGGGACAGACGCTAGAAACAAACTTCCGAGTCTTGATGCTGATGATGGTAAAGGGAGGACGAGGACGCCGGCGAAACCAGATAAAATACAGTGAGACTACCATTCATAACTATACAGGCATAAGTAAGTTAATGATTGGACAAGAAAAACAAGTTCTTTCGGTTCAAAGTGATGGTCTGACTGATAAGAGAGTAGAGAGCCATAACACAGTGGACATGGAAGTGAGGTAGATATGTCCTATTGAAATTGTGCCAAAGTTTCAGTAAGTGTGGAAATGTGTTGCTGTTCGTCCACTGACTGATGCTTTTTTGGTGTGAGGTCATTGTTTTACCTAAATTTGAGTTTACCTTCTCCTATAATTAGAGGGAACCTTTTAGTAAATTCTCAAAAACCCCTAAACCTCGTTTCCACTGAGCGGTTCGGTACAGTCTGGTATTTTGAGCATTTCCATTGTAAAAAGGACCCATTGAACAGTTTTGACCCGTACCTCTGGAGGGCCACCATCACTTGTTGGTCCATAGAAAAAATGGAACGGTACGGTTGAGGGCGGAGCCACTGTAGCCACCCGGTGATTGGCAGAAAGTGATAACTTTTTAACTCAGGAGGACCCGGGTAGAGCCCACCCCCCACAAACCCTCAGACTATGTCGAACAGTGCAAAATTTGTGCAATATTTATTTCTTTTTTTAACTTATATTATCTCAAACTGTGCTATAATCAATGTCTACATTAGATGCTCTTTGTTGTGTTGTCTGTTTTGAAGTAGAAAACAAAAAGTTTCAAAAGGCCCTGGACTGCTAAAGGTTAAAGGGTGAGAACATTTCCTTAAATCAAGAGTGGCTGCTTCAGGTCCATCAAATGCAGCTGCTTTAACTAAAACACAGCCTTTTGCTGCAGCTTCAAGAATCTGTGGCAAAACGGGGCATGAAAGAAAACCTGCGTAATACAACTGCATTAAGAGACACTGACATTCATACTTTAGTCTGCTCTGGACTAATGAGTGGTGAAATGTGTCAAGAAAAAAAATGTTAAAGTCCAGACGTCAGGACTAAACTTTAAGACAGCTGATCAGTTGTCAATGAATCAATCTGATTTAAAACTCCTTAACTTATCAGGATCATTAAAAGTTCAAATATTACCAAATAGATGTTTTATATTTGCAATAGAATGCCATTATTTTCACCAAAGTAGGTAGAATTAAATTAGAGTTTGTTTAGAAAAATTTTTATGTAAATGTGTATTTATTTTTGCTTATATATACATACCTATGTAAAAGATCATCTTCATTTTTCTTGCTTGAAGCATTTTGAATTAATTTGGTTGATTTAGTAATAGGGTCAGATGATATAAGTTTTTTTCTTTCTGCTCCTTTTCATTTATTAACCGTTTTATGTTTATATAGTATTATTTTTTATCTTGTATGTATCGTTACTAAATTAAATAAATAAATAATAAATAAGTTTATTTTTTGAGATTTCTATGAACTTCAATTAAAAATAATGTGACATTTTATGTTTAATAGATGCAAACTTTTATGTAAAATTAATCCACAGCAGGGGTGGAGCTATGGCAGGGAGCCCCCCAAGCAAAAAGTTTTTTAAGTCAATATTAGTATTATTATTGACAAATATATAGTCCATGGTTTTACAGAGACTTCACTAAGTTGTGATGAGAATTGTGTCCATAAAGATGCAAAAACACATGATAATCAGCTTCTTTATTGTTCGGCTGCTCACTTTAAGGGTGCCACAGCAAGTCATCTCCCTCCATCTGATCCCCCCCACTTGAACCCACCCCTCATGCACTGTAAAAACAGACCCATAGAAATATGTCAAACATTCTCACGTTTTAAAACATTTTCTTTAACCTCTTGAGGCTTGAATGTATTTGTAACAAAGAAAATTTAAAAAATCAAGTGTGTGTTTGCTTTTGAAACCAAAGTGGTTTGACCCATCATTAGGCGTTAAGGGGTTAAATTAGCAAAAAATTATTTTAATAGGGTAAGAAAAATGGGCTTACCAAGAAATTCTTATTTACAAAAGTAGTCACCAAGAGTCAACTATAAATGTTATGCTATGAACAATTTTTTGGGTGTTGAGACATTTTCTTTATGAGATTTATTTTCTTGCAAAACAGAAAGTTATCTTTTCAAACTTTTTTGAAGATTCAGTTTTTGCAGTGGCCCTCTGTCTTTGCACCCACAAACCTCTTTGGTCTTCTTCTAGAGTTCTTTCCTGGTCGCTCCAACCTCAGCATCCTTTTTCCAACATCATCCCTGTCCCTCCTCGCAAAATATCCAAACAATCTCCATCTGGTTCCCTGCATGTCACCTCCGTGGTCCCGTACTGAACATGATCCTTGTTCTGCTTTCCTTTGCTCAAATCAGAATGGTTGGTATCTGTGAAATGAAACAAGCATCAGGGTTTTGCTTGGCTCATGGGAATTCCCTTTGATTTTCTTTTTTCTGAGAAAACTTTGGGCGTGTCTCCAACTGTCAAACACATTCCAAGCAAGCAGCATGAGTTTATCTGTTAGTTCACACTCTTTTCAAAGATAATTGTAGTTACTTTCCCTTATGAACATCTGATGACTCATTCATTTAGGGGGTTTGAGATAGCTAACAATGATCTATTGTATAAAAAGAGAAACTGACTTTTGTCCTCACTTCCTTTAGTCTCAGCTCATCTTTCATTTGTTAAAACAATCTGGTTGGTTGGTTGGTTATTGGGAATTTCCTGAGAATTAGGTGAAGGTATGGGGAAAGGTCAGCATGAAAAAAGGCCATTTCACAGCAGAAAATGGAGAAATAAAGCTCCAACAAAACTAGCTTTCAGTTTAGCTTCTGTGACACAACAGAGAACCAGAGACAAGGGGGTAGGTTCCTTCTTTTTGGGAATCAAATGCCTTGCAGGAGTTAGGAAAACCAAAAAGTGTCCAAGCCCCAACAGTCCACTCCCTATTCATGGTCCCAGGAGCATAGAGTCCAAACCCAGTCTAAAACACATAAAACCAAGATAAAAGTCAATAAAAACAAAACGTTTGCTTTAACAAATATAAAATAAGTTCGGAAAGGTCTCCTTGGCTAAATTAAAATGAGGGGAGACGGAGAGGGTACTTAAATCAAAGTGTGGTTGGGACCCACCCCTCTGTTGCTGGTCTCCCGCACGCCCCTCTCCGCATCGCTACCCGACGCTCCCAGGGAAGGCTCTTTAAAATTAAAATCTATACATACTCAAAAATGTAATTTTGATATTAGTTTTCTTCAAATATGTCCTCCATCATCAGAAAAGTTCCACAAAAACATGTTAAAACACCATTTAGAGGGGTCTTTAATAAAGAATTGTTTCTACAATATAAATCACTTGTGTCTTGCTTATTGTGTTGTCCTCTGACAGCACAGTTAGTATAGACAATTCCCCTCCTGTCAGAGTTGGTAACTCTTCTGTTTGTTCAACAGGCATCAAGCTACAACATGAAAATCACTCTGTAAGTACTTTTTATGAAATTGTGTTCTAATACAATTCGTAATTCTTTTTTCCTCTTTTGGCACTAAAAGTGTTCAGTGAAACCAAAACATTGATCCAGCAGTGAAAACATATTATTACAAAATTCCATTTTACTTTCCGTCTTTCAATTTTTTTTACTGTATGACTTTCTGTTAGTCATCAGCCATAATTTGGGAAATAACAGGGGAAATCCTGTCAGTGGCAGGCCAGAGTTCAGAGCAGATTCAAACCAGTAGATAACAAATGTTTTAGAGACAGTTAGATTCATTCATGCTCTCAAATATCCTGTTATTTTTTTATGGAAAAGCTTAAAATCTGGTGACATTCATAAATCTTATACAGGAATTCATATATTTTTCCATTCTGGCTGTCACTATGAAGGTTTACTTGTGGAAAAAAAGGTGACAAAATTGTCATATTTAGTACCAGTTTTTGCAAGCTGTTTGTGTTTCACTATTGTAGTCAATTCTGTTACTATATTTTTTGTTTTTCTGTTTTCTTAGATGTCTGAGGATTCTGGGGTGTTTTCTGCTGCTTTTGACAGTATCTACTGACAAAGTAGTCAAAGGTGAGTAGCTTTTCTTCACAAATGAAAAGAGAAATTGTCTCCTTTGATGAATTATTTGTTCGATCAGCTACTAATGGAGTCAGATGAGTTCAAAAATTGTCTCATTGCAAAGCAATGTTTGATTGCACAAGAATGAGATGTTGACACGGTGTTTTCTCACACAGCTGCTTTATGTCTGTGGTCAAACAGGCCGCAATAATTTTGTAAAGAATTTAAAACATCTTGGTTTGATTGCTGGTTTAGTTTATTTCCTTGATTTCTGTTCCTTAAGTATCTAAATAATCGTGTCTTTGGTTTGTTGGTTTTATAGTTCTTAGCGGGTAACATTTGTAGTGTTTATTAGTTCTATTTTTTTAATCTTACACTATGATAAAACCTGATTGAGTGTTCAATATCCATAGCTGCTTAAAAAAAACACTTTTTTAAACTAATTTTTATAGTCTGGTGTTTAAAACAGCAGGACACTCAGTCATTCTGGTGTTTATTTTGTTTTTTTACAGTGTTTCATTGTTTTTGTCTGTTCAGTTGTCATTTTAATTGTTTTATTGTAGGTTTTTTTTATGTAAAAGCCCTGTTTGACTGTGCCCATGTTAAGGCACCATATAAACAAACTGGTTGATTGATTTATTGATTCATTGTGGTGAAAGGGCAAATCATCACAAACTAGTCAACAAATGATAAAGATCACAACAACAGTAAAAAGGGCAAAACAAATAATAAAAACAATCTTACATTTTTTAAATCAAAACAAAATTCCAGAAATTGAAACACAGTTCAAAAAAAAGAAATAAAACCCATCAAGTCTGTGACAGACTGCCCACCTGTCCAGGGAGTATCCTGCCTTTGCCCATTAGTAACCAGGTTAGGCTCCGGCACCCCCGTGACCCTAAAAGGGACAAAATTTCCAAGTAGATGAATGAAACAAAGCAAACAGGAACAGTTTTGGAAAACAAAAATAATTTACAGTAATCTAAATTAAAATGCTAAAAAAGGAATCAAAATAAGACACAGAGAAAAGTAGACGTATTATCGGAGAACGCTGGATGATAGGGTTTGCTCAGCTAATTAACAGAAAAGTTTTTGGCAGATATTGTAACGAAGGAGAAAAACTTTCTTGATGAGATTTTTTTTGCAACACAGAAAAAAAAGACATTATTTAGCAAATATTTTTACATTCTTAAGATTCTGTTTTTGGTGTGTAGAGGTAGAAAAAGCAGAAATTAATTTATTGTAATATTTTCCAAAGCTTTAAAAACAACAACAAGCTCATATCCTCTACCAAAGCCCTTCTTAACCTCAAGTCTATTGGTACCACTCAAATATCACTATGATTATAAAATTTTAACATTGTTTAACTAACAAACTCACTTTTGTGTCACAGGTATGCAAGAGTTTTCAAAGCCGGTCGGAGGGAACGTGACTTTTCACTGCCCCGTTAACAAGACGAAGAAATTAGAATTTGTCTATTTCCAAAAGGGCAATGATTTTGTCAATGGATATCACTCTAGCAAGGATCTCAGCGAACATAAACCATGGAACAACACAAAATGTGAAAATTTCACATTTTACATGTATTACCTGGAGCTCTCTCAAAGTGGGGTCTATAAGTGTATCATCATGTACGATGGTACGTACAAAGAGACGCTTGAGTACAACCTCACTGTCACAGGTAGGCCATCATGAAACAGAAACATTTGTCAGGTCTGTTTGTCTTTGTTGGATCCTTCATAGTTGAGTATTTCTTTGTTGCGTAGTCTCCTACAGCAAGCCATCATTCACAACGGAGTGCAACAACAGGAAGGATGTCAAAAGTTGCCAGGTGACGTGTAAGTCCCAGGACGGCTTTCCGAGTAAAAAGTTTGAGATCGTCTCCGCCCAGAACGGGAACAACAATGGGGGAATGGTTACAAGTCGCAATGACTCTTTGTTCAACCTCACCACGAAGCTGTTCAGCAGCACTGTCACTGTGGAGTTCAACTGCTCCAAAAAGGAAGTGAAGTTCGTCTGCTCGGTGGCGGGTGTCACCTCAGACACCATCTCAATCTGTGAGTAAAAAAACAAAACAAAAAAAAGGTCACACTATAGTCTCGATGATGTGCTGCAAATCATTCAAAAATCAGCTAATACATTTGTTAAGGTTGTAAACAGTATGTTAATATGGTCTTTGTAGACAATGTTCTCACAGTATGTTAATAAACATTATTAGGTAACAATGCTTAGTAATGTGTAAATGTTTAGGAATATTATTATAAAATGTTGCCAAAAAAAAAAAAAAACATGCATAAAGATCTGTGTTTTGCTTTCAGTCAAGTTTTAGGAAGTACGTTACAGAAATCTTTGTGGCTTTAATTCCCCTGGAATCGGTTAGGGATTTTTTGCATTAACCATAATTGCAGAAGACAGATTAAAGTTCATACAAGACGTCATTTTTTGAATGCAGTTTTTGTTCTGTATTTGCATATGTATATGTGCAGTTTTGTCTACATATGTGGGCACTGGATCTCAGTGTCAGGAGTAAAAATGATGCCAAAGGTGTTGGAGTCGATCCCACCTTCAGGGACAGTAACTGTCAAAGTGTGGACATCCTCACACCAACAGAAGAAATGAAAACTAAAGTGTTATTTCAATCAGCTCCTACATGTAAATATAAAATATGTCATATTAAATGAATGGATTTCACTTAACAGAATATTTAATATTTTTTACGAGTGACTTTTATCCACATTCTTTTGTAATAAATACATGATCAAAATATGTATTTTTTAATGACTTGTTCAGTCATGAAAAGGTGCTTAAAACTAGAAAATTCTTGAAAAGTCACAGAAACAAAAACACAAAATACAAGAGAGCTTCCTCCTTTTTATTTAAATGATAACTTTGAGTGGATTAAAGAATGAGACTTAAGCATTAGTCACAACTGTCCTCAGGGCTGTCAGTGGGCAAAAAATGGGCAATCCTTTCTGGGTCAAGCAGGTGACCAGCATGAATTATCAAAGTCTTAGAGCGTTCAGTGAAAATATTTTCTGTTGATTTTTTTCTACGTGTGTGGTGCGAGAAACAGGTCGCTGTGAACACTTATAAGGGTAAGTAAGGTTAAAGCAGGTGAGATACCTGCTTGCACAGGTACAGGTACAGGTATAGGACACCTTGCACCTTACTTTTCATTTTTTCGACCCCCGTCTATAATACTGCACACTGCTCAGGAAGCCTGCTAGTGCTGTTCATGTGTCAGGTGTGTGCATTCATGCACGGTCAGCGCCAGTGGAGCCACACTGGGGGCAATAGGGTTAAGTGGAAAATGCAACCACTTCTCTGTATAATACTTTACAGAATGTGCCTGTTGGTCACCCGTTGGATGTCCACACAAACTACACTCCAATAATGTCCAAAACAGTCCAGCTGCCCTGCAAAGAGCGTGCACTCATCACATAAACAGCCCTAATGGGCTCCTTGAAAAATCTCAATGACACGCCTGCGTGTGACTTACCCCTTACTCCCCCTTACATGTTGTTTGAGTGTTCACGATGACCTGTTGCCCGCAGCATGCCCATAGAAAAAGTCCATTAACATTTTCCCTCTATGGGTTCACTGAACGGTCTACAATTTTGACATTGTGTGTGGGCCACCTATGCATCCCAAACAGGTTTGCCCACAAACCGCCTGTATCCACCCATAGGGGCAGTTGTGACTAATATTAGGGCATTAGAATGTGGCCACTCCTCTCTCCAACACCCCAATAACCCCCCACATCCATACAGGTTCATGTGACTGAAGCTATAGCAATTAACGCTGAACTCGTCATTTTAAATGTTGAAGTTTGTTTTCCATTTTTTTCTGTAAAGGTACACCCCCATCAGACCTACACATCATCATCATTTCGGGCATTCTAGCACTGGGTTTGCTGTTGGCAGTTGCTGTCTTCCTCATAATCCTCAGAAGAAGACGTTCAGGTTCGAAATTTTAGAAGAAGAACTTAATACAGCTGCTCTGTAGATCACTGAT
Organism: Oryzias javanicus; assembly: GCA_003999625.1. Lineage (NCBI taxonomy): Eukaryota > Metazoa > Chordata > Actinopteri > Beloniformes > Adrianichthyidae > Oryzias > Oryzias javanicus. The sequence continues at coordinate 13,547,604 of CM012449.1, read as the reverse complement.
TTGATTTTCTACAACAACGTGAAACGTATTCAAAGCAGGTTCTGTGTTGACTTTCAGGTGCAAACAGGCCAGCCACTGAAGCAGAGTAAGTGATCATTTTCTGAACACTGAGAAAAATACTACACAAATAATGTGCTTACCATCGTTTTTCTCTGTTTTGTTTGTTTGTTTTTTTTCATCCAGACAGTATATAATCCTAAATCAAAAAGAAAAACCCTAAAAGGAATTTGGAGTCTGAGCCCTTCTTCTTAATCTGTGATTTTGACATTCATGAGCAGCTGAATTGACTCCAAGAGGGCGGAGCAGGCCGAGCACGCTGGCGGTACGGCAGTCGCACATGACTTTCAAGCATTTGAGGAAGTCGTTGCTGTTTACTGGTGAAGCGAAGTGCGTCACTGAACTGAGAGCCACTGACTTCTCCTAAAGCAAGACTTTTCCAGTGGTGGGGGCAGAAAATTCTGAAGCATACTGGAAATCTGTATAAGGCTGTGACCTTAAACTATACTGTGAATAAAATTTCACAGACGAACTACCGTAACCTCCATGTGCAGAAGTGAAACAAAAATTTCACTTGGTCTCTGGGAGAACTTTATTTCTGTGTGTATTTCTTCTGCACTTTACCAATGTTTTAACGGTAGCTAATTTTCATGTATTACATTTCTATTTATATTTTTTTCATCTCGATGTGTGTCTGTTAGGAAAAAAAATCTATTATTTTTAGTCAGACAAAAAAATATACATAAATGAAGATAACTTTTCTAAAAAATCTTACTTTATCATGTTTTTAAAAGCTTTTCAAAGACAGTAATTCATTATTTACTTGCTTAATTGGAACAAGCGTTACTTGAACAACTATGCTTGGGAAAAAAACGTCTGAACGATACAGAACAACAGAAAAGCTTTTTCAATATTTGAGTCTGTACGTTCAGTGTAAGTTATGGTTGAGAAGTAAAAAGCTATGAAAAGTGTATCAATAAAAATAACCTAATTTGCACATGAATGAGTTCTCTGTAGTTTGACCGTACATTCTAGTATTCTCATGAAAAGTGTAATATTTCTGTACAAGAACTTTATATTCTCTTCATTTTTAAAGTCAAACTGTTTGTGTACTTTGTATTGTCAACTCAAAGAAAGTTTGAATATCTCTCGAACTCTGTGGAGTTTAGACAACACTCTTTACCCCTTTTTGCTAATTTTACGGTGACTGTGCAACTCTGTTTTTCTAAGCAAAAAAAATGGAATGTGCACAGGATGCAATGAATTACTTTATATGTATTTTGTTTTTAATATTTAATATTTTTAAAAGTTTTTTTTTGTCTACTCTGCTCTGGAAATGTGTGTGTGTGCATTTTTCAAGGTCAAATGTATTTCTAAAGCATATTTACAATGTTCAAAGAAGCCTAAAGTGTTTTTTTTCTATATATATATGCCTTTAATATAATCAAAACAATAACCAAAAAACGTCTTTTATGACCTGAAATATCAACAAGTTGTTGCTTTTTAGTGGTATTTAAGTTTTTATCTGTATATATTTCCATCTATATTATTTTAGTGCATTTTTATCCATATATTTGGGCACTGAATCATAGGAGGTTTTAAATGATAAGAAAAATATTGTGACTTTTGAAATGTCAGGAATAAAAATGATGCTTAGGTTGTTTGAGTAAATCCCACCTTTAAAATCAGTAAGTGTCAAAGTATGGACATCCTTTTTTACTATAACAGAAGACACACGGCATAGAATGTATAAGGTTATTTCCTTGAAAGGTAGCATTAACTTCTAAATGTACTGTAAATATATATCATCATCATTGTTCACAGTTAAGCTTGGAAACAATTATTGTTAAACGATTAAAAACTTCTCTGTCTCACTGTTTTTCATGTGTTTTATCTCCTCAATGGTGAAGACTGATTCCACCTGTGATTTTGCTTCAGTCTTTTCATATTTAAAGTGTATTCAGACTGGGAAAATTATCTGTTCTCAACCGAGTCCCAAACCTTTCATTTGGACTGTATTCAGACCGCAGTCAAGAAGACAATTTTTTTCTGGACCAAAGCCATTAAACAAACCCATGTGACTGAAGAGATCTTCAGTCATTGGCCAGCAGTTACAGGGGCGGGTTAAAACAAAAAGAGAAAGATGGAAATGCTGCACTTTGCAAATCCTTGCCAAGATTGTTCACTTACTCAAACTTTTTCTTTCTCTGAACAATTTTGAACATCTGTATCAGCATCAGGTTCAACACTTTTTACTTCTACTTAGGTGGAGGCAAGGCGGTGCTGGGGACGCCATCACAAAGAAGGTGCGCTGATGAGCACCTTCATATATATATATATATATATATATATATATATATATATATATATATATATATATATATATGTTTGTTGTTGGAAGGGGTTACAGATTTTGATCTTGAGGTGAAATGACAGTAAAGATCCTTGAAATGCTTGAATTTCTTCCCATGACTATGAGATTTAAAAGGTGCAGTTCATCCTAGTTACCACTAGATGTAGCTCTAGCACTGCATTTGACTGTCAGGTTCTGACTGAACTAAACTTTTCTCAAACGCATGCACACTAATGACCATGGCAGGGAAAAGTGGCCTGATAGAAGACACAGTTGATTGAAAAAAGGAACATTTTCAATGAAGCAAAGAGAGCTAAATCCCTGTGGAAAGGAAATTACATCCTCTCCTCTGAAGAACACATTTATAGTTTTTTTTTCACTCACAAAAAGCGAGAAAAGTTTACAGGAATAAGTTTCTACAGAGATAAATGTGGGAATATAAATGCAGTGACAGTAAAAGTTATCTTTTGTGTGCTCAAATGCTGACAAACTGCCTTCAGATGTTTTCGCAGCCTGGCTTATCTCCCATTATCTTCCGTCACACACCCACCTCCCTGCCTGTCTGCGTCTCATGAGTCACTGTGACAGTCTGTCAGTCCTCGGCTCTGCCTTGTGTTTACATTTGGGCAGCAGAGCAGTAACAGGGTGGTTGCACTTTAGGAATTTAACCTCCGGGTCCCTGCCCTTCTCCTCGTTTCACTCCTCTCCCCCTTTTCTCCTCATCTTTTTTTTTCTTCCCTCGTTTCATTCCCTTTTTTGTGGGAACTCACCCATTTCCCTTTTTCACACTCCTAGTTTTCTGTCTCCAGTCATTCCAAATCATCCCACCAATTATCCTTCCCTCTGGTCCATCAACTCCCCCTTCAACATACCCCCACCCATTCTATCCTTTTGCAACCTCTCCCTTTTGTACCCACCGTTTCTCCTTTTCTCTCCTCCACCCCCCCCTCTCAGCCCTTCTCCTTTTGCCTTTTCTATTCCTGTTTTAAAATTCAGGCGACATTGTCCGAGGTCGCTTGCACCCCCTTTTCCTCTGTCATCGTCCCCTGCCTCCCACTCCGTCCCATCCCGCTGTCCTCCCTGCTGTAATTCCACCACTGGCTAACCCAAACAAACCCAGGAGGACCTTCTTCTGCAGGGGCTGCAAGAGAAACTCCACATGTCAGAGTCCGCCAAAACATAAACATAAGTCAGGATCAAGCCCTGATAAAAGATATTTGAGTTCAGCAAAAAAAAACGTTCCGAAAGTAACTCTGTGTTTTGTTATACAGAACAGTTGAAAGACCCACTATGGTCATCTTTTGATGTATTTTCAAAGCATTCCCAGTGGTCTTTTATTTAGGATTATACCATTTTTAGCTAACCTCAATAAAAACTTTTGTTGCTTTCTAGGACATAGTTTCTGCAGAGCGACAGCAGTGCCTTAGATATAAGACTGTTGGTGTGGAGCAACCCCGCCCCCACTTCCCTCCACCGTTTCTAAGAGCTCTCTGTTTACATTCTCCCCTGCAACCTTTCAACCCCAACCTAACATTAGCAGTGCGACAAAATTGGCGAGCAATATCAGAGCTATCCAGATCTTTCCATCAAGACATCCGTAGATCTATTTGTCTACAAGTGGATACATCAGAATGGAGCTGAGCAGGGAGCATATTTATAGCTTGACAAATACAATCTTTTTCAAACAGCCTGTTTTCATCTACTCCCAATTCACAAAAATAAAAAAATTAAAAAAATACTCCATTAATTTCCTTTATGTATGTCTTTCTTTATGCATTCCATTTTTTTCTGCATAATCAGAAAAAGTTCACAAGAACATGCAAAAAAACAACAACATATTTTTCTTTACAAAAAGATAAAAATCACTAACAAATCTTTGTGGCCATGAAGCAAATAGTAGGTTTCTTTCAAGTTGTTTTGAAATCCCAGATTTACTTACAAATGTTATTTAACCCACAACTGCACAAAGATCTGAGCAGGCAAAGGTAGGAATCTGGTAAAAAAAAAAAAAAAAATGAGACCTTGGCAGACTTTTGAGCTTTCCACTAGCACAGCAGCTTGTATAATCTGCTTAATGAGAGAATGTGTTTAGTCAGAACACAATCTTGTGGCATTTCTCAGTGAGAGGTGTGCAACCTCTGCCGCACTGTTCTCTGCAGGATTTGTAATCAGATTAAACTGGTTATGAAAGTCAACTAGATTAGTTTCAGCGCAAGGAACTGCAGCACAAGGCATCAATTCACAGAGGGAGCTGATCAGCTTTAGGCACAGTGGGCTGGCCATAGTTTCCAACTATACTAAGGAACTCATTTGAGCACAAGTTGACAGTGGATTCAGAAAAGGTCATCAGATTTTGTTCTGGATTCCTGGAGTTTATGCCAGTATTTTTGTTTTTGTAATTGCCGTTACTTGAAATAGATTCACTTTTACCGTCATTTATGATTAAATGGAACAAAAGAAGTTGCTTAAGAATATCATTTTTATATGGTCATTATGAAACATTGGTATCTTGTTTCCTTTTTGGCCTCCACCAGTCTTCTCAGACAGTTTGTTAGATGCCTTTCACTCCTTACCTTGCTGGAGAAGAATAAATCCACAGATTAAGACAAAAGCAAGCAGGATAGACAAGAAAAAAGTAGCATGTTGGGCTTAAGACGCACAAAAAATATGAGCTTGAGTTCTCTAAATTTGCAGGTGGTGAATTATGTTGGGATGTTTGATGCGGCCTTCAAACAAAAATGGTGCAGCTCCATTAAAAAATCTAAAGTAGACGTGTTAAAACGTAGTCCCAGTACGCATAAAAAGAGTTGACAAGCGGAAGGTTTTCTGGTTTTCCAAATCCAAATCAAATCAAATCAAATCAAATCAAATCAAATCAAATCAAATCAAATCAAATCAAATCAAATCAAATCAAATCTAATCAAATCAACTTTATCATAAACAATACTTCTCAAATTTGTATAGCTTGAAGCCTTTTACAACTAAAAACAAAGACACAAAGTTAAAAAAAAAAACAATCCATCTTTTACCCTTCCCCCTCCTTTCCAGTAGCACATACATCCCATGACCCCACACACACAATAAATAATTATAAATGTTGCTTGGCTCTGCTGTGATGACACAGTATTTGGAAATCTCTTCATACCAGGAGCCAGTTTGGCCAGGGGAACATCGCTACAGTGGTCCAGGTCCATGGAGGGTTGGATAAGGAAGTGGTCGCACCTTAAGGGGAGTGCAGGTGTGTCTTACAGTTCCCATAAGGCTCATACGGCCACCTCAAGGGACATCATGTAAGTGGAACATACAATTGCATGTGGGGAAGAGATATTATGAAGTATTCAAAAGGCCAATGGAAGCTATAAGCACTTTTGATACAGTCATACGATGTAATTACATCACCCTCTAGTCATTGGCAAAGCATGAGTACTGGTCCCTTGCTGACCGTGCAGAAATATGTGGCAATGCTGTACACACCTTACTAACAACTAAAATGTGGCATAAGTGCAACATATAACAGCTTTACCATATGCCATAAGTGTGTGTAGCTTCCATCGTCACGAATACTTCACGATACACTTACAACATACACCACAATGGTACGTTCCACTTTCATGACGTCCCTAGAGGTGGTCATACTAGCCTGAAGGGAACTGCAAGACACACCTGTGCTCCCTCAAAAAACAGCCGCTCTTCTCTAGAACTCTATACAGGGCTCAAAAACCTGCAGCATCATGGTACTAAGACTTCACTGATCATGCACAATTGGATGCATGGAGTGTAAAGATAATACTAAGTACCTGTAGGATCTCCACACAAACTACAGTCTGACAGTCTAATTTTCTCATTTTTAATAGTCAGGCTGCACTTATGTGGACGGCAGTAACGGACTGGTTGCTTTGGCCACAGGATTTGGGGGCATTAAATATTTAAAATCTATGCAACACACCTCTATTTCACACACTTCATTCTTACGTGTTGTATAGAGCCTCATTTCTACTGAGCTGGTATTTTGAGCGTTTCCATTGTAAAATGGACCCATTTAACAAAGCATACCTCTTGGGGCCGCCATCAGCTGCAAGTCTATTGAAAAATGGAACAGTTGGGGTGGAGCAGCTGTAGCCAGATTCATATTGATGACAACATTAGCGTACATTTAGCTCATTTGGGGTAACTTTTCCAACGTTTGTAAGCATTTGGATTTTTGCTGTTTTCTTTTTGGTCACAAATCCATATTGAAAATACCTGCAAACAACAGCAAGGCCTGGTGCTTATGTTCCTCCCCATGCTTGGTGACAGTATGAAGCAGGGTGAGCTAACGGCACGCTAGCAGTCTACACCACGTATGCGCCGTGAAAACAAACCACTCAGTGGAAGTGTGGCTTAACTGAGTGGAAACACTCACAGGAGGCTTTAAACTCAAACATTGAATCCAGTCAAACCAGCGACTGCAACCACTTCACTAAAAAACACCGCTGATGTTGGTGTGTCGGGTGGTGTTCAGGCCACCAGAGTCCAAGCCTGGCAGGGTTGCGCAGAGCCTGTTCAGCTTTTTTTTTTGGAAAAGCAGAATAAGTTTGGTGGAGGACAGACAGAAATAGAGCATTTAGGTTGAAGGTTGAGATCCTGTGGTGCTGCAGCTGGACACTTGCGGTGTTGCTGTTCCAGCAGAAAGCCTCTCCCTGACCTGCAGAGAAAGCAGTGGTGACCTGGAAGCATTTATCACCTCAGTGCTTTCTGACCCATGACCTGAAGCCTGAGACAGGAACATAGCACAAATTCATCAGAAGGGAAAGAAAAGGAGGAGATAAAGAAAAAATGTAGAAGGGAGTCACTAATCCAGGATCCAAATAAATTTTTCTCTGCTGAATTCCAGACAGCATTGCTCATAGACAATGAGATACATTTCGGTCTTTACAGAAGCATTTGCTCTTGGACCTGAGAAAATATTGCTGGTACATAAATGCATTTCTGGTTTGTCCACTTATTAACCCATCACATGAAACTTGACAGAATTGTAACCATTTTGCAAGAGACAAAGAGATGGGAGTGGGCTCTTTGCCCAGTAAAACTATTAACACCTCTCAAGAGAAGTGTGTTCAGGACCTTTCAATAATCCCCACACATGAGTTGATGGGTGAAATAGGAGAAGTTTATTTTCCTTTTAATGGTTACAAAACTGCTCAGAATTTAACCCTTTAATTCATACACCTGTAAGGTTAGCAATGCTTTACCCCCTGAAACATTCAGGCAGGACATGGAAAGACTGAATGAGGGCAGTGATAGAAACAGAAACAGAGTTGCACAGTTTTCTTATAAACCTTTTTCTGGAAATGCAGAATATCAGAGTTTATTAGAAGTTTTGCAAGGTTTGAAAAACACTTAAAGTGACATGAGAGCCTGAAACAACAGTCGCTGATTTTTTGAAGTCACCATGTTGCTGGAGCCTATCCCCAGCAACTGTTTAATTGTAAGTATACTTCAAGTGCACTTAAACCTGTAAAGCCTGAACTTAATTTCAGCTATGAAAAAAATATTTATCACTTATCTTTTTGGGTTTAAGCAGCTACTACATCTGCTTAAAATAGGCTTTTTTTGAGCCGAAGTGGTTTGTGAGGTTGGGCATTAAGGAGTTAATATGAACTTGTAAACTTGAACTTGATCTAAAAAGTTCTTAAAAGTAAAATACTGTCTTAATTTTACATTTTAAAAAGTATACTTAAAACAAACTTGAGATTTCTTATTTTTGGTAAGGGGGATCCACTTTGGCGGTCCCGCGTGCCCTGGTCTGGGTGTTTGGCAGGATTGTCCCTGCAGACGAATTCTCTCCACGGCCCCATGTTGGGGGGCGTCCGGACTACTGCTGCTGTCCCGGCGGGGGGTCTTGGCGTGGAGATGGCCAGGCGCTCTCCCTCTTTGTACATTCCATCATCACCAGCAAAACATAAACACTCACCTGAGCACAGGTGTCAGCTAACCTTTGCACTAATAGTATGAAAAGCTTTGTTTGTGTGGGTTTGTATGATTAAGAGTGTGTGCAGTTGCAGTTGTGTTGTGTACATTTTGACTAGTTTAAATGTTAAGACTATTTTACCCAACAGGTGTGTGTGTAACTACTGAGTGTGTGTGTAGACAGGTCCCGCACATTCGAATTTGCTGTTTAGATCTGGTTGTTTTATGTTACTTCCCTCTGTTACCATCTTCTTTTTTCTCTAAACTTTTCTCTTTTACCTTTTTGCCCCCCTCCCCCTTCTTCTTTTCTATCTGGTCCAAAAAAAAAAAAGAAAGCAATGCAAACATAATCAATATAAAGAAACTTTAGCATGAAATACAACAGGGGTTTATACTAAATAAACCCCTTCTGTGACGGTAAAATCTGCCAAACACAAGGCTCTCAGCCCGTATCTGCTTGCTCAGCTGTTGGCGAAAAAGTTAGAAAAAAAAGGGGAATCCTCTTGGGATGCAAGTGGATGCATCAGAATGGAGCGCAGCAAGGAGCTAGTGACCCGCCCAGCATATTTTCTTTGTCACAAAAAAATTAAAAAAATGTTGTCTGCCCTTTTTCACAAGGATTTGAATAACGGAATTCTCAGAAATGCTATTTTAAGCTAAATTTTCTTTACATATGACCTTCATCATCAGAAAAACGCCACAGGAACATGTTAAAAATACCACTTTTTTCATTTAAATGGCTCTTTAAAGAGTTAGCAGCTGAAAGATAGAGTGGAAGTGAGGCAAAAATGGCTGACATGCTGTGTGAGCACCAGACACTCGACACCAGCAGGTTTCCACAGCGAGCTTTGCTTAAATTTATCCCCCTCCCTGCAGAAGTGGTGAGAGATTTCAGATGGGACATCGTGTACAGACATTGATGTAGAAATGCAGAAACCCAGGAGAATTTTGTTTCCATATGTTGAATGCACTCAGGCTGACGACCTGCGCGGGCCTCCATGAGCCTCGCATGTGAGGATGGGATGCTGTGTGTGTTTGCATGTGTGCAATACGAGACACCTGGGACAGTTAGAAGGTCATTCCTGCGCTCTGCTGGCACAGCTTTGATCTTTTTCTTGTCGCCTCAGAAATAGACTGGAGAGGACAGGCCTGGCACAAACACACAGCCTCTCTGCATGAATGTGTGAGCATGAGGTGTGCGTCCAGGGAGGGGGACAGGCTTCCATCCCAGACGGAGGATCTGCGCTTGTTTGCAGTGCACGAGCCGGTGTTTGCATGACTAAACTAATGCATTTGTACACATCGCCTCGCTCTGGATCTCCGACTCAAATGTGTTCATGCAGCTTTTGTGAAGGCCAGAGGGGACAGAGTGTACGTGAATGTAGTTTTACAGATGGGACTGTGGTTCCGAATGACTATGTTGTCGAAACATTTAATGCGTGTTTAACTCCTGATTGTGTGAGGTTTCCAACAGCAGCAGCCGACAGCAGCATCCATGGTTTTAAATGAGCTGTGAGTGTGCTGGGTCGTCAGCACGCGATCTGATCCTGACACATTTAAACTCATTAGAGGCAGAGGACCCTTCTATTGAGGAGTAAAGTTAAGCAAAGCAAAAACTGCATGTTAGTTTGTTTGATCAAACTTGATTTGACAAAAAAGGGAAATATCAAATAATCTTGGCATAAATTTGTTTACATACTTGATTCACAGTAAATACACTTTCTTTGCATTATCGAGAGAAAACTGTGGAGCAGAGCAGCTTTTTCCACTGTGTTCTGTTTTTCTGTATGCAGACCAGTTTGATCATTACCGAAGTCAAACTGAAATCATAAAATGGCATTTTTTCTTATTTGTATTTATGCCCTTCACACTCCAAACCTAAGACATGAGCCTTACATCAAAGCAATGTATATTTTTGTTACTGCATTATAAAACTAAACTACACCCCACTTTTGGTGCTCTAAAACCTTTAACAGTTGCATTTCTGCTTACTTTGCTATAGATCATTTTGATCATTATTTAAAGTTTTGAAAGCTGAAAAATGTTGATTTTGCCTTCATTTTTTGAATCTGTAGCTATAGCTACATGTTAAACATTCAAGCCATAAAACTGTGAAATTGCAGGGGCAATCCTATAGTTTGGGGTGTCAAACTGTATCGGACAGGGGGCCAAAATCCAAAACACACCTTAGATTGCGAGCCAAGCAGGACAAACATTTATTGAACACTCTAAAACTAAATTTTTAAGACTTTAAAACCTTAACTTTTTAACATAATTATGAACAAGATATATAGCATTACCTGTGATAATGCTAGTGTGAATGCTGTAAGCTGAATTTGGCCGCTGAAGATATAGGTGCTGATAGCTGAAGATACTGAAATTGATAGCTAAAAAGGCTGAAGCTAGCATTTAGCTGAAATATTTGCTAAACTCAAAAATGGACAAAAAAAAAAAGAAAAGAAAAAAGGCTGAAGTAGCCAAAACAGCTAGCATGTAGGTGAAAAATTAACTAAACATCAAAACAGCCTAAACAATGGAAAAAAAGCCTAAATTATCTAAAACAGTTCCCAAATGCTGCTCCTCTGTCAATAAACTTAATGTAAGTGGATCTAGCTGCCTGTCTGTTTGTGACACAACCGTCTTCTGCTTTGAGTCAGACGGTTCAATCTCAACTTTTTACAAACTCCTCTAACTGTTGCAGCCTTCCCCTGATGTTTGCCTGATTTGAAGGTAGCAGGCTATAAAAACATTTACTTTCAGTGTTTCTCATGTTGGTCCTATAAAGTCTGGAAAAGCTATCCTGTATTTTGTCTGGTTTAATTTTTTGACTACGATCATAAATGTTTGGAACTGACCCAACATGGACAGCAAAAACATAAACATGTGAAACCGAGAACATGTCAGTCAATGGCGACACATCTGGATCGAAGTGGAAGTTTTTTCCTTCCTCTCTCTGCTGATTGGAATCTAGAAAGGTAAGAAAAGAAATCTGGGTAAAAGCACAGAAAAAAGCTTTGTAGTGTCCATCATCTGTGTTTGCAGCGTCAGCTGCCTGCTTTAGAGAAATGCATCCCTGCAACCTCCTTCCATTCTGCAGCTGATAGCATCTGAAACATTTTAAATACTGTTTATGCAGTTTAGTAAACGGAGTAAAAAGTAACCTATCAACATGAAGGACATGTTTTAGTTTGCCAAAAAAAAATGTTCTAATTCAACCATATTTATTGTATGTAAACCAGTGATTTAGTCGTTTCATGTCTTTGGGTCTGCTACCTTCACCGTCTGTGATCCAGAAATACAAATACGTCTAATTTGATGAAAATGGAGTTCAAGTGAAGTTGAAAGCGAATGCAGCGTCTCCTTTTTCTAGACTTTGTTGTCACTGGCAAATGTGAGTGAAGAAATGGATAAAAGTGCGTTTGAAGTTCAATCAAAAGAATTCTCTCTTTTAAATGATACTGTGCAGCTTGTTCCACCTCTGCAGAGCAGCAGCACTAAGTTATGTAAAGCAAACACTTTCCAGGTGTTAAATTAGATGAGATTAGATTGATGTCCCCCCTGTGGATGGTTCCGCGCAGGTTTCCTAACCACACATGGTCTTTGTCAGCTCCAACCTTTGCCTGATGACGACTTCGGTCTGCTTTGGAACCTTACATAGAAAAAGCCAATGCATGTTTGAATAAATGCCCAGAAACTAAAGGAGTATCTTCATTTGAAACGCTCGGCAAAGACCATGTTTGGTCATATTTTACATCGCAGAAAAGCCCACAGGCACAATCAATCCACCCTGAAGGTGCTGCCGTCTGGTCGTTCTCAGAGAGGGGAGCATCAAGGGCAGGATGTGATGCGTGTTCGGCCAACTGTCCCCAAAGACAAGTTTCTGGAAGCAGACTAGACATTGTTAAATCAAGCCCCAGTGGAACGCAGGCACTCTCACCTTCCTGTTTCACAACCCAGAAAAGATGAGAAATGTGCGTTTGCAGTGAAATAAAAGGGCTCAAAGTTGAAGGCATTGATTCTGAGGCCGCAGGAAAACAAACATCGAATGTACACTCTCTCTCACATGGGACTGGCTGTAAATCAAAAGTGTTGCATGCAAACAGACCGGGGGAAACAAGGAGCCCTGAGGATGAGGAGGAACGCTGTGAGAGAATCTATAATGAGAGAGTTGGGAATATTGATGATCTCTTGTCCACTAAAATCCACTGTTTTTGTTGCTGTTGAAACAAAAGAATAGAATTTCAACAGAAATGAAGTAATTCAGGTAAAAAAAATACATAAAAGGCCCAAAGCCAATCACATATAACCAAAAAACACGAAAATGTTGTCATAATGGTGCTTTATCTGCTAGTATATCTCAATGTTTAAAGATACTGATTAATTTTTTACTTCATTCTGTTTCTCTTTGAGTTTGTCAGCGATTAGAAAATACCCAAAAGGGCTTTAAAGTCCCAATCCAAAGATATTTTTTTCCTGTGGTAAAGTCATCCTCAGTAGACTTTTCATTATGATCAGGAAATTTTTAGCCCACATCAAAAATCCTTTGTCGCTTTTTTAGAGATTTGGTATGCACCGCGGCGGTAGCTCATTAGAAACCCAATTCCAGATTGTGGGCAGGACTTGTCACAGAGCTACCCGCCACCTCACCATCGCTGAGAGCTGTTTGTGGCCCAACGTGAGCTTATAGCCTCAAGCGAAATGACGAGGAATATCGGATCAATCCAGTCATACAACTTAAGACAGAATCACAATTCCCTACAGCGTGAGTGTTGAACACTCATCACGTCTCGCACACCTAAGCGTGAGAGGGCCAATGTGCGCGCAGGGGGAGACGAGACATTCAGTAGCCGCGTCATTAGTCTGAGCTTTTTCTTGCATCCGGTTTTCTATTATAACATGATTAGAATTAAGAAATACTCAGAAACACAGTTTTAATGGTAAAGTATTTTATATACGTCCTCTATTATCAGACAAATATTACAAGTACATATTAAAAACCCAAAAACCGATTTTCATTGCAGTAAGTTTTTAAGTTCTGAATCTAAATGCTCCATGTGTGGCAAACAAATCTGTGTAAAGGACTGGAATCTAAACCTATGCAGCAGGGTAACATAAAATGTTGCCACCTCCTTTTGGAGCCCCTTCTAAAAGAATTGCAGAGCAAACAGATTACAAAATACTAACAATAAAACAGTAAAAATACAGAAACAAATACTTGTAAAATCTAAATTCAATACTGCTCTTAAAATCCTGTCCAATGTGTCAAAATGTGAATAAATAATAGCCATTTCAATGCACTAAATGTAAAAGATTTTTTATTTTTTTTGGTATTTCTTTCACATTTTGTCAGATAGTAAAACCCCTATCTGTGGCTTGAGAGTATGCACCTTAAAAGCTAAAGATACATCTATATATTAAAACAAAATATTAAGAAAAAATGTATAATTGTATTCATGTTTAAAACATACTGCGTTAGATATACTGTATATTTAAATTTAACATTTTTGTTATATTTTACAAGTTTTTTTATCTTGCTCTTTGACTTTTAAATTTCGAAATATTTCTAACGTGAAGCACTTTAAAATACATTTGTTAGAAAAGTGCTCTATAAATAAAGATTGATTGATCAGTATTCACATATAGCTTTACATTTTACAATTAGATTGAGCATTTTTTTGCATCATTCATTGACAATCTTCAGATGCACATAACATTCAAAAGTACATACTCTCAAGTCACAGATGAGGCTTTTATTTGTACTAAATACTGACAAAATGGTGCACATATGCAAAAGAAATGTTTAAATTGTCACATAATTTTGATAAAGTGAATTTTCATTTTCCAAAATGGCCTACACTGCTGCACAAAACAGCCACTTCTGTCAGATTGTGTTTGGTGGCCTGATAATAGAGGACAAATATAAACATGTACCAAAGTGGGACCTCTGTGCAGTTCACCTGATGTTCTTGCATTTTTACAGTCATTCCTTTTTTTTAGGGTCTGCTGTGCTGCAGGGACAAAGCAGAAAGCAAAAAGTGTCTGTGCAGACAGATGAACAGAATCCACAATTGAAATCTTTACTCTGTGAGTCAAGCCTTTGAGTGTGGGAAAAGGCAAAACAAGCGCATGAAGAGAAAAGATTGTGACACTAATCCAAAGCTACATACGGACAAAACATGTTTTCACAGAGAACTTTTACGTGGACTTTGGCTTTCACCTTTGCTGAGCAGTGAGTAAAAAAGGATGACATCACTGCCTGCATGATGTCCTGCGCGACCAGACGTAGCAGACATCTGGCGTATAAAGAGAAAAAAAATAGGTAGGTCAGTTTTCAGACACTTAATTCTCCTTTTTGCAGCCCCTCTTTGTTTTCATTTGCTACAGGAGGGTGGAAAATGAAAAATGAGAACTGCATATCTTTCCACCAAATCCAACCTTGATTGATTATGAGGCTAACATCTATGCTGGCCCAATCCTCTAGAAAAGAAACTCTCTTTTGTCTACAGTTAAAAATGTTCACCTGAAAAGTGTGGATTTTACTTTCTTGGTTTGATGCATGCCCTCCATGACTTTTGCTCACTTTTCTCTTTACTCCAAGCAATTTCTCCAAACAAACCAGCAGGCGGGCAACAATCACACCCCCTACTACTTCTGGACGTCAGAGGGATCAACAATAGAGATGTTTTGACGTTTGGATATTGAGATGCATCAATTATACATGAAAGAACCGCATCGACCGAAACACTTTCACAGATGGGAAGAGAAGAGGGAAAATATCAAGGGTGAAAGGCAAGAAAAACACCTCTTCTGGCAAAAAAGTTGTTTTTCTCAATTTAGAGGCTTTAGGTTTGTGAAACTAAACAAAGAAAAAAAAAAGTTTGAAAGTGTATTTTGGATTGAATTTTTTTACTGTAGCAATAGTGTCATTAATAATTTACTGTGTGGGACACGCTCCATTCTGTGCAAACAGAGGGTATCAGAGGATCTAAAAACAGACTTTATGGAACATCACGGAAAAATCCACAAAACCACACATCAAAAAATGATTTAATGTCTGGGTTTATACGGTAAAAAAAAAACAAAAAAAATAGAGCGTACCAGAATTCTACTGGAAACCAAGCCCCCACCTTCTGCTGCAGAAATAATAAAAAACCAGGAAGAACCAAATGTTGCAGTTTCAGCCACAACCACCGGGGGAAGCAGGTAGAAGGGAACAATTCACCAAACTAATGTATTTAAGGTCTGATTTCTCGAAACTGTCATATAATAAGGTCCATATAACGAGGTCCACCTTTCACAGTCTTGTGAATTTTTTTATTGCAATTTTGCACCTGCAAAATTTTGCAACTTTACCCCTGCCCGCTTATGGGAGCATGGGAGTGTGTAACTACTCTTGTGAGTTTGTGTAAAACTCGACATTAAAAAAAGAAAAAAAAAAAAACCCAGAAATATCAACCTGCCTGTGTTTGGCCACTTTGCTGTTGTCCCTGCCCTATTACCCTTGCTGGGGCATTACTGCCATATTCATTAGTTTTTTAAAGTAAAAGAAACAAAAAATTTAAAATGACCATTTTATATAATTACCTTTTTCTTTAGAAAAACTAATACATTTGTTTGGCGTTCCCATTAAAGCATTAAATTTTCAAACAGAGCAAACCGATAAAGAACGTTAAAATTTAATATTTTAAGATTTCTTACACTAATCTCCTTCCGCACGACTGGAAGGGTAGGCCTTCACTAGTTTTATGAGCGCAAGAATACTTCCATGAGTTTCACAAGCACAACCACAGGAGCACTTATGGGTTCAAAATTGTGTCCATGGAACATTTATTGCAAGTGTAGAGTTTGATATAAGCCTGTTGGAGACTTTTGGGGGAGATTTCTCTCCATAAATGATGTGAAAAAATATCAGTCCATTGTGTTTATGTTTAGGCAAAAAAAAAAAAAATAGAATGTGAAGCTTCTAATATAAATTTATTTGTGTTTTATGCCTCTATTTAAATGATTATTTATGCAACTCTAGAAAATGCAGAAAGATTGATGCTGGAGCAATATTGAAAAACCCTTTATTCTTTCTGAAAAATTATGCTCACAAGAACACATTGGATGTAGTGATTCTCATTGCTACAGATTTTGATGGGATTGAACACTATTGCCATTGAAACAAGTACAACAAAATTTGCTATTGGCAAGGCAAGGCAGCTGGGTGGGAAAAACAAACAACAAAGATCTGCTTTCTGTTCACATTGAGGACTGAGTGTAGGAGAAGAAAAAATAGTAGAACCCAAGGATCATCCCTGGATTTTATCCCCATCCATACACATCTTCTCCTGGAGGTTTAATTTAATTTTAAGACAGAAAAATTAACATTTTAAAGGCTCAATCTGATCATCTTTTGATTTGTTTTCAAAGTTTTCCCAGTAGTCTTTTAATTAATTATGATCAGGCCATGTCGTTATCTAGTCTCTACAAAAATGTCATTAGAAATTCATGGTCTGTGGGACCATTGGTGTCTTGTTGCTGAGAGCTCTCTGTTTACACTCTTTCCTGCTAGCTTACAGCTCCTCACACCCATCCGAAACATCAGAATGAAGAGGAACAGGAAGCTTGTGCACCACCCATTCAAAATATGTATAAAAATTATCTTTTTTCCCCTGATTCTCAGCAATTTCAATCAAAAAATATTCAGAAATGCAATTTTTGATTTAGTAAAGATGTCTGAAGAATAAGTTAAAAACACCAAAAACATGCATTCAATTTTAGGATGACACCTTTGTTGAAATCAGTGAAACTCCTAACCGCTACAACATTTTGTGGGCTACGATGATTTTAAGATTTATTCCATCCAACCAAGAGGATGTCAGAATTAGCAAGTTGTTTCTGTCGGAGCTCCTTAATAGGCAATAAATTGACTTAGAAACAAACCCGGCTAGTCTCTCTGTCTGCCCTCCCTGTCTGTCTGTCCAAACCTCCCTCCTCCCCCTGTCTCCTACAATTACACCCCCTCCGTATACCCACACACACCCCTACACACACACCTCCTTCTATGCTCTCAGGCTACCCTTTGCCCTGTTGTATCCGGCCATTTAGCGTGACAATCCATTATTTTGATGGCTCCCAGAAAAGAAAAACCCCAAATTACGAATACTTTGACTTTAAGAACTGGGCCCAATTTTTTTTTATTCCTTCTTCCCTTTTTTTTCTTTCTCAGTTTTTTGTTATGGTCCCTCTGTCTGACCCTAGTTTCAATCTTTTATCCTCCCTCCTCTATTTCAGCTCCAACCATCGCCGACTACATACATCTTTTTTCTTGATACCCCTCCCTCCTTTCCTTTTTTCCCCTGCAGCCACTCTCCATCCCCCCAACTGGTGCGCCATCTCTTTTTGGCTCTGTGTTGCTTTGTTGCTGGCAGCCTTTTAGGAAACCCGATAAGGTCTATGGAAAGAAAGAAGCAAGGATTTACAAAGTCTCAAGTTGACCACCACCCCCTTTACCCACTCCAAACAGCTTGTTCTTATATATCAACATTACCTCCACCCCACTCACTCACACTCACAGACACACAAACATGCAGACATTTCCCAAAATTGGCCTTCCAGCACTGACACCTTGAGAACCAGGAACTCCCACCACCTGCCAGCTATATCTCTGCTAGAAGTGAGAGTGTTTTCCTGTGGCTACTTTTAGACTTTTGTGTCTGTCAGGGGGTAAAAATCTATATCAAAACTCCAAAACAAAAATATCCTTTATCTTCAGCTTTCAACTGCACCTTACAAGCAAGCATATTGGTGCAACATCGCTTGTTTTGGTTTGTTTCCACATATTCAATTATCAATGTACTGTGAGGTATATATTGTTGTTTTTATCTTATGTTTAATAATTGTGTTAATTCTTTATTAGAAAACATAATTTTTTTATTAAACCGATATCAAAAAAGCAAAATCATGAAGACAATAATGTTTTCGTTTGAAAAGTTAGGAAAAAGACTGAACTGTAAATGTAAAAATATATTTAAAGTTGGGATGTCATAGGTTTTTGCTGACGTATGCCAATATACATGATGGCATATTTATATTTCTTTCGATTAACTAAAGACAAAACTAAAAACTTCCCACCTTTTTCTTAAAGTATCTAAACCCAAATAAACACTCAAAACCAGCATGTGGTTCAATTCAATGGTTAATCTCAGTTTGTACAATACAATAGAAAACTCATGTGAGGGAAAAAAGCCAAAGGTACCATAATATGTTTATGTCATTTCTTCGTACCTCAAGGTCTTGTTCTTTTGATAACTTAAGTGGTTTGTCGCGTATTTGCGATAACAGGCATTAAGTGGTTGAAAACCTGTAGCCTCTTTCATAATGAATAAAAAGCAAAATAATAAACGTCAAAACAGTTTTTTAAACCAGGCTGCACAAATGTCTAAGTTTGGTGTAAAGATGAACTTCTGAAAATAAAAGTTGTTGGAAAAATGCTTCACTTTGAAACCTCCCTTAAGTGGTTATTTAAAAGCCCCTGCGACACGTGACATTTAAATTCAGGTAGCAAAATGGCGAATTGTTGGCCTTCTGTAACTATTGCAAGGTCTATTGCGAGCCCATAGTGAGCATGAATAGAATTTAACTGTCATTTTCCCTTCAAAACAATACCTCCCAGCCTTTCCTTTGGTTTTGAAGGCAGTGTACTTTCTGACACCAGGGCCGAAGGGCTAACGTTTGTTCCAGGTTGGCTGATGAGTTTGTGATCATTGTGGTTCTGTGGTCAAAGCTAAATTAGTGAGTCTAAAAGCTTTACTCACATGCACCCGAACGGGGAATTGATTTGCACAGATGCTGCAGGTTTTTGGGTTTTCTTGGTCCATGGAGGGTTGTAGAGGAGAGTGGCCGCATCTTAAAGAGTTGCAGGTTTGTCTCGCAGTTCCCTTGAGGCTCAAGGAATATACTTTGTGCATAAAGTAAGTGTATTTTGACATTTAGGTGAAGCTTTTGCACTGTGCTGTTATAGTCACAAGTGACCTAATGGCTTGTTAAAGACGGTCCGCTGGCAAAAAAAAAATAGTCATACCTGTACAGAACACGCAAGGAGCAAGCTTTTACCATGTGAAACTAAAGAGTTGTAACTTCAGTTACTTCAGTTGACAACAAGGTAGGAAAAAATTAAAATCTCATCAACTTCACTCTCATTTACCCTTATGTATTACATAGATGTTCACCATGACCTTTCCGCAGCATGCCCATAGAAAAAAATATGCATAGATATTTTTACACTGAGCAGTATAAGACCTTGATCTTTTGTACGGGCCCTACCCTGTACAGATTATCCCATGTTTTCACCTGCAGACAGTCTGTGTCCACCCTTAAGGGCAGTTGGGACAAAGGCTAAAGATGTGGACGTTTGAATACTTGTCAGCCCCAGTATCATTCCAAAATATTATGCAACTTTAATTCATACTTTAAATGGTAAATTCTTTTCAAAAATAAGCAACTCATACTGGTAAATTAGCTTGGAATATATAATTTCAATTTATGCGATTTATTTTTAGGCCAGATTGAGAGAAACCATTTTAAAAGTATGGGACTTCTAAACTTTTCATAATATAATTAGTGTGTAAGAAAACAAATTACCTGTTGCTTTCCTGTTCTAACTCCTCATAAAAAGCACTCAGGGCCTCCACACTCTTGAACCCAGTCCCCGTGGGCATTGTGAAATGAGTGACAGGGATCTAAAGTGTGGAAAACCCAAACACCTGGCACCGCATTGAGATCTGCTTAGTTTCTTCCACAGATATATTCACACAGGAACTGGATGTGTTCAAACATAAGCCCATAGTGAGGACTGTTTGCTTCCACGTGAACCCGCGGAGCCGATGCTGATACTGACAGATACGTTCTCTCACACACCCCCTTCCCTCTGTCTGCCGCTCTCCCTGGTGGTGTGTCATGTTTCGGGGGATAATAGGTGTCACAGTGAGGCCCCTTTGGTCTCAGCCCTCTAGGGGACTCTAATGACACATACACACAACTGCACATGTGCACACACATCCAGCCATGTGAAGACAAGCAGCTCTTTCTCTGGACCATGGGAACCACAGATGACTCGCCACTCCTCTCATCTTACGTTTGCTGGCTTCTCTCTGTCTGCCTTACTTTCTCTTTCCTTTTTTCTCCCCTCTACTCTTGTTTTTGTCTTTAAAGTTACATCAAAACCAGATTTCATACAGACCCTCTGCTGGTAACTTTAACCCGCAGCAGCTTCGGCTCACACCTTTCTCTGTTAACACAACATCTACAGCATTAGCTCATTATTCTTACTAAGTTATGTCCAGGGAAACATGAACAGCAAATTCATTTCATAGACGTCGGAGTATTAGGGCCAATTTAAAAACAGATACAAATATGATAATGCAGCCATACAATTATAAGATAAAATATTTTATTTTTGAACCTATTATTAGCATTGATACATAGTGGCCTTCCCAGCGTAATTAGTTTGTTAAAAATAAAATATTTTTAAAGGCATTTCTTTGTCTGCTCCTAAATCACAATGATTTGAAAACAAAAAAATACTAAGAAATAAAATTTTGAGGTTAATATATCTCCTCCATCATGAAAAAAATGCCACAATAACATGTTATAAACACTAAAACCACTATTTTCATGGGTCTTTAAACCTTAAGGACTGTTTTAACAAATATGTGACAAACCGCTTTGGCTTCAAATGACCTATAGCGTCTGCTTATAAGGAAAAATATAAGGGATTTTTTTTTTTTTCTATAGCTGGAAAAAAATTCAGACGTGACTGGGTTAAAAGCTAAATGTAACATTTTATTCTTGGAAAAGCTTGACATCTTCCTTGAGAACTAAGATCTTTTGAAGCACAAATTTACAAATTTATTCAAAACAGTTTGGTGAAGACAATTTTTTTTCTTAATTGTACAACTTTATTTCAGTAACACTTTAGAGGAGGTGCTGCAAAACACTCAATATAATGTTGAAAAAGATAGTTAATACTTTTGTTAAGTTGGTAAACAATTTATTGTTACAGCCTTTGTAGACAATAGTCTTACTTTAGATGATAACAATTCTTACCTAGTATGTTAATGATCCTTATTTTGCATATTGTACTAATAAATGTTTCACTAACAACCCTATAAAAACATTGATAATGTTAACCTGTTAATAAAGCTTGTTTAGGAATCTTATATAATATTTCGTCTTTTGCTTAAGCTTGTATTAAGGGAACAAACATTTATTACTTTGACTTTAAAATTTCTTTTATCTTTTTTCTAAGTTTTTGCTATTTTGTCATCAGTTTTAAGTAAAATGTGTCTAATTTCATGTGTTTTCTTTCTCAGAATAATTTTAATTCAACATAAAACCATCCACTGACTTTCCCCTGTAGTTCTATGGCTCTCTTTCAAGATGACAGAGGTGTTTTGAACCCTGTGACCTAAACTTGTCTAAGGTTTCATGTATGATATTACCTTTCCTCTTGTTTTTGTCTCTAATGTGACAGCAGAGCGACAGCCATTCACGGCCGGGGCAAGAGGGAATAGGAATCAACAGAATGGGGGGGCATCCCTGCAGGTAATGTGTGGGATGCTCCTCGTCTTCCTCATCGTTTCCTCCCTCATGCTTCAGGGGAACAACTCTGGTGTCACTGCACAGCGCATCTTTCCATTAGTCTGTTTATCGTTCTGTAAATTATTCCTGACAGTCTTGTCTGTGTAAGAGAAAAATAAATTCTCATCAGCAACTCATTTCCCATGTCATAACAGAGGGAAAAAACTCCTTGTGATGTGCTGAGAATAAAAGTAGAATGTTGAGTTTTACAACACCAAAATGAATGAGTCAAAGGAAAAATTATGGAAAGCCATTAGGGCCAAAACTGAGGATCTAATCGTTATCAGATCAGAACATTAACCAAATTTGAATCCTGAGACACAAATTATTTTCGATGTCCACAACTAAACACTTTTCAGAGTGTTGCCTTAAAAAAAAAGAGAGAATTTTCAACGAAAATCTTTTCTGATTTTCAGCTCAGGAGTTAAAGGATTAAGCTGCAACCCATTGTAATAGCAAGTTAATACACAAATTCCTAATTTCCTTCCATATCTACCCATGCAACTAGAAACAAACTTAATTCCAAAGTTCCAAATGAGAATTTTAATTAAAGGACTTATATCACGCATCATCTTGCTAACTTTCATCTTGCAAAATCAATTTTTTAAAGCTTTTAAGTGTATTATAATGTTAATTCCTCATGAAAAATAACTCCATCAGCATTTTGCATCAGAATTCCTCTAAAATCAGCCCTTCACAACCCACAAAAATGAGTGGGTCCCAATGTAACGAAGATAAATGAGAGCAGTCCCTTCTAGGAACAGCCTGCGCTGCCAGCACCTCCCACAGGCTAACACAAACACAGAGTTTCTCTGTGGAGCTAGCAGTGATCAGCAAAACGCTTTCGTTTTATATGTGCAGTTTTCACATCTACCTTTGCAAAAGTTGTGATTTTGTTTGTTTTCGTTGGAGAAACGCAGACACACTGTCCCGACCGGCTCTAGGTTGACATCATAAAATGGGCGGAACTAACAAGGAGCGAAAGGCGGAGCTTCAGAGACTGTCATCTTACTTTCACATCGGAAAAGAGTTCATTAAAAATAGCTCATATTTCAGCTTTTATTGTTCTATAAGGTAATATATAATCATATACATGGATATAGTTTACTCTAAACGGTATAACAAAAGCATGATATCAGCCCTATAATACACAGAATCTTATAATGATACACCCTGGTTTACTGTGTCAATCTGTATCCTGTTTGAATGTGTCTGTCTATCCTAGCAACAGCTGTTGAGTGAAGCAAACAAACCACTTGGTTGCTTTACAGTAATGACCTCTGCCTGTTAATCAAACTGCAGATCTGTGACTGGACATGTTGACGTCTCTACCCTTAAATGCTTTCACATCTTTATGGATCAATGCTGGAAACTCAGTCAAAAGTTACAAAGAAATAAAAGCCCTTAATCCTTTCACAAAAAAAACCCAAATACTCCAAAATCAATCAATAATGTCATTTTTTAAATGCACCATGGTGCCTGACAAAAACAGTCAAAGGGATGTGATTTGATCTGTTCCATTTTTAATAAATAATTTAATAAAATATGCAGTTACTGAATCTTTGGAAACTGAGCTCATTACTTTCCAACATCTGCACACAATTAGCTCAGTCCAAGCAGCAAAACACCTCAGATCTTTTGCTGAATTAAATACCACACTCAAACCTTTATACTTCTGTCATAAAATACAATTTTACAGCCATAATGAATCTTGAATGTGTGCAAAATGTAAAAAAAAAAACATTTTTCACTAAAGACTTAAATGTGTAGAAGTATTACAATTAGGGGGAAAAATGCATTGCAGACTTGGCCGACTGGTAAAAATATGTAACAAGCTTCGAGCTTTTAAGCTGGCAAGTACTAAGCTTTTCATTGGAATGAATGATGAATGGAACATAAATGGTTAGTTGTCCAAGATGGGAAACCCGATTGGTGTTTAAAAGTTAAGGTGTTGACACAGCTAAAGGTTGCTTTCATTCAATTTTGTTCAATTATCACTCATTTGAATATCACTGTAATCATATATTTGTTAAATTAATGTATAATGTACAATAAATACTAAAATTTATTTGGAAACCGTCAACAGTGACATAATAGTTTCTGTAAAACTGTTACTCTTTAAGTAGTTAATTTGCCAAATTTTACCTTCTGAAAATAAAGAAACTTCAGTCCTCCCTCTCTCATGAAAAAGACCCAGAGATATTTAAGACAGGAACACTCCATCAGCCCAGAGGGGACAAACTACCTTCTCCGGTCAAGGACCATGACCTTAGACTTAACGATTCTCACCCTAAGCACCGTGTGATAAGAATATTGCGAAATATTTCTAAGGATAATGTAATTTTCACTCATTTATGAAGAATGGATGATGATATCGTACGTCACCCTTACGCCAAACTGTAGTATTTAGAAAGGTGTGAGTACTGGTTCCTTACTGACCCTACACAAATACCACATACATGGGGTGTGGACGTGCTAGTAAGAGATTGAATGCCCGTAGGATGTCCACACCTCTCTGACCTTCTCTGTACATCTCCATCAACATCCTCAAAGCAAATTCAAACTCAAATTGTTTAAGTTTCTTATTTCTAACAGTCATGTTGCACACAAAGAGGGCTCTTTGATCACATCATAGGCTTCACTTCACCTGTGTATACTGAAACAATCCATGCTGCTCTCATGTTAGAGATGGTCCAGTCATATACATTTTTACTTTAGACTCAGGACACAATTAAATTGATCACGTTAATCGAACAACCCCATGTTTTTTTGCATTATTTCTAAATATAAAATAAATTCATAAAGTAAAAGAATTATTCTCTGATAATAAATGTATTGAATGATTAATTTACCAACAGAAGTCCCAAAAAATATAGGTTGGAGACAACATAACATGCATTCTTATGTTCTGTTTTTTCTATTGAAAATAATAGAGACAGGTCTGATTTTCTCAGCACTCGCTGTAAGTTTAACAGGCAGTTCCTATGCTGTTCTACTATATCTACCAAAAGCTAAAAAACTTAATCCCAACACAATTTCTCAACAACTTCCAACTTGCCAAATAGTGTCCCAGCCCATGATAGATTTTGCAGGTGCTCCTTAGAAGTTTTCTTTTTTTTTGTGGAAATGTTCCTGACAGCTTCGAGTGCAGAGGACAAAATCTTTCAAGCGGCACTCCCTAAGTAACCATGACATCAGTCCTGACAAGCGCAGTGCTACTTCCTTTTCTGTTCTTTTGTGTGTGTGGGAGCGTGAGCGCTCACCTAAATTTGCGAGAAAAGAGCGGAGCCTTGCTCTGAGACTTGAGTGCCCATAAAGAGCTGTACTTTCTGTGTGCCAGTCACTCTTCTCTTTAGTCAAATTATTCACGAGAAGTCCATTTTCATGGAGCGGTTCTTGCTTGAATGGCATCGCGGACAAACCTCCTCGTACAGCATCCCCCCAAACAAGTTTCTTTGTCTTACCTAGTTAAGAAAAGGCTAATTCTCTCAGAAAAAAATGGAAAACTAAAATAGAAACTCAAAACTTTTCTGAATAAAAAAAGGATTTTCAGGTGGATTATGGCATACAATAAGGTTGTTTTCTTCTGTCTGACTCCAATAATTGATAGCTATTTTGAAACATTTCATATAATAATCAAGTATCAATTAATCATATGTCTTCACCACCTGGCTTTGCTACTTGAAAAAAGAAAAAACTTGTGCTTGATCTGATCTGAACCGGATTACAAAAACAGCAAAATAAAGTAACTATGAAGGGGTGGGATTATATTAGTTTGCTTCTTCCCATTCCTTTACAAGATATCAAACTCTACTTGACTTTAGCTTGAAATTACTGTATTTAATTAATCAAATGTGACATTAGTGTGTCTCTGTTTTTGTGTATTTGTTTCAGATTTTCTAATCAATGCATTTAATTATTTCTGTAGTGATTTTGAAAAACCTGGGTGTTTTGTCCTGCATTGTTCACAACCTATGCTTGAAATATCTGGGTACCAGCAACGGTGAGGATGCAGAGCCTTAAGAAAGTGCTGGTTATTTAATTAAAAAATCATAATTAGTTGGTTGGTCATCTCAGTTAAAGTTAATATCAAATTTCGGTTTTGTCATTTTTAAAACACAAATTTCTTCTTTAAACTTTTTTAGATGTTTTTTTTTTGCTCATTTGTTTTTTAACTTAGTAATCGAAAACTTGAATAAACTATAGTTTTTTTGTTGTTTTTACTTGCTTTTTTCAATTCTTTGTTGTTTTTCTTTACTTCCCTTTTAGTGAGCAACGAGAGGCCTCCCTCCCTCCCTCCCCCATTTGCTTCCTATTATATTCTCTTTATGTCAACGCTTTAATCATCCCTTCTCACAATGTCATTCAAAACAGGACCCGGACCTGCTGACCTTCTGGCTGACCTCTGGGCTGACCACCTCCCCCCGGCTGTTTGCTGTCACGGTGAGAGTTGAGGAAACAACAGTCATTCATATCCTGTTGTTGTTGATTTTCCTGGGTTGCTGTGCAGCAGAAACTTTTCAGTTTCAGAGACAAACAAAACATTCTGGCAGTGCCTGTGTCCAGCCATTTACTGTGAGCGACATGGGAGCTTGACGCCATAACCTTATAGGACCCCTCGATTCCAGCAGTCGAATCACAGCCAGTAAAAAGAAAGAGCTGGAACATTCTACATTCATCTAAGACAAGCTCCTGTACAGAACTCCCACATTCATGCATTCCTACACATAAGGCGCAAAAACGATAAGAATGACCCTGGGAGATTGCTGGGGAGGACAGAGTTGGAACATTTCTACTTTCCATTATGATTTTCTGATAAAGCTGAAAGAATGTTGGGAAAAATGTAAGATCAGGAACATTTTTATAACTTTACTCCAGACATATTAGAAGGTGTGTTCATAAGAAACTGTTGCATAATGAAAAAAAATGTTTTACAATCGGGTTGCAAAAGGTTTTCTACATTTGTGGCTCCATAGTTTCACCATTGTGGCTAGAAATGAGGAGAGCAGGAGGACCTTCTCTGAAAATAGATGGTTGAACAACATTGCTGGAACAAGGCGAGGAAAGCTTTAGTCACATGCAACCATATGAGAGGTTGACCCATATCAAAATGAAAACAGGTGGGTTTATTGTGAACAATTCGTAAGGCTAATGATAGTTGCACGCACTGATGACATGCTGGTGATATCTTGAGGATTGTGAACTTTGGTTTGGTTTTTTTCTGTCATGTTATGCGTCTTGGTCTTGTTTTGTTTTGAATTTTCCCTCATCAGTTTCAGGCTTGTCAAGATTCACAGCGGTCTTCATTTCAGTCTATTACCCTCAGTCTATTTAAGTGTCTGGTTTTCAGTTCTTCCCTGTCAGGTCTCCTGCATTTGGGTCCTCCAACACCAATTCCTGACAGATGACGTCCCTTGTGCCACTGTAGTCATGAGTAAAATGCAAGTACTGGCCCCTTTTTGAGCACATGCAGATGAGTACACATGTAGAATTCCAGTGATACGTAAATACCCAGAGGGCACCTGCAGGATGTCCATATAATCTACACTCTGATTGCCTAATTTCCATGATTTCTAACAGTCTGGCTGCGTTCACACCAAACTCGATTCACACAACAAATTCATGTAGCCCGCCCCTCTTTTGCTGTGCGTCAAATGTGCCGCTCGCCAAATTTGCTGATCGCCGATTTGCATACTGGCCACACCTCTTGTGGCCAGTATTCTAAAATCGTGCCACACAACATCAGTTTGCATCTGTACAATTGATTGAACATTGAAACTGTTTGACTCTATTGCGCTAATCGCATTCGATACATGAAAAGTGTATCAGACTGCACGTAAGGAGAGCTTTTCACATAAACAACACTAACAGACTCAGAGCTCTCCACAGGACTTACAGTGGGTGGTTGAGTCTCACCTTGTTCAAGTGTTCACTACAACCTGCCGCTTGGAGCATTAATGCTCTATGAGCTCACCCGGGCATTCTATGACTTTGGTATTTTCTGCGGACCACCCGTCTGCCCTGTATATATTTGCCCATTTTTTGTTCACAGACAGCCCGTATCCACCTGTAACAGCAATTGAGGCTGCAGGCCTAAGCTGTCAAAGGTGCAGCTGGGTTCATTTAAATGTTTTAAGTCGTCGTTTCTGATTGGAAACTTAGTAAAAGAAGATAAAAGTTCATATTTGTGTCTGTGTGAATGTTTGGTGTCTAGCATAAAAAATATGGAAAAGTTTTTACACTTTGTACAATTGCAGAAAAATTTTACTTTAATTTGAAAATAAATGTCTGGTATCAAATTTTGATCAATTTAGTTATTTGGGAATCAATTCACTTGTGTAAGAAGACCCCACTGGGTATATAAGTGCTGATTCTCTCTTCTTAAATTTGAGGCGTTTTCCAGCAGGTGGCATACTTCAATATTAAGTACCCCCCCGAATCACATCAGCATTGGAGTGGGCACCATTTGTGGAGGAGACGGATTGCTTCGGCTCCAGTTTATACGAAACAGCGAGAGACATGAATAACATCAAGTGAAAAGACTGCTTTAGCGAGCTGACATGCATCAGTTTTATCACCTTTAAAGAAGATTCAGCCTGGAAGTTCTCTTGCTCTTGGGCCGTGTGAGAGGGTGGGAGGCTGATTACATTTTTTAAAAAAAAAGTCAAAAAGAAAGTTTTTTTGCTTTATTTTCCTTTTTGCAACCCACCAAACTTGGTTTTGTAAATATACAGAGGTCACTCAATATTGACGCATACATTTCATTTAGATTTAGCAGGTTTTTTTGGACAAATCAACGACCAAATGAAAAAAACAACAACTTTATAATCTAACATTAAGTTAAATTATTTTGTTTGAATTCCCACAAAAAAATATGTAAAAAAACATGCAAAAATCCTTTTATGATCCTCCGCTGAGTTTGTATTTGACTCCTAACAGAAGCTAGAATAAACTCCTTGCTCTTTCATTCAACGAGAAATTGGTCGACGTGTCACTTTGTGCTTATGAAAGGACTTCAGGAAGACATTATGTAATGTTTTGTGAACTTCCCAAAGGAATTTCAGGAATTTTGTCCTGTGATGCTGAAGACAGCGTGTGACGGAAACATGCAAAGAAAGGGATCTCTTTAAAAGTCTCAACACCTTTTACATTAAACTCGTCATCTTAGAGGCCCAACTAATCAAAACAGCTAAACGTCTCCTGTGCATGTTCTCATCTAACTCGTACAATAGAGTGGTAAGAATTATTGGATTAACATGACAAAGACCTGCTGTGATTCACAAGAAAAGACCAGAGAGGAGAGCAGTAATCCTGGAGCAGCTCACATCATATCAGCCCATGTTCCTGAAGGGAGGCCACTCACAGACAGGTGACAAGATTACATCTAAAAACAAAGATGAACATCGCTTTCATCTCTTTGAAACATTTTATCTCGTGGGCCTTTATTTGAGGAACAAAACATTTCTGTCTTGTTGGGGAGGGTTTTTAGAATTACTGTTCTGAATCCTACAGCAGCCAGGCAAACAGCCATGCAAAAAAAGTCAGATTTTCCAACAATAAAGATTGTTTTGCTCTTATAAACTGTTGCAGAGTTATTAAACTTGGTCTTTAACATTGAAGTCAACTTATCCAATAATTAAAAAACAGCTCATCCTGTATGAAGGAATTAACTTTATTTACATAGCGCTTTACAACTGCTTACAGCAAACCAAAGTGCTTCACAATAAAAGAAAGAAGGAAGTTTAAAAATTAGACAAATTAAGAACAAAATAAAATCATGAACTTTCAAAAAATGAATTAATTAAGCAGAAAAGAAACCGCTGAGGCTTGATGAGGTTTCTAGATCAGCATTGTACTGTGTATGTCAGTGTACAGGGGTGGACTTACCATTAGCATGAAGCAGAGAAATGGTGTAACAGATCTGGTCGATTTAAGAAATTTTATGCATTTTTTACAATAAAATAACCGTCAACTGTCCCGAAAAAATACACGTCAGGTGTGAACTGAAGTGAACCAGATACCAAGCGCATATCGTTTCACAGCTTTTCCTCATGCAGCGTGAACCCGGCGTAAGGCTCATGTGAAAGCTTTTCGTCCTCCCCTGTCCCCCCACTGCAATGGACTATTCCAGTCAGCACCAAGTTCCCGGATTGGGTGGTTTTCCACACATTTGAGCAAGTTTTTATTTTGATTTTGTGGGTAAAAAGGTGAGTGGACATAATTTGGATGTGTTTGGTTCATAGAGTGACTCACCTGCTGTCATGAGATGTAACTGTAAAGAGCTTTGGGCCTTCAAGGTAGGCAGAAAAATGCTAGACACCATTTACTGTCAGCATGTACCAATACCAGGTAAATAACAGGAAAAAAACAGGTATAAGTGTCACCTTGAACTAACAATATTAAAAGGGCTGAAGATGTAGGAAATTGAAAAGGAAAACATCAGAGAAAAACTGTCATTGTTCTTTAATACTGTGGCTATCCAAACTGTTTCAGGCCACAGACTGGTTTAATGTCAGACTGTCATGGACCGGTCTAGTCAAGGCTGAAGTGGGTGTCCAATTTTTTGTTCTAGCTTCCAGTTTACCTTAATTTTGCAGGTAAAGTTGATCTTCACCCTCTGTAAGATACCTGCTGCTGGTTAGAACTGTATTTGTACACTAGATTTCTTGTTGGAACAATTAAAATGTTGTATGGATTTTTGCCTAATGTGGAAGTTAAAAAAAATCAAACGTCAACTTCAGCCTCCTTCAACTTTTAAAGTGCGAACAGAAAAAGTTGATGGTAAGTATCATAAATGTGAACAAGTTTATTACTATTAGACAACTTTGGACAGGCGGTTGCTGAATATTAGACATTATTAAATGATGTGTGGGAATAACTGTCACAATAAATCCATATTCGTAATAAAGACTCTGGGAATTATCTATTAAATACAGCTTACTTTTATTTTGAAGTGAAAGGCTCTTCCTCTGTGTCCTCACAGGCTCTTTTCTGCCAAAAGAAACTTTCCAAAAATGTTTGGGTCTTTTTTTTTTTTGGTTAAATTTGCTATCTTAGGGGGCTTCAATTAGCAGATGTATTTTTGACGTGACTTGATGCGTGTCAAGAATGAGTCGAATGTGGTAAAGAGT
This sequence comes from Oryzias javanicus, assembly GCA_003999625.1. Classification (NCBI taxonomy): domain Eukaryota; kingdom Metazoa; phylum Chordata; class Actinopteri; order Beloniformes; family Adrianichthyidae; genus Oryzias; species Oryzias javanicus. The sequence goes on along the minus strand of CM012449.1, from coordinate 13,516,551 downwards.
GTACTTGTTTTCCAAAATAAAACTTCCTTTAGAATCAGATTGTAAACAAAATAGGGAAAATGTTGGTCATAGTTGTGTTCTTGGAGTAAATGATCATTTGAGTAAAAACAAATCACATTTAATATCCTATTTTTTACAAATACCAGCAACTCAGTTGGATGATTTTCATCTTTTTTTATGACTTTATATTTGCTTTATTTTGTTAATGTTCAAATAAAAACAAGACAAAGAATAGACTGTTGTATTTTCGGATGGGATAGACACATATTGTCAGAAAAAAAAAGCCGTAAAGCTGAAGGCAATGACAGAGAGTAAGTATTTTTATTGGACTGTAACTGCAAGCAGCAAATGTTCCCTTACTTTATAGGAAAAAATTCTACCACAAAGATATTTTACTGCTATAGTCAAATAAAGACAGACAAAGGAAAGATTTCTAACCTCTGAGTGAGAAAAGAAAAAAGAAATTAACTGGAAATGATCTGTCCTTTCTGATGGTTCAACCATCACACTCCCCAAAAAAAAAAAAAAAAAGCTATCCAAGTTCAGCAGAAAAAAGAAACACTGTGTAAACTTCAAAGGACGTCAGTACTGTGATGGTAAAAGATTGGTAGCCATCTTGGAAACGGAACTTGCAGGTGGGCATCCTGATGAGGAAAAAAATGAAAGTATATACCTGGGAAATGTTTTTTTTTTTTTTGCTTGCTCCACTTTTCATTATTTTTCTATATGTAATTTCCTCAGGGGACAGGTGTGTCATTCACCTCCTTCCACTCTATTCACCCTTCCCTGGCGCCAGGGGACAGGTGTGGGGTGTGCTGGCCCTCCAGTGACCTGCTTTCCTTTTGGAATTGTCATTGTTTTCTTCCTGATCTCACCTATGGGCCTGCCTTCCACCTGTTCGAGCCCCAACGGTCCTTCAGAGGGGAGTTGGAGGGAAACAACTGAGAAGAGGAATAAGAAGAATGGAGGAGGGGCGGATGACAGGACAGATGCGGAGGAGTAACACATCTCCCCGAGTGAATGCGCTGAGTGTGTCAGAGAATAACAGAGCAAAGAGTCAGAAAGAGTTAGACGGACATGTGATACGCCACAGCCCACCAGCTTTCTTTGTTCTTCCTCTGCAGTAACTGACAGACGGGACAATAGCACCGGGCAGCGCTCCTTCTCCCTCTCTGTATCTACCCCCTTCTTCAGAAAAATGCACCCCCCCTTGTTTTGCTCTCGCCGTCTCTCCATTTATCACCACGATGTGTGGCTGCACATGTGCAGAGGCAGCAAAACCTTATAATTATGTGTTTTTTAGACTGTTCTGGGATGACATGTGCATGTAAAACAAGATTTTGGGTCTCGTTGTGGGCCAATTTTTTTTTTTTTTTTATCTCTGATTATGCTTGACATTCTCTTATGAAACTAAAGTTTTTTTGGAAAAGACCAGTAGCATAAATTCTTTCTTGTGTGATCAGGAAAAAAAAAACTCCCTCAATTTTAGTCCGACTGACTTTCCCGAAGGAATTAAAGTTTCCATTTATAGTGAGTGTGTGTGGTTGTGGTTTTGTGTGTCTCCACTGCAGTCCTGAATAAGCAAGCTAGTCCTCTGATGGATATAAAAAAAACTGCAACTTCAGACCTGCAACACTGCAGGAGGAGAGAAGCCACGGACCCTTGATCATGTGGGTCCACACTTTTCTTGCATGCCAAACATAAAAACATTTGAGAGTTCTCTGTTGGCAGGGTTGTTCTAAAACAGCATATAAAATCCTATGTGGTATCTTTAAACACAAACTCTAATGAAAAATATGTTTTCAACATGTTCTTTTGGCATTTTCCTGATGATGGAGGACTATATAACGAAAATTAAACTCAAAATTCACTTACTACCATGTAAAGTTTTATTGTATTTAAGAGGTAGTCTCTGTGTAATTACTATCTTAAGTGGTAAGTAACACAAAACACCCCAGAACTTACCATGCAAAATTCACATACGATAAGTTGAATTTTCCGTGTTTTTACTCTGTGTCATTAATTGTAAATACCACAAAATAACCCAATAACCAAAGTACTATGTAATTACTTACCTTCTTACATATGGTGAGTACCATAAAAAACAAACTTGCTAAGTAAATATAAAATAAATTCACAGTACTTCAAAGGTAGTTTCTGTTTGTCTACTGTCTTGTTACATATAATAAATACCATGAAACATGCAACAAGTGAAGAAGTAAATGCAGGGTAAAGACACATTAACAGAACATGTAAATACTCAATAGTTACTATGTAAAACTAAAAACCCAGTATGTATCTAGTAGATAAAATAGAAAAACAGTGGGTACCACATAAGTATGAACTAAATAGTACCACATAGATACACAGCTAGTACCATGTAAGAACCAAGTAGGTCTCTTTACAAAGTATCATGTACACATCTTGAAAGTATCGAGTAGGTACAAAAAATACCATGTAAGTACCACTTAAATACCCTGTAAGTTCTGTACTGTAAAAGTATTACCAGAATGTCTTTATTCAAATAGCTGTGAATCACGAGCATACTAAAAAATGCCGTTGGAAAGAGCTTGTAGTGACGTAGGTGCTAAAATAGGCGGGCCACAAACTCCCTGCTTCACAGATAAATAGATGCATGTACATCTTTGTTTTCATCGTCTGAACAGGCATCAAGATGAAAACTGTACAGCTGGATAGCTCATATATTGCTTGCAATTTTTTTTTCTTTGTAAAAAATAAAATGTTGGGAGTGTGATGGGCTGTAAGCTAGCTGTAACAAAAGCTCCACCCACAACTCAGAAGCAAATTTCTAATGAATTCCTGCCCTGTTGCAGAAACTGTACCCCTTAAAAGGACACAAGTATTTTTGATTATGGCTTAAAATGGCATAATTGTGATTAAAAAAAAAAATAAAACACTGGTAACACTTTTACAATAGATCAAAAGATGACTGGAGAGGGATTTTAAACAGAAAACATGAAACAATTGGGGACAAGTTTTTTGTTTTATCTTCTACTTAGCATTAAACAATGAGAAAATGAGTCAAAAGACAAAACAAAACTATTGGAATAGAAAGAAATGTAGTTGGTAGTTCAACACAATGAATCTAAATGCAGCATGATACAAGCATTGCATCACAAGCATAAGACACAAAAAGGCAAGTTAATGATCAACATGAATCTGCTGATTCTGAAGCAGAGAAAAGCAGCTTTTCACATTCTTAATATAAAAAAGTTGCTTAATGGCAAAAATCTGCTTTCACTGCAATAAAATCAGATGATATACGTTGATAGCATAAGCACTTCCCTCCTGTAAAGTGTTGCATTTCAACGCAAGGCTACACTATCCACTGGAATTACATTATGATGTAAATGGTTGAAGAGTCATTGATGTCGAAAGAATGTGAACACTGGAGGTAAAGATGTAAAAGGTTTAAAATGTCCAATTTACAATTTTGAAAAGGCTGCCAAGAAGCACTGTTATGAAAATAAAAAATTGTCTGTGTTCAAGAGTCTTTCTTGCTGTGGCCGCATACATGCTTGCAATAGGCAGTCTTTTCTTCAAATCACTTTTCTCAGTTGTTTTGAATGTCAAAGATGAAGGCTGAAGATTGTCACATTGGTCCAGCTGCTGGCCAATCAAAAAACTCATCGTCTAATTATGCACAAATTTATGCTTGAATAAAATCAGAACAACTGATAATGCAAATTATTCATGATTTGAAAATATTGTTTTATTATTCAGGTTGTACATGCTTAAAATTTTGATTTAAAGTTTTACTTTTTGACATTAGAGCCATTAAGAAATTATTTTTTGCTGCAACCAACCTCCAGCGGTCAATGAATGAACTGTGCTTTACATTCCTGGTTGTTCTTCAAATTTGTGAAGGTAATGCTTGAGCCTGTTCTGGTGGTAACACTCCCAGGCTGCACAGCAGCCACTAGAATTACATTATTTGTGTAAACAGTTGAAGAGTTACGGCAGTCTAAAGAATGTTAACACTAGAGTTAAAGCTCTACTGTTTAAAGGTTAGAAAACCTCAACAATACGACACGACTGTCACCTCTGGAGACTGTCACAATAAAAACATTTTAAAGCTCAATATTTACACATTGCAGGACATTTGGGTTTTCTTTCCTGTTTAAGTTAGACAAAATAAGTAAGAAATAACTATATTTTGATCCTTTCATGATGGAATTGAATGTAAATGCTGGCCGTGGACGGACAAAGTCCCAACTTTGGAAACTGCAGTAACTTTTCTTTCTAATACTTTCAAAGAACTCTTTAATCTTCAACTTGTCTTTTATTTTCCCTTAAACCTTTGACTCTGTCTCTCCCCACACATCTAACACAAAGACCTTTTCACACGCCGGCCCTAAAATCAAACAGTTTGAATTCACAATACTCAACACACATTTTCAGGGTTCCAGAACTAAACCTGCTTCTCTCGTGCCTTAAATCACACCAATATTCAGAGTTGTCTGAATTAATTTAGACACGAGACCCACTGGAAGTCATTTAAGCAATAGTCTGCATAAACTTTGATAATACCTGCATTGTCTTGAAGTCTGGAAGGAAATAGTTTGAGTACAGATCAACAAATAAAATGTAAGGAGTGTAAGGGAAGGCATAGAAAGGCTTATTTCTACACTGACACCCTTGAGATATATCCATTGTCCAGATTACATCCTTTGTGTGTCTGTGTGTGTATGTGTGTGTTCACAGGATGTCCCAAACATCTCTCAAAAGCAACCTTACCCCCCTCTACACCCTGCACACCCATTCCTGTGCATTGTTTCGCTCCGAGTCGGCACACTGAGTTTGCTTGTTCACAAGTAAAAGAAAGAAACAAAGCAAAGCAGGTACGTAGGTGTAAAGATGAAAGTGCACCAGAAGGCTTGCAACATGAGGGAGCGTCTGTAGTGCAACTTGTGAAGATTTTCCTGAGACTCTGAAAGTTAGGCAGACGGGCAGAAGAGAGGGGCAAGCATGACAAAGAGCCTGAAAGGAAGAGAGGACAAATGGACGGGTAATGGATGATAATGTGAGAAACAGGAGAGCAGCCAGGGACAGAGATCACCTGATATGACTACAACCGTATAGCAGACTAACACAGGCCAAACTCGATTTTCATATTTCAAGCCAACTTTAAGTCATGATATGTAGAGCTTGTGTTCTTCACTCTGGGTCTTAGTAAATTTCACAGAAAAAAAATCTAATATGGGTTTATTACAACTAATCGCTTTGTGTAAAAAGTATTTGTTTGTTTGTAACCTTTACTTAACCAGATGAAAACCCATTGAGATGAGGCTCTATTTTACAAGGTCGCCTGACCAAGAGGTCAACAGCACATGTCTTATGAAGAAGGTTACAGTGTATTACAAATGATAAACAAAGGGATGACTTTAAGATATTTACAATATAAAGTTCGAGACTTAGATGCAGTAAAGTGACAGCGATTTTTTTTCAGATATCATAAGTTAACAGTTGTTTATAGAGTGCAAAAGTTATATGCATCTTGACATGAATGAAGTGTACTGATAGTAGATGTAATCTTTTTTTTTTTTTTTTTTTCAATGAACATTAGAAACCTGAGCAGTTTTGTTGGGAGTCTTTCTCTTTGTTACACAAAAATGATTAGAATAACCCAATGAAGCGAGTTCAGACCATTTCAGTTCAGATTTGATAGAGTTCAGGCAGAGGCAGCAGAAAAACTGAAGGCTTGTTTACCAAGTTCAGTTTTGACACAGGGAACATGCAGGAGAAAAACTTTGCTTGAGCATAAGGCGTACTGGCTGGTGATTTTTGGAGAAGAGAGCTAAGATACGAGGGGACCAAACCGAGTACAGACAAGGGTCATTCAGTGCGTGTACCGGTACCTTCGCGTGCTCAGAGAGCGCCGCTCTGCTCCGGCATACAGTTCACAGTGATGGGTGAGACAACTAAAGCCAGTTACAAACCTCAATGCACAGTGATACACAGTATAGAGAGGTTGAAGATGTGTGGATGAAGCCTTCATATAAAGAACATCTCCATAGTCTATCAAAGGCAAAAATGTGGTCGTAAACTTTCGTGCTTTGAGAGAGAAACAGGATTTATTTCTATAATAAAACCCAAACTTCATTTTTAGTTTGTGTAGTAAAGAGGCTACGTGCATTTTAAAGGAAATCTCAAAATCTAATATGAAACCAAGTAACTTGGAACTGTTTACTAATTCTATTGATTTGTTCATTTGAGTTTTAAGTTAGATCTCATGTGGCTCACGTTTGTGTGAAAAAACCATCATCTTCTTTTTTTCTGTGTTCAGAACCATTTTTTTGTGATCTAAAGCGAGCCTGAACGACGTCAAAAACAGTTTGTAAGAACTCGAAAGCTTGTGCTATTGTCTACGAGCAGCAGTAAATGACAGTGTCATCTGCGTAAAGGGGATATAATGCATTTGGTAAATTATGACACAAGTTGTTAATGTAAACAGAGAATGGGACCTAGAACTGAACCCTGTGGTGCACCTTTCTAAATCTCACGAGCAGAAAAAGTAGATCCAGATATTTGAACAGACTGTGATCTGTTTGACAGATGGCCGATAAATCAAGCAACAGCTCTATCGGAAACACCAATATTACTCAGTATTTTTATCAGGAGAGTGTGATCCACAGTGTCAAATGCTTTGGAAAGGTCAATACACGGTGCTACACAGTATTTATCACAATCAAGAGGCTGTATAACATTGTTTAAAAGTTCGCTGTGACAGTGTTATGGTGTTCTTTGAAACCAGATTGAAATTCAGATAAGAGGTTGTTTGATTCTAGATACCCCCTCAGTTGTTCACTGACCAGCTTTTCAAAGGTTCTTCCCAGGATATATAACTTCGAAATTTCAAGTATTTTACAATAAAAGCCCCCAAAAAATTTAAGTTGTAGTTTTTTTTTTAGCAAGAACAGACCAGGTCAACATGCCAAAGACAAAAACAATGAACACAGCAAAAAAAATCTAAAATTTGTGGCTATAATGTTAAAATTCTAATCTTCTTTTTTATATATATATAATATATATATATATATATATATATATATATATTATATATATATATATATATATATATATATATATATATATATTTGACATTAGTAAAACCCTTTAACAACTGAGCTTTAGCTAAATGTTTACATTCTTTTGACTACTGTAAGTCTTTATCCGTTCATACAATTAACATAATCTCAGCAGATTCTGAAAGCAAAGAAAATCAGCTTTGTGTTGATATGCAACACTTTATAATAGTGATGTGTTTACGCAATCCATATAAATGCAGTAAAGCCGCTTTTCTCCTCATCTAAGTCCTTGTGATCGCATAAACCAGGGTTCTCAAAATCAATTTACCTTGGGCTCACTGACATCAGAGTGGCTGAATCGGGGCCGTATGGGGTTCCATTTCTTAATCAAAGTTACTTTATTTTTCCGTTAGGAACTTCCTTTGCTGGTGGGATCACAGGACAAGACAGAATCAAACAATCATCAGTAAAATCCATAAACAAAAATCATACAAATCATTAAAATCAAATACTCCAATAAAAACAGTAGCATACATACAACACACATACCCTTTTAAGATGCAGACTCCCTAAAGTAGAGTTTCCAACTTTAGCTGTTTAGCAGGCGAATTGAAGTTGGTACAAAACTGGACATAGCTCTCTTTGTTTTGAAAGGCAGAGATCTGAGTCTGCGACCTGAGGGCAACAAGCTGTAATGGGTGTGAAGAATGTGTGTGGCGTCTGTGGCGATGTGTGAACCTTTACGTTTAGCTTTTTTATTGAAAATTGTCATGAGTGACTCCAGTTCTTGGCCTACAATTTTACTGCTGATTTTAATTATTCTGTTGATTGCATTACGATTGCCAAGACTGAGTGAACCAAACCAAGCGACAATGTTGAATGAAAGTATGGATTCAATGAAACATTTGTAAAAGGTTGTCAGGATGGACGGATGAATTTGGAGTTTACGAAGTTTACGTAGAAAAAAGAGGCGTTGTTGACATTTGTGCCAAAAATATGTTTTTGCATCAACTGTCTATATCTTTGGTCCATTATCTATGTCTACAGAACAAGTTTATGGAACATTTGTTCATGTCTATGTGCCAGAAAGAAATATCTACTCTGTGTCGACAGGAGTTTACGACGCTAGCAACTGTTGCTAAGGACTTTTTTGAGGACCAGATGCAATAGTGATGCAAAGTTTTAAAAATAAAGCAAGCTATCATCAACAAAGCATGGACATGCAGAAGATATTGCTTAGCAGTATATATGAGTGTATGCTTGGGTTTTCTCCAGGGACTCCGGCTTTCTCCCACCATGGATGAGAGTGTGTGTGGGTGTGTGATTGAGGCTCTGCAACAGACCTCACCAGGGTGTACCTTGCCTTCGCCCATCAGTCCCCGGGTTGGGCTCCGGCTCCCCTGTGACCCTGAAAGGGACAAATGGCAAAGAAGATGAATGAATGACAAGTCAAAGTAATCTATAGTTGGAAAAAATGTGGTCTGTTATCTTTAGACGAGATGGGGTTGGAGAAAACTAAATATTACTATTAATAATGATAAAAAAAAAAGATAAATTAGAATTTTTATTTTAAATCATGAAGGTCTGAAGGCTCAGCAGACCAGGTATTTTTCTTATCTCAGGTAAGCATGTTTCATAGGCAGAGAGACCCTGTGAATATCAATTTGACTTTGAGAATTTTTTTCGTGTCGTCTACACATTGCATTTTTCAGCGTATGTATATGTGTGTGGCCCATGCGTGCGCAGGTTTGTGCTTAATCCATCGGTAATGAGGAACAGCCCAATAACATTCTTTGGGCTTTAGCCTTGATGACAGAAATGCTTTTTAATTTAACCACCCACTTTTTTCCACTCCCTCCTTGTCCCCACTTTTCCACCTGTCTTTTTTCTACACTCCTTCATCATGTCTTTCAGTGATACTTGTCCACTTCACCTCCCCATCTGTCTCTGTCTTTTTTCTTCTTTTTGGAAGCTCCACTGACACTCATGTAGTGATTCACCAAGTCCCATTTCCACCTGTCTGTAGGTCTTGTGCGTTCTGTTTCAGGCCTCGTATGTGCTGACAGCCTCAATGAGGTGGTCCTTTTCCAGACATCTGAAAAATGTACCTGAGTAATTAGTATCCACCCAATGAGGACAAAAACACACACAAATCTAAATTCCAGCACAGTGAAAGATCCTGTATATTTAATGTTTCAACAGTTTACACTTGAGTGTACATCAGATGGATTCAAGTTGTCAGATACAAATACCTCGGCATAACATGATGTATCACTTCAAAGCAAACATAGTTTTAAAAATCAGAAAAAGGAAACAGGGTTCAATATTAAGATTAGGGTCATCCACAAAATGTGAAAGCAGAGCCAAATACTCCAGTGAAGAAAGGTAAGATTCCACAAGGACGTTTTAATACTCCAGGAATGCATAGACAAGAAATAATCAACACATCCTGACAATAAAAACAATGTTTCTTGAAAACCTTTAACACCACCGTTGACACCTGAATAACACATGAACTACTGTAACTCCTCGACCATTTATGCATTTTGCGTGATTCCAAAAGACTCGGACAAAGAGTGATGAGCATCACGCCAACTGGTTGCGTATTCACTTCCCAACAGTAAAGTCCTGCATATCAGAATATGGCTGCCTTTCTCTGCCTCAAAATCCATTACCATTACTTTAATTGTGTAAACAGTTGAAGCGTTATGGTAGTCAAAAAAATGTAAACACTGGAGCTAGAACGTGGCACTGATATAATTGGGGTGCATGTGAAACTACACAAAGACAATGCAGTTATTGTAACATGTTTGTGTCACACCAACATTTATGTGTTAATTTTAATGTGTGCCCCTGGGACCTCCACAAGATCAAAGAGGAATAGTGGGATGGATGGATGGATGGATGGATGGATGGATGGATGGATGGATGGATGGATGGATGGATGGATGGATGGACGGACGGACGGACGGACGGACGGATGGACGGACGGATGGATAATAGTGTGTTCCAATTTCCCCTTCATCATTTACTCCTTGGCACACTTTGGACAGGTTCAGCTGCTAAACAGTTCATGGTTTGCTAACATCCCCATCAGGGGATTTTTGAGTATGTCGTCGAATCACATGAAGTCAGGGAGATACTCAGCTTCAGCTCCACACCATATAAACTCCACTTGTTATTTTGTAAGACTTGGTCTCAAATAGAATGGTATTCTGGCTAATACTTTGCTTTTATTTAAGACTATGAATTTAATCAAATTATTGATGTGTTAACACAATTTGTCATATTTTACACTGTTGGCTTCTTTGGGACATTTGACTGGCTCTTGCATAATGGATGTTTTTTTTTTTTTAATCTCCTGGTTTGGTAAAAAGGCTAAAATGTGAATAACAGTTGAACCAAAAACAGAATTGGGCATCCACTGATGATAATAGTTCTGTAGTACTGTCGTATAAATGCTAGTGTGCAAATTTACTTAAGGGTGGATCGACTTCTCAGAGGTAATGTCACAGATCCAGGTGGTCCCTGCATTCAATTTTCAGGAACTTAGATTATTACACTTGTTTTGAGGCACAGAGATCCACAAAGGAAGCAAGCACTAAGAAGCCATGGAAAACTTTGTTAGGGGATTAGGGTTATCATTATAATAGGACTTGAGGAGCAGCAAGCCTTTTTAATTGCCTGAAGTACTCAGTCTGTGCCTAAACCTTTTAGATGGACAGATCCAACATTTCAATCCAAACATTCATTCACTCTTTTTGCTTTCCCTCTCGTTTAAGGCGCACCGCTCTCACCCTCTCCTAACTAGATCCCTAATTCTTTGGCTTTTGGGAGCTTTTTTTTGCATTCAGCATCTCCCTGTGAAACCAGCTAACTAATTCATCTCCAGACAAATTGCCAATCAGTCGAGGACAAAGACAAGAAAAGAAGAGAGGCTCGGCCTCAATGGAGTGGATCGCTGTTTTACTAAACGCTCCTTCACAGACCGAGTGGAAAAGCGTAAGGGGGATGGGGTGGAGTAGAGGTCTTTCAAAATGGGGGTGTTTGTCTGCGCGTTCGTGGTGTGGGTTAATTTTAGTTTAAAGGGGCATTTGTGAGTGTCAGTGGGGGGATCTGCATGTATGTGTGTTTGTGTCCACTGAGATGGTATGTATCCTCATCACCACCTCCTGCCAGGGTTCACCATTCTCTGTGTGCAGAGGTTAATGACCCCGCTGTCCAATCACATTCTCCTGCCAGACCTCAGTCTCCAACAGCAACAGGTGGTCTGGCCAATTGGTATCCTGCAGAGTGAAAGAGACTCAAAAGAGTCATGAAATCAATTGTGGTTTCTCCCTGCAGGTTTCCTGTTTTTCCTCTTCTTAAAGAGCAAATTCAGTTGTTGAGAAGTTGATGCCAATGTAGACCTGCATCATAGTGTAGACTTCTGATAGGCACAATGAGATGTAGTTTTGTAAATAGAATAGCCCATTGTTTCCATGGAGTTATATAACCTTTTGACATCAACCACTTCTGCTTCAACCCTATATCCCCTTACACCCCAAACCTAACTTCACCGTTGCAACAAAAACTGGGACTAATATTGTTGCAATCAGATGCTAGTTTTGGATGAGGAAAACAAAAACAAAGGATTTAGTCATCTACAAGTGGATTCATCAAAATGGAGCTTGTGGCCCACACATTGTATTTTCTGTCAGAAATATAATTTTTCAAAAGGGATTTTTTTATCTGCTGTTGATATTTACAACAATTTGAATAAGGAAAGAATCAGAAATACAGTTTTAAGCTCAATTTTCTTTATATATGTCCTCCATCATTGGAAAAAGGGAAAAAGAACATGATTAAAAACATCAAAAACACATTTTTGATTGGAGTGGGCCTGTAAGATGGTAAAATACTACAATAAAAGAAAACAAGTTAAGTGTTGTCTCACATCTTTGCAGGTCGTATTCTTTGTTTCTGTTTGTTGTACAGTTAATTTCTTTTGTCCTTAAAGTGTATTTTCCTTCCGTAGCAGTCACATCAGGTTCAAGTTTCTAATCATCCACAGATGTTCTTATTTAAGTGAATAAGTGTCTGGTTTTCAGTTCATCCATGTCGTGTCGTCTGGACTGTACGGAGAGAAAACAGATTCACCCTGATTTGTGTGTAATTCTTGATTTGTGTGTTACTTTGGATTTGAGTGTGTGTAATTCTTGGGTGGCTAATATGAAAACTCTGATGACCGAGCATTCTAGCAGCATTTAAATGCATTACTTACACATGAATTTTGGAGACATGAAAAGTCTCACATCAGATTTGTGTGTAAATACAATTTGGTGTGTGTGTGTATGTATCAGGCGATTCGTGCATACTTTTTGAAAAGTTGTGAATGTGGTTAGGTTGAAGCTGTTGTAATTTTCAGTTGTGCATGTGTGAATTATATTTATTTTAATTTCTTAACTTTTGTACATGTGAATATACAACTGCAAATCAAGAATTACACACACAAATCCAAAGTTACACACAAATCAAGAATTAAGCACACACACAAATCAGGGTAAGTCTATTTTCTCTCCATAGACTTGTTTAACTTTTTGTATTTCCTCTGTTTCTGTGTTTGCTCATATTGTAGTTTATCCATTTTATGTGTAACTTCCCGCTACTGGCCTGCATTTTGAATCCTCTAGTTTCCGATTATATTTTAGATAATATTATTAGGTGATTTTTTTTTATTGCCCTTAATCTATTTATTATGATTTGGATCTTTAACAAAAATCAAAAATTTCCTCACTAAGACTAAGTTTCAACTCCACACTGTCATGTGATCATCATGACTGAAATTGCACCAAAGAGGTCTGACCCTGCAAGCAAAGAATCTAAAAAAGTTTATCCAAGAGATTACAAAACTGACAAAGTGCTGGTTCCCAGGACGTGAGCAAACATAGTCAGCGTCAGCAGCAGGAAGAGACTGTGAGAATGCATCCAAAAAAGAAAACAAAGGGTGGAGCTGTGGCAAAGGGAACAATGAGTTTGGTATTAATTGCAGGGACTGTTTTTGACCCTCCTTTCTTATCTAGTTTACCTTACTTTGATGCCTCTAACAAGACGAGACAGATTTTAAAAAGTGGAGAAAAAGATAAACAAGATAGTGACTAAAAAAGTTGTTCTATATATCTATCAACATCTTTATCAACAGTTTCATCATTAACTTCCACAGTCTGATAGTAATATAAAAGCTATATGTCACTCTTCCTTAAATATTGTGTTTTCAATTACAGTTACTGATCTCTAACATACCCATCAATCTTCATCTTCTGTCTGTTTGCAAAGCACGTCTTTTCTCTCTGAAGCATAACCGGTTTGTACAAAAAAATGTGTCATCGCTTGCTTCTCACAAACACGCATGATCAACCAGTTAATGTCTGGTATCTCTGTTCAGCCACAAGTTTAAAAAAAGCAGCAGAACAACTTTTATTCAAGTCAACATAACAAATCCATCCAAACTGTTTATATTCTTTAAAAAAAACTCAAAAGATATACACCTAGTCAAATCAAACATAGCTTGAATTATTTTAGTTGATAACTGATTATTCGAGTTAATCAATTTATAGTCCTACGATTCATCTAGATCAAGCTCAAAGAGGCAAGTTGTTCATCAAATCAACCTTTACCATTGTATAATCATTTCGAATTTAAATAAATGGATTGATACTCAATCTTGGAAAATGCCATTTGGATTGAGACATGGTGGGTACCAGTATGTCAATGAATTTGCCAATAAATTCTTGTTTACTTGTACACATTTAATTTACAATTAATCAGCTTCTAACAAAAATACAAGAAATTGAGAAAACTTTTCCTGCACAGGTCAGAACCAGCTATTTATCTCTGCGTCACACTGGGTGAACTTTGGCCAAAGTTTTCCTAGATCGATTTTTAGGTCAGTGAATCGGATTGTTCAAAATAAACCAATATCGACAATAAATCGTATCAGTAGCCACAAATTACGAAATTAATCAAATTGTTGTCAGATAAATCGTTACACCCCTTATAAACATTTTAAAATGAAACTGCTATTTTATGTAACTTAAATAATGATACATTATTTTTATTGAAAAGATGAGCTGCTAGCTGAATTTTTTTAAAGACGAGAAATGAGGGTAAGACATGGTAGAAAAAAACTAAAGCAAAACAAGCTTTTAGGAGAGCTGGAGACAAAACAGGAGAAGGAGAGGAAGGAAACAAGGGTTTGGGCATGTTTTCCAAACGGGATTACCTCTTAAACCAACAGAGACACAGATTATACATGCGCAATGGGACAATCTGAGATTAGGAAACCAGACTCACTTTTAGCACCTACCATTACCTGCATGTGTGAAGATTTTTGTGTTGCCACTTTTTTTGTTGTCCTCTTATGACTGACACCTAAGTAATCAGATCAACAGAAAAAAGACAACAGATGTTTGTGTGTTTTAACAGAAGCCAAGAATTTCTCCTCTCTGTTTTAGGTCCTGTACAGTTTTCAGATAGATCTGCTGAAGTTCTCCATCTTTTTTTTTATTTTATTACGACAAAAGTAAGAAGATGTTAATAGAAAGCAAACCTCACTCTCCATCTGCAGCTAAAGCTTCCTGGCAGCGACTCTAAGGAAACTTGATGCTTTGTGATCTATTATTTTCAGCCTACTAGCATGCTAATAAAAGATTTATTGGCCTTGTTGCTTAGATTAGATGATTTCAGACAAAAGCCATCTCTTGATATCATAAATTAGCTCATAAATAAATAAAAAAAAACAGGCATCTGTATGGCAGGAATCTAGTTTATGATATAGCTTGTGGTTTATCAAAATGAAAGGTGTTAACAAAATAACAGCTTTAGAGATTTTTAGATCCATCAAAAACTTTCATGATCTACTTAGAAGTGTTCCACCAGCTTCCATGGACAGATAATACTTCTCAGGGGTCATAACGCTGAGCATGCCCTTAGTTAACATAAATAAATGTATAATTACATGCATAAATGTTGCTGTGGGTTTTTGGGTTGTTCTGGGCCATGGAGGGTCATAGACAAGAGGGACCAGTTCAAGGCACATCTTAAGGAGAGGCTGGTTAAAAATAGAGCATACTGTAGTGATCAGTATGATCTTGCACTCCTGCAACATCTGCAGGAGTGGATTGTGGGAGTTAGGTTGGTTCTGTTGCACCATGAGTGAGAGGGTTATTTCCAGGCATGACTTTTGCAATGTTTTTATATGTTGTTGGTGTTTACTGTTCAATACTGCAAAGGCATCTTACTAGGTTTTTGGGGTCATTAGATATGCCATTTTACAGTGCTTCCTAAACATACAGTTGCATAGGATCGTGCATTGGATGACACATGGTCTAGCACAATCTTCTGCCCACTAGAGAGGTTTGCCGGTAGATACCAGCACTTTACTAGTCAGCCTAGTTAAGTTCTTCCCCATGAGTTCCTACATGACAAGGCTGCTGCTAGTGCCATCGTCGTAAGTATTTGTAAGGCTAATGGAAGTTGTACTAATTTCTGATATATGGGTGAGGCTTATACCACTCTCTACTCATTAATCTATCATTTGATGCCTAGTATCCCATGTCTGATATATATTTGAATGAATGTAAACCTCTATTAATTGTACTGTACATGGATTTCTGTTTTTGCCTTGATTGTTTGAAATAAACCATTTCAATTCAATTCAATTAGTAAGGTGCAAATACTGACTCCTTGCCGACCCCGCTTGAATGCCACACACGCACAGGGGCATGCATGTGATATGCAAGGGCCCATAGGATGCCCACACAAACTACACTAGGTATGTCTAAATTCCCAAAATAATATCTAACTACTAATAAACTATATACTGTGGTACTATCAAGTACCCAGGATTTCAAAGCAGTTCAAACACCAAGATCAGCTACTTTACTTTCGTTTTTTTGAATGCCTGTTATGAGGTCAGAAGTGACAATTCTGATGAAAATGTGGATGGTTTGTTAAAAATTGCATTCAAACACATTTTATTTTTTTTATTTTTTTTTTTAAATTGTTTGACTGCAATGCATTGTGGTCTATATTCGCCATTGCAGAGAGCATTGATGCAAGCTATTTTTTGCCAAAGACTTCTAGTGCACTCAATTATGGAATTGTAGATTCGGACAGCACTACAAAATTTGGAACGCACTATATAATGAGGCATTGATTGTCTAATTTTCCTCATTTCTAATAGTCAAGTTGCACACATAAATGCAGACTTATCACATGAACAGCACAAACAGGCTCCTTGAACAGTCTGCAGGACTTGGGTGGAATAAAAAAGTAACAATCTATACAACATGTCTGCAGTTCATCTACTTTAGCCTTACAGGTTGTGCGAGTGTTTGCTAGCACCGGTCACTCGTAGCATGTCTTTGGGCTCACCCAGTGGTCTTTGACCTTGATATTTCTTTTGGGGCGCCTGCAGGAGGTAAACAAGTTTAGCAATTTTTCACGCGCATGCAGCCCTTATCAAGGGCAGTTGAGACTAAGTCATAAGGTACAGCTGGGCGCATTTTCATTGAGTTAAGCTGTCATTTCTGATAGGGAAACTGGACAAAAAAAGAAATCAGATTTACATGTTTATACAAGAGCAATAATCAAACTTTCCGCTGCCTGACAGGGACTTCCCCACACTTTCAACCCAGCTGCTCTCCTCTGCTGAAGGCTGAGTCCTGCAAGTCTGCACCACATAATGCACGTATATAAGATGGATGAGGCCTGTGTGTGCACATGGTGAATATGATCTATTAGTTCTGTACTGAGCTTGAGGTTTTCAGCTCCACGGTTGTAGTCATTATAACTGAAAATGACAGAATGGGAAAGTTTGCAGCACAAACATGTCATTTTTTACAACATCCCCATTAAGGCTATTTTGGATCTCACAATTGGATGGTTACATGCCAATCCAAGCCACACCCCATTTACACACAAGTTTAATCCTAAATATGAAATAAAAACCACAAAGTTAAAACATTTCCTCTCCAACAATTAGCTTGGAAAATAGCTGTACCCACAGAAGAGGTGGAGCCATAGTTTGATGTTTCCTTCTGTAAAAGTTATTTTAGATGGAATTAACTGCAGTCTGCTTAGATTTTGTCACAGCCTGGAATGCATTGGTTCTGCTCAATTCCAGTTTCTAATCAAGCTCAAAGAGGGAAGCCCTCAGTCTGCTCTAATGAGGTGAGCTGATGGTAAACTTGCGTACTGATACTACATTTACACATCAGTTTTGTAAAGTGGCAGAAATCCACTTTAAGACAACACTTACATATTTACATTTGCCTACTTCTACCTTGCTCTCTAGACTAATCCTGAAATCTTACGTCTCTACTCTTCTAATCTGATTATGGAAACCAGACTTTTGGTTTAGAAATTATATTAGTGCAAGAAGTTGATTTTTATCTGTTCACTTCAGAGTATGTTGGCATACACATGCAACAAAGTATTAATCTTTTTATCAAAAAAATGCACATTTAGAACCAATTCTTTATCGTTTTTCAATTTACATAAAGACTTACTTCAGATCACATTTTGATCTTTTGTAATAGTGTTCTTATTGGTTTTAATTAAAATCATACCACCTTTAGACAAAATAACACTCCAAAAAAACTTTGTAGTAGTTCAGTAAAAATTCACCTCTGAGTTGTGGAAGCGACTACTGATGTGGAGCAACCCCGACCTCATTCCCGTCACCCAAAACTGAGAGCTCTCTGTTTACATGCTTTCTCGCTAGTCTGCAGCCTCCCACACCCCAAACATCTCATTACAACAAAAATAACGAGTAACATCTGAGCTATCCAGAGGTACAGTTTTGAGCCGGATTCCATCTCAGACGAGAGAAACAAAGATGTAAATTCATCTAATTGTCTATAAGTGGAGGCATCAGAATTTAGTGGCGAAGGGAGCGTTGAGGCCTGCCCAGTATATTTTCTATGCCACAAATACAATCTTTTTTTAAACTGAATTTTTTTGTCAGACCCTGATTAACAACAATTTGAATAACGGGGTTGTTAAAGTACCAATCAGCACCGTGTGGAGCAACTAACACTTCCTGAAGGACACAATAGTGAAACATTTATTTTCAGTAACATTAACAGAGAACTGTTGAATAACAAATCATAGGTCAAGTTATTGTGTGGCTAAAACAGAACAATACACCATAAAAAACAGGTGTTAGCTGATAAGATATAAATAGCCTTTTAATCATCCCACAATGGGGATATTTCCATGTAGTGGCATTTAAGTCATAACAGCAGCATAAGACTACAATATATACGATTAAAAAAATGTAATGTATTAACAAAGTTGTTTCATTTGGTCAATCAGTTGATATTTTTTTTCCTTCTTTAAAAAAAAAAAAATTATGATGCCTTTAAAGTATTTTTAACAAAATCTTTTTAAAAAAATGTAAGTATTACATATGGTGTCAGCTGGTGTGTTTAGAAAAGTCATCAGACTCAAAAAACAAAACCCTCTCATGTCTCCCATCTGGTGAAAAATGTCTCACAGGAACATTAAAGAAAGTTTCTAACACCAGATGACAAAAAGCAGCGGCACGTCTGTGTTTCCCTCCAGCTGAACGTAAGGCGGGAGCTGCACATAAGGTTTCAGTGAGTGACTGAGTAGTGAAGCTGAACACAAGTCTGAGTAGCAGGAAATTCAATGCTGTCCAGCAGACTAATCAGAGTTGTTGCAGTCCATGCAGATCAGATACGCGGCCACATTTCTGGTGAGGTAAACGTCTGGCAATGGTGCAGTCTTTAACTGGACTGTACCCTACGCAGATGATTCCAGACAGAGACATCACAAGGCAGCTTCAGGCAATAAAAAAACTAATATATCCACTTCTGACATTAAAAAGACAATTAAAAAAAAACTCAAATAAAACATTTCATTCCCATTTAGGGTGATTGTGGTGATTTTATATTCCGTTTGGTTTTAGGAAACTCTATAACCTTTGAGAAATTGCCACATTAGTAAAAGTCTCCTTTTTTGTTTTCTGGTATTTGAGCAGGACCTTCAGAGACCATCTTCTTTGTCTTTTGGCTGCTCTGTTTACAGATATCTCGAGGGAAACCTCTGACTCCATCTAGCCCTCTTGTCTGAATCCTCTTCAGACAACCATGTCCTCCTTCACTACATCCATGAACTTCCTCTTTGGCCTTCCTCCAGACCTCTTTCCTGACAGCTCCTGGTAGCCAGACCTTCAGAGATCATAGGTGGAAAAAGAAAAAGGAAGAGCATACAGTAAAATCAGCTGAACATTTTTGACAGAAGTCTCATTTTTTTTTTAGGCTTGACATCCTGAAATACAGCAATACTTTTGTGTTTTGATAAATTGTTACTTGACTCCCAAAAGGAATTATTTATAAGATAAAAATCCTACATGACATTATATTATCCAAACCATGACATAAATGTCACACGTGTTTTAAATCAAAACTCTCTCTTTTTTCTATCCACCTGTATTTTTTGCCTTCAGGAGAACAAATCATGTGATGTTTATTAGCAGGTTTGCAGAGGAAAAGTGTGACAGCAGTGAATGAGACCAGAGGGGGCTTTCCTCCAACTTTGTCCAATCAGAACACAGGAAACCAAACCCTTCCGTTCACTCGTGCACACACCCAGCAGGAAAATAAGCAGACTAGAAGTAGTGTGACCCTCATAATCTTTTTAAAACCCCGTCCTCTGTGCCTGGTTCTGCATGAAACCCCCTCCTAATGCTCAAACATAAAATACATATTTTTATCAATAGGATTGCAATGAAGTTAAAGTAAGTAACACAAATGAGCATTTTTGGAATGTCAGAAAGACACGTGGTGCTCGTGGAAACGTGTGTGCGCTTTGCTCGTGTGAACACACACTTGCGAGTGTAAGCATTAGGCACTGGTGCACCCCAGGGGAAATGGGCTAATTTGTCTGTGTATCCTGACTGTGTTCGTATGTGCTGCTGACGCTGCTTTAATGAGGAACACATTTGGGTTGATATTACTTCCACATGCTTGCAGAAGTAAGGAGTGCTCTTTAAAACAGATTTCCGCTCCACACATTCTCAAAAGAGACTTTTATTTGAGGAGTTTTTGTTGAAACTATTATAAAATATCATCGGCTACAAATATAAAACTCACTGACTTAATGATGGAAGCATTCATCCAAGAGTTAGACCTTATAATTCATTTAGAATTGCTTGAGCCTAATTATTTCTTACTAACAAAGCAAAGTGGCAATTGATTACTCCAGAAATCATTTGGTGTAAAAAAAAAATAAATCTGATCAAGACAGGAGACGTTTGAACAGAGCAGACCACCTCTAAACATTTGAATTGGTTTTATTTCAAACTTTCAAAAATTTGATGTGCAGTAATATTTGTGTTTTCATCAAGACTTTTTAAGTGGAACACAGTAAAAAAAAACCCAGTTTAACAGATTTAGATAAACAATCATTCCTCACCTTTTGTTTTGTAAAACCACAGTTTCCACCAACTGGTTTTAAAACCAAATATCAGTTATTAAAATTGAAAGCTCCAGAAAACACTCCATAATATAACTCTGTTATAACCCGGTATATGTGAAATCCACAAAGTAGGATTGCAGATGTTCGTAAAACTCCTCTCTACACACTTTCCTCAGACAAACATGAATGTTTTCACTCTTTTCTCACTCTCAACGTTCAAATCTCATTGGTTCAGTTTTATAGAATGAAAACAAAGATCTGATTGCAATCAAAGATTTATGTAGATTTGACAGACTGAACGCATTCTGTACAAGACACAGCAGTGGAGACTGATTGACAGTGTCTATAGCCAATGAGTAAACAAAACATAATGCTCTGTTAAAAAAAAAAAAAAAAGCATGCAAACATGCACTGAAAAAGAACAACATAAAAAATTTTAAACTGCGAAAGATTAACCATGATTTAGCAAAGGAACACTGCACACAACTTCTTTCACAGAAGCCAAAGAATGAACCCTCATGTAAGAAGTAAAGGCAAATGACATAACATGAGAGTGCATCTAACAAAATGGTCCTCTCACCCTGCATGGTACACAGTGCCACTTTTCTTCACCTAAAACTTATGCTGGTTTACTGGAAAGATGCTCAATATACGTGGCTTTTTTGTCATATTTCACAATGTCAATAATGTTGAGTACAAGTACTGAGTTCCAAAATTCCAGGCTTTATTAAGTGAGAAACTGGAGAAAGAACAGGTGCCAGGGTCAATGTTTAGCTTCTGCCATGTGCTAGCAAATGTTAGCATTAAGTTGTTAAGAGAAAATAAACAAAAAAAAAAGCAAAGCAGAAGTTCACAATCTTTTTGACAACCTATCCTTCTCAATCACAGTTCAGTCAGAGCAGAGCCGTATATATAAAGGCGTCCTCTGGGTGTTGCATATTTGGAGGTCATTTGGTTCATGACGTAATTTGACAAATGATGAAGAGCGTTTGGCCGGACGCACGCAGATGGATCGGATGTGCTGACAAATCATTCTCTGAGAAACAGGAACACAAGAATCAGGCAAAGAGGAAATGAAAGAGAGACCAGTTGATCCAGAAGTGAGAGGAAGAAAAATACAGGGAAACAGAAGGAATGAAGGAAAACAGATAAGTAGAGAGTGACTCTGGCTTTTTTTTCTGTCATCTGAGAGACTGCAGAAAGGTAGACTCCTGGACATGTGAGGCAGTACAGACCTCCTCAGCCAGTACTCAAGAAGAGATATGAAAGCAGAAATATGAGGGAAAAAACTGATACCAGGGGGATAAAACAAGAGTATTCTGATAAAATACCAGAAAGCAAACTGTTAGAATGGCGCACTAAGAATATTAGCAAAGCAGGACAGAAGGGTCAGAGTGTAATGCATGTGAGATGCGAGTGGAAAAATGAGGGAGGAGGAGAAGGTCATTAAAGAGCTCTAATGACCTGCTGATCGATGGGGGGCCCAGAACCTGACCCCAAATTACTGGAGAGCCTGAGAACCAGATCCTGTGCTCTGCAAGTGGGCATTTGCTTAGCGGTGAGATATAGCAGTTTCTTTCAGCGGGCCAAAGTTTAGGGGTTTTTGGAAAACCAGGTGTTGGTGCGGTTTTTCCAATTCATTTGAAGAAACCAGACTTTGAAGCAGAGAAATTAGTCAAGTTTTCTGAGAGCCAGCTGTTAGTCCAATGCATTCTTATGCTCAAAAAAGACAATTTGTTTAAAATAATACCTAAAGCAATCCATGACTTATATAAATGTAATGAGTAATAACTGTATGTTTTCAAACATGCATATCTCATCAACTCGCTAGGATCTTGTGGGACAAGCGTGACCAGGCCGTGAGACGCGGAATCAGCAAAATATTTGTAGCTTAATGAAGACCAGACGAGTTTTGACATACAGCTGAATCGTGTTCACATATCGACACCATGTAAGCATGTGCTCATAAATGTTACATGATAAGCTTGAAACTGTGACTCTTCTCCTTTACCTTTTCTGTAAGACCAAATGAGCTCATCCACACAAAATCCATGCAGGGAAACCAAGCACGAGCAGCAGCAGGACCCTCCATTACAGACCTGTAAACTATACGAATGTGTTCCCATGTCGTAAATGTTTTCCACTGCACTCGCCTTTTTTGGAAGTGAACAATGATGCTTTTTGTCTTCATGTGAGATCGCTCGAGTCCTTGGGAACATGTACATATTGACTGACAGCAAAAATGCAACTAAATACAAACAAAAGAGAAACTATAAAGCTTTATTTTTATTCCTTTTCATTTAAACGTTAATGCTGCGTGCACACCAAATGCACGTTAACTTTGTAGCTGGACGCTTGGACGCTATAAAATGTGTTTATAAACTTATAAACTTTTGCGTCAAAAGGATTTAGCTACATCGCTACATGGAAGCATTGACTGTATTTCAATATATCTCATTACAGTCAACATATGAAAGACATGGAGAGGTACATCCACACAAACGTAGGCAACACCCGTTCAAGCCACCACTTCCAATGAGAGCTCTTTGGAAGCATGGGTAAATACAAATACAAAAGTTCGTCGCTACACAAGTATTTGCAACAATTTTCAGGTACAATGTACAAAACCAGGTTAAAAAAGTTAAATCAGGTTAAACTTTGACCAATCAGAGACTGAGATTTGCTAATGAAGCATGAATGGCGTCTTTTGACATTCACAGAAGCGCCAACCACTTGAAAATCATGGGAGAGAAACTAATAATTACTGTTTGTGCCCAGCTGGAATTATATGACACCAAGTCTATATGTTGGAATGAAGATATAAACTAAAACAATGCCCAAAAGCAAAATGCCTGATTCATGAACTTTGATATTTTGCAGCAAGCCTCTTCCAACTGTTGTATTGGGGAGCGACAGTCCAGTGTAAACACTTTAATGCTAAATGCGTGGTGAAGAACGGGTGTTGCATGCCTGGTGTGAATGCAGCATAAGAAATCAGATTTATTTATTTTGAAGATCTCTACAAGGACGTCTGTAATCACATCATGTCTGGATTCATGAGATCATTTAGAAACTCTTCCAGTACGGTGAGGTTCACCATCTACTGAGTTGTGTATGAATGATGGACGCTGTCAGCGGTACTTCCCTCTCTCTGGGACCCAGTCTGATGACTTGCTGTCCCACATTAGTCCAAAAAGGGAACAAATAAAACTAAGGCCGAATCAAAATTCCTCCCCTTCCCCTACAAAGGAAGTCTTTAAATTTGGACGACACTACCTCTCAATGACGTCACCATTATTTGCCGATAGTCTACGTTAATGCGTAGCTGTCAACACTTGGAATATACCCAACAACATTGGTTTTATACAGTTAAAAAGGCCATGGTAAAAACAAATAGTCATTACTTACATTTAAATGTAAACTTATGTGCTTCAAAGGACACCCACGTAAAGAAATGAGGTTCCCCTCGCTGCACTGCGTGATGCAGAACATCTTTTCAGCGGAGGAATATACAGTCAAAAGTTCCTACGCTGTAAAAAATTTCAGACACCCCTACCCCTACAAATACCCTTGGAGTATTTGGAAAAATTTGGATTCGATCTAAGAATAAAAATATAGAATCTTTTGAATAATTGTTCCCATGCGAATAAAGAAATAAGCCATATCAGATTTACCTCCGCATTGGTTTTGGATTCCACCCACTGATCACACCAGCACCACGTCACAGGCCAAAGCTGAATCATTACTTAATTGATTGTCCTTGAATACTAACTAATAAACAAAACAAACTAATCGTGTGTTTCAAAAAGTGTGTAATTAAAAAGTGAAAGACTTTTACAACTTAAGAAACCACAAAATCTGCTTTTTCCTATAAGTTTGTGTTATTGCTGCTGAAATAAAGTTTATTTGCATTTAAGATCAAATATAAGAAGCTCAGGTGAAACATTAAATCGGTGTGTGTGGGTGTGTGCTTGGATGTGTATTTGATACAGGAAATTTGCCCTACAGCACAGTATGACTTCACTGCTCCCCTCAGTGTTTCACCGTGTCCAATTTTATAAGACCGTGGATCAGGTTAATATAACAGGCCGGTATGTGCACGAGCTCACATAGACATAATCTTCACAATTCCACCACATCTTTCGGCTGCTGCACAACGCTATTTTCCGAAGCTCAGACGAACCACAGACTAATTTGGGAATTCAGTTCTGCGGCTGTTGACACATAAATACACACGCTTCCACATCAGAGAAAAACATACTTGCTGCCTGCGTTCTTGCTGCCGAAACACACCAGCCTAAGTGCAGCCAGATAACATCTTAAATCAACTATTACTTGTGGTTTGTGGTGTGGGATAAGTGCTGTGAGGCAATGACGGTTACCTAAAACAAACTCCAGGCAGTGAACAAAACACACGGGATGGTTAAGGGCCCGGGGAGAAGAAAAGGCTCAAAGGATAATATGAAACGTGGAAAAACGACTAGAGTATGAATAATGGGTACATCAAAAGTGAAGCCTTTTTGCTGAGAGCCTTTATTACATACATGCCCCCAAAGACTCCACAGAAGAAGTGCAGTGCGTTTCTATCTCACATATAAATGACATTCCTCCTGAATGCTGACTTTGTTGAGAGAAATGGACATCCATGGAGAGGTGATGAACACAAATGTAGATGTGGAGATGTTAGGAGAGAATTGTCAGAAGCGCGCCTGCCACTCAGCACGGATGATACGGGATTTTGGAATAGACAAATGAGGTCAGCCTTCTATTCGGGAGAAAATGATAGATCCGGAAACTTGAGGGGTTTACATGCATGTAGAAGAAAGTCTAAGAGAACAGCTGATATTTTGCATTTGTTTGTTACTTGATCCTTGATAACAGAAAACTGAGATCTGGCAGGCAGATGAATGGTAGATAATAAATACCAGAGATGGACATGATGGACAACTAAGACTCGGAATAACTCTCTTCTGGATAACTCCCAGAGCAGAGATAGGCAACTTTAGGCCTCGAGGGCCGCAGTGTCTGCATGATTTCCAGATATCCAAGCCTTACTCATAACTGATTACCTGGTTCAGGTGCGTCCAGTCAATTAAAAACATACCAGAGCAGGATGTGTTGGAAAACATACAGGTTTGTGGCCCTCGAGGCCTGGAGCTGCCTATCCCTGTTCCAGAGTGTCTTTGTCACAGATGGCAACAGAGGCAGGAGGCAAGGAACAAGGTAAAACTCTGGTCCAACCAACCTGGTACCAACAACCATCCTAAAGGGCTTCAGGAGGAATGGAGGCAGACTTTGTTGTACCTAATTTCTCTGGTTCGTTCAGGTGGTAGCAAAACAACTGTTAGTAATCAGAATGAATTAATGTGGGAGACAGTCAAGGTCTTCATAGTTGTATATATAGTGTACATATATATATATATATACACATACACAATGGGGGGGTCAGCTCCTTTGTAAAGTTTGTAAATTTGACTGATGACGTCAGTGCCTCACCAGCCGTGAACCTCACCACACGTCACTGCCTGAGCATAATCGGTGGATGGAAAGCCAGACGGACCAAGTAAGAGGAGCAAAAAGTTTTGCAAAAGATAGTCAGGTACACAGATAAGATTCTCTCTGGTCTGACGGGCCAAGACTTAAATTTCAGGGACAGAAATGTAGTCTGCACCAAGAGGTAGAGAATAGCATAAATGTTATGTACAACAAACCAAAAGAGAAGCAAAGTGGAGCAGAGGAAGTGAAACAGCTCAGACATGGTTGGAGTAATGAGGCTGAAGAGGAATGAAGCGAGTATGGCAAGTCCTGGGTGTCAAAAAAACTGCTGGAAGTCTGACTGTACAGCGAAATCATGACAGACTGATGTAAATTACAGTGATTCCTTTGTATTTAATATTAATATTAGACACACAAGCTAATCCATTCAACTGATAAGTTACTGGGTGGTGAGTTATTAGATCGGTTAGTTGCCATAGTCAATGGTCTGTTATCTTTTGCTGCCTTCAAAGAAGGGATTGAGGGGCAGAAGTAATCTGCAGGATTGGAATTAATCTATTCATCTAATTAAAGCATAAAAAGAGTTAAAGTAATTTTTAAAGACCCACTCAAATGAAAATGATTATTTTTTGTGTGTGTGTTTTAACATGTTCTTGAACCATTTTTCTCATAATAGAGAACTTTTATAAAATACTTTATAAATCAAACTGTGTTTCTGAGTATTTCCTAATTCAGTTCGCATTGAATCAGAAAACCGAATGCTGGAAAAACCTGAGACAAATAATGCAACTACTGAGTGAGAGTGCCAAAGTCTCTCTTACCTCTCCGCTCCTCCGCCCCCTTGCACGCATTACTTTTCCTTGTCCGAGCTAACCGCTGGCTACAGAATTGTATGACTGGATGGATCAATATCGCCAATATTTTTGTACCTCTAGCTTAGGTCTTTAAGATCGTGTGTTAGCGCACAGAGCTCTCACTGAGAGGGTGGTGGGATTCCTCTGAGCCAACAATCCCAGCCACGACCCAGAATTGTGTATCTAATGAGCTACTGTCACTGGACATAAAACATGTCTTAAAAACACACAAAGGCTTTTTGATTTTGTCTAAAAACTGCACAGTCATAATTTAAAATAAACATTGGGAACGATTTTACAAAAGGAAGTAACATGGTTGGAGTGGAACTTTAAGATTTATAACTTCCATGGGAAAACTTACTTTTACACTTACTTGTTGCAACATGGTGTATTTTTTCTTTTTTGTGAGGGTTTTGTCAAAAGTTTACTGTGAAACAGACATCAAAATTCCAGTAACACTTTAGAACAGGGTAACACTACTCCAACTTTTTTTTATCATCAACTATGCAAACAGCATAGTTATAATAACACATTTTATATTGATAAAGCATGGATAGAGTTCAACCTAAAACTATGATTTTATGCTTTTGTATTTTAATTTTATTCTGTGAAACTTTCTTTAAATGTATTTCTTATGTGGAAAATGAAATACAAAGTGGAATCTCCAAAGATAGAAAAAAGACCCTGAAAAGAGCTGTGGCTCTGGAAGGATAGAAGGCCCAACGCCTCTTTCTTGAGCTCAGTAGGTGAGGGCAAACTATTGACATGGGCCTACAGAGTGTGCACGAGCAGGTGTTGGGATGCCTGCTCTTTAAACTGTTCTTCTTATTGTGAACGTGTTCTCCACAGACACTGCTGGATGTAATTGTTCATGTAATAATCCAGCTGTGTTAGGCCCTGAAATTTGTTAGTGTTCCTGCAGTTCATGTCAAAGTTCACAGTTCACTGAAGACATGAGAGGCTCCTCTCACCTCGGCACAGCGGGGCATTCACAGCATGAAATGAGTGGCTGTTCCAAAGTCAGTCTTGGAAAGTTACAGAGAGAGAGAACAGATACAAGTGCCATCCAATGGAAGGATGGAAAAGCTGAAACGAAGAGAAAGTTTCTACCAAAGCCTGACGTGAGGTGAAAGAAAACAGAAAATAAAGACAGATCATTTTTGAGTGAGACAAAAACAAACATCTTACTAAGCTCCTTACAGACATGCTCCTTGGACCACCACCTCCAGTTTCCCCACAACTCAGTTCTCTATGAAATAAATAACACCGTATACCTTTATATTCTCCCTCCTTTTCTCACATGGCAGAAGGGTAACTGGATCTATGTGAAAATGTGTTTCTGCATTGTGGATTTTGAGTATATCGCCCAGTGATATTTTCTTTATGTTTATCTTAAGCAACATGAAACACAATGTCTTTGACATTACAGCTGCATAAATAAAAATCGTACATTTGGGTTTTTTAGATTGTATTATGTTTTCTGTTTAACAAAAGTAAATTGTATTTGTTTAGTCAGGTGTTGTTTGAAGTGAGGTAAAAAACAAGGCTAAGCCTCAGCCAATTGGAATGGGCCCGACCTGATAGAAGCAAGCTTGTGATTGGACGTCTTTTTGTTTGCATAACATGAACATAAAAAGTCAAAGACAGTAGAGACACATCAGAAAGAGAAACTGACAAAGTTTGTCAGAAACAGAATATTTACTTTGCAATCAATTTTAAAAATGTAATGTTGTTTGTATTTGTGGTTTTGAACTGTTAGTGATGTTACTTCCAGTGCTTGACATGTATGTGATATGTATCCTTTACATCTCAAATGTGTCAGTTTGGAAACAGTGTGGAAGCACACCTGTGTTTTGTTCTAAGAACAAAAACAGTGTGATTCCAGCGACAAAACAAATGTAACTATGAAATAAAATGTATTTTGAGAATGAATTGTTCCAAAAATTCTGTTTTCTTATGTTGTAAAGGACAACTCAATTCCCAATGACTGAGGGAAATACAATTTTTGTCTTGTTAGCATGTGTCGGTATAGCATTTTGTCATTCTAACATAATCCTATACTGTCTTTTTGCTGCCTTTTTATTTCCCATCTCTAATTCAGGAGTTTTTGAAGCTCAATAGTGCCAAAAAATATGACACTTGAATTTTGTTTGGTCATTTTTCACATTATGCAGTTACAGGTGCTTGATCTGACTGCAAACTGAAGGACATTTAGCTCCTTTCTTTAACCCTTTAACAGTGGAGCTTTAGCTTCTTTGTGCGTCCACGCTGTTTCCTGAACATTCAAATTAAGGATGTAAAGGATAAAAAATATTTATTAAACAAAAAATAAATAAACCTTAAACTCCAGAGTTAATGTTCTTTGAATTACTAAATCGACCTTTCATGCAACTGACGTAATTTCGAATCCAATTCTAAGCTGAGGAAAGCAGCTTTATGCCTACGTGCCACACTTTGCTTTAGTAGTAGTGCAAAATAGTATGCAAAACTGCTTCTCCCCACTTCAGGATTCTTTGGAGTTATGTTAGAAGTGTAAATGATTTAAGAGTTAGAATAGTTTGAAGAGCATGTGTGTCAGGCCCGCCCACCTAAGGATTCGATCCTGCCCACCTGCTCATCATCACCTCATAAGACGACCTTTTGATAGGATTTCCACGCCTGCCAGCCAATGTTGGTTTGTCTGTTCCACTCCAGTAGAGTACAATGACCTAAAACTACTGCCAAGTCACGTTTGACCTTAAACTTGTTACCTTTTGTCTACTGTTCATCAAGAACCACCAGGATTTGCCTTTGTGACGCCATCAACCTCCAGCCATCCTACTGCCACCCAGAACCTCTGCTCATCTCTTACTACATCACAATAAACCACTTACCCTCTAACTTACCATTGTCCTGCATTTTTGGTCCATTACCACCAGTGCCTAACAATGTGTCAGTGCTGGTGTTCCAGAGTCCAGCAAAGTTTCTAAAACTGAAACTCTCACCAAAAACATGCAGTGACCAAATGCAAAAAAGAAATCCTGCCTTATCAGTGGTTTAGAACCACCAACAGAAATCATCCCCGTCTGCCAGTTTGTTCAGAAAACCACAAAAAACAAAATGTAGTACAGTCTCTGAACAGATAACAATAAATAACTTCACTTGGTTACTAAGCTACATCTACCAATTGGAAATTTTTTTGTTTCTGTTTCCACATATTTCTATTCTCATTTCCCTTCTTTAACTTGCATAACGGTCCAACATTCTAACTGATTTTAGTAATGACCTCACCATCACTGTGGATTTTGCAATCTGATATTTAGAACCATTAAAGATCATAGTTCAAAAACTGACAGGGGTCAAGTCATTTTTGTTATCAGATGTGTTTTCTCTTAAGATTACTGGTCATACAATGCAGTAGTTTAGGAAAACTGTTGCAAGCCTGTCATGTGGTTGGCCGTCTAAGCGCTAAGAAGTGCAGGATTAGGTCTTAACGCTCTACTTTCAGGCTTTATGACCCAAATCACATTACTTAATAATACTGTTCACCACTATTTTGCATTAAACATACACAGTAGGAATACTAAACAAACAAATACTTAACAGTTTGCAAATGGACGTGCAACTCTTTTATTCCTTAAAAGAAAATGATAGTTGTAGAGATCAGGTGATAAAAAGTTTTAATTTTTTTTAAGCTCAACTGTGAGCTTAGAAAAGTGTTTCTTTTTCTCTGTGGGTAAAGATCAGGTTCGAGGCCTCTTTCCTTCTTGACTAATCACACTTAATGATTCAAATGGGCCTAAGACATACCTTTGAAATCAAATCCACTTACAACTACACAAAAATACACACACTAGCAGCCACACAAAGGCGAGCTTCAATCCAAACGTACGGGAAAGGGAGTACAGCAGGTGATTATTGTGCACTGTGTGTGTATGAGAGTGAGTGTGAGAGGGGAAGGATGAGAAAGTAGAGGAGAGAGGAAGATGTAACTGAAGAAGTGTGAGTTTGCCTTGTGGATGGTTCCAGTCCATCAGCAGGTACCTAAATAGCCCTGTCGTGCTAAGGCTAATTGCCCCTAATGACCTCACCGACACACACTCTTTCACACACAAACACTCAGAGATTTATATAAGTCAAAAAGTGAAGGGAAAAAAAAAACTTGGACACACTTATTTAAACAAAAAAAGAAAAATATGTTTGGCCAGCTGGTGACTGAAACACGCAGGTCATTTAAATGGACTGTGTGTGGGGGTTTTCTTATATTCATAGCTGTACTGGGACCATTTCTGGAATAATAAACAACTTTTTGAGACCAATAGATGTTGGGGAGGGACTCCTCAGCAAAAAGCTCCACCCCAATTTTTGAGTCAATATTAGTATAATTATTATTGACAACAAATAAAAAATAGTCAAGCTTCTTTAAGCATTACAAAAGTAACCAAAACAATATTTTTAAATAAAGAAGAAAAAATAGTAAAACTGTTTATTTTCATTTTGACGGCCTTCCACTTTGTCGTTTTCATTTGCCACCTTTCCAAAATCTTACCCCTTCCCCATTTAAAATGTTCTTGCTCCGCCCCTTGCACCACAGTCAATATGGATATTACATTTCACAACAAAGGTGACAAATGTTTATACTGGACTACATTTATGGCAGTATTTGCTGTAAAGTCTAAATGTTTGGTGAATAGGGATTGACTTCCTTGTGCGAAAAGCCATTTAGTGAATTAACCTGTTCTATTTTCATTTTTTTTAATGTCTCAACCAGAAAGTCATGAGTCTTCCCTTCATGTTCAAACTTTTATATTGAGTTAATATAAACTTATCATGACTTTAAGTAATCTTGTAAGAAAGACTCAATAACTCATAAAGTCAGGATAACAACAAATTATGTCAATTTTGCTGATTGGTTTTAAGTTTTTTTAGGGGGCCAGGTTTAGGTGTTTTGGTTTGGAGGGGGTGTTTGTGTGTGCAGAGTAATACCCTACAGCTACATCAGGCTCCTATAGCGGCATTTCCTGAAACCTTTATGCTGCAAAAGATATCCTCTTTCACTCCCATCCCCAAATGTAGCCATGCACACGCACATGTCCAGAGGGCGGCTGTAGACTCCAGACTTAACCCTGATTATGAAGTAACTTGCAGTAAAATAAATTATGCTTAGTTTCCCATATTTTAAAGAACCACTGGCATTGTAAAATATAGCGTTCCAGGTTTCAGGAGCATTTCCATTTACAGAAAAAGAAAATGTTTGGGTTTTTTAAAGCATATAGCCTAAAAGTTGTCAAAACCTACTGTGATGTGAAAGTATCCACATAAAGATTAACAGGAAAGAATTCCACTTTTTTAAAGCATTTCATAGTTGCATCAAGTGCTTACTGAGGTTTTGCATTTAAATTTTTAATACATGTGTATGTAAACAACAGAATTTGTACATAAAAAATACTGGCATAACTCAGATTTTCCTATCAAGAACAAAACAGTGTTAAAAGATAATCATGGTTATTTTTTTATTTTACATTTTTGATACACTATTTAGAATTTGGCTACACACCGAACAAGGCCTGGTTGTGCAGTGCTGAGATAACGCACCAGCAGCAGAAACATCTGCTGCCAGTTTGGTTTAAAGTTGTCATCTGGCATCTGGTTTTCAGGCTGTTTTGACTGGCCCTTCTTTTCATCAGCAAGCAACTGCACGGCTCAGATTTAAATGTGGAACTGACAGTTTTATTGCTCGGAAAGGCAACAGAGTGACTCAGGCAGTCAGTTAAACTGGGTGGTGTTCTGAGGCTGAGGTGTTGGAGTATTCTGTAATGACCGGGTTAGGCAGTTGTGAGATTTTGTACATGGATCTCTTATAATAACAGGGTTTTTATATAGGAGAGTCATGTGGACTTTGTCTGAATGGATGAGAATGGTTTGGTTTGATTTCACATTGAGCAAACGACCGCCTGGCAGAGAATTTGGTAACATCAGCTGCTTGTTGGGAGGTGGTGTTTCCATGACAGGCACTGACTGTGAAGAAAAGAGAAGCCCAACAAAAAAGCTAGCTATTCCTACTTGTTTTTCAACTTCCAAGCTCTTTAAGTTAAAAGCACCATATACAAGTTAAATAGGCATTTTCCAATTTATTTTTTTGACCCTTTTTTAACTGTGGTATCTACTTTTTTGATTCAAAAGGATTGACTGATATGAACTAATCTCCATGATTTACCTAATCTAAAGTCCACCATCCATCCATCCATCCATCATCTGAACACAAATAATCACTTTCAGATTTATGGGTAACTGGAGCCTATCCCACTATTGTTAGGCAAAGGTGAGATACATCCTGGGCAGGTCACCAAACTGTTAAAGGGTCCACCGAAGTGACTGGGGCTGCACCGGTTAGCACTCTTGCCTTACAGCGAGGAAACCCTGCTTTTAATCCTGTGCATCCATGGACTCTCTCCAGGCACTCCCGCTTCCTCCCACACTCCAAAAACATGCTTCATTGGTTTTTGGTTACTCTAAAGGTGTTTCTGCATGGGAGAGATTGTGTACCCTAGGACAGACTGGCAACCTGTAAAGAGAGGACCCCATCTTGACCGAACAGTAGGCAGGACAGTCTCAGGCAACCCCTGACTCCAAAATGGATATAGCAAGGTAACCTTTGTGCTACCCTAGGCATGTTTACATTAAAAGTAGGGTCATCTGGACCCCACAAGACAACGCGTTTAACTTTTTTTTTTTTTTTTAAGATTTTTTTATCATCACTGGTGTCTGTGGAAGACATAAAACCCTCTCCACCTTTGTCTACATTTGTCATGGGAGGGATCACACATTAACATAAGAGTTGTCTGGACCCCATAAGATAGCACAAGGAAAAATGAACAGATTTTGTTTTTGTAAACAAAATAGCTTGAACAAATGATCAAATAATTCTACCAAATTCCTTTTGTAATAACGAAGGCTGTCAGAGGCTGCAGGGCTTGTCCTGGTCAAAGACAAATCAATCGCAACACATTCTGAGTTATCTGATGCTGTCTTAAGTGGCAAACTGGATGGATATTGCCACAACTCAAAAGTAGGTCAAGCAACAGAGAAAGCCGCTTTTCTAAGAGATATATTCAGTGGGACGGTATAAGCAGCAGTCAAACTATGCATCAATGAATGGACATGCAGACTATATACAGTAGGGCTGGAGATTAGTGTATTGGCATCGGGTTGGCTATCTTGTTTAATTTGGCTACAAGAAAAATTCAGCAAATTTGAAAGTAGTGACAGTTTGCTCTTTACAGGTGATTAATAGTTTGATTATCGATATTTAAAAGGGTCACACATAGGTGATCTGCCCCAGGGTGGGAAATTTTTTGTCTGGTACTGAGAGACCTATAATACACCAAGTAAAATATATAGAAAATTGTACAATACCTTTTCAATCTGGTTGATGCATCTGATTTGATGGATTTACCATCATAAACATCCTGAACTGTACCACTGATGGAATAAAACATCTATCTTAAGAATAACATTTTCAGAGAACAAATATAGAACACAGTATATCAAACTTCAATCAAGCGCCTCTTTCACCATAGTCACATGTATGTATGCACCATAGCATGTATACACACACAACACTCACTTTATACTCTGCTGCTCAGCCTCTTACTCATGTGTCAAACAAAGAACAAAATACATTCATGCAAAAGTAAGTGTGTGTTCTTTTTATGTGTCTAGAAAGAATGTATCTGTAAAACTCCAACTAAAACAATGCCAGGCCACCCAAACACCAGTTCCGTCAGGGAGTGAAAACGAGATAACCCAAAAGCAGGAGAAAGAACAACGAGGTCCAAGAGTCTGGTTCAGGGTTTAATCTCAAAACAAAGAAAGAGTACTCAAAGCCAGAGAACTAGGACGCTGAGACACTGAGCTAGAGATGAGCTCATCCTCAAATACACAGGACCACAATTAGGAGAACGAGAAGCACCTGTGTGACCACAGGTGGCGTTGTGGAGGAGAGGGTGTCCATGACACAGTTCCTGTTTTCATGCTTACACTGATACACAGAGAGCAATACGACTGCATCCAGGGTGGTTTCAATAATAAAAGAAGTGCATAATGCTAACACCGCAGATTTGGCATCTCCTTCCACCTTTTCTTCCCTAATGGCTTCATCGTGGATTTTAAGGGTTACTAATGTGAACAGGCCATAGTAGTGTAAATAAAAACACTCTAAAAAGGTGCTGTAATAGTTGGACAGCTATACTGCGATTCTATATTCAAATAATGAGCCAGAACCAGATTTTTACTGTAGTTTCAACCACAACAATACAACTTGGATATTTCTATCTACTACAAATCAATGGATGGAACTGTTTTGATGCTTTGTACCTTTATTTAAAAAAATAGATTTTTTAAAGAATTTTGAAAATGTTAAACATGTTTTTCAGAGATTGTATACCTCACAAACTTTGTAAAAAATATTTTCAACTTTTCTGCCACCACAGCCTAGTTAGAGCAAATCACCTGTTCAGATCAGCCTGAAGTCCAACAAAAGCTTTTCAAATGACAAATTATTTGAATAGCTACTTGTGTGTGAAAATGTCTTATAAATAAATGGTATTAAAGTCTTTATGACAAAGAGCCATCAAAGGATAACATGTTGACCAGCACATTAAAACCAAATTTCTTTAAAAAGCAACAAAATGAACTGTATTTGTCCTCATTGTTTTATACTAGTCTGAATTCTCATTTTGAAATCCATTCATCTTCCATTTGGGGGTCACGGGGTTGCTGCAGTTTAACCAGCTACCGAAGGGCAAAGGCGGTATACATTTCAATTCCATTGCAATTCCATTGACGGTTAACATAGAGCCAAACATCTACACGCACTAACATTTACTCCTAAATGATCATGTAGAGTTATCCATGAACCCCTGTAAAGCATGTTTTTGGACTATGGGAGGAAGATGGAGAATCCAGAAAACATGTTCAAGGAAACTCCACACAGAAAGGTCCTAGCAGGGATTCAAACCAGGGTCTTTTTCGCTGTGTGGTGAGAGTGCTGACCACTACACTGAATTCAAGTTTGACTGATAAAGTCAGTCTGCTTTATTACAGGACTAGACAGGCTAAATGCCAAAACAGGCATACCTAGAGTATATTTAGCAAAACAGAAGATAGATTCCCTTCTCGTGTGACCAAACTACATACTTATCATTTGATTTATCATATGGTGTGGGCTAAATTGATCTATTTGTATATACACCCTCTGTCAGAAACACTCACATTGCAAATTCCTCAATAGCAAACATGCTAAATGGATTATACTAATTATTTTTCCTGTCTGACCGTCCTAATCTGGAACACAACTTGCTTTTATGTGTGGTGTAAGGATTGTTCACTTTTTTTTTCAATCATTTATTTAGTCAGCCCCGTTGACTTCATGATGAATTACATTATTTAACTATACATTAGTTATTTAACTATACCGCTAAGTCTGAGGCCATGGTTCTCGACCAGAGAAAGGTAGTTTGCCCTCTCTCGGTGGGTGGAGTGCTCCTGCCTCAGGTGGAGGAGTTTAAATATCTTGGGGTCTTGTTCACGAGTGAGGGAAGATCGGAGCGTGAGATTGACAGGCGGATTGGAGCGGCGTCCGCCATTTTGCGGTCGCTGTACCGGTCCGTTGTGGTGAAAAGAGAGCTGAGCCAGAAAGCAAAGCTCTCGATTTACCGGTCGATCTTCGTTCCAGTACTCACCTATGGTCATGAGCTTTGGGTCGTGACCGAAAGAACGAGATCCCGACTACAAGCGGCTGAAATGAGTTTTCTCCGGAGGGTGGCTGGGCGCTCCCTTAGAGATAGGGTGAGGAGTTCAGTCACCCGGAGAGAGATCGGAGTAGAGCCGCTTCTCCTCCGCATCGAGAGGAGCCAGTTGAGGTGGCTTGGGCATCTGGTTCGAATGCCTCCTGGACGCCTCCCTGGAGAGGTGTTCTGGGCATGTCCCACTGGGCGGAGGCCCCGGGGAAGACCCAGGACACGTTGGAGAGACTATGTTTCTCGGCTGGCCTGGGAACGCCTCGGGGTCCCCCCAGAGGAGCTGGAGGAAGTGGCCTGGGAAAGGGAAGTCTGGGCATCTTTGCTTAGACTGCTGCCCCCGCGACCCAGTCCCGGATGAAGCGGAAGAAGATGGATGGAACTATACAGTAATCCCCCACGTATTTGTGACATTCTCAAATACGTTGAATCCATGAATACG
The DNA here is from genome assembly GCA_003999625.1 of Oryzias javanicus. Taxonomy (NCBI): domain Eukaryota; kingdom Metazoa; phylum Chordata; class Actinopteri; order Beloniformes; family Adrianichthyidae; genus Oryzias; species Oryzias javanicus. The sequence continues at coordinate 13,479,446 of CM012449.1, read as the reverse complement.
GAGACCTCCCTGTCTCACCCCCGCGGCCAAAGAATCTCCGTTACTGATCCATACTCATGAAAAACACTTCTGATCATACTTTGTGAAACATTTATTAAATAATATTGGAGTATTGCTCAAGATGAACAGTTTTTGTGTTTGTTTTTAAATTCTGAACAAAAGACTGTAGCAGCGATAGCGTACCTTATGATGCAGATGAGGAGTGTCATGAGCGAGTGTTTACCCCTTCGTCAAATAATGAACACCTGCTCCGCATGATCATTTGCCTCCGCTGTATCTTCTTAGGCGTATCAGGATTTTTTTCGACCACTACTGATTAAACTGATGACATTTCTCCATGCAGGAGAATGGAGAGAGGAGGGGGTTGGCAGACGAGCGCGGAAGGGGAGCGCTCGTCAACTACCCCCTTCCTCTCTCCATTCCTGCTTTTACCTTCCACGCTCCGCTGTGGGGAGATACATCTTCGTAACACACCACCTCCTTCGGATGCCAATATTTCATACAAGGATCTTGAGTTGACAGACTTTTTGTGACGAACCGGGAGAGTCATGTGATTAAAAAAAAATCATTACATTTGTGAAACCGCGAATGAAGAACGTGCAAACGCATTGGAACAGTGTACTAGTTTCTTGTGCCATTGTCACAACTTCTCTTATAGCAAACATATATAGCACAAGCAGGTGGCCCATACAAAAGGCTAAAGTCATAGATCACTCAGTGAGCCTGTGCAGCAAAATGTTGATTTTTCACATTTTTTTTCCACAGGCATTCAGTGGGCAAACACTTATGCAACACATGAGGGCATGTAGAAGGTGAGACGTAGATGTGTCCTGATTTTGTTTTTCAACTCCCTCAACTGAGACGGAACAAGGCCAAACTGCATTTATGCTTTTCACATAATAAAGTGTGCGCTTGTTGCTGTTAGAAATGAGGAAATTTGTTGATCGGTGCATGGTATGTGTGGACATCCTACGGTCGTCTTACAGGACTTACAGCTCACATACAGCATGTAAGTGCGGTCAGTAAGGGGCCAGTACTTACTAATGGCTAGAGTGTGGTAAGGTCATTGTACATCCAACTTCTGTTGGGCCTTACTAATATTTCACAATAAGCTATCCACACACGACAATGGTATGTTCAATTTTCATAACCTCCTTAAGGTGGTCATACGAGCCCAAAGGGAACTGCAAGATACACCTGCACTCCCTATACAGACCTGAATAACCCAAAAACTTGCAGCACCCGTACAGGTCAACCCCTGTATTTGACTAAGGCCTTAGCTATGAAGTTCCCTTGGAGCTTAGTCTGAGACTATTGAGTTAGGAATTGCAGGCCATCTGCCAAACTGCAGTCAGACAACGGGGCTTTATTCTTTCTAAATACACTGTGGGCTGTAGAAGTGGTAGCACTTAATAAGACTAACAAACATATTAGCCCACAATCCCACCAAATATTCTAGTGTGAACAGTGGATGTAATTCTGTTTGTGTTAACTTATCATGAGTTTAACATGTTTGTGTGTCTCTGTACCTCAAAGTCTTTGTGGTTGTGCAGTATTAATGCTCATGTGTGTCCTCTGGATGCTCGTGTGTGCGCAGAAGTGAGAGTGACAGACTGTTAGATCCAAAAAGGCCACTCAGCTGCCAGAATGGAAAGAAAAGAGAAAGAGGAGAAGGAAAATAATAGCTGCTCACAGCTTAAAAAAAACAAACTATTCCAATAAATCTGACCCCAACCCCCGTTTGCCGCCCCCTTTTCTTGTTCTGAGCTGCTTTTATGGGCAAAATTAGTTCTCCCAGCCCCCTGACGGTGCAATAAAACACTCTGCCAGGTACATACATTTATACTAGGCCTTCAGGGGAAATGGAAGGGATGAAAACTTGGTCGGGGAACCGTTAAAAGAGCAAAGCAAAACAAGTGAAGTACAGCCAGTAATCTTAATGAAGAGCAGTGAAAACTAAGAAATAGATTGAAATGTGGGTTTGGCAATGGAAATATTTATATATCAAAGGTTGTAAACTAAGGGTTAACTGAGGAGGAAGGGTGAGTGAAATGAAAACTAAAGGGACAGAGCAGGAGGAGTTTAAGTTTAAGAAATGTGATAGAAGCAGTACAGAAATGGATTTTACATCTGTTCCCCAAAAATCCCTCTGGGCCATCAGACATGCATACACTGCATGAAAACGCGCACACACAGCCTGGAAAGATACCAAATCCTTTCTAAACTGACTTTACATCCTAAAATACATTTAAGTCATTTACAATTTATTTTATTATTTTTGCTTTTGTAAGGGTTAGAGGTGGGGTGGAAAAAGTTTAATTCATGACAACAGGCAGGAAAAACAAGATGATGACCTGCCATGAATGACCTCATTGTGGTTGAGGTTACAAACGCACAGAAAAATAGCAAAAGAAAAGAGGAAAGGGAAGAGGGACAAGGGAAATTAGAGGCCATAGAACAAATCCTGTGTCCTGTATTTAACATGAATAGTAAAAAAGTTTTATATGTCATCATATCCTATCTGTAAAATCGTTTTTTTTCACTTTTGTAGACCCATGTTTTACAAGTTTTCACAAGACATGTTATTTTATTGTGATTTATTTAAGAGGGTTGGATTTGTGGACACAATTTAAAAGTAGTTTTTTTTCCTCTTAACTGCAAGTTCACCCATCCGTTTATACGTCCGGCTATCTTTTATTCTTTCTTAGTCCTACATAAGAGCTGCAAATGTATAATTACCTACAACATTTTGTGATGACGAAATATGTAATATTACATTGACCATCGGGTCATCTGGATCTTTTTCATGGACTTGCGTCTGCATGATCTGTCTTTGTCATTGACATCATCGCTGGTCTCCCCAACTCTGATGGGAACTCTACCGTTCTCATTGTTGTGAAATTTTTCTCTAAAATAATGCATTTTGTTAAACTTGGCTCAGCTGAACAGACAGCAGAGGGTTTAATATTTGGTCCCTTTTCCAAGATCTCTGAAATAGAGCCTTTATTCAGTGTCAGGTTTGGGTCAGAGATCCGTCATCTATTAATGACTTCAGTTACTATGAAACATGGATGAATCTTTATAGCACTTTATAACACCATTAAAATGGCAAAGTGCTTTAGAAAAGAGAAAGATAAAAGGGAAATTTTTTAAAATGTGATAAATTAAGAGCAAATTTTTAAAACAGCTTAAATTCCGTAAAAGGTTTAAAGTACTGTACATAAAAGTCAGATTTTAAAAAGTAAATAAGACAAGTAAATGAAAATCTGATGCCACCAACTACTGAGTATCAAAAGTCATTCTAAAAGGGTCAGTCTATAGTTGACGTTTAAAAGTGTTTAGGTCTGATGTCATGATGTCATGCGCAGATTAAGAGCAAAAGTATTCATTAATGGCCAACAAAAGAATTACATCCCAGTGTTCCTATTGTGGCCTTGAAAATTCAAGCAGATACTGGTTGGCGCTCTAGAATGGTGGAGAAACGGTAAAAGATCTGTTATGTAAATTTGGGCAAGACCATGAAGAGCTTTTAAACAAGCAGTAAAAGTTTCAACTGAATTCTTAAGTTGACAGGGAGCCAGGGAAGTAAGCTGAGTGATGTGTGCTCGTGGCTTAAATGCCATGCAGCTGCATTCTGGACTATGCAGGCGATTGCGTGAACGCTGAGTGACACCAAAGTACAGAGAAATACAATAATCTATCTGAGAAGGAATCAGGGTATAGATTACTGTTTCCAGATCCCTGTAGCTCAGGAGTAGATTATTTTTCGCTTGAAGACATAAGAGATGAAAGCTAGTTTTGACAACATTTTCAGTCTCTCAAATTTTAGGCAACTATCTAAGATATCCCCCTAGATTTCTAACAGTGGTAGAGTCAATTGTGGAGGTGTCACCACAACAATGCTCTGTGTTTTTGTCTCTTTTAAATAAAAAAAATTGGACAGCAAACAGTTGAGGACTTATTTTTAGCCTCGTTTCCACCGAGCAGTCTGGTACGGTACGGTTCAATTTCTTGCATATGAGTACCATTATTTTAAAGTAAGTTTAGAAAGAAAAATGTTTCTGTAATAATGTTTATAAATTAAAAAATCCATAACCTGCACAGTGAGTTTTCTAAAAGAGCGTCTAAAAAAGTGTCACATCTATGGGGTAAGATAACTGTCAAAAAGAAACGTATTCATAAATAATATTTTATATTCATATAAATAAATTTGTATTCACAAAAACAAAGTTGTGCATACATTTATATTTTGTGTACAACTTTACAGAAAATATATAATAACAACATTTAGTTTTACATTTATCATGTCTCTTTTGAATACGACTTTTCTTCGTTTAGAATACGACTTTCCTTCGTCTTGAATACGAATTTCTCCTCTCCCAAAAATACGTCACGGGGTCACAGGCTTATCCATCGAGTGCCGAAACATCGATGCGCATGCGCGTTGCGACTCATTCATTAAACTACGATGACATGAAAATGATCTTAATACTCTAGCTCTGGCGGGGAAAATAGAAGTTATCAGTCAAGTCCTGCCGCTTATATTTTATTTATTTTGACAACAGCGGAGCATATTAACAACAAAACGGACCCGGAAGTGGTGGCAAAAAAAAGAAAAAGAGCTCTGACTGAAAACGGCAGACGAGGCGGGGCGATCCCTGTCTCTCCACTCGCCCAGCCGCGGCATGTTAGCATGGGGATCCCCGCCGAGCAGTTTATATCCGGGACAGGCGGGACAGGCGCACCCGCTCCGGCTCCTAGACAGTCCAGATGTACCCTCGCTTTCACCCAACACTACCCGAAACAGGCTCTAGCAGCAGCGTGACCCAGATAGAGATAGCCGCTTGAAAAAGGAAGGGAATGACACAATCAACCAAGCTAACTCGGAGCTAAAGAAGGCTAACTGTCGGATAACTCCGACCTTAGTAAGAAAGAAAGATCAGAAGCAGAAAGAAAGTTGGGCTTTCTGATCCTACTGACTTTTTTTCCTATGTGTTTCTTTTTGTTTATGCAGCACCAACGGTCAGCTGGCTCCGTGTTAGCTTAGCTGTTTTTTAATGTCATCATTCTCTTATTTTCAACTAATTTTACGGACATATTTTCTTTTCCACCTAATGACTGGACAGGCATGTGTGCAACTCCCTTTGGGCTGTTTATCACCACTTCGGGTATAAACTATCCGCTGCTACATTGTTTACACAATCAGCTGACAACCCCAAAATGCGTCGGAGATCGATGTATTTTTTATTTTATGTTTTATTTAAATTTTCAACTGCTTTGGTTTCAAGATAATGTTCCCGTTATGGCATCAATGTCATTTTAAATATATATATTATTATTCATGTTTTATTGTAAATGAATAGACACGCAAAGCTGGATCAATCGATGTTCCGGCACTCGATGGATAAGTCTGTGACCCCGTGACGTATTTTGAGAGAGGAGAAATTCGTATTCAAGACAAAGGAAAGTCGTATTCTAAACGAAGAAAAGTCGTATGCAAAAGAGACATGTTAAATGTAAAACTAAATGTTGTATTCATATTTTTTCTTTAAAGTTGTGCACAAAATATAAATGTATGCACAACTTTGTATTTATGAATACAAATTTATTTTTATGAATACAAAATATTATTTATGAATATGTTTCTTTTTGACAGTTATCTTACCCCATACACACCCCCTGCTGTCTCTCACCATCCATCTGCAGCACCGTGAACACACAGCACGCTATCTCTGCTGCAGTCAAACAGACAGGGACAAGTGTAATTGTGGCTTGCGGTTTGGCTGTGCATTCAAACGAGAAAGCAGCTTGTCCACATCACTGTCTGTGTGTCAGCAAGGTCCATTTGTCTTCCAGCTTGTGTATGTGTGTTTGGGGTGTGAGCAAAGAATGATTTAGTGTAGATAGCCACTGTCTGTAAAGCTAACAGTAGTCAGACAAAGGAAGAGTGAGGGGACAAATAAACACACATCCATTAGCCATACCAGGACTGGGTTGAATGGACCTGGTATGGTGAGAATGCTCACTGCGGGGCGTTCAATGTAACATGTACTAATTTTTAACACACCCACTTATACCTATCATCCTATAACTGTAAACTAACACCATGAGTCATAGCTAAACACACACATAAGCACACATATGCTCCTAGATTACATAGTAAAGGTAGGATAATAAAACAAACAGGAATCACACGAACATATCTTACAAAAATTTTTTTTTCAGTGGTAAAACACAAAATGCATTTTATATGTCAACAAACTGAACTGGTGCTAAATTGTTAACATTGGAACATTTTGCACACTTTTGTTATTTTTGTGGTTATTCTTGTCCACAATCTATGAATGAGCGGCAGAAAAACAGGAGGTGAATTGTCGAATGAAGTGTGAGTGAGTGAGGGCTGCAAACTCAGGGAGTGGACTGTCTCAGACACAAAGCATAACAAACACAGCGAGTGTGTCAAGATTTTTGCAAAGCATACCAAAGCTCCTGTACAGCCTTTGTCTACACATAATGTAAAACAGTTAAACTGTATTTTGACAACAGTATGTGCAGACAGATTACGCCTGTGCCTATTTAGTCAATTTGACATTTGCAGTCATGCAGAGCAGCTATTTAGTGAACAGAGTGAACCCAGTGGAAAAGTTTATTTTAAAACCCATTTATTTGAACTGCTTTCTTCTTTTGGGTGTGTTTTGTTGCTCTCCGAGCGTCTTTAGGTTTTAGTCATAGGACTCCTGCAGGGTGTCAGTCCATTTCTCAGGAGCAGCACAGAGCTTGTACTACTGAATTACGCAGGCTTGTCCAGGTCAGCGACGTTTGGAGTTAAAAGTTGTCATAAATGGAAACTTTACTGTCTTTGTGCAACAAAGTTGAGTGTGTTTTATTTCTTATAATACATACCTCAACAGATAAGACTTGGGAGTAAGAATTTTTACTGGACGTGCTTTAAACCATTGTGCAATTGTACATCTTAGATGTCTCATGCACACAAGCATGCACATATCTAAATAGCTACCACTGATACAGTTTTTCCAGTTTCCACAAGATAGAAAGACATTTGTATTTTTTCAAGTATATTTTAAGACATTCTGAATGTGCTTTTTAATATAAATTGAAAAGATATTGTTACTGGTTCTTTTTTCCTGATCCCCGAGCTCACTCATTTATATTTGGAAAGAAGCTCTGAGGTCTTGAATTCAATTCAGAGTCTGTTTGGATTTTTTTTAGCCACATGTGAAGAAACATTGTATTAGTTAAAAATTTGACTGGTAATTTATAAATGTGATTAGGGTTAGGTCACTAACATTAAATCTAAATTAAATCTAAACTTAGCACTACATTTTGTTTCTTGGTGATATTCAATAAACATTTCATTTTTGTTCCATAATGTGTGAACTGCAAATATGATTCCCTGCAATAGGGAATTCATATGTTATGATTATTACTTATGTTTAAGTGTCTATTGTGCCATTTTTCTTCTATAGCTTCTGTCACTTTTGCTTGTTCATTTTTATTGCTAATTTTCTTTTTCTTACTAAGAAACTTGAAACGGTTTTTCACTTACATTTTTTTTCTTAATTGTGACAATTCAGTGACATGTTTAAAAAATGAAGTCAGAAAAAAAGTAAGTAATGAAATTTTTGATATTTATTTTCAGAGAATAGCTGAAAAGATACTTTATTGTGGTATATCACAAATTAAATCATTAAGATATAAAACAACTTATATTGCATATATATATATATATTTCCATATCTTTGAATTCATGAATGGTTGTTTCTCTCTAAATTCTAGATGGTTCGTTCCTTCCACTCCACCATCAGTGTGTGTGCTTTGGGGTTTTTACATCTATGATCTGAGTTTATCCCAAACATGCAAGACATCCTCAACCTAGAATCTAACCACCAATGATTGTGGACTGATTTCATGCACATTTCTCTGTAGCAAAAATAAATCTTTACTCCCATTCTAAATATCTCTTCTTGTTGAAATAATGTCAATAAGATGACATTCGGTTGTATGAATTAATATCTCAAATAGATTTGATATATTTATGCAGTTTATTTTCTTTTTCTAACTTTTTTTTTTAAAGCTTGAAATTACTGTAAATTAGTTTGGTAATTGTATAGTACCAGCTACAGAATGATGAACCTCATGCAGTTTGCCTAAGGGTATTAAAAATGAGAGCTAACATTTAAGAGCGTTCCCAACTAGACTTTTTGATAACCAATAATTCTTATTACCCATTGTTTTTAAAGCTAAAGTTGAAAAAGACATAAATTATCTTGAGTATATTTTCCTTCAGTGAGAAGTTTGTTTATTTGAAGTGCCGATCATGACAAGTGTGTCTGCTGAAGGGTCAAGTCTTCTCGGTTACTTTAATTGGATATCTGCTACTTTAAAGGGAGCTACCGCAATAACTAGTGATAATAATAGCAGCTAATTTTATCTGTATCATGTTTGCTAACCTAGACATCTCTGTTTGTGTGAGTTGATTTGTATTCCCACGGCAGGGTCAGTGTTTACTCTTTCTCTGGAGACATGAGGTCTATTTAAGGGTGGGAGCAACAAGACGCGAAAGAGACAGGTGCCAAGAAAGTCAGCACCGAGCTCTATGAATAACAAGCTGAAGGAGAATCAAATGATGGTGCAGTGGGAGGCAGCACACAGAGACCACACAACAAGGAAAACAAGTATTTCTTTGAGCCAATCCTAATGAAAAACACAGATTGAGGCTTGATTTTTTTTCTTTCTCTTGTTTTCAAGGTGGTTCTTGTTTCTTTCAAGTCGTACATCTATGGGGTTGCTCCATCTTTTCTTCACAAGTTGTTTAACACAACTGGAGGAGTTCCACCTCTCTTTTCTAAGAACAGTAAATCTTTCTGTCTTCTGCCTTTTCATTCCCTGCTGATGCACAGCTGCATGCTGGACGTCAGACCTTCACATTTTCAACAAAGCAGTTGAGAGAACATTTCCACTTCACTGTCGTACTCTTCTTACAGCTTATTCCCATTCTTAGCAAAAAAGTTTCCGGTTCAAATCCTGGCTGGGGGACTAGAAACAGAATTACCAATGTGGGACCTTTCTGTGTGAGTTTGTGTGTTCTCTCCTTGCATCCTTGGGTTTTCTCCCGGGACTCCTGCTTTTTCCCGCCATCCAAAAACATGCTTTATAGGTTAGCTGGTTCCTCTGAATTGCCCTGAGGTGTGAATGTGAGTGTGTATGGGTGTGTGACTGAGGCCGTGAGACTGGCGATCTGTCCAGGGTGTACTCTGCCTTCGCCCAGAAATGTCTGGGTCAGGCTCTGTTATCCCTGTGACCCCAAAAGCGACAAACGATTAAGATCATGGATGAATGGATTTTAGGATCTTTTCTTAGCCTTCAGTACTGGTGCATTTTGTCTCTTTACAAGATTGGGTTTGCTGTTGAATCTTTTTTGAATTTTTCAAAAAAGTGATGACTTATAATTATTGCAATTCGTTGAACCTACATTCTGGTCTAGCTGATTTCCTTCCTGCTCAGGATTTTCATCCTTTTGGAATAGTCGTAACGCAAGCACCAAAAAGTGAAATGTTGGGGGGGTTGCTAGTAGGGTCATAGGGCAGCATCTTCTCTTATCCAGGTTTCCAATTGTCACTGGTGGGGTGCTCTAGACTTGGTTCCTTGGGACTTTGACCCTGGGAGCAGGATGGGTCTCCCTCTTTCAGCTGTTTTCTACATTTTTGGTCAAGTGAAGTAGCTTGGTACTCTTGGCTCTCCAGGTGCCTGGTAATGTGGCTAGAGGGGACCGATAGGTAAGGGAGGGGTATTTGGTTAATTGGGGGGCCTAGAGCCAGCTGGCCTCACCTCTTTTGGGGTCTTGGTACTCAGTGTGGGAGCACCTTTGTGGACAGCCCATGACCACCTCTGGGGTGGCGGTGGGCCTTTCATCTGAGGACTGGATTTGGACTGGAACCTGGGCATCAAAGCTTACCTGGTCTCTACCTGGGTTTTTGCTCAGAATTTGATCAAATACAAAAGAGGTTTATGCTAATATATTCCTGGTTTGTCCAAGTATTTTATAACAGCGTTCCCTTAACTGTAAAACATAAATCATTCCAGCACAAGAGGCTCTCAGCTTCTCTCTGTTTGCTCAGTTGGATAAATAAGAGGAAAAAGTGAAGTGAAACACACAAACCACTACACGTATTTAATATACCCAATGTGTACATGTGTTTTGAAAGTACCTACAGGTCCTTAACACAAGGTTTTGTGGTGCATCCTTTACGATTTGATGCTTCAAGCAACACAATTGTGACAAAAGTTTTTCTATCAGCAATTTTCTCAAGAAACAATTCAACAGTATTTTGGTTTTATGAAACTCAATTGAATGTGGTCCTTTTACTTGAAGACATAAGACCAGAACAGAACTATTCATACCCACTGCCTTCAGACCTGCTGTATCCTAATTGAACAGATGCAACATAGCTAATTCACTCAGCTCAGTCCATAAAAGATGCATGCAGCTATTCATGAAATTCTGTGTGCTCAGAAAGCAAATGCCCCCACCCATGCAGGAAAATAAATCAGTCTGTGAGCAAGGCAGCAGAGATCCACACTATGAGGTTACTTAGTTACAGTGCATTAATAAAACTGGACCTAGTCAGCCGCCAGAGGAAAGGAGAAACAGCTGTCTCTGCAGAAGGTCAAGAGGAGGAAGAAAATGACTCCCTAATTCTTGTGGAGCAAGTATGTGTTCACATTCTATTAGATTTCATCTTTACACAGTCCATTTGTTGATTTATTTTGAATAATGACCACCTTAAACAGTCGGAGCACAAAGAAACACATTCAGCAGCTACCTTAAGGCTCTGTCCAGAACACTCTGTTGACCCTTGCTAACACGCTGTGCTCCAATCTCTTAATTTCATCAGTTATACATGCCATTTCTGTAATAACAGGAAGCTGCCTTCAGCTGGTGGTGCAGATGTTCACGGGACGAAAGATGATTTTATTTTGTTTTTCGCTTCTGGGCCAAATTCCCACCCACACATTCAGGCACAGCAGCGGGGACCGAGTTTGTGAAGCGAGCACATCCGCCCCGGCGCGGCAGCGGCGGCGGGACCACCTGCTCATCAGTTTTCTGGGAACAGATCATCAGCTGCTCTGAGCTGAGAGAGTGGAGACTGCTTGCTGTTACAGACAAGCAGGGGTTACAGGGGTTAACTCTCCAACAAGAGGCCGATTAACAGCCACGGACAGGAACCATCTATCAGCACACTGTTGTCTGTCCTCACGCGAGACAGGCACAGTCATCCGCCTTGGGCCAAATTTCCACTCCCAAAATGCTTCATAGAATTAAAACTGAAAGGATGAGATGATTTCTGGTGGGCAGTGTGGCTTCTGCTTTTTCTGGACATTACAGGGAAGTTTTTATGGAAGACTTTATATTTGGAGGGATTGTGCAAGCAAGCATTTGTGGATGTTGTGATCAGGGCAAACATCAACAGTTTAATCCAGTATTGGACAGCTCAGCGTGTAAAAATGGAAAGCATTTCTATGAACTTCACAGTAACGTTTGAACTCACTTTTAGATAGGACATGGAGTACTTAATTGTATAGATCAAAAAACATTAGAGTGGTCGAGTCAAAGAAATTAAACTCTTGCTCTGAAAGGTTGATTTTACCAAAGAAAAAAAACGAGTTAAAAGGAAAATAAAACCAAGCAAACCTTTTTCAAATGGGGAGACACGTTTAGATTCCTTAAGCTTTATTTTTTCCATGAATAGAGAGAAGCCCACAAGCTGTGTCATAAATTATCTTTTTAAACCCTGCCCTGCTCTCCCAGTGCAATTTCAAACACAGGAAGTGAGTTAGAAAAAGAACCAAAAAAGAAACAAAAGAGAAGTCTTGTTCTGCAGTGAGTGAAACTTAAGACAATTCGAGTGTCTCAATGCTAAGTCAACACTGTCCGTTTTGAGGACTGGGCATTCTGTAGTAGTCTGGTAGCTGCACATTTTGTGATTCACATTGCATCCAGAATTTACCGGTAAATATCTGGATTTTTTGCAAAAAATTTAACCAATCAATAATTCAGCTTTGGCCCCTGACATGGTGATGAGATCAGCAGGTGAAGTCCAAAACCAATATGGAGGAGAATCTGAGCAGTCTCCTTCTGAACTTTATTATGTTCTTTTTTTTATTATTTGAATGGAGACAATAATAAAAGGGTCCTCTAGCTTTATTCTATTTTTTTCCCTCCTTGGGCAAATGCAGCAGAACGAGTCCTTAAACTGAGTCACAGAGAGACGTACGGAAGTACCGCTGAAAGTGTCCGTCATTCAGATGTAGCTCCTCCAGAAGGTGAACCTCACCGTACTGGGAGAGTCTCAGAATGATCTCATCAACCCAGACATTAATGATGCTGTTGTAGATTAACCTTATCTCTAGACATCATCTGTGTCTTTTATCCATTGACTATACAAGTATATGAGATATACAGACACACAAAGTCAATGCTTCTATGTAGCAATGAGGTGGAAAACTTTGGATTGGAGCTCCTCCCACAGAGGGTCAAGTTTTTGAACACTGTTTTGGAAAAACGTCAAGTAGCAAATTTGACACATGAACCGTGTTCGGTGTGAACATTGCACAACCATCCTAGAAGAGACAAATGCAATGTGTGATTGTGTGTGCATTCACATGCATTAGAGCTTACCGTCTCATTAGCAAAATTGTGTCTGAATAAACAATTCCAATCTTTATTCCAAATCTTCCAAACCAAAGAACAACTATCACTGTCATTTCCTTTTTCTTTTTCTTCATTCATATCAACAAAAGTTTAAAATCCCTAAATGCTAGAAGTTAATCTCAGACTTTAGCGGCCCACTGATGTGTGCACCACATTTGCAGTTACACATACTCACACCATTCCAAGGAGTTGGCAGGTCTAATAATACCAAACTTCAAGGACCGGGGAATTGGGCAGCTGGCCATAAGATGCTATCTGGTGACAGATACACATTTGCGATTCTCTTTTTATCCTTATGGTGCTCCCTTTCACCCCGCTTGCCAAATTGAAAGGTTAGAATAGTTTATCTCCACGGCAAACCAAATTTTTCTTAACAGGGCTGTCCATCATGATTCATGTTTTTTTTTTTTTTTTAAAAGTCACATTTTGCTTTACATGAGCCCAAACATAAGCCTTAAATGAGAAGCTCTTATTGTGAAAGTGAATTTCTGTAAATTTATTAGTGAAATTGAGACAGAGTATCTAGGAAGGATTGTCTTTATAGAAGCAATATCTGGGTAAAATAGTAGTTTGGGAGCCATACATTTCCCAAAAAAATAAAAATGAATTAAAATCTGACCACTTCACTGTCTCTATGTATAGCAGTGGAACCCTGCTGCCTGGTGTTTTGCAGTGTTATTGTAGAGCCATAGAAACCATCATGCCCGAGTATATATACAAGCACCGGCCAAGAGGATCCACATGGGATCGAGCCACAATACTAATCTGGCCTTTAATGCGTTGCATCAGTAGACAACTTTATGAATGTTTACACAAGCTGTGCAGCTCCTGTCTATATGGAAAGTTAAAATGTGTGACTGCACAGCAGCTGCTAAACTTGCACAGCAAAGCAATGAGAGAATCTCTAAGTAGTTGTTTAACATTCTTTTCAAAGCTTTAAAGTCCCACTGCTAACATTTTTCTTTTATCTATTATCATTTTTTAATTGTGATTATGGTGATTTTAAACAACAGGTGGTTTTCTGGGACATAGTGTCTGCAGAGTGGCAATAGTTCATTAGAAATTCACCTCTGATTAGTTGGCAGGACTATTGCGGTGGAGAAGCCCCGCCCCCCTTTCCCCTCTTCACTGCTGTGAGCTCCAGCGTATTTTCTGTCTAACAAATACACTCAAACTGCATTTTTTTCGGCTCCTGATTCACAACAAAGTAAAAATCCGAAAAGTAAATTCAAGATTAATTTTCCTAATTAGGATTAGAGTCAACAGGAAACGTCTCTCTTTAAAACCAATTTCCAGTGGTCATTAAAGGAACTGCAGCTTTTAATGCTCATGGTTTTGGTATTGAATGTATCTTCTTCTCAATTCACAATGAACAGGTGCCTCATTTAGTCTCTTTGGCATGTTAACAAGCTTTAGTCAGGATTTAGTCCTGAAAGCATTCACACTACAGTGAGCCACACCTGAGAACAATAAGAAGTGATCCATAACCCTCCCTCTAAAGAGGACCTTATCTCATTTGTTCAATCAAAAACAGAGTTCAGTGAGCTGAGTATTTGAATCTAGCGCAGAGACAATTGAATAATGTGTTTACAATTCACTTAAGCTGCTTTCATAGTAGGAATAAAGGACAGTCTGCATACTGAATGGGTAAGGAATGGAAATGTTCACATTTGAGTCTGGCTGAGTGTGCTTTCACACACTGCGCTCTCAGACGTGAGCATGGATTATTCACAGCCTTTCAATTGGGGGGGGAGATATTTCCAGATCTAAACAGGAATTAAAATAGAAGAATAAAATGGGTTACTCCTGCTAATCCTCTGACTATCATGCACTGATAAGTGCCTGCAACTCTTAAACACATTTGCTCTTTTTGCGCTTTTGTTGCTCATTTTTAAAAGATAAATTACCATTTTGCACATTGAGGAGTATATTTTGCTGCATGCTTGCATCTTTTATTTCACTTTCACACTTAAGTTAAACTTCTAAGTAAACAAAAGCCTTCACTCTTACGAGGCTTCAAAGGGTTTGCATCTTTGGACCAAACATGGGCAGTACAGGTGAGCTTTCACATATGCCCACAAAAAGAAAAACTAACCAAGCTAGCAGACCATTTTCATTGGAAGGTCTGTGCATTCACCTTGCAGTGAACCAACTCAGATTTTTTGTGAAAACCAGAGTTCAGTAATAGTTTGTATGGAGCTGTCACAGTACACCATCCAAGAGTCAAATTCTTGGGAGGTGTCAAACTGCCCTGCTATGAACCTGCCCTTATTATTTAAAAACTGAAAAATTGAAGTGGAACTAATGAAGACCTTTCCAACTTTGTGTTTGGATTTTTTTCTTTTTTTGACAAAATATTAACAATTGAATTTAGGTTGTCTTGTACTCTAGAGGTTTTTATGCATCCCCATATAAACAGGCGGAAACAACACATTCGTTAAATCATCTCAATGAAAACCCTCACAACAAACAGCTAAACGTGTTTAATTAAAAATAATTAATTTGTAAATATTCCTCAAAATTAAATAAACTTCTGTGTATTTAATTCAGATGTATTTTTCTTTAAAATCATCACTTCTTCCCACTTTCACCATATTTTTTGTACTCCACTGGATTTGAAGGTTTTGGCCAATGTCTTAATCAATTGATTATTTTTTTATCTGATTTCTTCACATGCTATCCCTCAGTCCCAAAGTTTTATAAATAATCTCTTCATCTTTGTTTTTCTTCCATATTTTTTTGCAGTAAAGTGATCTTAATGAACAAAAAGAGTTCCCTCTTCTTTCCTTAGATGCAGTAAGTGCAGGAACGTCTTAACGTTGGCTCAAAGGTCTCTCAGTTGACGCAGTTACAGAGCTCATTATCTGCTCGGTGTGATGATCATTGGTCCATCAATGACAGCGTGTCGTGTGTTTTCTCTTGCAATTCACACTCAGCTCTGAAAGTAAACAGGAGTGTCTTTTACTGATGATGAGCTGAGGAAATATCTCACCTCCAGCTCAATCTCTCCCATTTCTTTCACATAGTTTAAAAATTCTCTTCACTTTTTGATTCAAGATTGGTTTTACGTTCCATTACTTTTTTTTTTTTTTTTTTACTTTTTAGACACACAAACCTACTTAAACATGGACACACCAACTGATAAACATCAGCTCTGAGGCACGCTCTATTGTTCCAGCTCAGTGCTAATTACTTCAGGTCTTGACCTCAGGTTCATTGGAGGAGCAGCAGAGGGGGGATGGTGCATGGGCGAATGTGCGTATGCGGGTGGTGTGAGAGGGTGGGGTGTTTGGTTGTGGGGGGGTTTGCCAGAGCTGGGCGGAGAGGTCATTGCTGCTGCCAATCAACTGTCACCCAAGCTTCAGCTGAACGTCATCGAGTAACCCTGGAGGGAGAGCAAAATGAAACCAGACGATAACACAAATCACAAAGAAGCTGAAGAAACTCTGAAAGACGGATTTGCACATACTTTATCTTAAATATAGTTTTTTAGAACAGAATTTGACTGTTTCTAACAGAATTTGCAGAAATGTATGCAGATCTGGTTCCAGGGTGGTTTATCACTTGTTGTATTTTAATATTTAAGATTTTCAAACACATTTATTTAAACTCTCAAAAGAAACTCAACCCCTAAATCTGAATAAATAGGTGAAATCACACAAAAATAAATAAATACATATGTCTGCATGGAAAACAGCACCATCCCTTTTTACTGAGTACTCATAAAAAGTGGGTTTGATTTAGTTCCATGAACTTGATAAACTGTGTTACTTTCCAGAGAAATTTTGTGCTGGATAATTTTCTCGCTTGGGTTTATCACCTCTAAGGTCATCTGGATCCGACAAGTGCATCCGAGCGCTACTGCTTTTATGTAGCGGTGGACACTCCAAAACAGCAGGGTGGAGAGGTGAAGATATGATGTGCTTGGCTGCACTTGCCTTGCTGGTGCTGAAGTAGTTTAATCACTGTTTGTACACTCTTTTAGTTTGAGCAAGTTCAAATATCAATTTTTAGCAATTTTAAGGTGCGAAGATACAGAGTATGAAACTGATACAGTCCGGTAGCACCTGTGCTATGGTTTGTGGTCCATCCTCTGGCGCCAGGACTTAAACTCTGATACATTCACCCTCTCAGTTGTGTTTTTTCGCTCTGGATCAGTAAAGCCTCATTTCCATTGAGCGGTCCGGTAAAGAGTGGTGCAGGACGGTCCAGTTAATTCTGGCGAGTTAAGCCTTGTTCCCTCAGCTGTTTGTTTTCACGGTGCATGTGTGGTGTAGACTGCTAGCGCATCATTGTAGTACGATGACCAGAAAAGCAACAGCCATGAAGGTCATCTAGCAGCTCGTCTTTTTCTTGATTTACTTATGTTACATCATGTATAACAGGAATGGAATTTTATGTTGTTTGACGAAGATTGTGGTCGGCTGAGGAGAATACCGCCATAAAGAGGAAAACTGAACTGCTAGCTTAACGCTATATTGGTGTTTTCTAACGTTGTCATCACTTTGTACCAATCAGCAGGTGGGAACAGTGACTCCGCCCTCCAATTCCATTTTTCTATGGACCTAAAACGATTGGGGGCCCTGTTCTGTTCTGTACTGTTCCATTTAACAATGGAAATGCTCAGAGTACCGCATCGAACCGGACCGTACCACTCAGTCAGAATGAGGCTTACGACTGATCCTTTAGTAAAAATAAAGAAGTCAGGATGAATCCTGCAATGTTGTAAAAAATAAGGACTGTCAGCAGTTTCAGCACCTAAACAACCAATTTAAGACACATGTGACGTCTAGATTACAGAGTAGATGTGGATCAATAAGCACATAACTTTGACCTTTTTAAAGATTGAAAGTTTTTCAACTTTGTGTACTTATGTAGCTACATTTTATTACGCCTTGCAGATGCTTGTAGTAACTCTGTAGCATTTGAAAAAAACAGGAATCAAACAGTCCTGAACTCTCTGCTTACTGAAGCCAAAAAACTTTTTTTTCTCTCTTTTTCAAGATGCAAGAATGGAGCTCTCTCCTGTCCCGGGGTGCCACTTTCAAACAAAACCTGTCCAGTAAGGGCTTTCATTGCAATGCAAAACAGACCTGCAATGCGTCAATATCCCTTAACGCCCCACTTTCAATCACAATGTCAAGACTATTTAAAGCTGAGTGGCCTTTTATTGAGGGAGGGGGCATGTTTGGAGCTTTCAATGTAAATAAGTAAGAAAGAAAAGAAAAAGTTGCCATATATGAAAACTTCTGGAGAATAAAAGAACAGAGAAAAAGATGTTTAAAAAAGAAGGTAAGAGGACAGTAAACAGTGAGATTCCAAAGGAGAGCTCGAGAATAGTAAGAGAGAGGGGAGTAGGCTGATGGATGCGGTTCCCTCCTCTGTTTTTCTTTGGGACCCCGCCCTCCCGGCCACGGGTTGGTCCGGGAAACCCAACTCCCGCGCCGGGATTGGTCAGATCTCCTTTGGAAAGGGAAATCAGTCTCCGGTCGCAGACACAATAAAGTTTAGATCTGGAGGTTTGCAGGCGCAGACGCAGCCGCTCCACGTCGCGTCGGCGCGCAGGATTCAGAGCTGGAAGGATGTGGATGCTTTAAACAAACATTTTACCTTTTTAAGCATTTTGGAAAGTTTCTTTTTTGTCTTTTACGCATGGATCGGGGAATGTTTCATAACAGCCTTTTTGGATTTTTTAAAGGTGGAATGTTGTAACTCCTGATCTGACGGAGCACATGCGCTCTCTGTGCCGCTGGACTTTACCTGCGCGCTCCCGTTTCCAGGGCGACCCCTCCAGCCTTTGTTGAGACCGTTTCTTCTGAGGGGGTGAACATGATGAGGCTCTCCGCGGGTGCGCTGCTCCTCCTGCTCCGTGCGCTCTGCGCCGTCAACGCGTTCGGGGACGAGATGGAGGAGATGACCTGCGACCCGATCCGGATCAGCATGTGCCAGGGCCTCGGCTACAATGTCACCAAAATGCCAAACCTGGTGGGGAACATGCTGCAGTCGGACGCAGAGCTGCAGCTGACCACATTTATGCCGCTGATCCAGTACGGCTGCTCCAGTCAGCTCAAGGTACTACTTTGCATTTTGTGACACAGAGAGTGTGCTATATTTGTGAGGGGGGCCAGAGCACATGACCCACTCAGCTACCAGCGGATCCGCGCGCCACTCAGACAGATGGAGCCAGCAATAATCAGCATTTGATGGGCTG
Organism: Oryzias javanicus; assembly: GCA_003999625.1. Classification (NCBI taxonomy): domain Eukaryota; kingdom Metazoa; phylum Chordata; class Actinopteri; order Beloniformes; family Adrianichthyidae; genus Oryzias; species Oryzias javanicus. Next base: position 13,460,502 of record CM012449.1, on the reverse strand, counting down.
ATTCCCCATCCTTATAAAGTAGAGGGAGGAACACCCCCCCTCCTGCTCCTTTTCTCTCTCATGCCAGGCTGGCATGCTAAATTAATTGAAAATGCCCCCCACCCCCCAACCCCTCCCGGAAGGTCTGTTGACATTCCGAGTTCATGGCCCACACAGCAACAGCTGATTCTCCAGGACTGTCTTCCTGCTCACAAAGCTGCCCTCAGTCTTCTCAGACAAATGCTGCTTGTTTGACTTAAGCAAGAAAAAAAGCAACACTCCCCCTCCCTTCCTGAAATTTTATTTTTGACTATCTTTGGTGACATAACAAAAAAATTCAATTTCCACTCATGTGAACATTCACAAACTGGGTTTGGATTATCAGGATGCAGCTGTCAGGGAACATACTTTGACTGCATTAAAGTATATGAGGCAAGCATAAATGGGCTTGGTGGTGAGGCACTACCATGACACACACACCCCAGTTGCAAGATTGGCTGTCACACAATCTGCTTGGAGTCAGGAACTGTCCCGACATCAGCTCTAATGGGAGGCTTCCTGAATGGAACCCAGAGCAGCTCTTAGCACTGGAGCGGCGCCACTCAGGTTACAAACGGTTAGGAGGGGGAGAAACACCTACATGAGTTACATTACCGTCACTGGTTAAGTATGCGTGGCTCACCGTGGGAAGCATTAGAAATTCTGAAACCTAATATCTCCCACTTGTATAAACGTTTGCGAGGGTTTGAAGGCTCCTCCTCGCTCCACTGACTCACAGAGCAGCTCTGGGAATCTGTGGATTCTCCTGGCTCCCAGAAGCCCCCCAAACACACCAAAAGTTCATCTGTCCATCATTTACCCTAAGGATGAAAATTGCTTCATTATAAGCTTTGAAACTTCATTTTGTTAAAAGAATTAAAAAATCAGACATGATGGAAGTTGTTGTTCCCAACATTTAAACATTGATTTCACTTTTCATTGACTTTGTCTTTCATTTAATAAAGACCGCAAGACTCAACCCATTATCCTTTGGTTCAAGAGTGGTACAGAAAGTGTTACAATTTTGCCTTTTATGACTTTCTTTGGTTAAAGGTGAAGCTGCAAGCTTCAATTTCTAAAAAAAAGTGTGGAGTTCATCTACAACTTCAGAACCATTTATGGAGTGAAATTGCTTATGAGTCAGATGCTGAATGGTGCATGCACTTTAGGGGATGTCAATCCGCTTAGTTTTATTTTTCTAGAAAGAGTAAAATCTTCCATAAACACTCTGACTTTAGTGTCTCTTGGTAGTCCAGAACTTATTTAGTAAAATGTAAATGATCCTTTTTGAAACAAATCATTCCAGAATTGTACATTTCTTCTGCATAATAGACTTTGTTGTAGTTAGTGTTGCAAAAAAAAAAAAAATTATTCAATTTAGTAACATTATTCTGCTTCTTTTCCAGTTTTTTCTCTGCTCGGTGTATGTCCCCATGTGCACGGACAAAGTTCCCATTCCCATCGGACCGTGTGGGAGCATGTGTCTGTCTGTCAAGAGGAAATGCCTCCCGGTTCTGCATGGCTTCGGCTTTATGTGGCCCGAGGTGAGTCACATTTGCCGCCCAGATCAATAGAATTTGAGCAGATATGAAAATAACCTATAAATGATACTAAGCTAAGTCGCGCACTATTCATCTGTAAATAACCGACTGCCTTTTTTGAGCCGACGCAGCGGTTCATTTTTACAACATCATGAATTTGTGTTTCCTCTTCAGGTTCTTAACTGCAGCCGCTTCCCACCGCAAAACGACCACAACCACATGTGCATGGAGGGTCCAGGTGACGAGGACCCGCCCTACCAACCGGTCCACAATCCCCTCGACCACGACTGCCAGGCCCTGGATTCTGCCCCTGACCAGTACACTTGGCTCAAGCAGACAGAAAGCTGCGTTCTCCAGTGTGGCTACGACAACGGCCTCTACCGGCGGGGAGCCAAAGTCTTCACAGACGCGTGGATGGCGGTGTGGGCTGTGCTGTGCTTCCTGTCGACCACTTTGACAGTGCTGACGTTTCTGTTGGACTCGCAGCGGTTCTCGTATCCCGAGAGGCCCATCATCTTTCTCTCCATGTGCTGCAACTTGTACAGCGTGGCCTACCTGGTGAGTTCAGGGACTCAGAACTTCTGAGTGAAAAAAACGTTTGTCCTTTCCTGTCATAAACTAAACTGCGTGAACTTTTCAGGTGCGTCTGACTCTCGGGAGGGAACGCGTTTCCTGTGACTTGGACGCCGTTGCAGTGCCAGTTCTTGTACAGGAAGGATTAAAGAGCACCGGCTGTGCCATAGTCTTCCTCCTGCTTTACTTCTTTGGCATGGCCTCCTCCCTTTGGTGAGTTTAAACACATGAAACCTTTTTGTTCCAGTTTTCCATTGTCAACGCTGGGCTGTTATGGTATCGAAGTGGAACATTAGACCTTCATCCTGTCCCATAACCTCTGTATTAGTGGATTTGTTTTCCCATTCAAAGCTTTGTTAAAGTGCGTCCTTTGGAGTGAAGGCTTCACTGCTGTGTCGCAGTGGAAACATGCTGCTGTCACAGCAGTTTTTTCTTCCATTTCACTGCGGCGCAGCTTTCCTGTTTATCTTCCTGGTTTAAATATGATCATAGCTCTTACAAAATCTTCTCTATGAAAGGACACATCCTCCTGCAGTTGTGATAACCTAAGAACTACCAGCGACTTTAATCATCCACCTATTAGGCAATGAGCACTCAACACAAAGGGCAAAGCTTTGTGATGCTCCAGCGGTCATCATCCATCCTTCAAAATACACTGACTCACTTTCGGGCTCATGCAAATAACTCAGCTACTGTTGGGTAACAGTGGGGTGCCCCCCGAACAGGCCACCCGTCTGTTGCAGGGTCTCACATACACTTGCACACCTTGGAGAAAACCCAGACATGCACAAGGAGATCATGCAGACTCCCACTGCACCACTGTGCAGCCCCAGTGGTCATCAGTGGCTCAAATATAGCACCCGATTTGGACTAGTTCATCCAAGACCACTGCATTCAGCGGTCAGCCTCTCATCAGAAGATTTGTGTCAGTGCAACACTCTCATCGCCAAGTCGTCACATATTGACATTTGGTGAAGGACCCCTCCGGATCACTTTTTGACATTTTGGATGTCCCCAACTCATTGTTTTATGACGTACTGGTTGTTCGTGAGGGTCCGCAACTTTTGGAACGCAGCACCAGATGCGATACTGGATGGGGACTGGTCCTTGGGGCGCATCCAGTATCGGTATCCAAATCTGGTACCAGTACCCTATCCCTCTCCGGATACGGTACCAGACGTGGTATCAGACCTGAACCGGGCCTGTACACGGTACTAGATGTGACCTGGTACCGTATTGGATTATGGTACTAGTGCGCTCCGTGTTCCAGCACTCGACTGGTTCCGTTTCGTGGCCAGGATGTTGGGCACCCGTGATTTAATGGAAACAGGTCAAAAAAACGGCGCGCTTAGGATACCCAAAATGCCACTTTCTGACGCGGAGGGGTTCTTCACCAAACATCAATATGTGACTAGTTGGGGGTGAGAATGTGTTGGTCAATGACCTTGGATAAGACTCTGAACCCCATGTTGCTCCTGGTGGTTATAGGTTGGCGCCAGTGTGTGAATGTGTGTGCTGGGGTGAATGGGACTGTATGACTGTAAAGCACTTCAAGGAAGTAAGACGCTACATAAGTATGCACCAAGTACCACTCAAAAAGGTTGCATTAATTGATTTACTCTGGACATATTTGTCTGCTCACGCCAAAGTAGTAGTACTTTAAAGCTTGACCATTCACCGGAGACACTAAGCCAGTTTGTAACGCGCAAAAATAAATAGATACTTTTTGACCGAAGAAGTTTATTCCTGAATGCAAAAAAAAGTTGTCAGCATTAAAAAGATCCTTCTAAAGTTTCCAACATCATTCTAGGCAAATGTGATAAATAAAGTGGCCTGCAAAGAATACCTGGACATGCCCACCTTCTCCATACACCAGTCATTACATGTGAACAGGTGTACTAAATCAGATCATGTGACATTACCAAACCATGGCGGCCACGAGTAGCAGTGAGGGAAACCTGCTCTAAAGCCACAACGATCACTGAAGCATCTTTGTTTCATCTTCCTCCAGGTGGGTGATCCTGACCCTGACCTGGTTTTTGGCAGCTGGACTAAAGTGGGGCCACGAGGCCATCGAGATGCACAGCTCCTACTTCCACATCGCTGCGTGGGCCATCCCGGCGGCCAAAACCATCGTCATCCTCATCATGAGGTTGGTGGATGCGGACGACTTGACTGGGCTGTGTTACGTCGGCAACCAGCAGCAAGAGGCGCTCACGGGTTTTGTGGTGGCTCCACTGGCCACATACCTCCTCATAGGCAAGTCCAGCACAATAAAAACTGTCGTTTCGCATTGGATTCAAGTTTAATGTGATTTCATTGCTGTTGTTTCTTGCAGGAACCTTGTTCATTTGTGCAGGCCTTGTGGCCCTCTTCAAGATCCGCTCCAATCTACAGAAGGACGGCACCAAAACAGACAAGCTGGAGCGCTTGATGGTGAAGATCGGCGTGTTTTCTGTACTCTACACGGTGCCGGCCTCCACCGTCATCGGCTGTTACCTCTACCAACTCTCTCACTGGGGAGAGTTCAAGACCAGCACCCACGACTCCTACGTGACTTCGGAGATGCTCCGCATCTTCATGTCGCTCCTGGTGGGGATCACGTCGGGGATGTGGATCTGGTCGGCAAAGACCCTCCACACGTGGCAGCGCTGCTCGTCCCGGCTGCTCAGAGAAGGGCACGTCGGGCGAGGTGGCAAGAGCGCGCCGGGAGAGGGCTGGATCAAACCCGGCAAAGGAAACGAGACAGTGGTGTGAGAGTGGACAGAAAACCGGTTCTGCAAATCTTCTTAAAAATGTACTGTCGAATGAAGGATGGAAAAAAAAATAAGGAGATTGAGGGGGCGGGGTATAAATGTGACCCATAGTGGGACGTTTGGGATGGAGCCACTGGATGAAATGGCATCACATGAGCCCTCTGTGCCTCTAATAGAGGTTGTGAAGGAGAAAATAAGATGACTGCGTCATGCTTCAGCAGCAGCCTCTCTACCTCGGTCCGACTTCCAGAGAGGTGAAGAAAAGGAAAAAAGAGACAGAAAAGGCACAACAGTGGAATCCTTATGCAAACGAGATCCACCGATAAGCTGTACAGCACCATCTCTACCTCTCTGTCTCTTTTTTCTCCAGAGTTTTTCAGCAGAACAAACCGAGCTGCTGACCACTGTAAACCTTTAAGCTGTCGTCTTTTTTTTTTGTTTTGTTTTTTGAAGTTTGACTTTTTTACACTGGAGCAGATATTATGCAGGTTTGGGCTGAAGTTTCCCAAAAATTGCCACAGTTTCCAAATACAAATGAATCATGAAATCTTGCTTTATGTCCTCAAATCTTTTTTATTTAATTTAACCACTGATCCAATTTTCTTTGAATTCATAGTAAAGGTGATTTTACTGCCTCAATGTGTTTGGGAAACCAGCTGTAAAGCTGCAAGAATGCACTAGAAATGTATAATATCTGACGTGTCGGAAGCGATAGAAATATGCACAACAGAGTTGCCACCGATGCAGCAAATATTTGTAAAATATTGTGACAGCCTTGAGCAGAACCCGCCGTCTCTTTTGAGGCATGAAAATCTTTTTAATTTTTAAAATATAATTATCTCCCTTTATATCAAACTCTGAAGCCATGTTTCTGAAAAGGAAGTCGTCGGACAATCAGTTGCCAAAATATGCGTAATGGGAAAAGTCTCGAGCATGCACAAAAATAAAGGAAAGAATGCAGTGTTGGCATTAAATGTGCTGTGTCGGCTAAAACATTCGAGGTATGTTTGGATTCGAAGGGTCACCCACCAGCTGTCCAGTTTTTTTATCCACCAACTCGATCTCTGTGTCAGAAATGATGAGGAGAGGGAAAAAGGACATGAAGATCCCCGTCAAATGTTTCTTTCTCTTTCTGGGTCACGACGGGACAGCTGCTGCCTGTCTCCTATGCAGTATGTGAACGCCTTTACGCACCTTAAGGCTTCCGTTCCCAGACATACCAGCTTCTCCGTGCTTCACATTTGCATGTATTTTTAAACTAAGCTCAAGTATTTTCAACTGAACAGCTCCTGTGTGTTTGCCTGACAATCCTTTTGTTGAGTATTTCTATGTGTCTTAATGTGATGGTTGTCCTTTTTGCATTTCAGCGGGCGGCAATAGAGCTTCAAAAACTTGAATCCGTCTGTTACCAGATAGAGCCTCGCCCGTGACTTCAACCTTTGCTTAATGCTTTGAGTGCATCTGGAGACGAAGTGAAACCAACAACCCAGATTTTACCACAACAATTATCAGTCGCTTAAAGCAAACCGAATTATTTTAGTTTCCGTCTTGAATTGTCTTAATGTGCATCTCTCTTCCTGTGACCACGCTGAGCTCCTGGTAACTTTCCCAAACAATCACAGAATGTGCCTTGAAAGACGGCGAGTGTGTACCACTCAACCACCGGCAGTGCAGATTTTGATAAAAAAACATCTTTTTTTTATAACTCCAGAAATAAATCAACGCTGAGAGTATTTCCTCAACACAGATTGTAGCTTTGAAGGTTTGAAACACTCCCTTGTATAGATCGCTCATTGTCTTTACAGTGTCATTTGTGTATTAATTTATCTTTGTAAAAAGAAGTGATGAATGTTCAAAAGCCTGTTTATTTAAAAAAAACAAACTTTTTTGTATCAGAAGAAGATGAATAAAACCTTTTTGGTTTTCAATTTGTTCAAATGTTTCTCTCATTTTTTCAAAGCACATAGCAAATAGTTTTTGGTGCAAACTTGCTCCATAAAACGAAATAAAATCTCCAATCAATCTGTATATGTATATAACCTAATAAGTAGTTTGCAAAAAGATGTGTAATACTCATTTTAGACATTTGAGTGAATTTTTTTTTATTTTCTTACTAATAGAAAAACAGAAGAAAATAAGATTACTAAAAGCCGACATTAAGCTTTATTCTTTATTCAAGAAAGTGGATGACGGCTGTTGTTTTTACATTATAAGCTGGGTTGGACAATGCTGCCACCTCTTGTCTGAAGTGACTAATTAGGTTTTGGCTCTTCATTACCTTTTGAATGAGGCTGTCAGGATTCAATTACTTTAACTCCAACCCCCCCTGTAGGCTTAAATAGTCTCTGAAGAATGAAGGAGGGTAAAAGTTTAGATGTTCAAGGTAATTTCACAAGCTCAGTTGTTTGTCATTTTAGACTTAAAAATACTTTATTAGAAGTATTTTGTATTAAAAGCTGAAAATATGTGCAGAAGTTGAAAGTTTTTATGTTATTCCATAGATGTTTTCACTGCAACATTGTCGATTCCACTTTGAGTGTAAATATATAGATTAAATAAAATATAAGAATGAATAATAGGAATGGAGAATGCAGTGAATCGTATAAACAAGAGGAAAAGTCACATTCTTTAAGACCATTTGAAGTCTCTTTTATCCATCTCAAGGCAGGAGGTGATGTGTAATATGTCCGTCTTTGTGTGTAAAGGTATTTCATGTCCACAGAAGAAAGCTGCTTTCTTCCTTACGGGGGCGGCATGATGGATTGGTGGTGGTGTTTTTTTGTAGTGATGCTACAGGAGCTGGCAGTGGTGTCCAGGAAGGTCAAGGGAGGAACCAATCATCTTTCCTATTGACTTCATCCCCACCTCTGTTTTATTTTTATCACCAGCTACACTGACGGAGAAGCTGGCTCATATTTAATGGTTGAGACCAACAACTCCTCCTTCAATCTGTTACTTTTGAGGGAGTACAATCCCTGCTGAACTTATTGGAAGACTTAGAGATGTGGGGAATTAACTCTTGACACCCGATCTATTGATATATTTACATCTTTTTTTATGTAACTTTATTTTTAGTTTAACAGCACATTGCAGATTTTAGAAACTTCTTCTTACATAAAAAAATCAACTTTAACATAAATATATATATATATATAATAAAAAGAAAACAAATAAAATAAATAAATGTATAGTGATGATAGTTTTAGTAAATAATTCAGTGAGACTAAGTGATACAAGCAACAACTAGAATAGACCTGAAATTACAAATACAGTCTTCATTAGCTAATTTAATTGACTATTCACTAAAATCTCTATAGTTAAAAATAATCCACGGTTTCATCCTAACTTGGATTATTAACACGGAATAATTTATTTCCTGAGTTGTTTTAACGCAGGAGAAAAAAAACATAAACTAGGTTCAAATTAAGCCACTATGACCTAAAACATTAGTATTGTTCCAAAAAGCAGCCCAAAAATAAATTTCATTACAAACAACCTAAGAATTTAGTTGAATTAATGACCAAAGTGTTTTAACATTGAAAATATGTTAGAAATGGCCGCCATGTCTTGCGAAATGTTGTTGTTGAGCCATCCAAGGTGGACTTTAGTTTTTCTATGTTCGAAAAAGTTATGACATCAGAAATCCACTAAACATGTTTGTGAATCCCTCCACATAAGAAAAAGAGCAATTAAGGAATCCAAAGAGATCATTTGAGATGTGTTCATGTTGTAGACTTTGAAAGTGTGCCAACCACAGATGTGTAATGGATGCAAGTGAAGTTTGGGGTGTGGCCAAAAAGTCCTAATCAGTGTAGCAATTTATACTTCATAATAATTACATAACAGATCAGTATCTGGATGAAACTTGGCTATTTTTGTTTTTTATTTGTTTATTTTTAAAGCAATGTGAACTACCTTGAATTGCAGGAGCCAATGCAATCAACTATTCCATAAATACTAGACTCCTAATCTTCATCTGTTATGTTTAGAGTTAGATTATTCACAAGTGTGATCTAATAATTAAAAAGGAGGGAAATTTGGGACTTTTTGACATTTGGTCACAAATTGTTAATCCCCCCACCCCCACCCCATTTTTAGAAATGTGTCTTGAGTTGTTTCTGTCAGTATATCTGGAAACCAGGAGTACATACTATTTTAAATTGGAGAATCTGTAATTAACTAACAAAAATGTAATTTTTTCTGACATTTTAAACTATTTTATTTGCAAATTAACAAAACATTTTCAACTCACAGTGGAAATATACTCCCATCAATAGTAACTTATTTTAATTTTCAAAATTAGAGCCTGTAAACCAGCCCTGATACCACTGTTTTTCAGAAGTTAGAAATTCTTCAGGAGAGAAAAGATCTCCAATGATAAAACACAAAACTAGTCCTGTTGACTTTACGAACAACTTCAATGGGATCAACCTGGATGAATGAGGATCTGCAGAGATTACCCAGGTTTTGTACTCACAACCTTGCAGTTCCAGACATCACGCACAAGACTATGTGTTCCAGCACAAACTAATCCAAGCATCAACTGAGGTGTACTTTAGTCTTCCAGCTACACTTATTCAGGCTGTTATTTACAATCCAGGAGTGATGTTTAATTTGAGCAATCTTAGAGCTTGTCTGAGTAGCAGACAAATGATTATGCGTGTGTGTGTGTGTGTCTGCAAACAAGAGTCCAAATATTTAAGTGTGCTGCTCCAAATGCCTTCCTGTAATTTACTGAGAGAAGTGAGTGTTTGTTTAAGTGCAAACGCCAAATCCTGAGGTAAAGGAAAAGTGACAGCATCTACTGGTCTATTGTTTCCAGATGTAGCCCTCCCCCCCAGACACACACACCACTCCTGCATAAAGATACATGCTCCTTAAAAAAAAACATTCCCGTTCTCTCATAAATGCTATGGAAAAAAAAAAAAAGTGTGTCAACACTTCATCACCATTTGGGATATTTTACGGCTGAGTCACGACTGCCTTTACGAGGGGATCTGCATGGGGCATGCACGACATTTTAAGATTGCACAGCACTCTGGGACTTTGTAAAGTGACAACGTTCATGCAGATTTGTATCTACAGGTGCTGCAGGTGACAAGTTTGGGGAACTCTTTTATAACACGTAAAGGTAAGTAGGGGTAAAGTAGGTGAGACGCAGACATTCCTTAGTTGGCTTGCATTTTCTTGGCGGAGGGTCATTTTTCATGTTTTTCAACCCCCCCCCAATATCCTGCGGACTATGCAATAGCCCATTAGTGCTGTTCATGTGACAGGAGCGTGCTCCTTGCGTGCAGCCTGACTGTTATGAGTAATGAGGAAAGTGAATATTCAGGGTGTAGTTTGTGTGGATATTCTACAGGCACTTGTGTATCATGTGCACATCCCATGCATGCAACATTCGTATCCGGTCGCTAAGGGGTCAGTACTGACTCATTACTGAAGACTTGAGTGTGGCGTAAGGGCAACAGCATCACCTGTACTTCATAAGTACCAGCAACTTCTATTAGCCTTTTGAATGCTTCACGATACACTTACCACACTCACGCCATTTTCATGACGTCCTTTAAGCTAGCTGCAGGAGCACAGAGGGAAATGCAAAACACACCTGTGCTCCCCAAGATGCAGCCGCTTCTCCATACAACCCTCCATGGACCTGGACAACCCAAAAACCCACACCTGTACGGGTCAACCCCATACTACAAGAGTTTTCTTTGGTATTTGTTCATACTAATGTGTTTTATTCATTTCATTTCAACACAAACCAAAGTAGCTCAAATCTGTTTTTTGGAGACATAGCTGGGTCATGATGCTTAAGGACACACACACCTTGTTTCTCTTTGTTACAGAACGTCAAACTGTCATTTTTCCTGAAGATGAAAATACAATTTCTTGGCCTAACTTTGCATTTGCTGAGGAGAGTTCCCTTGTGTGTATTTGTGAGTCTTCCTTTTCCGTCTGTGTGCTTGTGAGTAAAGCCTAGACAGAGAGAAAAGGAGAACTGAGCTGGCTAAAACCGGATTCTAATGTAAAAAACACTGCTCAAGAGAAATGAAAAGACGCTGAGAAATGCAGCTGTTCTCTCTCGGTAATATTTCAACTTCTGTCCCGTTCTATGCAGTCCTGAAAGTTTGGGAGAACGGCCACCACCAGGGATTCTGGGTGACGTAGTTATTTTGGCCTTGGTGCCAATTCAGTCCGAGAAGGATTTCAAAATGTGGGTTCTGAAGCCAAACACTAACAAGCGGAGTCTGAAATCCAAGCGCAGGGCCAAAGTGGAGATGAGAGAATTACTCAGCGTCAAGCTCGAACAGAGAGCTCTTTGTGCATGGAGGGCTGCATGACAGACTGATGTTTTCATTCTGGAAGTGAGCTGATGGGTAGAAATGTCCTAATGAATTGGTTGAGATCTTTCAGGCGGCTCAACAAATGAAACAAATCTGCAGGTTTGATGTCCGCCGGTGTCTGTGCTAACCATCCACACAAAGAGCCACTCATAGAAAACACTGGTCATTGTGTGAGGTTGAGGCATGAAGTGCATTTGATGAAAGTGAATTGTCTCTAATCCCTGTAACCAGTAGATGGCATCCTAGACCAGCTTTTTTATCCTCCAAAGAGTTGGGACATTTCTAAATAACATCCTTTTCATTCTTTTCTTGTGGAACTAAATTTTAGTTGTACATATTTCTCCAATTGAAGTCACAAACCTCCCTTTTTTAGATTATTTAGCTGCTTCTGGATCTTCCATGATGCACTGACACATCTCCCCTCATCGCATTTTTCTTCCTCCTCAGAATATGAATATTTCCCATTTCACCACAAAACAACCAAAAAGATTGAATAATCTGTTCAGAAATCTGAAAAATACTGTTATTTGACTCACACTTTAGCTTTAGAAGAGAAGAAGTGAATTTAAGCGATTTCGGACGATGGGCAGAGCCTCCAGCGAAGGTGGATTAAGTTTTTAGCCAAAGTTGGGAAACATCCAGTCGGTCATCATCAGGAGAACGCCGCTGCCAGGAATAGAGCACCTCAAGCGCAGGCCAATAACAGGGAAGACCAAAGCCCTCTCTATTTATGTCTTTGTGCAAGCGGTCTGCGGAGCAGCAAAAGGCTTGCTTTGCTCAGGCTAATGAGAGAATAACCAAATCCAGAAGTCTAAAAAAAGGAGAAGTGAATATAATGCTAAGTAAATGGGAAAGCTTTGTAAATAGGTTGTAAAATCCCAGAAAACAATTTCATGGCTTTAGTTCAGCTATGACGAAAACAATCTCCATTCCCTGATGACTTTTGCTAAACGTTAAGCTTTTCTAACCAGAAAATTAGGTTTCACTAAATATTTATAGTCTGGAGATCTCCCGTCCAGAATAAATAAGGAGGTTGTGACTGATAAAGGAAAGAAGACATTTCAGACCGTTTTCTCATCCCAATATCCTGGTGATGCACCGCAAAAGAGAACATTTCCCATCATCAAGACAAAATATCTTCAGCTTCTATTTAAACAAGGTTTCGAATCAATCAAATTATATAAAAGGGCTTACATCAGGAGGAAAACAAGGATCCTTTTGTTTTTAAAATACTTTTTAAATCAGAGAGCCACAACTTTCTAACAAGACGGACAAGTTGTATTTCCTAAAATTCCTGTTAGTATCTTAAATAAATTAGGTTTTTTTCTTTGAAATAGACACATAAAACACAAAAAGATTTCTAGGAGTAAATAAACATTGATTTGATTGCTCCCCACACACTTGCTCCATTCAGTTTTGTTTGTTTCCAGCTCTGGTGGAGCAAACTCCTGCTGTCACATCCCGCTCCTGTTTCAAGCAATTAGTCTGGTTGACTATCATGACATTTAACATATTTAATGCAATATAGAACAGTTTGTATATGCACATATGTCCATTTTTGATTTGGATCAATTATAATTTAGGATAATTTTCTTGTATTTCTTTTCTAACCATTTTATGAATTAATATCCTAAGTAGATTTGCTATATCTATACATATTTTAAATGTATATATTGCTTGAAAATAAACAAATCAATGCTGCATCCCAATTTTGTGACATTTAGACTAAAACTGTACACTTTAGACCCCTGAATCCCAGCATTTGCTTTACTTCATTCCAAAGTTCCCTTACTTAAGGTGAAGGAACAAACCCTTTTTATGAAAGCAAGCATTTTTCATTACATAAACTGTTGGAAAGTTAATTTATTTATTTATTGTTTTTAACTGATTAGCCAAATCCTCATCAAGAATTTAATTTTGTTGGCAAAGCCATTTTTATAGGCAGGGATTTAACCAAATCCCCCCCAAATTTTGTTACTCAGGATTTAGGGGAGGCTACAGGTGAGATGAGCATTAAAAGAAAATCTTTAAACTGGTAAACACAGCAGAGAAATATAAAGAAACACAATCATTTTGATAGTTAGAGACATTTATACCTGAAATTTTTAACATCATAAAAAAATCACGCATTTTGATTTTAGTTTGTAGATTTGATTCTGTGAGGATTGTGTGGTTTAGCCTTTTTTTTAAGTGATAATTTTAATCATGTTTGGATTTATTTCCTGTCTGTCATGTTAATCATCCACAGCTGTTGTCAATTCTGTTAATTTTCCTCAGACTAAATAAGTGTCTGTTTTTCTGGTAATCTGTTCTGCTTTATCACCATATTGGTTTCTATCATGTTTAAGTTTATTTAAAAAATATTTAAGCTTCTGCATTTAAGTCTAGCCTCCTACATTTTGAGTCCCCCAGTCCCACAGATTTGGAATAATCAAATGTATGTGACCTGTAGATAATACTAACATAAATGTTTGTGTCTCCAAAAAATAGACAGCTCCAAACAGCCTTAGTTATAAAAAAGAAAAAAAAAGTTGATAATATTTCAAATTACACACATATAATTTTTTATAGTGTATAACATTTATTTGTGAATTAATTGGGAACATATATTTAATTTTTCATAATACCCTTATTTTACAAGATATACCTCTTTTGTTTTTACATTAAGTTACTGCTGATAATCATTAGCAAGAGTATCTTCATTTTTGTGCTATTAATTTTTTTGTCAACCAAAACATTGTAAATTAAATAAAATGAGTTTAGATAAATTGAAACTGAAAAAAACCTTGTCGGGCAACATAAAAAACCAATAAAAAGGTAAAATGTGTGACAAAAGTATGTTTTTTTGTTACTTAAATTCACATTGATGCATTTTACAGAGTAATGAAAGGAACATTAATGGAATATCAACACAGTCTAGGAACTGAGTACATTAACGTAGCTCCGAATTTTCACATGTTCTGATTAATGACTAAAAAAAGACAAATCTGTGAGGGGGAGATAAATAGAGAAACAGAAAACTGGACTGAGGATGAGGATAGGAGCAGAGTCACACAGCCCAGAACAGGAAATTCATCAAAATAAATGAGTTCTTTTTGAGTTTGGCAAAAACTAAATGAGTGGAAGTGACTCATAACATGGTAATCCACCTCTAAGAGGCAGTCTGAGTTGTTTCGCTTCGCCTCTTCCTGTGCATCTGTGCTCTTGGAGGACAGAAATAGCAGGAGCAGAAGAAGCAGACAGCATAAATCAGTCGCAGCAGCACGTCTCTTTTTTAGGTCTTGTTTTTCCGAGATGCTGTTTCCTAATTTAGTTACCATTTTGACACCACCTCTGGTCTGTAACAGGTGTTTTCTCAACAAATAGCCTTTTATTTGTCATCACCAAAGAGTTAATGACAACTCATTCCTTTTTATTGGCTTTAATAAGTGCAGAAGAAATAGCTGCAATCATGTTTGATCTGTGCCAACATGAGTGTAAAAAGTAAGATGATTTATACTATAAAGTGTCACTTATGATTAGTAAAGTCATCAGAATGATCAGTCTTGATGATATAAAGCTCCGCAGCAGATTTTTCTTTCTCTAAAACACATCAGTATGACTTTAACATGTGTCACCTGTTATCTAAAATACTGACATCAGAATTAGATTACATATAAGCAATGATATAATGACATAATTCATGAGAAAGTACGTAAAAAGTGACTCAGATCCGCTGCTGTAGACTCAAACAGCTGATGCCAAACTGTATAATAGTCTATTTGTTCTTGAATTGGTGTAGCAGACCGGAGCCTCAGGCAAACCTCATTAATTTCCTTTTGTAAAATGAAAAACTGCTACTAACTAAAGTAATATGAAGTACAGCATTGGCTTTTGCTAATGAACTGATTAAATCTCAGATGAAGAGATCTGAAGACATGAGGCTGCATGGAATAAATGGTTTAAAAACCAATGTTTTATGGCAGACTTTTGTGAACCAAAATGTTCTGAACACGGTGACTTTCTGTGTTTACGTGTGTTGCAGCCATAAGACTATTTTTTCCTTTTGTGTTCATGAGCATATACTGTATCAGTTCTGATCTGAGCCTGTCAGTTTGTTTTATTAGATTTGCAGCTATTCTGCATCATTATTTACCATCTGCACTTATAATGGGCGTCAGAGCTGTGACCTTTTCAAAGGCTTCGTTCCAATTGCCCTTATAGGTGCAAAAAATGCTCTGTGGTTTGCACAGAGCATCAAAGTCATAGACCGCTTAGTGAAACTGTTCATGCAGAAACTCATCAAATAGAAAAGAAATCTCTGCATTTTTTAGTTAAGATTTTTTTTTAATTTTTCACATTGTTATGCCAAACAAAATGAGTTAATGGGAGAATATGCTGTACATTACAGATCTTTTTTTTTTTTTTACTTTTAATTAGGTTTCATCTGATGAGACCTGAACCCACTGAAGCTGCTGCAGACAGACCAGTGATTTCCCCTCAGCAGCAGATCGCAGGATTTGTTTTCTAATCCTTGTTTCTCACAGTGGCAGAATCATGTCAAGTAAAAGGGTTTGCTCCACAAAAGTTCTTTCAAGTGCAAAATTGCCTTGATTGTTCTAACTCCTGAGACAACCTCTGCAGCAGGGAAAGGAGTTAAAGATTGATGAGGTCCATCTTTTTCCATTAGTCAGACGCAGATCACACAGACAGACCTAATGGAAGGACGTTTCAGCTGTAAATTACACTCAACTCTGACACACTGCTACATGCTACAAGATAAATACAATCTAAATATTATGATAGCTCTTTTTTGGGGGCTAAAAATGTGTTAATTCTTGAGAGAATGTTGAGGTGATACAGGTTCGTACTTCAATTCTCCAGACCTGTCGAAGTTTGATGCATGTATTTTTTTAAGTAAACCATCAACGTCTTCATCGTCACAGTTGAGTCATAGACAGATTGGATATTGATTAGATTTTCACTTTATGAAATCGGTGATGTCATATTTGCTGTTTAAAATAAAGAAAAAAAAGTAGTGATCCTGATGTCTGAATTGCTTTTAAAATTCAGAAAGTAGCCCTAGACTTCATCAGCTGAAACAGGACTTCAGGTTCCACAGAGCTCTATTTTAGGACCACTTTTATTCTCTGGGCTCCATCTGTAAAAAACACTGAGTCTCCTTTCACTGCTATGCTGACGATTGTCAGATTTATCTACCAATAAAGAAAGGAGGCTCTGTTACAATATAAATGTCTTGTAAACAAGACAAAGACTGTTTGGCCCTAAGCTTTTTAAGTTTTTATGATAAAAAGACAGAAGTGATGGTGTTTTGGTCCTAACAGCTCCTGTGACCCCTCCTCGTTGGAGCTGGGTCCTTTGACTCTTCATCTCAGACAGTCTATGTCAAATCTGATTTTAAAATGGACAATGATTTTAAACTTGACTCTCAAATCAGCTCAGTGGTGAAATCCTGATTCTTTTATCTGAGGCAGTTGGTGAAGGTAAAACCATTCTTATCTAAACATTTTGAGACAGTAATCCATGCTTTGATCACACCTCATCTAGATAACTGTAACTCTTTATTTTGGAGTTGCCAGTCGTCCCTCTCACGTCTCCAGCTGCTCGAGTTATGATTGAAGCGCGTTAAAAAGACCACATCACCCCCATCCTGGCTACCTGTGAATTTTAGAGTTCATTTTAAGATTCTTTTGTTTTTAAATTCTTAAACAATTGTGCACCACCGTACCTCTCTGAGCTTCTGTCCCTACACCCCGACCCGGTGCCTCAGATGAGCTTACCCTGGAGGTACCGAGGTCCAAGTGGAAGCTCAGAGGGCAACAAGCGGTTTCAATCTGTGCACCGAAGCTGTGGAACGCTTTACCACTGAGCAGGAATCTTCACTGTCCATTTTTAAAACCCATTTTTATCGCCAGGCTGTTGGACAGTTTGTTAGAGGACTCCGAGTAAATGCGCCAAAAACAGAGGGCGAGTATAAGAGTTTTATTGCAAAGGAGTCTTATCGTCCAGGGGTGAGGTGAGACAGAGGCTGAGAGCTGGAGCCTGGCAGACAGGCATACCGGTTGAAAGACTGACGCGGTGAGCTGATAGACAGAGCAGGCAGAGCAGGCTGACTTGAAGGAAGAGCAGGGATATCAGGGCTGAATGTCAGATCAGGACCAGGACCAGGAATCTAGACATCGGGCTTTGAGTCCATGAAGAAATTGACAGGGGAAGGCT
The DNA here is from genome assembly GCA_003999625.1 of Oryzias javanicus. Taxonomy (NCBI): domain Eukaryota; kingdom Metazoa; phylum Chordata; class Actinopteri; order Beloniformes; family Adrianichthyidae; genus Oryzias; species Oryzias javanicus. The sequence continues at coordinate 13,443,048 of CM012449.1, read as the reverse complement.
GGAGAGGCAAGGTATGAGTAGCTGGCAGAACAGGTGAGGCAGATGACCAATCAGGGCAGCTCAGCAAGACAGGGAAAGGAAGGGCAGAGTGAAACTCAGGGATGACACAGGCATTTGACATGGCGTGAGACTGCTCTGCTAGTGCGTTTTATTGTTAAATCCTTGGTTTTATCTGGTGTTTTTATGCTTTTATGTCACTTATACAATTGTAGCAGTTACTGTTTATTCACATTTTTAAGACTGAGTAATAGATGTTAAATCTTTAAAGACGTCTTAAATGTCTTTCTTGAAAGTATTAAATAAATAAATAAATAATAAAAAAATTTTAAGTTTTAAATTTTGATAAAGTTTGAACATTTGGAACAAATTGCTTTAAAAAAATTTTTTTAAATGGGTTAACAAAGCAATATCCAATTGCTTATAAGTTTCAAGGTTGAAAGATTTGTAATTAATTTATTATTTAAAAAAACATTCCAGTGCAAAGAGCAGATCTGCGTTAAAGGAGCACACACATAATACACTTTAGTTTAAACGTTCAAAATAAATGACGTGCTAATTAAAAAAAGGAATCAATGGGACCCACTTTAAGTTAAGAGTGTCTGAAATATTTGTGGAAAAGCGATATTACAAAGTTTGACCAAATCACTCCAAGATGCATTGCCACATACCCTCACACATGTATAATAAAATATATTTGATTAAATTATTATAATTTGCATTCAGTTTTCATGCAGTGTTTGGAAAACCAGAATTTTCTTGATAACCTCTCAAGCCTTATTCTTAAATCTTAATAATAAATCAAACATTCTGACAAAAAGAAAATCTACTTTTGCCTAAAGTTGTGTAATGTCTGTTTTCAGCAAATAATGCCGGGGGCCTTCTTGTGCAATCAGCTCTCTCTTTTGAAATACATTCTTGGAGCGTTCACAGCAGAAAAGCATCATAGTGAAATTTTAGAGTGTTTAGCATCAGGGGGGAAAAGATTAAAAATATACGTTTTTGGGTCATAAAATGAAGCACATAGGCAGTCAAGCAGGAGTTGTTTTTTTGTTTGTTTGTTTGTTTGTTCTTATTGCTTAATGCAGTAATATATTAGTGAATGGGAGAAGAATGAGAAAACCCAAATCTATTCATGCCCTGTCTTTGGAGAATACCACCCTTCAGAAACCTGAATGCAACAGAACATCCTGAGAAAAAAAAGCAGTTTAACTGTTTTTAACTGTGTATTAAATCTGTTCAAAGACATACATTAACAGAAACCTTTGCAATAAAAAAGTCAATCTAAAGAGGGCCTAAATATTCCTCTATTATCCAACCTACATAACTAAATACGCTCCAAAACCAAAGTGATAATTAAAGTGATTGAAATACTTTCTGCACCAGCTCTTCTGGAGAATATCATCTTAATTAATCAGTGAATCATTGGTCTAAAAAATGACTGATAGAAGAAGCAGATCTGTCCCAGCATGACAGCACAGAAGAAGGAAAACAGATTAGTTTCCCGCCGGAGTTGGAGGCCTTTTGCTCAGCAAATGTTGGCACAATGAACAGCAGAAACTGCTTTATGTGTAGATGCTGACTTTAAACCTTCTGTCTTTAGCAGACTATTATTTTTAATGAATCCTGTCAACCTCTTAGTCTTCCTGTTTAATAGGAAGATGAGGAAGATGGGAGTAAAGATGAACGTTTTCTCTTTTTGAGCTACACAAATGTCTTTCTTATGACACATTTAAATGAAAACCATCTCTGGAGTTTGACCCCTGAACATCTGGATGAACTGCTCTGCCTTTGCGCTGCGGATCTGATGAAACATTCTGAACGTCGCGGTGTGTCATTTGAAACGGGCAGGTTTTCATCAGCTCTTGTGACACCTGCTGGTCTCCTGACCGGCCTTTTCCTCCTCTGCTCATTCCTCGTCTGTCAGGTGTTGTTTTCCTGATCCGCTGTTAATGTGACGGAAACCAAACAAAGCCATGATGACAGTTCAGGATATTTAGAGCCGTATAGACCATATAGCGTAACAGAATATGACAGAGCTAAATATACTGCCACATATTAACAGCTGCTTAAGGCAAGGACGGATGAATCAGAGAAGCTTATTGAGTTATAAGACTTGAACTTAGTAATACAAAGCATCAATAAAAGGTGCAAAAATGGTATGTTCGTCTTTTTTTTCTATTATTTCTACCGTTTAAGGAACCTTTTTTTAGAGTTTGGATGGATGTTTGCATGTATGTTTACCACAAATGTATTATTGTATAAGGATATTGTATTTAATATGAGCCTATTTTCAGTCTTGTTCTTGTAAAAACTATATATTGGGTTAAGATTTGGTGACTGTGAAGGCGATTTGAGTTCAGTGAACTCATGATTATGTTCAAGAGTCTGAGATGATTCCACTTTTTTGACATGAAGTAGCATCAGAGGTTTGCACACTGTGGTCATAAAGGGACGGACAAGGTCAGCAACGAGACTCGGGTAGGCTGTGGAGTTGTAACCATATTCAACTGGTACTAAGGGGTTGAAAGTGTGCCAAGAAAATATCATTCACACCATTATACCCCCACTACCAGCTTGAACTGTTGATACAAGGCATGATGGATCCATGGTTTCATGTTGTTGATGCCAAATTCTCACCCAACAATCCAAATGTCATAACACAAATCAAGACTCATCAGACCAGACTATGTTTTTCCAATCATCCTCTGAAATATAATAATAATAATAATAATTATTATTATTATTAATACAACGTCATTATTAGTAGTAATGTGCTGTATTTGTCTTTAAAGTCAAACAAAACAAACATAACTATATTCTGCTTATTATTTCTAGAGTTGGTTAGTAGTCTGGGGCAAGTTTTACATTTTTTTTTCTACTTTACATTTTGCTCTAGGAATCTGTAAAAGTGTTTTTGTGTAATGATTAATATTATTATTATTTTATTGCAACTTCAACTTCTGTTTGACAGATATAATTTGGTTAAACTACACAATAATTCCAAAGCAAACCTGAAAATGTCCAAAAAAAACTCAGTTATTTTTTTTTTACAACACAACTCACCAAAACTGAGATCAAACTTAACTGTGTAAACTTAAAATTGAAATGAATTGACTTGATTGAGGGAGTAAAAAAATCAGCAAATCTGAATTAAATCGCTCCAGGATCTGGTGAATCAAACTGAATCGGTTTTGGAAATTATTGGCCATAACCAGCAATATTGTTGTATAACAAAAAGGTTGAAGAAACAAAATAAATAAAATATATAGTAAAATACATAAATAAAGCAAAGACAAGGTCAAGAAATGTAAATAAAAAATAAAAATAATTCCAAAAACCAGGCAAACTTTCACTGAACAAAAAAATAGTTCCAATGATTTATTCGAAGGAAATCACATCTATTAACTGTTTCAGAATTCTTGTTACCTTAACTTTAAAGTTAAAAACTATTTTAAACCTTTATATTGAGTTTTGAATAAAAAATATATGGAGTATTTGTTTTATTTCTGCGTCATTGCGAACAACGAATGCGCTCAGCAAAATTACTGAGTTGAGAGACCACTGAGGATGAAGGGGTTAACAGCTCACCAAACTGTCAAAAGCGTTAAGCTGCACGTCTCACAACTGCAAAGTTCATTTCCTCCTCAGGGATCTTGAAATCCAACCCAACTTTATTTAAAAAAAACATTTTTTAAATTAAAACTTGCTAACTGGTTTCTTTTGTGGGGCTTGTGACTTCCTGATCCAAACTCTGTTCACAAAATGTGTATTTTGTGGCACTTACCGGAAAGAGCATCTCTTTTGATGGTTAATAGAAACTTTTAGTTGATTTACAAAAAGAAAAAAATGTTAAGAATCAGGATTGGACTGCATGATTCTTACTGCGCATGTGCAAAATTAGACTGCACGACTGGGTCCACCTGATCCGTATGGAGCCCGTAGAAATGTTTTCTTCTTTTTCTTCTGCTTTGTTTAATGGCCATTTACTCTCTCATGTACTAGGACACTTACCAACACTTTATCAACTCATCTAACACAGACACATTATTAATGATTAATTTGGCTGCTGGAGTGGCTGCAACAGCATCTCTTTACAGTCAAATCCTCTCCATTCCACTTTTTTTCTGACGTATCCTGGAGAAAAATGAAAACGATCAAACAGAGAGAAGAATTGCTTTCTTATCTGTTGTTGATGAAAGCATAAATTTGTGTGAACACAGAGGTATTTGTTGTTTAAACGGTTCAGAGAGTCATAAAGGAGGCAAAAGTGTTGCAAAATGCAACCGGGAGCTTAACTGTCATAACGTTAGCAACAAGAGGAAGTGAGGTAAGACTCCTGCATGTTCGGTATCGATCAAATTTCCTGGTCCAGATCGGGTAGCAACAATACTCCAGCTGGAGGTGTAATGTGGAGGTTCATCTTGTCTGAGACTTGCAGAGGAATGTGAGGAGTGCTGCTCACCGCTCAGACATTACTTTATGAAGATTAAGGGGACTTCAGTGATCACGGAGCAGAGCCGAGGAAATCCTTCTCAGGGATTCTCAGTCATCTGAAGTCCCCCCTGAGTTATCTAAAATTACTTTTATGCTAGTAAGAGCTACTGGACAGAGCTGGGGAGGAATCAGTCTCTCTGTACAGAAGAAAGGGAGCTGTCTGCAAAAATCAATAGCAAGTTTAAATGTCAGCCACAGCTCTAATGTCATATCATGAAAATGTCAAGAAAATTTGCATTCTCGGGCCTCCAGTATTGATCAGAACATAAATACACACAGGTGAAGGCTTTTATTTTCACTTAACATCTCTACTATCATGACTTTTTAATCGCAGAACGTGGGAATGACCACAACATTCATTTGTGACCCGTAAGATGCACACAAGTCACAGTCTGTAAACTATTTATCTCTTCCATACATTCAGTATAAGCAAGACTTATAGGAGAAATTAAAAAAGAGCAAATAGTTTTTATAAAAGTTTTTTTTATCACCTCTGAACGTTTATGTGTACATTGAAAACAAAAATCTAAGAATAAAAGAGAGGCAGCTTTTCTGCTTCATGTAAGAGAATTATGGAAAAATGAGTTTGGACAACTCTTAGCTCAAAATGGGACTTTAATCTCTGAATGTCACCACATTTGTCTTGAGAAAACCATTGCTGTTTCAGACAGGAAGGTTCTTGGTTCTGATCCAGTTAGACTTGGAGTAAAGAACTGAAAAAACTCTGCACCTTGCATCTCAGTAGATAACAAACCTGGTACTAACCTGATCAAGATAAAAATTAAAGCATTTTTTACAGTATCAACCCCCCCAAAATAAATCTAGCGTGCTTACATCACGTGATTGCCGGCTACGGTCGACATACTGTACAGTGTGCACATCCATGTTTGTTTCATTGTGGATTGTTTTTGTGGGTGAACCCAGACATGCTGCGGCTCTATTATGACATCATGAAATGGGCGGCACCCACAAGGAGTGAAAGGCGGAGCCTTAAAGCTTGAGTCGTCTTACTTCCTGATATTAAAGGAGTTCACAAAAATAATATTTCATAAATAACTTATTCTTTAGTATGCCAAAAGTAATATATATATATGAATATAGTTTACTTTGAAAGGCTTAACTAAAGCATAATACAGGCCCTTTAAAGTTGGGGTCCCAAATTATGGCCTTTGGGCTGGATCTGGCCCATGGGCCATAGTTTGAGGACCCCAGTGTTAAAGAAATAAAATATCTGTAGATTATGCATTATGGTTTGCTTGATTAGTTCTCTTTGATGCATTTTGGTCTGGTTTCTGTGCACACCAGATGTGACTCCGCCCACTCATCTGTAGAGCGGTCACAGCTGCCTGCACTTTTGCTAATTAGCCACACAGTATTTAAGGGACTCTCCCCGAATCTTCAGTGTAGGTTTGACCTGATTCATACATAGGGTTCTGTGCAATTAGTTCTGCATTTTGGTAAGGCAATCTTTGGACTTTATTTGGGATTATTCCCTGCATCTGGGTTGTCACCTGCTCACCAGACTGTGACCTTATGAGTAAAAGTTGCAACTGGCGGCAAAACAAGAAAATAATTACTTGTCATATGTATACAGTTTATTCAAAAAGAAATATTTTAGCAGCTCTTGAGCTAATTTCCTCTTTTGCCCTTTCACTTCCTCTGCTCTGCCCTAAACAGTTAAACCGAACATCTTTCCAGCTTTTCCTGCATACCTCGCCAGTTTTTCCACCGATTCATTCTGTTTTTCACAACACCGCTGTCTGTCCCTTTTCAGACCTCCCAGAGGCCCATGCTCATTTTCACCAGCTTTTGGTTGAAAGCTTTTATTTTCTTATACTGTGCTGCACTGAATGAGTTCACAGTGGAGATGCAGATGGAAACTCAACCCATAAACAGGAAGCAGATTCAAAACATGCACTGATACGAGCAGGAAATGCCTTTATTAAAGCCAGTAGGAGCCACAAAGTCTTAATTCACCTTTTAGAAAAGAAAAAAAAAACACTGATTTGTATTTATGGTATTGTTATGATTGTGATAAATATAAATACATGTTTTCAAGCATAAATAAAGCAGAAACATAAAAGAGAAAATAACCTTTTTCAAAATATGAAATAGTCATAAATAGAAAGTACACCATCAATTCTGGTTCTGACTTCACATTGATTTTCTGTGGTAAACAGCTCTCATACATCTGTCAAAAGGTCTCTGTTTTGGTAAACCATGCTTGAAGCATTTGTGGGTCCTCTAGTCAGGATCCTGGTGGGGAGATTCATACTGTCCTTTAACCATTTGAGAAGGAGCTGAAAAACATCAGACCTCTATGAATTTGTTTTCCATCAATAGTTTTTTTTTTTTAAGAATAAAAAAAAAATCCATCCATCTTCTTCCACTCATTTTAACATGAAAGTTTTTTTTTATTTTTTACGACTGCAGTTTGAGCTGTTAAAGTCATTTACAAATCTATAATACTCTATTTCCATTGAAAATATACTTCATTTGTAGGTTTTTGTCAATTACATGGAGAATTTTCTTGAGCTGACCCTGTCATGTTGCAGTTAGAAGAAGTTAAAGAAGATCTGGCTGTTGTCTGCAGCCATCACGTTTCTGCTGCATGTTGGGGGGTTGATAATAACATTTGTAAACAGGAGAAACATTCCTGTTAGCTTGTTTGTGTTCCTACTCACCAAATGTGATTCTTAAACCCTTGTAGAAGACAGAAGAATAATTTGTTTTTCTGTCCTCAAATTGGACACACAGAAAACTTTTTTCCTCTTTTCATCCTTCGTGTTTCTGTCAAGCAGACAGACATGCATGGAGTGTCTGTTCAATAAGCAGATATGGGCCGCATGAATTATGGATGACTGTGGAAGGGGTAGTGAACAGACAGGTCCCTGTGAAGTCTGGGCGTTGTGTTCGCTGGGTAGTTTAGCGTGACAGACCAAATCCTCTCGGAGGCAGGTATACAAGGCTTATGTGGATTCCTAACGGAGAGAGGAGATGTGGGAGCTGGAGCCCGTCTGCGGATCCATCCTCACGTCCTTCTGTGCATGCTATCTCTACGTCTGCATGTTTGCTCCACTGAGTTTTGCATGTTTGTGGTGCACTTTATTACCTTCACATGTAGAGCAACTTTCAGTCCTGCAAGATGGCATTTGAAGAAAAAGAGTTAAGAGGTTTTTTAGTAAATTCATGCAAATTAGAGTGCTCTTAAATGTAAAGAATCATCATTAAATACAGTATTTCTATGCATTCTGAAAAAAAATTGAATGTGCAGCTAAAAAAATAAAAATTTTTTAAAACATGACCCTTTTATGTTTTTCCGCTGCTGGAATGAACAAAAGGTAAAATATAAAAATGTGCGATAATAAGCATGCCCCTAATGGCTTCCAGAGGATTTAAATGGGTACATTTGTTTTAGTTGAGTGCTCCAGTGCTGCCTTTTAAAAAAAATGAACACACTGAAAAAAAACAAACCACAGCTTATTAGCTCTTATTGCAAAAACTGAGAGTTTAACCCATCAGTATATTTATCCATCTGCTGCTGAAGTGTTTGCTTGGTTAGCTTGTAAAAAAGCAACCTCATATGTTTCCTTGTATCCCAGCATAAACACAGCAAGGCTTCACGGTAATTTTCAGCACATCAAACCAATAAGTAGTGCAATTAAAAACCAAAATTAAATTAGGAAAACATCTTAGCAAAGAAAGAAGTTGTTGAGCTTTGCTTAAACTGTTCTTAATTCGCAGGACTTCCTGTTTGAGAGGAGCGAAACATTGGATCTATTAACAAGTTCTGTAAAAAAAAAAAAATAAAAAGTTGGGAAATAAATTGCATCATTAAAATGCAGATTTAAAGTAAAATAATGTATTAAATGAATGTTTTGCTTGGAGATTTTTTTTTTCTTTTTTGTTCACATTTTATAAAAGTAGCTCTATTTAAATCTTTTTCAGAAAATTTCCTGAAAGAAAACAAAACAATGATCAGACTTCTAATCGATAATCCAATTTCTGTTGTAGTTGAAACTCTGGTAGTTGCAACAGTAATAAAGATATTTGTTTCCAGCAGGTTTTGCTGCATTTCCAAGCTTCACACTGTGAAATCTCCCCTCCGTGTGTTTGGGTGTGAGTCGGTCTACAAAGGACAGTTGCACAGGGAGACATGAAGCTGTGCTGCAGAGGCTTGTGCCAGCCACTGGCACTCCATCAAAGACAACAAGATAGGGGGACAGAAAGAGAAAAGACATGAAAGCGATCGGGGAGAAGGAGGCTGAAGAGGGGCCTGTTTTACACAGCATATGGTGTGAGTGGGGAGGCAGATGTCTCTGTTTTGAGGGGAGAGGTGAGCGCACACAGACACCCTGTTGCATCTGCAATCGCGCAGCCCCAGCGGGCGGGGGAGACAGCTGTACCGGCTCGCTGGGACTCTCAAAGCTTTTTTTTATCCAACCTTTCGCTGATGACACTCTCCCCTCTTTTTTTTTTTTTTTTTTGCACAGATCATCATCATTATCTCTTCATCACGACTCATTTGCCCAATGCCTGCAGAGCTGATTTTACTGCAACATCTCTGCTATTGTCGGTTTGTGACTTTTTTCATCCCTTTCGACAAACTGAAAAGATGAAAGTTTTTGAATATTTGTCCTTTTAAAATTATTTTTAAATTCTATGTTTGCTGCCAAATTCCTGTATTTTAGGAACCAGTGGCTCCAGCAGCAGCAAAGTGAAGGAAAAGTGCAGTTCTCCAGAATGTGCAGCTCAACAGACTCTGGGGCTTCATGTTTATAAATGAGAAAAAAAAAATGGAAACAGCTCACTCTGGGCGCTGCATTCGGTCAGAAAGTCTTATGTGAAATGGCCATCATCTTTTTAGTGTGCTCACGTTTTCTATACTTTTCCAAATTTTCTTTCCAGCGTTATGTCCTACAGTATCTTCTGTAGCTTTATCTCATGTTCTTGTTTGGTTGATCTAGCAACAGTTTTTTAAAATTTGTATTTATTACTTTTTCTGAATAAATAATTGAAAAAACTGGCTGTTCTTTCTGGCATTTATTCAAGTAAAGACCTCATGTTCAAACATTACCAACTATTTGATTGTTTACCTTCAGTTCAGATGATTATTTAAAAGAAGAAACAAGTCAGTCTCATTGATTGTATGTAGAACTGGACAGAGTGATCCCTTACCCCTCGCTTTCCAAACAGGAAGTACCCGCTGGTTCCAAGAAGTCAAAATCCCATAGACTTCCATTGAGAAATGAACCACTATTACTCCTATTTGTCAGAATAATGCTTATGGCTTTCAACAGCAACGGGTTCACAATGTCTGCTCAGAGTTTGCACCTTCTTCTTGTCTTTATGTCATACAAGCTTAATTTCAGCAGAAAGTATCACATAACTTCACTTAACCAATAAGAGCAGGCTAACTGTTTTAAAGCATTTATTTTTTCTATTTTTTATTTCATCAAAATCTTTGTGAATCAGGAGCAGAAGGAGAAATGCAGTTTGATAAAAGGTCATATTTGTGTTCTGGTAGGGCCACAAGCTTCCTCACTACTAGATCCGTCTTAGTTTTCCTTTTCTGAGCTGGCATGAAACTCTATAACAAGGAACGCTTTGAAAATAGATCAAAAGATGATTGGAGTGAAAAATATTTTAGGTTCAAAAAAGAAATACTAAAATCTATTTTTTTTCTATTTAATTTTCGCTGCATGTTTTTCTCTCCGAGTCTGCCTTTAAATGCAGAAATCAGTGCAGCTCTCTGGTCTCAGGTGTGAGCTGTGTTTTTCCTGCATCCCGTCTCCCAGGGCAGACGGATGTTGATAAAGCCATCAATCACGATGGCGAGCGTGCACTCGCATTTCTGCGCCCGCGTGTTGAAAAGGACAGTGATGATTGAGGAGCTGTGAGTACAGAAAAGCCAGGGAGGGATGGTCAGCTGAAACAAAACAGAGGCTGAGCATTCAGCTGAGCGTCTGCACGACGACGCGCCAAACAATCCCCAAGCCCGCTCGCAAGAGCCAGGGAAATGTGAGGGCATATTTACCTTCTGTGAAAGGTCATTTATCATGCTTTAGCGAACAAACAAGCTTTTTTTTTCTGATTATGGTCAAAATATTAAACATATTTAGAAAAAATTGTCTAACAAAACCAGAATGTTTTTACTTTATTTTCCCTAAATCTAACCCTAAGAATCTATAAGGAAGCCTTATGTTGGCGTTTTCTTTTATCACACGGTATTATACTGACTGCTAAATTAGAATTTACTCACATCTATGAATTCTATGAAAAATGAATCTTTTCATTTTATATCTGAGAAAGACTGAACATATTCTAAAATGCATGTAGTTGAAATTATAGTGATTTTATGGTAGTCCCTTAAAGCCTGAGTCACATACAGCTGTAACCCTGTGGGTGCTGCAGTTTTTTGGGTTGTCTGGGCTTGTGGAGCGTCGTAGAGAAAGGTGTCCGTTTCCAGGGGCGGACTTACCATTAGACAAAGGTAAGCAATTGCTTGGGGTACCCAAAGTTATTGGAGCCCCAAGCCGAACATTTATTAAAAACAAATATTATGAAAAAGCCGAACCACCAAAATGATTGATAATGTTGAAGTGTTTTTTCCTTCAGAAGTTCCGGAGAGCGTTCCGTGATGCTGATGCAGAGAGTGATGGAGGTTGCTCCGCCAAGGTCGGCAGAGGTGGCTCCACAATGCTGACGCCTAGAGCGACGGAGCTTGGAAACTTGGCTGGAAGGCAGTGGGATGGGGAGGCAGCCTGCTTGGGCCTCCTGGACCTTATGATTTTTTAAATTATTATTATTATTATTTTCTTCGAGACAATTACATAAAGATCCTTTCAGTTACCTCAAGCTAACCTTACTGTCACTGTCAATCACAGATCCAGACCACACCTCCCCTAGCCCCGCCCCACCATTGCATTTTTGATATTTGCAATTAATGATATTTGCTGTCACCTTGTTACACTTTAGGTTTTAAACTCATAAGGAAGCTATAGAATTCTTGACATTCAAAATGCCTTAAAGTGGGCAAGTGAAGAAGTTATTCAATTGATGTTTATTTTAAAGAAATAATTAATTCAACCGTTGCAGAGGACCCCCATGATATTGTTCACCTGAGGCCCCCAAACTACTAGGTCCGCCACCGTCCGAATCTTAAGGAGAGAGGAAGTTAACTTCACCGAGTTCAGTCTGAATGACTCGGTTAGTCCATTTTTTTTGCCAGCAGACCGCCCATATCCACCTGTAAGGGAAGTTCTTGTGACTAAGTTCTGAAATGTTGAAAAACCAGCCCGTTTTGGTTCGGACTGAAAGTAATACTCACAGGAGTGAAAGCAAATCAACTGATTCCAACACTCTGTCCTGTTTTCTAGGAGTCGGTGACAAAAAAAATAACAGCATTTCTTTTTTGGAAAACATTTCCAGTCCCTCCAGTGACTCTTTTTTTAAAAAAGAAAGACAGGTGCAGATCGCGCAGCATTTTAGGAAAATAACATCAGGCAAACATTCTCTACTAGTATAGTTGCTGTCACTCCTTTTAAGTGCTGGAGGACTCAAAGTGCAAGGGGAGTAAAAACCATAAACTCGCACAGAATTCCTTCCCAGAGCAAAAGATCTTCACCCCTAAATGCCTGCATTATTGCAAAAAAACTTGTTCCAAGATGCACGTTTTTTTATTGTTATTGGCACAAAAAACCTAATGGTTTGCCTCTTAATTGTAATATTTCCAAAGAAACCTCTTGTACTGCAGGATGTTCAGAAAGTTCTCATTCAAAATGTGTCAGCTCCACAGTGAGAAGTACCATTAATGGGATTTCCATTTTGGTAAATTAATTACCTGAATTTTGAAAGCCGGATTTTGCAAGACAAACACAGTAATTCTGTTTCACTAAAGGTTTTTTTCTTTTTAAAAGACATTTGCATAAGTTAAATAAAAAGGCATTTGCATTCATTTAAAGACATTCTGTTGTAAAATCCTGTTTCTTTGCTTTGTTTGTTTGTGTTTTTTTACAGAAAGAAGCTCATTTTTTATTTGTTGTTAAAGAGAGCAAGTCACAGAGTGACAGGATGTGCAGCTTCCACACAAATAATGTCATTTCTGTTTACGAGTTCCATCATTAAAATTTAATGATAGACACTTTGTGGGGGAAAAGAAATGGATAAGACTTTTGTGAGTCCTGTTATAGTGAATAAAATGGCACCTTTGAGGGAGGAACTGTGGAAGCATGAATCAGACCATCAGACAGAAAAGAGATTAGAGATTGTTATCTCCGATCATCTTCTAATTTTTTATAAAAGTGCTCCCAGTGGTCTTTTATTTAGGATTTTGCTGTTTTTATTCTTTTTTATAAGTTGCTTACTGAGACAAAGGTTCTGCAGAAAAGCAGGAGTTCATTTGAAATTTGCCTCTGAGTTGTGGGTGGGACTGTGGGTGTGGAGCAACACCGCCCCCTCTTCTTGTCACCCACATATATAACAAGATTACATTGGTTTAAAGGTATAAAATAAATCAAGAAGTAAATAATCTATTTCTGGCAAACTGCTTTTTCTCTTTCTGTTTCATTTTATTTTTTTACTGTTTTTGTCTTTTTATGTACATGCCATGCAAACGACAAAACATCAAATCATAAGCTTGCTTCTTTCAAGTCAATACCTGAATACATTTCTCTGTCAAATGCCATGCATTAATATTTATAACTTAAAATGCCCTATCAATAATATCAACTTTTTGGATTTTTGTATCGTATCACCAAAACGGTAGTTGAATTCTTTATACATTGATTTGTGGACCATGTATCGAGATGCGTATCGAATTATGTGAGAAGCAAAGAGTCTAGTTTGTACATAACATACAGTTTTTTTAATTAACACTTTTTTTGTTTCAGAATGACAACGATTTGAATAAAGAAATACTCAGAAATTCTATTTTAAGGATAATTTTCTTTACCAGTGCCCTCGACAAGAACAAGTTCAAAACACCATTTTGATTAAGTGGATCTTTAAAGCTCCAACATTTCCTAAAACAAACTTGTTAAAACCTAAAGTGTTATTTTTTTGCAGTGGATTAGAGACATTTTGAACTGATATTTAATGAAACAATCATCTTAAGTAACTAGAAGTGATTGCACTAAAATAACTAAAATTCTATGTATAAAACTTCAAATTTGAATGTAATCTTCATTAAAACAGGTTGTTGTTTGCAAAAAGCATATTTAATAAAATAAACATGATTAAACTGTTTGACATTTAATACTGAGTTAAGCCTCATCACTTTCCAGTCTGACCTATTCAGCCAGTGAAGGATTCACTGCGATGCCTCCTTGCTTTGTGGGGTTCCTGATGGGACTTGGGAGGGTCATCATTTCAGCTGTCTTTTTCCAGTGGGACACAAGAAGTGCCTGAGGGTCCCACTCATGGCAGAGTCAAGCGGCTGCAATGGTTTCAGCTGTGAATTAATGGGCTGTGAGGTGTTTGGAAACGTATCTCCTCCTGCGGGATCCTTCCCTCATCTGCTCACGTCACAAGCATGAAAACCTAAACAGCACCCAAGAAAAGAAAGAAAGAAAAACGTATAAGCTATGCCAGCTTGACTGCAATTTATTTATATATGCGTCTGCTGTGCAGGAGAGGAGTTCTGAAAGGGGAAGCTCAGAGACGAGGCGAGATGCAATGTGATATAAAAGCTGGCATGAGGGAAAAATGTAGTGTAAGAGAGATGACTATTTGGTTAACAAGAAGACAGCATCTGCGAAAAGAAGAAACAGATAAAGAGGGATGGAGACGGTGCTGGAAAGTGGAGGTTTGCAGGCTTCCGGAACAATTGAGATCTGGCGGAACGAGACGACATCCTCTGCTGCCATGACAACTGCCTCTATGTAAGCCATCACTCTGTCCCATGCTCATTCGCCCACACAGCGAAGAGGTACATAAACACACGCGTTCACACATAGACACAGCCCGTAAACACGCCCTCCAACTCCCACGCCTCCAAGCAACTTGCATCCCATCCGCCCACATCCTTTTCATCCATGTCTCCATTCAGCCTTTCTCCAAACCGACTTGAGCCTTTTTAGTTTGACCTGAAAACTAAGATTGAATGTGTGATTTCAAAAAGGGGAAACTCGGACCCCATATTCAGCAGGAACGTAGAGTTCTGTATCTGCGCTGGCGTCTGTGTGCCTCCATCACATCACGGTTGGCACAGATGAGGAGGGCATTCCCAACCAGCCTTTTCCCTGCCAAGACAAAGAGAGCCAGCAAACGCTCTGCAGCAACCCACACACTCACAGACGCACACTGACACATGCTGTGGCCTTGGCCTGAAGATCCATTCCAGGGACAAACACTCTGCAGCAGCAATTAACTTCCCGAGCAGAGAGACTCTTGATATAAAGAGGAAGCAATTAAATCTATACAGATATGAATGGCGCTGACATGTTTTCCACACACTCGTGCCAGAGTAGAAGGGAGATTAAATGAACACATTGGGTGTAATTGTGCGATAACGTGACACAAAAACCTCCCATTGTTTCCACAGATGGCAGTGTGGCTTCATGCACTCAGAACATTGTCCCTTCTTGAGGGGGGGGCACTTTACACCACATGATGGAAACTCAAAACTTTATTGGTACGACTGAGGAGTTCCCCAAAGTGCTGTGGAGCCGTAGATGCTTGTAGAGATTTAGGGAAGTCCGAAAAAATGAACAAATGAATCACTTCCGAATATACTAAACAAAACTTTAACTTTAGTAATTTACTATAATTCCAAAAGATCTTCTTTTAGTGATTTTTTTCCTATTTTTGCAGTGCTAGAGCACCTTCTTCCAGCAGGAACAAGAGCAGCCTGAAGGTGTCAGTAACCCACAAGATCCAGCAGGAGCATCAGTTCCACCTGGCTTTGATGTCGGTGGACCTTCACCAGAAATTGCTGAAGGATAAGATAAGTGGAAACAGCAAATATCAGCACAATAAAACCTGACATTTCTGTGCTTTCACTGACAGCAATAATCTCACCGTGAGGGAGACACGCTCAGATGGGAAGGAAGTCTTCTGATGATCTGTTTGGCGAGATGGAGAAAGCAGACGGCGTTTTAACTGAACGCTAATTTGTCTTTGGACTGCAAGAATCAAACGGCGCTGATGAAAGAGTGAAATCTCTCTGTGACTTCTTTTCTGTGAGAAAATGAAAGCACTTAACTCCATCTGAGCTTTTAGTAAAGATTGAGAGGTGGTCAGGGTCAAACCAACAAAAGAACTGGGTTTCTTTTTCAAAGGTTTTATACATTTGTGTGGAAAAAAAAACGCAAAGCTCTCCTTAGATTTTACAGAATTTACAGACGTGACCATAACATCAAACCAAAGCAGTTTGAACCTCAATTTAAGACACATTGTAATAGTCAAAGTGAAGTTGTTATTATATATATTTTATCCTCTGGACGGAGTCTCGTGTTGGAGGTGCTCTCAGAGGAGCTGCTGCCGATCTTTTTTGGAAATATTCTTATTTTTAAAGGGATAAGTGTTTTAAAAACACTTATTTAGACTTTATATAAATTATCGGGAATATATTTTTAAGAAAGTGGGAAAATGTCAAGTTTTATCGGATATTATTCACAGTTCAAAACGGCTGATAAGAAAACTATGGTGAACGAGCATTCTAGTAGTGCTTGAACGCATCCCTCACAGACGAATTTGTGAGACGGGATAAGAGTCTCACGATATTTTTGTGTGTAACTGATGTGTTGTGTGTAAGTGATTTGTGCGCATTTTTAAAAGATTTTTGTGTGTAATTAGTTTTAAGCTGTTGTAATTTTAATTTGTGCATGTGTAAATTGTATTTTTCATTTTTTAAAATTTTGTAATTTTTTTTTACTCTTGCACAAAACTTATTATATGAGTTACAAATCAAGAATTATGCATGCACAAATCCAAAGTCATGCACAAATCCAGAATTATGCATGCACAAATTAAAAATATGCACGCACAGATCCTAATTTAAGCACAAATCAAGAATTACGCACGCAAATCAGAGTGAGTCTATTTTCTCTCCATAGAACTGACTTGGTGGCCCATAGAGTTGCCGTAAAAACTTCTGAAAGGCCTCCTCCAGGAGGGGGAGATTGAAAAACTGTGTCCAGGCTGTGAGGGGTCTATTGAGACGCTTCCTGACCCAGAATCGGTACAGGTCCTGAACGGAGAGAAGAGTGGAACCAATAATCCTTTCAGCCGACCTGATGGTTCTTTGCAGTCAGTCCCTGTCGTGTCTGGTTGCAAGTCCGAAACTGACGATGATGGATGTGGTCAGGACAGACTGGACGGTTGCAGTTTAGAAGATGGTCAGCAGCTCATAAAGCGGGTTGAACTACTTCAGTTGTCACAAGAAGTACAACCTCGATGTACTGGGTTTACTTTAAAGTCCCGTGGAATGATAGAGCCTTGGAACTTCCATGAGTCTGTGTGTATACATATATATATAGTTTTTTTCATGGAAACACATCAACACAAACATACTCAGATGGTTACCAGTACCAGACTGTCAGACTACCCAACACTTCATATTACATTTTAATGCTCACTGAACTCAAAACTGTTAATTCTTAGAATCTTTAGTTGTTTTGTACTTACGTATGTCACTACCTCTTGTCAACCATTGACTGTATCTAGGAAAAGGAGTAAGTGTGAAAAGGTTTGACTTTTGGCTACAACCAAATTAAGTCAATTCAGGCACCATTTTTTTCACAATATGGATGTCGCCACAATGGAGCTAAGAATAGTAAGGAGGTTTTTGTTTGAGTTGTTCTGAGTCGTCGTTTCGATGGAAACCACTCTCTTCAATCAGGAGTAAGCTTGTTAGAGTCCACACCACTACCGCTTGAAAGCGGGCCGCACAAAATCTGTTAAATGTTTCAAACGTTCCAACAGGAAATGCATACGGTACTTATATCGATATAGATCTGATTGGTCATTTGATAACTTGATAACTAGAGCTGGGTGGATCGATAAACAAAATATAGATAGTATTGATCTCAAGTTGGTATTGGATCAATACCAGCCTGCAGATATTGATATTTTCTCTCTTGTTTGACACTTAACAAACCATTAAATGTGTTTTTGAGTTAGGTTGAACCTTGACCAAACAGGGACTTGGATTTGGTAGTGACATTTGGATGATGTCTCTTAACTCATGGAAATGCCAACTGTTTGAAAATTGATCATGAAGGAGAGATTATCAATTGTGTCTCGTCCCTGACCGGAATCATATGACACCAAGACTTTCATTTATTGGAATAGAGCTGTGAAAGAAAAAAGTCTAGAGCGAGATTCACGAGATTTGCACTGATTTGACATTTCACCCCAAGCCTCTTCCCACTGTAGGTGCTGAACATAACTAGTAGCGGATACTGTCGGGTGGCAACAGTCAAGTGTGAACACCATTTGCTAAAAGCGCGTTTAACAACTCACGTTCAGCACGTTCTTTAACATTCCTGGTGAGTACGTCGCTTCAGGCTTAAAGTGTGTTCATAAAACTTGGCACCACACTTTAAAAGAGGACAAATGGATTTCTATCAGAGTAAAAAAGTTGTGTTAGTGTTGTAGTCCTCTCAGCACAGTCAGATAATGTGTGTTTGATCAATAATGAATGGAAGTGTGCTTGTGTCCCCCTCCACCTGTTGACCCTCTGCTGCTGTGATGGTGCACTCCGCTCCTTCAGTTCGGTTGATTGTCACAGAAGACTCAGCATCCTCACGTCCAACTGTTCAATGCCCCCACATGTGTCTGACAGGCCGTCCGTCATATTTTAGTGCCCCACGCCACTCGCCTGTCAGATTCTGAGTGGGACGTCTTTGTAAATCTTACCAGAACGCCGGGTCGGAGCTTGTGTGTGGCCCAGCAGAGCAGCAAACACAGAGGCAGTAAAGCAACCTGACACATTGACTCACACACACACTCGTATTGATCAACGCTGGAGACATAGCTGCTATTTTCATTCATCCTGAGTGTCTCCTGGCTCTGACTATTGATTGTCTTTTACTGTGTCTTTAATTCAGAGCCAGAGAAAGCCTGCCGCTGCCTCCACTTCCAGGACCTCTCTTAGCGTTTATCGACCACGCTGGAGCTCTGCCTCTGACCTGAATGAGCGTATTTTCTCTCTGACTGCTTCACGGCAACAGTTGTAATATTTTAATATTTACACCTTCACAGCCCTGCTCCAGGATAAATGCCCCTATCTCCTGAAGAGATATTCCACCTGACAAAACCTGACGGAGCCTTTACCCTCCAGATGAGGATGTGTCACAAGACTTCTCACCTTTCGAGCTGCAGCTGAAGGTTTTTCCCATCACTGCGGTACAGCTATTAAAGCTGAGGCTGTGTGTGTTAAGAAATATGCACATAAAATAAAAACAAATGGAGGGAAACAACGTCAGCCCTACATCACCTCATAACAAACATATCTCACTCTGGTTTCACTCTTCCTTTTTATTTATTTTTTTCTTTCTTTTTCTTCATAACATGACAGGAAATCAAGGAGAACTGCACGGACAGGGCCAGCGAGGACATGCAAACTAAAATCAACACTCTAATGGAGGTGTGTTGCCTTAGAGATGGGCAGAAAGTGGAAGATAAATCTGCAAGAAGTCTTCTGATCATCAGTGTTTGTGTGTGTTTGAGGTGTCTGCGTGGGCGCTCACAGAGCAGCGCTATGCTCCTGAGTCAGATGACAGCAGAGGAAAATCCCCACATCTATACCCCTGCCTTTTGTCCATCCAGAAATGGTCACTTCAAGGCTAAAAAAAAAAGAAAATAAGAATCAAATTGGGTTGGAAGGAATTAGTCAGTGACATGATGCTCTCTCACTGAGCCGAGCTAAACCTGCGGGATTTTGTCTTTGGAAAAAGTAGCATTTTGTCAGCACTTGAGGATAATTGGAGTGTGTTTTATAGTGTGTGTATTATAGTTTTGGCTCCTCTCAAAGCCTGGTTTACCTTCTTTCAGTGAAAAAAGCGTGGAATTGTTTGATGATGTGTGTCTGAATGAATGCACAGTGAAATTGCACTGCATGGTCGGCAGGTAGACAGGTAATGATAGGGAGCCCTGTGGATCTGGTTTGAAGAAGCAAAAAACTCAAATCAGAACGCATTTATATCGGTTAAAATTGTAGTATTTGTTTTACTATTTTCCACATTTAGTTTTGATTCAGTTAAGTCTAATTGTACTGCATTTAAACAATCCCTCCATGTTTTTATCCCGCTGAATCCCTTTAGGGGTTGCTGTAGGGCAAAGACGATGCACAAACCACAGGTCGCCAGACCATTAAATACTCTTTCAAATAAGTTTGAATGGATGAGGCTCAGTGATCAACACTACACTGTTTCTTTGCTTTTCAGAAGGAATTTGGTAATTTTATTTGCGTTCCAAATAATGTCAAGAACTAATCAATAAATAGCATCTGTGTTGTGGTTTAAGATGCATTAAATTCTTCAAGCAGCCTCACATAATCGTCCGATCAACCACATGGAGAATAAGGTTTCAAGCAGATTAAAATCAGATTGCATGGCAGGTTCTTCATTTATTCTGGTTGAAAATGTCAGATTTTAATAGATAATGCTCAAATTGGTGAAACAAAATGAAGCATTTAAATAGATATCTGAAAATGTTCTTTTCTATTATGGCCAAATTTGAATGAAAAATGATTTTTGGACTTCTTTAAATAAAAATGACACTTTTACATTATTTTGGAAAATGTTTGCATTAGTAAAACAATTTTAGCATCCAGAGATTTTTCTGTTTTTCACAAAAATTGTGGTTTGATGATGGGAGTCTAAGAATAAAATTGAGCGAATACAACATATTCTGATGTGCTTCAATCTGGAATCTGGAATCCGAGCCCAAAAAATCCTGTGATTCTGTTTTTTGGAATAACCCAACCATTTACATGTGCAGGTGGTCAGATGAGCTCTTTCTTGTAATGTTGCTGAACCTAAAACAGGCTCCCCAGATCATGACACTACCCCCACAGGCATCAGACATGGCACATCCACCTCTCTTCTACCCCTGATGTTCTAATCCCTCTGGAGTCATCAGACCACATGACCTTCTCGTCTTAACATCTGAATGGGCTCTTCATGAAGTCTATCTGATAAATGTGTATGTAACACTCACATGGTTTGGTAAATGTATTTTTTTTTTTTTTTTTTTGCATGTTCACATTTTGTAGCTGCAATTATTTAGCACCCAAAAATGTTTTAATCAAAAATTAATAGATACATTTAAAAAAAATGGAAAATAAATTTGACCCAGTGAGTTCTCTAGGTTTGAGGGTGCACAATCATCCATTTTGGTTCTTGACTTTCTTTTGCAATGTACACATACAAATTATCATCCTTTCACCTGTTTTGCACAAATAGGGTTTTACTATTTTAATTTTTTTCAACAAATATTTTTACTAAGCGTCGGAGGACTCTGAAGATCTATGTAGATGAAATTTTTTTCTAACATGTCTTAAAGGGAGTAGATGGGTCCCAACTGTCCTTCCTGTTTTTAAAAACTTCATTCTACAGTTCTTGTGTTTTAAGATTTTTTTAGGCTCAACTTAATAAGATTAGTATGTGTTCCACAACCATATGACGCATCTTTCAACACTGTTATTTAAGAAACAAGAAGATGTGGTGAGTTTTTGTTAAATAACCTGTTGCCACCTGACACATAATAACCCATGCAGTCATTATTCTGTGGTGGGATCTTTTTGGATGAGGAGAGTACGGTGGCAGCAGCAGTGTTGCCTGGTTACACCCATCAGCGCCATGAAGCTCGCTCATAGCGTGACACCCCCCTTAATGCTGTGCAGGCAGTTCGTGAGGGACACTGCGACAGCTCACTGCTACAAAAAGGAATGAACAAAAATGTTTGCATATAGCATTGTAAAGAGAGTTCAGTTCATCTGTCTGCTTGTGATCATTGACTGTGATCACAAGCAATGATCACAGTCAATGATCACAAGCAGACAGATGAGATCATCTGTCTGCTTGTGATCATTGACTGTGAAAGAGAACTGGACAGAGTGACTCCTCCCTCCTGGGGGAGCAGTGATCAGAGTCATGTCTGAGCTCCAAGAAGCCAAAATATAGACTTCTATTGAGAAAACATCTATCACTTGATCATTATATTTGTCAGAATAACCATTCTTGTTCAACATACTCTTAATAATCCTATTTTTTTAAATATATTTTCTCTTTAGTGCAAGTTATTCAAGTTATAAACTGACCAATCCACCTTTTAGTAAAAGTAGGTGTTGCTTGTTGGTCCCCGTGTCCAATGGTCAACACATTTGACAGATTTCTTGTAGCCTGCTTTCAAGTGGTAGAAGTTTAAACTTTCAACAAGCTCACTTCTGATTGAGTGGTTGCCATAGAAACTCAGAACATCTCAAACCAATCACTGCTTACTGACATCATCTGGCTCCAACATGGCGGCATCTGTACTGGTAAAAAAAATGGCAACCGAAATGACTTCGTTTCATCAGAGTCAAAAGTAAATCATTTTCTGTGGATGACGTCAATGCCCGTCATCCACAATCACCATAAGCTTTATAAAAATTTATTTCCATTGTTTCTGAGATAAAAACATCAACAAAGTGACTTTAAAAGACAAATGACAGCTGAAGAAAAGAGCTTTTAATCATATGAACATCTTTCAAACATCTTTGGTCCATCAGTCTGTTGTAGATCATTGTTTGCATGTTTTTTATCAACTATTTCACAGTGGAATTCAAGCTGAGTACAAAACCACTAGAGTAGTGTTTTTCCGCACAATAAGGCACATTTTACAGCCTTAATTTTATTTAAAAAACAATAATGTATCTTATAATTTGGAGCACCTTAAATATGGGTTATATTGGTTATTGAGCTTTAAGCAATTTAGAGGTACACTGCGCCCTAACATAACTTTGGCCTGTTTTTTGTTTGAGTTACACAAACAAGGTCACATGTAATTGTAAATACGCTAACACAGCTAACATGTAGCAATTTCAGAATGGGTTTTTTTTGTATACGTTGCTAACAAAGTTGTGAGTTAGTGTAGTCACAGTAGCGCTTGTTATAGTGGCATCACTCGCATCACTCTTTTTGTGTTGCAAACAACGTTGGGAGTTACAGGTATTGCGCTAATGTAGCTAACACTTCTAGAATAGCTAACATGTAGTTTTAAAAACAAGTTCTGGATTTACTGTGAATGGAGTCCATGAAGTCTGACTATTGGACTTATATCTTATCCCTCGCTTACTGCACTGTATATATGGATTAACTCTGATCAGTGCATCTTACAATCCGATGTGTCCTATAGTGCGGAAAATAGAGTTATTAAAAGACAATAGTTGCTCTAATGCAGCTTTCATTAATACACATTCATTCAAGTTTATCATAAAAATTTAAATATCTTATCAGTGTAATGAGTTCAATCCTACCTCATTAATAAAAAGACAACATGCACTTTCAAGTGCACTAATAAATATGTAATAAAGGTATCTGTTAAAGACATTAAATATCATGCATGCCCCATGTTGGAAAAGGCACTTTAATAACATACATATTATGTGCTATATTGGTGTAGCAAAAATTAAATCAAACAATAAATGGTGTCTTCTGAAAAATGATAGAGGGTTTCTTAGTTCTTAATTTAGGCCAAATTTATTGTCAGCAACAAAAAAATTAGAATCTTATGAAGAGTGCTGTAGATGTGGGAATCACTTATGGCATGTATAAGTGGTATTCTTTCTCTCTTTGTGCATGTGTTAACGGCGTCACCGTGGCAACCAAAGTGGCACTGTCGAAGCTTGCATCCGAGGACGAGGAGGGTGGTGGGGGGTGACCTTGGCTTTGACAAGTGCACACAGCTGCATCCATCTCCCTCTTTCTGTCTCCATCTATCCATTCCTTCAGCCAGCAGCCTCTTACCCCCCCCCCCCCCACACACACACACACACACACACACACCCACTGCTGCCTCAGGCTGCTGGACAGGAAGAGAACTGGAGTTGATGCCGTCCTCCTCAAAAAACGTGAAAAAAGGCTTCTTCCACTTACTCCCACACAAGCTTGACTTTGTGTGAAATGAGATACAAAAAAAAAAAGGTGTCCAACTGTCAGGAAGGAGGGTTACTGGGATCGGAAGCAGGAGGAGCAAGTCCCGCCTTTGTCCTTCTCCAACTGAGGGGTGATGGTGTCGGGGACCTCTGACTGGAGCATGTCGTTCTCACTGGAAATAATGTGCTTCACCAAGCAGTTCGCTGCCTCATCAATGTTGATGTTCTCCTGAAAACAAGACCAAGAGGAGTAGATGAAAAACAATTGTATTTTGTCACATTCATGTGATGTATGGCAAGAATATGGATATATTTAGTAAAATGTCAAAATAGAGAAAAAATTCTAATTCAGTTTAATAGAATTCAATTAAATGATTCTATTTAGACAAATTGAATTAAAATTATGTAACTTTGTTTATTTTAATTTCAAAAGAGAAAAACAGAAATATAGGTGTTACGGTGTAACTTTGTCCATCTTTAAAGGTACAACAGTTAAATATAAGTTTCTTCAACTTTAACCCTTATATCTGTGTCATATTAGATACACACATTTCTAAGACCCCTAATTCACCAGATGATCCAAACTTTCCTTAAAAACACACAACTGTCTGTTTTCTGCCCTGTAGTTCATTATCATTCCACTAGGGGCAGTAAAAGTTTTTTTTCTGCTCATTTCAAAAGGAAGCCTCAAAACACTATTGACTGGAAATTTTAAACAAATTTAATAAACTTTATGAGGAGAATTTGATTTTAATGTCAGTTTACAAGGTTGAAGTTCAAAATTTTAAATAGAATATCAAAAAAGTAGATGTTTATGAATGTTCATTAAACACAGAAAACTTAGTCATATGATGAATATTTTCAGTTTTTTAAATTGTTGGTATCAAACTGGTGCTGAACATCACATGTGGAACTTTGCTGTGTAAACAGCTGGAGCCACCCCAAGTGTAAATAATAAGCATTCCCCCCCTGCTCTAATTTCAGATTCAGAATCAAATATTTGACTCTATCAAACCTCAAAGACATCAGAAAGCGCATCCGTGAGTCCGTACTCAAATGCATGCAGAACAGGTTCAGTGCTGATCCAGATAAGAAGTTGAAGTAACTCTTCTGACAGGTAAAAGTACTTAAATTACCACAGCAGTCACAAAAAGATCTCACTTCAGAGAAAAGCTGACTATTACTCTTGTACAAACATCATTCGGTCTGCAATGTTAGTTTATGATCAAATCTATGCAACAGCTACACTTATACGGTATTAAAAAAAATCTACCTGTGGTTTTCCCACACCTTGTTAACCTGTGCATAGTTTAAAAACTCCAGTACCAACTAATTTCCAGTTCATTGGCTGAATCCTCCTCCAACAACGCAAACATTCACAGTGTTATTCACAGGATTCTGTGCGAGTTGCTCCTCTTCTCTTTTAGTTTTAGATGTATTAATAATCACGATGAGAAGCTTCTCAAAGTTCAACTCCAATCATCTCTTGATCTTATGTAAAAGTGTTTTTTTTTTATTTTTTTTATTATGATTATGCCGTTTTAGGTGAATAAACTGCTGCCTTCAAGGATATCGTTTTTGCAGAGCTGCAGTAAATCATTACGAATTCACTTGTGGGTGGAACTATGGGCATGGAGTAAGCCTCCCCTGACTTCCCATGATCCCTTTGTTTACGCACACTTCAGCTAGCTTACAACCCATTACAACCCCAACCTAGCATTACCGGTGCAACAAAAATGGCGAGCAATATCGCAGCTACCCAGCCGCACAGTTTTGAGCCAGATGCCAGCTTGGATCAAGAAAGTCAAGGCATACGTATGAGTGGAAGTGTTATTGATTGTAGCACAACGACACAGCTACAGACTGGCATGTTATCATCTGCTCCTGATTCCCAGTGAATGTAACAAAAAACAAATACTCAGAAATGTAATTTTGAGCTTAATTTTCTTGATATGTATCCTCTATCAATAGAAAAATGTTACAAGAATATGTTAAAAACACCCAAAACAGCATTTTTATCTTTAAACTGTGAGTATGATCAAAAAAAAAGGAAAAAAAAGGGAGAAAAAACAAAATCGAGTCTAAAGGAAGCAGGAGGTGAACTCAGGTTTCCTAAATGAGTGTCTCGGGTGTTAAAGTCTATTTTCCTCCCTTCCCACCCACTCGTGAGATTCCTGGCTGCCACATGCGGGCCTTGAGCAGAGTGTTGGAGTGTAACCCACAGCGCACTGATCAGACACTTAGCAGTGCATTCCTTTCCACAAATTACACTCAAACAAATCGATTGCCGAGTAAATTAACAGAGTTCTCTCCGTATGATTTAATACTTTGTAAAGTTGGATTTAAAAAAAGGGCTTTTTGCAGCAAATCCAAATGCAGGAAACCTTAAAGTTGCAGAAGGAAAAAAGAGAAAATATTTTAAGAGGAGGCATATATCTAATTTTCTGGATATGATTTAAAAGGTCTTCAATTTAAACTGGTGAAATATCCGCTTGACTCAGTGAATGTAATCAGAGTACTCATCCATGCCTGTCTGGACCTCGTGCATGAGCAGTGTGTGTGTTTGTATCCCAGCATGTGACCAGCAGATGCTAGGGAATGCTGATCTTGTTGCACATTATAATGCAGAATCAATTCATTTTCAGAAAGGTTTCTCAGCTGACGTGACCGTGGAGCGATGGCGCCAGATCTGCTCAGATTCCTGGTGGAATGTGAACAAGCCTCTGAACTTAGTAAAGCCAGGGTCTGACTTTAAAAGACATAAAAACACACATTCTTGAGCAGACAGCATCAAAAGATTGATTTCTTGTAGGAAATGTAATCAAAAAGGATTCAAAATATGAAACAAATCCTTTCTGACTCGAGCAGCAAGTGGAAGAGAAGCTCTGATTTATTCCCTCCACATTCCTGGATATCTTGTCTGGATGACAGAGCACCTGATGTGCAGCTGACCTGGAAAAACAGAGGGAACGTCTGCTGAGTCTCTGCATGAAAGCGGCAGAGCGCTGTGACTGAATTTTCATTCATATGCAAATGCAGAGGCTGTGAAGTCTGCTCACTTGAAGAATACTTCTCATCCTGTAGTGGCATCCTGGCAGAATAATCGGCTGCTGAGTCAGAGAGTCAAGGATGCCAGCTGCCTCTCAAGGACATGTGAGCAGAGCGTGCCGGCTGACACGCCAGCGTGGACCACCACTGAAATGTCGTCTTTCTGGATGTGTGTGGGCTGCCTCACCTTGGCAGATGTCTCGAACCATCCCACGAAGCCGTTCTCCTGGCAGAACTGGTCCATCTTTATTCCGTTATTGGTCAATACATCCCGACCTTGGTCACATTTGTTAGCCAGTAGCACCGTGGCTACATGTTTCCCGTTGGCAAGAGTCACTTTGGAATCCAAGTCCTCCTTCCACTTGGTGACAGCTTCAAAGGAGGCGGGCCGCGTCACATCGAACACGATGAACGCCCCCATGGCTTCACGGTAATACACGCGGGTCATGTTGCCGAACCGCTCCTGACCTGGAAAACACACACAGACACGTAGAAAGGAACACATCAGGAGTTTGTTTCAGATGCACCAAGAAAAACAAATAGTTTCCATTTTGACGGATGTTATTTACAGAGTGGCCTTTACAGGAAAAATCACATGTTACTAATGAGTCATGTGTTTTACTCATGTCCTCACACTCCTGTCAGCCACACTGGCAAGTATTCTGTGTAACTCGACACATTCAGACACATTTGTATTCAGGTTCTTCCTGTTGAAAATCAGCAGGGAGAGACAGATTAGACGGATTGAGGCACGACAAACCCACAACAAACGCATCTTTTGCTCATTTTTCTGCCAGAATTCATCAAGGGGAAATTAATTTGATAAGCCCCGATGACGAACTACAGCCAAACAAATGTTCTCCTCCACAAACCGAACCAAAACACAAACAGCCCTGGAGGGATGTTTACTTAAAGGCATGAAGTCACGTTCCGGGCTCACCAAAAACAACTCCTCTGAGCAGGTGGGAAGGGTCGGCAGCAACAGCTGGCAGAAAGACAGCTCCGCTCAAGAACAAAAGGGTCAGATTCTCCTACAAACTTAGTCTCTTTTCCAACATTAAAAGTCTTTTAAAAAAGGTGACCCCGTCCAGGTCTAAAAAAGAATGTGAAGTTGCATGAACATGTATGGACTTCAAAAATCTTTCTTATGGCACTCTTAAATTAATATTTCACCCCCGCCACATACTCAAAAGCTTGCCAAAATTTATAGACATCTAGTACCCAATGAAAATGAATTTTTGGCAAAGCGAACAACCATCCTCTAAATTTATGACATCCTGGCAGGCGAGAAAGTCAAAAAAATATACTGGCCCAAAATCTCTTGTAGGGTTCAAAATTTTTGCCTAAATCTACAAACAAGACAGAAACCTGTGCAAAGGATATCCGAGGAAAGTTTTGAGATTATTATTGGATGGCCACAAGATCTACGACTTGGCGGCCATTTTGTGGCAAAGTGCGAAATGTAGAATTTTTACATTTTTGTGAAACAATAAAAAAATTTGTTTGAAGGATCGTCACGAAATTTCATACACCAACTATATTTCTGTCTGTTATAAAATCATTTCCAGCACTCCTTTAATTATGACTATGCAGTTTTTAGCCAAAATTAAAAAAAAAAAAAAAAACAAAACTTGTTTTTTAAGATATATTTTCCGCAACTCATTTGAAATGCCACTCTGGTGTATGGGTGGGACTGTTGGCACAGAAAGTAGTTGCGCTCACATCCCATCAAGCCTTTGTTTACACTCTCTTACGCTAATTTACAGCTTCTCACAACCTCAAGCTAACATTAGCTTAGCAAAACAACAGTGCACAATATTGGAGCTATCCAGCCGAACAGTTATAAACCAGATACCAGCTCAGACAAGGAAAATTAAGGCGCAAAGTGGATGCTTCAAAATTGGAGTGGGAAAGGACGGCTTTGGCCCGCCCATTTCAGAAGCTTTGTCATTCATCTCAACTTTTTTCAAGCATCTGCTTCTGATTTGAATTAAGAAATACTCAGAAACACAATTTTAATTGTAAATTCCTTTATATGGATTTAAAATTTAAAGTTTATAGATTTTGAATTATGTTCGCATGGTGGCATCACAAAAGTGACGTTTCCTTGTTGCTCGTACATTTTTTATCAGTAAATTCTGAACATCTAATGCTTGAATCTTGGCTTGAACTGAACAAAATAATATAAAATATGATATGAACACTTTAGGCCTGCGGGTGGGGTTGGCCAAAATTCTCTGCTGTCAAAGAAATCCAAAAATGTACTTTACCGATCCTGTTAAAAGTGGCATAGATCTGTTTGCTACTCCCAGGTGACCAAAAACCTAAATGGATGCTATGGAGGTGAAACTAACAGAAAAGCCGCCATTTTGAAAAAAGTTATTTTACATGATTTTGTCAGGTGAAACTCTTGTCGTAATTGAAGTAAGAATGATGTTCCAAATGTACAAAACACCAAAAATTTCCCCACAGCTGCATTAAAACTATAGTTTTATATTAGATAGTATGAAAAGTCAATGACAAGTTTTAAGAAAATGGAGAGAATAGAAAAACAAATGTGGGAAAAAAGATTTAAAAATTTAAATGCTTAAAGCTTTAACAGTCAAGGCACAAATCAACAAAAATGTTTATTCTTATGAACAAACTTGTGAATCAGGCAAATTGCTTTTATATATATATATATATATATATATATATAAATATATATATATATAAATATTCAGGAATTTAAATCTAACTTCTCATTTATCCCCCAATTTAGAAAAGTGTAAACATTCATTTGATTACGTCAGAATTTTTCGTTTACATATTTTTAAAAGGTTTTTTCCCACTAAAGTAAGACTGTTTTACAAACTATGGACAATAAAAAAGTTTACTCTAACCCCACAGCTAAACGCTCTTAGCTTGTCTCTGGCCTCACCATTGAGTTTGCCGATCACAATGACGTCACTGACCTCACTAACTCGTTATTAGTATAGTTTTAGAATTTAGAATGTGATGTAAAATGTTATTAGCTTTGAAATTTTGGTTTACAGCAAATATTGTAAGTTATGGCACATAATTGTGGTAACCTGGAATATAGCCCTGAAACATTGAATGATGTTAAGTAGAGGTTTGCCTGTTTTTTTAAATACATTATTCACATTTTGACCTTGTCTTTGCTTTGTTTCTGTATTTAAAAATTTTAATTATATTTCTGCACATTTACATCTAAAACAAAAAGCGTTTGAGCTTAATTCTTTTGATTTTTTTATTCCCTTTTGCCTTTTTTGTTTAAAAAAAAGAAAACTAGCTTTAGCTGTAGCTTTATATCAGAGGCATGAACATTTATATTCCTTTTTTAAAAAAAAAAAAAAACATTGTGCCACCCTAATAAAATGACAGATAAAATACTAAATTCTTTTTTAGAGGTTTTTTCTCAAAGAAAGAATACAGACAAAACTGAGAATTGCTGCAAAATATTGACAGAAAAAAAATACTGAAATAAAAACAGAGATGCCTTTTTTCTGTAGGGGATTAGGGTCAGGTAAGGACTTCTAACAGTGTGAGTTTAGTAAGAACTGAACTCAGGGGAAAATACACCTGAGACATAAAACTCAGCAGTAGCTGAAAGATAAAATGTTGCCCTGCAACTCTGCATTGAGTTTTTTGTCCTATTTCAGATTGGAAATATTGCGTAATATATTGAAGAATTTCTGTGAAAAAAGAAGGATGGGGTTGACCTACGAAGATGGATATCAAAAGTTTCCAGAAAAAAAGGGTTTAAAAGGTAAACTACAAGAGCAAATTGTAAATTGGTTAAAAAAATTTTTTAAAAGAAACGTTATAAAAAAAAGTCCCCAGACTATTGAGGGTTAAGAAAATTTGGAGTGAAGATTGCAATTTCACAAAAATTTTATAAAAAAAAAAAACCTTTAGAGTGAGAGCTGAAACGTGACCCCAAAGCCTCCAACTATGAGGGCTCAAGGACTGAGGAAGCTAAAGTGCTCCCCTCCCACATCCTCCACGATCAGTGTAAATTCATGAGGCTGAATCGGACACGAAACCAACAAAACGAGCTCTGGACTCGTTCCATGTGAGCTGAAGGCCTGATGAACAACTCACCCTGTGAGCCCAGATCTCAAAACACACCAAAATAGAAAGCTGTTTATCCTGAGAAAAGCTCCAAAACATACTGGTGATTTACTAGATTTGTGGCAACAAATCACTTCAGAGTATCATTAATCCTCTCAAACTGTGATGTACTGGTTGAAAAATTCTGTCTAAAAGTTTTACTGAAAACAAAAAAATGTGTTTTGACATTGTAAGAAATGAAGAAAAAAAAGAAATGATTTTTTAAAGCTCAACATCTATACAAAATATATTTTTGGTTTAATTCAGATATGTCATGAAATCTTAATGAGCCTTTTTGGAAAAAGTTCAGATCAGAAAAATGGCTGCAAATCTTTCTAATATTTCAACTGCGGGCCGCAGCACAAAGATAGATTTTTATTTCCCCTTTGAAAAACGCTCTTTAGCTTGTAATAAAAGCTTTCTGTGTACAAGGTCCAGGGCCTCAAATCTCCTTCACATGAGTTTGAGACACATGACTGCTTGCACTCGCCGGAGAGAGCACTCAGGAGGGGAGCGAGCAGCAGGTCAGAGGATTCTTCTGAACCTCAGCCGACACTCATGTGACACCAAACTGCTGGAGCCTTCAGGTTTGTCATCTTACCCAACAGCGTCCCAGAGCAACAGAGAGATCATTTCTGATGTCTGAGGTCGCCACGGGGCAAATACAGCAAATCCAGGGGTTTTAGTGGAGAAAATATGTGTCGGTTGGAAGGGGAAAATCTTCAGGTAAAGACTCAAAAGTCGAGCATTACAAGTTGGTACTGTAAACACGTTGTAAAACATAAGAGAGGTCATATGACTGGTCTGTGTTGCCAAACAGCTTTGAAGCAGGAGGTTGTAGCCAATGGCAACACTACAAAAACAATCCCCATAAATATGTTAAAAACTCTTAAAATTTAAAAAATAAAAAGTTTATATTGGCTAAAAAATCTGCCAAGAATTCATATTTTAAGAATACAATTCCAGTTCATAAGACCTGTTTTCTTAAACATTTAACAGTGTTAGTGTTCTTTGATTTACTGTAATTCTTTGATAGTTAGCACAATCATGCCGCTTTTCTCCTTCCGAATCTACTGGAATTATATCAATCGTGTTAACGGTTGAAAAGTTCCAAAATTCTAGACATTTGTGTTTTTAAAAAATGTTTCTTGATCATATAATTATTTTTTCTTAAAAAATAAATGTCTGAAGTTTAATGGAGTCAATAAATAAATAATTTTATGTCTACAATCTATTATTTTAAGGTTGTTTTTTTGCGTGTTTTAACAGGTGTACCAATAAAAATAAGTCATAATGTCAAAGACATGTAAAATCTATCTTTAAACTGTTTTAGATATTTTTATATAATTAAAAAGAATTAGTTATTTAAATGTAAGTAAAAAAATTAAATACTATGTCAATTTTAAAAAAGCTCTGAATATTATTACATTCAAAAATATTAGTTTTATTTAGTTACATTTCAAAGTTGAGTAAACCATCAACTAAAAAATGTAATTTGATGAAAACTAATAATTATAAATATAAAAAAAATAAATGCATCTTAAAGATGAGGCCCTCATATTGTTCCTTGAGTGATGTTTGAAGTGTGAAAGTCGTGCGCTCTTTCTGGAGTTTGTACCTGCGATGTCCCACAGCTGCAGGCGCACCGTCTCCTGCTCCCAGTTGAGGACTTTGAGAGCGAAGTCCACCCCGATGGTGGCTCGGTAGTTGGGGCTGAAGTTGTGGTGCACATACCGCTTGATGATGCTGGTCTTACCCACCCCGAGGTCTCCTATGACCAGGATCTTGTAGAGGCGCTCCTTGTGGTGGTTGTTCTGCATGGCGACCGAGGAGGAGGGCGAGAGCTGCGCATGAATCCACGGTGGAGGAGGAGAGGAGGACGCGGGGGATGAAGACGGAAGGAGGCCGGGAGGACTGGAGGTCTGGGGAGTGAGAGGCAAGAGGAGAGGAGGCAGCTACGCCCTGAGCCACGCGGGGAAAGTGGAGCTCTGGGGTGTGGGTCCTCCTTGTGACCGACCCGCTTCCAGGGAGGGACAGTGTTGCGCAACAGCAGCCTGTGAGGGAGATCCAGAGAGATGGGAGCTGACTGACTGACCCACACAGGAAAAAACTTTAGTCCTCACGGCCTCGTGTAGAGGATTCTGATCTCATTGGACACAAACTGAAGTGTTAGATGAAGGTGTTTATGATCAAGAAGCTACTGGTTCTCAAGGCCGGTTATAGGGATATAGTTATAGTTAGTTAAATGCTGTGACTGCTCCCCAAATGTACAAAAGTAACCCAAAAAAACAAAAACACTGCAAATAGACAAAAGACAAAGACAAGAATCAATCTAAATGCAGCCTCAACAGAACACAAACCAGTTCCAAGCCAAGTTCAATTAAGACTACAGTCACATATCCCAAAACGCCACAACAAAATGCAAGTTTTTTAAGGAAATTCAGCAGGTGGAGTTTTTTTTTTTTTTTTTTTTTTTTTTTTAGAAAAAACAAATTTTTACAACTACTGGACGTTTTTTTTTTTTTTTTTTTTTTTTCGTTACATCCCAGGCACATTTGAAGGTGCCTGTAGTTGAGTGACTGGTGAGTGGCAGGAAGTCAGCAGCCGGATAATTGTCTGTTAAGAGGGCCTCCGAGGTCCCCGAAGTTGTCGCAAGTTCATCTGATTTCAGACTTCCACCATCCGAGAAATTGTACGGTAGTAGTACGGCAAGGGCCAGATGTCAAGTGGGGATCAATCAATCAATCAATCATCGTGGGTCCAAATGGGGAGACGGCCATGATGCTGCAGAAAACTCATCGTTTTGATAGAGACCTGCATATTGATGAATAGCACTCGATGCTAAGAAGAATAGGAAGAAGACAGAACATTGTGCTCTCTTGGGAGTCAAGTTGTCTGAAAATATGTACATTTTTAAGTTGACAAGATTATGATGTGTGCTTAAAAGGTAACCAAACCCTAAATTAATTTTTTTTGTCTGTTAACCTCTGTAAATTGGGCTTTAAAAGTGCTGTCTGTTGGTCATTGCCAAATTTTTGATGAATTGAAATAAACTTATTTAATTCTTGAAAATGTATGCAAAAATCATCTTTGTGCTGTCCCCTACATGTTGAAACATGGTATTGCATTTGAATTTTGTGATTGGTCAAATAATGAAAGTCCCACGTCAGGATCTGCTACCCCAGTAATAATAACTGTCCTGTTCCCCAGCCTGATTTCTCTGACTGGATTTTCAAATTTCGGCTGAGGGTGGAGTCAGCCTCCAACTTCCCTGTTTGATTATCCTTTCATATCGGAGGTGCGGACCAATGGTACTTAATTTTGTCGTTTTTATATCCCCCTGGGCTACTGGGTGGCTGGCGGTCGGTGGCCCTTCATAAGAATGACCATTGTCCGGAGACATTTACCTGTCCTCCAGTCAAAGCTGCTTCAAGACCAGTGCCCGCCTAGCTGTTGCCCGACACATAACGGCATAATCCCTGCCTGACTGACTGCCACCATCTACATTCATGACCACGCCCACAATTTCAAAAAAATCTTAAAGATCGGCCGATGCAGTTTTATTTGTGACGATAGCATAATGCAGAGGATGGTGTCAGGCTGAGAATTCAACAAAAAACTTTATAAAAATATCAAATAGACTAAAGGTCCCAATAAAACTTCCAAGTATAAAAAAATATAAATAGTTCTTCTTTTTTGCTGATCAAATATTAATAACCATTAATAGCACCAGCTAAAACAAAAGTAAAGCCATAGGGGATTCTGTAAAAGAAACATTTACCCACACCACACACAGTTTAATCATTTTTATTACATCAAACTTTAAAAACAATGAGAAATTCAAAACAAAATCATCTCATCCCACGAGATATTCTGCATGAATTTCTCTGAGGACCAAACAGTTGTGGGAGCCGTGATGTCAACACAGGCAGCAGGAGCAAACTCTCCACTCTGCCTTCCTGAGAAAGAAAAAAGGCTCTAATTTGTTCAATGACAATCAAACAGACTCTTCAGTTCCCTTCAAGTGTTGAAGCTTGTTCCAATCTGCTCGGATTTACGTTGGCACAGGCAGTTACATCTTGATTCGACACACAAGTGATTGGTGTAATCAGCAAACATCAAACCAAAGACGGTGATGAAGGCTCCACTTTAGAAGCTAATCCAGAAAAAGATCGGACCGTCGGAAGTCTGTCTGACTGGATTCCCTTTTACGTCATGTAAACTTTTAGTTGTTGGCACTTCTTTTGTTTACCGGCTTCTATGTATGCATTTTTTTTTTTATCATGACTGTAGAGATTCAGCATGTGAAAACAGACAAAGAATAAGAAAAATAAAATAAAACTCTTGATTTTAAAAATTTGGATGAACATAAAATGTGAAATCTACCCCTTTCATGTTAGTTTTTACTCCCTTTGATGGAAAGGCAATCGACCTGATTCTAAAAATCCTCAAGCAGCACATGACTATTTTTGTCAGCTTCTAGAGTTTGGGGATGGGTGTGGCTGCTACAGCGATGCTCTCGATGGAGCACTCGTCACTCCCCCTGCGGATGCGGAAGAAGCCGCTCTCTCCCCAGCTGGTTCCCCAGCTGTTCTTGACAATCCAGTACTTCTGCCCAGTCTTGTGGCAGTGGCCGTAGCCCACCAACAGCACAGCATGGTTGGTCAGCTCGAATGGATTGAAGGGGTCTGCGAGGCCGGTGTGGTGGTAGATGCCCCCGGCATAGTGCATGAAGTCAGGGTAGACCTGTGGACACACACCAAAGCTTTAAAGTCCCATCCGGTTTGTGTGAGCATTTATCCCCATCGGTCTTAGTTGATTTCTGGACTATGAACCATCGTCTGCATGAATACTTGATTCTGATTGGCGGCTGGGTGTGGTTTAAAAAGTGATATTGCACAGCTAAAAAAGAAGCTAGCCCAAATGTTCTTTTTCATCGCACTTGCCAAGTGTTAACCAGAGCAAAAGAAGCTTAAAACACAATATTACAAATAGTATATATACACATTTGTCTCATATCAATTGTTTTTTTCAATTATTAGCATGTCTGAAACAAATAAAAATAAAAAAAACACAGGATGTGACACCTTATTCCACCGTTTATAACAGCAAGACAGTAGAGAGGATGAGGGATTTTAGTTTCCTTTAAACAGTTTGGTGAATGTGATCATTTTGAAGACTAGGATATTGGAGATGAGAAACACAGCAAAAAAATCTAAGAGGGAGGAGATGAGACACGAGGAGGTAACACTGCGGGAAATGAACAATTTAGACTATTGGCTTTGTTTCTTTGAAGCAAACCTGTACTTTATCATTTGGACAAAAACAAGCATTAAGAGGTAAACTTTCCCTCTGAAATTATACTTATATATATTTGTTTAACTTATCACGATGCTCCGCATACTGTATATGTACTTTTCTTCACTGCTGCAGGGCGAGATCAGACCTGTTACCATGACAACCTGTTGCATCACGTATCCAATGGTCTATTTTTTGGGGAAAAAAGTTTTAAATCTTAAAAACAACTAAATTAAAGTACTGGTGCTAAAAATTGATTAAAAGTAATTTATTTAGTAAGTGACCATGGTATTAGCGGGATGATGCCCTTTGAGGAGTGCATTATCAAGAAACAATGATGGACCTGTGCAGGCTTCCGTGTCATGCATTAATTTCTGATAATGCACACCTCGTCAAGCATTATCCTTTACTTATGCAGTTTTTAGCCAAAATCCAATCCAAAAACCTGTGTCGTTTTGTAGAACATAGTTTCTACAGAGTGGTAGTATTTCATTAGAAAATTACTTTTGAGTTTTGGGCAGGGAAACACCTACCCCTAACCCCCTGCCTGTTGGTGAGAGCTCTCTGTTTACACACTCTCCTGTTAGCTCATAGCCCTTTACAGCCGCAATCTAACAGTACTGGTGCAACAAAAATGGAGAGAAATATTTGAGCTAAGCCAGATATCAGATCAGACGAGGAAATGAAAGACGTTCTTGGATCTAGTCGTCTACAAGTGGATGTATCAGAATGGAGTGGAGCAAGGAGCTTTTTGCCTGTCCAGCGAATTTTCTACATCACAATACGATCATTTTCAAACAGCTTTTTTTAACTAAAAAGAAATACTAAAAAATATAATTTAAGCTTTTTTTGTTTTGTTTTTTTTTACGTATCCCCCATCATAAGAAAAATACCATATGAACGTTTATGGCATTGCTTAGTGAAACTGAAAATCCCAAAAATAATGGAGTTGTGAGGATGGATTATAAACAAACCTCAAAGGCGACCGCCATGGGTCCATGGTGGACCAGCTCCTTCATCATGGCCATCTCACTGCAGCCGCCGTAAAATCCCCCCACATACTTGTACTCCGCCGTGTACGCCCGGCCACAGTTTTGAGGAACACCGCATGGAGAATCTTTGGCAGTATATGGAAAGCAGGACTCCTCCACGATGCCGAAATCCTGAGAATACTTCCCGATCAGGTATGGGAACCCTCCATCACATCCTTGGAAATACAACACAAGAACAAAGGTTTTTCCAGGCTGTCCTAACTTTCAATTTCAGGCACAAGATTTAAGATAGAAATGCATCATTAGAAAAAAACACATCGTAATCAAGAGGTATAAGTGGAATTCCAGACTGTTGTTAATGACATAAAGTATGTAGCAACAATAAATTCAGACTTTAGGGATGGACGATCTGAAATCATTTGTTTACCTTGGGAGTATTCGGAGCAGGACACCACTTGTTGAGGACTGAAAACGGGAGCCTGGCTGTTGTTAGTCAGGATTCGAACACGCGCCTCCAGCATTCCCATGGTGGCAAAGGAGTAGCAGCTGCCGCATGACGCTGAAACGTAAAAATCAGACATTCACTGAGAGAAACACAAGTGCAGATCATGAAATTATAAGTCAGATAGAATTCCAAGAAACAACACTCCTAAAGGAGAGTCCAGAGGGGACTTTTTCCAGTTTTTCATCATTTTACAAATCTGCATCTGCTTTCAGATGGATTATACCATATATCTGTCATCTCATGGGATGAAAGTTATAGTGGTTTACCATCTTGTAGCACACATCTGCAAAAGGATTCAATACATAAACTGTTGTCAAACGCAACAGTTGAAGATCTCACAAACACCCAATCATCCCATCAACGGATGGGAATTCAAATAAAAAATTCTATCTTTTATATTTCGGTAAAACTTTGGCACACACTCAGTAATGCAGATCTCTCTCATCTGCGGGTATGCTGAGCTATTGATGACTTTACTTAACACTTCATTTATCAGTTAAGTCTTCACTCTGAACCAATAGCTAAAGTCCCCACTTCTCTTCCCAGTCAATCACAATCAAATGTTGGCCTCTAAATTCATGGATGTTTGTTTATCTGCATTCAAGACGTTTTCCTCAGCTTTCCTCCACTCTGTTCCCCTCCTGACTCTCTGTTTTGTCCTGGTCCAGCCTCAACCTCCATCAGCGTCTAGGCTCTGGGGGTCTTTCATCTTTGGTCAGAGGAGCACCTAAGATATCACTGGTCCAGAGCCAAACCACCAAAGACTACAGAGTTATTTCATGCACAACAACTCATCTACCAAGATACCAAGATCTCTCATTGAAATGAAACCTTGTCTATCTTCAAACAACATGACAATACTCTGGGGATGGCTGTTGCTCTCTGGTTTGATCAAACTTCTGCCACTCGGTTGGTCAAGGAGTCAAAGTTGTTGACAGTTGTTGTCTCTTTAGGAGAAACACTTAACCCCTCAGCTTATAAAATCTTAGATTGTCACCTTAAATAAAAGGAATGGCTAAAAGTTCAACTAATTGGCACCTCAAGGTAGCAGTAAAAAAATTCATTGAAAAACACCAAAGTCGATGATTTTAGCAGAAAATTAAAATACTACTAAAAAAATCACTGAATGTCATTTTGTCTTAGCATTTTGGGTCTTAATTCTTTTCCATTTCTGATTTGTTTTATAATAAAATGTGGGCTCGACTGTGCACAATGAGCATCATCTTTTGTGAGACCCGCCGCATGGATTTACTGTTTCTTCAGTCTCACCGACCTTTGTAAACAGCCACACAACCTGAGAAATCAGCTTGACTCATAACACTGAAGCAACAAAAAAGGCTCCAAATCCCTGCAAAGTGGCTTAGAGAGCTTCTATAGAAAGTCTAATGCTCTCTCCAGATCCTTCAACCCTCCAGCAGCCCTGCCAGACACTCCAAGTGCTCAGCACGCATTATCTCCCTTTATGCACACGCCAGGCTGTTCACAAACACACAGGTGACCAATCATGCCAAGAGGGAAAGAGGCAAGAGTGCTGCTCCGTGTCAAGCCTCCAGTTTCTTAAAATGTTAAGCAACTGTTTTTTTTTTTTTTTTTGGTCTTACAGGCCTCTAAAAAGAGCTGGCATCTTCAGTAACTAAAGGATGTTCAGGTTTACACAGTCGATGCAAGAACATCATTTATAGTCACCTTGGTTTCTCACAGGGCTAACAAAGTTCACACCACCAACGTTTCTCCAGTCCCAGCTCTCAGGCAGAGCTGCAGCCACCTTGGCCAAGTCGGCAGTCACGGGTGCAGGGCGGACGCGCCTGCAGAATAGAAAAACAAGGAATTGTCCTTCATCAACACTCACCTAGAGACACCACAACCTTCAGCGTTTAAGTTTTTGAAGCACGAAACTATGGAGAGAAAACAGACTCACCTCGATTTGTACAAAACTTTAAGATTAACTGATAAGAAATCTTAAAGCATTCTAGCAGCATTTAAATGTGTGTAGTTAGTTTCAAGCTGTTGTAATTTTAAGTTGTGAATATGTAAATTGTATTTTTTGGGTTTTTTTAATTGTTGTACTTTTACACAATGTATTTTATAAGTTACAAATAAAGAATTAAGCACGCACAAATCAAGAGTTACACATGCACAAATCAGGGTGAGAACATTTTCTCTACATCCAAAACTGCTGGTTCAGAGAAAAAGCTCTAATATTTGGATTTCAAAAACCTACTATAAAGATTAAATAATAAAGCAAAAAGCGAAAAAATTATTGTTTTTACAGATGAAATGTATCTATTTTCCCGCACGCAGTTCCTTAAGGAATTATCCGATTCATTCAATTTCTGGGTCACAGTTTTGTTTTTATTTTGTGCATCACCAAACAACAACATAAAACTAAAAATTCTGATTTTTATTTTTATTTACTACACTGCAAAAAAGGCCGGTTAAATTAGTCAACAATTCTCAGCCCATGGGAAGATTTTCTTTAAATAAACAAACAAACAAAAAAAAAACATTCCGAAAACATTGGAGTAACTATTGAAAATGTGAAAAATAAAATTGTAAATTGTGTTTTTCAGTGCATTTTGTTGTTGGGTTTGTCAATCATCTCTTCACTGAGATGCGGTGCGTGCAGCTTGCTAACGTTACATCCATCTTCACTGCAGTTTTTTTTTTCACTCTAATAGTTCACTCATTTTCTATAAAGTTTGGAACTTTGAGGGTATAAACAAGAAAAAAAAGGGTGAAAATATTCATGTCTAGCTGAGAAAAGTGTAGAAAATGTTCAGTGAGGTGTCATGTCCCGGTAGCCCATGAGGTTAAATCCCCGCCCCCACGCAAAAATAGGATTACCTCAGCAGCGAAAACTGAATTGAAACTGAAAACTGTTAACTTTTTCAATACATTTTCAGTATTTCTTTTGAGTTTATATTATTATTTTTTCAAATTTCAAAATTAATTTTTTATTATTAAATATATATTTTTACAATGTTTGCGTTTGAGTTTTAAACTGTTTTAAAATTTGGATTTTTTTTTAATATTTACAATCTGGATTTTCATTTACTTCAGTGGTTAAAATAAGGATCAGGTTTAAAGAGAGACTTGTGGCATCCCTATTAAGGTTCCAATAAAATGTGTCCTCAGTCTAAAACTCCAACTCATCTACAGTAGAACATCTAGTGGAAATGATTTTTTGCCCGTCACCTTTCAAAGGATCAGGCTGGCTGCACGTCTGCTTTGGACAGCAGGAACAATCATTTAGTCTTTGGTACATCTCTGAGCAAACACTCACACGGGGACTCGAGAGGCGGGCCCCCCCGCTCTGTAGTGCAGCTCCTGTAAGGTGTAGGTCTCGTGCTCCGGGTGGGCCGCGGCCCTCCAGGACTTTTGCACGGAGTTGATTAACTGGATGAAGTCCTGGTTGTGTTTGTACGGCTTCTGTAGCAGCCTGGAGGAGGAAAAACAACACAACCGGTCAGGATCATTGATGCAAAAAGGCACAGAAAAAGAAACGCAAACTCTTTACTTGTGTGTATCTGTTGGTAAATGTTTGCAATAGATAAAGTTAACCAAATATATCTCTTTTCAGTTCTAATCAGTCTTCTTACAAAGATACACGCACAGATGTAGGCTGCATCCTTTCAATCAAGAGGAAACTTTCTGCTCAAATCAAACTTGCTTTGAATCTCAGTGTGCTGTGTGTGTGACTGATTTTGATGACTGCATTATCGGAGACATATGACATAAATATAAAGATTCTGTTTCTTCACATGGACCTTCTTTTGACCTTTTGCATCAAAGCAGTTCCAGTTCCAAACTTGGAACCAGTTTTCTTCATTTTAACCACCAAAGCGCCTGATCTGGACCATGAAAACAGCAGCCGCTTTGCTGGTCCAGATCAAAGAACAAACTTCCATCGGGGGGCTGGGGGCGAGGACTGAAGGAGCAGCACCAACTTTAATTAGCATCATGTTTTGAAAAACCGGAGCTGGAGTAGCCTCGACGCTGCAGAGGAACTCGTTATTCGCCTCTTCCAGTGTTTGATTTATGATTTTAGCATTTAAACTTTCTGTGTCTTCATTTACATGCTCG
Organism: Oryzias javanicus; assembly: GCA_003999625.1. NCBI lineage: Eukaryota > Metazoa > Chordata > Actinopteri > Beloniformes > Adrianichthyidae > Oryzias > Oryzias javanicus. The sequence continues at coordinate 13,401,434 of CM012449.1, read as the reverse complement.
GCAGTACGCTTCTCGGGTCAGCAGGTCGCCGTCTTTTGAGTCTGTCATGAAATTATAATGTGCAAACACAAAAGGTGAATTATGATGCATAAACAACAGGAGAGATGCTGTTGCACAAGGCTAATTTCAGGTTGAAAAGACATCACCGTAAATGGGTTTGATTGAAAAAAAAAACTGAGAGAAAACACAGATTTGCAATATTGCATATTTTCAAAACGTGTTTTTAAATTAAATTAAAAAAAAAAAGTCAATTTTAGTTTGATTTCTGCCCCAATGAGGAGTCTCTCTGCTCCCGTTTGGGGCTTTTTCACTCGGTCTACCAGCAAAATGCTTCCAGTTTCTGGGAAATTCTGGAGCTGTCAGGCGTGCACTCTTCTTTTGATGCCTTTTAAATGAGGTTTCGCTCCAGGGACAGACGGAGCCGTGGCAAAATGTTCCGATTCTGCCTTTTGAGTCAGTCCATTGTGTTTTTTTGAGGTCTGTTTCAGATCCTTATCCAAAAGCAAAAGCCCAAAGCACGCTGAAGCCTCCACTACAGAGACATCCAAATTTGATTAAAGCTTTTCACAGTCATGTGATGTCTCACAACAAAAACGACAAAACTGAAAAAAAAAAGAAACAAAGAAATGTCTTTGGTGCTGGGACACTCCTGAGTTTTTTCAAAGCTCTTCCAATAACTGCCACTATTTTGTGGACAGATAAGCTTGAAAGTGGTGGCAGCGTGAAGGCTGTGCTTCTGGTAAACAGAACCTGGAGATAAATCATTATGTTTGATTGAACAGTGGAAGCGCAGCGGGGCAGACAGTGAGCTGCAGTGTTCGGATCCATCTCATTTGTGATGTTGCTTCAGAGCTGAATTCGTGTATTTGCATCTTGGAAAGAAAAATCGAACCAAAACTTCTGAAACCCCCTGCAGTAAACAGTTTCTGTGCAACACCACATGGTAGTTGTCACAATTTAAAAATCTATTTCTCCTGATTTTTCTTCTACCTAAAGAAAAAAAAACTTCAACTGGTTTAAAAATCATATTTGAACACACTTGAGGTACCTAAAAGTTGAATTAACTATTTAAGTCAAAAGGTTAACAACACAAGTCAGATTTATAATTTAAAAAAAAGAAAAGAAAAAGCAATTTCTTGAACACACACTTTGTAATCATTCACAATTTTCCAGAAAACAAAACAAGTTTCACGCCTGGTTCACATCGGATGTGGAAGAGCTACAAAGCAGCGCGGAATGGAGGCCACTTCCATTCGGCGCTCTTGTTAACCTATGGTGTAGTTCGCACCAGACGTGAAGCATCCGCAGCCGGCTCACGCAGTGCAGCGATTGTTTTGGTCTATTTTTTGCGTGAAGTTACGACAAGATACGCGAGAAAATCTGGTCAAATTTTTAAAAATAACCTATTTTTCACAATAAAAAACTGCGATTTACAAATGTCATCATATTTTTGTTTCTAAACAGACTATAGAGATTAAAATAAACACGCAAAAAAACAAACAGACACACATACACACACGGATCAGGGATGGAGGTTATGTGGATACTGCGCGCACACCTGTTCAGTATTCCATGTGAACCAGGCAATGGGATTTGTGAATCTAAGAAGAAATGGCTTTCCTTACATTGAACACCAGGGGGCGTTGTAAATAACTAAGATATAGAAGTTTTACATGTAAAACATCACACTGACCAATCAGGGTCTGTGATGTCATGGAGGATCCAAAATTGGGGCGATTGGCACTAAATGATGTTGGTATTCAAGTAGACACGAGAGACACACGACTCACAGATGTTGCTCTCAGGGGAGTTTTAGTCTAAATTTGAACCCAAAGGCCACAGATCATAATGATGAAGATGGTAGAGCAATCTTTTGACAATACAGACTGAATAGAATCACACAGGAATGTTCTCTACCTCGGCTTTTATCTCCATGCTTAACGACAGAGAAAACATTTGAGTTTTTTTGGAGTCTATGTGTTTGTAAGTCAACAGGAAGTAGTTTTAATTTGAAATGTTGCAGAGTTTATATAGACATTCATGCATAGCAGGAAAGTCCAACTTTGGGCATATAAAGAGTATGTTTCTGCAAGGCTCCACACAAACTAACCGCTATTCGGGAAGTTAGAGGTTAATATGCAAATACGCCAGCCATCTTTGTTCAAAACAGTACATGAAAATCCCAGTTTGGGCAACATAATAGTTTTAATTTGTTTAACTGAGTGTGAATATTCTTATTATGTGTATGTCAGAAGTTATAAATCATACTTCAATATTTATTTTTGAGGCTATTTTGTTGAAAAAATTAAAATAATGCATCTGGTATTGATACAAAAACATATCAAAAATTTTTTTTTTTAATTTATCAATTTTCATGACAAAGGAAATTGTGAGATCAGGGATTAACTGTATTAAAACAAATTGTGGCCAAATCCAAATTAAAAATGAAAATGCCTGTCTGAGTTCCAAATAATTACTGAATATCAAATGTTTTTCATTATTTTTTTCACATTTTATAAATAGACCAGAATAAATTTTAGACGTGTTTTTCAAATAAAGTATTTTTTTTAATTTCATATCCTTTTATCATATTAGTGGCCTTTCTAGTGACTATACCAGTGTTTTTTTATGTACCATATGTTGGGCAAGGCCTTCGAACAAAACAAACTTTTTCACTTAAAAATACCTCCAAACTGCTGACATTTCAAAGCAAGCTCAGATACAAGTTGATCAATCAATTTTGATTGCGTCACATGCCACTATTCAGCCTTATTTTAACTCACTCCCACTGAGGGAAAAAAATTGTTTTTTTGCAATATTCTGCCAAAAATAGTAATTTAGACTTTTTTTTTTTTTTTTTTTTAAAGGAAAGTTGATCCTTTAATGACATATTAGTTTGAGATCTTTTTACTTACAGTTTTAACTTTAAGGAAAAAGTTTGTTCTTAAATTACTAACAAACTTGAAACTGCATGAAAGCTGTAAGATGACCTGGGTATAATTCGACAGCTGTGTTTCGATATTTAACACCTTTAAGTTAATCTTTGAACTAGTTTCGTGGCTGAGAACTCAAAACAAAGTGCAACCCAGTCATTCTAGTGTTTTTACAGTGTTCACGTTATATTATTTCTTTATACCTGATGTTCGGGATGGGCTTGTAGTCTGTCCGGCGTGGCACTGACTTCACCTTCTTCCCCACAAAACAGCCCCAGTTGCGCCCCAGGACGTCATGCACCCACCCTGGCAGGGTCTGGTCACAGTAGCTGGTCACTTCAGAGCCTTTCTGGGAGTACTGAAGACAAGAGGACACAACCTGATTAGAGCTTTTATCTTTATATCAAATTTGATTATTTAGCCACATTAAGATATTTACAAGTCAAAAATGTGGTAGCTGAGACAAATCAAAGGATAGTTCTGTAAAAATGAGGAAGTGGTAGCAGACATGCATAAACCATAAAGCTGACTGTAAAATGAATGTCTGTGACACTTCCTACTATGCCGTGTCATGTGAGCGAAGCAGTAAAAACACATGACCACCAGAGGAACAACGCAGAACGGTGGCTTGGTTTACTGAGGAAAAAGACAGGAAACTGATTGACAAATTGTGACAAGGTCCTTCCACTCTGTCTCCAAAAAGCACCAAAAATATCTTTCTTCTCTTTGACTTGATGGAACTTTTTTTTTTCAACAAATTATTATTTATCTTTTAGTTTTTTTACCTTGAAGAAGGCAAACCACTTGTAGCCTCCAAGGACCACCTCAAAGCCTTGGTTGTAGATGAGGGTGAAGAAGCCGGTGTTCCCCAGATCATCTGTGGCTACAGACAGTTTCTCCAGGGTCACGGTCACAGAGCTCTCACTTGTAGCTGAGGGAACATGTCATAAGTCCAAAAACACCTCACGTTATTACACATTCATCTCCTAATAATAAAAATTCAATAATTTACACGATGACTACATTTGAAATGTTTTCTATTTCTGGGAGGGGAAAAAGCAGGCTGGTCATATAACTGGGATTTGAACAGTTCATTACTCGTTTTATTTTTTAATTTTGTATTACCTTGAACAGAGCAGTTGATGTTCTGGTCGTGTCCCCCCTTGGACACCTGGAACACCCAGGTTCCCAGCAGGTCTTCATAGGTGCAGTTAGCTGGTGTGTCACCCCAGGCCCCCACAAGCAGAAGCAGGAACACACAAACTCCACCAAGCTTCATCCTTTTACCAAAGCTAATGTGTCTGTCTAACACCACAAAAACTCTAGTAAAAGTCCTTCAACCTGAAAGCTTCAGCTCCTCCTGCACTGCTGCCTCGTTTTCAGACAGCTTTAACTGCAAACTGACAGCACTCTGTTGGAGTTATCACAACAAGATAAGTCACTCAAGACCTCCTTAAAACTGAGCATGCGCAAGATTTGCTGCTCGGACAATAAACTAGCTAACACGTATAGCAGACGTAGGAATGTATATTGTGATGAAAAAATAAACCCTACTTTAAAATGATAAGTTTAAAAGATAAATAACTTAAACCTAATGAGTGAGGCAAGTTTTTCATCCAGCATTTCATAACACATAAACGAAACAGGAACAGAGCAGAGCTCGCGCTCTTGTTCCCTGTTGTTCTTTGTTGCTCCTTATGTACTTTCGTTTTCCTCGTCATGTGACCCACCACCATGTGAGCATGCGCGTGGGAAGTTCCCGGTTAATGAGTGTTCGAGCATAAATTAAATCAAGTTTTCACTTTAATCATTGTAAACAAAGACTAATCAGTGCTATGTTTGTACTTAATATATTTATTTCAAGCATATTAAATAGTTATTATGATGAAATTAAACTCCAAAAGTATTTTTAAGTCATGATGATGATTAAAAGGAGATAGGGACTGGAAATTTATCTAGACTTAGGGTTATTATAGTTTTTGAAATATCATGCAAACCTTTATGTACACATTTACATCAATAGTGGTAATTGTTGTTATTTTATTATAATTATTTTTATATTTCCTATGACTGGTTCCACATTCATACATCAATATTAATATTTACAAAAACAATTTTTTTCCCCCCACAAATATCACCCATATTATACCGTTGTCATTATTATCATAAATGTTACCTCAATTAATCTTACTAATTCATTGTTTTATTTTAAGCAAAAAAAAGAAAGAAAGAAAAGCTTCTGAAGATGATTTTTTAAGGCCTATTTTTAAAATTTGGCTTATGTTTTGACATTTTTCTCTTGTTTATGTGATAGAAAAGCCTTGAAATATGGTTTCACTCTTTAATAATTCAAAATGTAGAACACACACAAACATTCATACACGCACGCACGGCATAATTTGTGTTGGTAACCATATGCCACCCATTGACTGCATACGCTAACAGGACCGAGTAAGCGTGACATCACTCATAAGAGTGGCTTACTTCTGGCTCTGTGAATGAAGTTAATTCAGTTGCCATTTTTTGTGATCTGGTCTTCTCCAGACATCGTCAACAAGTAGTGATTGGTCTGAGTCAGTTTTGAGTCAACATTTCTTTGACAACCACTCTCAAGAGTCAATCAGAACTGAGATTGTTGGAAGGCCACACCCCTGCCACTTGAAAGCGACAATACAAAATCGGTCAAACTTTTCCAACGTTTGACATGAGGCCACCTACTTTTATCCAGACATCTGACTGGCCATCTTAAAACTTATACAACTTTCACTAAAGAAAACAATCATGAAAAAAATTGAGGAATGTCAGAAATTTGTTAAAAAAAACAAAATGTGGCAGAGCTAGAATGCTTAGTCTGACAATAGAATGACTGAGTAATAGCTGTTTATTTCACTATAGAAGTTGACTTCTTGGAACCATCAGGTACGTCCTGTTTGAAATGCTAGGGGGAGGGGGTCACTTAGTCCAGTTCTGCATATATAGTCATTTACGGCCACCTGATGAATGCACTAAGCCAGGGCTGGCCAATCCTGGTCCTGAAGAGCCACAACCCAACCTGTGCTCCAGCTCCAGCAGTTCCAGCAGAGTCAAGTGTTTCCTCATCCTCATCGACTGAACACACCTGATTTAGACCGTCAGCATTCAGCAGTTCAGAGAGATCTGGAAAACCGGCAGGGTTATTGCTCTTGAGGACCAGGGTTGGTCGGTCCTGCGCTAGACTTAAAACATTCTGCACCTACCCTTTCATGATCAGTACAGACTCGGATGTTCAATGGAAAAATGTAGAAACAAATTCTAGAAAATGTTGAGTCATCTTGGGTGACTCAAAACTGTGAACATTCAGATATGATTGAAAGAGGAAATTAACTCAAAACAGCACATTCTTGTGTAAACAATGCAACTTTATTTTGAAGGTCAAGCTCTTCAACTGTAACTAAATATGGTTACTTTTAATGTGTATTTTAAATACCTTTATATTTTTTTTCATTTAACTGAGAGTACCAGAGGCCCTTTGTTAAACAATATTAAAACATTAAAGGTAAAACATTCCAATTTATAATCTGTTGTAGTCTTTGCAGGCTTCCAGTACACGCTTTTTGATGTTTGCTTATATTTTCTTTCATTTTTAGATATCTGTTGTAAAAATTTTCATGGTTAGACGTTTTTTTTCCCTTTGCCTGTTGTCTCTCGCGCAGTAACATTACCACCTTTAGCTGCGCTGTGACGCTCAGAGTGCTAAGTCAGACTAAAAGGATGTGGGTTTGAGTTTGTTGTGTGGTTGCAAGCTCTCCACAGAGTGAAGTTTGCCACTTCAGCCCAGCGGAGCTAAAGTGACATCTCTCACATTTACATGAAGCCCTCTGAAGAGGCCCGGCGGTCAGCAGAATGCGAACGCCTACAGACAAGAAGAGCAGAGGGGGAGTGCAATGTTTTCACCTCCTTAGGACATATGTCCACGCCCACACATGGAGAACACACGTGTCGGCACATCAACATGTTTGTTTTTGTCTTGGACATCTCTCCAGCTCCATGAAGCCTAATTTTACTGTAAACAGTCCTCTGGACTTGTGATGACCTCAGTTTGATCTCCATGGTGACAGGGGGTTCCCATCAACTGGTGTGGAGTCAGTCTGAAGTCCTCAAGGGGATGGAAGAAAGAATATGGCCTGACACTCAACTGCACTGGCTTCCTTTCCTCTTGCAGACTTTATATTTAGTGCACATCTGACTAAACCAAACCTCATATAGTCATGGACCAATTTATCAACACCTTTGCTGTTCTGTCAGAAAATACAAAATTTCTCTAAGGAAATGGTTCATTTGAAATTGTTTCAATATTTGTATATTTATTTTGTTTTGCACTGAAAACAAAACAGAAAATGAAAATGTCAAATATTCACACAGAACTCAACTGGACAAAATTATTATTGGCACCTTTTCATAACCGTGAGAACTAAAGGACCAGTTCACTAATACGGCAGTGCGCTTTGAATTCTGGGAGAGGTCAAAGGTGAAGGCCTCATTAACATGCGGAAGTCTACAATGGGTAGAAGCCAAAGGTTAGTTTTGATGCTGCTGTTTTAAAATGCTGTAACAGACGGCAACTTTTTGTATTGTAGAATGGACGCAGGAACGCAGTGTCCATTTGAGAGAACCTCTGCCAACATTTGCATCAAAATAGTGATTACCAGTAAAGAACAGACTGTTCAGTACATCATCTGAACATTTACTGTCAGTCAAGTTTTGGTGGATAGCGACTCCACTAGGAGAATAGATCTCTAATTTATCAAAGTGGTTTATCATGTGAGCTTAATATTGAAACAAACAAGTATAAATCTTCCAGTTCAGTCATAGAGCTGTCAAAAGCATGGCTTGCATACCTAGATTTCTCTTTGTCTTCCTTGACTGGGATGAGATGTTATTTGCATCACATTTGTTGTACAGGGAAACACCTTTAATTTGTTAACAGATCTACCAACGAGCAAACTGAATTTGTCTCGCTGGTCCTGTAATTTTTCCTTTTAAATATGTATGACAGTGGATATGTTTTGGCTTAGTGGTCGCCATGTTTGCTGTCCAATGAGGCCGTGACCTTTGAACCTACACATTCAGTCATATCTGTGAATCGGTCTGTTGCTTCAGAAACGGGATGTTACTGCAATCTATATGGGATCTTAACGTTCTTGTGTCATCTTTGCACATATCGTTGATCCATGGCTGAACAGTCCTTACTGTCAAACATGGAGGAGGGTTAAAGGGGTTTTAGGGCTGTTTTTCTGCTTCTGGCACTGGAATGGAATCCTGAAATCTGACGATTAGCAAACAGCACAACATAGCGTTTGAACGCTCCTTCTCCACTGGAGGTCATGGGTCTATCAGCAGGACAGTGAACTGAAACACACTTTAAGAAACTATCAGAAATGCTCAAACAGGGTACAATGAGTCCAGATACACCTGAGGAGAAATCTCAAAGCAACCATTGGAAGAGATGTTGCCTGAATCTGAAGTAGCTGGAGCAATTTGGTGTTCCAGAGAGGTCATGGGTTTATTGTTTTTGTTTGGAAAATGCATGTCAAAATTCTGTCCATATATGAACATTTTTCTACAAACTAACTACAATAAAAGTCTGTTTCTGGGCTGTTCTTACTGACTCACAGGATTTCTCAGGTGATAGATTTGAAAAGTAACAGCGACATCTTCACTGATGATCAAGATTACTTCATACTTACAACCCTTTTTCACCAACAGTATGTAGTGAACACTTAAGAAACAGAAGGAGCTTTACAAGTTGACAGTACATGCTTAACCTTTAAGATTAACCGTCACTGTTTTCTGTCTGGGTTTCAGATCTATTTGCCTGAGACTTTAAGAATCTGTTCCTTGATTAAATCTTCAAGTTATACATCTACACCTTAGTATCAATAGCTATTGATCACAGAAACTAGCATAGACGAACAAGTGTTTGTTTAGGATAAGGATCTACTTCTCAGATAATCAGAGATTGCATAAACTGGAAACAATAATGCCTCCTAAAGAATAGAGGGCAGATTCAGAGTAATACTGCTTGTCTTTTGATTATTTAATCAATAGTGTTGATGTGTAAAGTCAAAGACATGATAGAACCTTAGGACTCAGGGCAGACAAACAACAACAGAGCGTGCTCTCAGCACCGAAACAACAGTTGCTGTTTTAGTTTGTTGTCTTGATCAGACTCTCTGGACTTGACAGCCTCACCGTTTGGTGGAAGCGAGGGTCATTCACAACAATTTTGGTGGATTCTTTTCTGGTGAAGAGCACTTTATGCTTGCAGAAGGAATACAAATATGAAGAGGAAAGGCTGTGAGAAGATGGCAGCCTAATTTCATTGCCTCGACCTGTATGCCTTCAGTTAAACGGTGCGATGTCGTACACAATAAAGGAGATGGAAGGGCGAGAGCAAATATCACACGGGCTGTCAATATTCTGGTGAGCAGTTTCCACTGATTGGTTTCAGCGTGTAGGTCAGAAAATGACAGGCTGGTCAGTTCAGATACAGCTGGAAGTAAAGCTGGAAATACGAGGTGGAAAAATTATATGCTCTAGTGAATTTCTTTCTGTTAGGCTGGAAAATAAAACCAGAGTAGCAGAAACACTTACAATCTAAATAAAAATCTAAACAGATCTAAATAAATTAAAATAATCTAGGTTGTGAGAACAGCCTGAAATCATACTTCTTGTTGTTGTTTGTAGGTTGTGAAATATTTCTATTATTTATATTTCTATCATATAATATTTATATATTATAAAACTTTTGATTTGATTAGTATTTATTATTGATTAGTAATTTTGATTAGTATATATTATTTCCCACTTCAGCATCAAGCCAGATTTCTTTTTCTATTTTATCCATGTTTCATTTCATATTTCCTTATGTTGTGTACTTGGGGGAGAATTTTGTTTGTTTTTTGTGTTAATTTGTTTGAAAATTCTAATTTTTTTCTGTCTTTGATTTTTTATGTTGAAAAATTTTTTTATTTTTGTATAACCCTTTGTGTTACCGAGGTGTGAAAAGTGCTTTCTAAATAAAGTTTGACTCTATTTGAATATTTTTAAGCCTTTAAAATAAGTCAGTGAGACTGCAATGTATTTTAACAACAACACATTATTTTTTACTGTACTTATTTTTTTTCTGAAATAGATTCCACAGAGTAAATTGGCTCTTTTAACAGTTATTAAATTTGGTTTTGCTTGTCATAGATTTGAATGAATGTTTGAATGGTTGCTTAATTTTTTTTTTTTTTAGCTATTTCGGATACTCACACTAATTAATTTTTTTTTGCATTGAGTGATTTGTTGATGTGTACTTCAGATTTGTACTTCAGGACCACCATACAAGCCACAGTTCAACTCAGGAGATGTGTCAGATGCAGAGACCCAACATATCTACATGTATCATTTGTAACGTGCCTTTTTGTTTATAAAGTTGATTTGAATTTCTGTGGCTTGTAAAATCACAATCATGATAAAAGGCTATAATAAAAATCAACTTTATTGGGGAGATTGCCATGAAATGGTGCTGACGGAGGACTCACATCACATAAACGGATGCTAAATGAATGTTTGTATTTAAATAAGTTTATAAGTATTTCACAAGAAAAGAAGCACAGAAAAGTCAAACAGTTTGTTTTTAATAACAATTATAGTGATTTGAAAGCACTTTGTTGTACACATATAAACAATTATCAATGGCAAAAAAAAAAAAAAAAAAAAAGAAACGGTATGCTAGTCTTCATTTAGCATCTCCTCCCCCAAGCATTGGTCTCTTTAGTGGTCATGCTGTCAAGAAGCAGAAAGAAATAAAAACATGTCAAATTGACAAACTTTTTTCTCTTCTTTGTTGTGTTTTAGATGACCGTGTGAAAACGGAACTGCACAGAATCAAACTGTTTTGGTGGCAGACTGTGCGGATGCGTGTCCAGAAAGCCTCAGCATTCATTCTCCTAACCAGCGTCCCTGACAGCCGCTTCAGGCTCGACCAACTTCCTCTGACTCAAGCTTCTGACGACTCTGTTCCTCCACTTCTGTTAGTCATAGCAAGAAATGCACAGATGAGATGAATGGACAGAGGAGGCTCAGAGGAGAGGAAGGAGACAACACAACTGGCACCATGGAAACCACAAAAACTGCATTTTGAAAAGATTAAAAAACAGTTTTTGTTTCTTCAATTAATCCAAATTAAATGTGTATTTCTTCATTGAACCATTTATCAAATAATCTTATACAATCTGTCAAATAAAATATCTATAAATTCAGTCAACATTTCTATTCCCATCCCTGATTCTTTCCTCCAAAAGCCCTAGACTGGAGGATGTCAAGAGAAAAGCTGGTTTGAAAAAAACATTTATCAAAATAGAAGTTGAAAAGCTCTTTTTAGCTTCAACTAAGATTGTTGAAGGCATTACAAAAAGCACATGGGCGTATCAAATAAAAAGTAAGAAATCCGCTTCATAATCACCCACCAGCCTAAAACACACTTTTCCACTGATCTAAATCAAGGTTTTTCAAATTTTTGACACTCTTCAAAGCAAGAAACTGACAATTTTGGCAAACATAAAGTTCATTTTTCATCACATAAATATACAGCATCAAATTACATTCTGCAGGTCAGAACATCAGCAGTAAACAAAAAAAAAAAGTTACATCCATGAACTTTATTTATTAATCAGGTGTTACAGAGAGAATAAAAAGAAATACATTTCTTTAAAATGAACAATTCTTTTAAGCTGATTTCTCTAATGTTTATTGGCACGGTGCACAGCCATTTAGAAAGCTCATTCATGTTTTTAAACACATAGATATCTTTATTCACTTTTAAAAAACTTGCAGCTTAACAAAAAAATAAATAAATAAAAATTGGCACCAAGAGGGAGAAAGACTGTTGAGATTCAGCTGTGCAGTAAGTGGAAACGCTGCAATTTAACTTCTACTTTGGTGTTGTTATTACAGGTATTTTTTTTTCTGGTGGCAGGAGATTTATTTGGCCTATACTGTTGACTTTATATTTTTATTTTAATATTAAGTCAAGTTGTTCTTTTTCCACGTCTATTTTATAACTGCTGTGCGTTTCTTATTTCAGTGATGGCAAAACTGCTTTGTTCACAATAACACACATCACACATAGCTTAAGGAAAAAGCCCGTTATTGGTTATGAAACATGAGTATTAAGAATGGAAGTTTAAACTTCTATCAGCAGCATGTCTCTTAATAATATCTCTTATACACTCTGTCAAGCATTCAGGTTAAAATAGACATTTATTAGGAACAATAATGAGTTCAACCATGAGAGGATTCTTTAAACACTCACTTTGATCATCTTTGATCTATTATAAAATCTATTGATTGATATGATTATATTTTTTTTTAGTCAAAATCGAAAATAGTTTTCCAGGATAGTTCCGGTAGAGTGGCAGTGGTTCATTAGAAATTCACCTCTGAGTTGTGGGTGGGACTGTTGGTGTGGAGTAAGTCCACCCCCATTCGCCATCATCCACCCATTTACAGACTCTCCCACCACCTTATAGCTCCTCACGCCTCCAACCTAACATTACGGATGCAACATAAATGGTAAGCGATATTAGAGCTATCAGGTATTGAGCCAGACTCCAGCTCGCACGAGGAAAACAAAGATGTACAATAATCTATTCGTCTGCAGGTGGATGCATCAAAATGATGCACTGTGTATTCTCTACATCCCAAATAAAACCTTTCTTTCTTTAAAAGACATTTTTTTCATTTGATCCAGATTCACAATGATTTGAATAAAGAAATACTCACAAATGCAGTTTTAAGACCAATTTTCTATATATATGTCTTCCATCAACAGAACAATGAAATAAGAATGTGTTAAAAACACTATTTGTGTTGGAGTGAGTCTTTAAAGTCACCAGAATCCAGGTCAAGCAGCTCTTTTCTATTTAACTCAGCTTTACTTAAACATTGTACAAACAAAAACAGTTTCCAAATAAGCCAAAAAACCTGTTCTAGTTATCAGTATCTTACTGCTTCACATTAAAAACCAGCAAAGTTCCCAAAAATCCTCAAAATGCAATATACAGTATCTCACTGTCCTATAAGGAGAAATTCCTTTCTTGTCTTAACAAAATACACAAGCTTCTTATTTGTTTGACTTTCTTTGCCTTAATTAACCCACACATACTAGAATCCTCGTCCTCTATTGGCCGAGGAATAGTCGAGACGCATGTGCTCCTAACTCAGTTATAAAAGCAACATTCAGGTTAGCAGCTTTAGACAAATGTAGAAAAATACAGGTAAGAACATTAAGATGCCTTGGTGCTGCCTTCAAGGCCTCCAGTTTAGTTAATGAGCAGAGGGAAGTGGATCCATCTAACTTTCCTGTGAGCATCAGGGTGTTTTGTACAACACAGTTTAGAGTCTAAATGCCTTGAATGCATCAAAAAAGCTTGTTTTCAATAACTAAGTTTAGAAGAAAATCTAAAGACCTTAACTTTTATAGCTCTGAAGTGAAAATATTGCCACTCTATCTAGGATAATAGTTCGGAAATGGTTTGTGGCAAAAGTGACTCACTTTGTGATGGACGGTTATAGACATATTTGTAAAAGATCTGCCCTGACAGTGTCCGTGTGGTGTTTACACAGTAAACATAGAGTCTCAAAGCGACCGCACAGGGCAGAATGTCTGCTCCAGAGTCACCCAGACAGCTGCCGCTCCAAACACACCCAGCCTTTATCTGCCAGCTCGCCGCTTGAATAATTAAAGCCAACATTTCAGAGTTTCTCCATGACAGCATGTCGTCCGACCCAAAGCAGAAAAGGGACCAAAGCCTTAGTCACAACTGCCCTTACGGGTGGATCCGGGCTATCTGTGCATGAAAATGGTCAAACTTGTACAAGTCAGGCAAAGAGAGAGAGAGAGAATGTTTCCAAGCAGTTTTTTTTAACAGGCATGCTGTGGCCAACAGGTCGTAGTGAGGACTTATACGACATAAGTAGGTGAGACGCAAGTGTGTCGTACAGATTTTTTCTATTTTTTTTTTTTTAACACTTCCAAATCTTATGGACTGTGCAGAGCCAATTGGAGGTATAGTTTGTGCGGGCACACCCCACTTGTGCACAGTCGGTAAGTAACCCTTAAGGGCTAGAGTATGCTGTTGTTCAATGTGTGCAACTTACATTATCCTTAAGAATATTTTACATGACACTAACCCCGGGCTCACACTGCATCCTGTCAAACCACTCCAAATCAATTTTGTCTTTCGGCGGGACACTGGAGTGAGTAGGAGCACTTTTTTGGGAAGTTTGGGCAAACGTACCGACCTATGCCGGTAATCATACGAGTGAGTGTATCCAGTATATTTTTCAATAGAAAACTATTTTCTGCTGTGGGATACTTACTGTTTTCACCGTGGTGTAAACATTACAACATTTTCTCTCACACAGGGTCACAAAGTGTGTTTGGTGGAGCACCATGTCGGCGATTTAAGACCACGAGAGGCTGACCACAGAGGTCCACAACCCTCCAACTTTAAGACACACCTGTGCTCCTCTCTATGACCCAAAAGCCCACAGCCTCTGAATGGATCGACCCCCGAACAGGTAAATGTGACTAAGGCTTAACCAGAAATACTCTGCCTGGAATTTGGCCTCTAAGACTGAATAATATTTCAACTGTTGGCATTAAAAAAAAAAAAAGACTTGTTACTTTAAACTCAATTAGTCACGCAGAATTGCATGCTGGGATTTTAAAACGATTTTTGTTGTTCACTGACACAAAATATTTGCGTGTCTGACAAAGAGAGGAACTTTACAACACAAAATTGAAATGACGTCACGCACTTGTGTCAGAAGTTGTCATATATTTTGAGACTGACGCATCCAACAACATGACCCCAAAAAAATCTTCCTCATAATCCCACAGATTGTTAAAATTCTTGGGTAAATAATGAAGAATGCCAGAGTCTAAAAGAGTAAAAGGAACACTTAATAAATCACCCACAGGATTGACATTTCTGTTTTCTTTTGGTCTAATCAAAAGGAGAGCCTGTGTGGATTAGAAATACGATAAAGCACAGGGATTATCAGTTCAATTTGTTAGAGTGTTTATGTTTTTATTAATGCTATATTTAAAATAGTCTGCAAGGAGATTATCAGTGCAGCAGCAGTGCATGCCTTGCAGCTTCTCTACGGCATCTCTGCTAAATGATATGTTTCATCTTGAGTTGGTTTGAACCCCACAAGTCGATTAACATTTCACTCCAGCTGTCACTACAGCCCTCGTGCGGATGATTATCTCAATGCTGGGTGACAGGATCTGAAATTCAGATTCATGATGTCAGAGTCATTAAAAAGACGCAGCTTGTGAGACTTTTTTTGTTTTGTTTGTTTGTGTGTTGTTCTGCAGAGGCAGCACACCCCAGCACAGATTTACCCATGAGGCTAAAGTGCTGAAGCGAGCGTTTGCGCCACTGACAGGAATAAGCAACACATTAACCAGCTCCTCCCCAAAAATATATTTAAAAAAAGCGTTTAACGATACGCGAGAATGGGTTTTCAGGCAGAAAAAAAAGGAACTAAGTGTTCCAAACATTATGAATGTCTTACTTTTCTGTGCAAAAATTGATTATCTATAAGGTTTGCCTTGTGTTTACTGTATCTAGGCCAATTTGAGAGCCAGTGTCTGCAACTTAATTAGGTTCTGACCACAACTGGGTCCACAGCGCAACAGCCTAACTGCTCTCTGTGTGCAGAACGGCTAATGAAAAAGAGAAATGGATAGAGGTGGAACTAAGAGCTCAAAATGAGAATCCAATTTTTAAAACTAATTAGCAAACGGTTTCAATAAATATGGACATTGCTGATAATAAATATGTTCAACCCACAGTCTTCCCTTTTGATTTGTCCACCACAGGTTAATGAAAAAAAATGATGTAAAAACCCCAAATGTGCACCTTCAGACACATGTATAATATTGCTTTTACACTTAGAAATGTGGAATATTTATATAGAAAATATCCAAAAACAATAAAAACTATATTTACATATTTTCATGTTTTCTCTCTCTTTTTTTTTTTTTTGTTTTTTTATATAAAAACCACAGATTTACCCACAACCTAGGAAACTAGACCTCCACAGCCTTTTGGCACAACAATCATCTTAATACCAGTTATTATATTGTTCTGTTACTAGACATCTCAATAGAAAGGGTCACTCACACATTCAGTTTAGTAACACAGTTTCTCTAGTCGTAACACGTATCGGTACAGTATTTTATAGGATAGCTCAAAAAAACAGCAGTTTCACTTTTGTTGATATGTAAATAAACCGACTTTAATATGAAAAACAAAACCCAACTGTCTTTGCATGCCCTTATTATTTACAGAGTCACTTTTTCTGAGTTTGTTCTTGCTGGCTACAGTGGAGCACAGAGGCTAAACAAAAAATCTGAAGTTGACGACGGTTGAAAATATGGAGATCCTCAGACACAACAAATCTGCTGCAGTTTAATCTGACTCCCGGCAGGGAGAAACCAAGATAAACTACTGGAACAAAATCTACAAATATAACGTCTTTATAGAGGAACTTTTTAAAAATTGAGTAAATTGTGGAGTTGTTTTCATCTGTGGAGGGAGCTGACATAAAGCCAAGGCCTCTCGTTTGTTTCAGCAAAAATGTTTGTCGGTTTAACATCCCGCTGAGACTCAGACAGCGGTTGGCACCTTAAATACATTCACTTTGAAGGCGTACCAATTCTATAACAGCCAATGTACAATTTCAGGTTTATCAGTTTCAATCAAACTTATCAACTAAAACCATTTTCGAAATTTTAAATAGGGCAGTCAGTTCACTCCCTGGACTCAAAAGCCTGTTGTTTAACAAACAACTATAGCGCTTACAATGCTATAGGAGAGAAAAAAGCTTTCTTAGAGTGATTACCTGCAGTGGATTTAATCCAGAAGATGTGACGCGGAGACACCGCTGACCTTAAAGCCGTGCATTCACAGTCTGAAAACACCTTTTTGGTTTGCTGAGAGGAAGGTGAGAAGAGAGGACAGCCTTCACATTCTTGTCCAATCAGGATGAAGCTTCAATAATGACATAAAGGCAGAATTCTGGCTGCAGCTCTTCAAAAATCAGTTTTGTGTTCTAAAATGCAATGCTATTTTTTGTTTTGATGCTTGCATTGAATGGCTTGTTAATATGATTTGCACTTTTGTTCTTAGAATATGGATTTCTGGCAAATTATTCACAACCATAAAAGAAACCAAACTTTCCTCTCAGTCTTACTCAGCTCTCAGCAAAGTGACTCAGTGTTTGTTGAACTTTGTCTAAATTCTGTGTTGGTGACGGTTTTTTGCTCGTCTTTGCTGCCATTGTTATTGTGCTACACTCTGGTCTTTTGAGACAAACATATGACAAACATATGCTCAGTCTGAGTTGCTCTGAAGCTGCTTTGTCTCAAAAACAGTGGAGAATAATGAAAAGTCACAGCACTCGCATGCAGGCAGCTGACCTTCAAAAAGGCTAAGCAAAGAGGTTATTTCTCAGCTTGAGTCCATCAGTATGTGTCCACGGAAACCGGGATTTCTGCGACTCCAATGAATCCCCTTCACAGCACACATTGTTCTAAAAATGTTGCGACTGGGATCCAGCCGCGCCTTGAAAAATGCAGGTAAATGCCACACGCTTTAAGGTCAGACTTCCCATCACTGAGTGAGACGAAGATGTGTAGTGTTTAAACCAAGCCCGTCAACCCTACATCTCCCTTTACACAAAGCTACAAAAAGATTTGGTCCCTTCAGGAATCATGTAAAAAATATACATTCAAACCTCTGAAGAAATGTGTTAAAGGAGTAGAAAATACTGGAAAAGTGTCGGGAAAAGACAAGGATGGTGGTGGGAGTGTCATGGAGAGCAGAGAAAATCAAAACACGATGTAGTTCTTCACCGTAACATACAGCCGTTGTATGTTAAAGTTCACACAAAGCACTTTAGTCAGAAGCATGTTGGATTTTGTCACAGAAGAAAAATACATAACTCTATATTTACACTGTTTTCGCTTACATTAGTTGTGTATGGGTGTGGTGTGATTGACTGCATGTGCGTCTGAGAGCAAATATCCTTTGTGGTGCCCTTGATAGCCGATAAGCTGAGTCTCTCGCTCAGCCTGATATTTTTCATAACCCTTCCTATCCCGTAGACACAGGTGAAACACTCACTAACACACAAACATCCATCCCATCGCTAGGTAGTTGGGAGCTGAGTCGTTTTAAGGCAGCTTCCTCAACCCAAAGAGGCCGTCACTCCCCGACAGCCTCCGCCACTGACGCCCAACACCTCAGTGGTCGTCTTCAACGGCGAGAAAACACGACATTGGCACACCTCTAACCCTGTATCTCACTGCAGACATGTGAACGCAGCGCGGTGTGTTCAGTGACCTCCCTGCTTGTTTTCCACACATGGTTGATTTCAGATGATCTCAGTCTAAGTTTTCCA
Organism: Oryzias javanicus; assembly: GCA_003999625.1. Lineage (NCBI taxonomy): Eukaryota > Metazoa > Chordata > Actinopteri > Beloniformes > Adrianichthyidae > Oryzias > Oryzias javanicus. The sequence continues at coordinate 13,382,994 of CM012449.1, read as the reverse complement.
CCAACCTTGCCTGCCGTCTGCCTCACAGTGATGAGGAGCTCTGGCTGTAGTTTCTGAGTGTCAGTCGGGTGTACCTGGGTGAAGGGGGGGAGGGCGGAGGGTGGGAAGGGACCGGGGGGACATAGAGACCCGACTCGGAGATCAGGGAGCCGCAGCTGGACGCGGGGGAGTCGCGGAAAGGTGATGGCGGAGTCAAAGCAATTAGTTCCTCTTCCAGCTCCTCCCTCCTTAACGAGGGGTCGGCTAAACATGGCACCATGCCCCCTCGCATGGGGGAGAGGGAGGGGGAGGTGTGGGAGTAAGGGGAACGGGGCATGGGGTGAGCGAGGCAGCCGCCCCGGCTGGACTCCACCGGAGGCAGGGCTTGGACATCGGCGTAGGTGGTGAGGGTGGGGGGCATGTGCAGCTCTCGGGGTAGCAGGTAGGGGTCGGGAGGGTGGGGGGACGGGGGCGTGTGCTTGTGCGTGTGTGAGTGCGTGGGGGAGGGGGAGAGCATCATACTGTTGAGCTCGGAGATGTTGGCGGCGAAGCGGTTGACCACGCAGCTGATCTGATCCATCAGCGAACTCTGCACCACAGGGGGGTGGTCGTCCATGGCAACCAGGCGGTTGTCGCAACCCGCCGCAATGGAGCCGCTGCTGGATGGTCCGCAACTGCTGCTGCTGCCCACGCTGCTGGAGTACTTTGGAATAGAGGCCATCTGGGGCTCGTCTCCCAGGTTTGCTGCTATCCTCTGGCTGACGGTGCTGATTGGTGAAGGCGTCTGGGGCCGGTACGTACTGGAGTAGTGCTCCTCCGCCTCCGACAGCTCATAGAGGGTTTTATCGGTGCTGCTGTCGGCATGAGTGGGCAGGGAGGACAGGGAGGGGAGGGACGGGAGCGGTACATGTGGCGGCAGGTCGGGCCCACTGCAGTAGCGCTCCTCTGAGGTTTTGGAGAAGGGCTTAATGACTGCAGTCTGATTGTTCTCTTTCTTCTTGATGTGGAAGGATAGCCGCTGCCAGAGGTGGTTACTCCGTGAAGTGGTGCGCTCCGTCTGGGCCCAGGACACTGATTTACCGTTGGAGCTGCAGAGCAAAAAGGAAAAAAAAGAGGGAGGGGTTTAATGGGAATAAAACTTCACTTTCCTTTCACTGCAGTGTACAGTCGGAATTCCAGAAAATGTTGGGATATATTTTACAAATTATTAATCAAAGCAAACATACTATTAATAAACTTGAAATTTTACACTTTTCTCTAAGGAACTTCATAATAGCTGCAGTGTTTGGTATTATCCTGCTGCAAGACAGAAGACTCTTCCAGAAACAGATAACATTCTGAAAGGTCTCCCCTCTTTTTTCTTTAACTCAAGGTTTGTGTTAACCCCCAGATCATTGCATTTGAACCGTAGAAATACAATATTTAAAACAGTTCATTAAGAATAAGGCATCTAGGACACCACCCCGCATTTAGAGTGACCCTAAACATAATTTTTTCTCATACATGATAGAGCTTTAAGCCTTAGTCGTACGAGGAGGTTGATCTGTACTGGGGATGCAGGTTTTTTGGGTTGTCCACTAATGCTGCACAAACAGAGTGTGCGCATGATATGTGAGTGTCCATACAGCATTCACACAAACTGCACTCTGATCTTCCAATTCCCTCATTTTCAACAACCAACTGTACACAAGGAGCCAACTGTACCCTATGCTGTCCACTGGGCGGGTATCCAGCATAGCTCTCGCTCCAGATGCATGCCCTCTGTGACGGGCTGGCGATCTGTCCAGGATATATCCTGCTTTCACCCAACAGTAACCGGGATGGTCTCTGGCAAGCCAGCGGGTTAAGAAAATGGATGGAAGTTCAGGAAGAGAATTCTTTCATTGAGAAGCAATACTGGATGAATTTTTCTACCCCTAGATCTAATCACTGAAAACGTCACATGTCCAAAGCAGAGTCCCTTATTGGTCGACCATATCAACCAATCAGGGACTCAGTTTTGGGCATTCACACCAGCTGCATCTGCTGTGAATGTCCCATAAGGTTTTAGTTGGTATCTCCCAACGGTCCTTAGAATCGTGTTTATGTGAGGGCTCATTAATGACACCAACATGCCTGTAGCGATGACTGATTCTGTTTTACCTGGGGTCTTGAACGACCAAAATAAATTCTTGTTTCACACATGATTATTTTATTTTGTTTCTCTTAATCTTTGGATGATCTTCTGCTCTGGAAGACATTATCTCTCAGTCATGTAAAAAAATTCAGTCTAATTTAAAAAAATGTTGAGTGAATCTTTTAACGTTTTTTGTTTGTTTCACTGGCCTCTATTTTGAAACCTGTAGTTGTTATCAAGTTTGAAGTAAACTCATTAATTGCACAAATACATTTGTTTTGTCTTTGTGAATGACATGCTGCCTTTTGGGATTTGACGGTTATTTAGTTTCATTCTATTTAAATGTAAAAAGTTTACCAACTTATGAGCTTTTAGTTTTCTATAATAACCAAAAACCTGTAGAAGTTTCATTCCTTCTGACAGTTTCCTAGCCTGACTCAACACACAGACTGTCCCTAATTTCTGTTCATCTCATTTCCATCCGTTCTCCGAGTCACCTTTAATCTCCCTTTCATCTCTTTTCTCTGCTTTACTCCCGCCGCTGTGATCCGTCCTTCGTTGCACCTCCATCCTTTTGTCAGGTTAATTAGTGTGATTAATCTATAGAGGAAGTCATGATTAAACTTCAAACCCCTGTGACTGGAGGTGAGGCAAGTCCCTTTGGACACAGAGTGACACATCCACAATGTGAGTGATCCCCAGACCCAATGACTCACACAGAGGCCACGCATCAACAGTGTGGGGGAGCAGTGGTTGGATCTCATGAAAAGTGTTGACAAAAATGTGCTGGAGTCGTTGAATCAGAGTTGGACTTGGTTTTTCTTCCATTTACAGTCCTCAGATCAGAGGTGGACATTTGTGTCTTATAAAGGGAGCTGAACCCAAGAATTGGATGGTGTTTTGAGAAATTGTTTCGCCCTCTGTGAACTCAGACAACTTGATGCCGATGGCCCCCACTCACAGATGACAGAGGGGCTGCAGAAGACGGAGGAGAACAAAGCAAACAAAGTCATTTCTGACACTCCCTATGAGCGTGATTGAAGTCTTGCTTGCCAGGCAGGGTGAGCTGAAGCAATCTGCTGACAAACAAAACGGTGTCCTTTCCCTCCGCGGATCGCCTCGCGTCACTTCGCCTGAGTGATTTGATCATTATGCTAAGACGGGCTGCAAGAGCTGTCATTTTGTCGCTTTGTTCACACCGATCTCCTTCTTAGGTCTCTTTTTTCAAATCTTCCTCTGTCCACCTCTTTCCCTTCATGCATCCCTCCTCCTTCTCGGTTCTCTAATTTTCCAGCTCCATTCGGCAATTTTCCCCCAGTTCATTCAGAGGACAAAGAAGCAGTCAGGCAGGCTCCAAGGAATACGGAGACTTGATCTCTCATAGACTTTAAACACACACAGAAGCCATAAATAATCTCTAAGTGGGGTCATTAATGCGTCTGCGACTGAAATGGAGGAGGAAGTTGGCATTGACCTGGCCAGCAGGCCCCCAGGGTGCACACAGCGGACGTACCTGAGTGTCTCTGCGGTGGAGCCTCTGCGTTTCCAAAGGTTCACCAGGCTGGAGGAGCGGCTCGCAGCAGAGGACGATTTACCGTCGCCCACATGCATGCGCACCACTGTGCTGGTGGTGAAGGCACTGCGCACATTACGCTCTGGTTTGGCCAGAATGATGTACACCTAACAGCAGATAAGACATGTTCTTTGATCATAAATAAATCAAGACAAATTTAATTTCAAATGAATGTTTCTATAGTACGCAACAATTTAATACTGGAGCTTTAGCTCTGATACGCATTACTTTACAGAAGAGATTACGCAATCAAAGTAAATCAGATAATTCTGTTGTGCAGAAAAGCAGCTTTGCGCTGTTATGCTACACTTTACGTTAGTAATGTGTTGCAATATATAAACAGCCACAATCCTCCACGCCGGAATTTACTGATTTACATTGATTTCATTGAGGGTTGAAGAGTTTGTTGAAGAGCGTTTGTTATTTAGGGGTTGCTGGTGATGGTTCTGGTTTCAAAGGGTTAAGTCTTAGTCACATTCACCCGTATGGGGGTTCGCCCACACAAGGTTTTTGTTCGTAGAGAGAAGTGGTCGTATCTTAAAGTTCCCTTGAGGCTCGTGTGCCAAAGCTCAAAGGATGTCATGAAAATGGAGCGTACCATTGTTGTATATGTGGTAAGTGTGTTGGTAAATATTCAAAAGACAAGTGGTAGTTGAACGCATTTATGACATACAGTTGAATCTTTTGCCCTATGCGTAACAGACGTTGGGAAGGTGCATGCACATGATACGTAAGTGCTCGTAGGACGGCCAGATGAATGGTGCACCCTGATGTCTACTTTCCTCATTTCTAAGGGTTTGGCTGCATTGCAAGGAGCGCAAACTTATCCCAAAAACAACACTATTGGGATCTTTGCTCAGAATGCATAATTAGGGGGGGTCAAAAAAGGAAAAAACAGTATGACACGCCTGCATCTCACCTACTTCACCCCTTTTTGTGCATGAATGTTTCCGCATCACAAGTTCACCGAGCGGTCAACAACCTGGCTATTTCATCTGGACAGGTTTGACCAGTTTTACTCATCCACCCATAAGAGCTGTTGTGACTAAGGCTTTACACATTTTTAAAGATTACAAATGGAAGCAAAGATATCCACAAAAGTACTTCTTTAAAGGTTTATGATGCCTCACCTTGGGCACAAACATGCAGCAGAGAGCCACCGTGGCACTGAGGCTGACGCTGAAGCACATGGTGATTATTTTGTAGTTGGAGCCAAAGTAGATGGGAACAAACGCCAGCCATATGATACAGGTGGTGTACATGGTGAATGCGATATACTTGGCCTCGTTAAAATTGGCAGGAACATTGCGGGTCTTAAAAAAGAGAAAAAAGGAAAGACAAGCATTGTTGGATATCATTGGTTGTTTGTTTTGTATCCTGGAAGAAAAAAGGCTCGGATGAGGAAAAAGATAAAGAATTGGTTGTACAGCCGTTTAATGTGTAAACATAGTTTCAGTCTATATGTCCCTCTGTGCAGTTTGAAAAATATATAACCCAACATTTATGTATACTAGTTTAACAAATGCTAGTTCAGCGCTGTCTCTGTTGAACCACTATGATGACACTCACTGGTTTATGCTGCAGTTGGGATATTACAATGTTGTGCTTTTTAGACAAAGGGTCTTGCCATTGTTACTTTTCATTAATATTTATGTTGCTGGAGGTAACCCAGCCACTACCTTGAAGGCATAAAAGGTGCAGCTGAGGATGAGCAGGCCGTTGTATCCCAGGGGGGCCACAACTCCAAGGTTAGTGGTGTTGCAAATCAGGTTGACCTGGCGGATGCTGGGGTAGTCGTGGATCACCTGGACATACAGAGAGAAGCAGTCCAATGGCTGCCTGGACCGATGCTGTGCATGATGTCATTTTTTTCTCATAAGCACTTGCTTTCTACAAAAACTCAACCAAAGCATTTAAAAAGACACAATCAAGACATGAAGTTTTGTGCTATAAATAGCATATTGGTATATCTAAAGATCTCAGAATTGCCATAAATTAACCTTGTAATGAACAAGATGAAGACTCAACTGTGTCGTGTATAAAAAAGAAAAATATAATAAAATTTAGTAACCTTGTTGTTTGAAAAAATATGAACAATTTTAGACTATATGTCAAAATAATCTGATAACAACTGTTTAAAATAAAAGGAAAGGACATTTGAGAAGAATACGTCAATCAAAGATATTTTAAGTACCAAATCCTGCATGATGTACTTTTATTTTGAAGGGCCGCTGCAAGCCACAAAGACAGAGGTGAAGCTTTTTAGAAGAGTTATCCTCAGAAACTTTTAATTTGAGCTCCAGGTTGAATCTTTTCTTGAGAAAAGAACCTGATTGTTTGGACATTGGTGGTCAAAAACGTTTTGCGGCTTCTTGACATCGTTGGTTGCCTTTACTATTGGGAGGACTGGTGAAACCCAACTCTAAAAGTAACAGCACTCATTTGTCTCCTGGTTAATTTATAGGTGTTTGTTATAAACGGAGATGTGCAAAAGTAAAGTTTAAAGTTTAAAGTTAAGTATCAGACAATGTTTTCATTGACTGGCCAATTGCGTCATTTTTTTTTTTTTTTTAGCTTCCAGTTACACTTATCTTTTGAGGATAAAGTTTATTTTCATCTTCTATTAAATATCTGCAGCTGATTTAAAACTTTTTTTGGATTTTCTTTTGGAATCATTAAAATGTGATATAGCAGCCTTTAGGCTTGTTTGACTTCACTAAAACTGGTATTTTCAACATACTCATAAAATGTTGAACAACTTTATCAGCAGTATCCTCGTAACATTAGACAGCTGGTTGCTGAATATTAGGAATTATTATTATTATGGTGCTGAGGAATAATTGTCACAATAAATCCATATTTGAAGTAAATACTACTTTTTTATTATCTGTTAAATGCAGCTTTGTTTATTTGAAGTCAAGGTTTTCTCTTCTGTTTCCTCACTGGATTTTTTCTGTCATTTTTTTTTTTCAAACACATTTGTTTTTTTTGTTAACTTTTCAAGCTTGGGGGTTTTGATGTACTAGTCGGAGGAGTCAAACATGTTGGAGAACCCAGTCGTTTTCTAGAATAAAACTTCCTTCAGAATCAGATAGTAAATAAAAAAGAAAACAAATGTAAAAGATACGGACCAAACCTGTGACTTTCAACACATTGCACTATAAAAGCTTTAAATAAATGTGATGCCTTATCATCTCATCTGTGTTTACAAATGAAATAAACTGGACAAAACAACAAGATTTAAGGTAAAAGTCAAACTAAAGCTGAGCTAAACAGAGAGAGCAGCTGCAATAATAACACATTTACCAGATGTTTTTTTTTTTTAAACGTTCAAATGTGAACTAGAAGAATAAAGACTTCCCAAAGCTCCAACTTATTGCTTTCTTCTGGCATCTGCTTTTCAGTGATGGAGTTAACCTCCTGCTAAGTCACTCAGCTCACCTCAGGATTCTCCATAATGAAAAGAGCCACGATGATGCCCAGCTGGAGCAGAATGAGGAGGAAGGCAATGATGAGTTGAGCACAGGCAGACATGAAGCGAGGTTTCTTTGTGCAGATCTTCTTTTTGCTTCCTGCTAGGATCCGGGCGATGCGGTTTGTCTACGGTCGGGTACCAAACACCATCAGCACAAACAGCATTTAATCTCTAAATGTTTTGATCAATGTGTAGCCATCGTAGATGTTCTAGCTCTCTGACTCTGTCCTCACCTTGGTGACGAGTGCAGAGTAGCTCATGGCAGGTGATAATCCAATTCCCAGTCGTTGGAGGTAGCAATGAATGACATGGGGTTTAGCGATGAGAGTGAAGGTACACAGGTATCCGAGGCAGATCCCTGCCAGGATTATGTAACACAGCTCTCTGCTGGAGGATTTCACAACTGGAGTGTCTCGAAACCTTAAAACACATTCAAATGAATGGAAAAATCCAAAAATTAATGCATGCTACCAAAAAAGGCTTTTTCAGAAATAAAAAAAGAAAGGAATTTGTTTTTAAAAAATTGTATGAAGAATTTGGCTTTTATAAAGGATTTGTTACCGAATGAAGACGGCTGTGACAAAGAATGTGGCCATGAGGCCGAGGCAGGCGAAGACCACCGCAGCGATGGGCTCGGGGTCGCCCCAGCGCAGGTACTCCACCGGTATTGGGTCACAGCCTGCGAGTGAAGTACAAAAACATGTTAAGAGGTATCTTTTGAGATGAATCAAAACCTAGTTTCAACTTTTAAAACTTTTTTCATTCAAATGTATGGAGTGAACATGGACAATTATTTGAAACAAATCTTTTTTTTCTGCCTAGTTTTTAGTTTAGTTTACATTTTAGACTGTTATGAGTCTGATTTAATTAAATGTGGTTTGTTCATAAACAATGCACTTTCAGGTCTGCAGATGAGGAAAGGCATCCTCACATTTTTTTTTAAACTGAGTTATCATGATGAATTGCTTTTTTTTCTCCTACTAAAAAAACAAGAATTCAGTTTCTTCTATATTTCTGCTTCATTATTCATATTCCTTTGCTACTTTCTGCTTTTTTCTTTAATTCCATACTTGACTGCTAAACTTTTTTCACTGAACTGGAGTCTCAGTTCCTCTTTTTCATCAGTCTTTCTCCCCTTATGTACATTTCTTATCTCACTACATCCTCTTATGCCCACATCTTCACTCATTTCCTTCCTCTATCTATATTGTTTTCATTGGTGAGGAGATAAGGAGTCATTAATTAAAAGGACAAAGTGGGCTTGACTGCTGTGGACCTGCTGAAGAAGCTGCAGCTGCAGGTATTAGAAACTAGCGAAGAGCCAAAGAAACAGAAAAACAATGAACAAAAACATGCTCCTGATTCACAACGATTTGAGTGAAAATACTCAGAAACGCAATTTTTAGCTCATTTTTCTTCATATATGTCCTCTATTATCAGAAAAATGCAAAAAAAAAACTATTAAAAACACCATTTCCATCAGAGTGGGTCTTTGCTACAGACTGAAATGATGGGGCAAGTGGGTCCAGACATGGTGGAGAAGCACAGATAGACTTTCTGGCTCTGCTTATTTTCACTTTCCTGATTCCTTCCTTTCCCACACAGACGCGCTCACACACCCAGTGGTGGAGCGCCGCAAATTACCAACAGAGGCAGGGCCACAGAACAGTCATTAAAATGATTTGAGTGTGGTAATTAAATAACTGCAACTCTAACATCATCAGCTAAGTTTATTAAATCAGTGCTGGGATTGGGTCCAGGGGCATAATATTGGGATTCAGGAGCATTTCCTCAAAAAGCTTGAGTGCTGACACCGCAGTGCGTCTGCATATATGAGTCTTATTGTGTTGCTTTGGGAATATAGTATATCACATTGAACAACAAGTATGACAGTGAACTGATGTTACTTGTTGATATTTATCTCTAAAAGTAGTGGATACCTATTCATAAGTTCTTTCTTTCGGGCTGGAACAGCAGTGATCCTCAGTCTTTTTCCCCCAAACACAGTTGCAAAAGAAAGTATGTGAACCCTTTGGGAACATTTTTGTTAATCTCAATCTCAACCACAACAATGGAGAAAAACCGCCTAAATCAAACCAGTTTATGTTTTCATGTTTTTATTGAACACGTTTGTGTATCCAGTTTATGCATCAAACCAAGTTAAAGGGTTCACATATTTTCTCTGAGCATTGGATTAAATTAATTTGTTAAGTAAAAGGAAAAAGAAGCACAAACTGACAATCAATATGTTGTAAAGCAGCTGAGGACCAGCCTCCTGAAGCATTTGAATTCCTAATTTTGGATCCTTCCTACTGTTGGATTTCAGCGGCTCAGTAAACGTTGGGTAAAACACGGGTCACAGGGTCCAAATCAATAGATTGACTGGCTTCATCCTTCCTCAGGTTGCTAATTCATTTAGATTGGGTCAGATTGCTGTTCGTTCGGAGACATCTTTAGCGGTTCCATCGTTGATAAAAGACAAGTGAGTTACCTACGTCAGCGCACTGACCACAGACTGCAGTGTTAGGTGAGGAGTGCACCATCCTTCCTCCTGATGGGATTTCCTGATGCAGTGGAAAAAAACTTTCTCTGGGTCAGTGGGGCCAACGCTTAATTAGCTGACAGATGTTTCAGAAGATTGGGTTTGAGCAGATTCAGGAACTGTGAGACCACAGGCCGGACTACAGCCCAGAGGAAAGAAGAGCCACTTGGAGAGTCCAGCCCTCCTTATAAAGTTTGGGGACAAACTCTCTCAAACACTCGCCGATCAGCGGAGAGGCTCAAATCCCAAAGCTAATCCTCCCGTTTTCCTGCTCTCCCCATCACCGGCTGCTTCTCAGAGCCTCCACTTATCTCTGTGCCTCATGCTCCATCCCATTTTCTAAATTCTCTTCACACACTTCATGCTTTAAGACACTATTTTGCTAGATTGTGCCCTGTTGCAGTCTCGGAAAAAAACCCATCCTTCAGTTTTCTATGGTTTTGTTGGAAATTAACCTCTCAAATCCTTTTGTTCTTCCTTTATTTTCCTCTCAGCGCCTCTTTATGCGTAATCTTTTCATCTCTCATGCTCAGCCCTCTTTCGTTTGAGTTAAAGCTGAGCGATCGTAATAAATTCTGCTGGTGGAACGAGGCATCCGCCTGGTTGGACTCTTCCATGTCGCACCACATGTGCTTCCAGGAACAATTATTAGTGAAATGAGACACCTGCAAACCAATAAAAGAGTGATCCCCAGCGCGTCAAGCGCTCCTCACATCGCCTTCACACTGCGTCTCAGTTTAGGGTTGTGTGTGTTTTTTTTCCCTTTGCCACAGAACATTCATTTGAATTTTGAGCGGAGCTTGCTTCATGTTTTAATCATTGAGCCTGGTGAGGACCGAGCACGCTCAATAATGAGCAGCTGAGAACACAACAAAGCATTATCCCAACACTTCTGCTGCTGTGAGGGGAAATTCATTTCCAGTCCAACAGCAATGTTTTGAAATGGAAAATCCAAAGGATTTATTAACCTGAAACAATTAAAGCACTTGTGTCCGTGTTGTTGACAATGAATGGGATGGAGAGAGACGTAGCCAATAAAACGTGGTAGTAGTGTTTTTGTTTTGACTGTAGTCACTGTTGGAGGACTCCCTAAAATGTCAAAACACAAAGAAGTCTCATCTTAATAAAACGTATGTTCACACCTTTGTTTTTCCTTAAGTTCTGTGCTCTTTTTTCTACTTTGATTGTTGTTTTTAAGTCTTTGAATAATTGAACTTCTATAAAATGTTTTTCCTTAACAAATTCTCTGTCCCAAACTCTGTAAAATTACTATGTCTCATGTACTTTTTTAGTACTGATGACTTTAGAAGAAACCTCCTCTACCTCAAAGTCTTTTTTTTCATGCTTCTAGAGTTTTTCCCCTGCGATAAACTAAAAGCCCACAAACGCAATATGTCATGACATTTGTGGAAAATGTGTCACACCTTGTGCTATACAGTGTGTCCATGTCTATGGTGTCAGACATGGTGTTTACCCGCGGATTCACGTTTCTTTATTTGCGGTTTCATGTATTTGCAGTTTTCTTTTTCTTCAGTCACGTGAATCTTCGGGTTTGCCACAAAACCTCAGAAAACTCAAAACATTTGTATGCAACCTTTTGCCTCTGAAGGTGCTGTAGGAGGGGAGTGGAGATGAAGAGCATGCAGCCCAACCGCTAGGCACACACAGAGGTGCGCGCACACACTCACAGCAACCCTGCATGGAGAAATGGGATCAGCTCTGCATTTCTAAATTTAGACACAGGATGTGACAAATCAATTTTTACATTTTCTGCAATGATGATCATGTTTAGAAGTTTGAATTGGTTTTTAACCGATTCACAAAGTATTGTTACATCCTTTCGTATAATTGATGCCTTAGTCACATGCAACCATACAAAGGTGCAGATGTTTGAGTTAACTAAGACCATGAAGGGTCGTAGAGAGGACAGGTCACATTTTTATGGGGAGCACAGATGTGTCTTTCAGTTCCATTGAGGGAGATGATGAAAATGGAACGTACCATTGTTGTCCCTTTGGTAAGTGTATCATGAAGCACTCGTAAGGCTAATGGAAGTTGGACGCACTCATGACATACAGGTGATGCTGTTGTACGGTGTCCTTAAATCACAGTTGTTAGTAAGGTGCGAGTACTGGCCCCTTACTGACCACGCAAATGCTGCACACGTGTTACATAAGTGTCCATACATTGACTGTCCACACAAACTACACTCTGATTGTCTAATTGAATTTAATGTCTAAAGGACATAAGTGTCCAACATTGACTGTCCACACAAACTGATTGCTAATTGAACCCGCTTACACCACACCTTATTTTTCCCTTATGGAAGGTGTTGTTTGTTTTATCTGTTACTATCTGTTACCAGCAGCATAGCCATAGTAAAAATTTGCATGAACATTTTCACTCTACCAGCTCACAGAGTGGTCTAAGACCTTAATATTTCGCGCTGGTCACCTGTGTGCCCGTTCAGTTTGCCCATTTTTTGCCTGCAGATAACCCATATCCACCCATAGAGGCAGTTGTCACTACAGTATAACAATGTTAAAGGATTAGTAAGATTGCAATATTAGATGCAATGCTAACTATGTGTCAACAGAAACAAGAATATTGGTTTTGCAGCCTTTAGCCTTGAGTTACTTGGACAAGTGCAGCCAAAAAAGACCTTAACAAAGTTTGGATGGTGCAGGATTGGCTGCAAGACTGGCTCTGTGTTGTCCTTTCAGGACTAACATCAACTTCTTTTAGGATTTTTATAGGAAAACACAGCATATTCCAAATCAGATCACCTATACACCCTATATAGAGGCATGGTTTTTGTGTATACCCAACTGAATATCATAGACGAGTGCCTGATCTTCCTTATCCGGACACCGGCATGCCTTGAGCTTAGAGACTAGAGTTGGAGCACTCAACCACAAGGCCAGACTGGAAGGTCATGAGTTAAAATCTAGGCCGAGTCATACCAAAAACTATAAAAATGGGACCCAGTGTCTCCTTGCTTGACACTCAGCATTAAGGAGTTGGGTTAGGGGATTAAACCACTAAATGACTGACCAAGCGCAGCTGTGTCTGCAGCTCACCGCTGCCCCAGGGGATAGGTCAGATGCAGAGAACTAATTCTGCATACCTAGGTGCATGACAACTAATGGGACTTCAGGAATAGACAGCCTCTAAAAATAACAATAATAAGCAGTCATAGTAGCTTAAAGAGAGTCTTAAGAAGTCAATAATTCATAATGAAGCTACACCTGTCTTTGGACTTTAGAATAACTGTAAAGTAAATGAATGTGTTATGTATTAAATGTAATCTTTTTTTCAAAATTCTACTATTATTTTGAAAGTGGGCACCAGGAAGAATAGTGTTTACATGAGTAAAGACTGATGGTGGTGGTGGGGGTGTCCTTAAATATTCAAATAAACATGAGACTCAAATACGTAGACAATCTCAAACAAATGCAGATACCAACCTGTGAGCCCGTTGTTGGGCCAGGAGCCCAGCTCACAGGCCTGGCAGGTGTACTCATCAAACACAAACTCATTCTCTTTGCAGGGAGTGCACGTCCAGCAGCAGCTCACCTCGCCTTTACGGATCACCTGGAGGAGACACCAGTTTTATGAGAGGAAACTTTTCGTTCATGCCCTAATGAAAGATATTAAAGTTATTTGTCTACCCTGCACATTTGTCATAGACAGCATTCAAGACATATACAGTATATGAAGCTGTTTTTTATTCAGCTCAAGTCACACATTGCAGACGTCTGGGATCCCTTTGGATTGTGAATGAGATAAGAACCAGAGGAAAGACTCATAAAAATAATCAGTTGATCTGAATTTTATTCTAAACAGTTTCTTTATATTCACAATGTGAAAATTTCTAGTGACAAACACACATTTATGTCTACTTTAATAGTTTACTGTTGAAACAATGACATATCCTGTAAGTTGCTTACTTAGCAATACATTTTGCATTTGTTACCAATGTTTGCTGGCATACCTTAATCTGCCCTTTATCACAGGGTTCACTGCACACAGATTTAATGATGGTCTCTTTGCTGGACCAGATTTCGTCATCGTCTATCTTCAGGCCACTATTGTCCCAACTGCCAACGTTCACATAGTCAAAGTAGTCCTTCCCCATCTTCTTAAAGTTCATTATTTCATATCTGTTCAAAAGAAAGCCCGTTAAAATCAACAGGAAGTACCTCCCACAACAAGTTTGGAAGATCAAAAGTTTTTACCTTCCAGGAGAGTCTCCATTTTCATCAAACAGGATTCCTTCCCCAGAAACTCCAGTGAAGTTGGTCTTCATCAGGAAGTCCAGAAGGGTTGCACCGTCTATGGGTCGCATGGCTTCACACAGACCCTAAAAATACCCAAATTCACACCAAAATGTTTAGGAGAACAACTTCAAGAAGATGGCAAAAGCACTCTGAGCAACATTTCATCCTTGAGATGTAATCCCTCAAAACATAACAGCCGATGTTTACAAATGCTTCATTGCTAAAGATGCAAATGAACAGTTTGGATCACTGGGGACCAAAAGCTGAGTTCCTGCATGTTTTCTGACAAACTCTGTACTGGCAGGTAGTCAGAGTTGGGCAAAGATATTTGAAAAACAAGCAGACCCACTGGCCCTCCAGGCCTGGAGTTGACCAATCCCAAGTTTGGATATAGCCCAGTTACATGGACTTAAACAAAAAAGGTTAAATGATCGCTAGCTTTTAGTATCTACATAAAATTGTCATCATTTTTTATTTCAATCTTTAATTTTTAGAAACCACCAAATATAAAAGAATCTGATGACACAGTTATTTGTAATGAGAACCTCACTCTCCTCATGTAACTAAATGAAATGATAAAACTAAACCAACAAGATTTAAATTAAAAGAGAAATGCATCCTGTTTATGATTTAGCATGGATCTTGAATTTCACACAAACATAACATTTTGAACAGTTTGTTTGGGCCAGAATATTCCATCCTTCTTGAGGCACATTTAAGAGAAGAAGTCCTACTGAGGTCTTCTCACTGCAGCCTTCTTTAGGTGCATCACACTTTGTGACGATTCAGCAAAAACACACCAAGCTCAGAATCAGTGACACAAATAGAAAAAAAGATCACTTTATTCAAACAGCATTACTGTAAGTGACTGTTGAGAAAACAAAAAAATAGAAATCTGATGGATCTGGTCATTCAGCGTCCACTCCCACTCCAATGTGTTGACCCCCTTTCTTGACTTAAGTGTTTGACCAATCACACAACAGATTTTCCACAAAAAAGGCCTATATATTTAGTTTATATCAACTGTTCAGGATAAGCTGCAAAAATGACAAAACCATAAAGAAAAAGTGTTTGTTCTCGCAGCCTTGCATACAAGAATACCTTTTGTTATGATGATATCTTGAAGTTGAGTCATGGTGTCTGGAATTAAAGTCCCACTCCGATCATCTATTCTAAAAATTATGTTCAAATCATGATTATCTAACTTTTAACCAAAATAAAAAATCTTGTGTCATTTTGGACATAGTCTCTGCAGTAGTTCATTAGACATTCACGTTAAGTTGTGGGCGGGACGTGAAGCAGAGCAACACCGCCCCCCTTCCCATCTAAGTTGCTGAGAGCTGGGAGCTGGCAGCCCAGGATACTTTTTACGTCACAAATACACTCTTTTTTCCACTACCTTTTTTTCACCTGCTCTCGATTCACAACAATTTGAATAAAGAAATGCTCACAAATGCAATTTTATGAAAAATAAACATTTTTAAAAAACACAATTTTTATGAGTGCGTCTTTGAAACGTTTCCAGATGCCATGACTCAACTTCAGTGTCACCTGGATGAATGAGAATCTTCAATGATTTATCTGTAGAAGATAAGCTGCAACTCATCCTACAGCAAATAAAAATAACAGTATAATTTGTTTGGTTTGGGCTGCCATAAAGAAAAATAAGTGATATGTAGTTTAGAGTGGATGTCGTAAAATAACTATATCTGTGTTTTATATAGCTATGTTTAGATTTGCTTCAAGATGAATCGACCCACCCACCCTCTTTCTTTCCCTTATTTATCCCTCTTGTCACAGCATGCTCCTCCATTTTAACTGGGCCTACCTGATAGCCTGGGCAAAGTGCCTGCTGCATATTATGCAGGCCATATGCCATGGAGTAGATGGCATTGATGACGAATCCCATCTTGGTGTCCTGTGCGTACTGCTGCCGGAGCGACTCCCGCTCTGCAGAGGTGGAGAGGAAGGAAAGAGGAAGAGGAAGAGGAATGGTAAAGGAAATTAGGCAGAAGGAAGAGGGTCAATACATCACATAATCTCATTTTATTTTACTTCTCATTATCAAAGAGGACTCTCTCCTCCTCATCAGTCACTGCACACCTCCACATGCCAAATCTCTCCATCTCCGCATGTGTCCTGTTCATTTGTATTTCATGTCCCGTTTCATTAGAATACGTGAGACATGGTTCTCTTTGATGCCGCTCTCACACCGCTGCTTTGCCTCTGAATGGAGGAACTGAAACGCTGAGGAGAAGGGGAGGCGACTGAAAACAAATGCTAATAACTGGTAAGGCGAGAGTTCACTCGCTAGATGAAGTGAGAAGCTGCGTGCATCCATCTGCTCTGTTTGTGTGTGTTCTGCATGTTTGGGAGATATTTGAATTATTAATGATCATTACAAAAGCCAGACAACAAATATGAATCCTAACTGATGCTGCAGGCTGTTATTCTGGCCTGACACAAAGCAGCGTCTGACCATAAGCCCCAGCTCTCAGTTCTTTCTGTTCTCACACACAGATGTTTTGGATTCATTAGTAAAGAAATAGAAAGTCCAGTTTTCACTTACTGCCACAAGTTCGATTGTATTTGTTGCTCTCCTGTGGATGACCTTTAAGGCGACAGTGAAACCGGTGCTGCCAGAACTCTGGGAACCAGGGGTTCCTGAGGTTGTTTTCAGGGCGGAGTCTAAGGTAGTAGTCGTCGAACCACTTCACGTCAGCTGACTGGAGCTTGATGGTGATACCCCCAGCTGCTTCCCTTACAAAGCCATCTGTCACGTCGTACCTGTCCGCCCATCCGTCACTGCAGAGGGAAACAGGGAGAGACAAAAAAGCTTCCAGCTGACACCCAATAAAAGACTTGCAAGAGAGACATTCTCATTGATTCTAATTAAAGGAATAAATGAACATTTGGTGTAAAGAGCAGAAGTGAAGGAAGGGCTACATCAGAGAAAGAAAGCTGGAATGCCTTCCTTAAAGGGGATAATTATTGCCTCACGACAAAACTGCTCAAACATTCATGGCTCTTCAGAGCTAAGATAAGACAGTCCTTCTGGACCATTGGTTGTAATTCGTTTGTGGTGATCATGAATCAAATGCATTGACTGTATTTGATGGCTGGACTGAATAAATGGGATGTCATCCATTGAAAATGGTTTAACCAAATCAAATGAATTCAGTTGCCATTTTTTAACAAAACGGATGCCATGTGTCATGTTTGAGCTGGCTCCACCTACTTTTATTGTGCCATCTGATTGGCCGGTTTATAACTTGAATAAATTAAACTAAGCAAAAACATGTTCAAAAAAAGTAGCAGGGCAAGAATGGTTATTCCAAGAAATAGAATTACTAAGTAACAGCTCTCTGGAGAAATCTTGGATTTTAGCATCCTAGAAGGGTCAATTAGTCCAGTTCTCATATAAAGTCAATATTCTGGCCCTTAATAAATCAATTTTTACACATCGATAATTGTTTTGACTCAAAAGTATCCACCACTAATAGCTCCAAACCATCGACTGTATATGAGAACTGGACTGAGCGAGTGTGACATCAGCTATAGAAAACACCTTCCTTCCAGGTCCAACGACATGTAGTCAATTCATTTGCCATTTGTCCCCAATGCAGTCTTCACCATATTGGAACCTGATGAGATTTATAAGCAGTAATTGGTCCGATTTGGTGTAAGTAAACATGTCTGTGGTAACTAATCTCAAAAATCAGGGGGGAACTTGCTGGAAGGCCACACCCCCTCTACTGATCAAGTGAGTGTGTCAATCAAATGCTTTGAATTTTCAACATGAACATACTCTTCTTGAGGCATCTGACTAGTCAGTTTAGAACTTGAATAACTTGCAGTAGAGAAAAAAAATATTAAGAATTTGTTTAAAAAAAATGTAGCAGAGCAAGAATGGTTATTCTGACTAATATAATGAGTGAGTAATAGCTGTTTATTCCTCTACAGAATTCTATGGGATTCTGACTTTTTGGGACTAGCAGGTACTTCCTAGTTGGAGTGCCACTCGGTCCACTTCTTTCTTTTACAGTCAGTGCTCCAAATTCTCATGTCAAACTGGAAAAATGTGAACTGATTTTAAGATTTAAATTTGTTCTTTAGGTGGGAATGTGTATATGTTTTTTTTCATGGTGAACCCCGCCTTTGCCTAAAAGTGGCTGAGATAGGCTCCAGCAACCCTGAAGAACATATAACCAGTAAAGAAATCGAGTGGATATTATAATTTAGACCCAAAATATGTAAATTATTAAAACTGAATTTCAAAAGGTGCTGAAAAAAAATGTAAAAAAAAAAATGTAAAGGGTGTGCTCTGACTCACTGACTGCAGGCAAGCCCTAAGTATCAATAAAACATCCTTGTCTTATATGAACGTCATGAGCCAGCAGCACTGAACATGATCTGCCCTTGCAGAAAAAAGCTATCAGTAAGATCGCCGCCACAGCATCCTCTGCTTTCCCATCAGTCCACTTGATTCTGCCAACTACATAAATTGTCTGCAGAGGCTGGAAAGACCAGCAGCCACAAATTAACCTGATATGACTTAAATTTCTCAGGTAAATTTCCTGCTTGAGTAGACTTGTGCTTACAAATCAAAATACAAGATAATCTCTAAAAAGCTTCTCTTTGACCAAGGAATGTTCCTTTGAACTCCCGAATCTCCTTTTTCTGTCTGGAATGAGACGGAATGTGATATCTGCAAACAAAATCTAAAATTCAATAACCCACAAAATGTTACGAGTCTTCCACTTCAACAGAATCTGATGCCTGTAAGCAAAACATAATCCTCAACACCAAAAGAACCCAAAAGATTTTACAGTGCAGAGGAAATAAATACTTTTAGCACAGATCAGAGGTAATAGGCTGTGAAAAACAAAAGACACACACAATTAAATGCATATTTTGCACTTTTGCGGACTTAACATCCTTGCTGAGCCAGCTCTTTAGCCCCTAACCTTACCCATCGCAATTTAATGCCTAAATGTGAAGCAGAGACTGAGCCCCTAACATTCCCATCAAAGCCAACCGAACCACCTCTGAATTGTGACATGATGTTCCTGTCAGCTGGTGTCCTATTGGGTTTTGGTTCACACACACAAAAAAAAACCCCACACACAAACGATCGCTAATCAGGGCTTTGCTGCAAGGACTGCTGTAGGAGAAAATGAGTTTTGTACTCTGGAGGTTGAGAGAAAGAAAGAAGAAAGACATGAGGTATAGTGGGGGGGGCAAGAAAAGCAGGAGAGGATACTAATCTTTCCTCGAGGAGATGAGGATCAGTTCATTTAAAAGGAAATATCTTTCATAGCTCATTTCTCTCTTGGTATGTTATTAATAAAACGTATTACTCGAACTGCAATCTGCTGCTTCTTTAGGAGAACTATCCTCAAGTAACTACATTTTTTAAAAAAGCATTAAAAATGAGGGTGTCTTGTGCTTTGCTGGCATGTAGAATGAGGGAGTTATATCAGTGTTGCATTTCCTGCTAAGCTGTAGCTGAATACTCTATTTGACCCAGATCATCTCAGCCGCCGGCTGCCGTACTCCGTGCACAGTGGTTCTACTCGTCTCTCAGTCATATGATGAATTTTTGGACTCTGTCCATAATTATGTAAGAGCTCCCTCCTACATGTCCTCTGACTCTGGCAATAATTTGGTCTTCCTTCCTTCATGTATAAATTCCCCTGGTTTGCTATTTCATTTTTTTCCTTCCTTTCTCTGTCTGTCAAGCATTTTTTTCTATTTATCCAACCCCGCAGAGAGGCTCTGACAGAGGAAACACTTTGGTTCTTTGTATGTTGACGTGTTTGTGCGTGTAAACGAAACAAACCTGTCTTTCTCTTCCTTATCAAATTTCAGTCGTTTCGTTGAGACGTTGCTCATTAATCACTGGTCAATTTTCGTCAGATTCACGTTCAATATTTGAACCGATTCATGTTGGACAAACGTGTAAACAGGCTCCACCCATCCTGTGAGTTTCTTTCAGTGTCTTATGTGCATAGTTTCCACGGTGAGATTGAGCCGTCACCTTCCATTCCAATTATGGTTCAAATCTAGACAAAGCAAGATTGAGGCTCCATCAAAGACAGCAAGACACGCTCGCCACAATAAACTGGACCGTACCGTACTCCTGTACCGGACCACTCAGTGGAAATTATGCTTATGGGAATTTGGCTTTCTGGGACCAGCAAATACTTTCTATTTGGAACGCGAGGGGGAGGGGATCATGTCTCCAGTTCTAATAGACAGTCAATGGTTGTAATGGGTGGACACAGCTCAGCTGACCTTCTTCAGGCCTTCCTTTTAACCAAATTCAATGTAGAGATGCACAGTGGCATTGTGGTTAGCCCTACATCAAGAAGCTCCAATTGATAACGATAACTGATTACATTGAATTCTAATTGATTACAATTAGAAGCTGCGTGGTCAGAGTTAGTTGGAAAGAAAGCTAGATTCTAGATTCTAGACTGGACTTTCAAATCCCTGGTCCAGCAGTAGACCACTCATTCGTTTCAATCCCACTCAGCCATGAGCAGCAGCCTTACCCTCCAAGGTTTAGAGAATTGAGTGTATTTATCTTCATTTAACTTCATATTAAACCCTAATTTAAAATCACATTTCTGGAAAATCATTTTGTCATTGATTTTAAAAGCTAAAGTCAGTGAAGTTTGAAATCGTTTTGGCTTCTGACACGTGTATGTGACAAATTGACTGAGAGTCCCATGAGTCAGGAGAAAGTAGGTCTTTGCAGAGTTTAAGAAAAAGAAAGAGACAAATAGAGAGTCAGTGAAGCTCGGGATGAAACTGTGGGAAATAGGAGGTAAAAATCAATACAGTCAAATATCAATAAGCTCTCCTGCAACATTACCACTTTCACTGGCCATTTTTCCCAACAAGTTTGGCTCTCCGTCTCTATTAGCATCGTCTGTCCTTTTCATTTTCACACGTACACTCCTTTCCTTCACACACAGTAAAGCCCCTATCTTTACACAGTTTGACTCAACCGTTTGAATAACTAACATTTTTTCTACCGATGTACAAACTTCTCTGTGAAGAGGAGGTTCCAAACTAAATTAATTTTTCATCTTAAAATGTTTAGATTTTGTAAAAATCCTAACAGATCCCATTTCCCGTTTTCCTCATTCTCAATCTCATTGTACAGCTGTATTTGCTGCATTTATTTAACCTGCTTATGTTTTTCTATTAGCTGTGATGTTTACATGCTGTGCGGTTGTGGCTCGATTAGCATCATTTTGTTCATCTGTGCATCTTCTAAGTTGTGCACAAAGACAAATTAAAAAAATTATCCAACTTTTTTTTTTTTTTTTTTATTTATTTTGGAAAATATCCCTTTTTTTCTTGTTGATAAATGAAAGATGAAAACAAATTTTTGAAATACATGATAATATAAGCTATGTGGTCCTCTTAAGTCTGAGAAAACAGTATTTTTTGATCACAAGGTTTGAGCTGTCACAGCATTAGGACAAGAAAAACGATTATTTTCAAACTATCAGCACTATAAAACAAAATATGAAGGAACGTTCACTACAAAAAAAAAATACTTGATCAATTCAGACTCTACCCCCATCGGTGTTCAGTGCTAAAGTTCATCACTGTACAGCAGAGATGTCAGACTCCAGGCTTTGTCGGACTGCTGGTTTTCCAGAAATCCAGCCTCATCTGCTGCTGATTACCTGGATCAGGTGCATTTTGCCAAGAAGAAGCTAGAATGGGAGGTTAGTTGGAAAACATGCAGGCCCCATGAGGCCTGGAGTTTGACATATGGGCTCTAAAATATGAAAAATACTGAACAAGTGTACCCTGTTTGTCAAAAACTGCATAAAATTAGTAAAAATACCAATGCGAACTTCCACGCCTTTATTAAAAGGATGATTCCGTCAATTGCCTAAAAATTTGGCTCCTTGTGATCAAATAGTAAAACCAAAAATTCTCAATTTGGTCAAAGGTAAGGATAAAAGTCGAGCAGATAAAGTTCAACTGAAGCGGAGCAGCAATCCCAACAAACTAACTCAATGGTGTCATGATTTAGTGCTTAGGTTTTGTCATGTTCTGTTTTCTGTCAGTTTCACCATTCAGGTTAATCATCCACAGCTGTCTTCATTTAGTTAATTGCCCTCAGTGTATTTAAGTGTCTAGTTTTTCAGTTTCTCATTGTCAGGTCATCTGCTCATTTATGTTCTGTCACATCACTGGTTTGTTCTCCTGGTTTTGTCATGTTTAAGTTGAGTTAGTAAACGTTTATGTTTCTGCCACCAAGTCTGGTCTCCTGCATTTGGGTCCTCCACCACCATCCCTGACAAATGGCCTAAAGAAGGAGTGTCTGCCCTGAGACTGCTAGGTTGTGGGTTCAAATCTACAGTCAAGTCATAACAAAGACTAAAAATGTGACAAAAACTTTCTGCTTGACTTTAAGCATTAAGGGGTTGGGGGGGTTAAATCAAAATCTTCGTGGGCCAATGCGTCTGCAGTTCACCACATGGGTCAAATTCAAAGACCGCATTTCACACAACTACTGGGACTTTTACCTTTCGATCTCTAACAGAACAGCTAAAGCAAAGCTGAGATGAGGTGATGCAAATGTTTCGCTTAGGCTTTTTCCAAAGAAAGCTGTACATTAATAAATATTTGCAACCTAATGGACTGAAGCAGCACTGTGAGGCAGAAAATACCAAACTGACCTATGGGCTAACGATGCACTTTTTTTTTTTTTTTTATTTACATAAATTGAAAGAACCGAAAGACCTTTCATTTCACCCAGCTATGGATGCAAAAACAAACAGAGCTACTGTTTGGCTGTTACATAACAATGACAGTGCTTTAGGGAGCCATTCATAAATCCAGAAATGCACATTTCCAACAACACAGAGATCATAGGCATAAATGGAAAGAGCAAATTCAATGTTGGTTGCTCCTCAAAATCCACTGAAACACTTTCAGGAAGAATAGTGTTTCTGCTGATGAAGTGAAAGGGTAAATTAACAAGCTGATCAATATCTGACTCATAATTAAAGCATGAGCAGATTTGACGATAGTGCTTCTGGATAAATGAATGCGCTGCAGGTGTTGCCAAGTAAGACAAAAAAGATCGTTGTGGTTTATTCTGATGCAACACAGGCAGTTAAAGAAAATTTACCAATAAATGTCTATCCATTTTATTGCTGTTTTCTGACTTGAAACTGGTTAGTAAAATCATATACTTCAACCAAAAGATTTGGAAAACTGTTAGTGCATAAAAATAAAGGATATCTTTTATGACTGGGCTACTTTAGACCTGCATTCCACAACAAAGAAAACAAAAGCAACCATGGTCTGTTTTCAAGTCGAAAATGAGCATTATTGAGCAAAAATGACTGAGTTGACATAACAGCAACAATTGGGAAAATTAGGGTCTATCTTTAAACCTACTCAGAGCAGAATCCCTGACTTTTGAGAGACTGGGAAGGGTCAAACTGGGAAAATAATGTAAGTTGAGTAGATCAATTGTCTGGAGTCAACGCAGCATCACTGGGACAGACATAAAAAAATCTTGTTGCTTCTCCCTGCTAATCAGTACTGTTTAATCCAGGCTTGTAGCACGTTTAAAGGGGCCCTACAATGAAAATTCTACTTTTTGTGATTTTAAATGCATTTTACTGTTCATTCCTCTCTATAAATCAATTCATCTTCAAAGTTACAAAGAAACAATTCCATAAAGTATCCAAAAGCTCTTCCAGTTAAGAGAAAATAAATACACTCTTCTACAAGGCCACCGCATTGGTTAGCTCTCCTAGACTCAACTCAAAACTCTTAACCTTTGAACTTAGGCATAGCTAACAAAAGTTGACACAGTAGGGAGTGGTACTGGTAGCAAAATATTTTATAACACCACAATCCCATGCCTAACCCACTGGGCTGGTGCCACGGAACACCACTGCAAGGAGGGCCATAAGTCAGTGCCCAGGGATGCACCAGAGCAATAACAGCAACCAAAAGAGTTGAACTTTTGGGACAGGTGGCTTTGGGAAATTTGAGGCAAAACCCAACTGCTATGATGTGAGTATTCTATAAATGTATTTCTCTGATCCTGTAACCTTTCAGGCAAGTTCTTGGATTCAATATTTGATATTCCCCCGAGACCTTCCTCAGAACTTAGTTAAACTCAAAGATGCTACAAATATCCTAGCCTTTGTCTTCTGTTGGCATTCTGATGCTACAGTGATTGGGGGAGGCAACATGTATAGTGGGGCTGTCCAAATCCAGGTCTCGAGGGCCGGTGTCTCACGTGCTCTCCAACCATTGAAGCTCTTTATTGGCTAAACACACCTGATCCAGGTAATCAACAGCAGGATTTCTGGAACCAGCAGGATGCTGATCCTCGAGGGCTGGAGTCTGGCACCCCTGATGTAGAGAGCACATGTAGCCTTTGTGCTATCCTGGCCACGTTGGGAGTGGCGTCGTTTGGAACCCACAAGAAACCACGCTAATTATTTTTTTTTTCTTCTTCAATGATTTTGATTTTCACTGGTGTCCATGGCAGACATGAAATCTTGTCCACTTTGTCATGGGAGGGATGACACGTCAATGGGGTCATCTGGAGCCCAAAATATAGCACAAGTGATAGACATACATACACACTGGACAGATGATCTTTGACACCAACCACTGGATTGTGTGGGACAGACTCACTGACCAGAGTTCGCTCCACTCACTTCAACAGCATTCTGAAAATAGGAACCACTCAGGTCAAAGTAAAGATCAAAGCTCTGCTGGATTCACCCCCTGCTAATGGAACAGCAACACGCTGAACTGTGAGCAAATCTGAGTTTTCATAAAAAGGGAATGACATTTTCTGCAGCCCCGAGCACACACACATTCACACACTGATTGTGACTCCACTGGCGAACAAGGCCCCAAAACCACCTGAGGAAGTGTGGGGTTCAGTGTCTTGCCCAAGGACACTTCGACAGTCTTCAGTTCACAGGGCAGGAACTGAACCTGCAATCTTGCAATCAGAGGTCAACCACCCTACCAAGACCTTCTGAAACATAACCTGAATGCAACAAAACAAACTAAACATGATTCAATAATCAAGAAAATTTTGCACTAATTCTTACAAACACTGGCTTTACGATCTAATGAACAGGAATGATAAATGGCCTCCTCCATGTGGCGTTTATTTATCAGCTATTTGTCAGCCAAATCCAGTTAGGCTGAGATCTAACTGGGAGCTGGACAGACTCCACTAGGACAACTCCTCTCACTGCAGGAAATGTCGATCTCCTGAACAAGTGTATGAGCATCATGTTTGCAAACAAGGTTCTAAAGTAACTGCTCCAATGCAAACTGCTTTACTCTCTGTACACTAGTACACACATTTAGAAGCTTATTTAAGAAACATAAAACCAAACCAAATGTGATGTTCAGTTGGGCTGGGAATGAGGCAACATGAGGAGAACTTAAGAAAAAGCCTCCAGGACAGATGCCAAACGAGGGACAGTGCATTCATACATGTGTGTCTGCACATGCATGTTGTCACCACTTTCAAAAGATAACACACTTGTCGCATTTGAACAGCAAAATAGGTGTTTAATATGACATCTGGACTCTCTCTCTTCCTGTGTCTCTCCACATGTTTGGAGGCTCGGGGCCGTTGCCACAGCGACCGGCCCACGCTCAACCTGCTGTCTGTACTTTGCGTCTCATTAGAGGCTCACTGGATTTAAGTGTATGCACGCACACACACACACACACAGCTTCTCCACTGTAGACACATATTTTTCAATTCATTTTTCAATTAACATGAGACGCTCTGTACCAAGATCACAATTGCTATTTGAATAATGGTACAGTGTTTTAGCGTTTTAGGCCACTGTAGCACCTTAAGCAGTATTCTAACAAACCAATTCTGAAAATCAAACCCTGGGGCCACCGTCTTCCCAATCCGTTCATTTAGAGTATAAATAGTAACTGGAACTCATTTGCGAACGACTATTAATTTTTATCACGCTCTTTCTTGGTTCTAAAATCCATCAGGATGGAGAAGACTGTGGATTCTCTGTTTTCAGTCATTTTCTTTTTAAATAAAGTTATTTTGTAAAAAAAAAAAAAGAGCTGTTAAGACAATAATCTGCCTCCTTAAATAAAATTGTGAATTATACTTTTGTTTCACTCTGTTGACTACACTATATGTGTTTTTGATAGATCCATGCGACATGTTTTAACCAAATGAGACCCGAGCCTCCCTGAAAGCAGCATTAGACATAATAGCTAGGTTAGGCATTCACTACTGTTTTTTTATTGTAATTTTGTTTATGTGACATTTACCATCATAAAGCAAGCATAGAGAGGGGCTAACACAACAAGAAAATGTATAACTGTTATGACAGATGAATAGTTTTTTGTACATGAGTTGATTATGAATGTATTTCTGGGACACACAGTGCAGTCAGAGTGCAGTCTCTTGTTTAAACTTTTAAGCTACGTTCATACTTCCCTTGGCAACGCACGTTTAACGGTCACTTTCAATGAAAAGTCTATGTAAACATTGGTAAATACTTGTTTTGGACTTCCACGCTCAAAACTGTTGCATTGACCCGTAGCTGCATTATTTTTGGGCCGTTTTGGAGCTCTCTGCACTAAACTCACCGCCTTGAACATGTGTTCAAAGTTAAACCTGATCTAAGTTTTTGATAGTAACGTATGAATGACGCCCCTTTCAACTCGTGGAAGTGCTGACCATTTAAAAAAAGATCATGGAGGTGATATAAATAATTTGTCTGGATGGAATTATACCACACCAGGTCTTTCATATATCAGAATAGAAAAGAAAAGCAAAGTTCCAGAGGTTTGCCCCGCTTCCACCTATTGCACCAAGCCTCCTCTAACGGTGGGTGATGGACATAAACAGTAGAAAAAGAGGAAGAAGCCCCTCCCTGCTTGTCCAGTCTGAAAACCAATAAACACAGGGTTAAGTGAGTGTGTTCATGAACACATGCCTGGTGTGGACGCAGCATCAAAGTTCTGTAAGTCCAGTATTATAAAATGAAATAAAATTAAGATTTGTATAACTTATAAACTGGACCTATTCTATTGGGGGAAAATATCTTGGAGGAGACTGATTGACCAGGTTAACAGCCAATCAAGACGCAGAACACAGTGCACTCTAAAATAAATATAAGTAAATTCTCAATAAGCAAGACCGCAAAAGATGAACTATGACTTATGGAGGGAACACTGTACTCTTCACGGTTTGCAAATCGATACATAAAAGATTTAGATAAAAGATTTCTGATATTTAAAATCAGAAATGAGAATTTCTTTTAGCATTGATTTTTTTTTTTCTGTCACTTTTTACTTTAAGCAACAAAAACAAAATGTCTATAGAAACATGACAGCTTCAAACATTTGATCCTAAGGTTTTGGATCTTTAAGACTCTGTTTTTCTCTGTAATTAGTAAATAGTGTGTCATATCAATTTATTCGGGTTAAAAGGGTTATCATATGCTAAGTGAACACAACACACATTTCTCAATGTGATCGAATTTCAGCCATTGTAGATTATCGGGTTTGGCAGAAGCAAGCTTATGATTGGACGCCTTTTTGCTCACGTCATACGTAGATGAAAAGCAAAGGCAGGAGAGAGCACGACGGGAAGAGAAACTCAGAAAGTACGACAGAAATCCATTCTTTACTTCCCGATCAATTTTATACCTTTTCAGCAAAATAATCTTGTTCGAATCTGTGGTTTTAAACCAATTCTGCTTTTACTCCCAGCGCTCCATTGATTTTTTTTTATGCGCATTTGTACCTTTAAAGTCCCTTAGTAACTAACTGTAATGATGATGATTATGAACCTTGGCCAGTTAGATCAAAAACATTAGCAAAAACCAAACAAAAACATTGGAATTTGATCAAAACGAAAGAAAAACTGCTGCTACTAATGATCACCTACAAAAAATACACATTTAAATGTGCCACTAATTGCTTTTGATCTAGGGGGTGTAGTACCTGGACTCACAGTGAAGTGTTTCTACTCTATTTTTACTGTCCTGCCTACAGGTATAAATTTAAATTGTTCTCGATTTATTATCTCTCAGCTTGTTTCCAGTAAATAAGGTCATGCCTTTTGTGAAATATTTGACTCTGATCGTAAGCTGTACTGCCAATAGGTCACTTTATAAATTAATGTCTGGGTTCAATAATAACATGCCACCAGACCACAACCCACACACCATCTAGCTACCATGGCAACCTGGCAGAGATTCTAGATGAGCATCTGCTGCTTACAACCATAAAGGCGGCACGCACAAAAATACACACTTTGTCCGAACAAAGACAGAAATACACAACCGGCACTGTAGTAGTAACAGACTCTGACAGCATTAATTAACTGAACAGACAACACAAGTAAAGAGCATCAACACTAAATGATGTTACATTGTGATCTTTAAAAAAACGAATCACTCTGAGGTGATTTAGAGGCCACCAGTTGCAGCTCTACAGGCTTTGAGGTATTCAGATCGTGATGTAAAATTACTGAAAATGTAAAAAAAAATTTTTCTATTTTTAAAGGTTTCCACAGATAAAATGATACAGTGAAAGAAAAAGCAATATATCAACAAACACAACAGTGATGTAAATAAACCAAAACAACATGCATCAATAAAACTGAGCATAGACAGTGAACGAAAGCTTTAACATTTACAGAAGATCTTAAACAGGTTTACAATACAACTTTGACAGCAGTGACATTCTACCAGAAAGTATTGCAGCATGGCTGCTATTAGCAGTTCAGTATTAAGTGGGATCCATCCTGCACTGTAGTTCCATGTGTGCCGTTAAAAGTAATGAACATGCGGCTGCCTCAGGGGCTGAAGGAATGAGGTGCTGTATGTGCAGCTTCTTGAATGCCCACTAAAGATTGGCTCCAACAGCAGGTCAGCACCTGAAGTTTTAATAACAAACTGTCTTCCGATAAATGCTCAGAATTCTGCCACTACATGAATTAGGACTCTACACCAACACTGAATTGGATAAACAACTTTTTTCCCTCCATCCATCTTCTTCCGCTCATCCGGGATCGGGTTGTGGGAGCAGCAGTCTAAGCAAGGATGCCCAGACTTCCCTCTCCCCGGCCACTTTCTCCAGCTCCTCTGTGGGGACCCGGAGGTGTTCCCGGGCCAGCCGAGAGACGTAGTCTCTCCGGCGTGTCCTGGGTCTTCCCCGAGGCCTCGGCCCAGTGGGACATGCCCAGAACACCTCTCCAGGGAGACGTCCAGGAAGCATCCGGATCTGCTTGATGTGGAGGAGAAGCGGCTCTACTCCGAGCTCTGACCGGAGCTTCTCACCCTATTTCTAAGGGAGCGCCCAGCAACACTACGAAGGAAGCTCATTCCAGCCGCTTGTATTCAGGATCTTGCTCTTTCGGTCACAACCCAGAGCTCATGACCATAGATAAGTACTGGAACGAATATCAACCAGTAAGCTCAGCTCTCTTCACCACAACGGACCAGTACAGCAACTGCATAACAGCAGCTCCGATCTTCCCTCACTCGTGAACAAGACCCCAAGATGTTTAAACTCCTCCACCTGAGGCAGTAGCACTCCACCCACCGAGCGAGGACAAACTACCTTTCTCTGGTCGAGAACCATGGCCTCAGACCTCAGCCGCTTCATTATCTACATTATCCGCAAAGAGCAGAGCAAATTCTGTGGTCCCCAAACCAGATCCCCTCCAGATCCTGGCTGCATCTAAAAATAATTTTTTTAACAGAGACTTTTTTACAGTGCAAAAGTAACTCTGAAGTTTTTCTTTTTTAGCTCAGTGACAGTATTGTCAAAGTAGTATTAATAAAGGTCTGTAGATCATGTAAAAATGACATACAGTTTTTCATGGTTCACCTTTTATGATTCTCACATTTTTCTCAGGACAATTAAGCTTTTTTTAATTAGACTGTCATCTTCATCCTGATTGGCTGTTGTAAATCAGTCTTTTTGGTGCCGTGTCTCTCATACAGAATGCATTCAGTCAGTCAAATCTGCATAAACCTTTTATTCAAAATCAGATCTTTGTTTTTATTCTAAAATTGTATTTATTTTTCTACAAAGGTTAAATTTTGAGAGTCTAAACAAGAGAAGAAAGTGTGAAAATTGTCATGTCTATCCTCTCATGGGTTATTTTTAGAATGAAAATCCCACAATAAAGGGGGAAACATTGTATATACTCAGTAGATTATGTCATAACAACTAAACGCTAACAATATTTAAGTGGTGGAACTAAAAGTGTTTACATTTTCTTTTATTTAGGAATAATTTTGCCAAAAAAACACTGTTACTGACTACAGCAAATGTATCAAAAGTTCAATAACAAACATTCAATGGTGACTGAAGTGTGTGGTCTAAAAAGGCCTGCCAGCAGAATCTGACCTCAGGTCAAAGGTTACTCTGACAACAGCAGCACTCGTTCAGCTTTTAGGTGGCCGTCTCCACACAAGCAAAGAGAAGCTGAGATGTGTTAGCATGTGACACGGCGGTAACGATATGTGTGTATCCAACTCTATAATTCTGCGAGTGACCGAACCACTTTACACGCCTATCATTCAATAAAGCCAAGACACTGGGAGCAAAGCAGCCTGCACCGGCTTACCTTGGCAGCAGGTTCATTTTTTCTCATCTATCAATGCCACACTTCATTACCCTCAGCCTCTTTGTTTCTGACACTTTACCCGGCTCTCTTTCCTGTTGGTGTTTTCTCCCCACATCTGGACCACTTTGCTATTTTTGCTTTCTTTCTTAAGCTTACACTTATTTTTTTCCAATCAAGATGTCACTCAAACTTTTTTTTCTGCTTTCTTTGCCTGTTGACAGCAGTTGTTATTTATCAAAAACATTCTCACTTTTTAACTAAACATTTAATCAGAGTATTTCCGATTTTATTTTTTTAGACGAAACCTCTTCAAATCATCATCAAACACAAACCTTCCAGTCCCCTCGTTTATTTATTCCTTTTTGATACTCGTCTCATGGGGTAGCAGCAAATTTGGCGTCTGTCTGTGCCGTCAGTGGGTGAGAGGTCTGGGCGAGCTGCCAGTGCGTCACGGTGCCAGCATGCACAAAGCGTGGCTCCGTGTCAGTGCATGAACACTGGCTCCGCATGGCCTCTTCAAACCCACCAACTATGACCCACTACGAGGGCACAAAAGAAGGGCCACTGCACACGCAGTGATGTGGAAAAACAAACCCTGTTCTTCGGCTAAAGCAGTTCAAAAGAAAGCAAATGGTAAATGATGGAGTGAATATTTATTGTTTGTTTTGTCACAGAATTGTGGTTTGAGAAACCTTGTAGAGGTCTCCCCAACTGTCCCCCCCAAGTTAATGCTCCAAACTATGAATAATCTGACTTCTTTGTCAAAAATACATTTTTAGAATATTGAAAAGATGTCACAATTCATTCCTCATAGCATCCATTTGTGGTTTGGGATTGATTGGAAATAAGTCAGATGTCACCTCACAACAATTATTATTATTTTTTTTTTTCAAATTAGGGATAAATTGATGGCTATCTTTTCATTACGAAGACGCCAAGACTTTACCTGTTCTAAGCCTCTTCATTTTGTGGTTAACAACAAAAGCATCAGAAAACAATCCAAAAAAGATATTTTATAATCTTTATTTTATCTCTTAATGGATCTACACTCCTCTAATGTCTCAATTTCATCCCATGCATCACCCTGGACTGATGAGCATCTCTGCGTGGTGCGTTCACTGAACTCCAGACATTAGCAGACCCAAAGCGTCTTTTTATAGGGATAACATTTCAAATTAATTCTAGACTTACATAGATTTTGCTCAGACTCGTGTGGACATGAAAACAATAAATCCACTTTAGTCAACCTTTCTCCTTCCTTCCTGCAGACCACACATGTGTGATAAGTGTTATATTAGTTTTCCAACAGGAACACAGAGCCTGATGTAATAACAAAAAAGGAAATGAGCTCAAATACATTTGAAATACTTAATACAGAAGCTAAAAATAAAGCTATACAATATGCAGGAAAAAGATCTTTCTTCAAATATAAATATTTCATTCCATACTTTTTAAGAAAGGTGATTTGTATCTGAGTACATTTGTTTGAAATGTAATGGGTTCTTTTCTCTGTCAAAGCTCTAAATCTCTGGTAGTGATGGTGAAATTAAAGTTGCACAAAGATCTGGGATAAGAAACTAGAAAACACTTTAGAAAGAAAAAGAGAAGGTGTGAAAACAGTAAAAAATAAAAAACTGAAACTTAACTCAGCCAACGTTCACATTACAGGTCTCGCTGTGACAAGAACCTTAAAGGGGCCCTACCATGATTTTCTGAAGCATTTCAGAGTATGCTATATCCTCGTATATGATCATATATTGCATTGGGAACACTAAAAATCAAATTATTTATGAAACATTAGTCATTTTTATGGCCCGTTTTAATACCCGGAAGTAAACGACTCGATTTCTGAGCCTCCGCCTTTCGCTCCTTGTCAGTCCCGCCCATTTCGCAACGTCATCCTTGAACCGGCCTCTCCAGCGTGAAGAACATTTGTAAACAAATCTATAAGAAAGATGGATGCGCTGAAGCCCTCAAAATCTTGTCTGGATTTTTCCCTTTTTCAAACTTTTTCTTTTTCTGATGGATTTTGAGAGTCTATGAAGGCCAGATTCAACACTTTTACTGGTGGTTTGAGGAATCCTGCATGATGGTTACTGGAGACGCTACAGGTATGCTCGCTAAACAAGACGTCAGTAGAATCAATGTGGACCATCTTAAAAAAGTATTGCGCATGAATTCATCTGACCACATTTAATGAGTTTCTGTGTCTCATTGTTGTGGTTTTACGGTTTGTTTTTAAGAGAATTTTGTTGAAACTACAATCGAGCTGGTGTGCACCGCGTAGGAGACACAAAAAAGTGAGTTATACTGTTAAAATAAAAGTTAACAAGTAACAGTTGGACCAATTATTTCCTTTGGATAGCATGACAATTAATGCTCTACATTTGTCCACCGCTCACCTAATTTCTACCATGTTTACATCACGCGACTGTTGGGTACGGTGTCCGTTTTGGTTCAGTTCTTCCGCTCTCGGTTCGTTTCATATTCAGACTGAGGAATCTCAGAGGGAACAGAAGTTTGGTCCGATTGGAAACGAAGCAACACTACATTTAAAAAATGAGTCCAGGAGCGGTTCCTGGTACAGGAAGGTAGTTATCTCTTGTCACAGCTCCACGGTGAAGGTGGGTGGGCTTTCGTTGTAGTCTGGGGGCGGACCTTGCAGCACAGACTCTTCCTGGAGGGAGCTGTTGGGATCGATATTACGTCAGCACGTTTCCAACCGCTCGTTTTTCTGGGTATGGGAGACAGTGCAGGTTTTTAGAAGATTACTCTTAAATGCATGAATGGACCAAAGTGACGTTTTGGTTGTTCTTTATTGTGAGGAATGAATAGTAAAATGCATTTCAAACCTCAAAAAGTAAAATTTTCATGGTAGGACCCCTTTAAGGCCGCGTCAGACTGCAGATATGTCAATTTTTCGCCTGACATAAGATAATTGGTCATACGTGTATTTAAACTGTAAAAGTTATGGTCTTTCGGCTAGTGCATAGTAGCTGATTAAAAACTGGTGCAGCTCAGGGGAATCCGACTGTTTAAATAAAACAAAACATTGCGTGGGCCCGAGGTGGTTGCTGTCCGTGGTGCTGACGAAATGGTATTTCCTCCCAGTGCTCTGATTCTCAAAGTAAAGAAATTCAATGAAACACAGGTCACTGATCTTCCAACCCTCGATGGACATCTGAGCATATAGATGACGCAATAAATATTTATGAATTACGTATGTCACGCATTTATCACTAAATACCAAAATTACATACATGGTACATGCTCAGAATCCTACGTAGTGGCAGTATGACACAGTCTTTTGATGAGCAAAATATTAAATCTGTTAGATATTAGTCAGATTCCATTAGCTTCATTTCACTTAATACGGACGGCCACCATCTAGAGACATTTTCTACATCATCCAGTCAGAGCTGCTACTGGCCGCCGATTCTGGCAGAGCTGCCCTGTGGCCACCCAATGGTCGCCCGATTTCATCCCCTCTTGTTACTGGACTGCCACCATGCAACCTCGAGATGTGCTCAGATGGCAGAGAAATTTTTCACTTTTTTTGAAACCTCCCCCAGTCATAGTGTGGCATGTAAAAAGTTACAAATGCCATACGGTCACCTGCTGAATTTGCTAAAATAAAAAACAAAACAAAAAAAACATGCATTTAGGTTGCTGGACTGTGGCATTTTGGGATATGTGATGGTAGCATAAAAAAGTAGAAACACAAATAATTTGGAAACACTCTAGCATACTAAAATATATTTTATCATATTTAATCTATTTATCATAAATATTATTATATTTTCTAAGATTTTTTTTTTTTTTGGAGTTTTGACATTTTAAAGCTAACCTACAGTCTTTCAAGATGCTGGAAAATATGTGAAAGCGAGTGAGAAAAACAGGTATAAAGGCAGAAAATGGGGAAATGAGGATGGATGAGTGCAGATTGCAAACATTACTCCCCTCCAGCTGAGGTCTGTCTGGATTCAGTAAAGTGTGAGGGCTGCACACACACAGAAGGCAGCGGCTCCTTCTTCTCATTTGCTGATACGAACTCCGTATCAGCTCCATATATTACCTGGAAACCATGTTTTGCTTCACCAATTTCAAGTAAAGTGTGTAAAATAAAATCTCTAGGCTATATTTGATATATTAATATCCAAAGATGAGGAAAACAAGTAATGTAGGATTTTTTTTTTTTTTTTTAAAGGGTTGAAGAAACGGGAGAAAAAGCAGAGCAGTGTAAAGACAACATTGCAGAGGGATTAAAAAGCTTAACAACAACAGAATCCACAGAGATGGGCTGAGACAGACAGAGGATGAAGTGACACAGATATGATCTCTGGGGGAGACGCAGACAAAATAGGATCAAAAGTAGAATCTGCAGCGTTCCACAAGGTTGGATTCAGAGTGAGGTTGTTGCCGAGAACCCAAGAGCAAAGATGTTTGCCGTAAAAAAGAGACATGATGTCAGGGGAAAACAGAAGCCCTCACTGTAGATTCTACTAATTCCTCCTCATCGCTTTTTATTGCATCGCACATAAAAGTGAGGTCTCTTAAATTCAGTCCTGCAGACATGCTAATATCACCTGCTGAGGTAATGCGCCTCCAGTGAAACCCCTCTGTCCCCCTCAGAGTCTTTTATATTTTCTACCTCATTTCAGCACCGTGGTGGCCCTCTGATCTCCTCTCTGTCTAAACCTTTAAAACACTTTTGTTATTATTCTATATTTTTTTCTCAACTTTTCATCATTCTGGCACAAAAAATGAGGCAGCGCAAAGCCAAAGGGCTTTCAGAAGTAATATTTCAGGAGAGGATGAAGGTGTGACCATTTCTGCTTGGACCTTAATCACCAGCAGACTGGAATTCAAGTGTTCCCTCGTCTGTTGGTGGGACAATAACCTGCAATAGTGGAAATCTGCAAAGTAGGAGTATAGACGATTCAAGGCTGTAAAACTAAACTTTTTTTTTTTTTAGAAAGACATGAACATTTTCACACTTTTCTCTCTTGTTTAAACTCAAAAAGTTCAAACAAACTTGCTAGCTTCAGCGCGGAGCTTCCAGCACTTGAATAAACATGACAACAGCTGTTTTATGACTTTAAAAGTTTACATTTAAATGTAAACTTCTGTGGTTCAGAGCGCACCCACGTGAAGAAAAGCGCACGACACAGTTTACACTCACGATAGTGGACTTTGGACCCCTCTGTTTGGAGTGTGACATTTAAAAAATAATAATCCCAGACGGGAACGGAGAAGGGGAGTATTTGGATCGGGCCCGTACAGTTTTCCTTTCACTCCATTCCTTAACCTGTTTGAAAGATTTTTTTTTTTCTGCTTGGTGTTGGAGGGTTTACGAATGAAACCCTGACATGGCTTGCGATTACATATCAATTGAGTCCTGTAAAGGCTGAATCAGGCGCATTTTTTCTCTATCATCTGTCTATCACATTGCCTGTGATGTGGATGAAGTCCTCTGGTCTGACCAGACACAGAAACAAGATGGTGAAGTGCAATAAATACCAGAATCTGTTTTTTTGGTAAAATATGATCACACATACAAGGAATTTGGGTCTTGTGTCATCTGCTCTTATGGAAAAGCACAAGGCAAAAAGGGAAAATGTGATTTTAAGTGAACCTGGAGTTACAGTAGAACTAAAATACTATTTTACTTTGGAGGGTTTCTACTATTCTTCATAGAGCATTTTGGGTACACTGTCAAGTGTTTTATAGTGTGTTGTGTTTGCTCTGCATTTGTTAGCTTCGAGTCTTAATTATGACCATAAAGTGAGCTTTTGACTCCAGTATTTTGTGCGTTTAGCCAATATTTTGAAAATTGTGTTTGGTGTTTGGGGAAATCGATTCACTGTTTTAGCAAATGAGAAAAACTGTCACGTGTGTAACGTCAAACCAAAACTCTGGGGTTCAAACACACATTTTATGCCGGTTTTATCACGCAGGTGCAAACACGCAGTCATTAACAGACAGTCTTGTGTAATCTAATGATATGCTTGTAGCTTGGAAGCAGCTGTCGCAGCTATTCTCTGCCTTTTCACGATGGCAATAATTACACTGGCTCAACGCGCATGCACGCACTCACACAACCACCGGGACGCAAATAGTCTTTCTGTGTGACAAGCAGGGATTAGCCTTGTGAAGTGCCATTAGTGCCCAATAACGAGGCATCCACTTAATCGCCCACAGAATCATGTGTGCATCACAGAGTGTGTGTGTGTGTGAGCATCAGACAAAAGCAACACAAAATTAGCTGCGAGTTATTCGGAAAGTTAATGACTATCCCACTCCTCGTGCCTTCACAGGCCTTCTGTAATACTTCCTCTCAAAGGGAGGGGGGGTTTTTATTTGGACACCGACACAAATGTAAAACAGTTTATCGCAAAATCTTCTACAGAAACTAATTAGGTGCAGTTACTAATGAATAATTAAAAATGCAACCGAAAGTGCTCTTAGAGCAAACAAAAAGGGGAAGATGCTCTGAAGATCTGCACACAGATCTGTGGAGTTCAGCTTGACTAGACTGCATGGTAAACCTGCAGTTATGTGATGAGCTGCACACTCGACTGTGTACACAAGGAGGAAAAATGGGTTATTTATCATCCCTGAGTCTGTTGTGTCTTCTAAAAGATCTCACTTCTCTACTGAACCGTTCCATTATAGAAAAACTGCTTTTGTTGCTGCAAAAACATGAACTCTCACCATTTGTGTCTAATTTAATATATTTTTGTGGTGATATAAAACAAAAGTACCTCAATGTTTACTTTTCATTAATATGCAAAGAGTTGTCATAAGACAATAAATCTTGAATATCAGTTTCTATATTTTTTCGCATTAGTTAAGCAACACTTTTACATAATATTTTAATTTCTAGATTTTTTTTTGCCTTAAAGACAACAACTTATTTCAGAACTCTAATCAAGACAACTTCCACTAGTTGTGTTGACCAATATTTTTCAATTATAACAAGGAAAAACATCTTTTATCCTATATTTTTTAACTTACTTTGAGGAGGACATGTGTTGCACTGTATAGTAGGGGTCGAAGGAAAAATCAATTTGGCAACATATCGCAAAGTTTCATCAGTCAATGCTTGTATCGATTTAAAACTATATTTAATTAATAACTTATGAGCAAACGTAGTTGCAGTGCTTAGCATTGTCATCATTTAATTAAAATGATTTATCCATTTTATACACATAAAATCTGTATTAATATTTGTGTAGAGTTTGCTATGTCATCCTGTCAATATTGTTCTGGTGCAGTCCTGGGATATATCGTGATATTTATTGTATTGTGAGACCCATTTTGCAATATGTATTGTATCACCTGACTTGTCAATACACACCCCAAGTGAATTGACTGTAGCTGAAAGACGAGCCAACAGAGGATAGATTCAATTACATTTTCTTTTACATTGATTTATGCTGTAACATGTCTAATTTTTCTGGAAGCTAATAAAGGTGTGATGAACAAAAAATGCACTGATACAACATAAATCCAGTTTCAGAAACACTTTTAGGAGTCAAACTTCATAGTTTTGAGGTTGAAACCATCCTAAAGATGACAACTCTGCAATCTAATCCCATCAACTGAGAAAGAGGAAGCTTAATGAAAATGTTTTTTTCTTTTATGTTGCACATTACAGTTTTTGGTGTTGCTGTGTGAAAGTGGTCAGCATGTGGCATCCGAAGAATCCCTTCTTTTCAAACTGCCTGTTCCACACACTATCCATCCATCTTTATATCATTTTCTCTCCCGCTCTGTCTCCTTTGTTACTATGGTAACAAGCTGTGATGGCTCCGCGATCCAGCACACATAACATTCATCTGACTGCGCTCCCCTGGAAGAGAAAGGGAAGCATAGGAAACACAAGACGAGTCAATGACAGGGTTTGTCCCGTGTCTCTGATGGAGTTTGGGGAGGATGCCTGTCATTTCAAACATGGAGACGTGTCGACACATTTAGCTACTGCCAGCGTGCTCGATTTTCAAACTGCAGACGGTTCCCAGAGGAGTTGAAACTGCTAACAGACACAATCAGTGTAATTTTCTCCTCACTCTGTAACACATTTTAACACAAAATACTGGATGGAAATAATTTGTTTAATCCTACACAGAAAAGCCTCACCAATTATGGTAACATCAGCCAAGAATTTTCTTTTCTTTTTTATAAGAGTAAGATATTTACAGACCAGAAAAAGAGAATTTGAGAAACTCGAGACAATAAGCAGACAGAGAAAATAGAGTTCACACTCCATAATGTGAGCCGCACACTTCACACTGTGGCAGTTTCACAGGAAATATCTACATTCCCAATTATAGAGCACCCACACGCAGAATTACATGAAACTGATCCAGAAGTGTTAAAATTCTGGAATATTCAGTGCTGCTAAATTATTTTGGAATTACATCAAAATGTTTGCACCACTCTATCACAACTGTAAATTTGCCAAGGAAGTAAAGTAAACAATAATAAGCACACACACAGGGGTCAAACACTGAGGCTCATGAATCACAACCAACAAATGGATTTGAAAACTTTACCAGCCTATTACACATTTTCACTGTATTAGCAGAGTCACTTTCTGAAGATAAATTAAACAATTCATCAGCAGACTCCCAAACCTCTAAAAACAAGCAACCTGAGTCGAATGGGACCAAAATGTCGGTCAATAGTTGTATGAAGTGTCGACCACGCTATTCTACTCAGATGACTGGAAACCTGGGTGTGTCTCACTGGGCCAGCACTAAACTGGTTCAAAATGTATTTGGAAAACAGGAAATATTTTGTGTCAGTTAGTAGCTTCACATCTGAGCCAACAGAAATTGCATGTGGTGTTCCCCAAGGCTCCATCCTGGGGACACTTCTATTTAGCCTCTGCATGCTCCCACTGGCCAAGGTTATAAAGAACAACATTAGTTATCATAGACACTAAGGGCGCCACAATTCTTGGCTTAAAATCAACTTGTATGTTACACAACTGAACCCTTTTTTTAAGCCCCTGAACCCTGTGTATTGAGCAAGGAGCATGTTAGTGCTGTTCATATGATCAGTGCGTGTAACTTACGTTATCCTTTTGGGAATACTTCACGATACACTTACCACACACACGACTGAGGCTGTGTCCGAATTCCCACCCAAATCTCTTACTAATAAAAAAGAAAAGTATATAGTGCAGGACTATCTGGTACGCTAGATTTTAAAAGCAATTCTGACACCATGCTCACTACTTTTCTTTCTTTTTTTAAAAACACCTTATATGACGTCACAGATTTAACAAAGTGAAAATCTGATCAATACGGACACTTCACGACGTCTGTTTATGACTTCACTGTGTTTTGATGATGAAAAAGTGGATGATTTATTAACAAACTACATTTAAACATATTTTTTCGCAAAAAATGTTGGACCCAAATGCATTTTGGTCTATATTCGCTAATATAGTGAGCATTCATGAACGCTAGTTTTTTGGTAAGACTAGTAGGAATTTTCTAGGGCAGTCAATTTTGGAATTGTAGATTCAGACGGCACTAGGAAAAGGCAAACGCACTATGTAGTGAGTAGTGAAGGAATTCGGACATAGCCATTGTTCCATTTTCATGAGGTGGCAACACGAGCCTCAACAGAACTGCGAGACACACCTGGCCTCCAACAGTCACCATGATGGATCGCGTGAAAATAGAATGTACCATTGTCATGCGCGTGATAAGTGTATTGGGAAGTTTTTGTGAGGTTAATGGAAGTTGCAACCACTTCTGTCGCCGGTGATGCTGTCATACAATGGTAAATGTTGTTTACTTATATATTTCGCTCTTATATTTTCCTTATAGCCATAATCCCATTCACATACTAATGGCAACACTGCTGCCCAATACTAGCACCAACTCATAACCACCAGGAGCAATGTGGGGTTCAGTGTCTTGCTCAAAGACACTTTGACACATGGACGGGCAAAGTGGGAACTGAACCTATGGTCTTCCAATCAGAGGTTGACTTCTCTACCTCTGCACCATGACTGGAATGATCATCCAAAAATAAGTTTTTATTTAGAAGGGAGAGAAGGGATAGAAATTGTGTTTAATGCATTTTAGGTAGAATTTGTGTAGCTTTTGAGGGTGTACTGAATGCATATTATGTGGGTATGATGCTTTCATGAAAAAAATAAAATATATCACACCAAAAATGCTGTCATATTTTGGGTTCCCAGTGAGCTGGAAAAGTTCTTCTGCAAACATTGACTTGCCTGTTTCTACAAAAGCTTCTATACCAAAAGTCTAAATCTGCCTCACCGTCACTGAATGTCGCCTCCACGAAGAGCTTGCTGCACATGTTCATGCATTCACAGATCAATTATTACTGTGTCCTATTTTTTCCAACAG
This sequence comes from Oryzias javanicus, assembly GCA_003999625.1. Lineage (NCBI taxonomy): Eukaryota > Metazoa > Chordata > Actinopteri > Beloniformes > Adrianichthyidae > Oryzias > Oryzias javanicus. Next base: position 13,341,978 of record CM012449.1, on the reverse strand, counting down.
TAAATGTGTCCTTACAGTAAATATAAATGGATCTTCTGAGCAACACGGACGTTCAGTTCTTGCTCAGAGGCACCTTAACATAATTTGCAGCTGGTAACTGAACCACCAATTACACAATTACTGTTCTCTTAGCAATGGCGGCCTACAATAAAAACAAATGATTATTACATTGGAAATTATACTCTAAACCTGTTTCTACTCCTCTGTGATTAAATGCAAAGTGGGGAAACTCAGTCTCTTAAAACAACGACTTTGTTATGAAGAACAAAGTCGTTTTCAGGGCTAGTTTCCATCAAGTTTGACTTTATTGTGTTAATTTGGTCCAAATATGAAACCTGCTCACTTTAGAAAACAAAATTACTTTTTATGGAAAAATGGTGCCTCAGAAAAAAAACATAAAGATGTTCAACAATGAAGCTCCAGGATGATGGAGAGAACTTCACTCCCACGTTAGCACACAACACCCGTTTACTCTATGAATGCAAACAGCTGTTTTATTTAGTGAGAGTACAGTTCCAAAAAAAGTGAATAAGAAGAAGAAAAGGGAAAAGATTTCATAAGACACTGAGAGGTTTTCCATCTACATAAATGCAGTGTATAGTTTCAAACTAGCTTTAGGTGAAGCAGCCCCAGTTTCTCCAATTTGCACATTTTTGACACTTACAGATGGACTGAGGTCATTTCTCCAACGAGTGGGAGCTCCGTCTCATCTTAATTATCTTTGCCTGGTGCAGAGGTTAAACTTAATTAACAGAATATTCAGTACCTGTAAAGGCAGTGCTGGATTTCAGCTTGACACAGATTGCTTTTCAAATGTCTGAAAAGAAAAAAAGGTCCTAAAACTTTTTAAAAATGAAGCAGAGACAAAGATGGGTGAATTGAAATGATAAAAAATACACAAAAATACTGAAAAACGTCCAGTAAATTGAGCGGTTTTAGTCATTTTTAAAAGACAGAAGAGCTCATTCCGATGAGTGTGTGCGGGGCGTTGCCATAGCTTAAGAATAAAGCCAAAAACAGAAGGTAAACCCCTTGATTTTACTGTGGATTAAACCATTAAAAGTAGGAGTTTTGTGTGTGTTGGGCAAGTGTTTGAGCAACCAGTGATGTAACCAGCAGTTTAATCCCTCAGTGTAAATCTCAGCAAGCAGCAAAATACCAAAGTGAGAGCATCATAACAGGCAAATAGCACAAACCATCTGTTGAACTAACCCACCCCTTAAAAAAAGCAAAAATCCTAAATAAAGAATTTGTACAGATATACGCGTATATTTACCCAGAAATACCTTCTGTCCCTTCACTACTACTGCCACTGTCTGTCATCCTCTCCAATAGTCTCTAATGCCGACCACTTTTCCCATTGGAGAGCCGTAAGAGGATAAGACCGTTCCCTCAGAGAGCAATAAGAGGATGAATATGAGTGTAGGTTTGCACTTGTGTGCCGCTCTCCCTGCGGTCTCACTGTGTGTGCATGTGCATGCAAATTTTGCAGCTACCGCAAATGTTGCCAAAGTGTCAATCATCAAGCGGCGGAACACAAGTGTGTTTTTAGTGCAGATCTATGTGTTCTGTATGAACATGTGCAGGTGTGTGCATGTGTGTCCACAGGTGCATGTGTGCACATAAGAATGTGGGCGTGTGTGTATATTGTATATACATGTGTGTATCTGTGAACATGTATGCATGTGTCTCATCAGTGCATATGTGTGCATGTGTGAACATGTGTGTGTGAGTGCATGTGTGTTCATGCCTCCAGGTCTGCCCTATATACAGACACCCTCTTAATTCCCTGTCAAGGGACTCCCGGATATTCAAACGTGTTCTTGTAGTTTTGAGGCTTTGAATGTTTAAAGTGTGAAGTGATTAGCAGTTCTCGTTAATCAGAATCGGAAAGCAACAAACTCAGAGAGAAAAAGTAAGAATGTGATGGAAAAAAAATGTTTTTAAGCATTTGAGTCAATGCATTCCACAGGCTTTGACATGAAAGTGGAGGGAATTCAAAAACTCCCATTACTGTATCACTTCCTCATAATCACTGTATTTTAGCAACACATTTAAAGTGAAGTATCCCTGTTGATTTATTTCTAAGATATTTCTCAAAGATCTGCTCCTTAAAATTGGCACTGATCACAACAAGATCAGAAGCAAAGTTTTTTCAGTGAACTTAACACCATATTGAAGAGCATTGGCAGCCTAAGTCCTGCCACAGGGTATGAGATGAAATGAAACATGGAATAATCTGATGCAACGGCGCCCATAAATCTCCAAGTTTACGTTTGGATGATGGCTGGTGCTATATTCTATCTCCAACGGCCGCCGGGCAAGAAAGAAGTCATTTAATCATCTCCCCCGAAGAGCGTCAGGAAAAATAGATCTTCTATTTAATAAAGTTTGTTCTCCACTTGAATCTGTTTTTCACCACTTCAAGGAAAAATGGTTGAAGCTCCAAATATAAAGCAAGAAAAAAGGTTTTTCCTCTGCTTTTAGTGGTAGTTCCCATCCTATTTGGGTTCTGTGCAAACGCCCTGCGCTGAAATTAACAATTTAAAAAAATTGGTCTTATATTAAAGCAAGATGAAGCGTAACTATGCTTTATGTGATTCTTAATTTCAAACTACCCAAAGATTTTTATCCAAGTTCCTAATTGGAGTAATTACTAATCTAGATTTGGCTTTGAAAAGAAGGAAAATATCTATTTACATTAGAACATTTATTTGATTTTCAGGATTCGTTTGCACCTGTACAGTTTCCATTTTTACAATGAGACAAGCAAAAAATGCAAAGCAAAGTGTCAAAAAGTCAAGAGCAAGAGGGAAGGGGAAGGAAACGGAGGGGCAGAGGAAAAAGACAGGTGGTGTGACAAGCAGAATGGTCATGAAAGCCCGGCGAGGAGAATAAAAATTCTTTGATAGTTGGGGGTTTCAGTTCAACAGCTTTTTGATCAGCTGTCTCCCAGCACTTCACCCACGCTGACAACGGAAAATGAAAGCAAAGGTGGAGAAATATTGGAGTTTGAGACATGAAGAAAGGTTCGTTCAGACCCGCTTGACACTTTTGACGCCGAGGAACAAAGAAATCTAACTTTTTTTATCTAGATATATTCTTCCTTCAACTGATTTGTGGAAAAAAAAAAGAAAATTCTGACGCAACAAATGACATGCGACAGCAATGGAATGCTTTTTGAAAAAAAAGTGTGTGTGGGGGGATAAAATTAATCTTTAACTCTGCAGGTTAATATGGAAAAATATTAACTTTTTAGAACATTTTGAAAACCATTAAATCTTCAAATATGTGTGTGCTAAAATAAATGTCCTTTTTTGATTAAATGATTTTGGATTTGGATCTTGTTATGGTTTTCTTTTAATTATTTAAATGAGAGACTATTAATCAATGTTTTATCATAGTCAAAGCAAAATATGGCAGAATCAGCCCAATTAAGCAAGCCTAATTAAAACATTGAAGATAAGACAGGTATTCAGAAATAAATGTTAATTTTCAAAATGTAATATTTGATATTTACTACAAATGTTAAAATTGTGCCACCGCAAAGACTTTTGATTTAAATAGTGACTTGAGTGACTTCAAATGGTTTCCTTTGTGTGAGACGGTGTAATCAGACAACTTAAAACCTTTGAATACATGTTTAATTACTTTTTTTTTTTTACTTGTCCTGCTCAAAAGCTGAGCAAACAGAAATGAGCAAAAGGCCTCTTGTGTTAGACAGATGTTCATGTTATAATTGGAGGTTGGCATACATATATATATAGGTTTTTTTTGTTTTGTTTTTTTTAAACGGACGGTAAAAAAGATGAGAGAAGAGAGTGGGATGATAGAGACGAGGGGGTAAGGAAACAAGAGAAAGGGGAAATAAAGGAGGTCAGTTGTTATTCCCTGGTGTTAACCCCTGGTGTTGGGGGCCCCTGTGGCGGGGTCACAGAGCCTTCAATGTTTCCCCAGAAATTGACCAGGTCAATCACCTGGTCACCTTTAGCCATGAAAACATCACTTGGAGCCATGCAGCTACAGCTCATTAATCCATAACTAAACGTCAAAAACGTGCAGGAAGCAAGTCGCTCCCACTGTGAGCACAAAGCAGAACCGTGCATCATCTGCACGGTCCCACCGCAGCGTGCATGCACAGCGCTCCAGATTCACACAAAGCCTGGGGGAGAATAAATACTGACAATCAGTAATCACATAAATCATGATGTACATAAAGAGCAACTTTCTTTTCATCTTCTCCATTCCCGCTCTGCCATCCGCCATTAATTACAACACGCTCCCCAGTGTTTTACTGCGTTCAGCCTTTATGTGACACTTTAAAGACAGAGCAGAAGTTTCCATGGTTTCAGAGAGGACGATACCAACAAGCTTTTGTCCACCAGGAAACTATAGAACTCTTTATTATGCATAAATAAATTTACAGTTCTACTCCTAAGAATACTTTTTACTGTAAAATGTTGATTTTTAGGAAAACATGGTACTCTAGGCTAAAAGATAGATTCAAACTCATGAATGATCAGCCTGCTCTCTGCGCCCTCAGTGTCGCGTCGCCCCCTGCTTTCCCTCCTCGCTCTGGTTCCTCTGCCGTCACACTGCAGGACCTCCACACATGCAGTAAGTGTCTTCACCCAAACCAGTTTGATAGTGCAGCTGCGTTCAGGCGTCTTGACTCGCTCAGATGCTTCACTATGAAATCCCATTTTCCAGTTGTCTCAATCAGAACTCCGAGAAGGTTGCGGCGCGCCCAACAGTTTTGACCTTTCACAAGCAATCAACTTTCTGTTACGTATCACAGTCATCCAGTCGGGAACAAAGTCGACAGTTTGAAGAGGGAAATTTCCAAGTGAATGAGATGAAAGATTTAAAAAAATGTGTGGCAATAAATACAGACAAGAAAAAGCACAAACGGTGTTTAGGATCAAACATAACGAGAAGATCTTTAATGAAAGCCCCTTCAGTCACCGATGATAATCAGAGCAGGTAAAGGCCGTCAGCACTCCTGCGGTTTAGAGGGAAACTGTGCAAATACACAGACTCACATCTTTATAGACAGAGCACCCACGCATGCTCACAGCCATTCACATAAACACATGCGAATATGCCACATGCAGCATCACCCCTGCTGCTATGCTGGATTCATCCAAATATGGTAGAGGAAATTGCCATGGCAACAGCAGACAGAAGGGGCGCAGACTTGTGCGGGATGATCTCCAGAGAGTCTCCTTGACTTTTGGTTCAAACTATTGTTTTTCCGATTCATTCAAATTTCTATTTTTTTCAATGTTATATCCCGAACTTAAAACTTGAACTTAGATTAATTTCTAAAAGTATTGGAAAAAAAGTCACACAATAAAAACGCAAAATAGTCCACCATAAGTACTAAATATCTTTTTACAGTTGATATAAGAAAAAACTAACTAAAATACTTTTTTGTAATTTATAATGACTCAATAGTCCCTGAAATCACTGGTGCATTTACCAAATACATCAATTGGACTTTTTTGTCACACAGAATTTAAAGTAATATGCAATCCTCAATTGACAAATCAATCATGCAATTTAAAAATGTAGTTTACAAATATGCAATTCAGGCTTGGAACATGAATATGGATTTTGCCTTTTAAAATTAAAGGGGGAAAATTAAAATTCCATCTTATATATCTGCATATTCCTTTGAATTATGAGGGGAAAAAACTTTCATATAGATATGACATCGACCTGCAGATAGCATAGCTTTCATTCAAAATCTAACAACAAATTAGAACAAAAACTTATATTTGAAATTGTGAGTTTAAAACAAACATAATGGTTTTGGAGGATAATTAGAATAGTGAAGGACTGAATCTTAAAACATTGTATCTCCTTTTATTGGAGGTGCATCTGTTTTGTTTAAAACATTTTTTTTTTTATCTGGACACAATAGATATCCACTTAAAAACATAAACGTGGTTGTACAAAAAAGATTAGTTTAAAGCATTACAAAAACATTTTTACAGGTAAATTATCAGAGTAAAACGTAAGGAAGTAAAAAAGGCCCTAAACTCCTAATGGTTAAGACGATAAATCTTGAATATCTTGTGAAGATATTTGATCTTCAAAACATCTTAATTTAAACAATATCTCTAATAAAAAAAATCTTTTGACTCATTACCGTTAGAGCAACCTGTGTTTGTGCCTTTTTTTCTGTTTCCTAGAGCGTTGTTTTCGACCACATTTAAATAGAATTAAAAATAAGTCCTCATTTTTACAGATAAGCATCTTTCTCATCTGTTTTACCCAGAAGGATGAGGAGTTATGTCTTTTTCAATCATTTAAATGTAAAAAACAATTAATTCTGTCAGAATGAATGGACCACCTGCTGCATTACATGTGCCTTTTGTTTCTGCTGGTTTGTTCATTAAATGCAGATTTTTCAGTGAACGCAGAGTGAATAATATTAAACATGATTTAAAGTCTTTTAAGGTCATTCATCCTCTATTTCCGCCGCACGCATTAAATTAAAATATGGATATGGATGTACAAAGGGGGGTCACATTTAGACATAATTCACATGCACACCCCCTGGTCTGAAAGTATTGTATTGTATGATTTTAAAAATGATGACACAAAAAGAAAGTCTGGTTGGGTTTTTGGATCTGTTAGCTTACAGCCCCTCACACCCCCAATCGAGAGCCAGATTCCAGCTAAGTCGAGAAAAATCAGTGTGTACTGGCAGGATTCTGGTTACATCATACGTATCACAATACACCTGTCACGATATGATACATATCCTGAGACATTACCAGAGGAAACATTCCCCTTTTTCAAAATTTTGATTGAGAAAAATGTTTTTTTCTTCATATCAATACATATTTTGACATAAACAAAACAGTAAAAAATATCAGAACTTTAATCATCAACTGTATCAGCAATTGTATCTCATACAAGTTGTGTTTTTAAGTGGAAGACGAAAGTAAGACGCTGAACTGTTTTCTCATAAATAAATAATAAAATATTGCGAGTTTTGACCCTTTAACATCTGAGGCGACACCGGTGACGCTTAAACACAAAATCTTTAACATACTGTAACTTTTCAACTTTTAACACGATCCACATCATTCCAGCAGATTGTGAAAAGATTGTCTCCTTCACAATCTGTGGGAATTATGTTGCTCTCGTAAAAATATGGTAAGTACGCAAATACTGGAACTCCGGTGTTAAAGGGTTTAAATCGATACACGTATCGTCAAATTAAGTAATGCAATATTTTCTTAACCTCTATTTTCTACGTCAAAAATATGATCCTTCTCGAGCGAAAGTTTTTGTCTGCTCCAAAAAAAAAAAAATAAAATACTCAGAAATGCAATTTTCATTTTATTGTTTTTATATATGTCCTCTATCTGCAGGAAAATTATAAAAGAATTTGTTAAAAACATCAAATTTTAGACAGGAGGAAGGATGCACAACCACGTGTTAGCACTTTTACAGGGAAAACAGATACTTTTTCTTTAATGGGTAAGAAATGTTCATGATTTTTCTAACTTTTCACCCACTAGTCATTTGTGGCCAAGACACATTTTGATTATTTCCTTTTCTCTCAAACTTCTGCTTCAAGTCACTTTTTTAGTTTTACTGCTTTTTATAATCATGAAGAAAGCCATGCGTGTCTCTCAACATCCGTTTGTTTACTCTAAACAAACTACGCTCATTTTTCTGTTTGGCAACATTTAAATTGTTTACTTCAACTTTGCCTGTCAGTCGGATGGAAACAGAGATAATGTTCGAGACAGATTATTTACTAGCGAGCAGAGCGGCACAGCCACATCAGATAATCCCGCTCTGAATAATATCAAAGAGCCGTTTGCGGCGAGCCCCGCTTCACTCAGGGTTTAAACGTGTTCATCAAAGAGAATTCATGAAAGCGCAAACAACCCCATTGTTATCTGACCACGCCAAAAAACACGGGAGGTCATATCATTAATGAGATAGTTCATTCTGAGCCAGTTAATCAGTAATTTCACAGCAAAGTCAGCAGCTCTGAAAGCCCTTCTTTATGAAAAAAAAGCTTGATGTTTCATAAAACTCTCCACATAAGACACGATATTTTAATCTCCCCAAGGAGAAGGAATAATCTGATTTATCATCATCTGTTTGCTCCTCTGGTAATGTAATTATGCTGCTGTTAAATGACTGTCTGCCCAACTGGCTTAATCACAACTTACTTCCAGCGACTCCCAGTGAGGAGGGCATTCACCCGTGACCATCTCCAATTTGTTACCGCTGTCCATTTATGATATGGATGCTAATAAAGGCCGATATTTAATTAACTGGCCAAATTAACACCGACTGGCCGGTGAAAGGGGGCGGCAAGGGAAAGCACGAAAACCATCAATTTTAATAAACCATTACCAATTTTCATTCCAAGGAAATTACATTTCTGTGAAGCCAGTTGAGGACAGTGGTTGTTCTTTATTGGAGTTTTAACAGGTTAGGAAATGTAAGACACACTTTCCGGCTGGAATAAACCTGAAGGAATGTATGATAAATGTACTTTAATCAGGTTTGAACTCAAAATCCTTGGCTAAAGTTGGAATATTTGTCAAAAAAGGAGATATCTTGTTGTACCCTGGTCTTAAAACAAGCTATACGATGGAAAATATTTAATAAACAACCATTTACAACATTTTAGGTTATTCTGAAAATCATTTTACTAAACCAAACCAATGTCTCTCTTAAAAACCCACTCTAGTCATCTTTTGATGTATTGTAAAAGCATTTGTGGTCTTTTAATCATGATTATGCACTTTTTAGCCAAAATCAGAAAACCTGTGTTTTTTTTCTGGGACATAGTTTCAAAATTCGGCTTTGAGTTGTGGGCAAGACTCTTGGTGTTCCCACATCCATTTGTTTACACTCCTGTCCTGCTAGCTGACAGCCCCTCACAACCTCCACCTAACATTACTAGGTGCGGCAAAAGGGCCGAGCAATATTGGAGCTATGCATCTGTACAGTTTTGATCCAGATTCCTGCTTGGACGAGGAGAACAAAGAAGTTCATGGATCTAGACTTCTACAAGTGGATGTATCAGAATGGAACAGAAAAGGAGCTTGTGGCTTGCCCAGCATATTTTCCACATCACAAATTTTTAACACCATTTTTTTTTGTCTGCTCCTGATTCAAAACAATATTGAATAAAAAACTCATAAATGCAATTTTGAGCTTAATTTTCTTTAAATATGTCGTCCATCATCAGACAAAGTTGGATGCAGAAAAGCAATAGGGAGGGATCTGAACATTCACTTTAAAAGTTACAACATTCACATTAAAAAACATTCTTTCAAAAAAATTCTGTTTTAAGCTGTTGTCTTCATAAACAAAAAAACACCATGTGGCCACAAATGTGAACTAATGCTTTATTTTATCTGTACTGACCAATCAAATTACCCTAAGAACCTGAGCATCTACACCCTTCACCTCCATACCCACGGCACCTGAAAGTTATGCAGACGTTGCTACGATACAGTTAACTTCTATTTCAGTAGCTGGAATGGCAAATGTCTAGACAGCTTCAAGAGATTTTAAAGGGGCCCTACCATGAAAATTCTACTTTTTGAGGTATTAAATGCATTTTACTGTTCATTCCTCACTGTAGAGAACCCCAAAACGGTATTTTGATCTGTTCATGCATTTAAGAGTAATCCTCTAAAAACCTGCACTGTCTGCAGTAGCCCCTCCCATACCCACAAAAACGAGCGGATGAAAACTGCTGACGTCAGATCGTTGCCAACAACTCCCTCCAGGAAAAGTCTGCGCTGCAAGCTCCGCCCCCCGGCTTACACAACACTCAATTTATCCCCTTACCAGTGATAATCGGCAAAAAAAAAAAACTTTAATTTTAGAAGCAGAATATCATATATCATATATCATATGGATGACCTGTTCTTTATAGTCTGTTTAGTTTTTACCTATTGTGCATATTTTATGACTCCATCTGTGCATCTGTAAAAACTGCAGGCATGAAGCCCAATGAGGCAAATTGAATTTGTGATATTGGGCTATATAAATAAAATTGAATTGAATTGAATTGAATTGAATGTCTTCCAGTTGTGTTCTGTCTTCAATAAATTCCTGCTCAAACAGGCGTTCGTTACTTTTTACAGGCCGCTCCTTTAACACCCCCCACCCCGACACCCAGCCGTGCAGAAGCCGCGTGTTTGTGTTGTGAAGGAGTTTAGCAATGACCAGACCTATTAAAGGCAGATATATCGTATGTGCATCCATCTTTGAAGAAGTTTGGATTATGTTCATGGGAGAAATACAGACACACGGATTTTGTGTGGGATGATGTCATGAAGTGGACAGCACCAACACGCAGCGGCAGGCGGAGCTTCAGGAATGGAGCCGTTTTACTTCCAGGTATGAACAAACTCACAAAATATAACTAATATTTCATGAATAATTTGTTTTTTAGTGGTCCAAATGTAATACATGATCGTGTATATGGATATACTGTAGTTCAGTCTGAAAGGCTTAAGAAAATCACGGTGGGGCCTCTTTAAGGGTTTTTGCTTCATTAGAGGAACGGTAAAGTGAACAACAGTAATAATGTGCAACTGTACCAAAGTACAAAGAAACTGTCTGTAGGAAACTAATTTGATATCAGAAACAAGTGAAAGAGGCTGAAAGGGTTTGTCTTAATAAAGAGGGTCAATATTTGGTTTCCTATATATAATTATTTTATAAGTTGAGCTCAGCTGACTGTATTTTAGTTATATCAGCAAATTAACTCAATGATTAATTACTGCATGATTGATTTGTTCTCAAGTCCTGTTCTATCACAAACAACAATTCAACTTCAAAAAATCAAATTTAGTGAGATTTTAGAACATTACCTGACTCCACAGAGGACGGTGATGAAGATGTTGATGAGGATGGAGATGAGCAGATGAATGAGGTGAAATGAGCATCATGCTGCTATGATGGTTTAATTACACATCACTGATCACTGGGGGAGAAGTAGAGATAATTATGTTTTCTGTTTTTATGGAAGTCACCTGTTATTTTAACAGACTCTACAAAACCTGGCTTATTCTCAGAAAAAATGTCTGAAGCGTAAATTTATGATTCATCCTTAAAGTGCACCTGTTCACTTCACATATGTTCCTATACAGTATGGGAAGTTTTAAAGACCCACTCCAGTCATCTTTTGATCTATTTTCAAAGCGTTCTCAATGGTCTTTAAATCATGATTATACTGTTTTTGGCCAAAATTAAAGTAAACCTCCTTCATTTTCTGGGACAGTAGCTCATTAGAAATTCTAGCACTGGGTATTGATAATAATTTCTAGAATCGATTCAATTCACCAGAGCCTGGATCAATTCAATTCCAATTTTTTTTATTCCTTCTATCCTCTCAATTCAATTTGATTCAATTAATTTTAAGTTCACACGGTTTATACATTTAGATAAATTTGTTTAGAAATAAATTAATAAATCTAAATTTGTTTTTCTGTTTTTTTCTGTTTTTTTTTAAGCAGAGAAGCCCTAACGATTGTTTTGCCTCTCCTGGAGGGCAATTTAGTTTGGCCACTAGGTGGCGATCACGCTGTAACATTACACCTTATTCCAGAAGAAGAAAGTTTGAGCAAAAAACTGTGCTTTAGCCCACAAGTGTTTACTTTTAAAAATATTTCCTTAAAAGAGTTTTGAAACTCCATATCTGTGAGTTTATAAAAATGTTGATTTAGTCAGAAATCCAAGTTTTGGTCGACCAAACGTAAGTGTTAGCTGTCCTATGTGAGAGATTTCCCTTACATGCTAGCATCAAAGTAGCAGACTTTACCATTATGGATTAGATTCATCTCTACTTTTATGCATAGATTATTTGTTAAATCAAGCTTAGATTCATTCAGATCAATTTTATCAACCCAGCCCCAAAAATTTCACCTCTGATTAATGGACACGAACATTGGCAACAGAGCAACCCCGACCCTCTTCCCTTCACCTATAACTGATAGCTATCTGTTTACACATTTTCCCATTAACTTACAGCCCCTCACACCCCATACATAGCATAACCAAAAATGAGGAGCTGCGAAAAAATGAATATTCAGAAATGTGGATGGAGGAGCTTGTGGACCGCCCAGAGTATCTTCTACATCACAAAAACATATTTTTTAAACCGCACTTTTTGTTTGCTCCTGATTCCCAACCATTTGAACAAAGAAACACTTAGAAATGCAATTTTGAGCATGATGTTATTTACATATTTTTTCCGTCATTAGAAAAATGCAGCGAGAACACAATTCTCATCGGAGTGGGTCTTTAAATAAATGTATAATCTTCCATTTGTGCAATTCAAGTAGAACATGTTCAGAAACTATAAATCCTTGTGTATCAGTTTGATAAAAAAAAAGAACATTTTAATACATTCAATTTATTTTATATGAAAAACTATCAATACAAATCTGTAATGATGCCTCCTTTCATTACGATTGGACTATTCCTGAGATGATTAAACAAATCTTTGACATTAAGCAATTTCCAGCTCTTTAAAAATAAACATTTGTTTAAAAGCAAAACTTTCTCTCCACATTTCACCCTCCAGTCACACCCAAGAGCTTATGCTCAACTCCTGCGCTCAGTCTTCCTCAGGAGGAAGGCCTTTCCAGGGTGGGCAGAGAGTCCCACGGGACAAACACTGTAAACCTGAGATCTGTCAACCCAACAGAGGGTTCCTGTGTAGCCCACTGACCTGCCGATGAGCAGGAACTCCCCCACAAGTCCCTGACGTCTCATGGCCATGAGGATGTTGCGGACAGTCATGCCTTCACAGAAACATGCCACCACTCTCGCCTTGGGCAGGTGCGCTCTCAGCCTCTCCAGCAGGCGATCAAAGCTCTGCTCTCCGGCGTTGCTCCAGATTTTGCCTGGGGAAAACATGTCAGACAAACACGCGTCTGTGACCCACATCTTTGATTCTCTCAAATTTGATTACTTTTCTTTGTACTTGATGTGCTTTTATTTTGCGCGATGCTGTTTGACATTAAATATTCAAATGTCACAGGCAGGTTCTATCATATTCTGTTCAGCAGCATTTGGGGAGAAGGTTAAGCAGAACTGCAAAAACACTACCCACAATAAATCAGCAATATTGTGAAAAACTCAGTGGATGTTGTAAGAAAGGCAATTGTATTGGAGTGATGGACACACCTCATTTTGTGTTTTCCACATAACGGTCTTTAATTTACTGGGGCCATAACCAAAAACTTGCAAAATAAAAATATTTTCATCCCTTTTAACATTCTGTGGGTATAAAAAGCTGATTTTGACAGTAAGTTATTCCAAATTCATCATTCAAATTAATCGTCAGACGAGCTGCATCACCTGGCCATAGATAACAATCAGGTAGACAGTCAGATATTACAGGTGAGCTTGGTGAGTCTCAAATGGTCATCAGCAGACTTGGGTTAAGACAGAACTGCTGGTAGAGTTTGTGACAGATCCAGGAGTGCAGCCCTGCCAGTGACAACCATAACTACAACCATAACCAGTGCCTAAAGACCTATGCACTGGTTCTACAAATGTCACTCAGCTGCAGGTCCATTTACCAGATGTGAGGGGTACCGGGGTGTCCAGACAAACCATTCACAGCAGACTCCACCACTTAGACTTGAATATCAGACAACTTTTGCAGGTGACACCATTGACACCAAGACACCACCATCAACATTTGCAGTGGGAACAAGACCATGTGACCTGGACAATGCAGCAATAGTCTGTTCACTGATGAGTGTCGGGTTTATTGTCGTCACCGTTGCTGAAGAAAGTGTGGTAAGCGACACATCAAGGTCAACATTAGTTTAAATTAGTGCTTTATTGGTGCTTTCTAATGACGTCATCACTTTCTGCTAAATGGTGGTGCCAAATGGGTGGCTAGCTACAGCAGCTCCGCCCCCAATTGTTCCACTTTTTAATGGACCTAAAACCAATATGAGCCCCAAAGAGGTATAGTTCAGTACTGTTTGATAGGTCCAATTTACAAAGGAAACGCTCAAAATACCGGACTGGACCTAAGTGGAAATTAGGCTTTTGATGAAGGAGGTGCAACAGTCTGGGCAGGGATCACCAGTCTGCACAAAACTGATGTAGTTTTTGTAGGTGGTCCAGTCACTGCAGCCTCTTACCTCAGAGACATCATAGAACCATTAGCATTCCCCAATTCCACCAGAACACCTTCCACTTTCTTTTCATGGATGATGATGTTCCACTACATGGTACTAGAACTGTCACAGCTGAACTTCAGGAAGTGGGAATGCCTCGTATGGTATGGCCAGAAATGACCCCTGACCTGAACCCCATAGGGAACATCTAGAACCAGCTGAAGCAGAGACAGGATGATCGCATCCGCCAAGGGACCATGTGGCATGGTTGGAAGAGTGGAAGTCATTGGCTCAGACCATCGTGAGGCTCGTGAGGAACATGAGATGTGCTGTCAAGTTGTCATAGCAACCACTATTGATAGAGTCAATTTTGGGTATTTGGGGCTATCCTTATTATTGTCTTCATTTTGAAAGGTAATAAATACAAACTCATGAAAAAGGTCTTTCTTTCCATTCATTATCAGTCAAAGAGATTTTTTATGCATTTCATATAAATTCAGACCAAATAGAAAAAGCACTCATGCAAATAGCAATATGTCCAAATTATTGTAGTGCACTTGGTGAAATTGAGATGTTTCCTGTCAAGATAAATGGTGAATTAGATCAAAGTCATTGAATTTGAGAGGAATGACTTAAACATCTTCTGCTGTTACCTGAGTGAGCAATACAGATGCCTTCCTTGGCTGCCATGTCCTTGAATGCCTCCATCCCGCTCTCACCATAGTTCCCTGAAAAGCCACAGAAAATGTCAAAAAACATCCTCAACAGATTGTTATTTTATCTTTTGGTGCATTATGTGCATCATAAAAGGGCTGGAACATAAAAAAACTGACTTTCATTGATGAGAGGTCTGGGAGCCCGTCTCTATTTCCTGTCAAAAGTGATTCAAAGCAGTGACTTAAGCGAGTTTAGAAGAAGAAAAAAAAACCTCCCTCTGTGGCTCCCCAATCTTTTGCCAGAGAAAGTGGGTGACCTGGAATTTATGCAAATCAAAAGTTGTGAACGCTGGCAGAGATGATGATAGGATTCCCCGCATCTCAATCCCCTCCTCCACTTTACATCTGTCACTCTCAGTGAACCCCCCCCCACACAAAATCGATTGTTTTAAATGTGATGCATTAACGAGATGTAATTAGCTTTAAATCATCCTGTCTGCTCAGACGATAAATAAATGTGGTATCTAAAGACGTAAAAGAAAGACAGAGAGGGGAAACCATAGTGGTGAGGAGGTGCGGGGGTGAGGGGGGGCATGCACAGAAAGCAGACGAGCCCCCCTCCCATGCTTCTATTTCAAATAGTGCAGTCAGGCCAGTGATGAGGGAGGTGTAAAGTCCTGTAATTAGTGTCTTAGAGAGAAGAGCGGCAGACAGATGGTGCAGACCGTCCCTCCCTCATGCGCTCTAAAATACACGTTCATTGTGGTGCCGTGACCAAAAAATCAATAAAGCTTGTGGGTTACCTCACACTGGATTCAACAGGGATCTGTGGGTGTGTGTTGGTGTGTGTGTGTGGGGGGGGGGGGGGGGGGGCTCTGCCACTCGGCGGCTTTGCTTCACTCTGCAACACAAGCGCTCCGTCTGTGTGCTCAACGTCACGACTACACACTGCCCCACAAACACACTTTCCCTCTCATCCCTCGTCCCACCACCACCACCCTCCCCCATGACCACTGATGCCAAGATAAAGCATCGATCGCAGTGGGAGTCTGGCTCTCTTCACCCAAACTGGTTTCACTTACAGGTCAAAATTTAAGAAAAAAAGAATTCTACCATAAATATTTGTGTAATATATAGAAAGATGAAAATTCAGAGGAAAAACACAAAGTGTGACAGCAGCTTGGGGGAAGTCATCTTACTGCCGTTTAGCGCTTTGGGTTTTTCCTCAAATTCCACAGAGGTTCACAGCTTCTTTATATTTGATTCTTCCTTCATATTTTGTATCATTTTTTCCTGTACAAAGCATTTGCTTTCCATATCAATTTAAAATCAGTAAAAACCAAAGAAACAAGGTTGAAGTTAATATTAAATTCGTCAAATTAGAGTAAATTTGCTGAAAGGAAATATATTTAAAAAATGCTTCAGATGCTAAAACCGCAGCAGTAAAGGCTAAAGAATAAAATAACATAAAATAATTTAAAATGTTTTTGAAAACTAGAAAAGTAGATAAAAACAAGAAAGACAAAATATTCTTTAGTCAAGGTTAATTCTTACCTAAATCATTTATCTACGGTAAATATAACCTCTGAACTGCTTAAAGTTTGAATGATCTCTCTGAGAGAAGTTTCCTTCCTAATTTAAAATTTTGACGTTTTTAAGCATTTTTCCATTTAAAAAAACAGCTCAAGATTTCAAACATCACCAAATGATCATAAAGTATGAGCAGAAGTACGAGTCTTACAAAGAAGTTTGATGTTGTGATACTAAAAAAAATAAAGTTGCTTAAAATAAGCTAAAGATTAAAAAAAAACAAACAAACAAAACAAACTATGAACTGTCAACTTATTTGCTTTACGTGTATAATGGGGTCACCTGAACCCATGACCATAACCCTTCAGCCATAATGACTGTGAGCTTTTTTAGTTCATTTATTGGGACTTAGGATGTCGGATTTTAGAGCAATACCTCTTTTGACCGTGAGAGAAGGGTATTATAGGATCACGATGTTAATGATGTTTGTGATTTTTTTTTTAATAGGATTTTAAAAAACTATTAATTTTTGCAGCAAGAAAATTTACACTTTTCTACAATTTCCCTTAATTTTAAGTATTTTTATATTCTTGGGTTTTCCTTTATTATTGTTTTTAGAATAAAGAACTAAAATAGACCTGGCAGGAATCCCTGTCACCGAGCTTTTTTAATTAAAGAGTCCATCATAATTATGTTCCTGATCCTGCAGCTTGCTTTAGAAGGTGTTGCAGCTACAGAACGATGAGGATGATGGAACATTGGCGTTGGTGTATTTCCTCTCTTGAAAAATTGATCACAACCTAGAGTGTGTGGGGATGGATGACATATGTCAAAGCATGCATCAATAAAACAAACTGAGCTCAACCGAAGCGAGTTAAATTAAGTGAACATGACATAATGACCAAGGCACACTGGACAAATGACATGGAAATACCAACTTATCTTATGAATACCAAAACCTAATTTTAAGCCAAGCCTATTTGTCTTCTGACTAGTACCCATAAATTGTTATCTCAGTAAATGTATGTAAAAACATTAATTACAGTTCACAATACATCAAGGATTGTTGATGTTTTCAGCACGTTGCTGCTAAAATAAGCTGTAAGATATGTTTTAGGCTTTTTTTTTAACACTCCAACTCCTCTGACAGTCTCTATGAGCTGTTTACAGTCCCATTTATGAGTCACAGTCCGTGTCAGGTTCTAAAGCATGTCTGCTTCCATCTATTGTGAATAGTATCTGATCTGCGTGACCTCTTTCCATCCCATAATGTCTGTTGCAAACAGTATGGGCAGACAGAGTGATGGTTATAGAATCACCTTCCTTTAGACTAAAACTGTCTGAGTACATTTCTCTCTCAACAGTCAAGGCAAGTTTGTAGTACATTTTGTTTACAAAGACAATTCAAGGCCTTAAATTCAAAATTGGTAAAACAAAAAAAAAATTTTTTTTGAAAGAAATACTAAATGAAAACAAAAAATTAAGAAAGTTAAAAAGAACTGAATTTAAAGTAAGTAAGCTTAGAGTAACAGATATAAACATTTGAGAAAAAATGAATCAAATGCAGTTGAGAACAGGTAGGTCTCTTACCTGGTTTTAAATAAACTGAGTGTTTTAGGTGATTTAAGACTTTCTGGAAGTATGTTGTTCTATCCGTGGAGCATAGAAGCTGAATGCAGCTTCCTTGTTTGGTTTAGATCTAAGGAACTGACAAAAAATCCAGATCCAGATGACCAGAGAGGTTTGGCTGGTACATACTGGATCAGGAGGTCGGTCATGTATTTTGGTGCTAAAC
Source organism: Oryzias javanicus (assembly GCA_003999625.1). Lineage (NCBI taxonomy): Eukaryota > Metazoa > Chordata > Actinopteri > Beloniformes > Adrianichthyidae > Oryzias > Oryzias javanicus. The sequence goes on along the minus strand of CM012449.1, from coordinate 13,323,853 downwards.
TATTTTAAGCTTTCTAAACCAGTAACAGAACTTTAGAGTCTAGTCTATCCTCTGGCAGACAATGTAAAGACCTCAGAACTGGACTGATGTGGTCTACTTTCCTGATCCTTGTGAGAACCCGACCTGCAGAGTTCTGAATAAGCTACAGTTTCTTGATGGATTTTTTTTGGTATTCTTGCAAAAACACAGTTACAATGGTCAAGTCGACTAAAGATGAACATGCACTAGTTTGACTGCTTTAATGGGTTCCTCAAAATGTTGGTCTGCATTCATCCCAACACCCAAGTTTCTGGCCTGCTTTTTGGTTCTTACTTTAGAGGAATAGATTGAAGCGCTGTTGCAACCTCCCATCGTTACTCTTTAGCCCTCAAGACAATAACCTCAGTTTTCTTTTTGTCTAGGTGAAGTAAGTCATCACAAATCCAGTCATTAATGTCCTCAATGCATTGACCTAGAGCCTGTAGTCCTTTGTATGCTGGTGTCATTGTCAATCTGTGTGTCATCTTCACAGCTTTTAGGGATTCAGCAATTCACTTTCCCCACAATTTGGTTAAAAACTTTGTTTTATTGGGTCACAGTTTTGTTTCAGTTTTATATTTAATTTGTGTATTGCAAACAACAACAAAACAACAAAAAATTCTGAAAAACAAAAACTTACATACACTGTCCAGCATACATACTGGTATGCTGGACAGATGCAGCGATTCACTTTCTTTCACTTTCTCCTGAACTGGGTTCAAATGTGTAATGTGGTTCCGTTTTAAACCAAGAATGGTGGTACCTCTAGTAGCTATAGTAACTAATGTTGTTCTTTATAACCTGGGCCAGTGGGAGCATGTAAATGTTAAATATGAGTGGCCTCAGGAAGGTGCCTTGGGGAACTCCACATATAATTTCTGTTAGCTCAGATGTAAATTTTCCAATTACTTCTTTTTTTGCAAGTATATTTTAAACAAGTTTAGTACTGGCCCAGTGAGACCCACATAATTTTCCTGTTGTTTGAGTAATGTGACCTGGTCAACTGGATCAAATGCAGCGCTGAAATCCAATGAAACTAGCACTGACATATTCCCACTGTCTGTATTCAAACGTCTATCATTAATCACTTTGGTCAGAGCCGTCTCAACGCTGCGGGGCAAACTGAAGCCTGAATGGAAGACATCATCGCAGTTGTGTATCATTAAGAATTCATTTAACTGACACAAAACATCCTTTTCATTTATCTTACTTAAAGATGGCAAGTTTGATGTCTGCTTTGAGTTTTGTTTGGTTAACTGTGTTCAGTGGTTCTGGGAAAACACCAGATGTTAAAGACAAGTCATCTTATTCATTAATAATGCTAAAATGTTATCATTCCAAAAACAGACCAATGCCTCAAGCTAAAATTTAAAAATACATTAAAGACCCACTCTGATAAAATAGGGATTTTGGTGTTTTTAACATGCTCTTGTGGCATTTTTATGGTGATGGAAGACACATATAAAGACATTTAAGCTTAAAATTGCATTTCTGGGTATATTTTTTATCCAAATCTTTGTGAATCAGGGGTAGACAAAGCATGCCAGGCGGAAAGTTTCTTTGCTTAAGCTAGTATCCAGCTCAAAACAGTACTGCTGGACAGCTACAATTTTGCTCACCATATTTGCTACACATGTAATGTTAAGTTAGGTTTGCATGGGGCTGTAAGGTAGTGAGAGAGAGTGTAAACAGAGGGATGATGGGAAATGGGGAAGGGCTTATTCCAAGCTAACAAGACAGTCACTACACTACAGAAACTTTTTTTGATTTGGGCTAAAAACTGCATAATCCTCATTAAAAGATAACTGGCAACACTAAGAAAATAGATTAAAAGATGATCAGAGTGGGGCTTTAAGAAAGGTCTGAGTTATCTAACAATTCTAGTTCCAGAACCCGTGTCTGTCTATTCATTCAACTGTCATTCTCACCCACAATAATCTCTAACAAATCCATCATGAACGCTACAAAAAGTAGCCTGAACAATCATTTCTATTTTGCCCTCCTCCTGAATTTAAAGAAATACGAGTATGAACAGAAAAAGTGAGATGATTAACATAATCACTGCATAGAAATCAGTCATGCATGATGGCTCTCCCAATGAGAGTGTTGCTCTCACAGTATTCCAGGCGTCTGTGGGAGTGTTTCATTCGTTTAGCGTAATTACTGTTCTGATATTACATGTATTATTCAGCTTTTTTTTTTTTTGTATATCAATTTCTAGCATCTTTTCCCTCCAGATGTAAAATGTTAATGCAGGAAATTAATGAGTCTCTCAATAAGCCATTTCTAATCTGTCTCTGATTTTGCAGTTTTGTATGCACTTTTATTTAGCTCAGCCCCCCTCCTACGAAAGCACAAACACATATACCTCTGGCATCTATATCACTCTCCACAAATGTCATTTTTTCCCTAAACAAATCTATACTTCTCTTGTTTTTTGTTGACAGTTCTTGCTTCTCTCTCCTGCTGCTGCTGCTGCTACACTCAGTTTCTGAGAGACCAGGATTCAACCTTGAAGATCAGCTGCAAGGTTAACCCAGCAGCCTGCAAAAACAGAAAAACCTTTGCTGCCAAGCACTTGCAAAGATTGCAGTGAAGGGGAACAAACCATTACCCTTACTCACAGAACCTTTGCTGCGCATAAAGAAGACAATACAAGCTCAAATCAAAACTGCTAAATAACCCCTTCTGATGCTGGAATGAAAAAAATGAAGTTTCAGTTATGGTTTGCAAACCAAGTGCTCAGCAGGTGACTGATTTTCTGCTCAACAGGGTCTGACCTGACAATAAGGCGCCGAAAAGTACAAAATGTTCTTCTTTTCTGGTCGATATAATGTTGTTTTCCAGGCAGTAAATGGGTGTCATGTCACATGAGTAGCAAATCAGTCACACACACACTTTCCAACAGGGATGTCTTTGGTGTGAAAACTCCTTACTGTGAAAGCAGCGTAATCTCACAAAATCAATGTGAAACACCTGTAACAACAATCCTGGTTGTGTCCGAATTCCCTTATTACTTAGTACACTATTGTATGTTCCATTTTTTTCAGTATGTCCTAATCTACAATTCAAATTCCAAAAAAATTCCCAGAAGTCTCTACAAAAAACTAATATGCACTGATGCTCACTAGATTGCCAAATATAGTCTTTAGGGATAAAGGAGTAGAGAGGGACTTTGAACATAGCACAAATCTGACACTTAAAACACCCTAAACTTTGATTTAGCAGTGAAAGCAGTGTGAGAAGTGGACACATTAGCTCCCCCCCCCCTTCACGTTTTAAACAGGAAGTACCCGCTTGTTGCGTCCGCGTGGAGACAAGGATCACACCGTGCAGCTCTTCAACACACCTGTTTATTCTCACCCCACCCCCCGCATCCTATCATCACACTTGCCACACCCTGTGGTGCAGCTCCTAAAAGCACAGTAACTCAGTACTTAACAAACTATGTTAACGGCAACTAACTTAACATAACTCTGAACACTTTCAGACATAACATTTCCCCCCCCCTCACAGAAACAAGAACCTTCAGCTCTCCCACCCCCAATAGCGACATCACCCAGTCACATAGTCTCTGTGCCAGATAGGTGGGCCTCTGATCCTTGGTGGTCGTGCTGGCAGAACCTCAGCTTCCGGTCTGGGTGGTACACCTCCCTGCGCCCAGCTGGTTCCTGGCCTGGGCTGCCAACCCAACGTCGCTGCTGGTGACATGGATGTCATAGACGTTTCTGGGGCCGGGACTCTGTGCAGACGGTTTGAGTGCCACCGTGTCCCGTTCTCTAGTCTGTAGGTGTACGACCCCAGTTGCTGAGTGACTCGAAGAGGAGCTGACCAGTATGACTGCAACTTATGCCGGCGGTGGGCCTGTTTGATTCTGACCCAGTCTCCAACAGTTAGTGATGGGGTCTGCACTCGGTGTGTGGCGTCAAAGTGTCCCTTCATCCGAGCCTGGGAACTTAGAACCCGGGCTCTGACTTTCTGCAAACCTTGAGTTTTGCGTGGAGAAGCCGGCTGTGCCCTCAAACAATCCAGGGGCTGCTTCAGTTCACGTCCGATCATGAGCAGGGCCGGAGATACCCCCGTGGTGGAGTGCTTTGATGTCCGAATGCTTAAGAGAGTTTGGTTGAGGGCCTCACTGAAGATTTTCCCTTCTTCCAGGCAGGCACGAATCCCATTTTTAAGGGTTTTATTAAGACGTTCCACCCCTCCGTTACCCTCCGGATGGTACACTGCTGTCCTGATGTGTTTGATGGAACGCAGTGTCAGAAACTCCGTGAACTCAGCTGAAATGAATTGGGGGCCATTATCTGTTGTAACAACACTGGGAAGCCCCCACCGTCCAAACAGTTCCTCCAGTCGGCCTATGATGGTATGTGTGGTGACAGAGCTCAGCTGAAAAACCTCTGGCCATTTGGAATGCAAGTCATGCACGACCAGGAGGTAACGTGCGTGAGCAGGAGCCCCATGAAGTTCTCCACAAAGATCGATCTGGATATGCTCCCAAGGCGATGATGGCCATGGGGCCGGGTTGAGTGGTGCTGTAGCTGGCTGGCCAGTCTTCCCACTCAGAAGGCAGCAGGCACAGTTACGTACCAGCTCTTCGACATCAGAATCTATGCGAGGCCACCACACTGTATCACGGCACCGTTGCTTCACTTTGACCACCCCCAAGTGCCCTTCATGAGCCATGTGAAGTACTCTGGATCTAAGGGTCTCAGGAACAACTGCTCGGTGTCCCCGAGCCAGGCACACCGTCCCCCAGCAGGAGAGCTCATTCCGGAATCGGTAGTAAGGAAGCAGGCGGTCATCCACCTTAACTGGCCAGCCATCCTGGATGTAAGTGCGAAGGGTCCTAAGAGTTTCATCATCAGCAGAGGCCTGCTGCAGCTCAGCCAAGGTGACTACTGAGCTGAGAGGCCCATGCAGGATTTGAACCAGGTCATCGTCATTTTCTGTGCTATGAGCGCCCTCGCCTATTTCCGTAGTCGCTGAGACAGCTCTTGACAGAAGATCTGCCACTGTGTTAGCACGCCCTGGCATAAACTCCAGACTGAAATTGTACTGATTCAGCCGGTCAGCCCACCTCAGCAATCTCATCGGTTTGTGTCCTGACCCCTGGGTCGCCAACAATGCTGTCAGAGCCTGATGGTCTGTGCGTATGGTGAAAACCCGCCCATAGAGATAGACATGCCAGCGTTCACATGCCCACAGGCAAGCCAGTGCTTCCCTCTCCCCTACTGAATACTTCTGCTCGGCGGGGGTGAGAGCCCTAGAAGCAAAAGCCACCGGTCGTTCCACCCCGTCATGGATCTGGGAGAGCACTGCACCAAGTGCCACCCCCGAAGCATCGCAGGTGACCAACGTAGGTGCCGTCAGGCTGAAATGGGTCAAAGTGGGGGGAGAGGTGAGCTGTTGTTTGATGACACGCACAGCCTCATGACAGGCTGGGGTCCAGTGCCAGTGTGCATCTTTCCGAAGCAAGCTACGTAAGGGAGCTGTCGAGTCTGAGAAATGTGGCATGAATCTAAGGTAGTAGGCAGCCATCCCCAAGAAGGAGGACAGCTGGGCTGGTGACTGAGGGTCTGGCAAAGACAGAATGGCCTCAGTGTGGGACATAATGGGGGCTATCCCTGCCTCTGAGAGCCTAAACCTAAAAACTCGACCTCCTTAACGCCGAACACGCATTTCTCAGCATTTAGCTTCACGCCATGCTGTTCGAACCGTTGGAAGACTTGCTCCAGACGAGCTTCATGTAGCTCCATGGTCGGTGCATGCACGACCACATCATCCAGATAGATGGAGACACCAGGGATCCCTGCTAGGATGAGTGACATAATCTTCTGGAAGCAACTCGGGGCCGAGGAAAGGCCAAAAGCCATGCGTTTAAACCTGAACACCCCCACATGCGTAACAAAAGCCGTGAGGTTCATGCTGGCAGGTGCAAGGGGAACCTGCAAGTAGCCATTTCGCAAATCCATCTTACTGAAGACCGTGGAGCCATGAAAATGACTAGTGAGCTCCTCAGCTGTAGGCAATGGGTACTTATTCCGGAATTATAGCTTTGTTCACATCAGACAGGTCAACACAAAGACGCAGACCTCTCCCTTTTCTCCTCGCTACCACCAGGTTAGACACCCATGGTGATGCGTCGACTGGTTCGATAACGCCCTCTTCCACCAGGCGATGCAGCTCGGCCTCCACTTCGTCACGCAGAGCCAGAGGAATGCGCCGCAGTGGTTGGATAACTGGGCGTACTGACAAGTCAATAGAGGGCTGGTGCACAAAGGCGGACATGCAACCAAGCCCGGTGAAAAGGTGGGGGTAGCGGTCTGGCCATGACCCGGTGACCTGCAGGACACACGTGCCATCGGAGTCAGTCACTGTAAACCCGAGGGCAAGAAACAGGTCAAGGCCCATGATATTAGCCCCTTTCTGAGTGATACAGAACTCGGCATGAGGAACACCGTGGTGATTGTAACTGACAGGGAGATGAGCAACACCTAAAGTGGAGATGGGAAACTGACCATATCCAGACAGGTTCCTAGCTGTAGGTTCCAGAGGCACATGACTGAAAAAGCGGTCATATGTGGATTTATTCAAGATGGACACCTTAGCTCCTGTATCTACAAGAAGTGGAATTTGGGCCGTACCCACATGGCAGGTGCAAAGCTTGAAAGAGGGAAGTGAGCTCTGCACTGAATTAACAGGAATGGTGGCACTACCAGAGCGGGCAGGAGGAGAACGACAACAGCGTGCAAAATGATGTAACTTGTTGCAGTTACGGCAGCGTTTTCCATTTGCGGGCATGACTGGTCTCTGGCAGCGTGTGTATTGGAGCCACAGTTATTACAGCGCTGAGACCCACTCGTTCTGGCCCCCGGTCCACTCTCTGTACAGGTAAATCTTCAGAAACCTCTGCAGACGGCGTTACGGTTTGTGCCGGTGGTGATGACGTCACGGGCGGGTCTGCAGCGCGCGCGAATCTGCGCGCCTCCGACAGGGCCGATTCCAGCTGTTTTCCGATCACTAAAGCGTCCGCCAACGTCATGGAGTCCGCTTCCAGCAACAGCCGCTCCCTCAGCTGATTTGAAGACGTTTTTTCTATCAGCTGATCAACTATGAGTCCATCCTCTAATGTCCCAAAATCACAGCGCTTGCCAGCTCACGTAACGCTGATACAAAATGTGCGACAGTCTCCCCCGGCTGCTGAAAGCGCTGGCGAAACTCAAAACGGCACATCCGACGGCTTCTTCCGGAACAAAAATGAGACTTTAGAGCGGCCGTGGCCGTAGCATACTTATCATCCGATAAGGTGAGCGTTGCGAAGATTCGTTGGCCCTCCTGTCCGAGGCAATGGCGGAGGAGCGCACACTTCCGCGCGTCGGCCAGGTCCGTGTGCCCCAAAGCAAGTAAATAATCCTCAAAGGACGCCAGCCATCGTTCCCACGGAACCACGGGACCCCCTGGCACCGGTAAGAAAGGCGGCGGCGGGGGCAAGGTGAATTCAGCCATCCTCGTTCGCCAAAATGTTGCGTCCGCGTGGAGACAAGGATCACACCGTGCAGCTCTTCAACACACCTGTTTATTCTCACCCCACCCCCCGCATCCTATCATCACACTTGCCACACCCTGTGGTGCAGCTCCTAAAAGCACAGTAACTCAGTACTTAACAAACTATGTTAACGGCAACTAACTTAACATAACTCTGAACACTTTCAGACATAACACCGCTGGTCCCAGCGAAATAAACAGCTATTACTTCATCGATCTATTTGCTAGAATAACAACTCTTTCTCTGGTACCTTTTTTCAACATGTTCTTGCTAAACCTAATTTTTTTTCTTGATATATTTTCTTTATCTTAAGTTATCCAAGTTATAAACTGACCAATCAGAAGCCTCAATAAAACCACTAGCCCCACCTTTGACAGATTCTACCCAAGTCCGCTTTCAGTGGAAGGGATGTGACTTTCCAACAAGCTTACTCCTCATTTGCAAAAGCGGTTGCCTTAGAATTGTTGACCGAGACCGACTCGGACCAATCACTGTTCACTTTGTCTGGCTCCCTCGTGACGACGCCCATATCACTGAAAAATACAGACTCAATTGAGTTAATTTTGTTTGAACCAGAGGTAAGGCGACTTCAACAGAACTTTTTCCATCTCTATATACTGTCAATGATGCACCTCTATAAACCTAAAAAGTTTAGCTTCATTTCCCACTTTTAATGTAAACATCCCTAGAATAGCACAAGGGTTACGTGTATTAAGTCCACTTTTTTTTCCTAAAGTCAGACTATTGCAGTCATATTAACCTGCTTTTATTGTGAAGCTTTTGTTTGTTTTTGTTTTCTGCAGGTATTTCAAATCAAGTAAGACTAATGTAATACATTATAATTTTGAGAGAGTAATGTTACATGGAAAGAGATTCATTTTGTAAAATCAACAAAAGGTAATTATATTACATTTGTATGGACATTAACCATCACTGAGTGGTTATGACCATCAGGGTTTGATCCTATACTCTCATAAAAGTTCAACATTGACAGTAAAAAAGAGGGAATCTTCTCTTATGGTTAGTATGCCACTTTACGCCTGAAAGTAAATGATTTTCAACATGTTTTCAATGTAAAAACAAAAGGGCATTTGTGGGTTCACCACTAAATTACTTTTAGATTATTATTTCTGATCAATCTGGCTCATAGAACTCATCAATTAGTGTTTTTGAATGTAATCATTTGTAAATTGAGATCGGAATATTAATAAAGCAATGAAGGACTTCCTCTTCTGCCTTTTTTAACAAATAAAAGGAAAAATAGTTCTTCAGGTCGGACTTGAATCCACCTGAAAAATGACTCGTATTTACATCTCATATTGTGACTCTACTCTTTAACCTTCGTCATTTTTTGCGGGTCACCAGTCCATAAAGGGGGGCAAAAAGGACAAAAGAGACAACAAATATGCACCAATTCCTGCCAATCCTAAATAAGCAAACAATATACCTGTAGTAGGATTTTGAAAGAACACACAGGGAGGATGTACAGACACCTGACAGAAGAAAATCTCAGGAGACACATTCTGAGTCTGAGAAACTACCAAAGAATCAGCAAGGACACAGAGAAGCAGAGAGAGGACACTGACAAAAGAAAACATCAAAAGTCAGAGGAAGTTTAACGGCAGCCAGGAGAACAACTGTGCCTCCACCGGTATGTTGTCAGAACCAACTGTCTTTCCTTTCTTCATCCTCTTCAATACCTTCCCAACTTCATCTTTACTAATCTTTGCAGCTTTCCTGCACCACAACAGCCACCTCTTCCCCTCTTTTCTTCTCTATCATTTTCCTCTTTCATTAGTTTTTCACTTATAAACTTGTGGAACCTAATTTCCTTGATCATCCGAACCTGTTTCTCTGCCTCACCAGCACAGATCCACCTTTCCTTCCTTTGGGTCCAACCTGTCATACACGTCCTCACACACTCTTTGTTTGGTCTTTGCCACCTCGCACTTTATCATTTTAGCTGTCCAATCATCTGGAACAATTTCTAGATCCAACAAAGTTGGTTTCAGCTATGAAAGGTTCAGCTTTTTTGATTCACATTAATGATTTGATTTTGGTTTTACATCTGAGGCCCTTTCTGACTCAACCCTCTACATTTACCTGGCACACAAAAGCACTGGATTGTGCTTCCTTGTTGTTGCATAATATGGGTCAATACAAAATCTTGCTATAACAGCCATTTTTTTCCCTTATTCTTCACTGATGGTTCACTTTGAAAGGCACTTTAAAAAGCTCCATCACTGACGCAGCAAAACCTCTCTGCCACCACTGTCCTCTAACCATGACCCACTGATCTACTTCCTTGTTTTTGGATACCAGCAGCAGCAGCAGCTCTTTGGACTGTAGCCAGTATCAGTCCTGCTCAAGTAATTCCAATTAAAACATTTTTCCTTCATAAGCTGGAAATCCATCTCTGCTGAATCTGCTGCTCTCTGTACTGCAGTGTTCCTGCTGTCCTGAAACTCTCCTCTGTTATATTTGTGACATCAAATGTTGGGTTTACATACAAGTTTGTTTTTCTTTCTGGCTGTGTTTTTGTCAAAGGTGCAATCTCTTTTTACAAATGTGTCACTGAGTTGTTTGTAATAAAAACATAGTACAACTAAAAGTATTTAAAAATGAAATGATGAGAATAGGTTACCTCATAGAGAAGAAATGAACCAAAAGCAAATAACTGTTTAGTGAGGAGTGTCCTTGTACCTTCAGTGTGGATAGCAGACACATAGCTCCAGTTGTATCTCTTCACAATGTCAACCATGGCGCGTGCCTGCTGAGCATCAGAGGGCACCACCCGCATAAAGTATTTGTAAAGGCTCTGAAAACATAAAGACAAAGGACAGCTGGATGTTGGCAGTATTTTTGCTTTTGCAAATACTAACACTTTTATTTTGTAAAGCAATTTTCTCTTTAAAGACTCGCTCTGATGAAAATTGTGTTCTTAAGTTTTTGTTCTTGTGACATTTTTCTGATGACAAACTATATATAGAGGGTAAATTTAGTTTAAAATTGCATTTCTAAATCTATTCAAATGGTTGTGAATCAGTAGAAGAGGGGTTAGGAGAACAAGCGTTCGGGTTGTAAGAGGATGTAGGCTAGTGGGAGAGCATGTGAACAGATGGATGATGGGAAATGGTGGCAGATTTATTTAGCACAAACTGTCCCACCCCCAATTTGGAGGTGAAATTCAGTTGAACTACTGCCACTCTACAAAATATGTGTGCTAGAACAGTTAGATAGTTTAGTCCGGCCCAGTCAGGAAGAAAAAAAAAAAATATTGATGTTGGGGGAAAATGCACGTTTCTAGCCAATTCCTGTGGGGAGTTATGGTTGTTTAAAGAAAAGGATGCAATTACACCACTTGGAGAAGCAAAGGAAGAGAAATACCGGCATAACAAGAGATCAAGAAATAAACAGCATTTTTTGAAAGGTCGTGCCACGTCTGGGTAAAATTCAGTTTGGTTTTCTGCCAGCCTCACCGCGGTTAATTTGCTATAAAAGTTTTCAGGTGTGGCTCCACTATTACCAAAATGTTGTTGTCAAAAAGATAAGGAAAATAATATCTCTAATAATCAGGGCTAGCTCTGGGTAGAGGCAACCCAGGCGGCTGCCTAGGGTACCACTTGATGGAGGGGGTGCTAAATTGCAATGATTAGGCTATATATGAATCTTTAGGGGTTGTTTTGTTGTTTTGTCTTTAACTGGTTTTCTTTAGTACAAGTCATGATCGGGAAACCAGCCCACCTTATCACTGAGGTCCATACTTGTGGCAGAGTAGGCAATCTGCGGTATGTTGAACAGCTGCAACAGGTTCTGGACCTGAATGGCCACCGAGCTTGATCCTGGCCCAATCAAGCCCACGATCGGTTTCTTTCCTCGCATTGGAGTTGCAGCGGGGTCAGTGCACTTCATCGTTGTTGCGCCTCCTCCTCCCCCTCCCCAGGCTCCTCCTCCGCCCCACTCCTCGGCCTCGTCGGACGAGACCAGCGAGTCCCGTATGAACTCGATGCTCTGCTCCAGAGCTACGGCGGAGTTCCAGCAGGAGTCCCGGATCTCGCAGCCCAGGCTAATGTTGGGCAGAATGTGCTGATCGGCGTTGATGCGATCCAGCGTGTGCATCATGGCCTCCACCCTCTGAATGCCATACTGCTCCCTCACAGCACCACATTTACGCTCATGTACCTGGACAGAAACAAATGAGAAGAATTAGATCAAATAAGAGTACTTTTTAATCACTTTTTCAAGTATGGCCCATTTATAAGAGAGAAAAAATAACTAGAAGTTGAAACCAATTAGTAACAACAGAGATTTTAGCTCAAACATCAATACTTTGATTTTAAGTAGTTCATTCCTCTTGCAACATTGATCCATTTTTATCGTTGTATTCCAAAAAAAGTTGTAATTTCACAGTTTAAAATCCAAAACACAGCAGAGAAACACAAAATCACCTTGTCAGCAGGCGGCTGATGGTGAACAGAGAACAAGGCTCCAATGATGATGTCTCCGGGCATGTGTGCGACCACTCGCCTCTCATTGGTCGTCTGAGCGGAGCTGGCTTCCTCCGATCCCACCCAAACACACAAAACCAGCAGCAACCAAAGCATCATCTTGATCCGCTGAGTTGACAAAGAAGAGGATCTCAGATTGGCGCGGCGGCGCCGTCACTAGATGCCGCTTGTCCGAAAAGTAGTTTTCCCTCCCATGACAAGAGCTGGCGGCGCATCCAAGAACTTGACAAAAAAAAAAAGTGTTTCAGTGCATTCTTTTTTCCCGCCTGGTGTTAGGGTGCAGCCGCTGAGACAGGTGCAGCAGTGCAACCTGAACAATCCAAAAGAAATTCTGGGCTCAGACTCATTGGCTGAATGCAATCCGAGCTCCTCCAATTACAAAGCTGAGACGGTCTCCACAGTAACAGGTGACAGAGAGGAGGTTTACATAAACCTGTGGGCACAAAAGACTTTGTTAGAATCCAAAAAAAAGTACATCAGAAAAGTAAAAGGATGAGAGTTTTAAATCTAGAATAAAACACAGCTTAGAAAAAGAGTGCAGGAGTCTGTTCATGAGCCGCACGCTCTTCTGTGATGCACAGCGAGCAGCACGTTTAGTTGCCCTGTGGAACATCTATTGATGCTCTGAAAACTTTGGCCCAGATTTTCACATTTTTTCCTCATTCCAAAAGAATAGTCGTACATCACAATAATGCAGCATCAACAATGCATCCCACGTCAACACAATGTAAGGAAAGCTTTGTTATCCTGCAACATTATACTAAAAAATATTTTTTTCTACAATAAGTTATGTGTTTGTTTCTTTGTTATTATAAAAGAATTGACATAAAGAGGAAAAAAATTCAACCTCATCTGTTCTCCCTGTAAGTCAACTGCATCAAGCTTCTGGGTAGTCTATTGACACAGTTTAATTGTATTACTTTAATGGAAGATTAGGGGAGGGTGTCTTTTAAAAAGAGCCTTTGTGCATTGTTAGTACGGCAATTTAATTTGTTTGCAAGATGGAACAAGAACTGCCACATGACGTCCACAGGCGAACGTTCGTGTGTGCTTTAAATTTAGGTCTTTCTAACAAAGCAGATTATTTCTTTGGCGGTAAAAGAGCATCCCACTCTAGCGCAAAACAAAGGTGAGGCAGCAGAGAAGAATAAATAAGAGGAGGGCTTTGAAACACTTCAAGGAAATGAAGCAGAGTTAGTGGAGGGAAATGGTCTTGGGTCTTGCTCCACACTTTTTTCTTTCACAGCTCTATTACAATATATGAAACATATGGAGTCACATAATTCCAGTCGGGCACAAACCATAATTTTTAATTTCTCAATGATCAATTTTCATATGTGTAAGGATGGTGAAAATAAGCCACCCCCCATGTTTAGTTATTTTATAATTGTCTAATCTAAAAACTGTTAAATTGTTTTGTGGGCCTATTACAAATGTAGAACCATAAATTGCCAGTAGGAAGAACTAGCGAAATCGAGGAAGAATGACGTCACGATGGAGCGCGCAGAGCAGCGCCAATAGAGGGAAAAGAAGAGTTTGTGAGGAGCGCTGAGAGTTTGATTTTAGAGAGAACCCTCTGTATGTTGTTTGCGGACACTGTTGTGCTGATGAGAACCCGCAAATAAAACGCACAAAATGTTCAATAGTCTGCTGTTCATTTAAAGTCTGCAAGAAACTATTAACACTTCTGTGAATTGAAAGAGATGTCATTCGTACATCACTGCCAAATCTGAGTCTCTGATTGGTCAAAGTTCAGCCTGGTTCAAAGGGTACCAAACCCAAACTCAACTTTCTTTGACTGTTAACCTCTATAAATGGGACTTTTAAAGTGCTGTTTGTAAGTCATTGCGAAATTTTTGACAATTGAAAATCAACTTGTATAATTCTAAAAATAATGGTCTAAAACCGTCTGTGTGCTGCTCCCTACAGGGTAAAACAAGGTATTACATATTAATTTTTTGTGATTGGTCAAACCACGTAAGTCCCACGTCATTTCCAACACATTCTCACTCCCAAGTCGTAACATATTGACGTTTGGCTAAGGACCCCTCGTTTTAGGTGTCCCTAACTCATTGTTTTTTGACATACTGACTGTTCCCATTAAATCACGGGTCCCCAACCTCCGGGCCGTGAACCAAAACCGGTCCAGTACTGTGACAGCTAACGACCCCTAGCGGTACCCTAACCTGACACCGGACCCAAACCGGAACCAGACGCGGTACATGGCGCGAACCTAAATTGGTACTGGAGGCGGTACAGAATGCGAATTAGTAGCAGGTTAAGGTTAGGTTACCAGTACTGGGTTAGGGTACCGGTACTGGACATGTCCTGAGGACCAGTGCGCATCTGGTACCACATCCAGTACTGCATCTTGTACCGCATCCCAAGGGTTGCGGACCCTTGACTTTACAAACAGCCAGCAAGTCAATAGGCGACAAGTTGGGGACACCCAAAATGTCAAAAAGTGACGCTGAAGGGGCTTTAACCAAACATCAGTATGTTACGACTTGGAGATGAGAATGAAGTCCCACTTCATGATCTGCAGCTCTGGTAATTCAATTATGTTCAATTCAATTTTATTGTTTGGTTACCCTTTAACTTGCAACATGCGTTCAATGGCTACACGTTTTTTTATGTAAAATGGTCATAAAATGTGCATAGCTACGCGTTAATGCATGAGTTTTCAAGGTGGACGCCCAAAACGCCCATTTAGGTTCATTTACATAGACTTTTCAGTGGAAGTGGCTGCCCGAACAACTGTTCCAAGGGCGGTGTGACTGTAGCTTCAGAATCATTCTTTCTTGAGAATGTAACTTTAGATTTGTTGACCAGAAATATTATGGCAAAAAAAATATAGTAACATCAAAGATGTCTATTTATAAAAGAAAAAAAATCAAAGCTGAAGAGGCAAAGAGAAAAAAGACAAGGACAATCACAACATGCAGCAGCGTGGGACAGAGTTCCCTCGGCCGCCGTTAACAGGTGTGTCATCCTGTCAAAGAGGCGACTGACGGTCCAATAATGAACACATCGAATGAAACTCAGCTCCAGCTCGTGCAGACACCCTGTCTCAATTAATGATGCAACTGTTTGTCAGACTTAATGAGAATCACTCCCATCCACGCTTTGATAGAAGAGCCATGCTCTCCTAAAAGCATGGCAGTGTGTGGGTGGATTCATGTTTGAATGGCTCTCTGTGCTGCACGCTTTTCTCTGTCGTTTTTCAGAATGAAGCTATGAATAGTCAAAGGTAGATTTTAGATGCACACTTGTGTTCAACCCCCGCTCCCGAAAAAAAAAAAACACTGGAATTATGTGATTTCTCTTTTTTTTTCCTCAACCAACTGCTAAGACAGTGAAATGTGCAAGTCCAATCTGTTCTGAAAGCTCCTGACCTCGCCCCCCTGCTCTGCCAATAATTACAAACACAAATGTGTGTTGGCCATGCAGAACAAAGCAGAGGGAACTGATCTCTTTCCCAAACACGCGGCTTCAAAAAAAACTGTAACAGATAATGTCCTGGTTTAAAATGTGCAATAATTGAAGTCCTTTCTCAACTGATTTAGCCCTAATAAAAGGCATTAAATTAAAGTGAAAAATGGAAATGGTTTCATTTGGTGATGTCTGCGCTTTGCATCCGTGTCAGATTGCAAGTGGATTTTGAAGCTTCTGTTGCGCATGTGTGTGCTGTTTTAATAAAGATAAACATATAAATGTTTAATGACCTTTGGGAGGTGCTTTAATAGATGAGAATGAAACCGCCTATATTTGAGAACAAGAGGGCATCAATAAAGTAGAAAAACAAATATTGATGCGCAGATAAAATTCTTGCTCTTCACTCTTTGAACAGTGGATAGTAGCAGGCTTGAATACTTTTGTTTATTTTTCTATAAAAATCTTCATGGGGAACACATCGATGCATTGAAATTTTGTGGGAGCTGATTCTTTTAGTTCATTTTGTGTAACAGTACACATTGTGTAACACACAAGCCCTATTCTGAAATGCCACATATTTATCTGTAATCTGAGAGATCCAATCACAAAAAAAAACAAGTGTTAAATGAAATTTATTTAAAAATAAAAATCTTACAGCAGCTTTAGCATATCAGCAGCATCTAACCAACTGAAAATACTCCGACCACATAATAATGTAAAAATGAATCAACTCAAAACATTCCCTCTTTAATTGATAATGATTACTAAATTAGAATTTAACAATCTTCTTTTCAGAACAATTTAGTTCTCTGTGCCTTAAAGCAAAATATAGAAAAAAAACTTAAGATATAGCAACTGTCTCTTTTTGATTAAATATTTAAGAGAACAAAAAGAACATTCTACGATGAGAAAATCAGAATTGGTCTAAAAGTAACTACAGAATAATTAATAAGTAAAGCTTATTACATTTTCTTTTCAATGTATCAAATAGGATTTGACAAAGACTAGGGCTTTGTCCAACTTCCCTCACTACTTAATGCACTAAAATGGGGCTTTCACCCTTTTTTGGGGTGTCCGAATCTATAATTCCAAAATTCATCCCCAAAAATTTGCAGAATTCTCTGTAAAAATTCAATGTGCATCCATGCCATTGACTCTATAAGAAAACAAGCAACTGTGCATGGTGCCCTCCAAAGAAAAAGACTTATTTCTGGCTCCAACAAATTAAGTCAATTGAGTCGCAATTTTTTCCACGGTACAGATGCCACCATGTTGGAGTCATTAAGCAGTGATTTGTCCAAGTTGATCTGAGTCAATGTTTCTATGGTAACTACGGTCTTCAATCAGAAGGGAGCTTGTTTGAAGTCCACGCCCCTTCCTGAAAGAAGAGAATCTGTCAATCAAACGCTTTGAACGTTTTGGGTTAGGCTAGCATGCACCAATTGCTTTTATTTAGGCATTCGATTATTCTGTGTACAACTTGCGATAAAGAAAAATACAATTTAAAAAAATAGGATTTCAATAACATATTTAAAAAAAAAGGAGAATGGTTATTCTAACAAAAATAATGACTACGTACTAGCTGTTTATTTTTCAATAGAAGTTTTCCATGACTTTTTTTTATTTTTTATTGTGGCTTCTTAAAAACAGTGAGTACTTCCTGTTTGGAACGCCAGAAGGAAGGGGCTATGAAGTCCAGTTTTCTCATACACTCAATGATCTATACTCACAAGTTTGGCAACTATAGACCAGGGTGCATTGCATTCAAATTTTGCAAGTTTGGAGAGTTTTACACTAGATGCCCTTCACGACACAACCCTTTATTTTATCTGGCACAGGAAGACCCAGACTTAGGCCTCCTAGTGGCTACATAGTGTAGCGTGAAGGGATTTGCTGGATTACGCTCATCACGCTCCCTGGGAAACAAACTGAGGTTATCAATGTGCCAGTCCCAAAGGTAACAACTGAGCCGTCCAGCCCCTATCAGAAACACACATTTTGAATGAAATCAATCATAAACAAAAATTTGAATAAGATTGTTTTATTTTCTCATCATCTAAAAATGCTGGCAAAGTGTGTGATTAAAAATATGTTCTTTTTATAAATGAAAGTGAGAATTTCTCAAAGGTGAGGGGGGCACTTGGGTGACCAGTAGTTGATCAGGCCGTGAATCATTTAGAGACACCCCTGCCTCCATGAGTCTTCAGATACATCTTTTTGTTAAGAAAGGAACTGATCTGAACTTCCAGATCCAGTTCTGGTTCTGAGCAGACGTTTGTCATTGTAACGACGCCCCCGGGAAGAGCGGGATCCCTGCAATCACTGATAACGAATGCCAATACAGTAACGAGAGGAGGCCACCTGCAGCAAATGCATCAGACAAGATGTGACAGCGACGCATGCATAACTGCCCCGAGAAGCTCTGACCTTAAATCAATTATCCTGCACCGTTCGGACGCCGGTGGGGCTTGCAGCCTCCGCCGCCGCCGGTGTTCCTCTGCCGTCCGTCCCCGGTGTCTCCAGCACACTCATCCAAACGGATTCATTTTAAGTTGAACTAATGAGGGGACCGGTGTGACATTTTTCTCAGCCCCAAATCCCCCCCGACGAACCCCGTCTGGTCAAACTGCTCCTCTTCCAAGGAGAAACGCTGGCGCAGCGCAGCATCCGTCAGCCGCAAACGGGATGAGAGTCCGCTGATTTCAGCGCAACCCGCCTGCTGCGGTTTACTACAACTAAATGATGCAAAGACATGACAGAGACACCCTCTGAAATGAATGTGGCTTCAGCATGCGGGGATGAGAAGCTGCGCTCTATAAGCCCTCTCCGTCCAACTGGTACCACCGTCGCTCCCATTCATCCCCGCTTCATTTCCGCGGGCTGCAGACATCACTTCAATATTCAATGATGAATCACAGCAAACATCACTTTCAAAGACGGAAAAGTGAGAAACAAGTGATCCAAATCAGTCCTGACTCTGCGTCAGGACACGGAGAGCATCCCTGCGCTGCGTAAAATATGCGTTTCTTTCCTTACCTTACTGGAATCTGAATGTCTCTGAGTCACTTGCTGCACCCCCCCTGCTTGATCACAGTGTTTCCACCACATAGGAAAGAGACCGCCGATAGTCCAATGTCAAACAGCCAGAGGAGCCGCTGCTCATCGCTGAGCTGCTCCCTCCGTTTTCCAGTCACGCACACCTGAGCCTCTCTCCAAACACCTCTCTCCTTCATCCCAGCCCTCTGCTCCTCCTCCTCCTCCTCTCATCACATCTCCCTCCTTCTCATCTCTAGCATACCCTCTTTTCTAGACTCCACTTCTTCATCCTTTTCACCAAAACAGTCTCATTTGCACTGTTTAATTCTTCCATTCCTCTGCGTGAAGCCTGCTGTTGCTCCTCCAGGCTCTCTTTCTAATATTGCACTCACCTTGATGTCTAAAGTCTGGAGATGTCAGCCTAAAAAGATAAAAGCTGAAATAGTGTTTTGTGCTTCTTAATGAATACAGAGAGGGCTTATCCAAATTCCTCATCATCAAAAAGACAATTTTTGAGGTATTCTTTACTTTCTTTGAATGCAACAACTCATTTATAATTCCAGTTATCATCATTTAACGCTAAATGCTTGCAAAAAAGAAAATGTACTGTTTTTTTTTTTTTTTTTGAGAATGAGTTGCTTTTTTTTGCATATTTTCACCATCATCACTCACTTTAACCTTGGGCTTGGCAGAATTGTTCCAAAATAACACAGAGGAAAAATAATTCAACCAATTCAGTTATTTGAAATGATAGTTTTGCTTCATGGGTTTCATGGGTTGTGTGTATATATATATATATATATATATATATATATACTACTGGATTCCTATGTTTTATTGAGCTAAATGAGCATCAGTGCGCTAAAGTAGTGAAACTTGTAAATATTCAGTCTATAGTCATTATTTATTCTGACTTGCCTTTCAAGAGGAAATGTTCGTTCTTGGTCCCGTATTTTGTTGAATCAATTTCTCCCCTAAAGTGCAACTTATGTATGATTTCTTTTCTTCTTAATTATCCATTTTTAACCACACCCCTACCACTTGAAAGCAGGCTACACCAAATCTGTCAAAGAAACACTTCAAACATTTGTAATGAGACCACATAGCTACATTCATTGAGGCATCTGACTGGTCAGTTCATAACTTTAATGACTTGCTCTACAGAAATAAAGATTATTAGGGGGGGGGGGTAGCAGGGCACATATGGTTATTCTGATAAATATAATTAACTGTGTTTATGGAATTTTGGCTGTTTTGTACTTCCTGTTTGGGACACCAGGGGGTGGGAGGTCACTCAGTCCAGTTCTAATATACAATCGATGGTCAGGAGAGTCATCACTCTGACTAAGATGAACCAACCAGAATATAAAACCAGTTGTCCTCTGGTTCTTGTTGAGCTCAATGACATTATTTTGTCAGGAACTGTGGCAGGTTAGATGCCGGAAACTTAAATGGCTGATAAAAAAAAAAACTCAACAAACGGTTAAAAAAAGGAATAATTAAAAAGTGTGATGACATGACAAGAATGGAGTGAAAACTATAATCACCAAATACACTGAAGATGGTTAGCGTAGATAAGAACAGTTGTAGATGATTAGAGACTTGAACCTGGTGTGACTGTGAAAGAGGGAAAACAAAAAACATCTTTACTAAAAACTGAAATGGCACAATCTTTACATACCAGTAATTGACTTAAAGGTAATTTTATTTTTCAGGGAACGTCCTTAAGAGAGCATGAGATGCAGGTTTAACGCAAAGGAAAGCTTCCCTTCTTCTGAATAAATATTTTTCTCTTCAATTTTGTAGAAAATAATGTGATAGGTGGTGTACATGGAGTCATTTAGTGCAAAAAAGAGTTTGTGAATATTTTTTGTATTTTTCTTTGACTTTAAAAAAATATACTCACAAAAAGAATTAGTCCATGTTTGCATCTTTAGAAAGCAGAATATAGTAATTTATTCCATTGTTATTTATGGTTCAGTGTCTGGTTTCTACCAAGAGCAGACCCTTTTTTACTTTACTGATCAAAACTACACCAGAGGTGACAGTGTGTGCTGAGATAATGACTCAGAGGAGAAGATCGATAATGTTTGAAGCGTCATAATGTTGTAAGACCAACAGAGCCATTAACCTGTACAACTTCACTCAGAACCCACACAAAAGAGCCACACAGTGTAAATCACTTCAAAGGTAAAAAAAAAAAAAAATCTATAGAAATACGATTGAAACTCACTCCTCCATCCAGGAAAAAGCCTACAAACTGCCAGCAACAACAAGCTATTTTAGGAACTGCAACGAAACAGACTTGTGTGTGTTTATGACATTTCTCTTTAAATATTAGCTCGACTCAGACGGTGAATCTTTTCTACATGCTACATATGTTTTTAAAATGACGATTGAATTGGTAATCCTGACTTTTATGAAGCAGTAAAACAAATTTTCATAGAAGTAAGGTTGTCTTAACCTGGAATAGTCTTGCAAACATGTTTCAAATTGTCAGTGAAAGCTGATAAAATATTACAGCATGGCTGGTTTGGTCTGCCTTCACAGTCAGGACTCAGGGATGAACCAAAGACTTGTTATTGTACTGTTTGTCACAATTGTACTTTTTTCCATGATCCAAAATGGCCTTTGGTTGCCTGTAGTCTTCCCTCTCTGTATTGAGGTTCACAGTTTCACTGTTCTGCAGAATTTTTTTGTTTAACAATTTTTACATTCTTCATGCTTCTTTTTTTTTTTTCTTAACGTGCACCATGTAACTTGTTCTGATTTGCTGTAGAACATTGTCAATCAATCTCCTCCTTGTTGTGTCTCTTGTACAGAATGTGTTCAGTTTGTCAAATTCAGCAGATCTTTGTTTTCATTCTATAATGCTGGACTTATTTTTCTATGAACTTTGAAAGTTCAAACAAGAGAGAAAAGTATGAAAATGTTCATGTCTTTACAGACATGAACAGTTAAAAGCATTAAAGAAGGAAACAAATCACTGATTTTCCAAGAAATCTACTTTTTCCATTTTCTAATTGTGTTTCTTTTTTTCTAAAATATTTTTTTTCTCCCAGAATTGAGTTTTTTTAGGAGTTTTTCTACCAAGATGGATGGTCTAAGGGCAGGGAAGCCCAGTTTAGTTTAGTTTAGTTTAGTTTAGTTTAGTTTAGTTTAGTTTAGTTTAGTTTAGTTTAGTTTAGTTTAGTTTAGTTTAGTTTAGTTTAGTTTAGTTTAGTTTAGTTTAGTTTAGTTTAGTTTATCAATCAGTGATAAAATATAAACAATAGCTGCAACTACTGTTTATATTTTATAACTGATTTTATGTTTTTGGACAAATCCCAGTGTGAAGCCTGTTGAGACAACTGTGTTGTGTTATTGGGCAATATACATTTTATTGAGTTAAATGTAATTTTCTAAAACTTGATTTTGTTTTCTAAAAATTATTTTTGTTTTCCAAAATGTTTTTTTTTATTAGTTTTTTGCGTATTGGTTTCTGGAATTTTGATTTAATTGCTAAGATGTAATGCTGGTTTTGTTTTTTTAACTGTGATCTTCATAGTCCCACTCCAACTATATTAATTTCAGCTGCAAAATCGGTCCCAGTGATCTTTTAATTATAATTATGAGGTTTTTATCCCAAATAAATAAGCGTTTGTAATTTTTTAAGACATATATTATGCACAGCGGCAAGAATTCATTAGAAATACAATTTTGGGTTGTGGGAGGAACTGTTGATGCAGAGCAACCCGCCCCCCTCACCAACGCTCAGAGCTCTATTTGCGCGCTTATGCACTAGCTCGGAGTCTAACTGTTCCATTCTTGAGACCTTTGAACAATGCGATCAGGCCAAGTACTCTATGTCTGAGAATAGAACAAGAGCGATCATAGCAGCCGTACAAACTGCACCTGGAGGTCAAGTGTTTTCTGTGTTTTAATGTTTAGTGTTGAAGTAAACCAAACCACCTGGAAAAATGATGCAGTTCAAATGGCTGCTCCTAAAAACAAACTAACCAGGCTGGGAAAAAGCCTGAACTACCCAATCCCACTAGGATGTGCAGAAAAACTACCTCGGCACCTCTTACTAACACATGGCATTCCAACTTTTTTCATCAAATTAACTTGACAGACTGTTTATCCCATACTTGTAATAAAAAGTGTATTTTTCCCTCTAGCTTGCTTCTGCTTCACTGGTTTGTGTGAATTCTGCTGGATGTACTCTAAAGTGAATCACACAAGAGTTCTTTTGTAGGAGAACCAGGTCCTCCATTCTTAAACAGACTAGGAATCACTTGTTTGACCCTCACTGAATTTTACGTGAGCTTTCAAACTTGATAAATGTAATGAACTGAAAATCCAAACTCTGGTGTTGATTAAATGGGAACTAAACAAGCCAGCGTGGATGCAGCCCAACACAACCCATGCACTATTACTTAAAACTCAGCTGTTAGCAACAGAAAACTTTAGTAAGAATTTGATTTTTTGGGAACCACTAAACATAGATTGGAGACTTGAGAGACATACTTAACAATTCATACGCTGTTGGGTTGAAACCCCATAGCAAACTCAACTGGCCAAATCATTGTAAACATCTTCCCTGAAACAAGCAGCTAAAGTCGCATACCTTTGCCTGCAGGAGGGATGTTCCTGGAGAAACACTGCATCCTTCATGCGTGCATCTCAGCATCAAGCTTGCGATGCTTAATCTACTTTTTCACTATGGCAACAAATGAACCCCCTCTCCTCTCCTCTCCTCTGCTCTCTCTATTCCTGCCTCGTGGCACGCTCCAATAAAGAGCCTTCGTCCGCCTCACGGGTCACCCACTCTCTCTCGATGAATGGTCTGTCTCTCTGTCTCTATCTCAAATCACACCTACCTCCAAGATACCATCTGGAGATAGAAATTGATAGAGTTAAGCCTGGGAAGAGATCTATGAGGAGACCAAGATAGATGTACAGGATAGAAGGGGGTTTAAAGCTTAGCTATGACAAGGCTTGGATTAATTTGTCAGCCAAATGCATTTGGGATTAGTAGACCATTAAAAGAGCATAGACATATATAAGAGCACACGTACATGGCTGCACATATTCACACACTTCAAATACATGATGGCTGGACATGACTTTACTGATGGCCTTACTAACACCAAACCCTTCTCTGAGCTTGTTTGGACTAAAAAGGGCTAAATATAAAAGTTACATGGAGAAATAGTTGTTTCTGCTGTTGAAAATATACACAAGGGCATTTCTTTGGTTTGCTCAACCCCACAACAGCAATCATTGTTGGAAAACACAATTTAGTCTCGCAAGCTAAGTGAAAGGTCTTTGCTTTAAACGTAAAAACAGTTTTCTGGATCAAAAACTAGCACCTAAGAAGCTAAACAACTTGTTTTGTTGACTCACAGTAAAGATATTTATCCTCAGTTATACAGGATAAAACAATGTAATGCATCATAAACATGAATCCCAATGTATTGGACCTCAAGAAATGTTTGTGGAAAGGGAGGAGTCAGTGACCCACCCACCCATTCACCCATCTATCCATCCATCCTTCATCTGGTCATCTGATCCTGGCTAAAGGAGAGGCTGAAACACAGCTCTTGTGTATGAGATGAAGCCCATTCTGGGCAGATTATCAATGCATAATAAATCTACTCAAACTCAACAGAACAACCCAGTTCATGCTTGCAGACACTAAATTTGAAGGTGATTGTCATATTGTTTTTTTAATAGTACGATAAAACCCAAACATGGGGGAAACACAAAACTTTTTAACAACAAAGAAATCTAGATATAACTTTTGGGTTTTTGAGCTCAATATTTTGTTGTAATTAGAACATATTTATGAGTGTAAGACTAAGACCTAAATGAAAAAGGAAATAGTAGTTGAAATCAGCAGGTGGATTGGAGCGGCGTCCACTGTTATGCAGCTGTACCGGTCTGTTGTGGTGAAGAGAGAGCTCAGTCAGAAAGCAAAGCTCTCAATTTAATGGTCAATCTTTGTCCCAGTACTCACCTATGGTCATGAGCTCTGGGGCGTTGCCGAAAGAACAAGGTGCCAACTACAAGTGGCTGAAATCAGCTTCCTCTGTGGGGTGGTGGGTGCTCCCTTAGAGATACGGTGACAAGCTCGGTCACCCGGATAGAACTCGAGGTAGATCCATATTGAGAGGAACCAGTTGAGGCGGCTGAGGTATGTAGTCTTGATGCCTCCTGGATGCCTCCTGTGGAGGGGTTCCAGGCATGTCCCGCTGGACGGAGGCCCCGAGGAAGACCCAAGAAAATATGTTTTCCCATTTCCCACCCACTCTCCCAACCCCTCAGAGAACCTGGAGAATCTGGAGAGGGTTTGAGATGTTTTTTAAAAAAATACGTTTTAATCTCAAACTTGAATCAACCAAGTTGGTCACAGGCTTGCTATACAGCAAACAACAGGGTTTGTTGTCTCATCATCCTCTCCGAGGATTTTGTAAGTGTGTCTGCTGTGCTGCTTGGAAGTGAATTCAACTGTGTTTTTGTCTTAGAAAGATCAGGAAATCATTTGTCCTCTTCAAAGAACATTTAAACCACACAACAGTGGATGCAGTTTATTTTTCATGAATAATTTGTGACTGTGAGGTTTTGTTTCTTTGCACTTTTCCTGGAGGGCAGTCTCACTGGAAAAAACCTCAATTCAGAATTTTATTTAAAAAGGCTAAATTTTTTATGCAGTTTTGATGATACGAGGGCAGTTCTGCTGCGTCAGCTTTCATTTTTGTCTTCATTCTTGTAGCCAAAGCATAAAAAAGTAGACACAAATTGCAAGTCGTTTTTAGGTTGTTCTGCCACTTTCTGCTCTCTGGAATAATATATATATATTTTTTTTTACAAAGTATACACATTTCAATAATAGGCATTGCAATAGCAACAAGAAGATCAAAGGTTTTAAGAATTACTGAACAATATGAAACCAAATATTGTACTGTCACTGGTTCCACACATTTGTTGATTCTAAATGATGGTAACAGTTTGTTATTTGAATATGCATTTCAATAAAACACTGATGTATATTTTCTGTTTTCACTCCATAAGGTTAAGAGAAGGACTAATGGCCATATCCTGAACACAATGTCTGTTTGTGAGGAGACTTCCTTGTTTGGAAAACAGTAAAAGTTTATGCTCTGACGACAAACCTCTGAGAGTATTACTGAGGTATTGACTGTGCCAGATTGGTGTACGGTATGTTTGTCAGAAGAGGTTATGCGCCTGCAGACACCTCTGTAATCAAAAGGGATGATGTTTGAAAATGCAGAGTCTCAAAGTCAAAGATCCAGCAACGTGTGCATGCATATAAATCAACAAGTTAAATTGTTCTTTGTTTATACCACTATTGAAGCTGGAGGGGTTGACAAAGTCAGTTTTTTGTATTTTTCCTCATGGATTATTTTATTAGCCTTAGTGAATGTAGATAGAGTGATCCTTTTTTGCAATATAAATTTGTTCACTTCATCTGGCTCCATTTAGAGCTTTAGTCACATGCACCCACAAAGGGGGTTACCTGTGTTGGTTTTTGGGTTGTTCGGGTTTGTGCAGGATCTTAAAGAGGAGTAACTGCATCTAACAGGGAGCACAGGAGTGTCTTGCAGTTCCCTTAAGGTGGCGATACGAGTCATGAAAATTAAGCATGCTGTTGTTGTTCGTTTGGTAAGGGTATTGGGAAGTATATGTGGTGTGCAGGTGATGTTGTACAGTAGCCTCTGGTCATTATGAAGGTGTGAGTACTGGCCTCTTACTCACCACACACAAATACTACAAGCAGACAGTATGCACGGGATATAAAACATACAACACACCTGCATCTCACCTTCTTCCCACTTACCCTCACTTCATCCTTACCATGAATGTTGCCAAAATGTACTTGAGCATTCCTGTTGTAGGAGAACACCAAGATGTCATTGATCTTGTATTTTGTGAAGGCCATAGTCTACCCTGTTCAGATTTTCCTTTTTTTTTACCCACAGACAGCCTGTATTCACCTGTGGACTGTTGTGAATAAAGTTTAGTTAAAGGACTATGTGACACAAACATTAAAGCCTTGTATAAATGTACTATATAACACATTTAGCTTAAAAGGTGATCAATATTTCAAGGACATTCAGTTGTCAAAGGTTATTGCATAGATATAATTTGGTCTACAGGAAGAAACTGTTGGTCTGACAGTGGGAGACCTTCAACCAAAGGGAGGAAGGTCAAGCAGGTGATGGACGAGAGGAGGGAGCTCTTATAACAACCCTACTATGCTTGAGGTACTCAGATTCATCAAGAAGAGAAGAGATGAACCTCTTCCTAGCAGCTTTCCTAACCTTAGTGGTGGAGCCAGCATACTGTTCCCCAGACCAGTGGTCTCAAGGTCCTTTAGGTTTGCTATTCAGCTTGTTGTGTTATGTATTACCACCCTAACTACTAGTGATTATCTAGGTCAGACCAGTTGTGCCAATAAAAGACTGAAAGAGTAGAAGTATTTGAAAAAGCAACATGACAGTGACCCTCAAATACTTGACAACTTGCTCTGGATTTTTACTCAGACGACTGATAAAAGACCAGCAGCACAATTTTTTGACTAGTTAGGTCTCCCGAGGAGATACTTGGAATCTCTTGGATACTTCTGTTGATTTACTTGGAAACCTGAAGGTGGTGATAGTTTACAGCATTACTTTAATAATGTAGAGAAGGATGTGTTTTTTCTATTTTTTTTTTGCACCAGACAGATGTTTTTCTCATGTCTAAGTCAAACTACAGTGCTGTCATCTTTAATCACAGTTGAGTGGGACAGAGTGACACATTTTTTAACATCACCTATGTTGAGTTTGTTGGAGGTCATCTTTTCTGCTTTAAAATTGGCTTGTCTTTATTGGTAGGGGTGGACCAATAGGTAAGCCAACAAAACTCGCACTTGTCCCGCCCCATCACCCATTTCTGACACATTGATGAGGTGGGCGGGGTTGAACTCGGTCTGTCAGAGATTATCCACTGTAAATGTGTCTATATGTTAAAGGTTGAGTCGTGGTACACAAAGAACAGTCATAAAGTTCTACAAATGGCTAGGTTCCACATGAAAATTTTAAGATTGCTGCATTGTAAAGTATTTTCTGGGTATGGATGAAGTCTCTGCATCCTTCATTTCCACAGATATGACAGCAGTGAGACTGCAGAGGCTATTGAGGGTTTGTTTATTTGGAAGCAGTGATGATGGGTGGGATCAAGATTGGGAAAAACAGTTTCAAAATTTTGGATGTTTTTCACAGCCTGTCACCTGAGGTTTTGAGGGTGATGCCACACTTTAGAAAGACATTGTGAAAAGTCTTGCAGCTGGGTTACTTTGAGTGATACTCCTTCAGTGGCATTGCTATAAACCGACAGAAACTAATGCTGATGAAATTGATTTGCAGCAGTTAGGCGGTGGAGGGATTCTGTTTCCATTGATCCGGATTATGTCTTGTGTTTAGTGATGCTCACATCACCACTCAGACGCGACAGCATGGTTAGTGATCAGTTGAATGCCCCGAATTAAAAATATTGACTCCCTGGAATGGATTATGGGATGCGGCTGACTGCATACCAGATGTGTGCTGCAGATTAAGCTTTTTTTTTTTTTTTTTTACACATTTAGTCTGAAAATATCGACTTTGAAGGTTTCAGCCTCTGAATTTAAATGCATCGTAATCCCTCATCTGTTTATTTGCTCCAGTTTGCCTACATAAAAAATGGAAAAGGAGGTAAATTCTATGATTTTATTATTACAACCCAATTTTGTTTTTATGAAGCGTCACAGGCACATTAAAAAAATTCACACGAAAATGATTTTTCAATCCGTTGATATGTTACCTGGAACTGGCATAAATGGAATGACACCATCCACAACAGTGTATTCATTTCATCAGTTTATTGGCAAAAATTCTCAAACATAGACACTAAGATCTTGATTTTTTTTCAACCTATTTTGCATAATAAGTAAAATAAATGACCACAAATGGTAAAAGTCAATAATATGAGATAGAGTGAATGAAGGAGAGCTAGAGTCTTGACGGTAACAGTCCTGCTGGCTCCGTTTAGGAACATAATCTGACATTGAGGATGATAAACAGAGCCCGTGGGCTTCACTTTGTTGCAGTGAATAGCAAGACGTCCCCCTGGTTGCAGAAAAGGGAGATTACAGTCACACAAAATGCCTGGCGAAACATTCCTACAGTGTTATGTTTGTGTAATCAGTGAACATGATGTTCATCACATGCATGCAGTATTTATGTAATAACTGTCTCTTTTCATAGCATTCCTCTGCAAATGACAGAAAGCACAAAGAGCAGATGTAACAGCTGGTAAGTCTGAGGCGTCTTAAAGTAAGAGCTGATTTTCGTGATTGCTGCAGACACATAGCTGATTTACAAGATTGCCATTTTCATGCCATATTTTCACTAATTAAGATGAAAGCAACAAGAATGTCAGCAAACAAAACAAGAATGTTGTTTATGAGAAACAATGGATTTAATGATGTTCCTGCTTCACTGACCAAATAAAAATTGTTGGTAATGACATCTATTTGTTTTGATGAAACTAGACAAGTTTATGATATGTAATAAGGACTAGAGGAGCGCAGTAATTTTATTTAAAATGTATTTATAAATGCACTTCTCAAATAAATTCCTACTCCAATAAATCTTGTGATCTATTGTAAAAGTGTTCCCATGTGCTCTTTTAATTACAATTATGCCCTTTTTGGGCAAAATTAAAAAAACGTGTTGTTTTCTAGGATAGTTTCATAGTTTCTAACACTGGGGGAGCCCGTGTTTACCATGGTCGTAGGGGAACCCACTTCTCTTAGGTGCCCTTCCCTTAGAAAAGGGGGAGTGGCCTCCTGTCTTGCTATCTACTGGACTTCTCAGGGGGTGGGCGGGTGGTCTCAGGGGGTGGGCGGGTGGTTTCTCAGTCTGGAGTTGGGGTACTATTCAGCGAACTGGACCTTGCTGGTCTAGTCCACGAGAGGGCTATTTTTCAGGCTTGGCTTGTACTTACACTCTCCGTGCTTCTGTACCCCCCCTGCTGCTCTCTGGCGTCCTGCTGCCCCTGGTCTGGGTGACTGACTTGGGTTGTCCGATGGGAGGATTTCCTCAATCTGCTATCCCGTGCAGGTTTCTGGGGGTGCCCAGAAAACAAAGACGTGCATGGACCTAGGTGTCCACGAGTGAATGCATCAGAATGGAGCGTAGCGAGGAGTTTGTAGATTGTTTCTACGCCACAAATAAGCTCTTTTTCAAATTAGCTACATGTTTTTGTCTGCTCCCAAGTCACAGCAATTTGAATAAAGAAATACTCAGATATCTTTAGATCTGTCCTCCATCACATGCCACAAGGACACATTAAAAACACCAAAAACATGATTTTTACTAGAATGGATCTTTAATTATAACATAATTAAAGATCCACTCTTTAATTAACCATCAAACCACACACATTTTGATGGTTAAGAAAGAGCTGCTTTACTTCAAAAACCAATAAGTAATCAGACGCATATAAAAGAAACATCTCAGATTAGAAGTCTACTGTAAATACCGTATGTGCATTTAGTATGCATTATCTTTGTTGCACACAACTTTACTTTTTCAATGTTTGCCGGAGAAAAACATTTTTCAGTTTGTCCTCGGAGCTGCTCCAGATCCTGCATGAATACAAACAAGCAGCTTCAATATCAGCATAAACTGTCAAAGTTGTCATGGAGTCTCTGACTACCTGAATGCTCAGGAAACAGACACACAGCAGCTGACGGGGGGGCCGCAGCTATGCATTAGATTTACCCCACAGAAAACACAATGATCACATATATAAAATCCCTACAGAAATCAAGTTATGCATTTTAAATCAATGATTTATTCAAACTATCAACTGTTCCTAGGACTGATTATTGTTATGTGTCACATTCAATGTGGATTTGAAGGGGTTTATCTGGATTCCAGACATAGTCCGACAATGTTTTTTTTTTTTAATCCCAACAGTTTAATCGTTTATAATGCAAAACTTTGCAAAACTAAACCAATGTTGATTCATTTATTCCCCTGAATATTTCTTTTTCTGTTGAAAAGCAGAAACAGACAAACTTTCTCAAATGAACAGTTTATGAAGTCTTAGGAAGAATTAGAAAGAGTTCATATTATACAATTCAGTTGATCATAATGCAGTAAGATAGTTTATTTCAAGGCAAAAGAATTACAGTTTTTGCATTACTCTTCATTTTGGCAAACAATGTAGCGGATGGTTATATATCACATGCAGCAGACTCATTTAAAGAAAAATGTGTTTCCAGGGAAAAATGATTCATTTATACAAGGAGTTTATAAAGTAGATAGTTATCTTACAGTTTTTGCATTACTCTTCATTTTGGCAAACAATGTTCTCCATTAAGAAGATAGTGTTTGAAAAATGCCAATTTCACCTTCATTATTGAGCTGTATTAAAAAGCTTCCTATATTGAGTAGCACCAACAGAGTGTTTGCTTTTCGAGTGTTAAAACCAATGGTAAAAATCCACCGCACTTAAGCGAATATATATAATTTCATCTTACTATGACACGCATATGAAGTAATAGCCTGGAAATAGGATATTTTGGAAGAAAAGTGTAAAGTTCTCATTTACCACTTAACACCAGAGATGCTGCCAATGACACCTCAATATGACATGATCTTTGACATAACGTCACTCTTTGACAATTTATGGCATCAACACGTGTTGCATTCCAGCCAAATCAAAGGATTTACTTTGATTGCCTGCACAGTTAACAAATGTAAAGTGTTGCATATCAGCGCAAAGCTGCTTTTTTCTGTAACGGAAACTGTTGAAATTGTGATAAATTGCATAAACGGTTGAAGAGTTATCACAGTTGAAAGAATATAAACACTGTACCTAAAGTGTTGAAGGATTAATGGTAATCTATACCATAAGGTTATGGATTATGGTTAATTGGTCCTGATAAGGAAGGGGTGTCCAATTCAATCGCACAAGGGGCCAAAATCCAAAACACACCTTTGGACGCGGGCCAAACAAGACAACATTTTTTGAACACACTAAAACAAAATTTTTAAAACTTTAAAACCATAACTTTTTAAATCATTATGAACTGGATTTATAGCATTACCTGAGATAATGCTAGTGTGAAGGCTGTAAGCTGAATGTGGCCGCAAAAGGTGCTATTGCTGATAGCTGAAGATACTGAAATTGACAGCTAAAAATGCTGAAACTGATAGCTGAAAATGCTGAAGTTGATAAATGAAATCCCTGAAGCTAAAAAAACACTGAGGCATAGCCAGCACAAATATTGGCTAAATGTGAATAACCTTAAAAATACAGAAAAGAAGAAGAAAAAAAAGCCTTGGTTAGCCAAAACAGCTAGCATGTTACTAAACCCAAAAAACAGCTTAAAAAACTTTTTAAAAAAGCCTAAATTAGCCTTAACCGCTAGCCTGAAAGTTTAAGTTTAAGTTTATTCTCTCTCTCATGTGCCACCATATACATAATAAACACGGACCATCCATAAATAATAAAACAAAACACTGTAACACATGTTCGAAGGGAGCATGATGAAGACCAGGTCTTATTGTTCATGCCCCTTTAACAAAAACACAAAATAGGCCATTCAGGTCACATGCATTTATGACTTATGTTTTTAACATAACTTATAGTTTTCAAATATTAGTTTTTCATACAATCTTTCTAATAACAGAATTGTGTGCGATATTTTTATTTCAGTATTCAAAGAATTCCACTCTTTTATTCCAACAAACACAAAGCCTCTTTGTCTTAATGATGTTCTTACAAAGGGTAAATAATCTCCCTTTCCTTCTATTTCTACTATCAGTTATCAATTTAAATTTCCCACAGATATGTTCTGGAAGTAGTCTATTTTTAACCTTCCACATTGTCACCACTGTATTTACAGTTTTTCTCAGTCGCTTTGGTGCGTTTCTCAGAACACTATTAACATTTGCACAACAGTTAGTGCATTTCTCTAAACAATTAGTGCAAACTGCAAAACCTAGTGGATATCCTGCAAAAGCACATCACATGCTCAAAACTGATAATCCATTCCTCAAAAGCAAGTATTCATGTCAATGAAACTGTCAGTGCCATCAAAATGAAAAGTCTTGACGCCATCTTTATGAACAAGATAGTCAAATGACTTTGTCATGTTTTCACTATGACAGTTTATAATTTCAGTGTTTTCCATTGCAAAAATATTTGGTGACATCTGAAAATGTTCAAGACAGCACTATGGCCTACTTATACAGTCATCTGAAATGTGCAGTAAAGACACTGTAGATGTTAAACATAAAATCACCCTTTTGGTAGAGCTGTGAACAATATACAGCACATGTAACAATACAGTAAATTACTGTTTGCAGACCTGTTTTCCCTACGGAATGTTTGAATTATTGAACTGACAGTAGTTCTTCCAATATTGGGTTGCACCCTTCGACCAGCCTCCTCTATGGTGAGGCCGTGATTGACAACATGGTCCACAATTGTAGCCCTTATTTCATTAGGAATCCGCCTATATCTGCCTCTTCTCCCTCTTCATCTTCCCTTTCCTCCCCACATCCTCACCCCTCTTCCATTGACGATACATAGGATTCATCCATAATTGACAGTGAACAAGTTGTTTGTCGTTGGTTACAACTACTGTAAAATTGCACACACGTCCTCATGAGTCACAGCTGAAATTCACCTGAGATCAAATGTTCAATTTAGGAGACATTTTCAGGAAAAAATGATAAAGAAAGGTCCAGAATTTGTTTGACAGATGGCTAATATTTTACATTTGATAACTAGTTCAACAATTTTGAGTGTAATGACTCAAGCAATGAAAGTAATACTATTAGTTTTACTGAGAAAGACTATTCAGCATCCATAAGTATAATTAATTTTGACTGACATGACAAAAGCAAATGAAAATGTCAAAAAAACAGCAGAGAATGTATGAAGCAACTGATTCATGTCCAAAATCATTTGCAGTTTGTTCAGAGAGAGCAGAAATTGCTACTATGATGTGCACAAATGACTAAGTGTTGTGGAGGTTGAACTAATAGTTATGAGAACTTCAATTCTGATCTGAGAAACGCACCAAAGCGATTGAGAAAAACTGTAACTTTACAAGGTCTAGAAATTTCAGAGTGTTGGATTCGACAAAGAGATCATGGGTGTGGTCTCTTGGTCCTTTATGATTTATAATTCTCATCACTTTTTTCTGGAGTACAATTAATCTGTTAATATGATTTTTACAAGTGTTCCCCCACACCTCATTACAATAAAAAAGATATGAAACAATTAAAGAATTATATAATATATTAGGGCATCTTATATCAAGAATGTGTTTTACTTTATATAAAATACCAATGCTTTTGCCTATTTTTCTGCTTATATAATCAATGTGGGATTTCCAGCTAAGTTTATTATCAAGTACCACTCCTAAGAATTTTATTTCTGAAACATTTTGAATTACAGCTTTATCAATTTTAATATTTTTACTTCCATCATATTGTCTTGTTCCGAAAATCATACATTTAGTCTTTTCCCAAAGCTGGTGATATATTAACCAAACTTCAAAATATCCTAAAAAAAAAATCTCAAAATAGTCCAAAAAGCTAGCACAATGCCAATTCTTAAAAGTTTAAAACCGTAACTTAACATAAATATAGATAATAATAAAAAGGCAGGAATATTATTCCATAATAAATCAACTTAAAACTTTAAAATATTTTCTACATTTTACTCTCCATAAAAAAATATATTTTGTCAAAATTATACAAGTTAGAAGTAAGCAGGAGATAACATCGGGCCATTAATAATAACAAAATGAAATGATCTGGAGGGCCAGATAGAATTACCCAGCGGGCCGGATCCGGCACTTGGGCCTTGACTTTGACACGTGATAAGGCAACAAATACAAGTATAGGCACACAAACTTGACAAACTTAAGGTTTATGGCCCTGAAGCAGCTAAATTTTCCATTATTTTCAGTTCCATGCCACCTTAGACACTTTTTGTACAGAGTTTAAGATTATTGTAAGGCCAACACAAAAAAAAGTCCTCTCTACCTGAAGAGGAGAGATCAGGTGGGTCTAGTTATCATCTTCTGACTACTGCTGATGCACCTCTGCTGAACTTAAAAAGGGATCATAGTGCCCTCCAGTGTCCAGTTAAGAAAAACGAAGCATCCAGAGACCTTTACATAATGTCACATGGCTCCAAGAATTTAAAGTAGTTAAACATCTAAGAGGCTGTGACTTCCTAAAGATGAAATTCATCATGAGTTAAAAGGTTGTGTCTAAAACGGAGCTCATTCTATCTGAGGTGCCCTGCAGGCAGGTTCATCCTGTGACAGTCATTCCTCTGCGCTCCACGCCGTTCCTGCTGCAAGATAAGCTGCATCCCGTGCCTGGCTACGGCAGCATGTGACCAGCTTGTGATGCTGAAGTCTGCGCAGATGACTTTCTGCCCCGAGCTTGATCGCACCGGTATGCAGGACCTGAGCGGGCCAAGAATGTGAAGGAGAACCACCTCCAACCCCTTTTGATGTTCTCTTACTCTGTGGAGCACATGATTGGGAAGTTTTTATTTCTTCTGAGTTTAAAGTGAACAGTTGTTTAGTATTTTTTACTTATATATATGTAAAGCAAGTTTAAAATGATGCTAAACTAAGTTATTGACAAAATTTTCCTAAACATTATCCGCACAAAGGCTCAGGTAACAGGAGCTTTAAATTCTTGTAATGATTTTCCTTTTTTTATTACGGAAAAAACCTTCTTAAAACACTTTTCTGCTTACCATAAAATAACATTGTTTTAGGCAGCTGTCAGAATGACAGTTATTTTTTTTCAACAAAGCTCCTCCGGTGTGACTAACAAGGTGCTGCACCTGCCGGCTTTCTATATTTGGCATGAAATCAATTCATCGAAGAAAGACGGAATTGATGGAAGGAAAAGCAACTAAAACGAGTATATTTTCTTGCCGGAGGGGAAACTATTTCTTGAACTTCATGTAACTAAAAATTTCCTGTAATTGAACTGCTGGCTACGGTAGTGCTTTTTTTCCGATTCTGAAATTGACTGTGGTAATAAAAGTTTTGGACAACAGCCTTTTTATTTACCATTACTATCATCAATGCTGAATTATAACACTTTTAACAATAATAGTTTATTATACCATGGTCCAGATGACAACTCAGTTCTGATTGGCTGCAGGGTGTCCATTAAAAAGTGATAGAGTTTCTGTCACATGACTCAAATGTTCAAATTGATTGAATTCAAATTCAAATTCAAATTGATTTTATTTATATAGCACCTTTCCAGTTAAAAACAGCTCAAAGTGCTGTACATAAAACAAATACAAGAAAAACTATACCCCCCATGTTCTATATTATTGTGCGGAACTAAACTTCAGTTGGAAACCGGAACAACAGAAACTCAGAACATGGATAAAAAAGTGTTTTAAAACAGAATAACATACTAATAATTGTTTTAATCTTTATGTTTTTACATAAGTGATCATAGTGTAAGTGGGTTACTGGTGTTTGAGGTGTCCATTATCAGATATTAATTGACTACACAGAGGCGTGGACCTTGTGAAAACAAATGTTTAATGCAAAGTTCATCTCTGATAATGGACACCTCAAAGGGCATCATCCCTTACAAGTTATAAAACAAGCCCCCTGTTCAATCCAGTTAGTGTGTGTTAAGCACGCTCACCTTACAGAGAAAACACCATGGTTCAAATCTCAGCACCCCAGTTCAAAAACATGCTTCAAAGGTTATTTATTGTCTCTAAATTGTCCCTAGATATCAATGTGAATATATGTGATTGTGAGACCCTGCAATAGACTCGTGACTTGTTCAGGGTGTACCCAGCCTTCGCCCAGCAGTAGCTGGGATAGGCTCCAGCAGCCCTGTGATTACAAAAAGGATTCAGCAGGTTTGTAAGACGGGTGGATGAATGATTGAAGAGAGAAAGTATTGATGTAATGAGGTTTTACATGTGATATTTGACTGTTAATTGTCAAAGACAGTTCTAAAATGCATCTTCATCTATGTTCCTTCAGATTAATGGTTACCAAAAAACACTATTGATACTTTGTTGGAATTGACAAAAAAAAAAAGCATAAAAAATATTCAAACAATAACAACATAAGTCCAAAAACTTAAACATTAGGTTTTTAAAAAGAAAAAAGTTCAAATCCTCCCTCCAATCATCTATTGACCTATTTTTAAGGTGTTCCTTATGGTCTTTTCAATATGATCATCCCCCTTTTGCTTTATCCAAAAACCTGACATAATTTCTGTAGATGAGGAAAACAAAGACGTACATGGATCTAGTCATCAAGTGGTTGCACCAGAATGGAGCACCCACTGTATTTTCTATCACTAATACGCACTTTTTCAAACTTCATATTCAATCTGATACATATTCACCACGATTTGAATACAGAAATATTCAGAAAAACAGTTTTAATCTGAATTCAGATTTTGACCTGAACTTTATACATGTCATCCATCCTCAGAAAATGTCTCACAGACATGTTTAAAAAAATCACAATTTTATTTCAATGGTAACAGTTTGCTTGATGCTAAGTTTTTTGAGGATGCTTTTTGGAAACCGGATGCTTTTCACAGGAAAAACTGAAGTTGTTAAGGATGTAACTCTGTCACTGAGTATTTCCACTTTTACAAAGAACATCATTCTTCATTTTAAAACTGCTTCCAAATAACTGTTCTGCCTATTTATGCATATTAACTCAGCCCCAGAAATTAAACACTCCCTCAATGAGGCACAGTGACATTGAAATGCCAATTCACAAAACATGCAGTTCATTACTGCAACAGATCTCGTGGAAAAGTGGGTTTCACATAATAAATGGTCCTGTTACATTTTTTTTTAAATGAAATTCAAATTTCCTTTTCTTATGCACCGAGTCACTCATCATGCAACTTATCTACCACTAAATGATGTATTACTGAACATAATCTGATGGTAGCAAATTCTGTTTCAGTTCAGGTAATAAATGATGATGGGGTGAGAGGGGCATCATTTCAAACTCCCCCAAATCTGATTAAAACACAAAGTTATATCAGTTTTGGACTTCCTTGTCCTCTACTCTCTCTCAGTCTGCTTCATTCAGTAACTAATGAACACTTGGTCATGCGTAAATTCCTGCACAGACTGCAGATTGGGGGAGTGAAAGCTGGAGGGGAAAGGCATGGTAGATACACAACCACAAAAACACCCATTTCTGCCCGAGGTACCATGGAGCAGAGGTCAGCTAGTCTAAAGACAAAGTAGGGAAGAAACCAAGAGTATTATCCTGAGCATGTGATGCTCATATTATTGTGTGTTGCTGTGTGCATGAGATCTTACACGTTTCCAGAGGACAGCCCCCCAAAGGGGCTCAAAGGGTAGGGAGAGATCTGGAGACTGCGGGCTAGGTTCTATGAGAGAGGAGGTGGAAGAAGGAGCGGGAGCTGGTTATATGGGAGGTAGTAACTTTGAAGAGATTTGGGAATTTTCAAGTTCATTATTGATGGGATCTTCTGTTGCACTTTAAGGCATGGACTTGTACTTTTACTTCATCAAAAGTCACTTTTTAGCAACAGATCTACACGCCTGAGCTGCTTTCTCTATATCAAACCTTCATAACTTTATCACCAGAGAGGTCAGCAGGTTGTTTTTCCAGCAGGACGCTTCCTCCCTCTGAGGTCTGGACAGAAGTACTTTCCATCATGAAGAGTCTTTTTTGGTCTGCCATTCTGCTGCAGCTCTTTGAGACTTGTTGGAGCCAATTTCCTCGCCCCTGTGCCAATTCAGAGGGACTGCGAACCAAGGAGTGCTGTCCGGTGTGGAGCGGAGATGGCTCACCCTGTGGGGCGCTGTCCGGTCGCGGGTTCTGTGCAGACGTGTTGGTTTCAGACGAGCCCAACGGGCCGCAGTACCCACACAGCGGGATCGACGACCGGGAGCGCTGGCCTTTAGCTTTCTTCAACCGGACTTGTCGTTGTGCAGGAAACTATGGAGGGTTTAACTGTGGGGAATGCAAATTTGGGTACTGGGGCTCCAACTGTGCTGAGTACAGAGAGTCAGTACGCAGGAACATCATGACCATGTCTACTACTGAGCAACAAAAGTTCATTTCTTATCTAAACCTGGCCAAAAACACTATCAACCCAGACTATGTCATCAGCACAGGCACAAGAGCAGAGATGGGCGAGAACGGTGAGACCCCCATGTTCTCAGACATCAACACCTACGACCTGTTTGTCTGGATTCACTACTACGTCTCCAGGGACACCTTCTTGGGAGGCCCTGGGAATGTTTGGAGAGATATTGATTTTGCCCACGAGTCTGCTGCATTTCTCCCCTGGCACAGAGTCTACCTGCTTCACTGGGAGCATGAGATTCGCAAAATCACAGGAGATTTCAACTTTACCATCCCGTACTGGGACTGGAGGGATGCCCAGTCCTGTGAGGTGTGCACTGATAATCTGATGGGTGGACGTAACGCCCTCAATCCAAACCTGATCAGCCCTGCTTCTGTCTTCTCCTCGTGGAAGGTAGGAAAACGGCTCTGCCTCTGAATTTATTAGATCTTTCTTAACCATTCACAAAGCTGTTCACAATTGATTTCCAGCATGAAATAGAAAAAGCCAACAAAGCCTGGTTTCTCTCTGTTTCACACTACGGATACAGTTTTTCATTTAACCTACTGATCCAAAAAAAATTTTATTTTTCCTGAAAATTCACAGCTTACACAGCAAAAAATATTCTCAAATAAAACAAGAGGTAATTCAAACAAAAACATCAATTTAGAGAAAAAAGTCCATCCTAAAAAGTGTTTTAATGGTCCTTTTAAAGCTGATGACATCACTGTTTTTCTACTCACATCAAACTAATTGTGAAGGTTCAAACACATGAAAGAACTGTGTGCATCTCTGTTTTTATACCTCTAGGTGATCTGCACCCAGCCAGAAGAGTACAATAACCAAGAGGCTTTGTGTAACGCCACAGCAGAAGGTCCACTGT
The DNA here is from genome assembly GCA_003999625.1 of Oryzias javanicus. Lineage (NCBI taxonomy): Eukaryota > Metazoa > Chordata > Actinopteri > Beloniformes > Adrianichthyidae > Oryzias > Oryzias javanicus. Next base: position 13,284,229 of record CM012449.1, on the reverse strand, counting down.
TACGTAACCCTGGCAACCATGATCCAAACCGCGTGCCACGGATCCCTACAACCGCTGACGTAGAGTTCACCATCAATCTTCCAGAGTATGAGACCGGACCCATGGACCGGTTTGCCAACAACAGCTTTCGAAACGTCTTAGAGGGTAGACACACACACATGCACCCCACACACACTAGAGACACACAAACACCCCATATGCTGGTCTGACACACACATACACACCATACACAGCCCTGACACACCATACTAGACTAGATACACACATACACACCTGCCAAAAAATATAAACACCTGTTGAATGTACTGAGGATAGGAAGCAGTGTTGTAGCCTTGCACATTGCCTCTGTGGTTTTAGACCAGATGGAAGGCAGTGAAAATAAGACCTAGTAAGTGTTCAACAGAGAGGGGGAGGAGTTTAAATTCACACTCCGATCATGTATTGGTTGATTTTCAATGTGTTCTCTGTGTTCTTGTTATTATGCCATTTAGCCAAAATCCAAACACCTGTGTCATTTTCTATTCTATTCAATTCAATTTTATTTATATAGCCCAAAATCACAAAGAATTTTGCCTCATTGGGCTTCATGCAGGTAATTTTACAGATGCAAAAAATAGTCATGAAACATGACTAGGACATAGCGACAGGAGTTCATTGAAAATTTGCCTCTAAGTTGTGGGTGGGACAGTTGACGAGGAGTACGCCTGCCTTCATTTCTCAGTATCCTTCTGTTTACACTCGGTCCAGCTAGCTTACAGCCCCTCACAACCCCAAAATAGTAATACAGGTGCAACAAAAATGGCAAGCAAAATTGGAGTTATCAAGCCAAACAGTTTTGAGCAGGACACCCGCTCAAACGAGGAAAAAAAGGCTTAAATGGATCTAGTCAAGTGGATGCATCAGAATGGAGCAGAGCTGGGAGTTTGTGGAACACTTAAGTCACTGCTACAGGCTTTACGAACTGCATTTATTTGTCTGATCCTGATTTCAAACTATTTAAACAAATAACTAGCATTTGGCTTAATTTTATTTTGTGTCAAACATCTTGAGAAAAATGCCTCAAGAACATGTGAAAAACACCAAAAACACAACTTTCATTGTAGTGGGTTTATAAGGGGACATGACAGTTTGGAGTGTGTCTTCAAAAAGAAAAATAATGAATTTTAAAGTCAACATTGTTTTCTATGATAAAGTGGGGTAAAGAACACCAATTTCAAACTTTAAAAAAACATTATTCTATTTTTATGCAAAATATTGGACATTATGTCAAGGGAATTCAAATAACACAGAAAAGTAGGATCAATCCAGTGGTACAAGTGCTGAAAGCTTATTATTTATCCCTCCTATTTTAAACATAAATACTTTGTCTTTGTTTCTTTGGTAACCACCCTCACCAATCAGGAGTAAGATTGTTGAATGTTTGATTTGAGACCAGCTACTTACACTAAGGCATCTGATTGGTCAGTTTATAAATTAGTGGAAAAGATATAATTAAAAAACAAGTTAAGATTAGAAGGAACATCTTAAAAAGGTAACAGAATAAGAAGTGTATGGGATTTTGGCTTCTTGGAGCCTGTGGCTACTTCTTTTTTGGAACACCGGGGGGGGGAGGGGTCTCTCAGTCCCTTCTCATATACGGTCAATGGATAGACAAGCATAATGTTATATTTTCCTTTTTTTGCTATCTTTTAATTAGCCTTGTTCTGCTATTTTCTTGATTGAGACTGTAACTTCCTCACATGCTTCTTTTCTCTGCAGGTTTCGCCAGCCCAGAAACAGGAATGGCTGTGCAAGGCCAGAGTACCATGCACAATGCGCTGCATGTCTTCATGAACGGCTCAATGTCCTCTGTCCAGGGTTCAGCCAATGACCCCATCTTCCTCCTGCACCATGCTTTCATCGACAGGTAACAACCACGTCATCCCATTAGACTGCATACTTTTTGACAAAGTTCTTGGAATCTGTGGATTTTGCAATAACTTTTAGGTCAAGATTTAGATTTTGGTTTCCCTGAAGAGCAAAGAACAAAACATAGTCCGCTTAAATATACGAGTCTATTATTTGTAGAGAAGAAACTCAAAACTTTATTTGATTATTTTTTTTGTCTCACTTTTACCCACCAAATTTGTTTCTTTGTCACTAGCATCTACGAACGCTGGCTAAGGACCCATCAGCCTCCTCGGTCCATCTACCCACGTGCCAACGCACCCATTGGCCACAATGACGGCTACTACATGGTACCATTCCTTCCTCTTTATAGGAACGGAGACTACCTCCTGTCCAACAAGGCTCTTGGATACGAGTATGCCTACCTGTTGGACCCAGGTCAGAGCACAAGAAATGAAGAAATGTCCTCTGATTTACAACAGACAATCAGACAGCCATGTTCTGTCATCTTTCTTCACACAGGTCAGAGGTTTGTGCAGGAGTTTTTGACCCCCTACCTGGAGCAGGCCCAGCAGATCTGGCAGTGGCTCCTGGGGGCCGGGATCCTCGGTGCTGTAATTGCCGCCCTGTTTGCTGTGGTGATCGTTTTTACCAGAAGGAAGTGGAGACGTAACCAGAAGAGAAAGAGGGCGTCCAGCTTTGGAGAGAGACAGCCACTGTTGCAGAGCAGCTCAGAAGAGGGTTCATCGTCCTACCAGACCACACTTTAACACAGAGAAAAACCCTGTAGCATTGCTCCTTGTGTTCTAATGAAAGGAAAAACATTATATACTGGAACCTTTAAAACAATAAAGCAATTTATTGAGTGAAACAAATGTTCTCACCGGGATCAGCAAAAGCTACATTTTATGTTATTTATTTTCATACCTTGTCAGTCTAATTACATGTAGTTCAGTTGACAGGTCACATGTTGGCAAATACTTTAAGACCATATTATAAGAGAATAATAATTTTCAGTAAGTATTGCATAGGTGAAGCCAGTTCTGACATTGAAGGCTTGTGTTGTTAGAGGTGGACCTCAAGCACACTGAGCCCCTTACATTCCCACTTTATTGTTAAAGCATTCCCTGTGGTCTTCTAATTATGATTTTGCCCAAATCCTACTGTGTCATTTGACAAAGTTTCTGCAGGGTGGCAGTAGTTCATTATTAATTCACCTCTGAGTTGTGGGGAGGACTGTTAGCAAAACCAACTGCAAAAAAGGATAAAAATGAATCATGAAAATGCATGATTTAATTAAAAGATTATAAAAATGTATGTGATTTTCTTTATCTTTTCTTCTGAACAAATGTTGCTTCACCTGGTTGTGGTGCACAATCCCTTCAATTGCTTAAATAGCAGCATGGCAGCATTGACTTTAATGAACTGAAAGACCCGTTTGATCCTGAATACATTTTTGTATAAGGACCCTCTATTACTGCTATAAGAGAAATCCTCAGATCAAAGGTCACAAATTGAGAATAAAGTCATACATTTACTCATAGTAAAATTAATCTCCATATGATCTGTAAATAAGTCTAATGAAGTGAAAACTGGAACAAGAACACAAACATTGGATTTTGAGACGTTGAAAGTCTGATTTGGAAAAAGCCTTACTTAATCTGGTATTTGGTTCAGTTCAAAAGAAGGGCCTCACTGTCTCTCACAGTCTGTGAAGAGTCCTAGAGATTCTTTACACCACAACAGAAAAACATACTCACTCACTAGAACCAATAAGATAAATGCCAGTATCATAGATACAGATCATCGCAACTTCCCTGAACAGAATCCAAAAACCATGATGCAGAGGCAGACATCCGAGAAAGAGCCAAAGGTATGAAGAATTGGGCTGACTATGGCATTGGGACAGGACTGCCCTGATACTGGTACTGGAAGCATCCACCGCCATAATGAACTGGAACTTCGAGTCTGTATGGTTGGGTATAGCCTGTGAGCGTGTGCACGCTGGTGTGTGTGTAGGTGCTTACACACTGGCTGCGCAATCAAGCGGACACTTTCAATGAAGTCAATGCAAACACTTCATACTCTTTTCTCCAACAGACAATAACATTTTCATATTTTTCTCATTAAAACTTTAAAAATTCAAATCTTTTAAAAAAAGATATAAATATATATATATAGAATGAAAATAAAGATTTGCTCATGTTTAAAGATGTATGTAACTCTGGCAAGCATCATGGTCTGTACAGGAGACACAGCACAGAGGAGACTGATAGTCAAGATCGACAGTCAATAAGGACACAAAACACAGTCCACTGTCAGAAAAAAGTATGCAAAATGTCACCAAAAAAATGTGCAAAACAGCAAGATCACAAAAGGTGAACCACAATACAGTGAGGGAATATTAAATACTTTGTGCATGGTAAATTGGTTTGACCTCCCATCTTCTCTGTTATGGTTAAGAGCCAGCTGTAACAGTTTCCAAAAGAGCTTTTTTATGATCCTAAATATATTCAGGAGAGTTCAATTTCACAAGATAGAAGCAAAAAATCCTCACACTTGAATACTAACAATCAATAAAATAATAAACCAACTATTTACTATGCACAAAATCTAACTAATAAATAATTCAGAAGTTAAATTAAGCCTTGTTTGCAACTGTGGACAGACACAAACCTTCAAAGTAAAAAGACGACTAGAAAAGTGTTATTGAGTGTTTTAGATCAATTTACATGAACAAATTAACCGCGGGCTATCACCGCTAGCGTTACAGCTCAGACGCAAGCGCCTCTCTTTACGTAACTTTAAAAATGCGAGAGGAAATCCCACTGCAGGCCACTGCGTCTGCGGTCCGGCCGCTGTGGTGCTGCAAATTCGTTTCGTTTGGTTCAAATTTTCACCGGACAACGCAGCTGAAATGCAGCGAACAAAGGGGGGATAGCGTGAAAGTATATGAGTTTTTAGTTTTGCGAGGTCAGCACAGAGCCTGTGACTGCAGCCAACCTGTACCTAATATGAACTGTAGCTAGACTGATCCAGCATCGCCCCTGAGCTGTAACTCTAGTGGTGTGCCCGGGGTCAGAAACAGTTCAGAGGCAAGTTGTGTGACCAAAAAACTCCAGCGCACATGTAAAGTATATACTCAAGTAGCAGCATTATTCTCACTAAAACTAAACAGGGTAACCAAACCCTAAATTAACTTTTTTTGGCTGTTAATATCTGTAACTGGGCTTTAAAAGTGCTGTCTGTTAGTCATAGACACATTTTTGTCAAATTGAAATAAAAGTGTTTAATTCTTCATAATATAGTAAAAAACCGTCTGTGTGCTGCCCCCTTTGAAATGAGGTATAACAGTTGAATTTTGTGATTGGTCAACCATGGAAGTTTCAGAAGTCTGACGTCATGATTTATAGCTCGAAAAATGATAACAGCCCTGCCCCAAAGCCCCACCCCTTTAAAGGTCCTCAAATTAAAAGATTCTTAATATTTTTTATTTAGAAGACTTACTACAACTGAAAACCCTCGAGTAAAAAATGGTCAAAGATTGTGAGACTGAAATAATACATGAACCTATTATGAAATAAATAGAAAATCTTTAATTCTTTCCTGTTCTTGAAAAAACGGTTGAAAGCATTTTACAATTATTTTTATATTATAAAATGACAATGAATAACAAAATGAGGTATAAGGCAGACATGTGATAGAACTTCTAAATCAAATAAAAGCCTAATCAAACTAATAATGGTCTTTTCATCACTGCATCAACATCAGTGAGAGAACACACATTTTAGCAAATTCCTTGTAAAAAATAAAAAAAATTAAAAACTTCCATTAGTTTACCATGACCTTCAGACATGTGTCTTAAATTTAAGAAATAAAGTGAGAATTGTTCAAAAATAAAGTTTTGTGATGCATAGTAGGTCAGCTTTGGAATAACTTTGGTGCACAAACAAGAACAAGTAAAAGCAAGCAACATAACAGAGGAATACTGCATTACATCCTCTGCATATTTGTTCTGGTTAACAGGGTGAAAAACAAATTTGTCAATTTTATGTGTCCCAACTTTTTAGCTTTCTATTGATAGTTTTCAGTCACATGACATAAAAGCCTGCCTGGAGCGTTCCAGGATGGAAAAGTTCCAGTAGGATCCCTTTAGAAGAAAAAGGAACTTTACTAATATTTTTGAGGAATCATGGGTACCAGATTGATCTCATTCATTTCATTTTTAAATTGTATTTTTATAGCTTTTAAAAGTTCTTTAATTAGGTTAGTTAGCTTTTGACAGCTATATTAATAGATTTTGATGGCTATTTTTTATTGTGTTAGGATTTTCCTTTTTTTACTTAAAAAACTTTTTGGTGGCTTTTAAAAAACCTTTTGTAGCCATTACAATCCTTTTTGTGGCTTTGATAGCCATTTGGTAGCCTGAGGGGACCTACAGGCTTCACCAACTTTTGTAGATCTCAGTAGGTGCCCTTTAGAAGAAACAGGCACTTGACTAGAGATTTTGAGGAATCATGGGCATTAGCTTGGGCTCATTCATTATGTTTAAATAGCTTTTAATAGCCTTTTTGTTTCTATTTTAATTGTTTTAACTGTATTTTATTTTCTGGTATTGATGCCTTTTGACCCAGGTCTCCCTTGAAAAAGAGTTGTAGTCTCAATGAGTAAAATAAAGGTTAAATAAAAATAAAATTAAAGGCTATTAAAGTCACCTTTCAAAATATTTTTTAAGAAGTGTTCTTAAAGTGTTGAGATGTATTTTTAAAGCTCTTTTTGTAGTTTTTGCAGCTTTTAAGTAATAGCTTTAACTTGTTGCCTTCCATAGAGCCCCCCACCCCACCCCCATTAAAATTCTGTTTTTAAGTTGTCACAAAATCACGGTGTATAAGTCAGGTAAAAATTAAATCACATATTGATGCAACAGTGTGGAGACTGTTACATTATGCCTCTATACATTGGGATGACCTTGAAAGTGATGTCATGTGAAAACTATCAATAGCAGCTGATGGTCTTTCAGAATTGTAAAATAAAACAGAGCAATCACAAAGTGTCACTTCTTAGCTTTGAGTGCAAACACCACAACATAGAGCTTTTTTCACACCGAATGCAATTTGCCAAAAAGGGGTGTCCAGTTTCAAGGATAAGTCAATGCACAGACACGTAGAGAGGTCCTGCGGTGCATTTTTAGTGTTGAGCATAGCGGTAACATGTTTTAGGTGCAGCGTTGCAATGTTTCCAGAGTTCAAATATCTGAACTTTGGCAAAGAATTTGTTTTGTGTCCAGCTATCAGCTTTCACCCGTGACCTGCTGATGATGTGATCAGTGGGGGGAATTTAAAACCAACATGGAGGAGAATCAGAATGTTATCTTGCATTTCTACATTTCTCTAATTTGAATCGAATATATAAGATATACAGTCAATGCTTCTATGTACAATGAGGCAAAATAAAATGTGATGCTAGCTCCTCTCACACACTGCAAGAATGTCAAGTTTATAAGACATTTTTGGAAAAGTGTCCAGCAGCAAATACAGCAAAAAAGAGGCAGTGGATGTGACATGCAAATCGCATTTTGATGTGAACGAGCTTGTTAGTTTTTTGCTATAATGTAGCAAATGTTGCATTAAGTTTTGCTTCCCTCTGAAAGCATAGTCCGTGGGTTTTTTCCCATTCCTAAAATATGGTTCAGTACCAAAGAAACTTTAGTTTTCAGCTCAACAAGTAGCAAAAAGAATTCTACAAACAAGAGACACATGATTGAGTTTTTCACATGGATTGTTAGTGTCACATGACTTGTGACAATATGCCGTACAATTCTTGATATGTCACAATATAAGAGATGTCACAAAATATGAAACAAAACTAGAGGTCAACTAAATGACTCTTTGTTGAATTCAAAAGTAGCTCCTGAGGATCTTACTGAATTGCACAGTCTATGCAGGGTCCTGGAGATCCCTTTTGGACCACAACAGAAAACTCCTACTCGCTTACTGAAACCAAAGAGTAAAAAAGGCATAAAATGTTAGTTTCAAAAATATGCGTTAATGGCTGCTAATTTGGGTTGCAGCTACTTACTCTTTATTACTCTTTCCAATCTCATCAAAGAGTAATTTCCACCTTGGGCGACCGACCTGCAACCTTGCAGCAAGGGGGCGGTATCGCAGCTCAGACATGCTCTGGAAAATATGCATGGAATCAAATCAAGATTTAAGTTGGCCGTGGTACTTAAATGCAGCATAGTTTTTCCACTCTGTTTGAAAACGATTATATATTTAAGATTTTTTGCTTGACAGACATGTAAATATGAATTGTGATAGCTTATTGTGCATTCAATGCATTTATTTACAAGTCCTTCCGTACGTTTTTTGACGAGTAAAAACTCAAACACTTTATGCGATTTACGCAAGCTTGGTATCAAAATATTTGGCTCGTTAAGGACATTACTGCTGGTACTTTTGGTTTTCGCGATTTTGCGCATTCATTCATTTTCCTTTGTCGCTTTGTCCCTTTCAGGGTCGCGGGGGGTGCCAGAGTCTATCCCGGCTGCTGATGGGCGAAGGCAGGGTTTACCCTGGACAGGTCGCCAGTCTGTCACAGGGCCACAATCACGCACACAGTCCCTCTCACATTCATACAGGGGTAATTTAGAGTAACCAATTAACCTATGAAGCATGTTTTTGGACGGTGGGAGGAAGGCGGAGTACCCGGTGAGAACATGCAAACTCCACACAGAAAGGTCCCCAGTTGGTGTTTGTGATCCCCCAGCTGGGATTTGAACCAGGGCCTTCTTGCTGTGAGGTAAGAGTGCTAACCATTGTGCCACCATGCAGTGATTTTGCGCAATTTATGCTAATTTTGAGCCCTATATTAAGTCAATGGGAACATTTTTCAAACCTTTATAAAACTTTGTACACTTTTGCAACTTATGCAATATTGGTATTAAAACGTTCTGCAAACTTTTAACATTAATGCTTTCACTTTTGGTATTCGCCAAATATATGTTTTTTAAGCAAATTATGCTAATTACTAGCCTCATTGAAAATGAACGGAAATTTTTCAAGTCCTTTAAAAACTTTACGCACTTTTGCAACTTATACAACAGTGGTATCAAAACGTTCAGCTTGTTCAGGACATTCGTGCTTGTATTTTTGGTGTTTGCAAAATTAACAGTTTTTATGCAAATTATGCTAATTACTGGCAACTTTTGAGGTTTCTTGGGCTAATTTTGAGTTAAGATAACATATTGGCAACGTGTTAGCTTTTTTGGCTAATTGGCAACTACTGAGGTTTTTTAAGCTAATTTGGAGTTAAGCTAACATATAAGCAACGCGTTAGCTTTTTTGGCTAATTTGTCAACTTTTTATGTTTTTTGAGGTAATTTTGAGTTAAGCTAACATATTAGCAATGTGTTAGCTTTTTTAGCTAATTTGGCAACTACTGAGGTTTTAGGGCTAATTTGGAGTTACGATAATATATTAGCAACATGTCAGCTTTTTTGGCTAATTTAGCAACTATTGAGGTTTTTTGGGCAAATTTTGAGTTAAGCTAACATATTAGCAATGTGTTAGCTTTTTTGGCTTCTTTGTTAACTACTCAGGTGTTTTTTAGCTAATTTTGAGTTAAGCTAAAATATTACCAACGTGATAGCTATTTTGGTTTATTTGGCAACTTTTGAGTTTCTTTTGGGCTAATTTTGAGTTAAGCTAACATTTTAGCAAAGTGTTAGCTTTTTTGGCTACTTTATTAACTGCCTAGGTGTTTTTTGGCTAATTTTGAGTTAAGCTAACATGTTAGCAATATGTTAGCCTTTTTAACTAATTTGGCAACTACTGAGGTTTTTTGGGCTAATTTGGAGTTAAGATAACATATTAGCAACGTGTTAGCTTTTTTGGCTAATTTGGCAACTATTAAGGTTTTTTTGGGCTAATTTGGAGTTAAGCTATCATATTAGCAACCTCTTACCTTTTTTGGCTAATTTGGCATCTAATTAGGTTTTTTTGGGCTAATCTTAAACAAAAATCTTCAGCATCTTCAGCAACCACATTCTGCAAATTGCATTCACACATGCATTATCGCAGGTAATGCAATTTTTCTAGTTATATTTAAATTTGTACATCCCAACAGCCAGACTGTAGATTGCAAGTCATCCTCATGTAATGTTCACAGATGCATGGGCAACATCACCTGAAAGAACCCCTCCAATCATCTTTAGATTTGTTGTCAATGCATTTCCAGTGCTCCTTAATTATGGTTATAAAACTTTTAGCCAAAATTGAGAAAAAAAAAAAAAAAAAAAAAAAAAAAAGTAAATCCACTGAAATAAGAAATGCAGTTTTAACCGAAAAATATTTATATACACCAAAATCATCTTTTACATTTTATTTAAAAAATACTTAAACGGCTGGCGATATATGAACAAGTTCAACATTTAATAATAATAAAGAAGAAAAGTGTTAAACTCCCCGTCGGGGAATTGAACCCCGGTCTCCCGCGTGACAGGCGGGGATACTGACCACTATACTAACGAGGAGGTGTTAGCACAGGAAGTCGTGCTGCTAGCTAAAATGCTATATCTCATGGCGTATAAAAGTTTTCCTTTTTGCGGTGGAAAAGGACGCCGACGGCTGACAGTAAACGAACGAGTTTCATAAGAAATTGAAAAAGTATGCGTAACTCCCCGTCGGGGAATTGAACCCCGGTCTCCCGCGTGACAGGCGGGGATACTGACCACTATACTAACGAGGAGGAGCTAATCTAATTCACCATGCTGTTAGCTAAAATGCTATACCTCAAAGTGAAAAAAAGTTTTGACTTTTAACCGTGGAAAAATAACTCCAATGGTTGACAATAAACGAACGAGTTGCATAAGAAGTTAAAGAACTGTGCCAAACTCCCCGTCGGGGAATTGTGTCGCCCCCGCGTGACAGATGGGGATAAATGACCACTATACTAACGAGGAGGAGCTAGGCTTATTTTGCCTGCTGCTAGCTAAAATGCTATATCTCAAAGCGAACAAAAGATTTTACTTTAAGTTGTTGGAAAATGACTCCAGCGGCTGACAATAAATGAATACGTTTTATAAGAAGTTGAAAAAGTGTGCGTAACTCCCCGTCGGGGAATTGAACCCCGGTCTCCCGCGTGACAGGCGGGGATACTGACCACTATACTAACGAGGAGGAGCTAGGCTAATTCACCGTGCTGCTAGCTAAAATCCAATAGCACACTGTCTACTATAGGTTTAGCATCGATTTACCGATACAGTAAAAGTTGTGATAAGTTAAGTAAAACATTTCAGTATCTTCCAAATATACCACTTTACGACGCAATACATTCGGTAACACGTAAAACTGGTATTGATTGGTCAATTAATTATTTAATTAATCAATCAATTAAGAAAAAACAAAAACGCGCACGAGTCGTGCGTGTCTACACTTACCTGCAGGCTGTCCTGAGTAACATAGAGTTTCACGTTCAAGTAGTCAGGTCTGTTCTCCTTCCAAAGCTAAAAACCCAACACAAACGTGGACAGATGAGAGTTAGATGCTGACAGTCCCATAATTGACAGTGTTCTTTCTCTAAATTACAGTCAATTCTACGGTCAACTCAAACAGCTACTTTAACCCCTCCATTCCTGAAGTTATTTCAATAATGTAAACACATTGTTGAGTGTTTTTCAAACATCCAGAGTGATGCTTAATTAAGTGGGTTATTGGATTAAATTGTAGCCTGAGTGGAAAATTAGGGCCATGTGTCCCATGTGTCATAAAAGTTTTTTTTTTCTTTTCCTTTTTTTAAGGCTAATATTTTGTCTTTAATCTATAATCATTGGCTTTCTTCTATCAAAGTATTTCAGTTATATAAAAGTATTAAAGCCCAGGCTTGTCCCCAACCTTTTCATGTAAAGCACACAGCAGCTCTGCAAACCAGTAGAAAGACTGGAGCTCCCTGCAGACCCACACAAAGTACAGCCTCTGCAACCGGAAGCTCTTCCATCTTTCACTTGGATGTAAAAGAAGAAGAAAAAAGAAAACATTGCTGAAAGTGTTGGCCATTTGTTATAATTTTTACAATTTTTTTCACTCACATTAGAGCATCGAGCACACAAGCAAAAGGGGTCACACCTATCCCTCCGGCAATGCAAAGGCTGACGTCATAGTTGAAGACTTCCTCTGATGGGCTTCCGAATGGGCCATCGACGTAAAGCCTGGTCATCATGTGGTACAATAAACAAAACACAGGCAGCTCAGAAAAAACTTTCTTTTTTATAAAGAAAAAAACTAATTTTATTTTATTTCTCAATAAGAATATTCTAAATGATCCTAAATGATACACAAACATCACACTCACATCGGACGTCCGTACATAAGCTGCTATAACATCTATTTTATACACAGAAATAGCCTCATTCATGCTACAAAAACACAAATGCATACACAGGTGAATAAAAGAGAAAACTGATTTTTTTTTTTTTTCTCAAAATAAAAGCAAATAAAAACAACTGATGATGACAGAGAATCCTGTCCAGCTCCAACTCTCATTAGCTGGGAGGAGGCTGTCTTTACAAAAAGAAACAAAATATGTTAAACGATTCTAAATAAGAGCTGCAACAACATTAGACAACATTATCAATATTGAATTATAAACCCAATTTAATATGTTATAAAGGCTTGATACATAAGGAATGGTACATAACTGTTTTGATTAAAATAAAAAAAATCTAATTAAAAATGCTAGCAGAATAAAATAAACATAAATAAATAAAATAAACAAATTAATATAATGAACAACAATGACATCTGGTGGACAACAAAGGCTACAGCAACCTCTAAAAAAAGTGGACTAAAATTAGTTTTATCATGTTTATAAAGACTAGTCAGGAAAGTGCAATTAACGTGTCATTCTGGAATAATAAAAAGATTAAAACATTATTACATAATACAACGAATAACATATTTAGACTCAGGAGCCATATGAAGACTCAGTCATGCTTTAAAGACTGGTACAAGATCAATACAAAACATGCAAGTTGTAAATGACAGTGAAAACATATCTCATATTTCATTTTTATTTTTTAACTGTGATTTAACAGTGAAGATACTTGCAACTGCAAGTACAACAACAAACTTGTCACTTTATTTTAAATGTATATATTAAAATGAAGTCAAACAAAGCTTGAGTTGATTCTGCTAAAGAATTTGTGACAAAAATATAATAATATTGAGAGATTAGGACTTAGTGATGAAAACATAGGACTAACAAGCTTTATAATGACAAACCCCTTGTATAAATGTAAAACATAATGCATGGCATTTATGCACTGATTATTTTAACTTAGGGGCATATTGCAGTTTTGTGATTGTGCGTTATATCCAGTTTAACACTTACACACAAAAGGCTTAAGATGGACAGACTCCCTGTCATGAATTCATTCATAAAAAGTGCAGCTAAAAGTTTAATAAAATCTGTTTAAACAAAGTACTCACATGACTACACTACATACATTATAAAAACAGTATGATCTATGATAAATCTACTATTTTAGTTCCCTAAACTGAACAGTTGTGTTATCATGCAACTCATTATAGGTTTAGTGGTTTGTGGGCATAAACTGTGAAACAGCTTTAAAAAACATATAGATCATATTTTAGAAAAAAATAATCACATATTCATTCATTCATTTTTTATTTAGAAGGAAATCTTTTTTCAGATGGCATTTAATAAATGAAAGTTTTGGTTGAATTTTTTCAAAACGAGAATCAAATCAGTTCAGTAGTTTGGCAGCAGAAGTTTTGGAAGCTTTTGGATTTGTGACACCTTGAAGCTGGGTGTCTGGAAAAGACATAAAGAAGTATGAACACAATCAAGACAAACGGATCCAGAAACAAACTAATAAAGACCTTTTAGAAAACCGCTAGTTAATGCTTAGGAGCATCAGTGAGAGCTGTGAGGCTGTGTGAGGTTCCTCTCTTCTTACCTAAGATCACTAAATGCACCTTCACCCATTCAAATCTGTACTAGCACAGAAATATCATAGACCAATCACAGTACGATACTAAAACCTTTGATCTGTCAGGCACCCTGAACGGTCACCTCATGCTCACAGACGCACACTGACACCTACGTTGGGTATCTCCTCTGATGGACCACAGGAAGGATCTCCAAGGCTGCTCTTGGCTGAGAAAGCAAGAGATGAGCAAAGTGTTCTGCAGAGAAAGATGGAGAGCTTACTGCACTTTTTCTTCACTACTCTCCCTTTCCTGGGAACATATCATGGCAGATTAAGGAGCCAAACCAAATAAATAAACATCCTCTTCCTGTGCTCTGAAAGGATATGAGCGTGGACGGACGGACGCGCAGCAGCAAATACAGACAATAAAGATACAGACAATGACAGCAGCTCTCACAACTGAGATCCGTGGATTCAAACATTTCTATCACTGGGTGCTTCAAAACATCAAAACTCACACAGGAAAGCTATGAGACATGACATGCTGAGCTGTTTTTCAGCCATTGTTATTGTGATTTTCCACTATATAATGTATGTTTTATTGTAATTGTTGCAGCGGGTTTGGGTAGCACTCACCAGTCCAGTCTCCCACGATTCTCAGATGAATGCCAAACGTTTCCTTGTTCTCGGTGGGGCACTGAAAAGAGTTACAAGAAACACATTTCATATTGATTGAAACTACTGGAGAACATGCAGGCTTGTAAATGAGCACACAAAAGAACTGCTTTAATTAAATGTAACTGCGGGCTTGAACACACGGCCTTCCGTTGGTCGACAGCTTCATAAACTTCAGGGATCCGTCTGTCTCCTGTCCTGTTTTTGTCTTGTATAGGTCAAAAATTACCCATAAGATAATTTTTCCCCCTAGTGGTGTAACAGCCCACGTATAAACAAAAACAATCTTTTTTTTTTTTTTTTAATGATGGAGCCCCTTTAAGAAAAGTCGTACATTTCAAGTAGGAAAAGATTAGGGGAAGGTATTTTTTCCACAACTATACATGGTATGGGCCACTGTTCAGATGCAAAACAACACGAGTTAAGAAAAGTGTGTCAGAAGGAGGGAATGTATTAACGTGGGATTGCCTCACCGCTGTCAGAGTGAAGGGATGGTTCTCAAAGGAGGACACACCGGGACAGTTCAGGAGGATATACTAGAATAAAGAGAAGAATAGGAAGTGGTGATGGGACAGCAGGGCCACAGAAACATCAGATATTAAAAGAATAAAATGTCAACGAAGTGCGTCGATGGTCACATTTGTCAGCAATTCAAAAGCAGAACACACTTTACATGCTTGTGTAATTACACAAACATCTTGAGAGATTCTGCAACTCTGGCAGCCGTTATATTTAATGGATTCAATGTGTTGTGTGTGCCTGTATGTATATGGAAAATAAGTCTATGAAAAATGAGGAGCAATTAAAGTGTCAAGAAGATAGCATCATTTTCTTTTCTAATATAAAGTCATATATTTTTTTTTACAAATCTATGTATTTTTTGTTTTTCTTTTGTTTTTATTGCCGAAAATTACTTCAACTAAACTTACCTGTCCGGGTCGAGCGCGAAAGTTCTTCTTTAGCATCCGCAATTCCACGACATCGCACGGATGTCTGATAACCGTCACTATGGTAACAGGGTGACTGCTTCGGATGTAGCGGTACAAGCGCTCCACACAGTAGAGACAGAGAGGGCCGGACACCCACAGCCAGGTCTGTTCATGCACAGAAACAGAGGATGAGCACAACAAGCGGAGGGCTGAGCTTTGGGAGGAGAGGTCAACAATCTAAGCAGTGGAGTGAGACAGTCACACACCTCTCTCTGCACAGAGGAGCAGCCTTTACTTCTATTTTATGCCATATCTTAACAAAATGTCTGTTAGTATTTAACGTTTTGTTTAAGGCCTGATTCCACAGGAGATTTCCCGAAAGAACAACCCGCTGCGTGCAGCTCATTGCAGCTCAGCTCACCTCCCAAATGGATTTGATTATCCAACAAGCTACAGTTCCACCAGTTGGTCAAAACTCTCTGCGTTTATGAGCTTACACTGAAGATCACAGGAGTTTTCTGCATCGTCATCAGTTTGATGAAAGTCTAGCAGCATCTGAGTCGGAGCCACAGACCAACCTTCAATATGGGTCGTTTTTCATCTTCGCTCCTGCGCTGCTCCAGCAAACATCTGCAGTCTGCTGTGAGCGCAGGCTTTATTTTTAAGAATGCAAACCAGACGTGTGTCAGATTAGACCCAGCTGGAAGCCAAAATGATGCAACAACCGTCTGTGGGAATGCAACCAGCAATGAACAGCGAGGAATGGAAAAAAATCAGGAACTGCAGGGATAAAGTTGCTTACTAGATTACCATGAGGAGTCATTAATGTCCAGATGTTTCTAAAAATGGTTTAATCACAATTAAAAGACCTCTGGGAACACGACATAGAGAGAAGCAGCCCCATCTAAAGGGGAGTGCAGGTGTGTCTTTCAGTTCCCTTGAGGCTTATGCGGCGACCTTCCTCATGCTTGTGGTAAATGTATCGTTAAGTGTTTGTAAGGCTAATGTAAGCTACATATAAGACATATGGGTGATGCTGTTGTGTTGTGTCCTACGCCACACTCAAACCCTACACACGGTATCCATGTGATATGTACAGTAAGTGCCCGTAGAACACAAACTGCACTCTGATTGTCTAGTTTCCTCATTTCTATCAGTCAGGCTGCACGCAAAGGAGCACACACTTATCATGTGAACAGCACTCCTTGCACAGTCTGCCAGACTCACCTACTTCACTCTTACTTACCCTTACGTGTTGTAGAAGTGTTGAAAAAAACCTGTCACTCGCAGCATACCCATAGAAATAAACGGATATGAACATTTTGGCTCTACAGGTTCACCGAGAGGTCTATGACCTTGATATTTACTGCGGACCACCTGTTCTCCTTTAAAGTAACAAACATGTCTCTACATCAAAAGTATCCAAAAAAATGATTTGTTAATGAGAACAAAGACGGCATTTTAAACCGTCCCGGTAACAGACAAACAGCTAACAGTCTGAGTTTAATGCATTCAGGGTTAAGGGGGATTTTATGGAACCTGCACATTTACTTAAATGACTATGTACAAACACATAATCACACACACACAAACACAGCCCTTGATGTTCCTAACAGTTCTCCTCCTCTAATAAACAGAGCTGACTCCTTTAAAAGCTTCACACTCAGCTGGAAGCATAGACCGTAGAAAACAATGGACAGCTCAAACCTTCCCCTCTTGTGTCCCAAACAGGAAGTACCTACTGGTTCCCAGAAGTCAAAATCCCATAGACTTCTACTGAGAAATAGACAGTTACTTCTATGTTAGAATAACCATTCTTGCTCTGTCTTCTTAACATCTTCTTTCTAATCCTAATTTTTCATGCATATTTTTTTGATCTTACACAAGTTATTCAAGCTATAAACTGACCAATCAGATGCCTCAGCAAAAGCGTGTGGTGCCCGCTGGCCCAATCCTCGAACGTTTGATTAACTAGTTCTCCCAAACCCACTTTCCGGGGTGTGGACTTCCAACAAGCTCACTTATGATTGTGTGACTTATTGACTGTGTTCCCCTAAAAACGCTCCTCAGACCGACTTGGACCAATCACTGTTTTCAAAATGATACAGCATCCAATGAACCACTGTGACAGATTTGGTCTGATTTTACGAGAGCAGGAGGTAAGGCAGTTTCCATGGGTGATCTCACTTTGTCCATTGTTTTCTAAGGGTAAGGCTGGAGGCCAAACTAACGCCTGTTTGCGGTTACAAAGGGAGACCTGTGGGTAATGTGGAAGGAAGTGAGCGTCTTCATTGCATCTTTGCTTCTGGTCCAGATCGTCAGCCTGCGGCTCCTGAAGGCTCTGACTGGATCTGAGGCAGCCTGGGGGGTGGGCCTCTGTGTTGGTCTGATACTTTAGAGCACCGCTGGTAAAAACAAAAAAGTTAGAAGAATTTAGGAGATTTATTTCAATGTTAAAACATGTATGACATCTGCTGTATGGTTAAACTCTCCTATGACTTTATTCACTTCAACAAACTATTAATAAAATAAAGTAAAAATAATCTCATCTTATTGCAACAATGGGGACTGAATTATTAAAATTATTGGGACTACAATGGATTACAGTGACCACAACTGCATTTCATAACTTAAACAGAAAAATAGTTGTAGGAATTACAGTGAAAAAGATGTTAAAATATTTACGATTTAGAAACATGACCCATTTTTTCTTAAATCTATCAGAAACATTTATGAATAAAAAAGAAACATATGAATGCAGTACCAGGAGTAAATAGTGCTACAAGAACAAAAGGAAAGAAAACAACAGACGGCAACAAGAAGACCAGAAAAACCCCAGAAACCAGATTAATTCTCACAAAAAGGTTGTTATTTTACCAGAATTTTTAAAGACAAAACAGAAAATAGAAACAGACTTTGTTTAAGAGCAGCTTACCCAACCATATGCACCATCAGGATGATGTAGAAGATAATAAAGAGGTTGTGTGTGTACCAGAAGATCTCATAGTTAAAAACCCTGAAAAATACAGTGAGAACAAACGTCTTTATGATTTTTTTATAAGAATTATGAACAATTCAGAGCATAATATGGACAATATTCTTCTATCCAAGAAGTTTTACGGATTAGCTAAAGTCTACCTCTCCATTGTCTATTGGTTACATGACTTTAAGCCATTTATGGCTTCTAAAATGTTTATTTAAAACAATATTTGTGAAAAGTCTACAAATTTCACATCTCATATTTATGAACTATTCTAGATATTACAGCTCACTGAATCTATCAACAACTTTCACTGGGAATGGTTTGGCTCCACCCACCGAATGCATTGGGATGAAGATATGAACATCAGCAGAAGGATGAGGACCAACAACACGCCCGAAACTCCCGGAACTGAGGAGAGATGAACAGGGGGCATAAAAGAAACAAAAAAGCTTCGTCTTAAACACACATTTCTTCAGCATTTTTTAGTTAAAGAGATATAAACACTAGCAGAATTTATATTCACAATATAATTGAGATGCCAACAGAAACAAATCTAAATATTTGAACATTTAGGATTCATTTATTACATTGCTGTATTGTGTATATCAATAGTTAAAAATACATATGAAAAAAAAACAAACTTAAAAGACAATTAAAGGGAATAAGCTTTGGAAAGAAAAACTCAGGAGTCTTTCTTACTTGTAGTAAAAATGATTAACTTTGGGTCCTGGAAAGAGAAGAATGAATGAAAACAAAAAAGTTATTAGCAATTTCAGTTCTCCAGTTCTAGCTCTGGATCTTAAAAACCGAGCCTTTAGTAAGATCCTGGCCAAAAAAGAAGTCTCTCTCGAATGCTTTTTTTCTCTTTTGTGACTTTACGTTTGTATTTGTCTCACCTCTCCTTTGTAGCGAGCTAAGTTAAGAGCTGGAAAGTCTTCGGAGAAGCTGGCGCTGAAGTTGACCACATTCATCAGGTGTGCTGATACGTGCACCGCTGCAAAAATTAAAAGAGGGATGATTAGAACCCTTATATCTAATTCCAGTCTCATACATCTATACCGGAGATGACCCATGCAAAGGCTGAGCAACTGTAAAAAATGTAAAAATCCATTCAACATGCTGGCTACTTCCTCTTTGCGTGTTACATTAGTGTGTGTAGTGTAAACCTCTTTTTCTTATGATGGCAGCATTTACATGTGTATGTGGATGTACAGTAGCTGTACATTCACTGGCCTCTTTATAAGGCACACCTGTCCAACTGCTCGTTAACATAAATTCTAATCAGCCAATCAGATGGCAGCAACTCAGTACAGGTTGGCATGTAGACAAGATGATCGGTTCAAACTGTCCATCCCTTTATGACCGCAGACTTCCATCTTCTAATGCTACTTCCAGCAGAATGTGTCACAAAGCTGGAATTTTGAAGGATTAAGGCAGTTCTGAAGGCAAAAGAGGGTTCATTCTGGTACTATCAAAATGTTCTTAACAAATTAGCTAGTGAGTGTATTATATAGAGATGTATCATCTTCTACTTTTACATTTTTATTTTAACAATCAACTCACAAATCATTACCTAAAGTTTGATATTTTTATGTATAAATGCACATTTATTTTGTTAGTCTTAAGTATTTTTTCTTTTGATGGCTTGAAATAAACTGTTTCCAAAATCCACACAAAAGTGTGTCATGGTGTGTAACCATGACAGAACAGCAGATGTCTTCTATCTTTTTAAAACTCTGAAAAGCTGATCCCAAAATGTGATGTTCACACACCTTGACTCCAGGTCTTAGGAGGTCAATTTAGGCCTGGATATACTGTTTACTGGCATGTGTGCGTTTGTGTTTCAACAAAACAGCTTAACATGCTGTTTTAAGAACAACTCCTCAGTCTGGTGTATTTGCCTTTATCACTATCCTCTTACAGTAGCATTATAAACATAAGAATGCTATATTAACTGTAGGAACTAATTGGAATCTAACATTGTAAAATGCTTCATATTAAACTAGCTTAGCTTGTTTGGTAAACAGAAAATGTCCTCAACAATTAACAGACACGTTGTGCCCTCCACAAAGCAGAACCTATAGCAAACCGGCACACATTTTAACTGATAACGTTGAACTCTTTTTTTCTATCTACACATTTATATTTAAACAACTCTTACAAACGGCCACGCATTCTAGTGGTGAGCTCAAAAACACGTCATTCCAATCTAGAACAAAGTGTTCACTACGACCTAATGCGTGCAGTATGTCCGTAGAGTAAAACGACCATTTTCACTTTACGGGTTTACAGAGCGGTTCACGATCTCGCTATTCCATACAGGTTTGCCCATTTTTTTTCCCCCACAGACAGTCTACATGTATCCGTAAAGGGCAGCTGTAACTAAAACTTTATACAGAGTCAAACACAAGATGTCTAGTCAGCTACAGATACAACAACAAAACCAGCTACAGACTCTCAATGGTCTGATTGGCACACGCACAGCCTGACATCACAGACTAACAGCTGATGGAATTAGATGAGTCATGTGACCCAAGGGTCCACCTAACCCCCATATCCTTTCCCACTGCCCACCCTCCAGTCTCTTTCTCTCCTGTCTCTCTTGCATCCTGCTTCCCCTCAGTCCTTTTGCAGAACATGAGAACTTTTCCTGAGAGCACGTGATCCGATGGAAAAGCACGCCAGAATGTTTGCGATTGTTTGGAAATCATGGGTGGAGACGGGCGGAGAGCGTTAAGGTTAACCACGCAGAAAGTGTCAATGTGAGGATTATCTGTAGCATCATTATGTCAGCTCTAAATGCAAAAAAAAAATTTTAAAAATGACACTTTTACTGCAGCTTTTACTACTCTTTATGTTTTTATTGATCTGTAATCATTTCAAATGCACCAAAGAGCAAAACAGCATTTACATAGAAGAGGAACCGCATGAACATAAAGACCAGTGCAAACTTTTCTAAACGAGTTTAACACTGCAAAAAGCTTAAACTATGAAACTAAATGTAACTAAAAAAAATGCAGCATTTTCCCTGAGATGATGCAATTTTTACTTTTATATCCCTAAATGTAGACGAAGAAAAACATTTCTGAGACACCTAAAATCCAACTACACAGAGATTTAATATCCTAACAAGGCCGGAGCTATGAAGGAGGGGGGGGAAAGGGGGAATTATCAATTAAAGCTTCTTTAAGCAAAAAACAAACAAAAAAAACTAAAGCATTATTTTTTTTAAACAAAATCTTAAATAAAATGTTCCAGCTCTGCTCCTGGTTCTACACCTCACTGTCTCTATGTAGTGCGCTCAAGTACCCAAAAGTGCTACAATATCTGAACAGCTTTAAAAGGAAGACTTCTGGGATGTCTGGTCATTTTAGTTCCTCCCTCCTTTATAGTTTAGTATTTGGTTTCTAACATTGTTTTTCCTATCTGGTCCAGTTTAAATCTTCAACAGCTATTTTGTTTCATTTTTTTTCTTAATTAGCAGCATGTGTGTAAATGTGCCACACCAAAGGTCTCTGATTTCTTCTCAGTTCCTGCTTTAAGATTTGGTTATATACATTTTGATGGTTTTATTTATTCCACGGGTAAAAAAAATTACATTTGTTTTACATTTCTTTCAGGAATAAACGTAACTTTTCTTGGTTTCTTGGAAGTTTATCAACTTCAGGACAACTTCTATCTAAATCCCACATTACAGTATGAGGGTGCGTCGCCCTTAATGGGACATTAGTCAACAGAATTTGAACCCACAGCAAAAGAGCAAAACATTCTGTTCAAATACCCAAGTGGGAACGTCGCGTGCGGCGCCTTCTATAGATTACAGTCTCCCCGGATAACAGCTCCCAACAGGGATGAGTAAGAGGAAGAAGACTGACCCAGCAGGCCTGCAGCTGTCTCACATGTCATGGGAAGAACCTCACAAAAAAACCAACAAACTGAGGGAGAATAAAAACACTCACAGGGAGAAACACTAACTGCTGCTCCAAAACCAACTCAGTGGCAAAGTGGAGGAGTGTCTGCCCTGACTGAAAGGTTGTGGGTTCAAATCCACAGTAGAGTCATGCCAAAGACAAAAAAAAAATGGGACCCAAATGCAGAGAACAAATGTCACACACCCAGATGTGTGACAGCTACCGGGATTCTAACTTTAACTGCTTAGCCAGTCTGAATTAATTTCCCCGAACACAGAGGCAGGTTTTTTACCAGAGAAGATGCAGATGGCGACCCCGCACGCAACGTGGAAGGACTTGCTCTTGTTCAGTAGTCTGCGCATCCTTCTTGTTGACATCTACAAGAGTGTCAGAAACACCTCAATAAGACCTTTGTTCCTTAGAAATATCAACTTTAACTGTAAGGCAAGTTTATTTGTGTGTTCAAAGACAATTCAAAGTGCCATTCAATGTCTCGAATATTGGAATCTTTTTTTTTTAAATAATAAACAAAATGTACTTAATTTTGATCAATCTGAGATTTGTAATAAAGATTTCTGAAATAATGCTGTCTCCTTACGTAATTTATGTGATTAATTAGTGTGGTTCTGCTGGTATTTGGTCCCTGTGAGAACCTGAGTTCTTAAAGAGTTGAAGTTTCCTGAGTGATTTTTAATATTTTTTTAAAGCCGTCCTGGAGCTTCCTGGAGCTTCAGTTAATTCTGTTCTGTCTCATTACGTCCATCACACACTTGTTCCCAAATGTGAACACTCAATCTCACCGTATGCGAGCCTCGTATGAATGTCAGCAGGGAGCGGCACATGGGTAGGAGCACCAGGCTGCAGTTGAGGTTCAGCACAGACGCAGAGGCTCTGCTGATGCACAGTCCCAGCTAGAGGAGACACACAAGACGAGGTCAGAGGGATTCATGAGAGACCAACCCAAAACTTTAAGTTCACTCTTTTCACAGCAAAAAGAGGCCTGGATTTAAGGGAATTATTATTCCAAATGAAATTGATTTCTTTATTTGGAAAAGATTATGAAATTCATCAAATTACTTTAAAGTATAGGAAAAAAACTGCTTTTATGGTTAATATGGAGAAATTCTCATTTTACAGAAAAATGTCCTCCTTTGGTTAGTTTAGAGCATTGAAATGAGAACTGGACAGAGTGAGAGGGACAGCACTCATAGAAAATGGTTTTTCTCTGGCTCCAATGAAATGAAGTCAATTCAGTCGCCATTTAGATCGGATGCTGCCATGTTGGAGCCAGGCATCATCAGTAAGTAGTAATTGCCCTTAATTGTTCTAAGTGAAGTGTTCTATAGAAACCATGCTTGCTAACCAGGAGTGAGCTTGTTGTGTAGCCCACTTGAAAGATCAGCAGGTACCACCCACTTTTACTGAAGCATCTGATTGGTCACCTTATAATTTAAACTACAGAGAAAATATCATGAAAAAAGCTTAAAAAGTAGCAGAACAAGAATAGTTATTCTGATGAATAAAATGATTGAGTAATAGCTGGATATTTATCTATAGAAGTCTATGGGATTTTGGCTTCTTGGAGCAAGTTGGTACTTCCTGTTTGGAACACCAGAGGGTCATTCAGTCCAGTTCTCGTGTACAGTCAATGGTTTAAATCACTGGTTATATAAAAACTATTTTTCTTCACTGAGCAAAATTTGTTTTAAATGGTAATTAAAATAACATTTAAACACAGTGTTCTAAACTAAACTGGGGATGAGGATAAAATGATTTATATTAACAGCTTAACTTTCTTAGGCTCACATATTACGAGTATTTTATTATCAAAAGAATAAAAAAAAATTAAAAGACTTCTTTAAGCTAAAACCAACAGATTATGTAATGAGTCATTGTGGTTCCAGGTGAGGTCTGGGTCATCCACTGACTCTGAACATGCTGAGACAGCAGAGAACACCTGGATGGGGAACAGTTCATCTGCAGGTCTGATGTCAGCTCTGTAATCTGTGGTGAGTTCTTGTTTTTTTTTCTTCTCTTTTTAGTAATCTGTTTCCAAAATCAAAGCAACAACTGGTGGTCTCTGCATCACCAAAGATCAGAAGCTTCAACTGCACTGGTGACGTCTTTCATTTACTTAGACATTCTTAAAATGATTCAATTCCTGGTATTTTTGCTGCTGAAACTTTTTTTTTATTATTATTAATCTATTGAACATGACAGGACATGGCTTAACCTGCAGTGAGTTAACAAAAACAACAAAGAGTAAAAGTAAAAAATGATAATCACAAAGTTAGTTATGAAATGATTATTTTTTTTAGTAAATAGCAGGCATCATTTTATCTTAAATAACTTTTATTCTAACTGTTCAAGATTTAAAATTAAAACAGAACTGAATAAAAGTAAAAAACAAATTTTGTTTTAAGATGTTTAAGGATCAAACTAATTATACAATTTTACTATACATATGTATGCATTCTCCCCTTTTATTTTAATTAACATCAATACTATTAACATATTGTATATTTTTCACAAATTTGTGGTTTTATATAATTTGAGGATTTTATGTACATTTTCGGTTCAACCAAAAATAATTTGGTTTCCCTGTCACCATTCTTTGTTTCTGTATGTTTTTGTTTGTGTAATTTTTCCAGGCAGAGGATTAAATCACAGCAGAGTTCTTCATTTCATAGTTACGTAGAAGGATTCCAAATATATTTGCAGCTGAAATCTATGATTTTTTTAATCAGAGTTTCTGTTATGTGTCTCTTTGTTGTCACTCTGTCACATGGTCAGGGGGTGAATTTGATTTAGTGTACCTGTTCACCTGCAGGTTGGGTCTTTAGTGGTGGTTTGTGTATGGAGAAGGTAGGCTGCATCCTTTAACAGATTCCATTGCATAATTTTGAAACGTTGGAAATTAACTTTTTTATGCTCAAGAATAAATTCAAGAACTTTGTTGGACTGGGAGTATTTTTTTTTACTTTTGCACATTACCAACCTGGGCTTGCCTCAGCGTCTGTAGCGTCTGGTCAAGCATTAAAGTCGCTACAGTCTCCTTTTGCAAACACATCTGTTAAATGACTTCATAGAAGTGTAATCCATCTGATTATTCCCAGAAAACTCATGAGAGTGACGCCTGCATTTTTGCTTCCATGTCAGAACTTGTGCCAATGAACAGATTCAAAAACTACAGAAATTCTGCACAAAATAAGAAATCTGTGCATCACTAGCAAAGCTTGATCAGATTTAAAAACTCAAACCAAAGAGTGGAAATGTGGCAGCAGCAGAGAACAGGCTGAAGCTCGAATACAAATATATCAAGTGCAGACCAACACCACGAAACGTACACAGTCTGCTGCCCTCCACCCTCAAAAACAATTTCCCCCACAGAGGACACACTCAACACCCCCAAAGAAAAGCAGCGACGCCCTGCTCTTTTCATCAACAACACCTCCAACAATCCCAGCACACACACAAGGACTTAAACCCCTCTGGCAATGGATTCAGTCAAACCAGGAGCGTGCCCACACTTGCCCACTTTTTTGCTCCCCACTGAACAGCAGCACTAAAGTTCACGCGTGCTGGCTGCTCCCCCTGACCTCTCTTTACTCATCTGTTCCTGCACTGTTTGGAGATGTTTGACTCTTACAGCACTAAATCCATTCCGTCAACCTCTCAGCTAGAAGCAAATTACATTTTTACATTAAATAGTCTTTATTATTGCAGTAACACAGAAAATGTAATTACTTTGTCTGCTCCTGATTCACAGTAATATGCAATTTTAAGATTAATTTTTATATTCATCATAAAAATGCAACAAAATCACAATTTTCATCAGAGTGGGTCTTTAAAAAAACAGCATGAACAGCTGGTGGTGATCTGCTGTCAGCGCCTTGAATGAACAATCGGCACGCCGTCATATTCTGCAGACACAAGGAAGTCTTTAGCTCACACAAAGACGCACAAGGACGCACACATCCTCACTAATAGGAACTTGTGACAAACATTACACCACCCGAGTCAGCAGGCATCAGGATTTAAGCCTGAGTGTTTGTGACGGCACAAAAACATGGCTAAACAGCTGCTGTCACAAACTTTAAAGCCACAAATGAGACGAAGAAAATGTGCATTTAAAGCATAAACAGTGAATACCACAAGGTTGTCACAAGCTTGGCTTTTGCAAGACAAGTTTTTTTGTGTAGCACATTTCATGTACAGAAACAATTCAAAAGTGCTTTACATAAAACATTAAAAGAAACAATATAGAGAAATAGTAAATATGTGATCATTAAAATAAAATTAAACGAAAGTAAAAAGAATTGAATTTAAAACAAGCATAGATAAACAGTGCAGATGTAAATTTTGAATACATATTAAACAAATCCAGCTGAGAACAGGTGAGTCTTTAACCTGGATTTAAATAAACTGAGTGTTTCAGCTGATCTAAGGTTTTCTGGAAGTCTGTTCCAGATCTGTGGAGCATAGAAGTTGAATGCAGCTTCTCTGTGTTTAGTTCTGACTCTAAGAATTGATAGAAGACCGGATCCTGATAACCATAGAGGTCTGGCTGGTACACACTGGGTCAGGAGGTCTGTCATGTATTTTGGTGCTAAACCATTCAAAGCTTTATAAACCAGTAACAGAACTTCGAAGTCTACCTCTGGCAGACATGTAACCAGTGTAAATACCTCAGAACTGGACTGATGTGGTCTACTTTCTTTGTCCTTGTGAGAACCCGAGCAGCAGAGTTCTGAATCAGCAGTAGCTTCCTGGTGGATTTTTTTTTTTTAGTCCTGTAAAAACACTATTACAGTAATCAAGTCGACTGAAGATGAATACATGCACTAGTTTTTTCAGGTCCTGCTTAGACATCAGATCTTTCATCCTTAAGATATTTTTGAAATGATAATAGGCTGATTTTGTGCCTGCCTTAATGTGTTTGTCAAAATTTAGGTCTGAGTCTATCACTATACCCAAGTTTCTGGCCTGGTTGGTAGTTTTTAGATGGATAGATTGAAGCTCTGTAGTGACCTCCAACCATTTCTCTTTAGCCCCAAAGACAATAACCTCCGTTTTGTTTTTGTTTAACTGAAGTAAGTTGTGACACATCCAGTCATTAATGTCCTCAATGCATTGACCAAGAGCCTGTACAGTGCCTTGGTCTCCTGGTGTCAGTCTAATATATATCTGTGTGTCATCTGCATAGCTATGGTAACTTATGTTGCTAGTCTTTATAAACAGTGGGAGCATGTAGATGTTAAATAGAAATGGCCCCAGGACGGAGCCTTGGGGAACTCCATATGTAATTTATGTTGGTGTGAAGTTACCAATTGACACAAATTATTTCCTATTTTCAAAGTATAATCTGAACCAGTTTAGTACTGGCCCAGTGAGACCCGCCCAGTTTTAGTATAGCGTGGTCGACTGTATTAATCCAATCGACTACAAGATCCAATCAAACTAGCACTGACAAATTTCCACTGTCTGTATTCAAACATATACCATTATTCCCAGCACCACAGCCATTTCAGTTCTGTGGTGCAGTCTGAAGTCTGACTGGAAGACATCATAGCAGTTATTTTTTACAAAGAATTTATTTAGCTGATGAAAAACAACTTTTTTAATTATCTCACTAATTATCTCGCTTAAAAATGGCAGTTTGATATCAGTCTACAGTTGCTCCTTTGTGTTTTGTCCTTTTTTATGAGAAGTTTGATTACAGCTATTTTCAGTGGTTCTGGGAAAACATCTGACAAATTCACTGTCTGCAAACATTCTAACCATCTGCACAATCAAACCTGAACCCCAGCATGCAGCTTCCTTCACATCTCATTTCTAATCCTCCACAGAGGACAACTGTCCCACCACCGTTCAGGTCTTTGCACTGTTTCCCTGAGGCGGGACATTTCAGGTTCAAAGCCTTAAAAAAGAGTCAAAAAGCAATAAACTAGGCAGCACCTCCTCACCTAAACACCGTGGTCCTGGTCCCCCGTGTCTAACATCCTCTATCAACGCAAAAGTAACCAGCGGTCTCTGCAGCATCCAGCAAAAAATCACAAGTTAAACTCTTCCGCTCTGTGATCCCACAATGTTGACACGAAAGCCTGTTCTCACAGCAGCCTCGCTCTGCAGCCCGTCTATGACTTCTCAACCTTACAGCTCCATTTTTAAATCAGTTACTTTTGACTGTCATTACTTGATGCTTCACTTTTTAGTCCAAAAGTCTGATAAATAACTTTAAATTGTTTCCCACACAAAACAGACCCCTGTGGTTCCAGACGCCGTAAATACCAGTGATGTCATCTCTCCATTCAAAGCCTAATGAAGAGATGAAGTCACTTTGAAGACGTGCAGCACCAAAAGAGCCTTTCTTCTAAGCCCAAGTTTTCATTTTTTTTACTCACACCAGCAATTTCTGACTTTGTTTTGAGCTGATCATACTTTACTGTATCATATAATGTAACTTGAGGCTCCGGAGCCACATGTGGCTCTTTTATTCCTCCATTAGGCCTGCTGGGATTTGAAGAAAAATGCTAACAGTTTGAATAAATACTGGGTTTGGTTAATTATGCTTTGGTTAATTATGTTTTGTCACTTATGATTAGATTTTTTTTACATGCCAGATAACTCTGAAAATGTTGGTAAAAGATGGATGGATGGATGGATGGATGGATGGATGGATGGATGGATGGATGGATGGATGGATGGATGGATGGCAGTCTCACCCCCAGCATCTGGTAGAGGTAGTGGTACTGCTGCCCGGTGGAGTACAGCAGGTATGTGTCCAGGAACAGCCAGATGTTTGCTGCCAGCCACAACATCTGCACACAGACACAACACACATGACGCAAAGACACAACAGCAGAGCATATTCCATGAACAAAGACATCCATAACAGGACTTAATATCCAATTTCCCCCCAAATACCTTTAGTCAGAACTTGCTAAAAGTCTTCATAAAAACCATAAACATGTCACTGCAGTGCATGTGTTGAAGAACCTGTTGTTCTCAGTTTAAAACAGCACTGAATCGGACCCGTGCGCTGCAAGGAAAACCCAAACCGTTCCGAGCTGATAAGAAAACTTTCCCACCAGGACAAAGTGTTTCCCCGCTTCGTTGGCGAGCCAGCTCCTCACCGACACGGCCATGGTTCCCTCGGGGGCTCCGACCTCCGCCTCAGCACCCCCAAGTTCTCACCAAAGCCTCGGTCCGGCCGGGAGACTGAGAGCCGGTGCAGCAGCGCTCACCGGAGTCCGCTCGGTTCTGCGGCTCCGGTCTGCTCGCACCGTGCAGGGGCTCTTACTTCACCCCCCCTCCCCACACACACGAACAGCCGTAGAGCAGAGACACCCCCGCATCCCAGCTCCTCCTCCCACAGGAGTCCTCTGCACCTCCTGACTAGACTCTGGTCTATAGGAGTTCAGTGTAAACTCAAAGTGGATCTGAACGGAATTAAGTTTTCAGACTAAAACGGAACAATGAACATCGCTTTACAGATCTGCAATTTCTCTCTCTGCCGCTAGAGGGAGCCATAGACCAACTGATAGAAGAAATTGGAACCCAGCTCTGCCCACCAAAGAATTGAACATGAAAGCTGGAAAACCAAACCAGATTATTCAATTCATAAAAAATACAGGCTTATTTTCACATAATGTGTTTTATAAGCAATTTTAAGAAACATGGGAGTAAAATGCTTTAAAGATAACTTATAGCTAATGACCAATAAATCACTGGGGAGATATATTTGCAAAAAATAGAACACATAAAGCTTATGTTGTTAAGTATGCTTGAGCATACGTATAAAAAGTATATTATAGACTATGTACATGCAGTGTAGGAAGGACTGGTATACTAACTGAATACTACCTCTGACTATATTAAAAACTTTTACGTTTATTATATATAGATAGTACACAAAAAGCAAACTTCAAGTGTACTAAATACTTTTAGTACACTTAAATCAATTACTTTTGCTAAGGGCTTGTAACAATAAATAATTAAAATTAATTATTATGGGCAATAGGAATGCTATTAAAGCATTTACGTGAGATAATTTTATTTGCTGTTTTGTAACTGATGAACTAATCATTTTCACCCTGCATACTTTGAACCTAAAAAATGTTTACATTATAAAGATAAAAAAAATTCTCATAACAAAAATGCAAAAAAGAGAAGACAATCTATTATATTTATAAACGTGTCTACTAAACAATACTCTTCCACTATACTCTGTTTGAAGTCAGTGAAAAAAATAAGAATTTTGTTACATTTCTGATAAAGTGAAAAGTTCTGTCTATTTTTTTGTTATCTTTTAAACAAAAAAAATGATTTTCTGAAAATACAACTTTTACTGTATATAATTTTTTTACATTCTTTACAAATGCAAAGTCAAAGGTCACTAGTTTTTTTTAGAAAGTTGTGATTGGAGCTTTCTCTCCAAGTGTAATGTCAAGAAAAGCTGCTTGATTTTGCACAATCTCAGTTTAGACTCCTTAAATAATTGCAAACCCAATCCTCTGTTGTTGTATCTGTTTTCATTCTAATTCTCTATTTAAATTTTGCTAATAAAGTAAAGTCAGTAAATCATCACAAGGGGGAAAAAGTGTGTATGTTATGACAAAAGATTGATATTTTATTAAATTGGCATTGGAGATCTTCTTTTTGATGATGGTACCGGACAGTGTTTGACATGTTTACTTATAAAATCGATTTTTAGCTGAATTTTAAGGTTTTTCAATCAGTTAAAAACCTATGTAAGCAAACCTAAAAAAAATGTTTATGTTGTTGTTGTTTCCTTTCTTCATTAAAAACATGGACAATGAACAGCAGTGTTCTAGGAAATAGTCAGCAAAAATGTGTTCCAGCTGTTTCAGTCAAGAACAAGACATGAAGTCATATACGTGATTTTAATAAGTGGAGGAAAGACACAGCTGCTGCAATGAGCCAAGTAATTCCCAAAGGGATGTACGTCTTTTCTGTTGTGATGTCATGGTGACGGTTCAGCGCTGAGGGCACACTGCTGGTGGTAAATTCATTTTCAGATTTTCACGTATATGTCAGATAATGTAATTTTATGCCAACTCTTAGCCAGATTGTAGAATTAAGCAACTCAGTAGCCTATTGGGATAGTTTGCAACCAAAGACTGATTTGAATCCACAGTCAAGTCATTCTAAATAGGAGCTTTAAACCACCAAATGGTTCCTGAGTGCAGCTGTGTCTGAAGCTCACCACTCCCCCAGGGGATGGGTCAAATGTAGACAACAAAGTGACAGCGGATGGGACTTTAGATTTTAAAAAGGAACACCGCCTGATTCTTCAATATTTTTGTAATTCCTACGTGACAGGAAGCTTGTGATGTTCTCTTAGCTAAGAGAAAATGGTACTTAATTGTCAATAGTCTGTAGTCAATAAAGTCAAAGGGAATTCACTTTATAAGTAGTTGCGTTCTCAACGCCCTCGGCAACCCATGAATCGTCGATCTATCATAGATACACTTCTGGCTTCCGTGTTCAAAACTCTCACCTTCACGCGTAGCTAAACAAGTTTTTACAACCGTATTTGTGCTCGACGTACAAACATTTCATTCCAAGTTGAACTTTGACCCATCAGGGAGTCGGATTTGTGAGTGACGTGTGGATGGTGTCGCTTTTAATTCACAGAAGGAGCCAGCAGTTTGAAAATTGATCATGGAGGAGAAATGAATAATCGTTGCCCATTCAGAATTGTATGACACCAAGTCTTTCATATATCAGAATCAAGCTGTCAATGAAATGACCTGGAACACGATTCACAAAATTTGTATCGCTTTGACATTTTGATACCAAGCCTATTCCTACTGAAAGTGGTAAACATGCTAGTTTCACATACCTGATGTGAAAGTTATAGAGTTTTAGTAATGCTACACGAGATGAAAACATTATTAAAAGTTTTTGCTGTAATGTTGGATGCTGCTTTTGGGTTCTTTGTGAGGCTATGAAATCAAGAGACATTTTAGTGATGAGGTCATCACTCAGAAAGTGCATACACAGTTAAGTCCAAGAATGTCTCCTATATCAGACCCCGGCTCCAGTTTCACGGCAAAGCATACCTAATTCCTGTTGGACAACATAGCTGTTCTTTCTTCGATAGTCTTCTAAGGTCTTTATTATTTAGGACAGTGTGGGTTCACAATGTTTGGTGGTTAACACAGAGTGAAGGCCCTGGTTTGAGTTCCAGCAGGGTCTCTTCTGTGTGTAGTCTATTTCATTACGTGTGGGACCTCTTCAAGAATGAGTCACCGAATTTCCAGAATCTCTTTGAGGCCGACCAATAGTTCCTTAACTTTGCCATAAAAAAATTCTTGATAAGATCATTTCTCTTGCAATTTAGAATAAAAAGAAATTATACTTGAAACATGGGTCTTTTTGTTGTCTTAAGACTCAGTTTTTGTTGCACTTGATTCATCTGGACACCCATTTGGAGCTTAAAAGGAAACAAGCCTAAAGGTCACGTGACTGTTAGTGCAGGAAGGCCCAGCTGACCTCTGTCCGTCATCTACCGGCGGCTCAGTTAATGAGCCAGAGGAGCAGCGTGTGTGGATGATGAGTCCACACTGAGGCCTGTGTTTACCTCCCGCATTCCTGAGAGCAGAGAGCCTCCTCACCATTTCACGCTTCAGTCCATCGCATCAAAGAGCCGTTTCCCACCACACACAGCTGTTCATCGAGCCAGGACGCTCAAGCACAGCACAAGCCTGCACGTCCCTCAATGTGGGAAAACACATGGCACACACTTCGCAACCAAAGGGGTTTATCTTTGGACTTATTTTGGACTTATCACAGATTTATCTGTTCAAATCTCTGCATTGGTATCAGGTAATAGTGGCAACGTTAATCCCTTTAACAGCACAACAGTTTAAAATTTTACTGATCGATCATAGAATTTATCATTCTATTCTGTGCATCACAACAGCCTCTTTAGCTGTACGCAGAGATACTGAAATGGTTTGTTGCTGGGTTTTTTTCGGAAAAGTGGGCTTTGGCTCCAGAACCTCCCCTGTGGTTTGTAGGTTCCACCATTAAAGCTGGTTTCTGGTTAACCAGAGCAGCTTTTGGTTGTGTGGATCTTGTTTCCAGATCGGTGAAGTTGCTGTTGTGCATCCTAACATAAATGTACATTATTGTTTTAAGCAAAAATTACTAACTAAGAGTAAAGAAACTGTCTTTAATGTGTGGAAACAACATTCATTCTACAAACATTTTAGATTTATAGATATATATGCAAGTTGTTAACGTTTAAAAATGTTCAAAATAAAGAAATAACAAAAATACCTTTACAAAAATGAACCCACCAAGCACATCCCAATATAATAGCATTGCTCCACATTGTCAAAAATGTTTTTTTCATTTTACATAAATTCGTTTTTAGTGATAATTTAAAAATAACTTTGCACTTTGACTTTGAAATAGCTTTTGTTAATGAATTGCAAATGAACAGATAAAATCGTATATGTAAATTGTGAATTTGATAAAAAATTGTAAAAAAAATATATACATATTTGCTCATTCTAGTTCTTCTAAATCACTAAAAGACTAGATTACCTCTAAGGTAATCAATGAGTCCACTTTGAGCTTTCCAAGAGCAGTTTCTGGAATTGTGCTCTGATAAACACTGAATCACGACTGGTTAACCACATAACACCCATCATTTCAGGGTAAATCTTTGCACACGTGAAAAGTTTCTGCTCCGAACTCTTTTTCTTACTGCTTGTGTCAGCACTCATCCCTCCTCCCTCCCTCTCTCTTCTGTCTCACGCTACCTCACTCTACCACAGCTCCAACAATGACTGTGTCTTTGTCCCTGCGCAGCTCGCCTGCAGAGCCTGTCGTGTCAGCGTGAGGACTTCTCTGGGGGCTTTAAAATGAGGAAGGAGGGCAGGTTGATCCGCTGGGTCTGGTGGATTTTGCTGGTGACGGCCTTGTTCCTGCTGGGCTTCATCATAGGTAAGAAAGTTGCTGCTGCATTTGAATAACTGAACAGCAAATGCAAACCAGCTAGTGTAGATTATCAACTTGAAGATATTAAAGTTCCTTCCGAGTCAGCAGCATGTGCCTCAGAGTGATTAGCAGTTTGTCATCAGTTTTTTAAAATTCTCACAGCTGTGCTTCAACAGGTTGTTTTACTGAGACCATAGCGGTAACGGACTGAAAGACGCACAACTTAACAGTGTTGTTAGGAAGAGCAGAGTCCATCTGAAGTCTGAGGGGTTGTGTAACAACGGCCTTCTTAGTTTAAAGTTTTCATGCACTCTGCAGTCTTTCAGGAGACATCAAAACTGCAAATGTAGTCTGTTTCTTTCTGTTTGTGTGCATCTGTGTGTGTGTGTGTGTGTCATAGGGTGGTTTGCAAAGCCCTCTCACACCAACAAAGAAGACCACAAAGCTTCAAATGAATATTTGAAGGAGCTTCTGGATGAAATCCAGGCGGACCGGATCAGAGAGCATCTCAGGTAAAATTCCACACAAACACTCAGGAACTGGACTGTCCAGTATTTTCATCTGAAGTTATTTGGGTTATATTAGTCATTCGTGCGATGCTTCCTTTTTTGACAGGAAGTCAAGCCACTGATTTTGTCTGAGCTGTATTGATTAAGCCTCAGAAAAATAAAAAACATTTAAAACTTAGTGGACGGCTGGAAACTGAGGCATAAACAAGTAAAAATAGTAGAAGAAACGCCTGAAAGTGCATGCAAAAAAAGATACTCACAGGATTAGTGAACCTGAAGAAAGCAGTGACACTTGCAAAAATGTGTAATATTTAAAGCTTTCACAAACCTGGGTGTGTGAAACTTGTTGTCTGCATTTGACCCACTTCTAGGGTAAGTTGCAAACACAGCCACACTTTAACTGGGGGGTTAAACCACCATTTGCTGGTTTAACCCCCAACCCATTAATGCTCAGTGTAAAGCAGGGAGGCTTTGGAATTCATTTTTAGAGTCTTTGCATGGATTTGAACTCATGGCCTACCATCTAAAGGAACCGACATGCTGCCTCAAGGCCACTGAGTTGGTTGCTGAAATGTAAGTCTTTAAAATTCAAACAAACAACTTAAACACCAGAATTATTGTTGCTTTTGGCTCCAACCAGAACAAGCTATTTAAGTCCAATCATCTTCTGATATGTGGCCTTTAATTATGATTATGCCACTAGTACATAAATACAAATTTTAAACTATCAATTTCTAGGACATAGTTTCTGCAGAGCGGCAGTAGTTCCTTAGAAATTTACCTCTAAAATGTGGGATGGGACCATTGGCACAGAGCAACTACTCCCCTACTTCCCATCATCTTTCTTTTTTACAATCTCTCCCCCTAGCTAATAGCCCCTGACACCTCAATCTAAAATTTCTAGTGCAACAAAAAAGGCAAATAATATTAGAGGTGTCCAGCCGTACTCTTTTGAGCCCAGATGCCAGTTCAGATGAGGAATACGAAGACGGGTGGATGCATCAGAAATGAGAAAAGCAGGAACTTCTGGCTTGCCGTACTAGCTTCTATGTCACAAATACAAGCTTTTTCCAACTGCTCTTTTTTATCTGCTCCTGATTCACATTGGTTTTAATAATAATTTTAATAATAGCTTAAAGGGTAACCAAACCCTAAATCAACTGTTTTGGCTGTTGACCCCTATAAATGGGGCTTTAAAAGTCAAATCTGTTACTCCTCACAACATGTTTTACTATTTAAAATAAAGTTGTTTAATTCCTAAAATTTAATTTGAAAACTGTCGATGTACTGCCCCTTATAGGTTAAAACAAGGTATTATGATTGAATTTTGTGATTGGTCAACTGGTGCAAGCCCCAGAGGCTTCAAGTCATCATGCTCAGAGCTCCAGTATAGAAGCCCCGCCCACGTAACGCCCACTGAACACTCAACACGCTCGAATGTATAAGCTCACCACATAACCATTTGACCACCTCGCGACGCAGAGTGGCGGAGATAATGCAGAGAGCGTTGGAGCTCACCATGCGACGTTGAAAACGGCGGAGCTCACTCTGCGATGTTGACTCAGAGAGCAGTGGAGGTTGCCTATGACGGTAAGCGCGGCGGACGTCGCTCTACTACAGCGCTAAACCAGCCCTGTGTAGAGCTGGCTGACCGGCAGACAAAGAGACGCTGTGGGATGGGGAGGCAGCCTGCTTGGGCCTCCAAAACTTAATGACTTTTTAAATATATTTTATAGTTTTCATCAACAATAATAAAAAAATAGCTAAACTCACTGTCAATCACATATCCAGGCCACACCTCCAATCCACTAGCTCCACCCCCTTTTTTGTATTTTTCTGGGCTGAGAGTGGAGTCAGCCTCCACCTGTCCTGTTTGGTTACCCTTTAATTTTCTTTATATATGTCCTTCATTGTGAGAAAAACTCCACAAGAAGATGTAAAAAAAAAAGGAAAAATAAAATTTTTAATGGAATGGGTCTTCAAATGTTCTGATCAATGTTCTGACAGAAAATATACCCGCCTGCCCCACCTGGCTGGTACCGAGCAGAACCTAAAGTATGCTGAACAGATCAAAGAGGAATGGCAGAAGTTTGGGCTGGACTCGGTGGAGATGGTCCCCTACGACGTCCTGCTATCATATCCCAACAAGTCCCAGCCAAA
The DNA here is from genome assembly GCA_003999625.1 of Oryzias javanicus. NCBI lineage: Eukaryota > Metazoa > Chordata > Actinopteri > Beloniformes > Adrianichthyidae > Oryzias > Oryzias javanicus. The sequence goes on along the minus strand of CM012449.1, from coordinate 13,247,249 downwards.
CCACATCTCCATTGTTGATCAGCTGGGCAATGAGGTAGTGTCCGGATTCAATACTTTATAAAATATAATGTCACAGAAAAGTTTTTTACCACACATAGAAACACTGAACTTCTGTGTACCGCTGAAGACCTTCCTCCACATCACTATTCCTTAAAAGCCTTTGCTCAAGTCCAAGGTTCTGTATGAGATAAACCGCTGGAGGAGTCTACAGACAAGAGTCACTGATACAGCAGAGAACAAGGTCTGCTGGAGCTGCACAACCTAAACACCATTAGGATTTGCATATTTGGTCGGTTCAGTAATGGCTTTCAGCTGATGGCCTCTAAGTGGGACATAACTCACGTCCACACGCAGCGCTTATAACACAGAAGATACTTCTAGTCTGCTCAGCAGCTGCCAGCGGACCGCCTGATGCTAAATTTGTTTAAGTTTCTGCAGAGTGAAGACTGTCTTTGTTATAAACTGAATGTTTTGAATTTCTCTCACTCTATTTTAAGGCATCAAAGGTCTGTGCCATTTACTGTATATGAGAACTGGACTGAGTGACTCCTCCCCCCTGCCGTCCCAAACACCCACTGGTCCCAAGAAACCAAAAGACCTCACATACTCCTACAGAGAAACAAACAGTTGTTACTCATTCTTGTTAGATAAAAAACATTCTTGCTTACATTTTTCATAACATGCTATTAATAATCCTCTCTTTTTTTGTGATTTTAGTTTTGTAGTTCAAGTTATTTAAGTGTTATACTAGTTAATTAGATGCCTCAGTAAAGGTAGTTGGTCTCACGCCCAATGTTCAAAAGTCTGATTGGCACGAGGCCGCTTTCACGCTGTGGGGGTGTGGCCTTTCAATAATCTCCTGTGTTGTGAAAGTGAGAGTGATCTTCGTAGAAACAACAGATTCAAACCAATCACTGCATTCTGATGTTGTCTGGCTCCAACATAGGGGCGCCCATATTTGAAAAAAGCTGGTTACTGAGTCAAGAGGACCTGGTTGCAGACAAGAGGGAAGCTGAAAATCATTAGCTAGAAACAGAAATTCCACAAGATTTTTTCACATATTTTGATTTAATGTTGTTAGTTAATAAGGGCAGATAATATACATTTTCCTCTTTCTGCTTTTTTTTTATGTATTTATTTAGTATTATTTTGATGATACGTATTATTACTTAATGAGATAAAAGTATTTGAAGAAAAAAAACACATTTCAGAGTTGTAACCACTTTGATTAAAACTTTTTTTTAATGTTCAGGATTAGATTAGAATGTGTCAAAGAGAGGTAAACACCTTCTTAATTTCAAACTAAATATTAACAAAAGTGTTCAGTTTTTTAAAAATGTTAAGATTTTACATTGGACCGCAGTATATATACCGGTGTATAACACATTATATTAGTAATGTGTTGCATATCGGTTTAAATATCCTTTTTAAAGTGTTCCTTACCAGCGCTAAACAGATTTTCTCTGCAGATCAGCTAATTCATATTGATCGTGTAAGGAGTTACGGTGTGTCAAAGAAAATTGTAGGTTTTGACAGAAACATCTAAATGTTCAAAGCGTAAACACAAAAAAAAAAAAAAAAACGAATTGTTAGGGTTACTGCTTTTTCTTTTTCTACTAAAAACAAGAGTACTTTTTGACCGAATGGGTGTCACAGTGTTCTGGTTCTGGACTTCCAGCTAATGATTTTCAACCACCATTTTGTCTGCAACCAGGTCAATCTAAACTTGGTGTAACTGACAGAGATAAAAGAACACAACCAAAAATAACAAACTGAAGTCCTCAATCCTCACAATGTCAGAGCACCTGGAGCAATTCTTCATTAATTTCATGTCAAATCTTGTTGTTACATTTGGTGGAGTAAGATCTAAGACGATTTGAGGTTTGGTAGATCAATGTAAGCAGAGTCTTGAGTGGAAATGAAACATAAACAAACAATGGTCTGACGCAAAGTGAAGCGTGGGAGGATGGACACAATTCCTGAGACTTCAACACAATTAACTATATTGAGGAAGATCAAGGGCATCAAAACTGTTGCTGTTTTGTTTTTTTCGCAATAAAGGAAATTGTTGATAATAAATGAAGGAATTACAAGGAAACGTTTAAGCATGAATGCTAACCACAAATAAGCTTTTACTTACTGATGATCTGCTGGTATTGGGTTGAAGCTCTGATTCATGCTCCAGTTGAAAAACTACTAATGAGAAGAATACATGTATTATCTGTGTGTAACCATTGACTGTATGTGAGAACTGGAGCAATTGAGTGTGACATCACCTATAGAAAATAACTTCCGTCCGACTCCAACCACATGACATCTTTAAACATTCAAGATATTAGGAGAATAATAGGAGAATAATAATAGGAGAATTATCAAAAACACATGTTTTTTTTTTAAAAAGTAACAGAGCAAAAAATATGTTTTTTTTCTCATTAGAAGCATGTGAAGTTTGGCCTCTTGGAGCCAGTGGGTACTTCCTGTTCGGAACGCCATAAGAGAGGGGTCACTCCAAGTAGATGGAAATAGCTCACCTGGTTTCAATATAGAGCAAAACAGTTTTCCATTGACAGTAGTACAGTCCTGTTGAATACATTTTCTTCTTTTAGGTTTTTGTGACGTCCTTGGCTGAGCCAGTTCCACAGGGTTATGAAGATGTGACAGACATTGTGCCTCCATACAGTGCTTTCTCTGCTAAAGGACATCCCGAGGTGTGTTTTTACACACACACACACACACACACACACACCCTACATACAGAGTCAGGATTTCATAAAGACATTGATAAATATGCAGCCACCTCTGGATGGCCAGTCTAAAAGAATTCCAAAAGAAGCTGGAACCAGAGATGTGTATGGATGGAAAAAGGGAAAAACTGCTTTTACTTGAACATCATGAGGTGATTTTATGACAGAAGTAATAAAAGGCCACATGTTTGAGCTGCAAATATGAACAGGGGATCTCCAGGGGTCAAACAAATGCCTAGAAAAACAAATATTCTGGCATTCTGGTGCGTCTGCTTGGACACAAACACATCCATGTATGTCTTCATTTTCCTCGTCTGAGCTAGCTTCTGGCTCAAAACTGTACAGCTGGATAGATCCAAAATTGCTCTCCATTTTTGTCGCACCACTAGCAGGGGATATGAGGGGCGGCTAGACCGTAAACTGAAGACTCTCAACGGTGAGAAGAGGTTACCCCGTGCTGACGGTCCAGCCCACAACTGCAGGGGCAAATTTCTAATCAAATTTAGCTGCTTTGCAGAAACTATGTCCTAGAAAATAAAACAGCGTTTTCGATTTTGGCTAAAAACATCATATTTATAATTATAATTATAGATAAAAATATGATTGAAGTGAGAATTTAACAAAGGAAATGCGTTAGTCAAGAAGCCCCTTTAGGAAACATTTTGCAGGGACTAAATCTGTTAACTTAATGGTTTCAAACAGTTTAGTTTAGTTCAGATGATACAGTTCAGAAAGCGAAGCATCGCACAGACTACAGGAACATGTGCAGCAGGTGAGGTGAGGTTGTGCCGGTGAGGCTAGTAGAAGTGCTATGTAAGAAGAAAACTGAGGCCAACATGATCTAGATCAGGTGTCACCAACCCTGTTCCTCGAGGGCTACAGGCCTGCTAACCCTGCTTCAGTAGATGTAGATTAGCTAGATTGAATCAGCCCAGTTTGTGATTGTCTGACAGACCTGCTGAGTTTTCAAATGCAGAATTTAAAAGCACACGGTGCAACTGCAGCTGTACATTATAAAACTCACTGATTTATTGCTTTATGACTAAGACTTTAGGAGATAATAGCACACAGGAGTTACATTCGCTCACTTTGTTTTGTCGCAAACGTTTTACAAACCTTGAAGCACTGGATTTGCTTCTCTTTCCAGGGGGATATGGTCTACGTGAACTATGGCCGTACTGAAGATTTCCTCCAACTGGAAAGAGAGATGGGCATTAATGTGACGGGGAAGATCGTCATTGTCCGATATGGAAAAATATTCAGAGGCAACAAGGCAGGAAGAGATAAATACCTGTAATAACTGTGGAAAATGATCCACAGCACCCTCACATGTTCATCTGCTTTTAGGTGAAGAACGCCATGTCGGCCGGAGCGAAGGGGATCATCATGTTCTCAGACCCGGCTGATTACTGGGCGACCGGAGTTCAGGTGAGACTGAAATCTGTGACAGGCAGGAAGTGCACAACATATATGTGAACCCTAAGATCCAGCCTCGTTCTCCCCTGTGTTTGTTGTCAGCCCTACCCCGATGGCTGGAACTTGCCCGGGGGAGGAGCTCAGAGGGGAAATGTCCTCAATCTGAACGGAGCAGGAGACCCACTGACGCCAGGATACCCCGCTAAAGGTGTATGAGGGCACTGCCAGGGCAGAAGACCTCTTTCATTTATCTGACACTGACTCTTCTCTACTTTTTGCAGAATACACATACAGATTCAGCATGGAGGAAGGGGTGGGACTTCCGGACATTCCTGTTCATCCAATTGGCTTCAGTGATGCGATTCAACTGCTAAAGTATACCTGCTTGCCCTAGAAATTCCTCCTTTACAAAAGTCATCCTTTTGTATTTAGGGCTTTGACTGTATCTGAGAACTGGACAGAATGAGTGAGTGTGATGATACCCCCTGAAAGTGGCTTACTTCCAGCACTAACTAAATTAAGTCAATTCCGTCCCCATTTTGGCACTAGACGACATCAGTAAGCAGTGATTGGGGTCTGACTCATCGGAGTCAACATTTTCTTTAGAAAAAAAAAATCATGAACAAAAATGACGATCATCAAGAACATGTTAAAAAAAAAAGGTATCAGAGCAAGAATGGTAATTCTGAAAAATATACAATGGTGGAGCAAAAGCTGTTTATTTTTCTTTAGAAGTCTGAAATTTTGTCTTTCTGAAGCCATCAAGTACTTCCTGTTTGGATCGTCAGGGGGGAGAGGTCGCTCAGTCCAGTTCTTATGAACAATCAATGATTTACGGAATTAATTTGTAACACCTCACTGTAACCTGTGGAAAAGAACTTTGGGCAACACTTCCTTTTACAGTACAGTACTTAGAGGGTATTGAAGTGGTATTTACATGGTACTTTTTTCTGTCCCTGCTGAGTACTTACATAATAATAATAATAATATTACATTTTATTTAAAAAGCGCCTTTCAGGCTCTCAAGGTCACCTCACAATGAAACAGCTAAAAACACACATGTAAAAAAAAAAAAATTAAAAAACTGAGAACAATAACAGAGAACAGAAGATGCTATAAATAAGCTTGTCTGAACAGGAAAGTTTTCAGTTGGGATTTGAAGGTTGTTAGAGAGTCCAGGTTTCTGAGATCAGGGGGAAGAGAGTTCCAGAGTCTGGGGTCAGAGCAGCTGAAGGCTCAGATACATACATGGTACTTTTTGGTATCTAATAAATACTTAGATGGTAGTTTTTTGTATCTACCCGATACTTACAAGGTACTTTTTATGCATGAATGTGATACTATTTGGTTCATACTATCTGGGTATGTTTCATATCTGGGTTTGTACTTATCCTGTTCTTACCTGTGATAAATGGTAAATAGTACATACTTGTATTAGCGCTTTTCTACCTTCCTCAAAGGCCAAAAGTGTTTACAGGCAAAGTCCCGTTCACCTATTCACACAATGAGTGGCTAGCACCAACCTAAAATCACCAGAAACGATCAACAAAAAACACTTTAAAAAACATGTAAATACCCAGTAGGTACCTGTAAGTACCTAGAGGTAAGTACAAAAAAAGTACCATATCAGTACTTTTTAAATACCCTGTTAGTACTGTACTGTACCATTAAAGGAAGAGTTACAGAAGTTTATTTGATTTGGGTGAAATTAGATTATTTTTAACAGGAACATGGGAGGAGTGATTCCACCCAACAACTGGAAAGGGGCTCTGAATGTGTCCTACAGGATTGGACCGGGCTTCACTGATGAATTCAAGAGCCAGTAAGACCTTGTGGATTTTAAAACATTCACACACAACACTGCGACAAAACCATGGTGATAAAGAAATGACTAAAAGAAACCCCATTTTCTCAGAAGCTTCATGTTTCTGTGGCCTTCAGATTGTTAGACTTTTTTTCTTTCTTTTTGCCAAAAAGCTCAATAATCCTTTGCGGCTGTCACTCTCCAGAAAACAGTTGTACTTGCTTGGTTGTATTTTATTTTTGGTATTTTTGATGCTGTGTTTTAGTCACGCCTCCCAACTGTGTTGCAGGAAGGTGCGCATGAACATTTACAGCAACAATCAGATAACCAGGATCTATAACGTGATTGGGAAGATCAGAGGAGCTCTGGAGCCAGGTATATGACAATGATATAGATGTTCCACAAGCGTAAGCCGGCCAGCAGAGTACCCACATTCTGTGTCGCGGTTTGTTCAGACAGATACGTGATCCTGGGAGGACACCGCGATGCTTGGGTGTTTGGAGGAATCGATCCAATGTCTGGAGCAGCAGTGGTTCACGAAACAGTGAGGAGCGCTGGGCTGCTGCTTGGAAAAGGTATAAATATATGAGGCGATAGTTTTTCTCTCAGGTTGTGTGTCTGCAGCAGCATAATCTGAAAGTTAGTGCATCATCTATTTGAGATAGGAAATTGATTTGGAAGTTGAAGTATATCAGTATTCATTTTTCAATCATCATCTTCTGGTCTTATCTCCAAGCATGGAGCCAACCAGCTTTTTCCATCGCTTTCTTGATCCAGCAGCTTTGCGTCCACCGCAGCAACTCCGTGTTGTTTAAGATCTGCCACTTTATCTCGCTTTTGGGTCCAAGGATTGCCTTGTGGTCGTCTCCAGCCTGTGACCCTTGAGTCAAACGGGAGGATGGCTTTTGTATAGGGTGGTCAAGTGTCGAAGGACATGGTCAAGCCAGCGGGCGTGGCACTGTCTAGGCATTCAAGATGCACAGGGATGATATGAGCAGGTTCTTAGCACTTTGTTGGAGACTCACTTGATCAATTCTCAATGGTCCTGAGAGCTCTGCTACTGAAACCATCTGTTAAAGCTGCCAAGTCTTGTGTATAGACTATGTCTATGAGCTATACAGCAGGGTGGAGAGTACTGCCAAGCTGTAAAACCCAACGCTTCATCTTGCATGAGATGGTTTGACACTACTAAAGTGGTTTTAGGGAGACTGCAGAGATGACAAGATTTTTCTGCTAAGAATCTCTAAGTACAAAACATGTTTAAAACACACAAAAACACCCTACAGTTTTCATTGGTTTTCATTGCATTCAAGACCTGATCAAATATTTGAGCTGACCTTCCACACACATACTCACAGAGTAAGGAGAATTAACTAGAATGGTAATATAACCCAAAATGTGACGTCCACGCATGTAAAAGATTCAAGTTAGAATTGGGTTATAATGAGGTTTGGAAATGGAGTTTGTGTCTACCTGAAATTCTGTAAATGGAAAAAACTCACAACATCAAGAAGACTAAAAGTGTGCGTGTGTGTGTGTGTGCAGGGTGGAGACCGAGGAGGAGCATTATATTTGCGAGTTGGGACGCAGAGGAGTTTGGTCTGCTGGGATCTACAGAATGGGCAGAGGTAGAGGATTAAATTACACAAACAGGCTCTGTAGATTTCTGGTGCTCTCAGAGATGAACTGTGTTCTGGTCTCCACAGGACAATGCCAGGCTGCTGCAGCAGAGAGCTGTGGCTTACATTAATGCAGACTCCGGCATAGAGGGTGAGTGCGCCAGCGTGGTTAGGATCATCTCTCAGGCGGAAATTTGTCTCATGATCTTGTGGAATTACAGGGATGTACACACTGAGAGTCGACTGCACGCCATCACTGCACACTTTGGTCTATGACATCACCAAGCAGGTGGGACCCAAATGCACGTCGGAGGCCGATACACCCTTAGGTTTTGCATTGTGTAGGCCACCATTTTCTTCTTCTTGGTTCAGATAGCCAGTCCAGAGGACGGAGAGGAAGGAGTTTCTTTGTATGAGAGCTGGCACAAAAGAGACAACTGGACAGATGACCGCGACGCACCGAGGTAAACAAACAACACAGCTGTCTGTCTGGATGACGAGGAAATTTAGGTCCCACTCCAATCACCTTTTGATTTATTTTCAAAGCGTTCCTATAGGACCTATAGTGTCCTATAGGATGCCTAATTTCAATACATCCTATAGGTCTTTTAATTATGATTATACCAGTTTTAGCCAAAATTAACATTTTGGCTAAAACATCTAGGACATAATATCTGCAAAAATGCCATTTTAAGCTTAATTTTCTTTAAAAGAGTCCTCCATTATCAGAAAATGCTGCAAGGACATGTTAAAAACACAAATTTCATTGGAGTCTGCCTTTTCAGGGTCTTACAGTAGTAGTTACAAGATTTTACATATGAACTAAACTACAACTTTTTTTTTTAAATTGCACGATGCCAAGAACCTCTGATGAAAGTGCCCTTGATTTTGCTCCATATATCTATTCGGCTGCCACTCCATGTCCTATTATGAGAATGATACTTTTAAAATTAAATTAAACTTTAAAAAAACTGTCATTCATAATTTTTTTTAAATTAAATCTTGCAACTATGTATTTCTAGTAAAGTTTATGATTCAGAACATTGACCAAGCCTGTGTGACCTCTCTGGTGTGATAAAGGATCAGTAAACTCGGGTCTGGAAGTGACTTTGAGGCCTATTTTATCCGGCTGGGAATAGCTGCAGGCAGAGCCAGATACACAAAAGACAAGGTGAGATGTGGAACATTTTCAAATGAATCTGTATTTTCTCTGTTGAAAAATCAGAATTTACACTTTTCTAAAGACTCTATGGCTCGGTTGTAAGGGGTTTGTGGGTTATCATGAGCACAGATGTGGTAGGAAGGGATATCTTATGCTCAAACACTCCGTTGGAAGTTTCATGCACGTTTCTTTTTTGTTTAGAAAACTGAGCGCTACAGCAGCTATCCGGTCTACCACAGCGTGTACGAAACCTTCGAGATTGTGGAACAGTTTTACGACCCATCTTTCCGGAGGCTGCGGGCGGTTGCTCAGGTGAGAGGAGGACTCACCTTCCAATTGGCTAATTCCCAGCTGCTGCCGCTTGATGCCAACGAGTATGCAGACGCACTGAGGAAGTACGCCCAGAGCATCGCCCAGCTGGCTGAGAAGAACCCAGATGAAATGGTGATGTACGACGTGTCATTTGGTAAGTTCTGTTGCTGGAGCCACAAACAGCGGGACAACATAAGACAATGAAAAGACTCTAGGAACTTTACTTTGCAGATTCCCTGTTCTCTGCTGTGCAGAACTTCACTGTTGCAGCCAGAGATTTCCATGAACGTCTGAAAAACCTCAACAGAGATGAGTAAGACACAGTTTAAACGAGTACATGTGGCTTGAAATGTTTCAAAGTTTACATCATATTGCTCCTTTGAAAGTGTGATAAGAAGGATCCTTTGGACAAATGAAAGCCCTTTACAGACATGTGGTGTGTGTCTTTCAGTCCTCTGCAGATGCGGCTCGTGAACGATCAACCCATGTACCTTGAAAGAGCTTTTATTGACCCGCTTGGTTTACCTGGCAGACCCTTTTACAGGTTAGTCTTACCTGCAGGGATACACAGCAATTTACTGGAGTGGATGAGTCGGAAAAATCAGCTTTTTAAAGACCCAATCCAGTGTTTTTACATGTTCTTATAGCACTTTTTCCTTATATAAGACATGCATAAACGTTAGCACTGTTGATCCATTGAAAAAAATCAGATTATTCACACTTTTGGGTTGTAATTAATCACAATGTTTTATAGAGTTGATTTTATATAACAATATGCTGATTTTGATTTTTTAAAAAAAGCCAGATAGAAAACTTTTCCCTCATTTTTATTGTCTGATTTTTTTAATTTGTGAAGAGTTAAATCAGATATCCCAGAAGTGTAATTAGTGAGCACAAAACACGTCAACAGTAAGATTAGCAGAACTGTAAAGACTTATGCCTGAAGTATTACTCCAAGAAAGCAATGATGCTGACAGTCAGCATTTTACATGCTTTGGGTGAATACTCAAATATGGTTGGCTGGGTGTTGATTCCCCACTTAAAAAGAAGTTCTGGTTAAATACCACAAATGTTCTAAATCACTGTGCAGGCTTCTTTGAAGCAAACTTCCTTCAACATCTGGACAAAAACAAGCGGTAAGAGGTGAACTTTCTCTCTGAACTGATGCTTTAGTGAACCTATTGTGACAATCAGAATGTATATTGCTTTTCTTTTCTGCTATAAGATTGACCCCAGAGACACATTTGGGAGGAGCTACCAGCTAATGTTTTTAGCCTGATCGCTACATGGAGCGGCCTGAATATATCTCATTAAGAATGCTTAGAAGACACGGAAGATATTTAGAGATCAGGTTTGTTTGTTGGAAAGAGTTCTACAAAAGCATTGGTAATCATGTCTTCGTGTTCATGAGATCATTCAGAGTCTCTCTCTGTACAGTGAGCTTCTACTGCAGGAGCAGAGTCTGAATGACGGACATTTCATGCTGTGTTTCCACTCTCTGTGACTCCATTTAAAGACTTGCTATCCAGGATTAACCTGAGAGGGGACAAATAAAATTAAGAACAGAATTATAGGAGCTTTTATATTATTGTCAAAATAAAAATAATACAAAAATATCCTAAAGGTCAAGAGGCCTCATATTGTAGCTGCTCTCTGTCTGCTGGCCAGCCGGCCTCCTCGGGGCCAGCATGACAGGCGTGTTTGCTCCAGCTCCATTGGTTCTGCAACAGGCTGGCAACCTGTCCAGGGTGTACGCTACATTTGCCCAAAAATAAATAGGACAGGCTCTGGCAACCCTGCTGCCCCAAAATGAATACAACGGTTGAAGGTTTGGACTCCAGCCTCTGATCGAATGATCCAAAGTTGAGTCCCTGATTTGGAGTACATCGACTTCACATTAAATCTGGATGTCTCTGCCGCGCTGCGAATGTGACTTTATACAAAATATAGAATGTTTAACAACAGCACATATGGAACTGGGTGTTAAATATGAGTTAAGCAGCTTTTCTGTATCTATTGTAAGCATTTTCAATATTCCGTGACCTTTTTACATCTTCTCTCCTGAAACAGTTTTTTTCTACCAACTCCCTTCTGTTCCAGGCATGTGATTTTTGCTCCCAGCAGCCATAACAAATACGCAGGCGAGTCCTTCCCTGGGATCTACGATGCCTTGTTTGACATCCAGAACTCACCCAATCCGAAGAAGGCATGGCAGGAGGTCAAGAGGCAAATCAGCATAGCTGCCTTCACCGTCCACGCCGCAGCCATGACGCTGACCCCACCAGCATGAATCTATCCGGATGGGGATGACACAAGAATCATGACTTCAAGCACACACAGAAAGGACAGCCGTTTTTGCTGTCATTGTCTTCGATTTGTTATCAGACAACAACATTACACTTCTGGTTTTTTATATGTTGCTTTAGAATGCACCTCAATGCAGTTACCCTTATATGTGAACCCAAACTAACTGGCATTGAGGGTTAGAAAAACTGTGTTTATACGGAGAAAAAAACTACAATTTTTCTAGTTTAAATATGTTTTTAAAATAAAATATCTATTTTTAAATCAGTGGTACAAAATAAAGTAATAAACAACAATTTTATAGGTTGAATTTTAATATTCAACCTTCAACCTTTTAACATTCAACCTGTAAATATTTCATCTAGTAACAGCAGCAGCAAGACAAAATTAGGTTTTGCAAGATTCATAACTATTTATGCTGAATGATTGTACTTTTTAATAAACACTTTCACCACATGAAAATTAAAATGATGCAATTATTTTAAAAATTGCTGGGTTCTGTGTTGAAAGAGATGTTCAGGCAACATTGAGAGCCAAGAAAAAATGTGACGTATTTGAGACACCTATTTTTCACAAGACTGCAAGGAAAATCAGAAACTGTTGATGCATGTGTGACAGATTTAAAGAATAAAGCAAGAGACTGTGAATTTGAGCATCTCACTGACTCACTGATCCGAGATAGAGTCGTGTGTGGAATAATGGATGATTAAGTTAGAGGACGACTACTACGGGAACCTGACCTCACGCTACAAAAAGCCATAGATATTTGTTGAGCGAGTAAGTTAAGTCGGGGTCAGCTCAAAAAGATGGTTTCACTGAACTACAGAGTCAAGGACTGATGACTGAGAATACTGTGTGTGTCAACAGCCCTGTGAAAACAACACATTGTGGTCGGCCTGTAAGAATCCCGCTGGGTTATCAAGTCTGAAGAAGAAGAAGAAAAAAAAAAACACTTAACATTTAGGTTGTAATGGACTCAGTTCAATGTTTTGAGTAAATAATTTCAAAGATCAGAAGTTGTGTACATTTTGAGAGGTTATGTACCGAATTATTTTTATATACTTCAGTCCTAATGTAAGTTACAGGTATTTTATGTTGTTAACATTGTATTTTTTCTATTGAGTTTGGTCTGATTAGTAAATCCAGTTAGTACTTAGTAAGTCTATTCAGAACAACAGGTTCCAGTGCCTGTTAAAAATTGAGAAAAAAAAAACCGGTATGTCATCTGTTTTTGTGACTATTGCATTCTTGTGAAAAAAGAAAAAAAAAATCAGAAAAAAAGGAGATGTTGTATATTACAGGTGTTATACTCCTGGTGTCCAACAGGTGTCGCTGTAGCTTTATGAGTATGGTGTTTCCGTGTTGTACCAGACGGCAGAATAAACATGGTGTCAAGTCCGAATAAATGCAGAGAGTAAAATTAGGAGATGATTGATTTTACATTTTTAATAGTTTGTCATTTTGCCGTCAACAGCTTGCTGAATCAAATCTGTATTTTCCTGACAACTGGAATGGATAGAGGGAAGAAAGGAAGGATGACTGGATGGAAAAAAAGTAAGGAAGGAAGGAAGGATCGGTAGAAGGAAGGATGACAGAATGGAAGGAAGGATGGAAGGATGACAGGAAGGATGGAAGGATGACAAGATGAATGGAAGGATGACAAGATACACGGAAGGAAAGATCGGTAGAAGGAAGGATGACAGAATGGAAGGAAGGATGGAAGGATGACAGGATGAATGGAAGGATGGACAGAAGGAAGGATGGATAGCATCAGCATTGCAGAAAAAGCTCGGCGACGAGTGGTGACCTCCGTTGCTCTTGGCATCGATGGCTGACCTCTGCCTCTCTCTTGGCATCAAGAGGCGACCTCTGCCGCTCTCTGAATCAGCATCGCGGAGAAAGCAGCTCCGCAGCTCCGCAGCTCCCAGCGTTGAGGAGTAACCTCTGCCGCTCTTGCCGTTGAGAACTGGAGAACTGAGGCTGGAAATGCTCCCGTGCATGCTTGCAGTCCAACCTTGGTGGTAAACCTGTCTGTTTTATCAGGAAGGGTATCCCTTTGCAAAGTGGTGTCCGTCCTTGACAGGATGGGGGGGTGGAATCACATGACTGGGAGGGGGAACTGGACCCCTGCACAGTCCAGACTGCACATCAACAACATGCTGTGACAACAGCACTATTGTCATGTTCTGATCACAGAACACTGTAGTCTCCATAAACAAGCAAGGAGGTACTCGCTCCCTCCCCCTGTTAAAGATTCCCCACTTTTCTGATGGGATTCACTCGCATCTCCGGACGTCTGAACAGCAGAACCCCCTGCTGTCGCAGTCACAGGACCAGGTTTCGCCCGGGTCCGACGACGAGCTCTAGGTCGAAGTCCCCGCTACTAGCTGGGCGGACCATATGGAGATAACGCAGGAGCTAGCTGATGAACAGGTGCAGCACGTCGATTATGAGTAACCGACATTCTTGACGTGGGCCTTGCCTTGCCCTGTTCCTCTGATGAGGACCAGGAACTTTTACCGTTGAGTGGCCGACCTGCCACTACTGTGCCAGCTTCCCAGGATGATGCATCTTTTCTGTACTTGTACCGCCGTGCTCCCACACAGAAACAGTCTCGATTCACTGGGTTTTTCCTCCCATCCAAACCTACAATGAAGAACCGTTTGCCCATGTGTCCGGACTTTGTATCTGCATCATCATGAAGCAAACCCCTATCCACGCGCGTGACTGTGCCCGGCTTCGGACAGTACTGCGACCTGTAAGGGGGGGGGCTGAGTCTGCTGGCCTGGTCCACCCTCCACCCATGGAACTATTGTTGGTGGCCTATCTCGAATGTTCAAATAAAATAAAAGGCATTTTGTGTTAAAAAAAAAACCCAAATCAATCAACAGTGAAGGCGCCCCCTGTTGGTCTCGAAGAGGGTTTGGTAACGCTGTGCCCCGCCAGCACGCCAGAGGCGACAACTCCTATCTGTCAGTGTAGCGAGTCAGGCGCCTGGTGCTATGCCTTGCCCCTGTGGCGTGCATGCACCCCCTCCCCATGGGTCGAGAAAACGGTTGCTATGGGTTACCGGCTGCAGTTCCAAGTCAGACCCCTGCATTTCCACTCAGTCATAAACACAACATTGGGAGAGTTAGCAGAACCCGTCGTGAGGGAGGAAGTATATTAGCTGTTTGGGTGGTCCCGACTTCGGAAATAAACAAAGTTTGGTACTCGCGCTACTTTGTTCCGAAGAGAGATGGAGGGCTCCCTCTGATCTCGGACCTACGGGTTTTGAAAATGTACCATCGCTCCTTCAAATTCAACATGCTGACGTTGAAACAGCTTTTGAATGCGATCAGTCCAAGAGATTGATTCGCCCTGATCAATCTCGTGGACGCGTATTTCTATGTTGCCATACATCCAGACCACAGACAATTCCTGAGGTTTGCTTTCGAGGGCACAGTTTAAGAGCACCTCGTGCTGCGGTCCGGTCTGTCACTCGTCCCTCGTACCTTCACGAAATGTGTAGAGGCAGCGAGAAAAAGGCGTTTGCATTCTGACTTATTTGGACGACTGGGCTTCAATGGCAAGCTCCACAGAGCAGGCAGCAACGCACCTGCCTCTGGTACTGTCTCACATTCAGTCCGTGGGTTTCTCTGTGAATTTCCGAAAAAGTGTATAAGATCCCAGCCAGCAGATTTTCTTCTTGGGGCTGACAATTAATTCCACATCAGGACTAGTGCGTGTGTCAGAGCACAGAGTGGCCGCGTTCCACAGCTGCCTCGCGCATTTTCAGTTGGGACGCAAACTGCGGTTCCAGAGACTTCTACAGCTGATGGGCATGATGGCCTCCATGATCGCTGTAGTTCCCCTTGGTCTACTCGAAATGCGACGCTTTCAGCGCTGGGTTTGTTCTCACCGCCTGAACGTGTTACGTCACCGCATCAGGAAAATAAAAGGCGTGAATAAAGGCGTCTTCAAAGGTTTTAAGACACGCGAGGTATTTTAAAACCAAAGGAGATTACATTATTTGTGTCCTGTGTGTGCAAAAATACACACACAGGACACACAAATACTGGGTATGTAACAATTCAGTCAAGCCACGATTCGATTCACAGTTTTAAAGTCATGATTTCAATTTTGATAACCCTAACCCTTTTTTTGATTTGCTTAAATTAAAGGTATTTTAAGGCCAAGTATATTCTCTTTTTGCTCCTTACATCTATATGTCTGTTTTTCTACTAACACAAAGGATTCAATACAAATAAACGTAATATTGAAATGATCACAAATCCTTTCATAATCAGTTCATGTTGTGCTTCATGTGACTAAAAAAATTCAAAATGTTTCATATAAATATTTTTGAAAAGCACCTAGAAATGTTAATTATGAAATAAAATCCACATTCTCATATTCCAAATCTTTTTATTGTGACAAATTCACAAAGAAAATACTTAACCATCTCAATATGCAATGTTGTTGAGCTGTTATTTAACTTGAATAGAACTGTGAAACACAAAATTAACTTTTGGTCTTCTCTGCTCACAACAACAAGTATTTGTGTCTTGATTTAAATATACTTTGGAATAGAATAAAAATTTTAAAATTTAAATTATAATTATAACTTAAAAAAAACTGCAGAAGAAGTCTCAGATCTCCATCCTCTCCACTGAGTTGCTGGTGGAAGATTAAGTCTTATGAGGAGCTGATTTTCAAAGAAACGTTACAATACAAATACAGTTCAAAGTATTTGTTGGACTGCATTTAAATGGCAAACTAAAAATCACCATTTATTGAAGTTTTTCAGTTCAATCAGATTCTGAAGGTTTTTAAATCTTTGAATTTTCTTTCTGATTTTTTTTTTTCTTTGATTTTCAAACAGCCACATTTTTTTGCCCTGAAATATTATTTTCTATCCTAAATGTTTCAGCGTTTTTAACCCTTATCTGGATCAAAATCTGTCAAAGCTGAAACACTTTCCTGAAAAGGGTTTCTTTCGAGAGTCAACTTTTCGATGGCCCAGAAATTCGATGGGAAAAACGTCACCTTTTTCCATTTCACTAGAAAAGTGGTCCCAACCTCTGTGGGGCAGCGGACCGGCCAACACGTGAAGATTTTACTAGGGCATGTATTACTGTCATGTCAGGAGCGGTTAAAAACTAGTATATTATTTTACCATTATAAGATAATCTCATTAAAAAAAGGGGGGGGGGGAATGTAACACATACATCAATTACTCATGTTCAAAAAGAAACAAATCTGAATACTTTGAAGCTCCATGCAAAAGCTTCAAGTGAAACATTTTGAAAGGAAGACAAACTTAAACTCGTGACTTTGATCGCCCCTCTACCTGCACGCGCTAACTTGCATGCGCCCCGCCCCGCTCTCTGCATTGCTGCTGTTTTTGTTTTTTTCCTGGAAGTACTTGCATTAATCAATCACGTGTTCACAACTTCTCTGAAATGAGCATTTGAATAGATGAGCTCGTTTCGGCATTTATTTGACCGCTCTAAAGATGGCATTCCTCACGTTCATGAAAGTCACATCTCTCTGCAAACCAGCACGGTGTGCGGGAATCACCTGTTCTCGTGTCTGTTCCGCCCCTCAATTATCCGATCCATTTGCAAACAAAGCTTCCACATGCAACTTCTCTTGTCTTACACGCCGCCAGACTGCTTCTAGCGCTCAAGCTAATCGAGAGAATCCGGACAATTTTCACAATAAAAGATTTCCGTCTTGGAAGAAAAAAAAAAAAAAAAAAAAAAAAAATCTTCCGCGGCCCGGTGGCAAAGGGTCCACGGACTGGCCCGGTGGTTGGGGACCACTGCACTAGAATATCTAGCCAATCTAAGAGCACATCGATGTTCAATCCAGCCAATTAAATCATGACGACAGAGTCTGCTAGATGATGTGGAGGTCCAGAGAAGGTTCTGGATCACAAACAGGACTCTTCCGCTGCTTTGGACGAGCGAACCGTGTCTCTGTGCAGAAATAGCCAGGCTCATGACTGTGTGTTTGCGGGCAGGGAAGGGTGCTTTGCTACGGTCTGCGTTTCGGACCAAAGTCCGTCTGCACGGGCAAGCTGCCGAATTCTGGAAAACTGTGTCTCTTAGGAAGCAGTGAACAGACTCTAAGTGATGTAAAACAGATGTTAACTGACAGATTTAAAATGAAGGACTTAGGACGATTGAAGCATTTTTTGGGTATTGATTTCTATCAAAGTGAAAACCAAGTCAAAATGTCACAGAAAAGATATATAAACAAGATCCTAAAAAGATTTGGAATGGAAGACTGCAAACCAAGAGAGACCCCTTGTGAACAAAAACTGATGTATTCTGATAATGGAAAGAAAATGACAGATGCAAGAAAGTACAGAGAAGCAGTAGGAAGTTTAATCTACTTGTCAACTTGTACTAGGCCGGACCTGAGTTTCATTGTGAGCAAACTCTCTCAGTACTTCGGAGATCCTACAGAAGAACACTGGAACAGTGTTAAGCATGTTTTCAGGTATCTTAAAGGTACTCAGGAAAAGGAGTTGTGCTTTAACAAAAGCTCTTCAGGTACGCTAGGCCTCCAGGTCTATTGTGATGCTGACTGGGGATCCAGTGAAAAAGATAGACGCAGCGTTTCAGGATACTGTGTGAGTCTGAGTGAGAAAAGCTCACTCATTTCTTGAATGTGATGGTTGTCCCCTCATTTGCTGCTCTTGCCACCGAGAAGATGTCATGGGGGTATGTTGGCATAAAGAGGGCATCTCTGAGATATGCCCGGTGCTGCTGTCCATCACAGTCAACCAGACGTATCATCGCTGTCCCTCTGCGCTGCGCTGTTCCGTTGACCTTTGTCCCGTCAGCCAGCTCCACTGTATGCCTCTCTGCATTAAAGGATTCATCAAAATCAGTGAATTTCCTGATGTCATTCACAATGTGGGATGTGGCGCCCGCGTCGACCATGATGCCCTTCATCTTCACTTTGCTCGCTGGAGTCTCTGCTTTGGCTTTGAAGAAGTGGTCTGTGCTTCCACTCATATCCTCCGTTACCTTCCGGACGCCATCTTGTCTCCCCTTTTTCTTACATATGGTCTCTTTATGCGTGTTACTTTTGCAAAAGTTGCACCACACCTTCTGCTGGCATCTCCTTGCTATGTGTCCTCTCTTTCCACATTTGTAGCATGTCATCTCATCCTCTTCTTCTTTTCTGTAGTGGATACGTGCTTTATGTTTCATCTGTTCTTGTTTTACGTAGGTTTTCATTACGTTGTCTGTTGATTCCGTCTTGCTCATTTTTTCTGCTTCTTCATAGACTCTCAACCTCCTCTTGAAGTCTGTGAAGTTACTGTATCTTCATTCTGAGTTACGTGAAGGCGAGAGGCTTGAAGGAGTCCGGGAGGCCGCCTAAGATCATGGCGATGAGCAGTCCGTCGCTCATATTCTCACGGGCGTCACGAAGAGCCGTTATCGTGTTCTCCGCCCTTATCATGTAGTCCGTCACGCACTCGTGTTACGCCATCTTCAACCCTCGTTAGCGCTGTGTAGAGGTTTATTATCTGGGTTTACTCTTCCCAGAGTAGTGGTCTCTCAAATCTTAGAGCTTCTCTGCCTTTATCCGCGGCTCATGTCTGAACGAGCGACAAACTCTTGTCATCAATTAGCCTTATTAGCTCCGCATAGCAGTCCGCGTTCTTGCTTCGGTCAGCGGCTAGCTGCTCTTCAGTCACAGGCTCGTAAGGATCGTTTCTTTAAGCTTCAGGCTGTGCAAAAATATCCAAGGAAGCGAGTTTCCCACGGTTCATATTTTTCTTCTGAACCGTCAAACACTAGCTGTGCTGTTTGGACACCTGCTAATCTGTTAGCCATTTTGTTAGTCCGCCCGCCCTTTTCTTTTTCCGCGCGCCTTTCTCGGTCGTCGCTCAATTAGCTCCTTTTCTTTAGCAAACGTCGTGTAGCTTTCACTTTCGTTTCTCCGATTTCACCTTTCTTAGTACGGTAGCTTACGTGCTTAGCAGTTCCGTCTAAAAGCTTGAGGAATCCGCTTGATACTTACGTTCATTCATTACAGCTCCGGTGAAAAATGCCGTCATCTGGGCCCATAACCTGTAGAGGGATGGAGGACCGGTGTTGCTTCCGTGTCCCTCTTGCGTGGAGGAGAAACGAAGGTCTTTCTTTTGTGCAGAACTGGCACATTTATTCAGGCAGAACAGCATTCCAGCATTTGCTCCTCAGATCACAGAGATCACTACATCCACTCCATAGGAAAACCTGCACATGCGCAGCTCAGCTGCAGAACCTCAGAGAGTGCCGTTTTTATTACCGTAAACCATGTAATACGGACACATCCTCAAAACACATATAAAACATTGAGTAAGGGCGCACTTCAATTTTCACATTTAACACTTAGTAGCTTCAGAACGATGAGAGCTGTCAAAGAAGGCTTTTGAATGAGGAAATGCTGAACCGCGCTCCAGTCCTCTGAAACTGTACACAAAATTATGCGAATTTGTTTCCAGTCGTGTCCCGACAGAATAAAGGCAGATGTTATTCTCACATCTTTACCTGCAGTCGAGACGCACATTGATGCAATGTCCGCAGAGATCTTAAGCGCATTCGAGTAATAAAAAAAACAATATAGTTCTTGCAGTAAGTAGACTCCTGCAGCATGCCATAATTAAATCATAACAATAAGAGGTTAAAACATTTCAATGTTTTGAATGTTTCTCATATCACTGACAGTAATGATCAAGCTTTCTAATGCTGCAAACAGACTACCAATAAAGTTAGTACAAAGTGGATTCATGCCTGTTGTAATATTTATAAAGTTTTTTTTATAAATGTTCTATAAATTCATGTTGCTGTATTTCTCTGCTCCGTGAAAACGACCGACTTTGAACCGATCGTGTTTACATTTATAGACAACACACGGGAGTTCGATAGCATTAGCCGCTAGTATTGTAGCATCATGCTAGCGCCAGTGTTTCTCAACAGCGCTGTCTTCAAATCAATGCTTTAATAAAGGTTCTGTAGCTGCTGAAGACCAGGAGCTTTATCCTTCAGTTCTGTCTGGATCCGTTTGAAAATGCTGCATGTTCCGCTGCTGCACAAGCCGAAGCTAACCGCTACACAAACAGAGACGAGCGGCACGAGGAGGGTGGGGGTGGGCTTCTCGTGGCACGCGCGTTTTTGTTTTTGTGCAAGAGCTGATTTTACGCCAGACTCCGGAAATCCAGGAGGGAAAATTGCGGGGAAAATGAAATCCCAATTTTCAGAAAATAAATAGTTGAAATCATAAAATTCGAATTAATCTATTATATCGATATATTGCCCAATCCTACTGTGCAATATATATGACAGTCTCACAGTGATGACGTCATCACGTCGGAAGTCGTGCACTGATGACGTCATCACGTTGTACGCATATCACGTGGTTATGACGTCAAAAAGACGTTTTTTTAAACATCACCATGTGATCAAAGAAACTTGACAGAAGTCTGAACTTTGATGACATCATCACGACACGTTATGACTTCTATATGCATAACTCCAAATCATCAAGATAATCCTCAAAGCTGAATACCGGGAGTAGTTGAGCATCTGCGAAAACACTCCCAACATTTCAAGGGAGCAATCAAGAGAACAGCTAAGCAAGTAAACCACAAGAGAACGAAAATGACTGAGTTTCAAGAAGTCATAACAAGAACAACTCGAACCACAAGTGGTTCAAGTTAGAAGAGTCCGCTCTTCTAACAACAACGACGACGACAACACCAATTTATTGGTTTCCTGCTGCCAGGAAACCTTAAGTGGTGTTTCGCAAAAAAGTAAAAGACCATCAACCAACAGGTCTCAATCAAAACCAGGCGGATCCAAAATGTCTCCAAAAGGTTTGGAAAAATCTGATGGAAATATGGAGGAAGGACCTGGATCAAAAGTAAAATGTACAAAACATCAGTTAATTGGAAGTCATTGGAAAATTGTTGAAAAAATGATTGGAAAATTAATTGATCGGGTATTTAAAAAATCCAAAGTGCCCTGCTTCCAGGTGAACTTTGAATTTTATAAGAAATACCTGTACAATAAACTGTGGCCAGAAGCAAAAAAACTTCGACGCCACATTAACGCAGAAAACTTCAAAGGTCTTCACAAGGCAATCCATAAGGATATGCTGAAAATCTTCAAGTTTAATACAGCTGCAGGCCTCTCTGATACGGAAAAGACGATGTTTGAGGACTTACTCATAAGACTCTTCAGACTCCACCTATCAAAGAAGCCTGTAGTCTACACGGAGATTGAAGACTGTTCGGATAGCGACTCTCTCTATTTAGAAAAAATGGCTGTACCGGAGAGAGTCGAAAAGAAAGTTTCCTTCAAAGACTTCAGGGAAACTTTCAGTGATGAGGAGTTTGAAAAGCAACCATTTGGTCTGTCAGCCTCAGACCCAGAATATTGGTCAGCCAGTGTTCAGTCTGATTTACAGCTAAGAAAGAAGCAAGAAAAATGCAACTTGCTGATAAATCAGTACTTGACCGATCTGATCCCACTGATTTTTGAAAAAGCCCATGTGGAATGTTCAAAAGCAAATTTTGACCATTTATTCAACCGGCTGTACGAGAAACTGTGGGATTTGAGCGCGGCTGCGGATTTCAAACTCTCAAAGGAGGATGTGAAAGGCTTAGCAAAAGCCACATACAAAAACCTCCATAACTACAGTCGGAACAGAGACTGTATGGCTCTTATGACCTTGGATTTATATGAACCTCCAAGTGACATCATTGTGAAGAAAACCTTTGAAAAGTACATGTTACGGGAGAAATCAAAGGTGTCAAAGTTCTTCAGGGCCATTGCAAAAGCTTTCACTCGAGCTGAAAGCTGATTTTAGAAAAAGAGACACTGAGACCAAAAACAGGTCTTAAGGTCTCTTAAAAGCTTACAGTAGGAAATAATTACCTGCCTTAGCTTTAGGTTTCTTTCTGGTGACAACAAAAGAAGTAGGTATAAAATTAGCTTTAGTAATAAACGGTCCCCAAAAAAAAAAAAAAAAAAAAAAAAAAAAAAAGACCTAGCTTCAAAAGTAGGAAATAAATTAGTTGTAGTGATAAAAGGACCCCCCCCCCCCCCCCAAAAAAAAAAGCTAACTTTAAAGCAGGAATATAAATTAGCTTCAGTAATAAACAGGCAAAAAGAAAAAAAAAGTTAGCTTTAAAGTAGGAATATAAATTATCTTAAGTAATAAATAGGCAAAAAAAAAAACCTAGCTTCAAAGTGGGAATATAACAAAAAACCTAGCTTGAAAGTAGGAAAAACGTTTTAGTTAGGCACAGGACAAAAAAAAATCTTAGCTTAGTTCTAAAGTAGGAAATATATTCGCTTAAGGGTGCGACAGGACAACTGGAAAACAACTTTTTTTGAATAACAAAATCCCATTTAAAATCAAAAGTCAAATCTGAAAAAGGATTGTGTAGATAGAAGATAAAAAACACCAACATAAAGTTCCAGTCAGGTATTTTTTTTTTCTTTCTTGATGGTTGAGAAGTTATGCTAATTCAAAGGGTATGTTACTAAAGTGTCACCAGGAAAAGCTCTGGGAACTCCTGTTTCCCAGGCAAAAAGCATAATTTGGAAAAAAAAAAATCCACTATCCAATTCATATAACAAGATACAGGGATTTTTAGTTTTTCTTCCTCCCAAATTTTTAATGCAACCTCTAGGGGCACAATCCAGTGTTTCCCTGTGCCGGTTCCAAGTCCGGATAAATGCAGAGGGTGAAATTAGGAGAGACAACCAGCAATTTGGATTAGTAGAAATTCTCATTCATGTCTTAAATCAAACTTCACTTGCTTATATAGAAACAGACTCAACAGACCATGATTGTTTAGTCATTACTGAAGATTTCTATTTATCATGTGGATGAAATCTTTCACAGAACTGCTGAAAACTGTGGCTGAGGGAGGAGCACCCACCGATCAAGGTCAGCAAGTGAGGTAAGAAGGCTGTTGCAAAAGCAACAGGAGCAACTGTTGGCTCGCTGTCTTTCACTGCTTCAATGAGTAGTGCAGCTGAATCAACTGCCTCGTGCTGGTCTCATAGTGTGCAGGTGG
This sequence comes from Oryzias javanicus, assembly GCA_003999625.1. Taxonomy (NCBI): domain Eukaryota; kingdom Metazoa; phylum Chordata; class Actinopteri; order Beloniformes; family Adrianichthyidae; genus Oryzias; species Oryzias javanicus. Next base: position 13,223,815 of record CM012449.1, on the reverse strand, counting down.
TGCCACACAACCACTCATTTTGTTAGGAGCTGTGGTGTAAAAGTTCCAGGTGACACCAGCTGAGTGTAGTAGAATTTATTGGTTCAGATTTAGCTGGGAGGATAAATACAGGCAATGGCCACAAGATCAAGTTGTCCACCGCTCTCTTCCTGGTTTGCACACTTCTGAGCAGCCTTGCAGGTAACATAGCAGTGATATAATGGCCATCAGAGTTTCTGTTCTCTGGACAACAGCATACTAATGCACCAAACTTCATAGCCCACTGATGGACACCATTCAAATAATCACAGGCTCCCTAAGGCATTGCTGACCAACCAACTGCTCCGTACAACTTCCCAGCCAGCAAGGCCAAGAGGGCTCCATTTGATTTAAAAGTGACAGAAAATGTGGGCCCCCAAGTGGGTTTGTCCACAGTTTCCATGGTGGGCCCACCTGTGTTTGCCCACATTGGCTTTAGTGGGCACTTGGTAGGTAGCCAGCTTCCCGGTGGACAGTGTAGTGTGCTATTGAGTTCTGCTGTAACAAGCTCTGCTGTATCAAGCTAGCAAGTTCTACTGCAGAATGCTAGTAAGCTCCTCTTTAGCAAGCGGGTAGCGAGTGGACACCCCTGACATATTCTCTGTCACACAGCACTATATACCAGTACACATTCAGATTATTTTCCATTCATTTCCCATGCTTCCCATGTCAGATGTCTCTGTTTCACATTCACAACAGTCACTAAACCAGGGGTGTCCAAAGTCGGTGCTTGAGGGCCGGTGACCTACATGTTTTCCAAACCAACCTTCCAGTGAAGCTACTTATTGACCAAACGCACCTGATCCAGGTAATCGGCAGCAGATAACGCAGGGTTTCTGGAAAACCTGCAGGAGGCCGGCCCTTGAGGACTGACTTTGGACACCCCTGCACTAAACTCACATCATGCTCACATCAAACTTCACCTGCAACAATGAATATTGCTCTTTTAAATTTCAGATCTCTTTTAAATAAGTCTTATCAACAGTTATTGGATTTTAGACCATGATGTAAACTGTTTTTATCTGAAACCCTGTTTGGCACTGATGCACCAGCTATTTTCCCTGAGGCCCAGATTTCTTTACTTATGGTGGTAAACTCGGAAGGAAATAGACATTTATTTCTGATATGAAAGCTAAACTCACAAACGTAACATTAGACTTTTTTTTTTTTTTTAATTTTGATTTTGTTTTCAGGTAAAGTCGTACAAATTCACAACCTTCAGGATGTAAAGAAGAAACATGACTCAAAATTGTTAAGAAAACAAGCTAAAAAGCAAAAATTAATAAAAACTCTTTATTCCCAGTGAAATCCACATCCTTTAGGCACAAATATGGCGAACGAGTATGACAGACATGTAGTAATTTTAGATTAAATACAATTTACCAGGTAGTATAACAATACAAGTCAGTAAATCATTTTGTACATTCAAAGAGTGCACAACTACATAGAAAATATGTAATTCTTGGAAAAAAAAATGCAGAAATAATTCCTTTTTTAATTTTCAATCTCAAATGCTGTAAAAGAAATTTAAAGAATAGAAACTGAAAAAAATAAACTTTAGAAAAATAAAACATTCTATCTTTGCAATAATCCACATTGTTTTCAGGACTTTCCACTTCAACATCGAGCTCTGGTTTTTAACTACAAGCATAGAATGCAGACAGAGTTTTTAAACCTGGATCTGTTCCCTTTCTTTGTTTGTGTGTTTGCATAATGATGAGGAGAGAACACAAATTGCTGAAGTAAAAGTATGTTTGCAAAGACATGCTTTGTGCTCCATGTTTTAATGGATTGAAAGTTCTTCTGCGACAGACTTCCTATTTTGCCTGGTGCAGATGGAAAACGATGGACAGATTTGTGAAAGTCGTAATAAACCCAAATGTAGATGAAAATTTTAATGTTAAGCTCTTGAAGAATCCAGTCTAAAACAGCAGTTAGCAGCTCTTCAGTCCTTAACATTAATGTTGGAAGTAAACTGCATCTCAAAAATCCTCCTGTGTCATCTCTCTTATGCACTCCCTTAAGTTCTCCTGTCTTTCTTCTGGAGCTTTCTTGATGGCGTCCTCCAGGACTTTGACTACATTTTCCCGACCACTCACCTCAGGGGTTCTGTATTCAAAGAGGAACCCCCCAAACTGACTGACGTGGCAGGTTGGGTTCATTAGGCCACAGAGGAAGCGCAGAAACAAGTCATACTGGCCCAGTGGAGAGTGGAGAACTTGGTACACAGCACACTGAACTAGGCTTGCAGCTTTACACGGCTGACTTTTGAAAGAAGACTGACGGAAGAGAGTGGTAAGGTTAAACTTGCCACTTCCGGCAGACTCAAGCACGTTCTTTGAGTCCTGGTAGAACACTACAAAGACGTAATAGGCAGCCATGTACTCCTAAAGCAAAGAGAACAAAAGAAAGTCAGTGTTTCACAGAGCACCAGTTCTTAAACTAATCACTGAAGATGTGTGCAAAACATTTTAACTATCACTATTTGTAAGAAAATACATTTTAAACAAATCAAGTGATATTTTTAAGCAAACTGGATTCAAAAATGCCCTTCCACCTGCTTTTAGATTTCCATCTGAAGTGAAAGTTACAAGAACTAAAGGGATAAAATAAAACCAACAAAAATGTTACGTGCAATGTATTAAACTGATGAAATCATTCAAAACTTGCCTAACAAACTGTTTCTACTTTCAGAAAACAGGACAGCCAGTAGACTGATGAAAAACTTTTGTAAGTGAAACAAAAGGAAATCAAAATGACTTCAAAAGTAGAAATTGGGATTTCTAAAAGGTGAAAAAATAAATGCAAGCTTTTTTTGATTACTTTATAATACGAATCAATCAATCAATTAATTCGACACAAAAAAGTGATTCTGCAAGTTCTCCCAATTAAAAAAATTGAAGGGTCTGTAGTGCTCATAATAGGAACACTTCGACTGTGACTGTTCGGCTGTTCTTGCTCCAGGCTTTTCCTTTAACAGCTATATTCCAATATGTAAAAGACTTGGTGTCATAGAATTCTGGACGGACAAAAAAGCACAACTGTTAATTTCTCCTCTATAATCAATTTTCGAATGGTTGGCACTTTCCTGAATTAAAAGGGAGTCCCTGTTGACCTCTATAAATGGGGCTTTAAAAAGTGCTGTCTGTTGGTCCTTGCCACATTTTTGACAATTTAAAATAAACTAATTTAATTCCTGAAATTGTAGTCTAAAACTGTCTGTGTGCTGCCCCCTACAGGTTGAAACGATGTCTTACAGTTTAAATTTGTGATTTGTCTACTGGTGTCAGTCCCACATCATTTCAGAAGTTTCATGACATCATGCTCTGTATAAAAGCGCCGCCCAACTTTGAATCTGTGACGACTGGTCGTTATCATGTTAGCGTTAGCATGGGTTGTAGGCGTTTTGTCTTCAGTTGTCAAAAATCTACTGGCTTGTTCATCTTTTTGGTGGACTTGGAAGTTAGACAAAAGTGGTTGAGTGCAGTTGGCATTGAACTCCGTCCTGGTGATGGTTTTGTAATGAACGTGTCATTCGGGATTGCTTGCTTAATAGATCAGCCTTTATTAGGTTATAATGCCAGCATAATTTTACCACTCAGCCATCCCTGATCCCTGTCGATCTGGATCATGAGCGCCTGCCTTAGGAGAAGGTGAAAGAGAAAAATCCTCAACCTCCAGAGAAAGTTCTGTTGAGATCCGGGCTTCACTTTGCTCGGTACCAGTCTCCATGTTGAAGACGCAGAGTGACTACGTTACCGCAAGCTAACCTCACGGTCACTGTCAATCACAGATCCAAACCACACCTCCCCTGCTCCTGTCATGACATTTTTCAAATATGTGCTGAGAGTGGAGTCAGCTTCCAACTGTCCTGTTGTGTTTACCCTTTATAACAAAGGTTATAATCACATGATGTCAAGGATTCACATCATCATCTTCTTTTGTGCAAAGTGGACAGAACGACTGATCTGTATATGAAGGGATGGATGAGTGGAACCATGTTCTGGATAGGTTTTGGTCAAAAATCTCCTTCCATCAGTGACATTATTGATGATGAAACATGGTTGGATCTCGCCACGGCAACCAAGTAGTGGCAACATAAAAATAATTTCAAGCTTCTGGAGTGTTGTAGACAGTCTCTGGACTTTAGTCCCAAAAGAGAATTTGCAAAGGCAGATGACTGTGTTGGCAAACAGCAGCCCCAAAACATCACAGCTCCTGAGAAGATCTGTATGGGAGAATGGACCAAAATAGCAGCTAGAGAGTGTTCAGACCTGCTGAAGACCGACAGGAAACCTTTGACCTCTCAAAATAAATATTGGGGCAAACTTTTGTTACGTTCTTTGTACATTTATACAAATGAATATTTAAAAATCAAACTGTGATTTCATGGATTCCTTCTTTTTTGAACAATATGTCTCTGATAGTTGAAGTGTTTCTATAACAATCATTACAGACCAAACTCAGCTTTTTAAATGGGGCAACTTGCTGAATCTGTGTGGTAACTTGCAAAACACTTTACCTGAAGGGTATAATGGATGAAGCTGAACCTCCTCTCGTTTGATTCTGCTGGGAGCTCAGTGCAGAGGCCTGTTAACGTCACCACCTCTCTCAAGTCTAGCCCATAATCCTTTAAGTCCTCCGTAGAGAACACGTCTCTGTTCCCTCGCATCATCTCCAGTGCCATTTTCCCCATTGATCTTAGCATCTCTTTGTCCTCGTCGGACCACATCTGCATGGACCAGAAACGTGTCACTGACAGTGAAATGAAGTTCACATTTTTTCAGACTAAAGGAGCCACATTTGGTGATCCTTACCGTCTTTACTTCTGGTTGATAATAGTAAAAACTCAGCCGACGGTTTAATTGAATGAGAAAAAGGTTAGTGATGACTGGTGTCAGTCGAGGAGGGCTTTTCCCATAGCCTTGATGATCAAAGAAGCGAGGATACATGGTGGCCATAATCCAACAGACAAAGGGCTGGTAGGCAAGAATGCAGAGTGTCGGTACTTGCTGGTAATGGGACAAAACCCTCTGTGCCATCTCTGGTGTAAAGCGTCTCCTCATGTACTCTTCTTTCATCTCGTCGCTGTCGGCAGGAGGAGAAAAACTTTAGATGGACGAAAAAAAGCTTAGTGACTCAGTCAAAGATGCACAGACCTGAACAACTGTATTTCAGTGAACACATCTATGAGCGTATGAGGGATCTGTAAGACGGCGGGCGGTCTCCCCAGGATCCAAACACGGGCGCCAGGAAGTAGATTGCCTCTGACGATGTTCACTATCAGGACCTCAGGAGGTGCTGCTGTTCTAATGTCCGCTAGAGATGGAGTGTTCTTGGAATGGAAACAGCAATAATTAGGGAGGGTTTGATACTGCACAGAGGTTAGTGATCTGGTTCAAATCCCAGCTGGAACCTTTCTGTGTGGAGTTTGCATGTCCTCTTCATGCGTGCGTGGGTATTCTCTGGGCATTCTGGCTTCTACAGGTTAGTTGTGTCTTTAAATTCCCCCTAAGTGTGCATTTGTGTGAGTGTGATTGTGAGTCCTAGCCTAACAATAGTAGCTGGGTTTGCTCCAGCAACCATGTTACCATCCGTAGAAAGGATTTAACGGGTTCTAAGGATGGATGGAAAGTTGGATATCACTTTTTTTAGTTTCAATACGGGTATGTAAAACTTTATTATATTCCAATTTATTATGCGTCTCTAAACAGTTCCTCACAAAGAAAAATGTTTTGCAAAATATTTCAAACAGGTAACACGATTGGGGCTTTTTCAAATTAAGAGATATAATCAAGTAAAAATCTCTGAAATAGAAAATATATATAACTTTGTGTTACAAATTTGAACAAGTGAGCTCTCCATCTTAATGTCAAAAAAGTCATTTTAGCCTTAATGGTAAGTTCCTCCTACCCATGACCCATAGGTTGAACTATAGGAGAAGAGGGTCATAGAGTGGAGCAGCTGCACCTTATAGACCCACTCTAATAAAAATTGTATTTTGGATGTTTTTAATATGTTCTTGTGCCATTTTTCTTATGATGGAGGACATAAAGAAAATAATTAAAGATTAAAACTGCATTTCTGAGAATTTATTTATTTAAATCGTGATGGGGGGTTTATTTTTATATTACAATCTCAAGGAAAATAAGTAAAATATCACAGTTCAGGAGATCAGAGCAGGCTGCCTCTCACCTGGCGCATTGAGCAAGCTCTGCTGATGTCTGGGAGACTGGCTGCAGCCAGAGAACCGCCACGGTATGTCAGAACAAAACGGTCGAATTTGGTTGGCAAATGCGACGCAGTGACCTGTCAGACTTCAGACCTTTAAATTTTGGCTGTACCGCCTGATTCGGGCCTCGTCGCTCAACTCAAGCAGGTGGCAGACCTTCGCGCTGCGCTAGTCGCTCAAATCACGCCACGGGGTTTCAATTCGCCTGTAGAATTGACATAACATTGAAACTGGCCACCTCTGCCGCGCGAATCGCGTTCGGTGTGAACACTACTTTAGATTCAGATATCCGATCCAGTCATTTTTCCTGATTATGGTCCAATACCAATCCTGAATATCAGATTACCGCATCACTAATAATAATTTTTCGTTTCTAAATACAAAGTCACTCAATGATTTAGTTTAGTGAAGCTAAAAATGTCAATGCTAGAGTCTGAGACACGATCTACATTTGGGATCACAGTGGGGTTAGTGTCTCTTACCAGCCAGTCCAAAGGATCCAGGAAGGAATCCAAACAGTCCATGATGATGAGACACTTAGAGTGGTCCTTCTCCTCCAGGTAACAATCCAGGTTTTTAAAAGCCGATGTGCTACGGTGAATCATCTGGAGCAGAGACACGTCTTCACATTCATGTGTTTTCATAGCCCAGAATCTATGGAAGGGAAGTCTGATGATGCACTCCAGATCCTGCAGAAATGAGAGAAAAAAAAAAAAAACACCTGATAAACCATCACTGATATGATAGGTGGCTCTTCTGGGACAAAAAAATTAAACTCTCCTTTAGCGGAAGAGGTTTTTTTTCTACAACAAACAAACAAATAGGAAACTTAATCTCATTTTTCCCTTCTTAATTTCTTTCATCTGTGAAAGTTCTAACACTTGAAAAGTTACAGTATTTTAAAGATTTAGAACACCAGGGACGCCTCAAGTGTTAAAAGGTTTAACAATCGTTGTATGCACTTCATGTTAAAGCTGATGTTTGTTTTGTTTTTTTTACCCTGTTAGCTGTGTTCTCCGCCCAGTCCAAGCAGAACTTTGACGTGTGGAGGGTCATTCCCGACCCTGGAATAGCAGTGGTGGCTACTGTTCTGACGGGGGTGCCATCGTCTTTTGTGAGCCGGAACAGATTCTTTAGGAGGGTGAGGGATTCTGGATCGGGAGCATGGAGAGGCGTGATCGGCTTTGACCGGAATTCATGACTCTGATCAATTGCTCCGCAGATGCGCGTGGAGATCTTGGGCTCCACGAAGATCTGCTTCAGATCGCTCTGACTTCTAGATCCCACGAGGCCCTCGAAAACAAATTTTTTTTTCCTGTTTATTTCTTCAGTTAGGCGATGACGAATCAAAGCTGATGGCAGAACAGAAGAAAAAATTAAAACCATATATATCACAATATGTATGAATTATATGTACTTCAAAGATGTCAACTGAGGAGGGTATGTGCAATGTTCTAAAAACAAATAGTCTTAAGTGGTCAAATATTAACTTTAATCTGCATTCCATATTCGATTCCCATAGACATTTTCATATCAGAATATTTCTCCCTTCAAACAGATTTATCATAACCCTTGTGCTATCCAAGGTATGTTTCCATTAAAAGTGGGGTCATCTGGACCCCCAAAGACAGCATGCTGAACCCTAATTTTCTTTCAAGGATTTTTTATCTTAACTGGTGTCTGTGGCAGATATAAAATACTGTCCACTTTTATTATGGTAAGGATTACGCATCAGTATAGGGTTGGGTCATCTGGACTCCATAAAATGCTCTAATCTTTCCATTGTCTTATCTGTTTTTTGTATTTCTATAGTTTTTTTTTTTTTGCCTGATTTTCCTCAGCCTCATCTGCTCTTCCTAGTTCTTTCTCCTATCTTCAGTCCTCTTCATCATTATTTGCACATAAAAAGAGGAAAAAACCCTAAAAGATTTTAGTGAAAGCCGATAAGCTTTCTCCTCACAAAGCATATGGTCTGTTTGTCATCTAAATGAAGCAAGAACTCCATTTCTGCCTGGCTGATCATCTCACAGAACAACAGGGACAGTGAGAACGAAAGTCCTTTTTTCAGGTCAAATCATTTGATACTCGCAGAACTGTGGGAACTTCACTTATTATTTCCACATCGATATGACAAAGTGAAAACGCAGAAGATTTATAGCTTTAGATCTATTTCAAACATGTAAAAAAAAAAAAGCAAAAAAAGACATTAAAAAATAAAAATACATTCTCAATTTATTAAAAAAAAGTCACAATCTGAAGTAGAAACACTGTGAAAGCGACACAAAGTGCTGCTTCAAGTCGAGGAGAACCAAGTCTGAAACTGAGAAGGAGGAAGATATGATGGACAGATGATGAAATGACTGGAAAGGAGAAGATTGAGCATGGATCATTTAGCTCCTGTGATGTTCAGTGAACTCAGACATGTATGAATTTGTCCTGTGCTCTACCTGAGGTTAGTTTCAAACTCTAACTGAATCCCTTCACTACTAACTACTTGGTGCTTTATTTAGATCAGTGGTCCACAACATTTTTCAGACCACAGACCGGCTTGAATTAGACAATAGTTTCATGGACCACTTCAAACAGGGCTAAAGTTAGAATTTTTAAGCTTCAGATTTCAAAAATCAATTTTTACAACAAGATTTTTTTTTTTAAGTCTAAAAAATTTCAGATTTTTTTTAACAGATGATGAAGATTGAATGAAACAAAGTTGTTGATTTGCAGAAGTTGTTTCTGATTTGAAAAAAAATCCATAAAAGAAACATCACATTATTTTTTTTTCCCTACAGTTTTCTTTCAGTCCAAAAACTTGAATGTATTTTGTTTTTACAAAAATCCTTCTTCATTGGGTATTTTTTTTCAACATTTTCTGGGCATCTGTTTCCGAACAGATGCCAACTTAATTCAGCCTTGCTGCAGGGAAATTCTCAAATGTCTCTTTTGCAAATTTCCACAAATCAGCAACTTAATTTGATTGAATCTTCATTCTCCATGAAATGTTTGCGGCAGGTTTGACCTTTGTAATTAAGATTTTATCGTCACGATAGCTGGCCCGGCTATAGCATAGGGACCGAAGAAGAGAAGATAACATCCCACTTCTGTGCTGTAAAGGATTGTAACTCAGTGAAAGGCCATACTGATGTTAGCTTTCATTAGATTTCCAAGGAATCTGAGGAAAAAATGGATTGGATTTATTGGTCACAGCAACGTCAATAATTATTTGATTATTAGCAGAAAAAGAGAGATTCTTCAACTGAACGGAGAAAGAATCCGTTTTGTAAGAAGTTATTTTTGAAGAAGGATGCGGTGCACAGTGGACAGCCTGCAAGTTGGCCGGTAGGCTTTTGTACGTATTTATGTGATGAGCAGAAAAAGTGATTGAACTTTATGTCGGCTCCACGTCATGCATTATAGCATTGCCCACTTGTATTTTAATTGTGTCCAAGACGGGATTGTTTTTAAGTTGGCGTTACGTATTTAAAAAGAGACTGAAAGTAAAATACCATTAGCTGTCACAAATATGCCGTCCGCATTGGATCCAACCCGCGGAGGAGCGCCGAGTTGCAGCAGCAGCAGCGTCACTGCTATAAAGCAGCAGCGCTTAGAAACCACTGTGTGGTTTCACTGTACACCGGAACCGTTTTCCTGAACGTAACCCTTCGTCTGTGTCCAAAAACGTCAGCACTGGCTGCACGCATTTAGAAAATGACGCATGATTAGACCCTCTCTGTATTATGTCATTTCATTTCATTTCCGTTTGATTTGATTGAAAAAAATGTATTTAATTGTTATAAATCAGTTTTTATCATCAGAACAACAGTGGATTCATTAGTAGTTTTTGTAAAATGTTCATGTTTGTTAGGTTTTTACTTCAGTAAATGTATGACGTCATATTGGCCATTTAAACATTTTTTTAATTGAAACACATTTAAATGTGTTAAAATGCACTTGATAATCTTTAAATATATCATCTTTAAAGGGTTAGAGAGAAAAGAGGGACACAACTACAAAGATCAGCACCAGATGGAAGTTGATCTCCAAACATCGACAAAGGAAGAAAAATTCAGACGAAGCTCACAATGTTTGAAAAAGGTCCTTGAAGGCCATTTAGAATGCTCAGAAGGCGAAAAAAAATGCAGTTATTGGTTTGCACGTACCTTTCATGCAGACTTTCTGTAGTTCTGCGGCCTCGGCTTTCTTACCACTTGAGTCCAGACAAGAGATTGTAATGTACAAAGTTTTCAAATGACCTGCAAAACCAGATGTCAAAACAGAATCATCTTAATTGTAAATCCCGCAAACAGTGTAAGCAAAACAGCAGACGGTCACAGCTGCAGCAGAATAAAGAGATTTAATGCACTGATTAGATCATTTTTAACAGGTTAATCCTGTAGTCAATCAGCTTTTTTTTAATCCATTCATTCTTTGCCCTAAAGACTCACTCCAATAAAAAAACGTGTTTTTAACATGATGTTGTAGCAGTTTTTTTAAATGGAGGCAATATATTAAGAAAATTAGACTAAAAATTGCATTTCCGATTATTTGTTAATTCAATTGTTTTTGAATTAGGAGGTCAGAACACTGATGACTTAATGGCCATAAAAATATAAAGTTAATTTTTTTAAACAATGCAGAGGAACTTCAGAGGCTCTCGCCGGGTTTGTTTGGTAAGAAACTGAACCAAAACGTTCTTTTAAGGTTTCAGACCCCTGGTTTAGTCTCTGTATAAAAATCCTCAATTTGTTCAACTCTTTATTTTTTTTTATCTTACCAAAGACTTCAATCAGCTTGTCCACAAAGTTAAGAAGGTCTCCCTCCATCAAATCGGTGTCTTTCAACTCACGGGCTACTACCTTTAGCCAGGACCTAAACTTGTACATGTCTTCAAATTTGAGAGGCGTCAAAGTCTTCAGGATGTTCTGCAGAGGTTGAAATCACACCATCAAAGAATTGTCACATGAAGGAAAGAACGTCAGGTATTAAAAGGGACAACATTTTCAGAGTGATGGACCTACAGTGAACACAAAGGGCATGTCCTGCTCCGTGGGTAATCTGCCGGGCTGCTCGCCTTCATCAGACTGCACCAAGTCTTCAAACACAGCAGGCTCAGGGGGTTCAGGAGAATTGGTTACATAATTGTCGTCATCCTCCTCCTCGTCATCGTCCTCATAATCATCTACAGCCATATCCAGGTCACCAGATCTGTGAAAGCAGGAGCCACCATAAGTTCCAAAGCATCAATGGAATTTATTGAAAAAGGACACTTCAAAATAAAGAAAGAAATATGAAAAATAAATGACATAAATGCAAATCAGCCAATGTTTGGCTTCCCTTTGAGTTTCATGCATCTGTCAGACAGACAGGTGTTCTGCGTGTACTTTACCCTGTCTCAATTACTAAAGCCCCAGGTGGTTTGGTCTGCTCCGTGTTCATGGTGTAGAGGGTCTCTGGAGACTGATAGTTCTGTGACCTAAAAAAACACAGACAGACACACCTTTGGCGGACAGATCTCACGGGTTTCCACATAACAGAGCAGGACTGTGACCAGGTCAGGACAGGAAGACATGACTTTTATTTTGGAGGAACCATTTTTCAATAGCTGGGAGGAAATTGAGCGAAAATTGTTTGCCAATAAAGTCATGGCATCTGGACTTAGTCTTCTTGAAAGGTTTCAAAAAGACGCCAGATGCCAGATGGTGTACATAGAAGTCCAATTACCCCATCACTACAGGGGCAGGACGTTCCGGCAGAACTGCCCCCTCCTGTTTGGCTCCATCTTTATCCGTCTCCAGATCCTCCGACTCCTCACTTTCGCTCTTCATCGAACCGTAGCTGGAGGGGGGCCTTTCCCATTTCTCCTTCTCCTCGTCATTATTCCCTTCGTGGGAAAACCTGCAGCAGAGAACAGATGACGATTAGTATGGATAAGAGACATTTAAGGAGGAACATTTGAAATGCTTTAAAATTAAAGTTAATTTTCCAATTTTAAGAAGTCATTTCCAGTTTTACCCTAAACAATTCCAGAATTTTTTAGTTTTAGAAGCTTTTGTGAAAGAAAAAAAAAGGATATTTTATGTTGTCTGGTTTTACTGACAGCAACAGTTGGAAGTTGTCGTAAGATGTTTGTTGACTGATATTTTGACTCTGCTTAAAAAATGTCATAATGGCTAAGAAAAAAATATTTGAATTAACTTTTTGAACAACAACAATGAGGATTTGTTTGTATTTTTTCCTTTGTTTTTATTTTCAAAAAAATAAGGAGCAAATGACATCAGCAAATCCCTCAGCAAAGAAACATATTAACCATCATAATTAATTCTCATCAATGAAAATGAAAAAAAAAACAAGCAAAAAAAAAAAAAAGAATAAAAAAAAACAGTGCATTTTAGAAAAACAAACTACACAAACATAATTTCCAGAAACCCAAAATTAAATGTTTGAAAACGAATCAAAAAAAGAAACTTGATAAAGGTAGTTTTGAATTTTTGGAGGTTGTTAAAGTTGCCAAACAGTTTATGGTTATCAGTGACCAATTGTTCTGTGGTTCTGGTTGGTCTGGTTGTGCCGAAAAAAGGGAACCAAAAAATATGAAATTATTTTGGTTTTCTGAAACAAGTTTGCCTTTTTATGTTTGGGTTTCCAGAATGTTGTTTCAATTCCTAAAATGTATATTTGTTTAAAATTTGTATTTGTTTTGCTTTTTAAATAGTTGTTTTGATCTTTAATATGATTTTTCGTCGAGTTTTTGCACTTTCAGGGCTACCGTAGAAAACTGCAAGGAATAAATCAATGAATCTACGATGAAAAACTCTAAAAACACCATGATTCTCGCACACTTTCACTCAGGTATCCTAAAAAATAAGTTAATTCCAGGAGTTGAAGTTGGGAGGCGCGATGGAGTCAAAAGGGAGAAGTTTGTTCACTCAAGAATAAATTATTTTTGCCCGAGGCGGAATGTTTTCAGTCAAGCTTTCACACATGCGCATTCATATTTGCTCAAATAGCACTCATATTTTTTCAATTACAGCGGAACACTTAACATGAACACAAATGCAATTCTATAATCAATTTTAGGATGTGTTTCAATGTTTTTGTTCTTTATAAACACAAATAAAACTTGTGAATACTCACGTGTTTCCTACTGCACCTTCGTCCATACTTCGGGGTTTCAAATGAACCACTGCTTCAGTCGATATGGTGTTTATCTAACCAAAATTCACTCTAAGTTCATATAGGACTCAAAAATGAAACTACTATGACTCAGGCCAGGGAAGAATGCGACTCACCGACAAGTAAACGCAAAAGCTAATTTAGTGTAAACAGGTTTGTTTACTTTCAACAAACTATAAAGTTCAACGTTATATTAGTAACTTTAAGATTAAAAATACTTGTATTCCACCTCCACTCGCAGTCGACAGTCTAATAATTCATTTCCGTATTTGTCCGTCACATATTTAGAGGTACAGCTTCCGGATGCTTTCAGCGTAAAAGCATATTTACAAAAATAAAAATAAAAAATGTGGGTAACCTGTCTCCCAAACAACTTTTACTTGTCATTTGAACTTCTTGGCATTTGTGAGAAACATATACAAGGGTATTAGAAGGGTACTTTAAAGCAGTTAAATGCATTGGTAAAGTTATACGGTCTAACAAATTCCTGCTAAAGCGAAATTTCTATCACTGAAGTGAATCCTATGTAAAAAAAAATAAATAAATGAATAAATAAAATACGCATTAACCTAATTTGAAAACTAAACTAAGATAGTTTCCACCTGATGAGTTTTAAAATATTTCTCAAAGATCCCGTTCCTTGTCAAAAAGGACCGGCTTTTATACTGAAAGCTCAAAGTTTGTAGAGGAAGTGCGGTCATACAGGAAGTGTCCGATTATTTTTCACCTTTTAAGACCATGCGCAAATACAGAATATTCAAGAGTCATTAAGGCAATTTCTCCTAAACTTATCCAGTTGATTAAAGCAAATGTACAACATTCCTTGATTTTACCTCAGCTCCCCTCCCTGTTGATGGGTAACGTACTTTTGTCTTATATAAAGTGCAATAATACATTTTTAAGAGCATCCTTGAATTTCAAACTATTCCTACCTATTAGAAGAAAAGCTTTGCCTTCATCTTTTTTTTTAAAATGACACTTGTAATATTAGATCCAATTTCTTTTCATTTCTCCTTATCCCAAAAATGAAAGAGGTCCATCTCAAAACAATAATATTTATCCCTGTAAAGAATTCTTACATTTAAGATTTAATGTTCAAGATAATATATTTTGAATATGTTAAAATGATATTGAAACCCAAAAGCATCTTTTTTTATGACTGTAATATTGTTAATAATTTTTGGGGTGATTTATGTACAGTACATGGCTTTCAACAAAAAATACAATTCCATTATTTACGTATCCCAATATATGATTTGGTTGTATTGACAAAGACAATACATTTCAATTTTTGTTCAACAATTTAATAATTTTGGCAAATTTTTTTATTCATAAATGTCATTTTTTGAAAGAGAGTTCAATTTTTTTGATCCATAAAAATGACTTGCATCTTTTTTGTAAATCTCTAGAAAACATAAAAAATAATAAGAATACCACAAAACTTTTACATTGTCTGTTTACCTGGACTGATGTGGTTTTTCCTCACCATCATTTATGGATAATCTTGGTTGGAATTTTTTAGATATTGATGCCTCCCAATTTAATTTAGATTTCTGAGTATCGTTAGAACATTTTATTTTAATGTTATCTAAATTTGTATTAATTTTGTTAAATTTGTTTTTTATATACATGTATATTTTTTCTCTGCTTTTCTCTTTTATTAATGATTAAATTGAATTCATTTTGTCTTCACATGTGAACATATCCGATGCCATGCTTTGCAATGTCTGATGCCATGCTTTGTAATGTCTAACTTGTCAATAAAAAAAAACAATTTCTTCTCAGTGAAAATTTCTAAATGTTTACTTCAGCATTAGAAATTTTAATTCTTGTACTGATTCATATTTTTATGAAAACTATACACAAAAACATTACAAATTTGTCTTTGGGTCAAATGACAGAACAGCCAAATAAAGCTAAAATTACAGTCACAAAGTGTGAGAATGTTTTAGAACGGTCTCAGATCAAGCTTTGGCAGACGTAAACAAGACCAGTCTGCCTGTGACCTGATCTGACCCACGTGAGACAACGTTACCTCTTTGTGGTGGACACCCATAAAGGTGCTGCAGATGACAAACTCCAAATTTAGTGTCCAGAGGCAATGATTTATTACACTGAATAGGCTCAACAGCTGATTTTATTCAGACATCCAGTAAGAAAACTAAGAAAGAGGAAGTGAAGGGGCCAATAAGCTGCAAAAAACTGCACAAGAACCTGGTCCTCAGACGCATGACAGGCACGGCACAGTGGCAGAACAAAATGTTATGAGGATTACCCCAGGACCCACGAGATATGCTTTTTCTCATTGAATTATCTCAATTTACCTATTCATCAGACCAGCAATTTAAAAAAAAAAAAAAAAAAAAAAAAAAAAAACCCTGGAGATGATGAATCAGATGGTTATTGCAATGCTAACCTTAGCAGTTGTTTACATGCACAGAGGTAAAACTGCAGCTAGTATGTGGGATATAAAGAGCAGAAAGCTAGTTTTTTGTGCCACAATGTCACTTTTTTCACACCTACTCAAGACTGCTGCTATTTGATACGAGTCCAGACCTGCAAGACATGTGACAGATAAACTTGTTGCCATTAAGAAAGTTCCAGATCATCTGAACAACCGGAAGATCCAGCTACCCCAGCTGGTTCAAGTTAGAGGAAGAGATATCATTTCTGCCTGCCAAAGGATGGAAAAACACAAAGTGTGTGCTGCAGGTGTAATAAACATATCTGCAAAGGCAGATCAGTCCAAATCAAGTTATAATTTGAATAAATACAGTCTACCTACCAGGTGAAGAAGAAAAACTCAGGTATTCACACAATTTATGATGAATGACAGGTTGCTTCTTCAAGCAAAACAAGATTTGGTGTTGTAAATAAGCCGCTTGTATTTGGGGTTTAATGAAGAAGGGTCGTTATGCCCAGGAAGGTGTAAACAGAACATAAGGGCAACAGGAGCATGCTTTCAGTAGATGGAATTTAAAGGAATAGCTACATTTATCATTTTTTGCCCTTTTTCTAAAAAAAACATTGAGTTATACAGAAGTTGTCCTTTAAGCCTCTGCATTACATGAGGTTTGATAACTGGAACAACATCTTTTGTTGATTGACAGACACTCTATTGGTCTAAAATAGAATTTGAATCAATAAAAATTGAGCTGGCATTTGGCTCAGAACTGTACAGCTGGATAGTAAGCTAGTAGGAGAGTGTGTAAACAAAGAGCTCTCGGTTATGAGTGACAGGAAGAGGGGGTGTGGTCAAGCCCACAAATCAGAGTCAGATTTCTTACATTTATGTTCTCTTAATTTCTGCAAAAACCATGTCCCAGAAAACCAATTAAGTTTTTTTATTTGTCCTAAAAATGTCAAAAGGACCAGTGGGATAAGTTTTACAATAGATCAAAAGATGACTGAAATGTTTAATTTTTAAGTAAACTATGATTTCAAACGTGAAGCTAATAGAAAACTACAAAGTTTGGTAAAATGTTTATTTTTCAACATGTTATAACACTGTTTGACAAACAGCATTTGCAAAGAGAATAAACTTCATTTGACACATATGTAAATATATTACACAAGAAGTAGTGGTCAATGAGAGCCATGAGGGAAAAAAAGGAAAGATTATTTAAAACAGAAAAAGGGGGAAAAAAAATATCAGGCTTTACTTGAAGCTCCAGTCTGGGATTGAGCTCCTAAACCTTCATCCTCCTCATCATCTGTGGAGTTAAAAAAAAGAAGAAAAGATTAGAAAAACTTCTTCAAAGTAATAACTATATGTTTTAGTCTAGTTATTTAAAAAGTGGACACCTGTCTGCTAAAAACCAGAACCACACCGTGAGCTTTTACTGTATGTCAGTGATGTGAAAAACCATTTTAAGAAGAAATCTTATAAATAACCACATGGCATAAACAACCTGCTATAGGTTTCAGTCAGGATTTCGTCTTTAAAGGACGTTTCTGAAACAAAGGATCAAAGTCAACAGTTACAGAGTTGAACAGTGTATTTATGTAATCTATTTAATCATTATATTCATACATATATAAATAATTTATTTTACTCTGAACCATTTTATAAATAAAACTAGACAATCTGCTTTAACTTTATGACTGACCCTGACCTCAATCAGATATCAGTTACCGAGCAACAATAAGGAAAAGAGATTAGACTTTAGTCTTCAAATCTTGTTTAAAGAACTGATAATGGAACAATGTCGACCTTAAATTGAGGGGAGTGTTTCAAAATTTTCTCTTTTTTTTTTAAGGTGTCTCCATTTTTCAGTTTGCTCGTGAAGAATGTGTCTCCAAGCAAACCAGTTGAAGACAAAGGAGTTTCAGTTTTATGCTCGAGGCCAAAAAAAAACAGGATTTTCTGGTTTAGACCACATTTAGGTTTTTTTCTTGGTCTGGGCTGGAGTACAAATATGTCATCGGCTGCAAGAAGAAAACCAGACATAAAGGTTCAATTGACGTCTGCAAAACCCAGGTGCACCATGGGGCAAGTTGCAGCTTTGTCCAAATGTTGGAAATTTAAATGACATTTTAAGCCAAAAAAGCGAGTTTCAAATTTAAAAAAAAAGATCTGTTATTATATATAACGTTGAAAATTAAATAATTCATACACAGTTTGTGCACAAAGGGATCACTTAAAATTAATAAAAAGAGTAAAAGTAAAATAAAGGCTTAGTAATTTAAAGGCTTTTAACAAAGGTAACTATGTGGATGCTGAAACATCTTTTTGGGAATAAAAACTAATCAAATGCAGCTGAGAACAGGTGGGTCTTTAAATGAATTGAGTGTTTCTGGAGGCCTGTTCCAGATCTGTGAACCATAGAAGCTGAATCCAGCTTCTAGTTTTGACTCTAGGAAATAACAAAAGACCGGATCCAGGTAACTGGAGAGGTCTGGCTGGTACATAGTAGGTCAGTCATGTATTTTGGTGCTAAACCATTCAGAGCTTTATTAACCAGCTACATAACTTTAAAGTCTATACAGTGAAGACAGACGATGTAAAGACTTCAAACTGGACAAATGTGGTTCAACTATTGTGAAAACCCAAGCAGAAGAGTTCTGATTAAGTTGCAATTTCTTTACTGATTTTTTTTTTTTTTGGTCGTCCTGCAAAAACTCTGTTACAGTAATTGACTAAAGATGAACACATAAACTAGATATTTCCAGGTCCCGATTAGTCCTGTACCAAATTTAAATGCAGATTTTGTTTGTGTTCAAATATCAAAGGTATAGGAACACATTTCTTCTCCTTGTGTTTCACCTTTGCTAATGAGGTAAAGAAACGAGTAGCTTTGGTGTCTGCACATGAGTTTACCTTTCGGGCACTGGCTGTGAGTCCGGGGGACTTTGCAGATCTGCTGGGAGCCTGGACAGGTTTTCAGTGGTTTTCCTTTCACCTGGGGTGTTTTAAAACCTCCAGCCTTGCGGTCGTGCTCTGTAGCACCTGGGTTTTCCTCACCTGTGGCGTGTTCTGCAGGCCCTTGTGGCCTTTTCGTCTTAGACGTGTTGGCGCGTGGTAAGTTGAGATTTTTGCGGGTGGAATTGCGCAGTTTGGTCAGTCGCTTCTTTAAGTAGCTGTTGTTCTTGGGGGTGTTGTCAATTGTGAACATCATAGACTGTCTTCTGTCAGCCTGAATAAAAAGCAAACGAGACACGACATCGAACCATATCCCTTGTGAGGAAAACACCTGACTGTGTTTGTGCTTACAGGACTGAGAGCAGGCTGAAGATGAGCATTGGAGGGTCCACTGAGGATGTTCTTGTTTTTAGGAGTAAGAGGTCGAGGAAAGCAGCTGACTCGGCCCTTTCTCTGCATGTCCACATGAAAGCAAACAGGAGGTTTCAAGACCAAGCTTGTACAATTTATTTAAAAACAAAAAAAAGAGGGTCTCCAAATACAAACCAACCTCTGGTGAGGTCAAATGAGCAGACAGAGAAGATGAGGACTGCCTTGAATTCTTTGGGCTTTTCATCTGAGCACAGCTGACGTTTTTGGATGGAAGGTGGCCTGGCATCAGGGACAGGCGGTGGGAACGAGTACCGGCTGCAGCCCCCACCTGACTCGATATCAACGACTGTCGATGGGAGACGAGGGAGTCCTGCAGCTGACCGGGCATCATGGATGCCCGCCTGATGGTCTCTGATGGGTCACCCAGGCGCAGGTCCTGGTCTGTGAAAACCAACCCTCCACTGCTGCCAGTCTGAATAGAAACAGAAAATGAAAGATGAAAATAAGAAGTGACAATATTCCAAAAACAAAGTTTTTGCTGTGAGGCTTCACAATTCTCCAAATGCTTAAACTGAATGAACCTCAGGGGTGAGTCTCACTCCTCACCTCAGACTCAATGGGGTAGCTGCTCTTCAGATGAGGAAGACAGGCCTTATTCCTGGTCTGAAGTTCTGCAATTCTCAGCCAGTCTTCAGGTCCACCATCCGGTTCATTCTCTGCTCCAACACAGAACGTGCTTGCAGCTGTCGGGAGACAGAGGCAGAAGAACGGCTTACTAATGTCAAGTTCATACCAAGCACCAGTTGAATCTGCGTCCGCCGCCTCTTTTGACACGCACTGAATTTGCTGCTGGACACGGACTGAAAATCTCATTTACTTTGCATTAAAAGACACAGATTATGTTGCGAGATTAGGCTCATTTATTTTAAAGAGCTCTACTACAGCATCAGTAATCATTTCTTCATGTCTGGGTTCACGAGATCATACAGAGATTTCTCCAGTACGGTGAGCTTCACTCAGTTGCAGGAGCTGAGTCTGAATGACGGCTGCTTTCAGTGCTACTTCTATCACTTCTACCATCCAGTTTGATGACCTCAATCATCCGAGGAAGAAGAAAAAGAAGGAAAAGAAGAAGAAAATTAGAGGGATTTTTTATTTTTGTCTTCTTACAAAGCATAGAAAATAATAATAATAAAGTTAAGAGGGAAAACGATCAGATTTTCTTCCATACTGGTTTTGTACTCCACCTGCTGATTATATCAACATGTCACGGACCAAAGCTGAGTTCCTGATTGAATGACCTGTAGCAAAATCTTGTCTGATAACTATAGGCGCTTGATCTGCTGTCTGTAAAAAACTTGTGACGTAGAACCTACCGTGGCAGACCACAAGCTCCCTGCTCTGCTCTAATCTGATGCATCAATTTGTAGACTAATAGATCCATTTTCTTCGTCTGAGTCAGCATTTGGCTCCAAACTTTACAACTGGATCGCTATAATATCGCTCACCATTTTTGTTGCACCCACAATGTTAGGTTGGAGGTGTGAGGGGCTGTAAGCTAGTGGGAGAGTGTGTAAACAGAGAACTCTCAGTAACAGTGAGGAGAAGAGGAGGAGAGGTCGCTCCATGCCCACAACCACAGACGAGAATTTCCAAAAAGGAACTGCTACTCTGCAGAAACTATGTGCTAAAATTTGGCTAAAAACAGCATAATCATAATTAAAAGACTGCTGGGAACAGTTTTAAGATCAAAGGATGATTGGAGTGGGTCTTTAAAGGTGAAACTATTGTGGGCTCGGAGCAGCAGAACTCACTGTGAGCGTGGATTGTGCTCCGTCGATACCCCGGAAGGCCGATGAGCTGGTCACTAGCAGCACCGGTCTGGCCAGCAAGGGCGTTAGACCCAGACGGAGCACAAGCGAGGTTCGGCTGAGAGCGAGCAGAAGGAAGGCTGCAGAAGGTCTCCTCTTCCTCCTCGTAGCCAGGAGTTTTCTAAAGGATCCAGACAGATAATACTTTGAAACGGTGAGACGTCACAGTAGTCATTCAGTTCTATTAAGATAAAATGTTGAGGTAATGGGTCACTGAAATGTTAGAACCAAACAATCAACATTCAATAACTGTAAAATAGAAGTTCCTCCACCTTAGTCAACGTGATGTTTATAACCTGTGTGGTTCTGCGGCGTTTGACAGATGAAGTTGGATTTTTCCAAACGGAGTCCAGCTCCTCATCAAACTCTGCTCCGGTTCTAGTTCACAAGAAAGAAATCAATGTTAGTTAAAGGCTTCAGGACATGGTCCAGTTCTCCCCAAATAAAAACAGAAAAAAAAGTGTTCTAGTCTAACTTATTGCACAAAAACATGTTATTTTCTTGAAACATTTAATCTGATTTTGCAACAGCTTGATTGCTGTTAAGGCAAGTAAAATTTATAACATTAAGTTTTATGAATATAAACTGAAGCATGACTAAGAAATTTAAAGAAAAACTAAAATGATTAAATTAATGGGTCTCATACCAAAAGCAACACATTTCACAAACACAACTTGTTTGGAATTTGAGTTCTTTAAATTAAATCAGGCCTGAACAGTAGAACTGAGCAGGCTGGGACCTTTCTGTGTGGAGTTTGTATGTTCTCCCCCGTGCATGCATGGTTCTCTCCAGGCACTCTGGCTTCCTCCCACAGTCTAAAAACATGCTTCACAAGTTATCTGGTTATTCTAAGGTGTGAGATTAATTGTACATTCCTGCAACAAACTGGCGACCTGTCCAGGGTGTATCCCACCTTCGCCCAACACTGGCTGGGACAGGCCCCGGCAGCCCCATGACCCCATGGTTTAGAAAATGAATGGACAAATTCAAGCACCATCCCGTCCCCTCCAAAATAAAAAGACATCTATGATACATAATCATGTGTAAGTATCAGAACTGCACAACCTACCTTTTGGTCTGTCTGACGTTAATTGGCGTAAAATACAGCGTTTCCAGGGACTCCGAACCTCTGCGCTTGGCAGCTAAACGCTCGGAAGTGCGAACAAGTGGCGTGCTGGAGTCAATGGACGGCTTCCTGTGAAGAAGTTCAGCAAGCTTTAAAGGTGCGAGGCCTTGGCAGCACATTGTGTGATGCATTAAAAACATGAGCTGTGTTTTCCACAGTTGCTACCTAATTCAACCCCAAATTCACCCCTCCAAAGTGCAGCAAGAACACAAAAACCCATTTTGTTCAAATGTGTTAAAGGTGATTTTTTTTTGTAAAAAGCTTCCTTTGTCAGGCTGTAGGTTCTGTGGACATCCCATAATTTTTTAAAACTTTCTGTTGATATCTCAGACTTGGGTGTTTTGGTCTCGAGGATTTCACTCAAAGGCGCAGTAAGAAAGAAGAGTTATAAAAACGATCTGGCCCTGGCAGTCCAGGACTGCTGCAGGACATAATTAGAGCCGTGAGTGTCGCTCTGAGGAGCTCAGATCTTACCTTGTGGAGTTCAGAGAGTCTTCCAGCGAGCTCTGCTCCAGGCTGTCAGAGCTTATGGATTTCTTCGCCTGTGCTTTTGGGCAAAGACCTGAGCGTGTACCAGAAACCTCTGAGAGGCAGGACTCCGAGACATACGTTCTACCACCATGAATCTTATTCTGTGTTCGCAGGTTTTGGTCAGCAATGGCCAGCTGTAGATGCATAAATCAAAAGGTAGAACACAAAAATGCATTACTTTATTTACAGGAACTCCAGAAAAGCCTTTGAATTACCATATTTTTTGGAGAATAAGTCATGTATTTTTGCGTAGCTTGGCCAGGGGTGTGACTTATGCACATCTGACGTATGCAGGTCTGACTTATGTCTGGTTTTTTTCTTTAATAAATTGCATTAACTGCAAGAGGACACTAATTGTGCACATTAGTATTTCCCAATGACAACAGCGCAAAAAAAGAAATGCTGCGTACTCTTCAGCTACGTTCACACCGTATGTACAGTCTGAATGTAATGTACAGTCTGAAAAATACTGTAAACTCCAACCTGTGCCTCCAAACTGGCCACTGTCGTCTTCAACTTCTTCTCGTTGCTTTGAGCTTTGTCCAAATCCAGCTGAAGCAGCTTTCTCTCCATCTGCATGGCCTTCACCTCCTGCTCTTTCACCTCCAGGGAATGCTTCAGCTCCATCATTTCTTCTTGATTCTTCTGAAGGAGCTGCTTCTTTCCATTGTAATGACTCACAGCTTTCTCCATCTGCAGAAGTGAAATAGCAAATTACCTTTTACTGTGAGATCATCTGTCTAACCTTTTCCTTCCACGCTATTTGTGAGACGGTCATAGCTCTAACCTGAGTCTTGAAGTGCTCTGCAGCCTCTGCCTTTGCAGCAAGCTTCTCTTGCAGGTCTCTCTTGATCTTCTCACTTTCTTCTATCTGTTCTCTCTCTTTTAAAAGCTTCTCTCTTTCCGTTTTCAGCATTTGGATTTCTTGCTGCTGCAGGGACTCCAGCTTACGAGAAGCAACGTTCTCTCTTTCTATGACCTGGTTGGTTTGAGCAAGTCTCTCCTTCTCTAGGATCACCACTTGAACCTGCGTTTCCAGAGCTCTCTGATCCTTCTCCGCCTGGAGTATGTGGGCCATAAGAGCTTCTTTTTCTTGAATGAAGACCTCCTTCTCCTTTAGGGAGGAAACTCTGAGCTCCTGCAGCTCCTCTCTCATCCTGAGGTTTGCAGCCAGTGTTTCTTTGTGTTGTGTCAGCTCAGCATTTGCAGAGACCAGCTGTAATTGGAGGAGGTTCATCTGCTGCACGGACTCCTGCTGAGTTTCATGTAGTTTCTCCTCTTTAGCCTGAAGTTGTTGAGACATGGCCGCCACCTCTCCTTTAAGGTTCTGGATCTGGAGTTGAAGGGTTTCCGTCTGCTGATGCAAAGTGCTGGTCTGCTTTGAGTTTTCCGTCTTCAGCAGGAGCATCTGGTTTTCTCTGGCTTGAAGCTCATTTCTCACGTCTCTCACCTCCTGTTGCGCAGCAGACAGATGCTCTTGCAGAAGCTCCACCTGATGGTTCCTGTCCTGCTCCTGACTGGCTAGCGTTGCTTGCTGACTCTGGATCTGCTCCTCGGCCTTCCTCAGACTGCTACTCGCATCATTTAATTGGATTTTTAGACTCCTGATCTCCTGCTGGAGAATGTCAGAATGTTTGGATTCCTCTTCTTTTAAAAAGACCATGTGCTTCTCATTTTCCTTGATCTGTTCCAAAAGTCTTCTGATCTCCTCTTTGGAGTTAGCCATTGCGACCTGAAGTGTCTCCTCTTTTTGGGAAAACTCCATCTCCTTCTGCGCCAGCAGCTTTTCTTTGCTCTGAACTTGCTCCTCTGCAGCTTGAAGCATTTCGCTCAGCTTCTGTTTCTGCTCCTGGAGACTCTGGAGTTCACAGTTTAGAGCTTCAGACACCTTGGAGTTCTCAACTTTAAACCTTTCAACTTCAGCCTCTCTGGTCTGAATGCAGCCTTTCAGCTCTTTGACCTCCTCCTCCAGACCTGCACAGTTCTTGTTCAGTTCCTCAATCTTCAACTTGTTCTCCTCCTCCTGCTTGGCCATCAGATCTTCTTTGGCTTTCACCTGCTCTTCAGCCATCTCTAGAGAATTAGAAACTGTCCTCATTTGTGTCTTCAGGACTTCAATCTCCTGCTGAAGCGAGTCGCTGTGTGCAGCGGTTTTGGTCTTCAACTGAGTCAGCAGCTCCTCTTTTTCCTTCACCTCCACCGTCAGTCTCCTCACTTCTTCTTGATGTGCCTCCATCTGATGAGTGCTGCACTCTTTCTGCTCCACTAAAGCATCTTCTTTGGACTTTAAAGTCTTCTCAGCTGTCTCAAGTGAAGATCCAAGTCCCTCCACCTGTTCCTGTAGGCTCTTTATTTCCTGGAGTTGTTCAGAGCTGAGATTTTTCAGCAGGCTCATCTCCTCCTCTTTAGCCTGCATCTCCAGTGTTTTAGTTGTTAACACGTGTTCAGAAGCAGAGAGCTGTTGCTGCAGGATCTCTATCTGATGAGCATGTTCTTGCTGCTCTTTGGTGACCTCAGCGAGCCGAGACTGAACTTCTGCCTCGGCTTTTGCGAGAGACTCACACCGGCTTTTCAGGAAAGTGATTTCCTGTTGCAGGAACTCTGCATGTGCACCCTCTTCCTTTTTCAGGGTAACCAGTTGTTCCTCTTTCCCTGCCATCACCTTCAGAAGCCTTTGAACTTCATCTTCAGAAGTTTTCACCTTCTCTTCAAATGTTTCTTTTACCTGAGAGAGCTCGAGCTCTTTCTGGGCCAACTGGTTTTTCTGAGCTTGCGTCTGCTCAGCTGCAGACCTCAGTGAGGCATTCAAACCTCGTACCTCCTCCTGGAGAGTTTGTACCTCGGACAATAACGCTTCTTTCTCCTTGGAGCTCTCAGCTTTTAGCATCTCTACCTCCTCCCGTTTAGTTTGAATGTCCCGTCTGAGCCCGTCCACCTCCTCTTCAAGCGCTGCGCATTTGTGTTTAAGTTCTTGGATCTGCAAACAGTTCTCCTCCTCCTGCATGGCCAGCAGATCTTCTTTGGCTTTGACCATCTCCTCGGCAACCTTCAGAGAACTGTTAACGGCTTGGATTTTCTCGTTCAGAGCTTCAACCTCCTTCTGGAGCGACTCCTTCTGTGAAGTGGTCTCCATCTTGAGCTGAACCAGCTGCTCCTCCTTAGCCTCAACCTCTGCATCGAGTCTTCTTACTTCATCTTGAGATGCCATCATCTGGACCTGAAGCTCCTCTAGGTGTTTGGCGTTTTCCAGTTTTTCCTCTGTAAACACGTTTTCTTTGGACTGTAAATTCTCCTCAGCTTGCTTCAGAGAGGAGCTACAAGACTCAACTTGCAGCTTCAGATGGTGGATCTCCTGGTGCAGCAGCTCTGCTTGCTCTGAGCTCTGATTTTTCAACAAGTTCATAGCTTCTTCTTTGGTTTGGACCTCCTGCTTTAGGTTTCTCAGCTCTTCTTGGGAGGCAGACAGCTGCTGCTGCAGGAGCTCTACCTGCTTTTCATTGTCCTGCTGCTGCTCTGCTATCATGGCTTCCTGAACCACCGCCTGATCCTTGGCCTCCCTGAGGGAGTCGGTCAGGCTCTGCAGTCGGGCCTTCAGGGCATCGACCTCCTGCTCCAGAGATTCTGCCCTTTGAGAGCTGGCATCCCTAAGCTCAGCCAGCAACTGGCTTTTTTCCAGCACCTCCGCATTAAGCCTTTGGATCTCCTCCTCACACCTGGACATTTGCTCCTCAAGTTCACACCTCTGCTGGGAATGCTGTTGTTGTGTTTTAGCCATGAGGTCTTCCTGGAGTTTAGCCGGTCCTGCTCAGCCTGCCTTAGAGATGATCCAAGCTCCTCCATGCGTGCCGTCAAAGCCTGGATTTCGTTGGTAAGGACATCCTGCTCTTCAGACTTCTCTTGAAGTATTTTGGTATATGCTTCCTCTCTGGATTGAATTTCTTCTTCACTTCTTTTCTTCTCGTCTGTCAGATGCTCAATTTCCTCTGAGAGGCTTTTAATGTTTTGCTCTTTCTCCGATAACAGAGAGGATGCAGTGGTCAGTTTTTCCTCAAGATCCTTCACGTTGTCTTCAGTTTGGCGCAGAAGATCATCTTTCTCTTTCTGTTTCTCCTTTAGCGTCTCCATTTCATGTTCGAGGGCGGCGATGTCCTGCTGGAGTCTGCTCATCTGCTCGGCTTTCTGATGCTCCACTGACTCCAAATGAAGCTCGAGTTCCTGGATCTGCTTGTGAAGAGCCTCGCTCTGTTCGGTCATGTCCCGCTTTAACTGCTCCATCATTTCCTCCTTCGCTTGAATCAGTTTGTCGGTGTGGTCCTTGTGCTGCTCTAGGAGCTCCTTATGATGTAGAACTTCTTGTTGATACTCAACCATCTTGAGGTTTTTGGCCTGGATTTCCGCTTCAGCTTTCTGCAAAGAGCAAAGAGAGCTCTCGAGCTCATTTTTCAGATGCTGGATTTCAGTCTCCAATTCTTCTCTCTGGCAAATCTAACAAAAAGGAAGACATTTCAGAAACCCCCAATAAAGACCAAACATTCATGTGAAGAAAAATTTGATTGAAACAAAGGTGTAAAGCTGTTCTACCTCCATGACTGGACCCATGTTTTCCCCAACAACCTCCTCGTTGACTCTTCTCAGCTCGTCCTCCAAGCAGGATATCTTCCCTTGGAGGATCTCAATTTGTTCAGTGAGATAATCCTATAGAGAGAATGACGTAGAAGGGGCTTAAAAACAAAACAACAATGTTGGTGCTGGCATAAGGAAGATGCTACTTCGTAGGTGAGAAGCTTTAGTGCAGGTCGAACAGCCTTGAGGGCCGGTGTCCACGTCTTTCCAACCAACCTATAATTGAAGTTCTCTATTGCCTAAACACACCGGATAACCAGGTAATCAGCAGTGGATAAAACCAACCCTCCAGCAGCCTGTTGATGCTTTGGGTGTTGGTGGTTTGTTGTATTAATCACAGCTTTGACCTTACACCTTCTTGGATTGGCAAATTTGTATCTAATGCAGTTTAACAATGTTTTTCTGTAAATTAGATGTGTTTTTGTGCACTTCCTACTCGAACTGATACTGTATTTTTCGGCTCTAAAATTTGCGTTGATGACATGCAGACTTCTACCAGGGCAGGAGTCTGCAACCTTCAACAACAAAGGAACCACTTGGTCCCGTTTGTTACAGACCAAAACCCAACGAGAGCCGCAAAGTTCTACACCAATGTTTAGAAATTTATTAATTTATGTTTTTATGGCCAATAACCCATATGTTTATATATTGTAGCTTTAAAATATTTTCAATGCTGAATCATAACAGTGTTACATTTGTCTTTTTGTAACAATTTTAACTGATTTAAGTTTTCTTTTTCTAGAGACAGAATAAGACAATCTTTTTATTTTCCTCTGCTCTGCTCTCATCGCTCTCCCCCACAAATCTCTCAGCAAGCCCCAACTAGCCACCACCACCACCTCCCCACCCACACACACACACCTTCCAGCTCCACTGGCCTCAGGTCAAATGTAGGATTGACTTAAAGATTCCTGACGTTCACCTTCAAAGCCATTCACTCCCCCATACCGTTCCTTCACAGCACATCACCATTTCAATCTGCTTCCCTGCATCGAGCTCCAACACTTTCAACGTGTGAGGAGATAAATTTCCCCAACACTGACAGCTTATGAATGTAAAGTCTGCCTCCTTTTCTCAGACGAACTTACCTTCTGGGCCGTCACTTGGTTGAGTTCCGACTCCAGCTGGTTGGTTTTGGTTTTCCATTCCTCATTAGCAGAAGCTTGACTCTCTGTGAGTCTTCTAACTTCCTCTTCAAACAGGGCCAGCTGTGAACACACAGCTCTCATCTGAGAAAACATTTGAAAAAGAGAGTGTTAAAGTAAATACAGGTTTATCTTAAAAATGTATGATGCACATGGACATGTAAAAAAAAATTCTTGAATTAAAACATTTAACTTAAAAAAAATCTCTTTAAAAGACCAACTCCAAGGATGATTGTGTTTTTGGTGTTAATATCCTCTTTTAGCATTTTTCTGATGACAGCAGACATAAATGAAGAAAGTCAAGATTGAAACTGTGTTTCTGAATACTTCATTATTTAAATCCTATTGGATCAAGAGCAAATGAAAATCTGTGGTTTGAAAAAGTTCAAGTTTGTGACCCAGCAATTGACACTCTCTACTTCTGCTTTCCAATTCTGATAGATCTACCAGCAGACAAAGTATTAAAGTATTTTTTTTTTCTTCATCTGGGGAATCTGGCTCAAAACTGTACGTCTGGATGGCTACGATTATACTTTCTTTTTTGTTTGCTATGCTAATGTTAGCTTGTGCTTGTGAGGGGCTATAAGCTAACAGGAGAAAGTGTAAACAAAGGATGTGAACACAACCAGATAAGAATTTCTGGGTTGTGCCGCGCTGCAGAAAATATGCCTTAAAAAAAAAAATTTGAGATTTTTGTGATGTTGGCTTAAAACCGTATAATCATAATTAAAAGACCACTGGAAAATTTTACGGTGGAAAAAATATATAGTTGGAGTGGGACTTTGAAGCTCAGCAAAAAGAACTTGACAAAAAATATATGAGTGGAATGTGACTGAGGTGGAGAAATAGGAAATTCTCTATTTAACCCGAGAACACTTTCGCTAAAAAAAGTTACACCATCACTTTTACAGAGTAATTTTCATCCGAGAGAATATACCAAAAAAAAGTATTTCTCACAAAAAAATAGTTCAAAATATTACAACAAATAATAAATTAAAGAAGTTATTTTAGTGGTTTTAGTAACAAAATAGAAAATAATTACATAGATTCAAGATACAAGATTCTAAGAACAGGCTCGAAAATGGCTGAAAAATTAGGAATTTAAGAAGAAAATAATTCAGAAAAAATAAACAATGATACTGAAAACTTGGTCTTTGATCCACCCATTCCTGGGACATGTGAGACTTTACTCAAGGACCCATGACACTCTGAAAACGCAACTTATTGAACATCATGTGACTACTTTTGCTTGGGTGAAAATCACCCAGCGATAGCACTCTAGGGTTAGCAGGATTTGAAAATTTTGAGTTGTATTTTTACCTGAGAGGAGATTGAACCGTTTTCTTCCATTAGCTCATCCACTTGTCGCTCCGTTTGAGACGAGGTCAATTTGAGCTCCTTGTTTTCCTTTAGCATCTCATTAAGACGTGTTTGCAATCTAAGAGGGAATATAAATCCATTTTATTTCAGTTTTTGGGTTAAATTTTTGTTCTTCAAAGGCCTCCGTTGAGAAGTCTGTTTGCTAACTGCTCTAAATGTGCATTAACAAAAGTTGAATAAAAATGAACTTATTGGTACCAACATGTCGTTCTTGGTCTCAAGCTCGTTGATTTGTTTCCTGATTGCCACCTCCTCTTCACTCTGCTCCTCTTTCAGCTTATCCAGGCGATACTGCAGCTGACTGATTTGAGACTCTGCAAGAACAAGAGCATCAAAGCAAACTCTAATCTCTCCCATATCAAATTTAATACGTTGTGCTACAAGCATTATATGAGAACTGGACTGAGGGACCCCTACCCCAGCGTTCCTAAAAGTAAATATCTGGTGGCTTCAAGAAGCTAAAATCCCATAGACTTCTATTGATAAACAGCTTTTACTTGTTCCATTTATTAGAATTTTCACTCTGCAACCTTTTTTTTTAAATTTCTTAATAATCCTCAATTTTTTTCTGTAGTTTAAGTTATAAACTAACCAATCAGATGCCTCAAATCAAGTGGGCCGTGCCTGCTGACCCTCACATTCAACACTGAAAACATTGGTAACACTTTATAATAAGTTTCCATGACAAGCTTTATTAGCACATTAACAAACATTATTAATGTGCTTATAGGATGTTTATAAGACATTTATAAGCATAATAAGCCAAATACAGTTTATTAACATACTTAGTAAGATTTATCATCTAAAATGAGACCATTGTTTATGAAGGCTATATCAATAAACTGTTAACAAGCTTAACAAATATGTTAACAATCTTTGTCAACGTTACATTTAGTGATTTGTAGCACCTCATCTAAAGTGTTACCAAAACATTTGACAGATTTTGTGTAGCTTGCCTCAAGTTGTAGCAGACTGGACTTCCAATAAATTCAGTCCTGATCTGACTCAGTCCGGCTATAACTAATCTGAGTTTACTGACAAGATCTGCTTCTAAAATGTCCGTATCATAAAAAAAAGATGACTAAATTGACTTCATTTGGTTGGAGCTAGAGCAGGGGTCGGCAACCCAAAATGTTGAAAAAGCCATATTGGAGTAAAAAAGCCAAAAACAAATATGTCTGGAGCCGCAAAAAATTAAAAGGCTTATAATGAAGGCAACACATGCTGTATGTATCTATATCAGCTACATTAGCCTACTATTACTAACCTACTTCATGATTAAATGTTTATTTAATCCTGTGGAGAATGACGCACCATGTGACAACTCTGTTGTAGGATGTCGCCTTAAGTTTAACTTCATTAAAATATTAATGAATTACAGTATGTTTCACTGCTTTGATTAAATTAAAGAAATCTGATTTTTTATGTCATTTTTATTTGAAGATTTGAAAAAACAAAATGGAATGTTCATAACGTGCCCCTTATCTGGGTAACAAACAGAGTGCAATAAAACACAGCATGCATTTATGAAAATAAAACAGCAGCCTTTTGAAAAGGTAAAGTATTTAAAATCAAATTAATACAGTTTAAGTTTGATTTTTGTGCAAATGCCAAACAAACCGCTCGCGGGTTGCCGACCCCTGAGCTTAAAGTAAGCGATTTTCTATTGTTATGTCACACTCACACTGTTCAGTTACCGTATACAGTCAACGGCTGAAGGAAATACCTCTCAGTGTGATGAGGGAAAGCTTGTTGTCCAACTCTTTGGTCAAGCAGTCTCTGTACTCCCTCTCTTTGACCAGCTGCAGCTTCATCTTCCTCATCTGAAATTTTGGCGTGTTCATAATTTCTGCCAAAGGAGACTTGCTGTAGAAACAAAATCAAATGAGCAGAAAAAAGGATTAATTGGCTTTTCTTTTTGTGTCCGATGTGAAGAAGCTCAAACAGATCAAGCGTTCATCTTAAACACCCAGTCCAATGAAAATAGGATTCTAGCTTATTTGTCATGGTAGTGGACTGGTATAAAGAAAACAAACCTTAAATTTGTATTTCTTTATTCAAATTGTTGTAAATCACGAGCAGACAACAAATGCATTTTGATAGGAATATACAAGTTCATTCCCTCCAACTCCCTTTCAAGGACTCTATTGAACTTATTGTGACAATCTTAATAGTTGATAAGTTCATTGTGTCATACTCTATATAAAAAGAACAAATATGTTTATTTACAAGTAAGAGCAACAATTGCATCAATTAATTGAACATAAAAGCATTTTCTAATCAATTTTATGCCTAAATATACAATGTTTAATATGTGTGTAGAAATAAACCTCTGATGGGTGTCTGGTTTATACATTATTCTTGCTTTGATTGCTTGAAATAAACTCTTTCCACCTCAGAGGTGAATTTCTATGAACTACTGCAGAAACTATATTGTAGAAAGTGACAGAAGTTTTACGATTTTGGCTAAAAACTGCATAATTTATAGACCACTGTTATGGGAAGGCTTTTACAATAGATCAAAAGATGATTGGAGTGGGTTTTCATGGTTTTTTTTACGGCAGGGCTGCCCAACTCTGGTCCTACAGATCTACGGTCCATCCTGGATCAGCAGAAAGCAGAGCAGGATCACCAGGACTAAAGTAAAGCAGTTCTATTCTTCGGGAGTATTTATAAAAAGAAAAACAAAAAAATTGGATCATTTTGAACAGATACCTGGCTGAAGAAGACGCTACAGTTTCCATATCAACAAATGTGATTCTCTGTCTGCGCTGAAAGACAGGAGAGTCATCATCCGAAAACAGGGTAGTGGAGGAGGAGACGGTGGAGGTGGTTGCTGAATCGTTCAAGATCTTATAGGAGGCAGGAATATCTGGGACAAAAGAAATGACCAAATTGTTGAATTAAAAAAATAAGAGTAAAATATTCTTAATGAAATAGAAGTAAAGAAGTTCATGGCTTACATTTTCGTGTCAAGTAGGAGTCCAGTCCGTCACTCAGGTAAACAGAGCCCTCCTTCTCCATTACAAAGGAGCAAGTGAGGTATGCCAGTTCTCTCTTACGAGGGGGGAAAAACAGTGCATTATTATCCCAAAAAATTGTAGCACAAAACAGATTATAAAATCATAGTAAACACCAGAATCTGAGTAGAATTTAAAGACCCACTCCGAAAATGTTTTGATCTACCGTAAAATCGTTCCCAGTGGTCTTAATTATTTAGTCGTCTACAAGTGGATGCACCAGAATGAAGCGGAGCAGGGAGCTTTTGGCGCACCCAGAAATGAAGAAATCATTTTCTTTAAATATGCCCTCCATCATGATAAAAATGGCACAAGAATATGCTAAAAACACAAATTTCCTCAGAGTGGGTCTTTAAAATGCAAAAGGGAACAAAATAACCAACTTACTTCCACTTCACTCCCCAACAAGTTAAGAGTGCAGCGGTCATTCATCATATCGTAGTAGACCAGCAGCAGGAGCACCTAATTGAGAAGAAATACAGAGAGAGAGATCAGAAAAGATTTTTTCACATCAGCCGTTCTATCACCCATTTGTACTTATTTACCTTTGCAAGTTCAACAGTTGCATTGTTGCCATCTCTTATGATGTCCATAGATATTTTAGTGCCTTCAGTTGGACAAAATCTGCATTCATCTAAAAAAAATATATAGAATTAATTCAAAAATATAAAAAGATCAGAAAATTTAAACAAGAAAAATGTTCAACATCTGGCAAAAAATATATATATAACAGATTACAAATAGAAAAAACTATTTAGAGATGTGTAATGATTTCAAAGTTGACCTGAAATTACACATTATAGAACCAACAAAACTCTTGATGCTATTATTGCTGAAAAAGATATATTAAAAAAGAGATTTCTCTGGTTTTAACTTTAAGTCTCTCCAATTTTTCCTTCTGTGCACTGCAGTTATGGACCGAGTGACCACGGAGTGTTCAGCAGGAATCCATTCCTTACCATATGTTTCTAAAGAATGAGACTCTGCTCAGCTGCTGATTTATTTTTCTTTTTAACTGTGTTCCTATTTTCGCTAACTTCTATGTCTCTTTCTAAGTTAAATTTGGATGGCGTTATCCCTTTGAATGTCTTAATGAACGACACCTTGTTTGACCACAGTCATGTTCAGGCCTTACATAGAGAACTGGGCAGAGTGAATGTGACATCACCCATAAACAACTAACTTCAGTGAACATATCAACGTTCAGTGTATTGAACGTTCTACGTGAAGCCATCTAGTTTTAGTAAGACACTTGATTGGCCAGTTTAGAACTTGAATAACTTAGGCTACAATAAAAATACTGTGTAAAAAAAAATAAATTAATAAATAAAAATAAAATTTCGGTATCATAGCAAGAATGGGTATTCTGACAAATAGAATGACTTAGTAATGGTTGTTTCTCTCTCTATAGACGTTTATGGGATTTTGGCTTCTTGGAACCAGTGGGTACTTCCTATCTAGAATGTGACAGCGGAGGGATCATGCGTTCCAGTTCCCTAGATACACTCCATGGTTCAGCCACCATATCAATAAAGTGATTGGTTAGAGCTAGGAAAGAAACTTACTGTCCAAAAAGTCTGAAATGACTCTGTATCGATCCTCAAAGGAGTCACTGAGGCTGGAGATGGGTTCCTTTCTCCTGATGCGAGACAAAATGAAGCAAAATCAAACACTCAAGTTCAAACAGGGACATATTAACATTAATCGTACAGACATATTTGCAAGTTTCTTCTACTTACATCATATTAATGAGTTTCAGCAGGACAAGCCCATCCTGTAAATCATTGATGGTCACTTCTTCAGAGTGACTGGCACTGACCTGCAGACAAAATATGTTTTCATCTTATACTCAAAGAAAATAATTTGTTTAAAAAAGTATTTAGAGCAGATAAGTCAAGTTTACCCAGCTGAGAAGAGCCTTTACACCCTGGTTGAACATCTTAGTTGAACTTGACCCTTTACGGGTTTTTCAACCTGAAAATAAATGAAATCAATCAAAGTTTACACTAAACACAATAAGAGCAAAGATCTGACTATTATCGATATTAAGAAATCCGCATTCTAATAAAATCTGTAACTTCGCTTTTTTTTTAAAAAAAAATTAGCTATCATTTTACTGGCGTTACTGTTAAATAATTAGAGTAACAATCTGGTTGTAAATAAAAGCTAACCAAAAAAAAAAGTTAAGCTAACGCAGTTGCAACGTTAGCTAAGTAGCGTTAAAT
Source organism: Oryzias javanicus (assembly GCA_003999625.1). Taxonomy (NCBI): domain Eukaryota; kingdom Metazoa; phylum Chordata; class Actinopteri; order Beloniformes; family Adrianichthyidae; genus Oryzias; species Oryzias javanicus. The sequence goes on along the minus strand of CM012449.1, from coordinate 13,188,740 downwards.
GTACACAACTTGACGGCGAAAATGACTACATTTAAATGTAGTGGCTTACCTGTAAACTGACCTCTATTTGTTCTTTCCCCCGGTGTAAACTACTCGATGTAAGTGCCGAGACTGTTTACGTTTTGCGACTGGTAAGAGATGCTCATCGCCAGGGTTTAACGTAACACAAATTTGAAAAAGGACGCCAGAGATTAAATCAACCAATCCTATTGTGCGGCATGCCCCTCGTGCAAACTGGGTCAGTGATTGGTCCACAATCCAGGAAGTTTGGTTACGTCATTGTCTCAAAAACGGTTTTTTTTTTTTTTCTTTCAACTGAGAACTTTATAGGACCTTGTACTTACATATTATTTTTATTTTTAGCTCCCGAAAGAGTTCCAGTCATTCCAGTTATAGTTTGAATTCCTTTATTATTAGTATCATTTATTTATTTGTTTATTTATTTATTTATTTATTTATTTGAAGGGGGGGGGGGGTATTTGTATTAGTCAATGTAAAACTTGGAGAGGGGTCTTGCTGCAAACTTGCAAGGCAGAATTTTATCTTTATGCAGATTTATTCTAATGTATTTTTTGTAATATGATTTTGAATTTGAATGAATTTAATTCAAATGTTGGCAGTGAGGTTATCTTTAAAAACAATAAAGTTAAGGTAGCAAATTCTTTCCAAAAATAATTTTAGATTGACAGTACTATAAAAAAAAACTTTTTAAAACTAAATGTATAGTTGAATAATTCATTTGCTATTATTTGTCAGAACATTACACATGAACATAAATATCACAAAATGAAATGTAATCTTGAAAGTATTATTATTATTATTATTATTATTATTATTATTATTATTATTTTTATTATTATTATTATTATTATTATTATTATTATTATGTAATTGACAATCAAATGCTCAAAACAAATACACAACTACTACTCCCAAGATGCATTAGCCTGTTTCCATAGAAACGGATGTGTTTGGTAAGACTGAAGTCAGAAAGTGACTTTGTCCTTTTGATCAGAGAGACTGGATTGACATCATCAGGTGATCATGTTCGGAGGTCCGGTTGATCTATCTTTCAAAAACATCAGCAAGCTAACAGGTTGTACTTTGTTTTTCTTGATTTCTCTTGTTTTTGCAGTTTGGTTTCTTTTTTTTTTTTTAATTTGTCACATAGTATTATTTTAAATTAGCTTCAATATATGCTTTTTTATTATTATTTTATTTTATAAATAAGAACTTTCAAAAGTTTTCCAACAGACTCTCTATTGAAAAAGTGTAGGGTAACTTTAAACTCCTGTGAAAGATGTGTTTATGTCAACAGTGTTTTTGCCAAATGATTAGATTTATCTACAAGTATAATACAATATTTATTTAAAAAAAAAATCAGACTCAGTTGTATTTATTCTGGTGTAAGATAAAAAATAAAATTAGGCAGAATTGTGGAGTGTAAAGGATAATTAGTGTTTAATTTCGTTTGATGATAATAATACACAGGCATTGGCACAGGAATTGTAATGTTTTGTAAGTATAGTATTTTATACAATATTTTAGCAAACATCTGAATATACTTAGATGAGAATAAAAATAATTCATTTAAAAATACATATATAAATAGTTTCTAAATCAAATGACATAAATATATCTTTACTCAAATAGATTGCCAATAATCCATGAATATTGGCTCAGTGTGTGACATACTAAGAATTATTGTTTGTTAGAAGTATAGTTCTATTAATTGACACTATTAATTGACTTAATTGATTTCTATTCCTATGATCCAACCAGATCAATCTGTCTGAGGCAAGTAAATAATTGAATTGACCTCTATACCAAAATGATATCAAAATAAAATAAATCGATTATATTGATAAATCTTGATTATATCTATGAAAATATTCTTTGGATTGAAACACAGTAAGTTTATTTTACTGTAACGTAAAAACAGTGACGTCTTATTACAGAGCACAATACACTGGTGATGACAGCAAAAAATGATCAACCATCATTACACTCCTAAATGTGTCAGACAAAGACCTGACCATAGTAGGGTATAATGTTTTAATAATATTCTATTTTCATGATTTTGAGCTGAGCTTTGTGAAACCAAAATGTGAATGGATTTGACATCAATTCTTGTTTGCTTGTATGTTGTGCACATATTTAATTTAATCTTGATTATCTTGGAATAAATACAAGGAATCTAGAAAACCACCTGCACTGTTCAGTACCAGATATTGATCTATGGGTCACACTGGTTGATTTTATGGCCAAAGATGTCCTCGATCAATTTTAGGTCAGAGAATTGGATCATACAAAACGAACCAATATCGACTATGAATTGTGTCATAAAAAAAACAATTATGATATGAATCAAATTTTTTCAAAAAGCAATTGTTAAATCCATATTTTTTGCCTTTATCAGATACCTAACATTCCATTCTTTTTAACTGTATCCAGACTCTTTTTCAGTCATTCTAACATTATTTTAGTTTTATTAAAACTAAACAAATTATTATATGTCAACAGACAAACAGTGTCCCTGTAATTGGTTCCTGTGGCACATATTTAAAGTAAACTCAAAGAAATTTAAACATGTGTTTCATGTGTCCTTTCAGATGCCTGGACAGAAGAACCCAGAAGCAGCCTTCGGCCTGTAAAAAGAAACTCAGAGAACAAATATTTGTGTTGTTCTCTGCGCCTGAGTAACAACAACATTACTGACTTGCTTGACCTTGAGAGAACTGTTTGTCATTTCCTCGTGGAGCCTGCTCGCCTTGCATGGCTTGATCTTTCCTTCAACAAGCTTACCCACATTGACCAGGTGAGAAATTTGTCCGTCTCCTTTCTCACCAAATCACACTTCAACAGTTCAGCAGTTTTTTTTCTTTTGCATTTTTTCTTCTTATTTTTGTCTCCAACTTTTTTATATCTATAATATTTATGCTGCAGATCATATGCAGGCTGAATGAACTGCGCGTGCTGTATCTTCATGGGAACAGCATTCATATTCTGTCAGAGGTGGACAGGCTGGGGGAGCTTCAGCATCTTCACTCCATCACTTTACACGGGAACCCCATAGAAATCAACAAGGCGTATAGGTACGAATTTTTGCTTTCAGATGCATTTTCCATTGTAAATGCATCAAATTATCTTCAAAGGCTGATTAAAATAAAAAATATATTTTTTAACACGTTCTTAAAACATTTTTCTCATGATGGAGGACTAAAATTAAGCTTAACTTGTGTTTCGGAATATTTCTTGATTCATGTCATTGTGAAACTGGAGCAAATGGAATTTTTTTCATTAATGATTTTTATCAGAACTCCCCTTTGTTCTTCAGCATTTGAGTTAGCTGCTTGTGCAATCTTACAGTAAGAACTGCAAAGAGTTGTATAATAGAACTAAATATAAACTGTTGGCACCTTATACTGTTACACAGTTAAAGTGAGGGGTCAGGTACTTGGAACTCAAGTGCTTGGAAAGCATAACTGTAACAGGTGCTCAAATGCAGATCAGATTCATGTACATCTGTCTGTCTGTGCAGCATTAGTGTTTAACGAGTCCAGTGACACGTTAAACAAAAGGTATCTAGAATTAGCCTAAAATGCTGGTGTATGCATGATAATAAATGCAGATTTTGAAAAATCAGAATAAAACTTTATCTACTTTCAATGGTTTCTCTTGCCCTCTCTGTAGAAATCGCGTGATTTGTGCATTGCCTCGCTTAAAGTCAATGGACTTCAGCGCAGTGACGAGCCAGGAGCGAGTTTTGGCAAAGATGAGGAATCGAAGCAGGACCCGCAGTGAGGACAACCGCCAGTGATCGCAGATCCAGACAAATCCTGATTCCTGGGAAAAGGATGGGTGTGCTGTTAATGTTAAATCTTTAGATCTGCTTGTACTTTTAAAAATAATTTTTTCAAATTTTAGAAAGCTGCAGAACTTTTACAGAGTACCAGAATTTAAACAGACACAGAGTTAAGACTGTAAATCAATTGTTTGAGCTTTTCATCCAGATTTCAAAGCTTCTGCTTTGCTACTGTCTTAGTGATGGTCTCTGAAAAGATTCCACAGAAAGTTCAGAATGTTAAGTGTACAAAACATGAAGATTGTACATTTCTAAAATAAATTAAAATTTTAAAACACCTTGGAGTATTTTATTGTTGATTTTTTTTTTTAATGTCCCAATGCAGCCCTGGACTGCAAGGACTATATTCTGACTTTCTGCGCCTGTGAGAAAATATTTCCCCCTGTCAAAAACTCACCAATGTTTACTCACACCTAGTACTTGGTTAAAAGTAATTTCAGGCATAGTGAATGACACACCCCACCCCCCAAAAAATGATGACATCCCAGCAGGAGATCCCATCAAAAAAAAGGAAAAGGGCCAAAATCTCTTATGTGGATCAAAAAAGTATTTTAAAATCCACTTCTGAAACCAAAACAAAAATCATTATGGGATGGCCACAGGACATATGTCTTGGCAGCTGTTTTATTAAGTGTGAAATTTGGCAATTGTCACATTTTCAACACACAATATGGAAAAAGAGAAGTTTTGATGGAGTGATATACACAAACTTTCACATACGTCGTAAAGTTAAGTCTTCAACCACTTCTGATGTTTTGTCTTTGACATAGAGAAGAGACTGTCATCTTGAATTTTCTGAAGAAAAATCCCATTTTCTACATTCTACAAATTTAAAGTACTCCTAAGGATTTTCACTTCCTAGCTCATCATACACCATTGGAAAACTACTTGAGAGCAAATTTTAAAAAGTAGAAGTTGTAGATTTTTAACTGTGTTGCTGTGGCGAGCTCACAAAGGTAGCGTTTCCCTTGACCTCAGGAATATACCAGGATATTTTGAAAATCTTTCCATCCATTTTCGTAACCCATTTTATCCCTCGGGGGCCACCGGAACTTAACGTGGCTACTGCTGGGTGAAGGTGGAGTTCGCCCTGAACAGATCACCAGGCTAATGGCGATCTGTGTGCAGGGCCACAATCACATTCAAGCTTGGGGTCAATTTAGAGCCATCAATTCACCTATGAATAAAATTTTTAGACTGTGGGAAGATATTGAATCCAAACATATTGTGAGAATATAATACATAATAAATCCCTGGCTCCAGCTGAATGGGACGATTTATGCAATAGGAATTTTTAGAAATGTGGGTGTGCTTAACAAAATCCTTCCATTGCCAAGGGAATTTAAAAATTTACTTTTGCAGATTCTTCTAAAAATAAAAATAATTTTTTTTTTGTTCTGTGTAGTCTGACCAGGGTAGTAGAAAAGAGCGAGGAGAGTGTAGAGGGAGGACTGGTCAAAAGAAAGTGGGCAGTGCCTGTAGGCCATGCAACACCACTTGTAGTTTTAATTTATTTTATTATGAAAACTCCATTATAAGTTAATCATTGTAACACAGAGCAAGCTACCTCTCAAATGCCAGGTTGTGTTTTCAATGACACACGACTACTTTGTTGAAAATTTTTAATGAACTGATTAAACAAACAAACAAACAAAAAATTAAAAGTTTTTTGGTACTAGCCTAAAATATTATAAACATACAGTTATTATTCAGGTAGTATTACACATCCTAGTAACAAAACGAAAAGCCAAGTCATTGAAAGAAAAAAAAAAGCTGAAATCAGTTGTGTGGTTTTAAATAGTCACATCCTTGCAGAACATCCCTTTAACGAGTCCAGAGCAGCTCACCACGCTCTCTCTGTGAAGCAAACAAGCATTGAAGAGCAAAAAAAATAAATAATCACAAAAAGCTCTTAGACCTCGCCATCTCCTGCAATTCATGGAATTTGAACACTCCCACACTCAACTACAATGGTTAGTTTCTGATTAATATAAACGACTCTATATGAGGATAACCTGCAGTGAAACGTGTAAAACAAACACTTGAGAAGGTCGTGTCGGATAAAATCCTCCCCTTTACAAGCAGACAAATTTCATACAATCCATCATGTTTTTAGACTCAGTCTGTACAAAAGGATGAAGATGCCATATGTTCTGGCTCTTCCAACGCTCATTATTTTCCACTTCAGCCAATAGTCCTAAACTCTGGAGCAAAAAAAAAAAAAAAAAATTGTGCTCAAAACAAAACCTCAGTGAAACCCTGCTGACGTGAGTGAATCAATCGAAATGAATACAAGAAAATGAGCAAATCTAAATGTTCAACCCCTCCTTGCTTTTTTTTTTAATGCCATTTTGTTTTCTATCAGCCGACACCACAGAGACTGCTGGTGTTTTTCCCCCTGTTCATCCATTCATGCTTTGGGATTTAAGTAAAGTGATGCTTTCCTGAAATTTTAACAAAAACAGGGCAGTAAAAAACCTTAACATTATAAAAAAAAAAACCCAATATAATATGACTTTATTGAGCCTGAAATCGCACAAGAACCCCTCTCCAGGTGCACACTTGACAGCAAACTAACTGCCACAGATCTTCTAAGCACAACAGTGGACAGTTAGATAGGAGCGAAGCCTCTGTGGTGTTTGTATCAGTCAGAAGCACAGGACCAAACTAATAAAAGAAAAAAAAATGTGGGCTGGAGGAGAACACGAGTGAGACAGAGAGCGTTTCAGATGGGAGGAACAATGTGCAGGTCGGAGTCGCAGAATCAAGGAATGGCAAACTGGACCACCAGTTCCTCTTTAGCATCCACTTTGATTTGAGAGATTGCACTGTAAGCATAAGCAGCTATCTTGGAAACCTGTGGAAAAGGAGAACATTGTAGGTCTTACACACCAAGAAAAATATTTTGGAACTGAACAAAAAATGGTGCGTTTGCTCTTTAAAAGGAGTGTTACAAGTTCAGCTTAAAAGTTAAAAGAAAAAAATGTAACTTGTCAAATTGAAAAGTTATTAGGAATATTATTAGGAATGTTCCAATGAGGATTTTGGCCCAGATTCGATTCAGAGTCATTTGGTTTAGAAAGTCTCTTGGTACGGAATCCTGATCAGATACTTTTATCATATTTAAAAGGGGAACACATTTAATAAACAGATAAAGGTTATCTTCTATGTTTATTTTACAAACCTTCTTTTGTCATTTAACATTTAAAAAGAGCGCTTTTGTGAAGTAGAATAGAATTCAACTTTATTGTCATTGCATGTCTCAAGCACACAGCAATGAAATTAATTTGGCATTCATCCAGAATATTTTTCAGAAAAACTGCAGGTAGTGTAAGTGGTGATTCAGTCCGTGTGTTGTTGTTGTGCAAGACTACAGTCCATTATTGATGTGGACTGTTGTTCGTGTGTTTCTTTGATTCAAGTTTTAAAAAAATTAAGTAAAATAAGTTCAGCTATCAACTAAAATAAATAATTAACTATTAATTGGTAAAAAAAAAAAAGTTCTCAACAAGTCATCTAAGAAAGTTTTGTGACTGTGCCTTTAGCATCTTCAGAACTGTTGAGAATTTCTGATTAGATTAATTTCTCCATTAAAAAAATGATTTTCTTTCAAATTTGTTATTTGTTTTGGTTGTTTTTGAGACATTGATTTTTTTTTTTTTTAAATCACATTTTCCTGAAGCTTGCACTTTGTAGACGGTCCCTAAGTAGCTGTTTCTATATTTTGAATTTTTAAAAAAGGTTTTTAAAAATGTATTTTATGGAAATGCTTTTTAGACATTTAGAGTTTCTGACAGCTTTAAACATTTGTTAACAGTTATTGATTCCAGAGGCCAGAATCTGTGGACATTTTCCCAACGTTACTGAACGGTTTTTATGCGCTTCTTGTTCAAACTAGTGTAACAATAAGCTTGACATGTATAGCTCTTATCATATTAAAGGGAATACAAATTAATATCTGATCCTTGATTGGGAAGTAACATCCAATTTCAATCAAGTCTGAAACTATGAGATTGGGCCTGATTTTCGATTACATCATAGAATTGTGAGATCTTTAGTAATTTGTATCACGTCTTCCTTCCTTTTTCATGTCCATTTATACATTTTTGAAGAGAAAAATGTGAAATATTTAGGAGGAGAAATTGGTCCACGCAGCAGTATTTCAAAAATAGTTTGTTTTGTTTTTAAAACATAATTAAGTCAAAATTAAAGTTTAATTTTATTGTTTTTTTTTGTTTCAAAACTTTTTTTGTGTGTGTGTTTTACATAATAAAGTAGCGGAGGACATAAGGGACATGGATTTAAGTTTTTGTCAGTGTGGTTACCTGCTGAATATCTGAATATGGCACCAGATCACTTGCAAGCACTTGGTGGGGCTGGGTGGTGAGTGAGGGGAGGGTTAGTGCCTTCTTCTGCGGTAGGCTGGTGCTCACCGTAGTCAACTTTGTACTGGAAAGGTGGAGAAAATACAAAGTCAGCTTGAAACAAAAAACAATATTTGTCCCAGCACACCCCCTTGAGTCCAACCAGACAGCACAGTTTTGCACTTTAACTGCCAGTTGTGTTTTAGACCAAGCTCGGCTACTGTACAAAAAAGAAAACAACAACAAAGCCGCTACAACATTACACGGAAGCACCAATGCTGCAGCAATTTTATGGTTAAGTCACCTCCTTTACAACATCCCTATGATATTAAGCTAGATACAAATATCATAATCCTCAACTGCTTTAGATTCTACGAATAAAACTGTTTTTGCACAAAAAATATTGCAAAATAAAAGTTGTGCAATCTATTACAACACAGAGCCTTGCAATTTATAATCTGAAAGACACGTTTCACACTTTTTTTCAAAATTAGAAAATCAAATTCTTGGCAAACACTTTACATGCCAACTGTTCAGTTGGTAACTAATAATGCGACATAACTCTTCAAAGACATACTTGTATTGCTTGGCTTTGTCCATGTATTCATGCTGCTCCATAACAACAGAATCTGCTGCTGAGACATCAATGATGTTCCTCAAAGACGAAAAAAAAGAAAAGAGTTACTTACATTTGCTACTTTAGTGTCAAAACTCACATTGTGCATCTATCCAAACATAAAAAGTGCCATACTGTGCTGCCTTGGTCAGGATGGATGTGAGAATTGCCTGGTCATCTGTCCGTGCTGGTGGGACAATCGGATTGAACCCGTCTATCCCATTTGGAGGCTTGCTGATGGGGTTTGGGTGGGGGATCAGGGGTTTAATTTCATCAGGATCCTGGAAAAAATGACAAACAATTTATCCACACTTCTTGATGAAAATGTCACAAATACAGCCATAAAACTGTTTTCTGAAATGAATGCAACAATGAAAACATGAAGTTTTGTCAGGAAAATAATGTTGCTGACGTGTGCAACAGGCTACACATTTTTACCTTTTAGAACTACACGTTACAAACTCTTGAACCTAAAGAAATCTCTGCAACATTTGCTAGAGGAAAACCGGTTATGAAATTCATTTATTTTTAAACAAAACAAAAATAATTCAACAGTTCCATTCACGTGTTGAGTTATCTAGCACAATTTCATTTGAAATACTTTAAGAAACTATTTCACTTGAGCTTAAAATTGATTATCTACACTGATATTACTTTAAATACAAATATAAAAACCTTCATCCAGTTTAACATGTTATGTTAAAATATTTGAGTTTATTGAAATTTAAACTGTAATTTGACTAAACAGAATAAAGTCAATTTAACTTAATATGTACTTTATTAAAGATACTTTTCCAAGCATATCTAAATTATACTTTATATTTGGTTAGGCTTTTAGCAGAACAACTTCCACGTGACTGTATTTATAAAACATTTTTAAAAAAATTTTGAATTGCCTTTTTTTTCTCTCTCTCTCTACAAAAATATGAGTGGATATTTACTTCCACAAAAGGAAGAACATATTTATTTCCCCAAACTAAAATAGCTTGGAGTCTACAAGATCATGTGACACTGAATTCCTCAAGACACTATCCGGAAAAGTCTGGTTATCTGTTCAGGTCACAATTGATTTCTAACTCTGTAAACAGCATGAATTTATCGACTTCAACAACTGCTGGATATTAATTTGATAGAGGAAAGATATTTTTTATGCACAGACACGAATAAACTTAAACAATAAAACCATATATTTACATTAACACAAGAAACTAGCCAATAGATCTACAAGTTGTTTACTTAAAGCTAACTAAAGTCAGCTCAGGGCTAGGCCTGCAGTAGTTAGCAAACATTGCTAAACGTTGCATGTTACAGAAACATTTGACAAAACTAGAAAAATAAAATAGGCAAATTATCCTCTTTTTATTTAGATAATATAATTAAAAAGAAATTCCACGGCCCGTTATGGCAGAACCAAACATCTTACATATCGGGTTATGTTAGCTAGCGGCTAACTACCTGACTTGTGCCGTCGCTCTCGCTGCTGTAACAGCAACCCATGGCGGTGTCTGAGGAGCCAAACTAGCAAAGCCCGGCTTCCCTGTTCTCCGTCAGACACAAGCCGGGTGCTCCGTCTCCAACACACATAAAATTCCTCTCCTTGGGACTTTTACTTAAACAACATCAAGAAGCAGGAAGCCACTGCAGCACAGCAGCTTTTCAGACAGGCTATCACATGACAGCAGCTGTGCTGCAACAACAACTCAACTAGTACTTCCGGTTCTCATGAAGCTGCCATAGCCTTCGTCACGTGATGCAGGACATTTCAGAGAGAAGCGCAGTGGCGCCTCCACGGTGGGGCAGTGTGCCTTTAGAGCCCCCATCCAATTGTTGATATTTTAGGGGCTGAAAGATAGAAGTACGGAGCATAAAAAAAGATTTAAAAAAAAAAAAAGGTTTGCTGGGATATCAATTTGGGTTACTTCTACACCAACAGTTCTGCCTCAGTTAGCGTAGTAGTAAGCTTTGCTTTGTTTTTTTGTATTTTTAAGTCTTCGACAATGACTCCATAGTACGACTAGGATCACCGAAAAAAAAAAAAGTAATATAACAAGTTTTTTTCTCGTAGATATACGACTTTAAATCTCGTAAATTTATGAGTTTTAATCTCATAGATTTACGACTTTTTTCTCGTAATGTATTAAAGTCGAGGGGAGTCTACATTCCAGCGAATTTATGCCGTGAACTGAAGCAGACCGACCAAACTGTGAAAAGCGTCTTGGATTTCATCAGGTAAACTGAATGTTTAGAATATTTCAAATATTTGGAAGTTCCTTTATTTGATTTACAGTGTATTAATGTTTTATTCGTTGATGGTGGCTTGCAGGATCTCTGCAGATCCCGTTTATGAAGCGGTCCATATCCTCCAGCTGTCCACTTTCAGTCATTTCTTCCTCTACGACAGACCAGATCTCCTCCAACTCTGTGATGCTTCCGTCTGAAGAGGACTAGTTTTTGGAATTTTCAATGTTCTTGTGCTAACGTTGTCATTTCTCAATGTTGTTTTGTGTCGAGACGGGACGTTTCATTTGGGGAAGGAGGCGTCCGGAGCTCTGTTTACATTCTCTTTTGGTTTCTGAGCATGACAGAGACATGACATAAGGTGGCGAAAGGAAATGAAAGATGTAATAAAGTGACGGTCCTGATGAACGTGCATCTCTAAACTCTTTATTTTACATATGAAACTCCGCACTGTTGTGTATTGAAGTTAGCTGTTTACGAACTGCATTACCCAGAAGGCCAAGCGACTGGTCACATGTTCGTGCACGGCAAGTAGTAAGCAAGCAGATGAGCGCTAGTCATTCACAGTGTAGCAGTATGAAGAGACTGTTAATAAAAAGTCTGTTTAACACAATAATAGCGCCTCTTTTGCTTACTTGAAGATACGCAAGACAACACACGCACTACCAAACCCGGAAATAATTTGATTTTGAATCGCCAAAAGGTTCAGAATTTCTTTGCTTTTAACACCGATCTGGACATAATCTACACCAGATTCTCCACGTCTTTCATCTTCAAGCACGGCTCTGATAAACAGACAACTTTGGTTCTTTTCTCATTAAATTACGACTTTTAATCTCGTAGATTTACGACTTTAAATCCCGTAGATTTACACGTTTTTTTGTCATAAATTTATTTATTTTTACTTATTTATTTTACCTTTATTTAACCAGGAGAAAACTCATTGAGATTGCAAATCTCTTTTGCAAGAGTGTCCTGGCCAAGAGGCAGCAAAACATTTAACAAATATTACAGGACAGACAAAACAATTACACATTACTAAATACACATTAAAAGTAATAAAGTAAGTAGAGTAAGTTAAAAATAAAAATAATAACAATAATAACAATAATTTCATATAAAACATTTACATGAGGAAGACTGACTCTCTAAAATATCTAAAAGCATCTTGTACATGTGAAGTAGTATCTTATTTTCAAGCCCAATTTCAGCCTGAAGCTGATTCCAGGATGTGGGAGCTGAAAAACTGAAAGCCTTTTTTCCCAACTCAGTTCTGACTCTAGGCACAGACAACATCAGGACATTTTGAGACCTCAGATGATAATCTACAGAAATCCGTGGCACCAAATAATCTGATAGATATTTGGGAATTAAACCTGACATGGCTTTATAGATAAAAAGGCGCCAGTGTTTAAGACTACGTATTGACAAAGATGTCCACCCGACTCTCTCATACAGCACACAATGATGTGTCAGGGTTTTGAGGCTTGTTATAAATCTTAAGGCTCCATGGTAAACAGTATCTAGAGCCCGTAAAGCCTGGGAAGAAGCATGCATGTATAAAATGTCACCATAGTCTACAATTGATAAAAATATGGCAGAAACAAGCTGCTTTTTAGCTTCAAAACTGAGGCAGGATTTAATCCTGAAATAAAAGCCAAGTTTGATTCTCAGTTTCCTGACAAGTTGCTGAATGTGAGGAGTAAAAGAAAGTGACTCATCAATTAAAAAACCCAGGTATTTATAATGTGTAACCTGTTCAATTTCCTGACCTTGTAAGGTACTGTTTTGAGGCACAATTTCCTCTTTTCTAGATTTTGAGAACAACATCATTTTTGTTTTCTCTGCATTCAGAACAAGTTTTAGATGATAAAAATATTTTCTGAAGAGCAGTAAAAGCTACTTGCAGTTCTTGCAATTTACGACTTTGAAAGTTGTAAATTTAACCTATGACTTTTAAAGTCATAAATATACGACTTTATTCTCATAATTTAGCGGTTACGACTTTTATCTCGTAAATTTACGAGATTTAAAGTCGTATATCTACGAGAAAAAAAACTTGTAATATAACTTTTTTTTTTTTTTCGGTGACCCTAATACTCCGTCGTACCATAGCTACTCAACCAAGAAAAAAAAAATATAAAAAAAGGTTGTTGTTTTTTTCTGACGCTTATTGAGTTTGGAGAGTAATACACACAATTAATGTTTATAAAAGCATGTTTTTTTATTTGTGCTGTAACATTTGGTGGAGCAGGTAGTTATTCTGCTAAGGGTAACCTGGTTCCAAATAACAACTAAAAGTACCCATAATTTGCTCTGACCAACTCAGAATTTTATAATGATGAGAATTTTGTTAAGTCCAACCACCTGCCAATTAAACAAATAAAGTCAGATGAAGTCAAACTTTTTGACGTGAGAGTCAATGTGAAATTGCTTCCTTCTGAAACCAGCCTCGTGTGGTCACTTAAGGACCTACAGTTTTGGAATTTCTGGTAAGTCTTTAAAAGGAATGTGAGATTTTATCCCCATTTTATAGTCCTTGCAATTGTTCTCGAGTACGGCTGAGTATGCAGCTCACCACTCCCCCAATGTTTTCTTTTTCATTGCAGAAAATGAAATTGGGCCTCAAGAGTCAGCCGTATTTAAACTGCTAATCCATTGAAATGAAACTTATTAAAAAAAAAAAAAAAAAAAAAATGTCATACATATACTTTCAGTGATGCCCCAACAGTATATTAACTCTCTAATATTGTGAAACATTAACCAAAATGTTTCTAAAACCGCATTCAATGGTGGGTACTGATGCAAATTGTGTTTTTGGTGTTATTAACATTTTCCTGTGGCACTTTTCTTATACTGGTGGACATATTTATAAAGAAATGTATTGCTTTATTCAAATTGTTGTGAATGAGGATCAGACCAAAAAGTGCAGTTTGAAAAAGATTTGCATTTGTGAAGTAGAAAATACACTTAGGCCACAAACTCCCTCATCCATTCTATTCTATTCTATCCATTCTGATGCATCAATTTGTAAACGACTATTCCTTCGGTTCTTTGTAAATTAATGGTCCCTGAGCTGAAGATCTGACTCAACACCGTAAAGTTGTGTAGCTCCAATATTGTTGAACTTTTTTGTTGCACGAGAGATAGGTTTTGGTGTGAGGGGCTATAAGCTAGAGGAAGAGCAAGTCAACAGGGAGCTCTCAGTAAAATACAATGTATAAACTGTGACGAAAAGAAACATTAAAAGAAGTCAAAAAGCGGTCTTCCTGAATAACATTCCTGACAACAAAAGTAAGACAGTGTAAGAGAAAAGCAGGTCGGGACATGTACGTGCAAGCCTGATCTCTCTGGAGAAGATGAGAGGCTCTCTGACACACCTCGCAGGCAAAAAACAGCAGCACTAAAGAAGCCTAACAATAGAGACACGTAGCTTTTATTACACTCGGCAGTTACACTGCAGTTGAAGCATGTCATACTTATGACTACCTTTTCTTACAACTCTTTATAAACCTTTTCTATAAATCTGTATGATTGCATAATGCTGAAATGTTTTAAAACCTGCCAAATCGACTACTTTTTTTCACATTGTAAAACGTGTAAAATGTTTGAGCACTATGGATTCTAGGGGTGCCATAATGCTTGATTTAAAACCAAACCGTATGTCATAACCGCGGACAGTATAAGACCCTCTGGCATTCCGAACGGGAAGTTCCAGCTGGCTCCAAGATGCCAAAACTCCATAGACTTCTATTGAGAATTAAACAGCTATTATTCAGTCATTCTGTTTGTCCGCATAACCATTCTCGCTTCTTATGCATTGTTAAAATGTTCTTGTTAGTTGTCTTTTTCTACACTGTAGGCTATTTTTTTTTCTGTAGTGCCATTTATTATAGTTAAAGGTGCACTATAAAAAGGATCAACTGAAGGGTTAATCTAAATCATTATTATTCACCAATTGGCACATAAAAATATGATTTTTCTGATTTTTTGGTGTTGTTTTGCAATACTGAAATCATGTAATAAACCAAAACAAGACTGAGACCCACAAACCAAGTTTTAAACTTAATTATACATTAAATCCTTAGTGAATTCTGCCTTTTTTCAAGACGGTATTAGGACAGTGAATAATATAATGAACACAGATCAAATTCTGATTTCAGTGTCCTAACTGAAATCAGTATCAGGTGATATAATTGGCAAACACCTATAGTAAATTATTACTTTATTATGCATTAATTAATATTAACAAAGGAACTCTTACTATAATGTGTCACCCATATCTTGTACATTTTCGGTTTGTGGTGTGCCTTGTGATTTTTAAGGAGAAAGTGTTCCTTTGTTAAGAAAATGTGAAAAATACAGTTGTAGACGACTAAATCCATGATTGTCTTGGTTTTCCTCGTCTGATGCTACGGTCATAAATACAACTGCAACTGCTCGATGGGGAAGTGTCATGAGAATTTTTAAGATTCCATGCCGCTGCCTGATCTTTTTGAAATGAATGTAGACGGCTGCCACCAGGCCTGCAGAATGGCCCACTTTATATTTACTCTCAGGCTGTACTGAGGAGCTGGCCAGTGACACTAAATATGGATGGTCATCGTCTGGAGACGTGTACAGAGCTGATTCGGCTACCAGCACCCTATGGCCACCCAGCTGTCACCCGATTATTGAATCACACCCGGCTGACACAGCGCAACCTCAAAATGTGTCTGGGCGACCACTCACTAATATCAACTTCTAGTAAACTTTTTCCTAAACCTCTGTGGCCACCGCACAGCGTGTAAAAATGCAACTGCTACTTCCTGGTTACATATGCCACCATGCCATCACCTGCTGAATTTGATGAAAAACTTTCATTGAAGTCGCTGCACGGTGGCATTGTCATATATGTGACAGACTGCACAGTTGGATGGCTCAAAAAGTGCTCACTATGTTGCATCGATAATGTTAAGTTGGGTGTGTGGACAGGGAGCCAGCGGGAGAGCTGTAAACAGAGAGCTCTCAGACATGGTGAGGGAAAGAGGGGTGGGGTTGCTCCACACCATCTCAGAGGTAAATTTCTAAAGAGCTACTGCTGTTTGGCAGAAGCTTTGTTCTCAAAAACGATTGTTTGACTGTTTTGGTTTTTTTTTTTTCTGAAAAACACAAAAATCACAATTGAAGTCCACTGGGAACGCTTTGAAATGAACTGTTTTTGGCTTCGTGCTGCAGAGGTGGGCTGAAGGAGGCGCCTGTCTCCTCATCACCTCCTATCTCCTCCTCTCCTCCCTTCAGGAGAAGCAGCAGCTGGGACCTGAAGCAGAGGACGATGTTTGTTTTCCTGTTCAGCCTGCTGGCTCTGCCGCTTGCGGCCCCTCACGCCGGCAACAGCGTGGCTCTGGCCCCGCTCGGACAGCCGTCCCTCCGCTCCGTGTGCAAACCCATCCCGAGCACTCTGTCGTTGTGTCACGGCATCGGTTACCGACGCATGTGGATCCCCAACCTGCTCGGACACGACAGCCTGCGGGAGGCGCAGCAGCAGTCCGCGGCCTGGCTGCCCCTCGTCTCCAAGCTGTGCCACGGAGACACCAAGAAGTTCCTGTGCTCCCTGTTCGCGCCCGTCTGCCTGCCGGAGCTCAGCGGGCCCGTCAGCCCCTGCAGGAGCCTGTGCGAGGCCGTGCGGGACGGATGCGTGCCCGTCATGAGCGCCTTTGGCTTCCCCTGGCCAGAGATGTTCAATTGCTCCCGGTTCCCCCGGGGAACCGAACTCTGTATCCCGGCAACCGGGGCGCTGGAGGGGCGGACTGAAGAGGAGGTCCGGCACGAGGAGGCGCTCAAGGGTCAGTGATCTCTGACCCCTCAAAAAACTTTACCTAACTAGGATGAAAGCGCTTTTAAAAGAGCAAACTTTGAGAAAAAATGAAGTTTTTCTGCTTTTTTTGTATTTGGGAGTGCACCTCAGAACAGGTAGTAAAATAGAATAGAATAGAATAGAATAGAATAGAATAGAATAGAATAGAATAGAATAGAATAGAATAGAATAGAATAGAATAGAATAGAGATGTAGTTGAGAGATTTTCCAGTTCTGTAACAAAGATAGTCTCAAAATACTAAAATTGATTGTCAGTCCTACATATTTCTACCATTTGTTGCCATGACAGCTTGACAGCGATGTCATGCTCTTCTTAGGCCTCATGATGTTGTGTTGATGTTCGGGGATGATGATGGTTCTATGATGTCACTTAGGTAAGAACATGCAGTAACTGGGTCTACTACAATAATTAAATCAGCTTTCCACTGACTGGTGATGTCCGAATGCTTCACCTCCTCCACCAAAATGAACCCTGAGGACCATGTAGACCTCTGTGTATCGCTCGTCATGCTTTCATTAGCAACGCTAGAAACCATCATTTTTGTGCATATAACTTGATACTCGTCAGTGAACAGACCATTGCTGTATTGTCCAGGTTGCATGGTCTTCTGTCTACAAATATTCATGGTGGTGTCTTGGTGTCAATAGAGTCACTCACAACAGTCATCTGGCATTCAAGTCAAAGCGATGGGTTGTGAACGGTTTGTCTGAAAACCGTAGTAACACTTACATCTGGGAAACGAACCTGCAGCTTTGTGGTATTTGCAAAACCGTGTCTGAGTGCATGGGTCCTAATAGGTACTGGTCATGGTTGGGATTTGTCAAGAATGTTGAAATTGATGCAACACTGATTAAGTTTTTTCTTGTAGAATCGTTTTGGTCCCAATAAGCCACAACACTGTTCACAGGGAAACTAATATTGTGACGGCTGGGGTGACTGGAACCCAGGAGCAGAGAATCAGGCTTGGACTCAGAAATGCAGCTTGAGAGTTTTAATAAACAAAAGACACCTCACGAGAGGGAAAACTGCAAAAGGGCAGAAAAACTAAAGACTAAGAAAAAACCAGCTAAATGACTGCATACCTCAGTGTCGGCTACAACAAGAAACTCACGGTCTAAACAGGGACACACCGACACTGAGAACTGAAATGCTGCAACTTAAATAGTCTTAATTACAAAGTGCAGACAGCTGTGCACTCCTCCACAGAGAGCACCAGGGAAGGAGGAACCATCCAGGAGGAGTGACAGCTGACCTGCAAAACACAAAATGGCAATGAAAACAGAAATAAAACTCACAACCGTGTCAAATATGAGGAAAGCACAAAATGAGGTGTATCACCACAACATAATTGACTCACTATCCTGAAATCTGTGTTTCCATACATACAAACACTCTTTACAACATCCACTGGAGAGTTTTTCACACTATCCCAAACTTATTGTGACTATTCGACTCATTTCAACCCCAAAACTGTTGGTTTAATTAATTAGTCAATTAATTAATTAATTGTCTGCTAAAAATGTAAAGAATTATTTGAAAGTAAATTAATTTCATAAATAATTTTTGAATATCTTCTGTGCTTACATCTACACAGGTTTCATTCATTCCATAGGAAATTTTCTTGTACATTTGACAGCGACATGAAGTAACAAAATTGATGAATGAAAAAGATCACCAATATCTTGTTTTATTTAAGGATCTATTGTTTAACGTATCTGGAAATCTAGTAGCACAACAATTTCACTTAAAGAGATGTAAATAATAATCCTAATAATATTAATTTTTATTTATTGTTCACATTTCTGCACTATACATTTCTACACTCGATGTCACTTTACAGCAGAAAAGAATAGATCGAAATGAAAATTAGTTAAAAAATAACAAAATACATTATGAAAGTACAATTGAGTTAATTAAATATTGTTTGCAGCTGCAAAAATATTCAAAGTTCTAATAAAGTCATTAACTTCAATAGAATGTCAACAGGAAGCTTAGTTTTAAGGTTTTCCTTAATCAGATGTTGATCTTTTTCTCCTATTTTATTTTTATATTATCTATTCTATCATTTATCTGGCCTCATGTTTGTTGTGAATTTTTTTTGTCAGAGCTTAAGAGACATCTGACTGCTTTGAACAGAGCTCCTTTTCTCCTTCTATAGGGAGCATCATTTGCGATGTGTGCAGTCTGGCTGCAGAAGGAGAAGGTGATATCCAAGAAAACTTCTGCCACAGTCCATACGGTAAGAACAGAAACTGGTGTTAGCTTTTGAAGGTCAAGTAAATTGAAAAAAAAAAATTTTTAAGCAAAGGTTGAGCGAAAGGATTATTTATATTTTCTGTCCTAGCCTTGAAGATGCGTCTGGACAGCGTGTCTACAGTGGGACGGGACCGCCAGCTGGTGCCACAAGCCCGCAGCCGCATCCTCCGGTGGGCAGGCGGAGGCGCAGAGAGGGTTCAGGAATTTGGAAGTGCAATTGCCTATGGCGCTCTGTGGCTGCAAGAAGGCAGCAGCTGTATCTGCCCCGGACTGGACGCTGGAAGGATAAAAGCAGATGCAGAGTCGGCAGAGGGGCAACTGGATAGGAAGCAAATCAAAGATGGAGGGAAAGTGGAGAAAGCGACCCCTGGTGGGTGGTTCTTATCCTTGGCTCAGGCTGAGGAAGGACGACTGGTGCTGACTCGACTGGTGAGGTGGACCAGAGGGGACAGAGAGCTCAGGAAGTTCATCAGAGCGCTCATCAAAAAACCTTGCCCAGAAATTTAAAGTCATTAGTTCCATGCTAACATGTTTCCTGCTGATGTTTTATTAACTCACAGCACAAAGTGTCTGAGTGTAGGACTTTAACCAGGTCCCAAATATTGCTGATAAGTCACATACACTACGGACCAAACAGTATCACTACAAAACAAAACAAATACATCCATTTTAGCCTGTTAAGATGATTTGGAGCACATCTGTAAATGTAAAGAAAAGAAAAGCCACTATTTTACATTCTTAAAACTGGGGCAGGATAATGCATTTTGAAGAAACAAGCAAAATTTAAAAGAATTCTTTTTGTACTTACTGTAAACTGATTTTTTCATATACATTTGCATAAAAACATACAGCTTGTCTCTTCTGTTATGTTTCTGTTTATTATTTTGAACATTTTTAGAGTTGAATAGTTTGCTTAAATGAGAAGAAAAATATTCACATTTCTAAGCATTCAATGCAGGGTAAGCAGTTCTTTAAAGATCCACTCCGATCATCTTAAGATCTACTTTCAGAGAGATCCCAACAGTCTTTTAAATATGATTACATCATTTTTTAGCCAGAATCCAAAAACTTGTGTTGGTTTCTAGAACATAGTTTCTGCAGAGCGGCAAGAGTTTATTAGAAACTCATCACTAAATTGAGGGCGGAGCTGTTGGTGCAGATTAACCCCGCCCCCTTTCCTTCACCATTGTAGAGTGTAGTGGATCACAGAGGTTTTGGTCCTCCCCGTGTATTTTCTGCAATTTTTTGTCTGTGCCTGATTCACTAAAACTTGGATATAGAAATAATCAGAAATGTAGTTTTAAGCTTAATTCTCTTAATATGTCCTCCATCATAAAATAATGCTACAAGAACATGTTAAAAACACCAAAAACACAAGTTTAATCACAGTGGATCTTTAAACATTTTGTCTTTAGTCTTTTTTCAATATGCTTTTTGTAGTTATTTCTGCTAAATTTGGTTTTGTTGTATTTTTATCTGTGAGTTTACACATTTGTGCTTAAGAGGCTGACTTATTTTTGGTTAGTTGATCAGAAATGTATTTTTTTGTCCTTTTGTGTTTCAGTAAAGGCAGAAATTTGACCCCATAGAAACGCACATGTTTACTTGAACTATCAGTTTCCGTCTCCCTCCGTCTACAACCTTCTGTCTACTTTTTACCTCATCTGACCTTTTTTGAAATGTTTAACAGTTTGGCAAGCACAAGTAATTCAAATTTAGAAATTATTTATATATATAAGTGAGGCCTTCATTTTAGTGGTGTCTTTTTACTGAACTCGAGATCTATACTGTCATGCATGTGGTGTATAAATTATTCAAAGTGCAGTCTCTCACCTTCTTCAGTACATAGACAGACACCCGTCTCTTTGTATTTCTGCACCTTCGTTGAACAAAGTGTCACTTTTTAGCGCTCATCGACTCCTCCACTCTGGTCTTCAGAAAAGGTGAGTTTTTTTCCGTGTTTTAAGAGTACATGAGAATCCGTCTGAAACGGCAGCACTTGTCCAGGTGAAAGCAGAGAAACTGTGGTGCTCAATTACCTAATAATTATGCAGGGAGACAACAGGATCTTTAGAATCAACCAGAAGACTGCAGCCTGTGTTGAAAAGACTTTATATCATGTGGAGATTCATTTTGTAGGTTTTATTTAATTTTAGAACATGTTCTACTGTTTTATGTCGAATACTGATAGTTTGGTGTTTTCTTTTACCATATCTTTATCATACCTGTGACTTCAGTGTTTGGATCTCCAGGTTCATTCACATTTGGAAGTGTTCATCTAAAAGACTGAACAGTGTAAAGGTTCTTTTTAAAAAAGTCAATGAAAATGTTTTTTGTGATATTTCAATTTGCAAAGCAACACAATTTAGAAATTATTATTCTAGAATGGAATAGGTTCCTGGTACTTCTTATTTCTTACAAAAGCAGAGTTGAAAAAACATATATATTATGAATTTTAATTAAAAAAAACTTTCCAACCTAAAATTTTGTCTTAGATACACATAGCAATTTATACTTACGTTTGTATTTTTCCCCCACATCAAAAAATCACAAAAACATTTGCAAATAGTCAAAATAAATAAAAGTGTAAAAAGGGAACTTCCTCCAGAGGGTGGATGGGCACTCCTTTAGAGAGAGGGTAAGAATCTCGGTCACCCGCAGAGAACTGACTGAGGACTTCATCACCACTCAGCTCTATCCGAATGAACTCTGTTCAAGTACGTAGTTGTAGAAGCTAATTTTTCTTTACCAGTTCTGGTATCGCCTGTTCGTCCTGGGATAGGATCTCTCCCTCATGTAAGAATCCCTAAGGTTTCTTCGTTTTTCCTGACTCAGGTTTTTTATAGGATTTTTTTCCTTACTGAGAAGGGGGGGTCTAAGAGCAGGGATATCCAGTTTATTTAGTCTGTTTAGCCTTTAAATATTTTTTTTTTCATGTTTCATTACTATTTTCTGCATCTGGAAAATTACCTGCATGAAGCCAATGAGGCAAAATTCTTTGTGATTTTGGGCTATATAAATAAAATTGAATTGAATTGAACTTGGAGTAGAGCCACTTCTCCATGTCACATGGAGCTAGTTGAGGTGGCTCGGGCACCTGGTCTTGATGCTTCCCATGGGTGGAGGCCCCGGGGAAGACCCAGGGCATGCTGGACAAAGTATGCCCTTAAACTGACTTGAGAATGCATCGGGGTCCCCCCAGAAAATTTGGAGGAAGTGGCTGGGGAGAAGGAAGTCTGGGCATCTTTATTTAGACTGCTGCCCCCAGGACCCGGTCCTAGACCGATGGATGGATGGATGGATGGATGGATGGATGGATGGATGGATGGATGGATGGATGGATGGACAGACAGATGGATTTTTCATAGAGATTTTGGTCTCATCCCTGCTGCTTGTGCATTCGTCTCCCTTTGCTAGGATGGTGTCAGGTGCCATTGCTTTGGCCTTCCTGCCTCTTCTCCTGACGCTCATTATCAGGTACCGTTACTATTTTGTGCTGTTCTACCGGGCGGTTCTGGTCAGAATATGGAAGGACTGCATCACCGGCTTAAGCCGGGAGGAGCGAGCTTATCAGTATGTCCTCACTCATTCCACCCCCGGGGACCCTGACAGCATCCTGGATGCGTTTGATTTCTGGTGCAGCAAGGTGGAGTACATCAGTAACATTGGGCCTAAAAAAGGTGGGGAGGATGTTTGGAATTTTAGGTGTTAGTAAACAAAAAGTATGTATTCCTGAATGCAGTTAATCATGAATTAGTGTTCTCTGATGGGTTCGTCAGGGAAAATCCTGGATCGGATGCTCATGGAGCAGAGCCCTATCACAGTTCTGGAGCTGGGAGCTCACTGTGGCTACAGCACCATTCGGATTGCCCGGGCTCTGCCTCTGGGGGGCAGGCTCTACAGCATTGAGATGGATCAGACGAATGCTGCGATAGCTGAAAAAATCATCCGTCTGGCAGGGTTTGATGATGACACGGTGAGGCAAAAGAGACCTTCTTACAGGAGTCATCTCTTTATCAGAGATGTTCACAGCCCTGTACAGTACACCTGGACGCCTAACTCTCATGCCTTTTCAGGTGGAGCTCATCGTGAATCCATCAGATGAGGTGATCCCTCGACTGCGGTCTGACTACAATTTGGAGAGGGTTGATTTCGTCTTCATGGACCACTGGAAGAAATGCTACCTTCCTGACCTGCAGGTGTGAAAAGAAGATTACAGCATCTGTAAATCAAATGTATAGATTACAGGTTTTGCACTATGCCTTAGTCTCATGCACCCAAATGGGGGATTGACTCATACAAGAGCTACAAGTTGTTGGGTTATTCGGGGTTGTTGAGGGTCGTAGAGAGGAGCGGTAGCATGTTAAGGGGAGCACAGGTGTGTCTTGCAGTTCCTTAGAAGCTTGTTCGACCACCTCAAGGGACGTCTTGAAAATGAAACATATCATTGTCATGCGTGTGGTAAGTGAATCGTGAAGTATTCGTAAGGTTAATGGATGTTACACTCACTTATGACATACTGGTGATGCAGTCGTAAGGTGCCCTCACAGCACTCTCCATTCGTTAGTGAAGTGAGTACTGGCCCCTTTCAAGATACCCGCATAATGTCACATAAACTAAACTTTGTCTAATTTCCTCATTTCTAACAGTGGGGCTGCATGCAAGGACCACACACTCATACTAACAAGTTTGTTAGCAGTCCATAGGATTCGTAAGGGTTGAAAAAATGAAAAATTAGCACGACACACCTGCATCTCACCTACTTCACCCTTACTTACTCTTGCATGTTGTGCAAGCAACCTGTGACCTGTCACCTGCAGCATGACCATAAAAAAAAAGAACACATGAACATTTTCTCTCTATTGTTTCTCCATGACTGATATTCCATGTTAGCGACGTGTGTGCTCCGTACAGGTTTGACCATTTTTCGCCACCCAGTATCCACGCATAAGGGGATTTGAGACTAATGCTTTAAGTACGAGAGTTGGGTTATTTTGTGGGGTAACACTTTCAGAAGAATTTGATCTCTCCTGTCACTTCCTTCTGGTGTTCTACAGATGCTTGAGGAATGCGGCTTGCTGGGTAAAGGATCTGTGATTCTGGCAGACAATGTGCTGTTTCCTGGGGCTCCAAAGTTCCTCAGATACATTCGAAAGAGTGGTCTGTACGAGTGGAAGATCCACCGAGCTACACTGGAATACAGCAAAGGCATCCGGGACGGGATGGCAGAGCTGGTGTTTCAGGGAATTAAGTAAATCAACTCATTCATAAAATCACTAAAAACACAAATATTTTGTCTAATATTCAAGCCAAGTTTGAGTAGAATTGTGTCACTTTAATGATTTTTTTTTCCACAAAAACAGTAATTGGCTTAAGTTTTTTAAACTTAGTGACAGCTTTTTTTACCCTACTTATTTTTACATTAAAACACCTTACAGAAGTACTATAAATGAATCAGATTTCTGTGCTAATTTCTTCATTTGCATTTTTATATGAATTCATAAAAAACAAAATGTCAAAATTCAATTACATTTAAATGATCAAATATTAGGAAAAATGCTTTCGTATCCGAATGATGGTTTTGATTTTGTCTGTATGCCATCCAGTTAATATAACCCTAGAATTTAATCTTAAACATTATTTGAGGAAACTTTTTTCAGTTATTAGATGGATTAGTTTTATAAATTTTATCTTAAGAAGTTATGAAAAATACATAATAAATTCATAAGTGAAACACTCAGAACTTGAATTTCCATATATGGACAATGAAGATTTAATGCTCTCAAGGTGTTTAAACAAATATATAAAAGTCAGAATGAGATATAAAAATACATTTTAAATAGGAAACATAAAATTTAAAATATACATCGAGTATATAAGGATAATAATAGACTAATAGTGAGCAGAGTGGTGTGGTATTGGACTTGTAAAAAATAAATAACCTTAAATTGCACTTTTATAATCACATAAACATAACATACATCTGACCTGAAAAGCTGAAACACAAAATAAAAATCAAACATTGTATTCTTTAATTCTGTTTTGTCATTTTTTTTTATACAAAATGGAAAAGGAAACATGAATAGATCAAAAATAGTTTTATTATAACAATGTTTATTATAAATAAAAGATACAGCAGGAATTTTACATGGGCTCTGTGTGTTCTGGTGTATCATTTAACAAGTTTCACTGTAACTAAACTAAACTCATTTTAAAAGCTTGAAGAGAGAATATTGTAACTTTATGAAGACACCACTGAAAGAGTGCAATAAAGTACACAAGACTGCAATAAAACAACTAAAAAAACTTTATGTATTCATTTGTTTTCCTCACAAGTGATGTATTATTGTGCTGACCACAGCTGTGTTTCTGGTTATTCAGCGGTGAAGGCACATGACTGAAGATACGACCAGGTCAAAGTTTAAATAAAGGATCACTGAACCACAGCGTGCAGCTGTCACTTAGCTATGACAGTTACAAAAGCACATCAGTGTGTTTATAGGTCTCTGAGAAGGTAATGGCGGGTCCAGACATCAAGAGCTTCTGTGGGTCTGCAGCTCCAAATAAGACAAATAAGACCCCGCTGGAATAAAAGGGATGCTTTTATTCTGTTGGAAATCAGACTCTCTACTTTTTCTTAAAAAAAAGGAGAGAAACATAAAGGCAGATGCCTCGGATGAAACTGAAAAACAGTTCATTCTTTATATCATCCACTGGTCTTGGTCTTGATCTGGTCCTTCCATGTCCACCTGCCCAAGAAACAAAGTCTGATGAAAAATGAGTTTTTGGTTTGAAAAAAAACAAGACGACAAAAGGTATGAATACAGCATTAGTTAATTAAATAAATGTGTCAATAATTATTTATAATACAATTTATTCTATGTGAAATATAGCTAGCTATATAGTCCGCAGATGCTACTAACCCCTACAAACCCCTTTTCTACTAACCCTTAGTGGCTGAGTGGCTGCTACACGTCCTGCACTTTAACTTTCTGCTTTTGCCTCTTTGGTCAGGGCTGCATGTAAATTCATTATAAATATTTTTTAATGGCAGCTTTCCTTTAGATTTTTATCACCATGGCAACCTTTATTTGTGGTTGTCTGGAGGTGATGAAAGGGTTTATGTAATTCTTAGACGAAACAGTAAAAGCACATTTTAGGATTTTCTCAGCAACAGAGGTTTTTGTTAACTACACCCACATTCTTAATATTGTATGTCCTACTGCTGTCTTACAAAATGTCCTACAAAATTCAATTCAATTTTATTTATTTCTCTGGGACGGTGCGCAGTAAAAGCCAGAATTAGCCCAGCAGCTATTTTTTATCTGCTGTCCCTAGACAGATGTTAAAATTGTCAACCTAAAAAGTTAAAAACAACAAATAAAAACTAAATTTAAAATAGCAATAAAAAGGATATACAATAAAAATACAATCTTCACAATACTCCAGTGAAAATGTTAAAGCAACAGGAAAAAGCAATTTTTGCAACTTTCCATGCTCAAACCATTCAAAATCTACTTTAAATAAGGACAAAATTACTTTTTTTTACCAAGTAGCTTCCCAATGATGCTCAATGAGTTGGAAAGACATGCAATGGTCTCCACCTGTCATTCCAATTACTGTGCAAAAATGGAAACATTTCCGAATTTCACACTTTGCCACAAAATGTCTGCCAAGCTGTAAGTTCTGGGACTATCCCATAATAATTTCAAAACTACCTTTGGATATTAATTATGTGCGTGTTTTGGTTTTGTTAGTAGATTTTGAATTTCTTTTAGCCTTGTGAGAGATTTTTACCCCATTCATTTCTTTTACAGTTTTGCTCACTGTGATGTCATCATTTTTAACGCACACTTCACGTACATTTTTAATTGTAATATTATAAAAATTCAATACATGACGTGTTAGATCAAGTTAGACGAAATGACATAAGTCATGAACATATTAGAAATGTGGTCCTGGTGAACAAAAAAAAACCTCTGTTGCCAAGGAAATCCAAAAATGTTCTTTTACCGACTCTTCTAAAAAAATTACAAAAACCTGTTTGCTCCCGCTGGCAACCAAAAAAATAAAATGGTTTGAATGAAGATAAAATGGACAGAAAATCTGCCATTTTGGAGGAAAAATTTGTTTTTTTCATAATTATTTCAGGTGATCTGCTCAAGGGAATAAGGGGTCAGTCAGGGGCATGTAGCTGCTGTGAAGGTTGGTAAATAAGGGGGTAAATGGGGGGGCAGTGAGGGCAGGTAGCCACTGTTGTATTAATTTACTTAAATTTGTCATCTTTGATCATAAAGACACCTGACCTCCCATAAAAAGAAGACACAAGATCACCTCATTGATCTCCCCATCGTCTGGAGACTCATTGTAATCATTCATCTCGTCCATGTCCTGCATGTCCTCTTCATCTTCAGAGTCTTCCTCGCTGTCTTCCTCATCCTCGTCGTCCTCCTCTTCCTCCTCCTCATACCCTGCCTGGATCAGATATGCAGACCACATGACTGAAAGAACCTCACGCGCCCAGCAACTTCAAACTAGATTCTCGCCCTTACCTCGAAAATGGGCTTTCCGATGGGCATCAGGTTGTTGTCTTTTTCAGCGATGCTCTGCAACTACAAAACAGCAGATCTTACAAACTGTAGAATGAAATAGAAGAGAAGGCGGTGAAGGGTCAGATCCGGTCACCCATGTTTGATGCTGCTGCTCCTGCTGCTGCAGCTCCGCTTCGTCCACGCACGGCCGGTCCAGGTTAAACCATAGAGACTCGGTGATGCGGGGCAGCAAGGAGGGGAACAGCGTGGACATGGCTGCCGCTCGGGACCAACAACATCCACGAAGCCGACTAGAGTTTACAATAAAAAACGACAAACACCAAACCTTCCGAGTGGATTACAGGTCTGACGCTTTCCGAAATCTACATATAAAAATGTGGAATAAAAAAACGATAGCCTGAAAGTCTCCTTGTTTCACTTTGGCGTCGAAAATTCAAAAATAAATACAACCGGAAGCTGCTGGTGTTTGCAAGTAAAAGGTCCCCTCGTGTCTGAAAAAGGTTCCGCTTATCTATAAATAAACAAAACAAAAAGAAAAGACATAAAGATTAACTGAAACATTATATGGATTATCTTCCTGGTTTTTTTTTTTTTTTTTTAATTTAAAGTGTATTTTATATAATGTTGCAAACCATTTACAAACAACAGCTAATGATTTGTTTACGCTTAGTTTTTCATGTAACTTTCCATAACAAGATAGATAATTAAACAACATGCACTTGACCATAACGGAGATTCATCATCTTTATTATAGGCTATAAATACCCCCCACCAAAAATAAATAAATCTTAGTAGGTCCCTCCATGTTTAATTTCCTTGTTTACTTAAAATAAAAATAAAAAACATTTGCTATTCTATAAAAACTTTAATTGCCTTTACTTCAAAAAATAATTTTGCACATTTATCCACATATTTAAAATTGCGTGTTCATTGTGTCCTCTGCTGAATAAAAGTCCATTTATATATTAACACCTTACAGTGTGACTTAATTACATATTTAATTTTTATTTCCCTCTATTATCAGAAATTTTATGTTTAATTAAAACTTAATACTTTGGGTATGCTGCAGAATGTCCAGCAGAAAAGAAATTTGAGTTAGCATTTGCATTTTTAGAAACGTATGCCAATACAACAAATGCTACATATTGTTTGTCACCAACACAATGAAGCAGAAGAATAGGAAATATTCTTCTGTTTCTTCTTTGTGTGTAATGTAAAGGAGAATTAGTTATTGCAGCATCTCTAAATTGCTGCCGTCTCTTGATTCCAAATAGCTAGTGAACTCCCAGTTTAGTTTTCTGGGACCCTCTGAAGCGCTGCTGGTTTTTAGTATTCTGCTAGTTCCCTCCATCCCTCTAAGCTCAGGTTTTTTTTTCTTGGATGTTTCACCAGGCCTCTTTCGTTATCAGATGTTTTATAAAGTTCAAACTTTTTGAGTTTCTTTTGGTTCTCTTCTTTAAATAGCTGAGTTTAATGCCAATATATTAATTTTAATTTTGAGCTCACATTTTGTACTTTTTATTTTCAAAATAATGTTGAAGCTCTTACTAATTTTGATCAAACTGTTTGATGTTACTCACAATATTACTTCGAATGGATCTTCATCCAGCGATCTGAATTTCACAGTTTATCCCGTAGTCCAGAAAAAAATGCATCTTCTGCTTTTTACTGCGCCACCACTGCTAACCGCAAGAAGCCAGCTTCCAACAGGCTCACGAGAGACGTTGACCCCTCTCCCACATGCTAAAGCCAAATCTGCTGCTGTTCCTTTGAGATCTGACCAGTTCTCCCTGTCTTCAACATCAACCACCTCAAAGAACCACATAGGTTTGATGAGTCTGGAAACAAAAGCCAATTTAAGTTGTGCTTTAGGAATGTCATTAAGGAGAATCTCTAAATTTTTCTAGCTTTTTTAAAAGATATTTGTTGGGCTTTTTAGAATTTTTCCTTGTGACAGAGCTGATCTTAAGACAAAATGTTGATTATTTTACTACATTTTAGGGTCAGATTTATCGGTTTCATTCAGTGGAATAATAAAAGGAATAAAAAAATTCCATCAAACTAGGACGTCATCCGACAAATAATTACGTTTTGGACTTACTAAAACCAAAAATATAAAAAAATGGGTCCTGACATGAAGTCAAATTTGACAGTTTGGTGCTGCACGAGGAAATGCCAAAGGGAAGGAGACTTAAAATCAAAGACCATGCAGACTCATTTTTGTTTCATTCCATCTGAAGGAACAGCTAAATGTTTTGGATTTTTTATTTCCTGGTGATTTAGTTTTCTTTCTTTCTTACTTTTTAAAAAAAATAATTTTGACATTGTTGTAAATCTAATAACAGAAAGTACCTAAACTTTAGGCTTAAGCACATGTTGATCCAGTTAATTATCTTTAAAAAATAAGAAGTTAATCTTTTAATAATAATAACAATTTTTGGGGGGGTTATTTCTTATAAAAAAGATGAAAGATATGAATTTAACTGGGGTTTTAGAAACAGTTTTGAAAACCCTATTCATAACTTAAAAAAGTCAGAAAAAGGTTGCCTAGTCCCAACTGAAGCATCCCCCTCCTTCCAGTTAAAAAGGGAAAAAAAAGAAATAAGATGCCCAAAATATCAATTGATCTTCAAAAGCTACTGAATCCCCACACATGCATGAAGAGAACATGCAAACTCCACACAGAAAGGACATAGTTAGAATTTAAATCAGAACCTTCTCGCTGTAAGACAAGAGTGCTAAGCACTGCACCACTGTGCAGCCCCTGCCTGTACTGCTTCCCTTTTCTTCTTCTAAAAAGTTCTTGTCCTTTAATCCTTTAACCATCTATGAGTTGTGATGGTTCCAAAAAGAGTGGTGGCTTTGCAGAAGGTCCTTATCAAGCCCAAATACATTCTCAAACATGTGGAAACAATTTAATTTCTTAGTTCAGCAGGTAAATAAAAAACAAAGGAAACAATTGCAGTGGAAGCATGTCTGAACTCCCACATTTTTGCTCTCTACTGGTCACACTAACTTTTCATGAGCTCCTTGTCAGAGCTGTGTGTGCGTGCGTGTGTAGGGGTGTGTGTGTGTGTGTGGACATGTGTGGGTGTGTTAGTGGGAGGGAAACAGACCTTGAGATAAGCTCATCTGTATAAGAAAACACAATAAAATCTATCACGCACTCTCATGAACACTTTTTTCTCACGTGTAGGACTTTCTGCAGACTTTAAAGGGAAAAAGTTGCAAGTTTTCAGATTTTAGATGTTGAGGAGGGGAATTGCTGTCAGTCACACTCACTCAAGGGCACCCCCACATACCTACACACACAGATGTGTGCAACGTAATTCCTGTTTGGTCTGGAGAAGCGTGTGAGAGGTTGACTGGAGATCCTGATTAGGAAGATCGTCAAGACAAAGTCTGCAGAATCTCATAAGGTAAAGCAATACTTTTGTTTGTTTTCAAACTGAATTGATCAATTTAATATTAAAACTGAATCATCCTGTCATGATATTATGCTAAATTTCTATTCTCTGCAGCATAAATACAACCAGGAGTTTAATTTTGAAAAGCAAACTCCAATAAATTTGTTCTTAAAACAAAACTACCTGACAAATTATTTAAGATCAGTCTTTTTTTGCACATTTAAACTTCAATAGCTTCTATAGATGATATGTGAACATGTCAAACAAGATCCTTTTGTAAAATGTCTAAGTTCTTGATGATTCTTTATTCATTTTCAAGCTTCTTTAATATCATATATTTTTTTTAACAAATTCTTAACTGTGTTTTAAAATGAGAGCTAGTCACTCTGAACTTTGATTTCCTTAGGCATTTGACTCAAATTTTCTTAAACATTTTGTATAACACATATACAGATAAGATAAAAATGATATTCACCATTTATCTTGAAATAAAAGTGAAAAAAATTCTACAAAAACCCTAACTACTAAATCTGCGTGTCAACATAGTTTTTTTCCCCCTTCATAATGAGGACAGAGTCCAGATCATTCTAAGAGCAGAGCTCGGCATAAAGCTCAAAGCTTCATTGGACACTGCTTTTCATTTCTTGTCATTGACTTCTCAGCATTAAGTGCTGATATGACGCACTTTACAGCCCATGCTAACACAAGAACATTGCTAGGTAAGGGTTTGAAGGTCACATTTTTTTCCAGACAAAACTCCTTTTAGCTGAATGTGTCAAATATTTGTAATTTCTGATAGTTTTAGCTTATCTCTGTCTCAGTTTTATGACAGAAATATGAGAGACAACTTTTGAAGAAGACCTTGTATTTATTGTTTTACTTTTGCTTTTCTGTTGTGTTGTTCTCAAAAGGTTACATTAAACAATTTGAATAGTGTCAGATGTTGAAGTTATACTGATACCACATTTCCAGTAAATTAGTATCTTTATTCTAGATAAAAAATGTAACATTCACAAACAAAAATATTTTTTTACAGTTGCAAACTGGTCCAATTTTAAGCAAATAAAATGTTCACAGCTTTTGTTGCAGCGTGAGCCTGAATTCTGACTAAATATGAAACAGGCCTAATATCCAAAATCCTAGACATACTGAATATTGACATATTAGAAAATAAAAAGAAAAACTATTTTCCCAAAGCTTTAGACTGAAACTTTTCCTATTATACAGTAGATGTCTGTCATAGAATAGAATAGAATAGAATAGAATAGAATAGAATAGAATAGAATAGAATAGAATAGAATAGAATGATCATAGTCATTGTCACATGTACAACAAAATTAAAAAGTGTTCACTGGTCAGTGGCTCTTTCATACGGTTTCTAAAAGAGCAATATTATAATATATACCAAAGAGTTTAAGAAGAAAGTTGAAGAAATAAAAGAACTGTTGTTGCAAATCAGGAGCAGACAAAAAAAAATGTTGTTTGAAAAAGATCGTATTTGTGACGTAGAAAATAAACTGGTTGGAACACAGATCCCAGCTCCGCTAAATTCTGATGCCTCCACTTGTAGACAAATAGATCCAATTACATCTTTGTTTTGCATCTGTCTCGGAACTGTATGGCCGGATAGCTTCAATATTGCTTACCATTTTTGCTGCACATGTAATGTTAGGTTGGAGGTATCAGTGGCTTTAAGCTAGCAGTAGAGCAAGTAGGTGGAAAGCTCTCATCAACCGGAAGGGAGGCAGGGGGGCAAAGTTGCTTCACGTCAACAAAACGAAACGAAAACGAAACGAAAAAAAGATTAATACCACTTTTCTCCACAGCCATGAAGCTGGTGCTGGCTTTGCTGCTCACCCTCTCCAGCAATGTCCTGTCTCTGGACAAACTCAACATGTGCATGGATGGAAAACATAACAAAGTAGAGCCTGGTCCTGAAGGACAACTGTACAGTCAGGTGCAAAAACACTAAACATCTCCTTACTAAAATATGTTAAAAAGCTCATTAAGGTGAGGCTGTTAAAAACTATTAAAGAGATTTTACGTTGCTTTTCGTCCTCCTTTTCCTTCCAGTGTTCTCCGTGGCGTGAGAACGCATGCTGCACTGCAAACACCAGTGAAGAAGCCCACAGTGAC
The DNA here is from genome assembly GCA_003999625.1 of Oryzias javanicus. Lineage (NCBI taxonomy): Eukaryota > Metazoa > Chordata > Actinopteri > Beloniformes > Adrianichthyidae > Oryzias > Oryzias javanicus. The sequence continues at coordinate 13,155,448 of CM012449.1, read as the reverse complement.
AACTCCTACCTCTACAACTTCAACTGGAATCACTGTGGCGTGATGAGCGAGGCGTGCAAAAAACATTTCATTCAGGACACGTGCTTCTATGAGTGTTCGCCACATCTGGGGCCGTGGATACAAGAGGTCTGTACAGACCTTTTTTGCCCTTTGAGCCCTTTTGTGCATGTGCGGTTGCAGCACTAGATGGCGTCGCAGATCATGGCATTGCAACTGTGAGAGGAACTCAATCTGTTGTGTGCATGTTTGCAGGCAGATGAGAGCTGGCGCAAGGAGCGTATCATAGATGTGCCTCTCTGTAAGGAAGATTGTGAGAGCTGGTGGTCAGACTGCAAGAACGACTTGACCTGCAAGACGAACTGGCACAAGGGATGGGACTGGAGCTCAGGTAGGACAGATCAGTTAGAAACCACTTAGATGTGGGGTCATTTATAACACAAACTCATATTGGTCTCCAAAAAAATAGAATATTTTGAGATTTTTCTGCAGTCATCTATCTAATTATCTTCATAATGCTCCTTTTTCTCTCTCAGGTACAAACAAGTGCCCTGAAGGCAGCAAATGCAGTAAATGGAAGGACATGTTTCCGACACCTCAAACATGTTTCCCACCTCAATCCAGTGTGAACAAGGCCAATTCCGTTTACACCACTTCACAAATTCGCTAACATGCAGCTCTGGTTCACTGGAGCGAATCCCAACAAAAAGGTGGCAGAGTATTACCTGAACAACTCCAAGGAGAACCAGAGATTTTCCCCAACGATGCTGCTCTTTCTGACCGTCACGGCTATGTCTGGAATGAACTACTAAAAAAATTCCTCTCTGGCCTCTCCTGTATCATCTTGAGCAAACAATTAAAGTGGTTTGGAAAGCTTGTCTGGCTCTCAATTTTTTGAAAATATCCAAATGTGGCAACTTATTAAAATAAAAAAATCTTATCATAACCTCTTGACCACCAGCTATGCAAATTTCTCATTTGTATAGGACATTTCTAAACCTGAAAATCTCCCAATAACTACCGTATTCTCCGGAGTATAAGTCGCAGGAGCAACAAATATCTAACCAAGAAGAAGAAAGCCATGTATAAGACTCTCTGGAGTATAAGTCAGACTTTTGGGAGAAAAGTCTGATATTTCAGAACTAATCCGCAAAGCCCGCCGTAACGTGATTCACACATCAAACTCGCATTTATTGCCTCTTTTTCGACACATCAAATTCATGTCCACTGCCTCTTTTAATGTGGGCAAATTGGACGCGCACTCTCTCTGCAACCCAGTTTGATGACTTTCTGCTCCGCATTAGTTTGACGGCACAAAACATAAATACAACGCTAATAATGTTTCAATGCATATGATAGTACATGCAAGAGGAAAAAAATCAGATTCGCCTCCATGCATGTTTTGGAGGACTCTTCTTTCTCTGGTACTCTAGTGGTTATCAGCAGAAACAACCACTAAAGGGCAACCACTTAGTAAAAAAATAAAAAATATGTCAGGCTATTTATGTTTTACAAAACAAAAAACAAATAAGTTGCTTCTGAGTACAAGTTGCACCTTGGCTAAATTATGAAAAAAAACCCTGCTAATTATACTGCGAAAAATATGGTAAACTAATTTTGGTATCTACAGAGGACATTTACCAAATGTATAGAAATGGGGCTGAGGGAATCGTAGTTTTTAGTGGATTTAAAAAACCTTTTGACTTACAATTTTTCCCCTTTAGTCAGAAGGATATGAATCATGACATCCTGTTTGGATGAAAACAGAGCAGATTTCCCAGCAATTTTTTTGGGCCATTTAGGTGAAATAAAAAAAATTCCCACAACACACTCAACCATCTCTCACTGGTTGAAAACATTACATTAGATTACAGTTTTTTTTTTCAACACCAAAAATATGAGAAGCTAAAATCTTAAACAAACTGGAAAGTCTTGTAAAGTAAAAAGCAGTTGTGTGGGTCGTGAAACAGAAATAAAAACCTGCCTCTCTAATGCCCATGAAAGGATGTGCCACACTTCACGTTATTTCTCTGCTCTGGGATGGCTTTTCTCTTAAGTGCAGTGTGCAGATCGGCTTAATGACCCCCTGGCACCCTCAAAGACCTGTGGGGAAACTGTAAAGCTGACCCCAGATCTGCAGGGAGGGAAAATGCTCCTCTGCTGTGGGCTCTCGGAGGGATCGCAGTGTCGCACCAGCATTCTGGGCCTGTTAGTGGTTACTGTGATTAAGAGCCCAGTAATTATGGGGCTCCAGTCCCCTGAGAGTCTGTGTGCTTTTTTAGTGTGACATAAAAAGAGAGAAAAAGCAGAGAAAACCCCAAATTATCTTTGAGTATTACCTTTCATTCTCCCACTTAATGTGTCTTTAAATAAGCTTGGGTTGATTTCATATTAATTCTAAAGGATTTTTACCACAGAGGATCAACTAACGATAAATCTGAGATTTTTTTTTATTTTAATCATTTACATAGCATATATGCAGCAGAATGCCTAAAGTTATTTATTATCCATTAAAAGTAAAGTAAGTAGCTTAAAAATGTGTTTGGATCTCTGACAGACTGCCAACATGTCAAACTACTTGTATGTTTTTTGTGCCAACATCCCTCATAGTTTTTATTTGTCGCTTGAAGCCCTGGCTGTGTTCTTCAGCTCAACCCTTCACGTCTGTTCCCCCTGCATCGAAATGTGTCCATGCAGCTCAATATGGCAAAAAGGTTGGGACATCTGTCATAACAAATTAAAAAAAAATAAAAATGTCCCAATTTATGGCTTAACATATAAAACTGAGCATTTTCTTGTGGCAATCATGACATTTAGTTTTATTAGTTTGAATTTGAGCTTAAGAGGGCTTTTGGAACAGGGTTGTCAAACGTTTTACCTCTTAACGTACACTACTCGCAATAAGTTAGATACAGTATGTGGTTATTTACAGGAGACCTTTCTTATTTGGTGTAAATTCTAAGACAATACACAGTTTTTATTGATAATGAATGAAAGTAAACTCAATTGTTTGAGATTTATGAACTCCAAAAGGAAAACAATAGTAAAAGTTTTCAAAATACTAAAATCGATCATGTCAGTCGTGGATATTTCCATCATTTGCTGTAATGACAGCATGGTAGTGACATGCTCTTCACTAGAGTCATGGTGTTGTTCTGAGACAATGTGCTCTACTCTTCCACACATGCTTCATCCAGGTCATTTGGGGTTCCATCATCCAGTCTCTGCTTCAGCTGCTTCTAGACGTGCTCTATATGGTTCAAGTCAGAGGTCATTACTGTCAATAGCATATTAAACAGTCCCACTTATTTAAGTCCAGTTGTGAGAATTCTGCTTCCATGTGATGGAGCATTATTATCCATTAACAGAAAGTTGGTGTGTTCTGGTGGTATTGGAGGATAATGATGGTTCTATGATGTCTCTGAGGTAAGAACATGCAGTAACTGAGTAATCTACAATAATCTGGAACAGTTTTGTGCTGATTGGTGATGGCAGCCCAGATTGTTACACCTCCTCCACCAAAGTGAACCCTGAGGACCATGTTGACCATGAAGACATATCAGTCACCTGGCCATCTCCAGCAATGCCGGCGACCATCATTTCTGCGCAAGGTGACCCGACACTCATCAGTGAACAGACCATTGCTGCTTTGTCCAGGTCACATGGTCTTGTGTCCACTACAAACATTCACATCAGTATCTTGGTGCCAGTAGAGTCAGCTGCAACAGTCGTCTGGCATTCAAGTCAAAGCTGTGGAGTCTATTGTGAATGGTTTGTCTGGAAACCCTGGATCCCCTCACATCTGGTAAAAAGGCTAGCAGCTGTGTGACCTTTGCTAAACCATATCTTGGGTCCATTCTTGCATAGGTACTGGTCATGGTTGTGGTCAGCTGGGGCTCCACTTGTGGAGCTGTCATGAACTCTGCCTATATTTATGTGTCTTGATGCAGGTCTGCTGATGACACTTAGAGAATAATCAAGTTCACCTGTCTACTACCAACCTAATGGTTCTCTGGTCAGGTGGTGCTTGTCCATTAAGCAACATCCTGTATCTGTGGCTGTTGAATGATGAACTAGGAATGACTTGCTGGCAAAATCATCTTTTGATACTCTAAGAATGTTGAAAGTGATGCCACATTGAAAATGCTTTTCTTACAGAAGTTCCCCAATAAGTAAAATATGGCATGTAAAAAACATTTTCTGCTGCACCAGCAGACAAACTTAAACTAACCATAACACTCTCTCTACATACATGTTCTTAACTTCTCATTGCATGAATGTAAAGATGTTGATATCTTTAAGGCAGGTCAATGTTATGGAATATATCAAAGGATTTGCAGCTTGTGGAAGTCCTCAGATCAAAGTTTTTCCACATGCTTGAAAAAGGAAAAGTGTTATACATGTAAAGCAAAATGTGACCTAAAGTGAGTTTATTTCTGCTTTTTGGGGTAAAAATGCAATATAGCACACGTTTTTCAAATAACTTTATAGCTATGCTCTAAAATGAAATACTTTTGAATATGTCTGACGATAAAGCAAAAATATAAAGCAAAATAAAAGGATCACATTTAATTATTGACAGAATATTATGTTTTAAAGGCACGGAGTCAGCACAAGGAATCCCTCATCTTGCAGCAGCTCTGACCACAGCATCCACTTACATCTCATGTTAATCCAGTTCACCATTAAACATAAGTTTAGTTATTCACAGAAAATTTGACACCATGTCATTCAAGGACACGAGTCTTCCTGCAAAATTTCCTTAAGCACATCATATTTAAAATTAGTTTGAAAGAGCCATGACAAAAACTTTTTTCTTAAAATATTGTATAACGAAATTAAAAAAGAAATAAATAAACAACTGGGGATTCTTAAGCTTTATGCCTCGTTTCCACTGAGCAATCCGGTACGTTGCAGTTAGATCTAGCATTTTGAGCGCTTCCATTGTTAAATGGACCTATTAAACAGTTCCAACCCGAACCTGTTGAGGGTCCCCATCTGTAATAATTCCATAGTAAAATAGAACGGGACGGTTGGGACGGAGTTGCTGTTGCTACCTGCTGATTGGCAGAAGTGATGACAACATTAGAACGCACCAGTATAGCGCTAAGATAGCAATTCCATTTTCCGCTTCATGGCGGTATACTTCTTTGTCAGCAGTGATGTTTAACTGAGTTGAAACGTTCGCCAGAATTAACTGGTCCGTTCTGTACTATTCCTCCCGTACCAGATCGCTCAGTGGAAATGAGGCTTTCGTTACCACCTAGTGGTACGAAACTTTGAGCGTTTCCATTTTTAAATGGACCCATGAAACCATACCGACCCATATCATTTTTGGTCCCCGTTGGTAATAGATCTATAAAATAATTGGAATGGACTGGTTAGGGCAGAGCTACTGTCATCACATGGTGAAACCCGTTGATTGGCAGGAGGTCATTATGACAAAAAAAAAGCACCAAACCAAAACCAAATGTTTTCTCCTCTATTCGGCTGTTTTTTTGTTTTTTTTTTTACCTCCTGCAGTCTTTTCTCAAATAACATAAAGTTCTTTATACAAAAAAACAAAAGTCGGAAAAAATTAACTACTGGATGACCTCCATTGTTGTTGTTGATACCTTATCACAACTGGTCTCCACCCCATGACGGTCCAACTTTGAGCGGAAATTGCCTGGACCATTCTAAATTAGATTATTTTGAGCTTATTTTTTATGTCACAAATAAGCATTTTTTTCCAACAGCCTTTAGTGTGTTCCTGATTCACAACAATTTGAATTACAAAAAATTACTCAGTAATACAATTTTAATCTTAATTTTCTTTATATATGTCCTCATCATCAGATAAATTCCACAAGAATGTTAGAATCAGGTTGCTTGGTGACACCAGCAGGAGGCAACGAGAGAGAATGTAAAACGACAACCTAAAAAGATAATTTAATCATATCAAAATGAATTTTTGATCCCTACAGGATCCTGTTGATGTAATATATGTCGGTCAGTCAATGTAAAAACAAACTTGCAGTAGCTGCAGATTAAGGCTCATTATCAGTGTTGCAGGGGACTAAGAAAACTGAATTTGATGACACCTTGATAGTGTGCACATTATGGAACATTATGCAAAATCATCTGCAGAGGTTTTCAGACTTGTTGCCGTCACACAAGTCTCTGATGTGTTTGTCATCTTCTCTTATGCTCAAATTTGTTGGAAATCCATGTGTTTAATAGTAAACTCATACACAGGGACGGATGATGCCACATCCAAAAATAGCACTTACACGGCTGCAGACCCTGTTGCTATAAATACTAAGCTTCTCTGAGGTCAATTGCAACACACACCACCCTGTCTGACTCCCCCACTGTCTCCCAACTTCTCTGTTTTATTCTTTGTACGCGTGCATATTCACACCACATGTCAGCAGCCAGACTCTGTGGGCAGAGAAAAAGGCTGAATCAGAGCAATGAGAAATGTTTAAACACCGGGCAGTGAGTTTCCTGTGATCTGGCAGCCTGGTTCCTAAACTGGCAGCACCTCTTTATGTGTGAATGTGTGTGGTCTGGAGAAGAATGGGATTGCATAACCCCATCGCAGGTTTGCTGATAAGTGGCTGCAGCTTCTAGAGGGGCTGTGGCTTCTTGGAGAAAAACACAGGAAAACTAGAAATGATGGATTTTACAGTGTAGAAAAACAACCAATTTTACATTTTCATCCATATAAGTAAAAAGTTGGCTGAATTTTGGCAGAAAAGGGTTTGTGAAAACCAGGAGGGGTACAATAGGACACAAAATCCTGTTTGAAGAGCAATTTTAAATTAATGTAGAATTTGTAAACAAAGAATGACAAAGTCTAATAATATGCTTTTAGTTACTAGTTTGATTATGTACAATCACATTTCAAATAACTGGTCAAATTTGACACCAGAAAAATACAAAAATCATTGCTTTTCTATTTAGATACACTGAGACATGGACATTAGAGGCAATTTTGATAATTCTGAGTACTTACTAGTATTTATATCTCATCATATTATAGATACAATGTAATAAGAAAGAGAGAAGGTTCCTTCTAGAAAGAACTTTAACTTTTTTAAGTAGCTCATGATTTAACATCTTTGCTAAATTTTTGGATTTGAAATTTGTTTATTTCAAACAATCATTCAAAGCAAAATATACTAAAGAAGAAAAAAGAAATATGGATGTATACATTGATGTTTCAAATTTAGATGATCAGTTGTAACTTGATCAGAAAAAGTAAAAGAAGATTCTTATCTCTTTATATTTACATCCACAGGATTATGGATACCATAATCACTCTTTATCATAAAAAGACATATTTGTACCAATAGATGTAATCCGTTTGATGTGAGGTTTGTCAAAAAAGTAATTAATTGCTTGAAAAAACTTAACATGACATGCTTTTTGATTGCAAAATTCACTTTTTTTTTTCAAAAATCATTAAGTATATCACAGGTCAGGCACTAAACTTCATTGTCATCAGAAAAGCTCATAACAATATTCCACAAGTTGTTATTACATATCACAGATTCAGTTTAAAAATGGAGTGCTCATAGCAAAGTGGAGTGCTTAATGACTGCGGTCAGAAAAGATTACTGAATAAATTATCATAAATGGTCAAAATTAGCGTTCTTGTTGCAGCTGAAACAAGTTACAGATATGGTTATGATGGTAAATGAAAGTTCAACATTCTGTAGATAGTTCATAATGCATCCAAAACGTTGTTTAATTTGCAGGCCATTTTAGTCAATGTCCTCATCCTTTTTTCAAGCAGGAAATCTTAATTTCATTTATGTCTAACAATGTTTTGTTCATAAAAATCCTGCCTTAGTATTCTTACAGTAGATATATTTACATGTATAAGAGAAAAGGAGAACATATAATTGTGTGCTATTTGCATGGATGATTTAAGGGATAAGAAACATGCGATTGTTGCAGCACCTGATAGAGCTGTTTAGGTGTGTTATTCGTAATCCGAGGACGTTTTCTTCAACGTTTTATATATGTTTTATATGTTGTTTGTGTTTGTCAAGTTAAACTTAATACACCAGAAAGGAAACACACTCTGGTCTCTGAAATAAATCGTTTAAAGGAAATTGTTATGTGTGATGTTTTATTTTGAAGATTCTCCACCGGAAGTGCCTTTCTGGCTGTTCTTCTGCTCGCCCCGACGTGGATGTGGGCTCTCCAGCGTGGATTTACATACCCTGGTTTCCGTGGGACTGGGAAGCGAAAGAGCAGGGAGGTGGTGTGCCGTCCAGGAACCAAGGGAAGCAGCGTTTCTCGGACTAAATGTGAACTTTTAGAGCGGTGTTTGGCTCCGCTCCGCCTGCTGTTTGGGCCGAAGGAGACAGTGTCGGTAACTTTTCTCCCCCCGGAGTACTTTTTCTTGTCCGGAGGAAAGCTGGGAGTTTTTTTTTTTCTTCTTCTCTCTTTCTGAAGGGGGTTTAAGACGGGAAGCAGCTTGAGTTGAACCCGGTTCGAGGGGCTGTGGCCATGGCCGGGGGAGGTGGAAGTAGCGGGGGGGTTTCTCCGTTGGGGCCCGCTCCTCCAATGTGGTATCACCGGGACCTAAGTCGAGCCGCGGCCGAGGAGCTGCTCGCGCGGGCCGGGAGGGACGGCAGCTTTCTGGTGCGGGACAGCGAGAGCGTCAGCGGGGCTTACGCGCTGTGCGTGCTGTGAGTAACTTCTGCTCCTCGGCTTCTGATTCTGAAGTGTTTGAACGCGAGTGTTCGGCGCGGACGTGATCGGCCCCGGATTAAACTGTTTACTGCCCCAGAGGGAAGTGAGTGGGAGAGAGGAACTGCCTTCAAGCCGCTGCATGGCTCTCACTTCGCGGTGATCTGATCCCTGCAGCAACGCTCTTCCAAACACATTTGCATTCAACCCGAGGGCTCGGCTACAGAGACAAATAGAAACAACCCTTCATGTTTGCTCAGACTCACATAAACCATGCACAAAAACTCACTTAAAGTTGCTTATTAGAATAGTCAAAGCTTCCTAGTTTAGTTTTTCGTGATTTGTCAGAGTTATGGACCTCAGCAACTTTATTCTAAATATTAGAATACAGAGAATACACTCAATCTTAATAAGAAAGAAATAAACGTAGTGCCAAGGTAATGTCTTTAAATACCTATCCATTTATCTTTTGATCTATTGTAAAAAAAAAAAAAAAAACTTTTCAATTAAAAAAATACGATTATGCCATCAGAATAATAAAGCATGTGTCGTTTTCTAGGACATAGTTTCTTCAGAGCAGCAGGAGTTGTGGGCAGAACTGTTGATTACCCCCCCCCCCCCCCCCCCCTTCAGTTGCTGAGAGCTTTCTGTTTACAATATCTCCCCATAGTTTACGTTTTTTGAGCCAGATGCCAGTTCAGATGAGAAAAGCAGAGACGAACATGGATCTATTCGTCTGCAAGTGGATTCATCAGAATGGAGGGGAGCAGGGAGCTTGTGGCCTGCCCAGAGTATTTTCTGTCATAATAATAATCTTTTTCAAACTGCGTTTCTCTGCTCCTGATCCACAACAATTTAAATAAAGAAATACTCAGAAATGAAATTTTAAGTTAAATATTCCTAATATGTTTTCTCCTTTATCAGAAAAATGCAACAAGTAAATGTAAAAACACCAAAAACATAACTGTCATTGGGGTGGGTCATTACAAAACTGGAGGTAGAATCCCCAAAATACATTTTTTAAAGATGCAATGACTTTTTATTTCTTTTTTTCGACAACAATAAATGACCAGAAATAAATATATATTTTCTCATTTACTTTTAGAGATGTGTCAATGATATTTAATTTTTTGACCAGATTTCTTTTTGAAAGATTAAAATAATAGATGACAACTTTTTTTTAAACTTTAAAATTCATAATATTTTTACCCCATCACTGTCACTTCCCATTCTTGTTTTGGTTGTTTTTTATTTTTTCCTTTTGCTTACTTTGTATTATTTGTTCAATAGAGTAAAGACATTTAAAAAAGCAAAGATTGTGTGCCAAGTAACCTTCAGTAGCCATTATCAGAACATTTGTTGGAAACATTGACTGTAAATGAGAACTGGACCGAGTGACTGTGACGTCACCCATATCAATTGATTTACAGTACTTCCAATGAAATGTTTCAATTCAGTGGCCACTTTTTTTGGTATGAATGCTGTCACGTCTAAGTCCGATGTCTTCAGTAATTCAGTGATTTGTCGAAATTGTCTGAGTCGATGTTTCTAAGGCAACCACTCTAGCCAATCCGAACTGTGCTTGTTGGGAGTCCACACCCCTACTACCTGAAAGCGGGCTACATACAATCTGCCAATCATATTTCACCCAGGTGTGAACTAATGTGACATTTTTTAATGTATGGGGCACCAGGCTCCACCTTCTTTTATTGAGGAATCTGATTGGTCAGTATATACCTTTAATAACTTGACCTAAAAAAAATGATTATCAAGAATATTGCTTAAAAAGATGTTGGAGCAAGAATGGTTATTCTGACCAATAAAAGGACTGAGTACGAGTTGTGTTTTTCCCTATGGAAGTCTATAGGATTTTGGCTTCTCGGAACTAGAGAGCACTTCCTGTTTGGAATGCTGGGAGGGAAGAGTCAATCAGTCCAGTTCTCATATACAGTAAATGTTTGGAACTGACATTATTTAAGAGGCGTTACATGAACCGTGGGAAAAGGATGTTAGCCTTTAAAGGCCAACACGGCCTGCATGTCTCCTGCACAAACTGTTCTTAGATTGATAGATGTATAAAAATGACTTCTAAGCACAGTGTAGTTGATTGTGTACTTCAGCCGTGCATCATCTTATGTTAGGTTTTGTGGGAACTTCATATTGTTCAAATCTGGATCCTTTCAGATGTTTGTTAGGGAAAGAAGGGTAAACCCATCACTCATATCTGCATCACGTGTGTGATCATTTCCTGATTTTTGTTGTAGGACCACAGGTATTTTGGACCATGAGATTGTTTAAATCAAAATATGTTTTCTAGAAACTCTACCTGTGTGTTGTAGATTCATATTTTAAATAGTTTAAAAATCATGAATTTGTTTACTTTTTCATTTTTGTGATGAATTTGTTTAAAATTGCCACAATAGTTTTGCACTAGTATTTTGTCACTGACAAAGATTTCACTAAGAAGGAAAAGGGAATGATTGGCAAAGTAAACATCATTTTGAAACCACCAAATGACTCTTTTAATAAGAAATATCTTCTTTGGTTCTGAATAAACAATAAAAATGTTGAGTTGAACTTGAATGGCGCACAGTTCAGCTGAGCTGTCAGCACATGGAGCACACATGTGGGAGTCATTCTGTGATCAGCAGCAGATCATAGAAGATGCATTTTTTTAAGTGTCAGCTTAAACTCCCCACTATAACCTGAGTTTACAGAACAGGTTAAGACCGCCACTTTCAAGTCCCTAAGATGCTGTGTGATATAATTAACTATATAACTTAAGACTTTCCTTTTAAAAAAATCCTAAAGAGCTGCATTGTAAACATTAGGGATGACACATTAATTGGTTTAAAATCAAACTGTTTGTTTGCACCATTGAACCAAATGGAAAAGTGGGAAACTGAATCATTACCAACCTACTACATATCAGTATTTTCACGTTGAAAGTGTCAATCACACCATTGAATTAACCGAAACAAAACCGTAACCCAAAAATCTTGGTTTAACCTGATTCATGGGGTAAGTGACTCGTATTCCTATTGCATACCATAATATCTACTACATTATCAAAAGATTGAAGAAGACTTTATTATTTATTGTTTTATGATATTCTTCTAGTATTAGACATTTTAAAGGTTTTCCTTCATTGTTACTTTCTTATTAGTAAATATAAAAAAGGGTTTTACTAATTTTTTGGTTTTGTTTTTTAATACACAAATTATAAATCAAACTGAAATGAAACCAAAATTTGAGCTGAATTGTGAAGAAAGTTCATCATTGCGTCCATAGTAAATATACCAAGAAATCAAAATAATAATAATAATAAAATTAAAAATACAAAAACGGAGTCCTAAAATATGAACATGTTTTATTTTTCTATGTTTTCCGCCGCTTTTTAAAATTGAGTTGTTTGTTCTGACATTCAGGGAAAATTATTTTGCCACAAAGGGATTACGAGTAAAATAAATCCTTGATATTACAGCAGTTTTTATTTAAATATGAGCCATAATGTTTTGATTCTTAATTCTACAACCAATACTGAGGTTTTAGTTAGTCTTTATCTTGTTCTTGTTTTAGAATGAAAAGAACAATTAAACTCATTTATAGTTGACAGAAGATAAAAAGGAGAATTCTGTGAATGAGGATGTCTCAGAGCAGCTGTTTAAACTCCACATTGAATGTTAACATTTATCCATTCTAACTTGGTGCAAAAAAAAAAAAAAATCGCCATTTTGTAAATTTAGTTTTAATTTTGTGTCCATAGTTCTTACTGCAGGTTGAAACTAGCCTCTGGCTATTTCAGCTGAGATCACTTTCACTTCTGTATCTAATGATTTGGAATCCAATTTTTTTTCTACTTTAGCCTACTTTAAAAAATATGATTTTTCGCTATTTTATGTCAAGCTTTTTTGTCAAAAATAACTGTTTAAAAACTTTACTTTTTTTAGCATTTCATCTATGAAGATGTATGAGTCTTGATTTTACTTTGTATTTGATTTGGTCTTAAAAAGCAAAGAAAATTATGTCCAAGATTTATACAGAAAATGAAACATTTTATAGATAATCAACATCAGTGGATGTCCCGCATTCCTTCAAAAAAAATATTCCATTTACTGTCCTGCATTTGCCTTTCCCGTCACATGTGGCATCCTATTCAGCTCCTGTTCACATGCAAGACTGTTTTTCTCAAAGAAACATGTTTTCTAGAACCTTTGTTACTTTTCATTGGTGGATTAGTCCAATTGAGAGGAGCAGGAATTATTAGAAAACCTTCAGGATTTTGGTCCAAGAGGACTGGGACCGGAACCCTCTTTTGGTTTATTTTTCATGAACATATTCAAGTTTTCAGTGTTTCATTGGTGGCCTGATTGCATGATTAAGTATTGCCTTTCCTCTTAAACAAAAACATTTAAATATATTTATTCAAAGGGGAATATTAGTGTTTCTCTAAAAAAAATTGAAAGTGATTAACATGTGCAGACATACTATTCTACACTATATGTGTGTCACAAAGTCGGATTTATTTCTTATTAATAGTGGAGTTGACCTGGCTTACTGTGTAAAGTCTCTACGTAGGTTGCTTTAACTTCAATTTTAGATTGTGGTTTGTGCAAAAAGACATTGTGCATCTAAAATTAATGTAGCGGGATTGGATCAAAAATGACCAATGAGTGTGGAAAATATTAACATAAAGTTTGTAAAGCCAACCAGTTTGCCTGGAGTTCATTTCAAATCCATTTTTAGATCCGTACTCCTTTCTTTTTCAATTTCTGTCTCGTGACTAAACCCTAGCTTTTTTCTGAGTGCTTGAGATTCAATAGTAACCAGTTAAATATCCGCTCCGATGAAAATCGTCTTTTTTGTGTTTTTAACATGTTCTTGTATTATTTTTCTCAAAGTAGAGAATCTATGGAAAATAATTTACGATTAAAACTGTGTTTCTGAGTATTTATTCCTTAACTCAAATCACGTTGGATCAGAAAACAGGATGCTAGAAAATGCTCAGATGGACACAGTTACAGAAATTGACATGCAAAGATGTTGCATGTGTGTAAATGGGTTTTAAGTGTTGACCTGTGATTCAAGTGACCCAGGTAAAGGTCTTTTGCTTGCACCAAGTTTTTGTCCTGCTTTGCTGCCAGTGGGGGATTCTCCATTGATTGCAGAGTACCGGGCGAACAGCACAGTTACTCGGGTTAGCGCTCCGCGGGCAGACAGTGTGGCCGAAGGGGCGACAGTGACTAACACCAACAGGAGCCGTTAAACTAACACCGAGACAGCTGCGGAGGGTCTGTAGCACTAGCTAGCAGCAGCGTAGCTGGCTTTGACCGGGAGAGGTGTTCTTAGCGAGGTGAAGAGCATAAGAACTGAGGTGAGACGTCAACGACAGGGCTTATAAGCAGAGGGCGGGTCCGCCCACCTGTCATTGGACGTCATCTGCCTAAAGGCGTGAATAGAGGTGTCTTCAGCCAGGCACGCGAGGGCGTGGTTTCCCATAGTACATGTGTTGTACCGAGTGAATCGACTGAAAGGGAACAGAAGTTATAGTCATAACATTTCGTTTTAAGTGTTGACCTGTGATTCAAGTGACCCAGGTAAAGGTATTTTGCTTGCACCAAGTTTTTGTCCTGCTTTGCTGCCAGTGGGGGATTCTCCATTGATTGCAGAGTACCGGTACTCCTTTTAGTCTCAAGTGGCAGAGTCTAGGTATTTACTGTCCCTGCAACTTCCTGTTCACATGACCTGTATTCAACTGACCCGACAACCCCCTTTTTTTTAATCTTTTATTTTTATTATCTTTTTCAACATGGACTGATTGGTTGATTGATTGATTTAAACTTTTAGACTGAAACTGTAGACTCATGTTGGTCGGACTTAATTGTTAGTTTCAGGGTTATGTGATATCTGAATATCTTGTCATAAACCTCTTCTGTATTTGAAGTTTTGCTTAATGTTCATTAACACATCTACTCAGTTAAACTCTCACTGACCCTGTAAAAAATTATCCTCAAACCAATTAAATATATTAAATACAAATTGTTATAATGGGAATAAATCTGCTAATAGATCTAGTAGAATTTGTCTTGTCAGAATTTCTTAACATAAGTTTTGGCATTCTGCCCTTAAAGGGGCCCAACCATGAAAATTCTACATTTTGAGGTTTTGAATGCATTTTGCTGTTCATTCCTCACTATAAAGAACCCTAAAATGGCATTTTGATTCGTTAATGCATTTAAGAGTAAAAAACTTCCTCTAAAAACTTGCGCTTTCTGCAGCAGCCCCTCCCATACCCACGAAAACGAGCAGTCGGAAACGTGCTGACGTAAGATCGATGCCAACAGCTCCCTCCAGGAAGTCTGTGCTGCAAGCTCCGCCCCCAGACTACAACGAAAACACACCCATCTTCTCAGCGGAGCTGTGGTGCTAATGTAGTTCTCCCCTGCTGCCAGAATGTGTCTCTGGCAGGAGAAAACTACCTTCCTATACCAGGAACCGCTCTCTGACCCATCTTTCAAGGTGGTCTCGGTTCGTTTCCAATCAGTCTGCTCTTCGATTCGCTCTGAGATTCCTCAGTCTGAATATGAAACAAACTGAGAGTGGAACAACTAAACCAAAATGGCCACGGTACCCAACAGTTACGTGATGTAAACATGTTAGAAATTAGGCAACCTTTGAGCCTCTGACAAATGTAGAGCTTTAGATCGTCATGTTAGCCAAAAGGAAGTAATTGCTCCAACTGTTAACTTGTTCGAACAATTATTTTAACATCACTGTGTCTCGCGGCAAGCGCCCGGGGTGCTGCCGTGACGTTATCTTAAAAACTGTTATGTATTTCCAACAGAATTCTCTTAAAAACAATGCCATGACTCCACATCGATGAGACACGAAAACTCAGAGGTCGGATGAATTCATGCTCAATAAAACATCTTTCAATGTGATCCATTTTGATTCTACCGACGAGTCTTTTGGCGTGCATAGCATCTCCAGTAACTGTCATGCAGGATTCCTCCGAGGTAACAAACCGGCAGTGAAAAGTGTTGAATCTGGCCTTCAAACAGTTGCTTAAAATCCATCAGCAAAATAAAAAGTTTGATAAAGGGAAAAATCCTGGCAAGCATTTGCAAACGCAGCGCATCCATCTTTCTCTTGACTGAAAAGATCTTTTTGTTTGCAAAGTTTCGGTCAGGCTGAGGAGGCTCGGAGAGGCTGGCTTAAGGATGGGCAGGACGACAAGTAGCAAAAGGCAATGTAACATATGATCATATGTATGGATATAGTTTACTCTGAAAGGCTGAAGAAAATCATGGTAGGGACCCTTTAAGTCAAAATAAATTCTTGAAGTTAGCTGTAAACACATATTTAGGTACATTACTCTGGTAATTGGTCTAAAAATCAGCATCTTTTGTTAAAAAATGATTTTATATCTTTAAAGTTGTTCACTTTTTTGCATATCCCTTCAGGGGTTTATCTCTGGACTATAATCATTTAGAGTATGACTGGAATTACGCATTTAAAGATATATATTTTTTCTTTTAATGCTGTAAAAATGTATACTCTGAACCTCTGTCCTGCTATTGTTAAATTTGTTTGTTCTGTGTCAAGAGTAAAAGAAATGTTATAGAAAAACTGGAATGTATTTTTTACAAGCAATTTTTAAGCCAAAATGTATTTGTAAAGTAAAGCTTTTTAAAATTTGCTTTAAAAAAGATGTTTTCAAGATAGAATGACTTAACAAGATATTTAAGATTTACTGTCTTTAAAATAAATATTTTGAGAAAATCATGGACAATCTTTATATCTCGAGAAAAGTTAATAGCTGGTAGTTTTGTCTTAGATGTCCTCGAGGCAAATATTTAGTAAGATTCTATGTTTTTGTTGTGCATGGTCATGCAGACCCACACTTATATACAGACTAGCTCACATGTATATGCAGTCACATAAACACATGTCAGACATAAAAGTAGTTTTTCTTTCGCTTGCACTCGTGACTTCACACTGACTTCCTGCGGGGAAGCTTTGGAGACACTGCTGTGTTAAGGAAGTGTTTCCACTTTACCTCTGGACCCATAACTCTGTCTGAAGGACTGGCTTTCACTTCCTTTTAGTGAACATTTTAACGACGAAGCTCTTTTGCATGAATGTGAGTATTTTGGTGGATTTCTCAGAAAATGTGTTTGTATTGCACCAGCAAACATCATGGGTGTTTGAGCAGATAAAGTAGGCTTTCTCCACTTGAAATCTATAAAGAACCACCCCAAAATCAGAAGGAAGGAAGAGGCTTAGGGTGAAGAAGTGTGAAAGCTGTGTGTATTCTTTGGAAGGACTGGAGAAGAGGTGTTGACTTGGAAGGAGGAAGGCCCTGAGGCAGACAGTCCCCTCAGCACAGGCTATTGTTAACAACATTTGGTTCTCTAAGCTCTCAGTGACTATTTTCCCACAACAAACCACACGCTCCTTCTCTCTGTCCCCCCTCCTTCATACTCTGCAGCTACCGAAACAATAGTATTTACTCCACAGATCTGCAAAGAACATCATCAGCAGGAAATCACACACACACACAAACCCCAGTGTTTACTGTACACAGCAGTGACGCCCGTAAATGAAGCAGAGGAATCGTTTTAAGTCCCATTCTGATTCTCTTTTGACTTGTTGTAAAACGTTCTCAGTAGTCTTTTAATTATGGTGATGTAAATTTTAGCAAAAAGGAAAAGAGCACAGTTTGAGAACACAAAAGCATGTGTGTTGCACCTGCAGTGAAGTTACGCTGCCTTTCATCTAACTGTTGAAGAAACTTGGGGCTCCTCCTCAACGGCCGTGCAGGCCCAGTGCCAGGAAAGAAGCTTCAGCAAATCAAACCTGTGTCATAACAAGCAAAATATTGCACTCTAAAGAGGATGTAGCCGGCTGCTCAGAGTTGCATGTCTGATTAGAGATGGACACGCTGATATGCTCTGCTCAGGGATGTAAGCTTGAACTGACTAATTCTGGGCAAAACAAATACACAGCAAAAACAGGTAGACTAAAATGGAAAAAGAACACTAATGTTAAGAGGAAAATCATGAGAAAGTTGAAAACTTATCTGTTCATGCAACAAGTCATTTTTACTTAACAAAAAATACCTTCTAAAAAAGACACAAAACCATGAAACAAGGCTTTAACAAAAAGCTCTCAAAAAAGGAATGAAATGAGCTCAAATAAAAAGTTCACTGTTAGATAGAATTACTTCAAATTAAATGTTATACGTCCCAGTTATACGTTTTTTTTCTCTTGTTCTAAAAAAATATTTGTTTTTTGTTCTTGTTTTTAAGGACCTAATTATAGTTCTGACAGTGACGTAAAACTAGTGTATGAGTGTAACTGACTTATTTTAGAACATTTTAGAACCAAATGAGATAACCATGTTAGTACAAATTGGTCCATCTTAAAAAATCCTCGTTAAACCTAAAACTAGCACTTATTCTTTGTATATAAAACTATGTTTTTGTTTTTAGAATAATGATAAGAAATGACAACCCAACCTAACTGAACCTTAAAATAATATTCCTAAAATTGAACCAAAAATTACATTGCATTAGGAGTTTTTTTAGGCTTAAATTTTTTTTTTTAATTTTATTTTCAAGAATATGGATCAAAAGGACATTTTAATTTTCTTACTTCTAGATCCTAGATCTTAATGAGTAGACACATTCTCGGCTGTGCTCAATTTGAGAAAAGCTTGAAAAAGTGTAGAGAAAACAGAAGTTAAAACATCTTCCAATCTGTTATCTTCAAATAGTTTGCAATGTACTGCAAAAAAAAAAAAATGTTGTCAAGCTTCCATAAAGCTAGTTTTTGCTTGAGTTGTTGTTTATTTGTTGGTATTTGATTTTTCCCATATTTTAATGTCTCAGCTTATTGAAATCAATGTCTTTACCTTTTGTAAATGAGCTATTCTGCTGACTTCTGTGAGCGGGCGTTCTCTGCCTGGTAGAAAGGTAAAGCGAAAGTGGTTGACCTCATAAATTCAACCCCTTCCTGCGCACTGAAGCTCTGTCACAAATTCACTTTCTTGTGCTTATCAGATTTCACATCATGGGTAGACACTGTTTTTTCAAGTCATCACAAAAGCTGAGTTTCTCTCAACGATAAATATGAACCCACTAGAGATGCCACAATTCAGTTTAAAGCCTGACCCTATGTTAAACCATTGAACCAACTTGTGGGGAAAGAGAGTCGTTGCATCCCTACTGCACACTAGTTTGTTTACTTTTTAGTGTCAAACCTGTTGTTCTGAATTTAAAGAAGTATTTATCACACCTGTCTTGGTATAAGCCAACTGAAGGGTTTTTGTCATTGTTACTCGCTTATTAGCAAAGTTAAGAAGGATTTATCTGATTTTTTTTGTTGTTGTCTTCTGAAACACAAATCATAACAAGCCAAAACAAAACCTTAAATCAAAAATTTTAACTTGAACATAATCATGCGGTAAGTGAATTGTTGCATCCCTAGAACCCACATAAATCTGTTTAAAGATACTCTGCAATAAAGATAGGGTTTTTAGTGTTGATAATATGTTCTTGTAGCATTTTACTCCTGATGGATGACACATATAAAATGATTCAAGATTAAAACTCTTTCTGAGTATTTCTTTATTCAAATCCTGATGAGTTAGTAGATGATGAAAACCCACAGTGGTTAGAAGCTAAGGTTTGTGATGGAGCAGCTGCCACAGGTGGACAAAAGGCTTTGCTCCAATTCTAACTCTTCAACAAGACAAATAGATCCATGTACGTCTTTGTTTTCCTCGTCTGTGCTGGCATCTTGCTCAAAACTACAGGACTGCATGGCTTTAATATTGCTCGCTTGCTGTTTTTTTTTTTTTTTTTTTTTTTTTTTTTTTTGGCTATGCTAATGTTAGCTGGGGTTGTGAGGGGCCGTAAACTAGCAGGAGAGAATGTAAAGGAATGCTGTAAGATCAACATAGGGGTGCTTAAGGCCAACAGTCCCGCCCACAAACCAGGGGCGTATCTTTGAAAACAACACACGCTTTTGATTTTTTAAAAAAAACTGCATATTTATCATTAAAAGACCACTGGATTGATGTTGCAATAGGTACAAATACAATTGGGGTGGGACTTTTAAGTTGCTGGGTTAAATGACGCTCACTGTTTATTCATGTTTTGACTCCATGTGTGCACGTTTGAGCTGCAAAATAGGGCGGTATCAACATATAAGCTAGTGTGTCGTTTAAACATGGTGTGTGAAAAGCCATCCCAACCCACACAAACACGCCTGCAGGGCGACAGAGTGAAGCCACAATGTTTGCCTGGCAAATTGAACATTGTCAGAGCTCTGGGGTAGACCAGCATTAGGGGGCTGGCATGTAAATCATTATTTCACTTCAGCTTTCTGCTGCAGGCGTTCAGTCACAATGTCAGGGCATTGATCTGTGATTGGTTGGGAAAACAACAGCCGCCTATGTCGCAGTCGTCGAGAGAAGTCGCCATCTGCCTCCAAATGCATTTACCGTAACATACTTGATGAGTCTTTTAAAGCCCTTATGTGTCTGAGATGTTTTAGCTTTTGTTTTTTTAAGCATCTTGGGTTTCACTTCACCATTGTTTGGCTTAAACATCATATTTCACTGCTTACTGTAAGGATAAAGCATGTGCTCACAGTTGCGACAGACAGCAACAGGTTCACACTCCCTACAGTGCCTACACCCCTACACACACACACAGTGACACATACATCTTTCTATCTGAAGACAAACATCAAAAGGGATGATTAAAATTGTTCAAATGTTCTCGTCTTGTGTCTTTTCCCTCTCCATTTGCTTCCACTGAACTCGGCCTTCCCTCTTCCTCTCCATGTGTCTTCCTCTACAGCTTCCAGAAGCACGTCCACACCTACAGGATCCTGCCAGACGATGAGGGATTTCTGGCCGTGCAGGTACACAAGTGAAGCCTGTGCTTCCTCGCTAATGCATTTGCTCCAGCTGGCAGGCAGAAAGGCTTTTGTTGGCACACAGTTCTTAGTCGTGTGCACGCACACATCAACAGCAGCTTGTTTGGGCCTCGTGCTCAACAGCTGTCGAGTCTGCTCTACTGCCGAGCACTCTCAAACCCCGGCAGCTCCTCGGCAGCTGTCTGTCATCCTGCCTTTCTCAGTGTTGTGTGATTTTTGAGGCTCGGTGAAAAAATTCATTGACTTTCCAGACCCTGTAGTGTTTATCAGTAGTGCTCTTCCTGGTTTGGCTTATTTTTAGCCTGCTGGACTGCACTTGCTTACACAACATTGCTGTAGAACAATGGAGGCCACCAGAGATCCAAACAGAACTGTTTGTTGTCTTAGGCTGATTTATTGTGGTCATCACATATTTTTGGACGTCCTTCTTTGTTCTCAGACGTCTCAGGGCGTGCAGCCCAAGAGGTTTAAGACACTGCCAGAGCTGGTGTCGTTGTACCTCAATCCCAGTCAGGGTCTGGTCACCACGCTGCTGTACCCTGTGGAGCGGGAGGAGATTGCCTTCCCTGACGACAGAGACTACTCAGGTATCTGACCCAAACACAGACCAAGCATTGACTTTATATTAGAACTGGAATTTGATTTCACCCAAAGAAAAGGATTTACTTTCAGCAACAACAAAATGAGCTCAATTCTGTTTGGGACACCAGGGGGGAGGGGTCACTCTGTCCAGCTCTCATATACAGTCAATGATACAGAGTCATTCTGCTTGTAACCTCCTGACCCTCATTTTCTCTGACCAAAAGATGGAGAAGATGAGAAGCCACCCCTTCCTCCTCGGTCTTCTTCCACTTCTTCCCCCCCTGGACCAGAAACGCCCACTGAGAGGTACAGGGTCTGCTGATGCATCATTTCATCAAGTCATGCAAGCAGAAAACACAAACCAGCCGATCAACTTACTAAGAAGCCGTAAAACAACCCAAAGTGAAGGACGACTGCAAACAAAAATACGCCCCTCAATCTTTTTACTTTCATTCTGTTTGTAAAATTAACGAAAACGTAGATAATCTTACCACATGTAGCTTAAAGCTGGTAAACTAACACGTTTGCCCTCTTTTGTCACACTGACGGTACGCCACATCCTGCTGTAAACCGCAAATGATGTAGAGCTTTGAAGTGCTGCTGTACACAACGTACCATCTACATGACCTATTTAAAAAAAATCTGTTAGACAACAGAAATGGCTATTTTGTAATTCTAGCTTTTAGAGAAGAAATCTCTAGAAAAACTGAAGAGACATTAAAGTTTAAAATGAGTCACAGCAGGTCTTCTTTGAGAGGTTAAGATGGAAAGAAGCATGAAATCTCTCATGCTGTTTGTGCAGACATGACTCATTACATTTTCTTAAAAGGATGGAATGAAGGGCAAAAGGCAAGAAGTGTTGGAGAAAGATGCAGCTTTTTAATTTTTTTCATACTTAAAAATCCCTTTAGTGTTTAAATCTTAACACTGAATGTGAAGAAAAACAAATGAAAGATTTACTATGACTTACTCTAGAGAGTTTTATTGGAATTCATGTCTATTTAAAGGAGTTTATAGAGGGAGAGAAAAACAAATTAGAGCCCAAAACTTGTTAAACCAACTTTTTTTTTCATCTGCAGACTGTCCTGGGTGTTTTCCTCCAAGAAGGAAAACAAATGTCGCACTGAGCTAAAAACAAAACCATGACAACTTGAAGTCTAAATGTGCCAGAAGCTGCAGGAAGACAGTTGAATCTGCTGTAAAGTCGCCTGTCTCTGGTTAAGAAGTTTGAAAATCTTCTGCTTTCATTGACAGGGATTGATCATTTTACCTGTAAAGGGAGTTGACCCATCTAAGTGCTGTGGGTTTTTGGATTGTCTAGGCCTAAAGTGTTAAAAACACTAATAGTGCACTGTTTCCTAGATTTGGAGGTGTTAAAAATATGACAAATTCATAAAACACACTAGCATCTCACCTACGTCACTCTTATGTACCCACACATGTCGTATGGGTGAGTAAGCGTGCCAAAAGAAAAAAATATGCTTTATGATTTTCTCTATAAGGGCTAACTGCGAGCTCTGCCAATCTTAATAGTTTGGTGCAGGCCACTTGCAAGTCCTGTACAGGTTTGCCCATTTTTTCCCTTTAGACGCCTTGTATCCACCCGTAAGGGCAGATGTGACAAAGGCATTATGTGAGCATTAACAGTATTTACCTAAAAGTCAAACTGTTCAGCAAACACAGAAAGAGAGACTAAAAATGCAGATGTTGCAATCTGTAAACACAATGACGAATCCCAAAAAGCTTTAGGTTAACCTGTGGAGACGTCTCAACATGTAAGGTGTTGCAGCATTATTGCTATGTGTATTGTTTTAGCGTGTGTTCTAGTCCAGGAAGTGACTGTACAAACTGCTGGCTTCAGTTCAACATAAAATGCCCTGGTTTTCATTGTTTCCGTGTCCTCCTGTGGTAATGACTGCTCACTGGACCCATTCTGGTTTTGCTTTAGTAGTCCAGCAGCCAATGGCCTGAGCACCATCTCCCACGAGTACCTGAAGGGCAGCTACGCGTTGGACCTCGAAGCAGTCAAACAGGGAGCCTCCTCCCTGCCTCATCTCAACAAAACACTAGTTTCCTCCTGCAAGAGGCTTAATGGGTAAGCTGTATGCTTTTCTCAGCACGCAAGGTTTCCTGCTTCCTCAGTGTTTGGGTCACAAAAGTTCAAGTTTGACTCTCAAATACTGTGACAGGCAGCAATAAGTGGGCTTGACTTCAACGAATGATTCAAATAAACATTTAACTTAAACAAAATCACTGGAAAATAATGTCTTTGGGATTGTTCGGGAATATAGTAAGTTTTATTTGCACCAAAAGGTAGAGAAATAAAGTCTTAAACATGTTTTTTTAACAGGGAAGTGGACAAGGTTCTTTGTGGGCTGGAGATCCTATCAAAAGTATTTGATCAGCAGAGTGCATTCATGGTCTCAAAGATGATTCAGCAGGTAAGTATGACACAAGTTTGATGTTTGTAACTTTTTTTTTTCTTTTTTAATGAATATGCTAAAAAATCCTATAAAATGCTAAATTATTTGATAGTGTTGGTTTTATTTTTAAACATTTGAGCAGGTTTAAGCATATTTATTTCCCCTGGCAGAATAAAAGAACCAATGTAGGATCTTCCATAGGTGACAATTCCATGTTTATGTAAAGGAGGGATCTAGATTTCCCCATTTAAAGAGAAAATAACTTTAAATTAAGTGTTTGTTTCAGGCAGTTAAAGTTAAATCAAATGCAGTAATGGTCTGGGTCATCATAAATACACTTAATCTGTGTCAGAGTGAGGAAATTATTTGTAGTGGAAAATATAGGTTTGAACACTGTAGCTCCTATTTTGGTCCATTCTTCCTGTCGGATCTTCATAAGAGCTGTGATGTTTTGGGGCTGCTGTTGGGCAGCATAGACTTTCAACCCCCCTCCACAGATTCTTTATTGGATTGAGGCCCAAAGACTGTCTGGATCACTCCAGAACCTTGAGATGCTTTTTACATAGCCACTCCTTAGTTGTTCTGGCGATGTGTTTGGGATCATTGTCATGCTGGAAGATCAACCAATGTTCTCATTGATGAATAGAAGTCTTTGACTATAATCCCACCATGCATGGATCCATTCATCCTTACGTTTATACCGATCGGTCATTCCCTCCACTTTGTAAATAAACTAGAATTTTTCCACATCAAGATCAGGTTAAATCTTTCATGGAGATCCAGGTGAAGGGAAATTGTCAGTAATCTTGTGTTTCGTCCATTTTCTTATCTCTTCTCACCAAATTGTTTCCTTATTGTAGATTGGCTCTTCCCAGTCTTGTTCAGGTGAACAATCTTGTTCCTGGTGTCTTGCGAAAGCTCTTTGGTCTTGGTCATAGTAGAGAGGTTGCAGTCTGACTGTGTAAGGGTGGGACAGATAACCAGTTTCAAAAAGTTTATATTGGTACAGGTAACAAGTGGAGGAAAGAATAACTTCTTAAAGATGCTATGAGGGACACAATTCTTGTTTTTTTTCTTTGTCGGAATTTAATACTTTTCTGTGACATTAAACAAATAAGATATTTAAAAATCAAACAATGTGATTTCCTGGATCATTTTTTTACATTCTGTCTCTCACAGTTGAAGTGTTTAAATGATGAACATTACAGACCAAACTCAGCTTTTTGAGTGGAACAAACAACAGAGTTAATGCTATCAAATACGTTTTGTGTCTCTATTAATTGCTTGTAGAAACATTGTAGTTGATCTCTTTAATTGCCACATTTTCACAGCAGTGGCTTCTGCGTACCTGTCTTTCAGTCAGTGAATCAGGGTGGAGACCAGGAGTTGGAGAACTTGGTGACAAAGCTGGCAATTCTGAAAGACCTGTTGTCTTCCATTGAGAAAAAGGTATTCTTGGACCTTTGAGTCTTTTACATTCTCCCCTTAATGAATTGTCATGCTTTACAATTAGGGCAATTCATGAATGAACTTGTAATAATCTGTCCTAAATTACAAAAGATTAGAGTAACAATGATTGTGTTTATGACACGTTTGCAGCTGGCAAAATCAAAGCTTTGGATGCTAGATTTCAGAGGAACTCAACATTTCACCAACTGAAACTTCACCTCTGTCTTTAATCCTACCATCTTCTTAGATGCTAAACATATTATATGAGAACTGGACCGAGTGACCCCTGCCTCCAGTGAACAGGAAGTTCTTTCTGGCTTCCAAAAAGCCAAAATCCAAACACTCATAGACTTCTACTGAGAAATAAACAGCTATTACTCAATGACTCTATTTATCAAAATATTAATTCCCTCCCTGCAACTTTTTTTTCTTTTTTTACATGTTCTTGTTTATCCTCATTTTTTCCATATTTTCTTCTGTTTGTGCAGCTTATTAAAGTTATAAACTGACCAATCAGATGCCTCACTAAAAGTTGGTAGTGCCTAGTGGCTCCTGCATCCAACATGTTTGATTAACAGATTTGTTTTGCTCGCTTTCAAGTGGTAGGGGAGTGGTTTTTCCCACTAGCTCACTCCTGATTGGCAAGAGTGGTTGCCATAGAAACGTTGACTCAGCCCAACCACTGCTTACTGATGACATCTGGTTCCAACATGGAGTCAACTGCGTCACGATAAAATGTTGACTGAATTAAGGTTCAGTTTTGGTTGGGGCTTGAAGTAAACCATTTTCTCTGGATGACATCACACTCACTGGGTCCAGTTCTCAGATACAGTCAGTGATGCTACACCAGATTAGATGCCTCAGGTCATGTTTTCTTTTGGTGTGTGATCTCTAGAAGTCATTTTTCCAGACAGACTTTGCGATTGTTGCACCATTTTTATTTGTAACAGCAATGCACACTTTTTCTGTGATCTCTCTGGTAACATATAACTACATAAATTTGTTCTTCAAATTTTTTCCTGTTTACAAAGTCAGCTGTGGTGCTAAACACTAAGTCTGATTACATCACTGATTTGTTTTATGTTTTTTCTTGGCCGTTTTTCTTTATTTTACTCTCTAGGCTTTAGCATTATTTTATCATTATCATTATTTCCAAACCCCGATTTATCGCCATCTGACATCGTAGTGTATTCCACTTTTAAGAAGTTCTCCAGTTTTCTTCAATATTCTACATTATTTATAATATTTCTGAATTTGTTTTCATTTTATTTTGAGTAGTTCCTCCACTTTTGCGGGAAAGCGCTTTGATTGGTTTAAGTTGAAGACATTTTGAGCTGTTGCTTTGCACTTCAGACTGCAGAGCATCACGTGGAAGTCTTCAGTGGGCTCAAGAGGAGATGGCCTCCAGTGCAGGAAAGCTGCATGTCTGGACATGTGATGAAACTAGGTCTTCCTCCCCTGATTCTGAAAGGAAACGCTGACTTTAAACCCATTAGGGCTGACCATGACTGTGCATTTTTCCCTCTTTCACTGTCGCTCTGTCTTTTTGCAGCCTCCTATGTTTTCATTAGTTCTTATTTATATGCCCCCCCCCACCCACCCACACGCACACTCACACACTTTCTCTTTGTCCCTTCAGGCTCTGAAAGCACTACAGGACATGAGCTCGTCCTCCCCCTGCTCCCCTCCTCCTTTCTCTATGCGTCACAGCAAAGCCATTCCTGTGCAGGCCTTTGAGGTAAACACCTACAACCTCACACGAGCGCGCTCGTGCGCTTCGTTAGTGGTAATCTGCGTGTGAGGGTGGAGCTCCGTGTCTTGCAAAACGCGTATTGTATCCTACTGTAAAGCACTGAAGTGCTCATGAAAAATATTCTATAGATCCTCTTGATGCAAGAAAGAGTCATGTTTGTTTTTTTAGTAAACAGAGACTCTTAAGGATCATTGAACACACTTAGCATTTTTTTTTCTATAGAAAAAAGTTAGAAAATATATATATATATATATATATTTACAAATTACCAGTAGGATATCTCAACATTTCAGTTCGAAATTGAAGGAAAGCTCCAGTCAAGAGACAAAAGCTGAACTTGGAACAGGTGAATACCAAAAAATAGATGAACTCTAAATGAGCTAGAGCCCGGAGTGAAGGAAAGAGGAAATGTTAAATATTAGCTGACAGCTCAGACCGCATCATCCTGATGTGAGTTCACTCATTTCCTGTTATACAGGAAGAGAAATGTTTACACACAAACAGACTCTTACACTCAGACTGTAGTGATTGATAGAATGAAATCCCCTCTTTTTTTTAGTTATTTTAATTCTTAAAAATATTTTTTATTAAAATAATATAGGGAGAAAAAAGAGAAAAATGATGGACAGAAAAGCAACTTTTTTTGTTTAAAGACTCACACAGATAAAAATTATGTTTACAGTGTTTTTAACATGTTCTTGTAGAATTTTTTTTTAAATATAGAGGACGAATATCAAGAAAATTCAGTTTAATATTCCATTTCTGAGTATTTATTTATTTAAATTGTTGTGAATCAGTAGCAGAAAAAAAATGCAGTTTGAAAAAAATTTTACTTGTGACATAGAAAGTACGCTGGGTGGGTCACAAGCTCCCTGCTCTGCTCGATTTTAATGCATTGACTTGTAGATGACTAGATCCATGTACATCTTTGTTTCCATGTTTGACTTTAATCTGTATGGCTGGAAAGCTCCAATGTTTCTCGACATATTTGTTGCATCTGAAAATGTTACATTGGGGATGGGACAGGCTGTAAGCTAGCGGGAGAAAGTGTAAATGCATGGATAAGGGGAAGTGGGGGCGGGCTTATTCCACACCAACAGTACCACCCACAACTCGGATGCAAATTTCTGATGAACTACTGTTTCTCTACAAAAACTATGTCCTCTATAACGACACAGATTTTTCTCTTCACTTTAGCATTAGAAACATTTGGTTTTGTGTTTTTTCACCAAAGCAGTCCATGTAGCGGAATCATCTGATTGTGCCTCACAGGTGAAGCTGGACGTGTACCTGACAGAGCTGACCAAAATAGGAAAGAGTCAGAAGTACACTTTGTCTGTGGATGTGGAAGGAGGGAGGCTGGTGGTGATGAAGAAGGTCAAGGACAATCAGGAGGACTGGACCACATTCACGCATGACAAAAGTAGGAGCTAAACAAAAGTGTTTGCGCATCTTTTGCATAAGAAATCTCACCTTGCTAGTAATTCCTGTGTAAAAAAAAAAAAAATGTTTTCGTGTTCAGAACCAATTAAACTGTTGTATTTCTTGATAACCCGGTTATGTATTGGTTGTGTTCCATCTCATCTGTTGTATTTCGCACATTTGTTAAAGAAAACTGTATTTTTCTTGTCTCCATCTGTCTCTCAGTACGTCAGCTGATCAAGTCCCAGCGGGTGCAGAATAAACTGGGAATCGTCTTTGAGAAAGAGAAAGACAAGAGTCAGAGGAAAGACTTTGTCTTTGCCAGTGCGAAGGTATGTACTTTCAAACTGAACAGAAGGGGACTTGACAGCCACTCTTGTTTGAAGACGCATTCAGAACCATTGTAATAAATACCCAAACTTTAATTTAAACTGGCTAATTAACTAATGGAAAAACTTGAGTAATTTTGGTGTTTTAGGGTCTTTTTATGACAATAAAGATGCATGTTTTGAAACGTCTCCATTATGCTGTAAGAGGTGTTTCCTCTCACTGTCTTTCAGAAGAGGGAGGCGTTTTGTCAGCTGCTGCAGCTCATGAAAAACAAACATTCCAACCAGGATGAGCCAGACATGATTTCCATTTTCATCGGCACCTGGAACATGGGTTAGATGCACTCGCAACGCAATTTAACAGATTAGACATTGATTTTTTTATACAGTAAAAATGCAAAAAGTGAAGTTTCAGTGTAAAGCGGCAGTTCTTTTGCAGGGTCAGTACCGGCTCCAAAGTCTGTGGCATCTTGGGTGTTGTGCCGCGGCCTCGGGAAAACTCTGGACGAGATGGCGGTCGCAATCCCT
Source organism: Oryzias javanicus (assembly GCA_003999625.1). NCBI lineage: Eukaryota > Metazoa > Chordata > Actinopteri > Beloniformes > Adrianichthyidae > Oryzias > Oryzias javanicus. The sequence goes on along the minus strand of CM012449.1, from coordinate 13,126,328 downwards.
CACGACCTGTACGTGTTTGGAAGCCAGGAAAACTCTGTGTGTGATCGGGAGTGGGTGGAGTCGCTGCGCGTTGCATTAAAGGAGCAGACCGAACTGGATTATAAACCGGTGAGAAAAGTAGAAGATAACACATGTTTTAGAGCTAACCTGTCAAGTGATGAGAGAAAAAAAAGAGAAACTTTATATGGGTACCAAAACTTTAAGTCTTAGTCACTTGCACCCTTATGGGGGGTTGTCTGGGTATGTGGAGGGTCATATAGAGGAGCGACTGCATCTTAAAGGAGCACAGGTGTATCTTGCAGCTTCTTTACAGCCACCTCAAGAGACATCATAAAAGTTGGAATGCATCATTGTCATATATGTCGTAAGTGCACGGTGAAGTATGCACAAGGTTAATGGAAGTTGCACACACTTATGACGTACGAGTGATGTTGTACTATGTCTTTTTTTTTTTGCCACACTCTAGTTGTTAGTAAAGTGCAAAGTTGTAATCAGTGGTGGGGAAAAAAATGATTTATAGATTCATCGATTACCATCCATAAATTATTCCGAATTGTTTTATAAATTTTAAGTAATGGATAATTGGAAAAGGAAAATAGTTTCAAGTAAAAGTAACCAGAGAAAATAAAGGTGGAGCGTTTTTTAGCTCGGACATTTTTAAAGAGCTCACAGCATTTTGGCTTTTATAAAGCGGCTGGTAACTTGAACAAAAGTCATACTTTTCTTTAAATGACTTGTTTAAAAACAGTTGTCACACAAAAAAGATTAAATATGTAGCAAACTGGACAAATTTGCAAAATCACATCATAGTTCCATCCGCAATAGGAGGAGGAGGAGGGTAGAAACTGTTTATGTATATATATGTATAAATAAATTGAATTGAATTATGTGTCACCGCTGTGAGTGTGACTTCAAGTTCTGCTGCGAGCACTTACGAAGGTCAAAGAAATGTATTTGATAATCTAAAGAAACTTCCACCATCATTAGATAAGACAAAGGGATTAACAAAGTCAATCAGAACTTTTATAGTGAAAGACTTGGTGGAGAATGAGGTCTGTATAACATTGTTCTGAAATATGTTCAGTTGTTAGCTAAACACTATTTTGTTTGCTGTGAGTTAAAGAGCGTTTCATTACATAAAATGTTATTTTAGGTTGTTGAGTTCAGGGTTTTTTTTTCCCCTTTTTGATGCTGTAAAAGATTTTTTATTACAAAAGGATATAATTTTATGACAAAATTTTTATGTTCTTAATAAAAGTAAACAAGTGTACTAATCTTAAAAATGCACTTAGGTGGAGAAAAGTACTAAATATTGTCTTGTGATGAAGAGAAAACATGCAGATATAGGCTGCATTGATAAATGTTTCATAATCAAATCATTGCCTCCTCAATCGTAATTGAAGTACTTCAGTATTCCCACCTCTAGTTGTGATTTAGGCTTAAGGGGAATTCTGAGTAAAAGGGCTGATCACAGCATGTCATGTTTATGCAGATTGCTGTCCAAACACTGTGGAACATCAAGCTGGCTGTGTTGGTGAAACCGGAGCATGAGAACCGGATCAGCCATGTGGGGATGTCCAGTGTCAAGACGGGCATCGCCAACACTTTGGGTAACTGACACTCCCTGTTAGTCTTTACTCTACATTAAGAATCTGAGATAATATTCCTGTAATCCCATCGCTGTGAATGTTCTTCTGATTTAATGTTTGTATCTGAAAATGTTTACACAAATTGATGTGTGTCTCTGTGTTTGTTGTGATGGTCAAATAGGTAACAAAGGAGCAGTGGGTGTGTCGTTTATGTTTAACGGGACGTCGTTTGGCTTTGTGAACTGTCACTTGACTTCAGGGAACGAGAAGATTGGCAGGTACCTGCTGGTAGTCCACACTGCAGCATCTCGGTCAGGAAACCCTCACATGGTGCATTCAGTTAACACAAACAAATTCTCTGCTGGTGTTTACATCAACACTACTGCTTTACTTCATAATCAGACACTTTAAAGTTTCTATTCAAAAATTTTAATGGTGTTACATTTTTTCTTTTTTGCCATATCTTGTGAACTTTTCTTTATTCTTTCTATTGTGTTCTTAAGGATGACTGCCACCTACTGAGCTTGAATGGAATAGTTTTCAATTTAAGATAACATTAAAGTTCTGCTGATGTAGTTGACTCCTTATGGGAATTTAGTCTTTTTTTTTTTTAAACAAAGAAAAGTTAAAAAATATATATTGTAAAAAAAAAAAACAACAACTTTACGTTCAGGTTTTAAAGAGACAAGCTTTAATTTCTTTGAATGTCTTATACATAAACAGGTTGGAATGCACTAAATATCTGACAACCAAATATGTTTGGCTAAATATGAAAAAAAAGCCATATTCAACCTTCAGTCCGTGTTAAAATAAATAGGCTTTTCTTAAGCCTTTCAGAGTAAACTATATCCATATATATGAACATAATAAAAGGACAGAAAAACAAATTATTAATAAAATATGAATTATTTTTGTTAACACTTTTCTTACCTGGAATTAAGACGACTCAATCTCTGAGGCTCCGCCTTTTGTTTTTTTGTGGGTGTCGCCCTTTTCATGACGTCATTCTCATCAGCATGTCTGCATTTCAGCCACAAAAGCAAACATCATCTGAATTTTTTCAAAGATGGATTTGTACACTGTAAATGTGCTTTTAAATTAAATAACGCTTTTTGCCCACGATTACACTACAGGCAAAAAATTTCAAATGTCACCAGCAGATTTCACATTCTGCAGCGACCAGAATGGTCCAATGGCCGTGTGACCGCTATGACTCAAGTGATTACAAATAGCTTGGAAGTAAAAACCAGCTCTTATTGTCTGAAAAATACAGTAGGCAACATTTGAAAAAAATACTGAAAACACAATCCTTATTTAATATTTGCTAACTATACAATATTTGGCCATACACTTTATTTTGTAGCACAAATTTTCATTTCAGTGAATATCTACTTCCAGACATTAAGGTTGATTTATTCTCTAGGATAACTCCACAAGAGATTCACAAATTAAAGTTTTCTCTAACCATGACATGGTTCAGTTTTCATAGTCTCATTGTAACACAGATTTTTAAGAGCATTTAAAAAAAAATTTTTTTACAGTGAATTGTCTCCTCTGTCAATCAATCTTTTCCAGGTCATGTTTTCAGTACAGAATGCGTTCAGCTTTCCAAAACTACATAAGATCATTGATGACAATCAGATCTTTGGTTCCCTTCTATTATACTGGACTTATTTTTTATGAATGTGTGAACTTTTAGAGTTTAAAAAAGAGAGGAAAGTATGAAAATGTTAATGTCTGTCTTAGGAAAGTGTATGAAGTGTGTAGTGAGAACATCTGTGTACTTTGCGTATTTCATCTTATATGAGTTACTTCTAGAATGCATCCCTCACATTAGGCAGAAGAGATAGAAACACTGAACTCAGTTTCTTCTGTTGTCTGAAAAACACTCATGTTTCCTTCTCAAGGAGGAACCAGAACTATCTTGATATCCTGCGGCTGCTGTCTCTGGGAGACAAGCAGCTGAGCTCCTTTGACATCTCACTGCGCTTCACTCATCTCTTCTGGCTGGGAGACCTCAACTACAGGCTGGACATGGACATACAGGTGACGTAGAGCCAACACAAAACAAACCCAGGCTCCAACCCATCTGATTACTGATCTGGTTTGCTCCATGTTTACTCTGCAGGAAATTTTGAACTATATTAACAGGAAGGAGTTTGAGCCGCTCCTTAAAGTAGACCAGCTGAACCTGGAGAGGGAGAAGAATAAAGTCTTTCTACGCTTCGGTCAGTAGGTCTTTATGTCTAACTTCCTCTGTCTCAAACCGGAGTATATTTAGAAGTTCTGCATGGATTTTAATGTAGGGAAATATTATTTAAGAAAACTCACAACTTCTTAAATAAATATTCCCAGTGGTTTCATAAACATGTGACTCTTAAAAGCACCTGCTCAGCAGTTCAGTCCAACCACAGGTTTCCTTTGCTTGCAGAAAAAAAAATCCTATATTATGCCTTTTTTAAAAACCTTTTAAAATTGTTTCTTAAATATCCTGTTGATTTTTTATTTTTTTATTTTAGATATCTTGTTACTTTTCTGTAGTCTTTTGCATGACGGAGTTGCTGCTAAATTGTAATATTCTACTCTATTACGGTATATTCTATTCTATATCTTAACATAAGAAAAACATATCTTCCAAGCAGAAACTTTTATTAGGAATTCAAATTTCTTACCGTTTCTACCAATGGAATATTTTTCGGAAGAATTTTCAGCCTCACCTTTTGATACTGTTTGCTTAAGCCTTCAGATTATGCACAAGAGTTGTTAGTAAACTTTGAATAAGCTCTCAAAATCATACATTTTCAACACACAAATTCTTTTGTTTGCACATTTTAAAATCTGGAGTATTCTGTTTTATTCCATTCCCAGTTTATCCAGTTTACAGTTTTAAACTCTCTAAATTCAAATTATTTCTCGTAGCGGAGGAGGAGATCTCATTCCCACCCACCTACAGATATGAGCGGGGCTCCAGGGACACGTATGTCTGGCAGAAGCAGAAGGCCACAGGGGTGAGTTGACCACTTAAGCCGCATGCTGGAAAAATACTCCCCATTTCCTCTTTCCATGAGTCACCCTGATCATTCCTGTCCCGTCTGGGTTTTTGTCTGCTGTAGATGAGGACTAATGTTCCGTCCTGGTGTGACAGGATCCTCTGGAAGTCCTATCCAGAAACGCACATCGTCTGCAACTCCTATGGTGAGATAGAAGTCCATTTTTCACTTTAGAATCATACATAGTGTCCGCATACAGTCACTGTCTCTAGGGTTGGGCACCGATGGGATCTGATGCGGTTCCGGTTCTACCGCGGTTCTTTGGTTTTGGTTTCGGTTCCCTTTCGGTGCTTATTGCGGTACTTCAGTAATAAAAAATAATGCCTTTATCTTCCTAAATCCAAAGCAGAACGGCTTCAAACAAGCGCAGACTCCCTCCTGCCGTGCAGCTGTGCGCACGTAATGTAAAGCATAATATAAAACTCCGTCTTAAATAAACTTAAACGTCCTTGAAATTTTAGCCTGACATTTTATTAAATTAAATCAGGAATGTGGCATTTATTTGCAGTTGTTTTTGGGCAAAAGCAATATTTTATTTCAATAAAACAAGGCGGAAGATAAATGTCAATCACACTGCTGCAAAGCGCAGCAGATGATGACGACCCGCTGTGGTGGTGGGCGGAGCCGAGCCGAGCTTTCTGGATCATCAGATTCTTTGGATCATGCGAAGCCGAATAATTACACTTAGCTATTGTAGAGGAACTGAACTTTTATTACTTTAACTTGCAGACAAACTCGAGAACAACTCTCCGCACGCTAACGTGCGCGCGCGCCCCTCCCCTTTCCTTTCTCTCTCCTTTTTCTCTGTCGAACCCCCACCCTTTGGGACACTAACCAAGCGTGCTACCCATTAGGCCACCACACAGCTTGCGTATCCAAACGTTTAAACTCAATATATAGATCCCCAGTATTGGGGTTTACACTGGCGATAACGTGGAAGGTATTTAAAAGTAATAAAAAATAGGTAAAAAAAGAAAGAATGGCAGACAAAAAACCAGATCACGTTTTCCCTCCTCCGCCCTCCTTTTTTTCTCCCCCGAAACCTCTCCGTGAAGGCTTTGAAAGAAGAAATAAAAGCGGCAAGACCGAACGTCCACCCTCACCTATCCCTTACCAAAATCACGTATCTCTCAAGAATCGCCAATAGCTTGAAACTGAATGAAAGGTTAAGAAAAAAAAGTCCATTATTCACTTCCGTTCTGATTCGTTTCCGTTTTGTGTTGGCTTTTGCTGGAGTGCTGTGGCTTTTGCCGTTGTGTTTTGGCTTTCGTCGGTGTGCTTCGGCTTTTGCCGTCGTGCTTCGGCTTTTGCCGTCGTGCTCCGGCTTTTGCCGTCGTGCTCCGGCTTTTGCCGTCGTGCTCCGGCTTTTGCCGTCGTGCTCCGGCTTTTGCCGTCGTGTTTCGGCTTTCGCCGTTGTGCTTCGGCTTTTGCCGTCGTGTTTCGGCGTTTGTCTTCGTGTTTCGGCTTTTGTCGTTGTGTTGTGGCTTTTGCAATCATGTGAGCCGTCTCGGCCACCGTACTGATCTCATCAATGACTTTACCAATCCCATTGGTCATTTACATCGATATAGGACTCATGCAGACCCGCCATTAGTAAAGTTTTCGTTCAAAATTAAATTTTATGGTTTAAGAAAGTTATGAGCTTTAACATTTTTGGTTTAAAAAAAGCCAATAAGAACTGTGAAACATAATTTTGATAGACCTTTATCCTTGGAAGATTTGACATAGTTGGGGGAGTTTTGTCTGTTTTTGAAGCCATTTATCATATTGTTTGATTGGGTATTTGCTTTTTTTTTCTTTGATTTATACATTTTATTATGTTTGTACACTATTTGATCTTGGTTGTAAAAAAAAGTTTTTCAGTTTTTGTCATTTTTGCTTTAAAACAGAGGAAGGAAAAAATTAATTGCCATATCCAGGCTGTCCCCTATTTTTTATTAACCCTGTTTGATCATTACCTCTTAAACAGAGCACTTTTGTGAAGTACCTTTATGTAAAATTAGTGCAACTACCAACTAGAAAAATAGTTAACTATTAACTAGTAAAATTAGGTCATAATTAGTCATGTGTAAATGTTTGGTGTCTGTAGCTTTAGTATCTTCAGAACTATTGAACATTTTTGATCAAGATGGGATTCATATCTCCATCAAAAATTCTTAAAAATTAATGATTATTTTCTTTTAAAACCATTGTTGTAGCATAAATATGATAATAAGTATTCATGACTAGCTTAGGTGAATGTAACCATTGATATAACCTATTCTTTTTGTTGTTTTTGAGGGTATGGTAAAAATCATCTTTTGCCAAAGTTTACACTCTGTAGACGGTCCCTTGGCAGCCATCTTACTCCCGTCTCTCTGTTCAATTCTAATTTAAAAGAATAAAATATATATATATATATATATATATATATATAAATTCTTATATATATTGTCTTTGTTTATTTATTATTTTTTTGTGTTAAGACAAATAATTAGACACTTGGTTTCAGTTTTAAATGTTCATTAAAAGAGTTTTTTAGTCCGCAAGTCTAATTCTCTGCACATCTGGCTAACTTTATCAAACAGTTTTTGTGCACCTCCTGCTTAAATTAGTGTTGTATTCTGCTGCGTTTTACAGTAATAAAATGTTGTGATCCGTTCATGATGTGTAGAATCCTAGTAGAATATCTGCAATAACAAGTGTGAAATATATGGCTGAAATCATAATTTCTGATCAATTCTGATTGAGTCTGAAACTACTCAGTCGGGCCTGTTTTCCGATAGAAATGTTGAAAGTATACTTTTGTGCACACTAATGTAAATCCACTCCTTTTCTCAGGCTGTACAGATGATATAGTGACCAGTGATCATTCCCCTGTTTTTGCAACGTTTGAGGTTGGAGTGACCTCCCAGTTTGTCTCCAAGAAAGGTAATCATCTTTTAAAAAAACTTGATTTACGTCCTTAACTGCTTGGATTTTTGCTACATTTCTTATGTTCTTACTTTTTTTGTTTTGAAGTTTCCCAAATGTCTGAATTAACCTTATTTGTCTGTAGGTCTGCCAAAGTCCTCAGAGCAAGCGTATATTGAGTTTGAGTGCATTGAGGCCATAGTGAAGACAGCAAGCAGGACTAAATTCTTCATTGAGTTCTACTCTACTTGTTTGGAGGGTAAGACTGATCTCACTTCTTCTTTTAAGAACTTATTCCTGCTGTTGGGCAAACAAAAAAATCAAAAAAATGTTCTCTGTTCTCCAGAGAATGTAATGAACTCTCTGCTTCTTCCTGTTTTATCCTTTTCCTTCCGATCCTTCCCATGTCAGAAAGTCAGTACGCCTTAAAGCAAGAGTCCAGTGCTGCATGCTCCTTCCCCGCCCTCCATGTGCTTTGAAGTGAAATGTGACGAAACCTCTCCTTTCTCCCTTTTTCCTCCCACCTCCTTCCACGTGTGCTTTCTTCTCTGCACTCCTCCTCTCTCCACTCCTTCACCTGTTTTGCAGAGTTCAAGAAGAGTTACGAGAATGACACTCAGAACAGCGACAACATCAACTTCCTGCGAGTGGGCTGGTCCAACAAGCAGCTAACAACCCTCAAGCCTCTTCTGTCAGAGATCGAGTACCTGCAGGACCAGCACCTGCTGCTGACGGTGAAGTCAGTGGATGGATACGAGTCCTACGGTACCCAGACTCCCCCTGTCTAAAGTCTTAGTCAAAATAGCCTGGATATGGGATGTCTGTGGGTGAAAAATGGGCAAACCTGTACGGGATACGCAAGTGGCTCGCAGGGAATGTCAATGTCATAGACAGCTTTGTAGCCTGTAGAGCTAAATATTCATAGACATTTGTTTCTATGGGCATGCTTTGAGTAACAGTTTGCAGTAAATACTTATACAACACATAAGGGTAAGTAAGAGTGAAGTAGGATAGATGCAGGTGCGTCATATGAATTTTTCATTGTTTTAACTCCTCCCCCTCAAAATCCTACCAGCTGTGCAAGAAGTCAGTTCATGTGGTTCTGGCGTGCAGCCTGACTTTCAATTATGAAATTAGATAATCAGATTGTAGTTTGAGTGGACATCCTTCAGACACTTGTGCTTGTACACTTGATTCATGTAGATTCATGTGAGAGGAGCTACCGTCCAAATATTTTTGCATTGCTACATGGAAACATTGTATATTTCATTTACTATTTATGGAAGACACGGATGATGTTACAAGATGAGAGCGTCTGAATGATCAGCACTACTTCTGTCTCTCTGTGACACAGTGTTTCAACTTTCTATCTCACATTACTCCAAGGAGGGTAAAAAATAAGACTAAAATTAGAAGATCTTTTAATATTATCTTGATAAAAAATAAGAAAAATATCAAAACTTAAGGAGGAGAACCATCAGATGCTCCTCTGTTTTTTTTGGACTCCACCTTCAGAGTCACAAATTTGTCCCAATGTTGAGTTCCTGATTGGTTGACACGAGTGCAGATATTTGAAATCTGGATCATTGACATAAATGGAGATGGACAAAACAAGGCTGTGACATAACCAATAGAAAATTCCTCACCTTGCATTCCAAAGAAATTAAGTCAATTAATTCAGTCGCTGTTTTTCCGCAGTATGTTTATCGCCCGATTTCGCCATTTTGGGACCAGATGATGTAAGTAAGCAGTGATTGGCCCAAGAATCTGACAATCAAACGCTTCCAACGTTTGAGGTGGGGCCAGCAGGCACCACGGGCTCCTGTTGAGGCATCTGATTGGACAATTTATAATTGGATAACTTTTTATTAAGAAAATTTATCATGAAAAAAATAGGGTCAAGAAGAACGTGTTAAAAAGAGACACCACAGCAAGAATGGTTATTCTGACAAACAGAATGACAGAATAGTTGCTGTTTATTTCTTAATAGAAGTCTGTGGGATTTTTGGCTTTCTAGAACCAGCAGGTACTTCCTATTTGGAACGCAGGGGAGAGGGGATGATCAGTCCAGTTCTCTCTGTACCGGTACTGTCTATGCTCTAGATCAGGGGTGGGCAAACTACGGCCCGAGGGCCATATGCGGCCCCTTAAACTACTTAATCTGGCCCTCCAAATTAAAATACATTGAATCAAAAATCTTAATTATTGTTTTATTTTCATTGTATTTCTAGTTTCTTCTCATGAACGGTGTTGTTTCTCTGGCGTTTGTGTGTGTTTTTTCCTGAATCAGAAAGTGATTTTTCTGATTTCTTTGAGTTTGCATTTTCCTCTGAAGAACATCAACCCATTGGATCACCAAAAAGAGAACAAAAATCAAAATTTAGAAATTAAAATTCCCAAATTTTCTATTTTTAAATTAATATATGTGAATTTTAATCCAAATTAAAGCATGTTTTTCTCTAAATTCCATATCATCTTTTTAGTTTATGAGGTTCATTACCAAATCACTCCTTCCATCTGCTCCTTGTCCGGCCCTTATGCCAAATTTTAGAACCCTTTCTGGCCCACAAATCAAAAAGTTTGCCCATCCCTGCTCTAGATGCTCTGCCTAAAACCACTGCTGCGCCATGTCCAATGTTCAAAATGCACCGTGTCTATACAGTACATTGACTTAACATGAAAACTGGACGCCCCAGACAAATTGATGTAAACATGGCTTAAGATCCTTTGGACAACCCAAAACCCCACAGCACTCGTGGGGTCAACCTCCTACAGGCGTGGATGTGACTAAAGCTTTACATCAAGAAAAGTCTGACTTCCTGTCACCTGCATTTGCTTCTGTTCCTGTCTTTAGGAGAATGTGTTTTGGCTCTTAAGTCAATGATCGGCAGCACAGCGCAGCAGTTCCACACATACCTGTCTCACCGCGGCGAGGAAACCGGCAATATCAGGGGGTCTATGAGGGTCAGAGTCCCTTCGGAGAGAATGGGAACTAGGGAACGACTTTATGGTAAAACAAAATTGCTGTCGTGTTTGGATGAAGAGCTCGATGAAACACAGCCATCACACAGAGTCTCCACTGTCTGGTTTCAGAGTGGATCAGTGTGGACAAGGATGAGACGGGAGGACCTAAAGGGAAGTCTTCAGTGTTGTCCAGAACGGGTCATGAGTATGTCAAGTCAGTAAACTTCTCTCTTTCAGTTTCATACTTTATGTTGTTTTGCTTTAAGGAAACTGAAAATCTGTTCTGCCTGTGCATTTGTGAGTTAGTGAACTAATGAGTTCATGAATGATAATATATTTTTATGATATTTTATTATATTTTAATGATTGTTGAACATATTTTTCTATGGGACAGATGAAAATTAAATGAATATGTTTTTAATAACCATCATATAAACATTTTATTTAAAACAGGAGATCAACAAGACATAACAGATAAAAACAAAGTTTAAGAAAGAAAGAAAGGATATTTATCACTTTAACAATGTCACACTCTGATGTTTTTTGTCAACTTCCTGGTTAACTTCAGCAGTAAACAAAACATAAACATCATTGCTGTTTTGGAAGATTTTAGAAGAAATCCTGAAAATGTTCTCCACAATTTCACATCCTCAAAATTGTACTGACTACAGTTCTAGTAGAGTAGATCAATGGCAAGAAGATTGCAAATGAAGACACAACAAAACTTAAAAAATGTAACAAACAGAAAACTCTCCCAGTCCTTTATCTAAACTGACAACAGTGTTTCCAACAGAGATGTTTTACAAACTGGCTTTTTTATCTTTGGTGAAAATACCACAAAAGTCCCAAAACTGGTACGGCTTCTCCTCCAAATGACGTCACAAGATTTCTGTCCATTTCTTTTTTTTTTTTCTTTCAAATAATTTAACATATTGTTGACTATTCTCTGAACAAATTTATTTTTTCAGGACTTATTTCAGTAAACTGAACTTAAGTCTCATATTTTCACATTTTTTATTTAATGTTTTTAATTTGAAAATGAGAACCTTCTCCGATACTTTACTTTGAAATTTACTTCCGGTAACAGTAGCACACTCAGTTTTTCAGTTTTTGACATAAAATCCACCATTATTCTACATTTTAGAGCTGTAATGGCATTCCCTATTGTGCATTTTTACAATTATATTTACAAAGATCACATATTGGCAATCTCAGACTTCACAAATATATACTGACTATTTTTGGTAACTTTTTTGGCAGCTACTTGTTACAGTCCTAGTGAAAGTTATCATAGTTTTTTGTTCTAATTATAAATCATAGATGGTTTCTGAATAACAAAAATTACCAGCAGTTGCTTGCTCTGAAATTTTTACCTGTTTTAGAACGTTCAAATTTTCTGTATTTTCAAGAAAATCTAGAAAAAAAACGAATTCCACCAAACAGTTAAAACATTTTAAAACGTTTTAAATGTTCACGTAAGGGATAATGTAGAGCTTGGGGGGAGTTTGTTTATTTGTGGTGTGAAACTACACTGAAAAAGTCCGACTTCCTGCAGCTCCAGCTGAAAGTTCAGATGTTCCCCTGACATCCTCCTGTGGTCTGTTTTGTCCCACCTGCTAACTCCTCCTGATGTGTTTCAGGCCGTCTGTGGTTCGCAAGCAGCTGGGAGAGCTGGGAAAGGTCAGCGAGGAGGCAGAGAAAAGCAGCAAGGAGGAAACTGTGGCAAGGTACAGTGAGGAAAAGCGTTTCCTGCTGGAGAACGTTGTCGTTTTCTTGATCCTCTGTTTTTTTTTTTCGTGCAGACCCAAACAAGAAGCGTCAGACGGCGGCGACTCCATCAGAAAGAACAGCTTCAACAATCCTGCCTACTACATCCTGGAAGGAGTCCCTAATCAATCTGCTGCAGCTATTTCCCCTGAACTCCTCCCATCTCCCACCTCCAACAACCCCCCAGCAGCTAAAGCCAACCCACCCTCATCAGGAGTTCGAACCAAACCCCCCGCTGCACCTTCAGGGCCTCCTCATCCTCGCAGAGCCGCGGGAGGCCCCCCAGCCCGGACAATTGCTGAGGAGGGCTCCTCAGAGGACGATGGAGGTGCCTGTGTGGCGGGGGCACAGGGAGGAGGTGCCGGGAGCACGTTGAATCGGCCCCCTCCTGACTTCCCCCCGCCTCCTCTGCCTAAAGGAGCCCTGGAGATGGTCATGGAGGCTCCGTTTAGCAAGCCCCGCCCCTTGTACCCAGACTTGGCAGAAGTTAGGATCCCACCAGCTGGACCTGGTGGCCCGCTGGCCCTGGGGGAGGGCTTCAGGCGGGGAGGGGGCGTGGCACTGGATGACCAGTCATGCTCCGTGCTGCAGATGGCTAAGACGCTGAGCGAGAGTGAGTTTAGTGGACAGCCTCCCCCCCGCGCTCCTTCAGCACCTCCACCTCTTCGAGGGCAGCCCATGGGGGCGGGTCTGGATGCATGCCGCACCTTCCCCCCCAGGAACCCCATCACGGAAAGCATTGCAGAGGACATGCCGGAAGGGGTAAGCAGCGTTAGGCTAAATAGATGTTCACTTTGACCTCCCTGATCTTCTGCATTTGTTTGCTGCTTTTAACCCTTTAACACCAGACATATAGCTCCAGTCTTTACATCCTTTCTTCTACCATAATTCTTGATTGAAACCATTGACCTTAATGAGATCTGTACTTAGTGAAACCCCCCCGTTCCAAACAGTAAATACCTTCAGGCTGCAAGAAGCCAAAATCCCATAGACTTCTATAGAGAAATAAGAGAAATAAGGCTATAAAGAAATTTCTTGACATCTTAATAATCCTCTTTATTACATGTTTTACTTAGTTTCTTAAGTTATAAACTGACCAGATGACCCAGTAACAGTAGGCGAAGCCTGCTGGCCCTCATGTCCAGCATTTGACACCTTTGACAGATTTCTTGTAGCCCAGTTTCAAGTGGTAGGGGTGTGGACTTCTAACAAGCTCACTCCTGATTGGCGAGAGTGGTTGCCATAGCAGCCACTGCTGCTTACTGACTACGTCTGGCTCCAACATGGCAGTGTCCTTATCAAGCAAAAATATGGACTGAATTGACTTACTTTGGTTGGAAGTAAACCATTCTCTGTGGGTGATGTCTCACTCCTTCACTGAAGCACTGTCTGCAGGCTGTGGTTGGCATACAGAATTTCTCCAAATCATTTTCTGATTGATTGAATATGCATTTGGTGTTTGCAGGCCCTCTGGGGGAGCAGCAGCTCATCTCTGTCTGTGGGGGATTCGTCAGTGGGGGAGTGGCTGCAGCGGCTGGGCCTGGAGAAGTATGAGCAGGGCCTGCTGCACAACGGCTGGGACGACCTGGAGTTCCTCAGGTATTTCCAGTCGATCTGGAAGAGGAATCACCTTTAGCTCTACGACACCCAATTAGCTCAAGCACAGCAAGTCTTTAACCTTTTCTGCAATTCACGTAATTCCAGCAGGTTCCTAAAGAAGAGAAAAGCAGCTTTGCACTGATGTGCAGCACTTTACAGTAGTGAAATGTTTACACAGTTATCCTAAACCATAATTTTGTTGGAGTTACTGTAGTTGTGTAAACAAAGAGTTACGGTATCTCAAGGAGGGTGTACTATTTCATGTCTTCAACGACACCTAAATAATAAATCTCATAAGTCTTCGTTTATGTGATCAACGTGAAACGGTTGATTCTGACGCAGAGTTTTGCACCGATGTTCAACATATTACAAACAACTCAAAACTGCTCATCTTCATATCAGAATCTGCTGATTCACATCGATTGCATAAACCCTAGACCACTAAGTGTTGCATGTCAACACAAGGCTGCTCTTCTCTGCTTCAAAATCTGCTGGAATTACATTAATTGTGTAAAAGGTTGAAGAGTTAAGGTTGTTGGAAGCTTAAAGCTGAAGCTCTGGTGTTAAAGGGTTAAACCTTCACATACTTTAAAAAAATAAGATGAAAAACAAAAATAAATAATATTTTCTTTTTCAGAAAATCCCTGTTAAATCAATATGGTGGTAAATGGCGTATACTTGTATAGCACTTTCTACCCTCCTTCAAGGGCCCAAAGCGCTTCAAAGTCACAGTACTTAGGTTACACAATAACAATTCCGTTCTCTTCATCAGCTCAGGCTCTTGTCCATGAAGGTCATCCTGGCGTTCTCTTCCTTTTCCAGTGATATCACAGAGGAGGACCTGGAGGAGGCCGGAGTCCTAGACCCCGCCCACAAACAGATTCTGCTGGAGAGCCTGAGGCAGCAGCAGAAATAACAAGTCTGTGCCAAACCATTTCAAAACCACCTGGAGCCACAAAGGCCCGAGCTGAGCAGAACTCGGCTGGGACGCGCCTTCGCATTCCAGACTGTGCCTTTCGGGAGGAATTGCACTCCATTTGTACTTTTTCAGAAACACTCGCCGAACCCTCGGCCTGCCCCTCCCCTTTTTGTACTGTATGTGTGTTGCTGTCTCGGCGTGGTCTTATTTAATTGTAGCCCTGCGTTTGTTCAAGCGTCACTACATAACTCTGACAGCGTCGCACCATCAGATGTTACTGAGCATTTCATTTTAGGAGCTGATGAGGGATGAATCATTTTCAAAGTAAACGTAGGAGGGGGTCATTCTTCTGTTTTTATTATGTAAAGATCCACTCGGTTCCTGTTCTCTGATCAACACTGCCTTTTTTTACGTCTCAGGTTTATTCCCATTCGTCTCAATAAAAAACGTGGAATTCAGAAGACTGAGAATGATGTAACAGAGGAGCTCTTTAGCAGCTGTGACTGAGGGAAGAAGAATGACCCTGCTTTTTTTTTTGTTTAGTTTTGGTTCTTGGATGTCTGCGCAGCCTTCGGTTGACAGACTGTTTTTGCATATATTTATAAATTTATGCTTTAAATCTTTAAAGGGAATATCGAGAAAACCAAATTATTCCATGTCACCGTTTTATTCGACCTGATTGTGTCTGGTATATTTCATGGACTAACACTGACATTTCAGCCTTCAATTTGTCCTAAATGTATTTCTAAATGTTTGTGACGCCATCAGCTAATAAGCCATGAGACGCACAGGAAGATTTATCAATGCTGCACCAAGTTGTGACTGATGTGTTCGAGGTGACATCACATGACCCACTTTTGTTGGGGTTCAGTTCTTAATTTTTACTGATTTTATTTCAAAAGAAACAGAGCCGCCATGTTGTTTCTGTGGTTACTCTGCTGAAGATTAAATGAGCCGTCATGTGATTGATTACCAAAAAATGCTTCCAGTGTTATAACCTTAATCTGATTGAGATGCATAACCAGAAACATTTCCTGACTCTTGTTTTCCCTTAATTGGTGAAATGTAAGTTGATGACGAGGCTGTCATACCTATATGTCACCAGCAGAGGGTGCTGTTTTTCACAGAGTTTTATGGAATTCCAGGCTAGTAACAATGTTTGTTTACTAAAAAAAAAAAAATACTCACAGATTTTTTTCAAATCACACTAAACCTCTAAGTGAAAAATAGCTTAAAAGTTGCAGGAAAAACTGACTGAAACCAAGAGATGAATTAGATTTGAAGCTGACAACGGTTGTTTTTACTCAGATGTGTGTCAGACTTTTCTGTTCCTTTTTATCTGAAATAGTTTTGCTTAAGTTCAGACACAAAAAACGCTCATGTTTAGGTTTATTTTTCAGAGATGGTGTGAAAACGTGACTTACCATCATGACACTCCTGTTTATCTTCATGTGATGTTCTGTTTTACTAAATTAATGTCATTTCTTCAATCCCCTTCCTAAGTAAAATGTAACATCCAACCTCAGTTTACTAATCTGATCTCGTTTTTTCTGCAAGAGCTAGAAAAAAATCGGCTTGTCTTGGGTTTACAGAGAACGTCTCTCATTGTTTGGTGACACATAAAAAACAGTGCATCATGCAGTGCCTCCATAATGTAGATTTATTAGAATATTCAGAGTAGTGCTATACCTTCTCATTCACTGGAACCTCCTGTCTGCTTTCATGAACACGACAGATGCTCTGCAGTGAAGTTTGTAAAGCAAAGATGAAAAAAAAAAGAAAAACTACCTAAGATTTATATTACTAATTACAGAATTTACATTCTCAGGTTTTTGTAGTAAATTAAACACGTGTGGGCTTCTCACTTTTCACTGACATAATAAAAATATTAATAAATACATGTAGATTTCCCTATTTTTGATTAGATTCTTCAACATTGGTTGTTTTTGACAGCTTTGTTTAGAGGACAGAAGTACAAAAAGCTGCTTCCTGTTTGACCGTTTGCAGAAAAGAAAAGGATGGACACCAACAAGATAAAAAAAGTCTATCGTGAATCCAACAGTAGTTATTGATCAGATATTTCTCCAGAGGATTTGTCCATTGTCTAAAAGTGTTGCAGTAGAGACTCATCTGTAGACTGTATTCACTTTCTGACTTTTCCTCCACCAGAAGAGAAACTGTAGACTCGAGGTCGGTTCTCTTTGTGTCAAAGAAGGCATGATGGGAAAATCAGATGATAGGCGTGTGGGTCTAGATACAGTAAAGGAGAGGAAACGAGTCAGTAAGAGCATTGGCTATGTCTGATTTCCATCATTTCTCCCTAACCTCCAAAAGACTATGACCCAATCCGAATTCTTCCCTTCTCCCTACCCGTCCAGTTGAAGGGGCATTTGAAGTGAATGTGGTGTCCGAAATATATTTTTTAAGATCCTATCCTCTAAGCGGAGGGCAAGCGCTTTTCTTCAAGTGGGTGTGCTCTGAAGCACAGAAATGTATATTTAGATCAAAGGAATAACTTTTCGTTGTAGCATGACCTTTTTAAAGTAATACAACTGCTGTTTTTATGTATATTCTAGCGCTGGAAACTCTGTGCTAATGCTAGCTGACCGGCGGCTATTAGTGACGTCTGATTTCTGAGACACTATTTTTCCATAACTCTCTGTTTGGAGGGCTAAATGTAGGGAAAAGGGAAGAATTTGGATTTTGCCTTTATAGTGAGAGGACGATCCATTGGCCTGGATTTTAACGGCAATTCTGACACCATGCTCAATACGTTGTTTTTTTTTAAACATCTAATATGATATCATGGATTTCCCGAAGTAAAAACCTAAGAAGTTTAAAGACTAGTTTTTTTTTTTTTTTTTTTAATTAATGAGCATTGATGCACCAGTGTGCATCAAAATCCAGACCTCTGGATTTTAGAATTGTAAATTCGGACAGCCCGAAAAACACGCTAAATAGTGTAGTATGTAGAGAGCAGTGACGAATTCGGACACAACCATTGACTGCATATGAGAACTGGACATAAATGTGTTGTCGTCCATGCGAAATGGTTTACTACCGGCTCCAACCAAGTGAAGTCAGTTCAGTCCATTTTTTAGTGTGTTTGTGATAATGTCATCATCAGTAAGTACTGATTGATCCGAGTCAACGTTCCTATGGCAACCACTCTCTTCAATCAGGAATGTGCTTGTAGGAATGCCACACCCCTTCCATTTGAAAGCTACAGGAAATCTGTCAATCAAAGCTTTAGGACATGACTCCACCTACTTTTATTGATCTGATTGATCAGTTTATGGATTGAACTACAGAAAAATGCTTAAAAAAAAAGAAGATTATCAATAAAACGTTAAAAAACTTTATTCTAATAAATAACTTCATTTCTCTTAAGAAGTCTTTGGGACTTCCTGTTTGGAAAGCCAGGGGGAGGAGTCACTCAGTCCAGTTCTCATGAACAGTCAATGGTTTTAGACCTTCCTGCACTAACTGGATTGGGGGGGGTTAGTGCCCCCTTTCTGCTCAAAGAGATTCGTCCTTTTTTGGAGTAAATCTGCATGTCGGGGTCTAGTTGTGCTTTGCGGGCTTAAAGGCTGGATCTGCGTGTTTGTTTTTCTGCGGGGGCGTGCGTGTAAATATGGGAGGAGATCTGAGTTTTGGAGCCTGCGGTTCTGCATCATTCAGTCTGGTTGTTCTAGAAAGAAGGTTCCCGTCGAGGTGAATGATTGGGGCTGCATGCAGCGGTACAGGTGGAGTCTGCACTGCTGCACCTGCATCCTCAGCTGAGTCCATCGGAGCGGCTGTGATTTCAGCACTATGGACAGGTCCCCTCTCAGAGGAGGTCCCTCCGCCCCCGTCTGTGCTTCAGAACAGGTTGGTCTTGATGGCGGGGTTGGGTTTTCTGTGGAAGGAGGACAGGACTCCGGCGAAGGGCCCGGTCATACTGTCCGCCGGCTGCCAGGCCTTCAGGATCTCCTGCGTCTGGGCGGCGGGCTGCGCCACGGCCGGGTTGGACGGTCCCAGGCTGGACCAGCTGGGCGTTTTCAGCCCCTGGAGAACCGGGGAGGTGGAGGCGTTGGCGTAGCTGCTGTTGGTCGGAGCGGGGCTGGGGCTCAGGCTGGCGGGGCTCCCCAGGTTTCCGTTGGCGGAGCCGGGGAGGGAGGCCGTGCTGTCGGGCGTGGGGCTGCAGGTGGACTCCTTGGACTCGTCGTCGTCTGATGAAGATCTGGCCTCTCCTGCCTTCTTGCCCCCGGAGCTGCTGCTGCCCCCCGTGGCGCCGCCGGAGCTGTTGGCTTTGGCGTTGGCCGCGCGCTCCTGTTTACGGAACTTGGCGCGTCTGTTCTGGAACCACACCTGTCAAAGCGCACATGTCCCATCAAGCACCCAGAAATATCACAATCGTTTAAAAGAAAAAAAACATTATTATTGGAAAAACTAAATCTAAGGAAGAATGTCCAACCTGCACGCGGGCCTCGGTCAGGTCGATCTTGAGCGCCAGCTCCTCCCGGGTGTAGATGTCCGGGTAGTGCGTCTCCGCGAAGACCCGCTCCAGCTCCTTCAGCTGCGAGCTGGTGAAGGTGGTCCGGATGCGCCGCTGCTTCCTCTTCTCGTTCAGACCCGAAGGATCCGAGAAGAACTTGTAAGGAACTGAGGAGACACGGAGGAGTGAGACAAGAACCCGAGGAGAACCCGGAGGCCTCGGGGAGGAACCAAAGAGAACAGACACCAAAACAGTTTTTTCACTCATTCTTGAGTAGTTATGATTGTTATGAATAAAAACGGATCAAGTGATAAATTATTTTTTCAATTACTCAGTTGATTATTATTATTATTGTTATTATTATTATTATATTATTATTATTATTATTATTATTATTATTATTATTATTATTATTATTATTATATGGAAATAGATTAAAAGGATGGAAATTCAAGAATACAATTGTTTATAAAAATATAATAAAATTACGCAAATTTCTTCAAAATCCAAATATTTTGATTGGATTTGGACTAAATTATTAAAAATAAAAATATTTATGAAAGTCAAAATTGACTGAATTACCACTTTCGTGTTTGGAGAAATAAAGGAAGCTGTGGGATTCACTGCAGCGCATTTTTAAATTGTATTTTAGTCTGGCACAATTTACTAAAAAATATAGAAATAAAAGCAGAAAACAAGAAATAATGCGCGTAAAATCCCATTTACACATAGAAACGAAAACTTTACGCCAACACAATGAATGCATCGTAAATAAAAATGGATTTTTAATTCCAATATTTGAATTAAAATGATCAGCCACAAATCAAAACTCAAACACAGTAAGTCTATTGTGCTCGATTGAAAATAATAAACAAATACCTTTTATTTTAATACATTTTAATATTCCTAAAAGCTCAATATCATAAAAAATGTTTTTATTTTAATAAATATTAATATTCAGAAAATTTAAACCTCTTAAAAATAAAGTTTTTATTTTTTCTATTTCTTTAAGGCCGCTTACAGAATGTTTTTATATCAACATATGTTTTTTTTTTTTGTTTTTTTTTTTAATATTTTGGTTTAATGAGGACTCCTCTCTCAGATGAACAAGACCTTCTATTTTTGCGGTGATGGGAGTCGCTTCTCACCTGAGGAGTAAGGAGTGGGCTGGTGCTCCCTCAAGGCTCCCAGAGTGCAGCTGGCCGTGCTGAGCGGGGTACAGCCCGGGTTGGAGAACGGCCCGCTTCGGATCGGGTTGTACTGGAAGGAGCTGGCCTGGCTGCAGGAGCTGAAGTCCGCGTAGGCCGACGCTTCCATGGCCGCCATGCAGGAGTCATAGGAGTTCAGGTAGGAGTAATCCATCTTATACATGGAGGTCAGCCGGTGCGCGCACCGGTCTGAGAAGCACTGGAGGTGAAGCTCGGTTCTGCAGCTGCTTCCGGAACCAGGTTCTTCTCTCCAGAACCTCAAAGAACTTTCTCGTGCTTCAGTGGCCGCAGTAATCCAGAGCCTTTCTTTTTCCTGCTCGCCTTCGTCTCCTCCTTGAGTGTGCAGGAGCGTGCTCCTCCTCGCTTCTCACCTCCTTCCTGCTCTGCAGCTCGCTCTGCGCTGGCGCTCCGTATGACAGCGCTGTGTGTTTATAATAAACTTGGCAGGGCGCGAGACAATGGCGAGGCGGTGGTCTAGTTACCATGACAATAGCACCAGTGAGTGAGCGTGGAAACGGGCGCGCCCCCTCCTCCTCCTCCTGCAGATTTGCTGCACCGCCCACGCGGGTCCTCAGCATCACGATCCCGCAGGTGTCAGCGGGGTTTCAATCAGAAAAGCACCACTTCCTTGCTTTAAATCAGTCAAAATTGCATGTTTCCTTTATCGGACGTCACTATTTCTAATGGGATCTCTCCATCTCCTCCCACTTATTTTTCGAGGAACAACAGAATTTAGTGCATTTAAATGCAAAAGTCAATTATTTTATAATTTTCACAACACAATTAAACAATCATCTGAATTGCTAAAATTTATTTCTTAACGAATTTTAACGAACAAAAAGTATTTTTGCGTCATATTTGCAGAGAGGCGCAGCGGCGCTCCTGCAAAAGCTCCACTCGAGTCTTTATGTGCAGCAAAGCATCCAGATGTGACGCTGATTGCTCAGATTAAAAGATGTGATTTGATTCCGATCACTTTTGCTGAGATGTCACCAGAGTGAGCGTCACTTTGATATAAGACTGCAGAGAGACGCGCGCGGCTGCGGAGACAACTGAGCAGCCACGACAGGGTACCCATAAACGCATTGACGCTCCAGAAATTGGTTTAAGTTTATTGTTCGGTGTCATACAATGTGATAAGTCATATCCCACACGGCCAGCAGCGCACGCAGACGCACGCACAGCCGCCACTTTCTGTCTAAATCTGGTGTTTGTCTCAAAAAAAAAAAAAAAAAAAACGAAAAAAAAAAACCTCTCTGCTTCATGTAAGCTGCTTATCGAATCAACAGGCTTTTTATTAGCGAGCACATTTCACCGAATAATATAATCCGCAAACCAAAATTACGTTGTGTGTGCACGCAAATAATTAATTCAGTTTGGCCCGTGCAGTCCCCGCGCGTAAAATGGCACAACAAGGTTGCAAATGCGCGCTCTTATCTCTGCCTGACCGGAGGCCGCGCGATGATGCTCCTTAATGCCATTAACCCTGCGTGCGCGTGCTGGCGCGCGTGCATCTGCCCACTTTAGTAATAATCAGATTTGTTTACAGCGGTTGTGGTTGGTGAGAGGCGGCGCGAGGCTGCTGTCTGAACGAAATTTCACACAGCAGGGATTATTGTAGCTCAAAACCCACATTTAGAGACGCGATGAGAAAATTTTGCTTTCTTTTGACAAAAAGAATTTGGTTGAACATTTGTTTAATGGGGATACAAGGACACACACATCCTCAAAAACGTGAAGCGCTGGAGCTTCCAAAAGGTTGCATGTTTTAAACCAAATGAGATTCTCCTTTTGGATTCAGAATCAGCTCCCAGGCCGCTCAGCCTCCCGTGCGCCTCCATTCCCGTCTCCTCGGTTCAGAGGTGAGTTTACCAAGAAACTTAAACAGTTTCAAAGTTAAACTCTCAAGGCCGTCTCTGCTTTTAAAAAAAAAGAGCAACCAAGAGCGACCCTAGCGTTAAGCATTTAACCTCTAATCCCTTCAAAGAAAGCCCCGGTCTCTTCCAAGCCGCTAATCCGCCCCATAGTGCTGCATGAGGCGCAGGGGGAGACCTCTCCTCCGTGGAGGGCTTAACTTTGGACTTTTACATTCATTTGACGGAAACTGTTACGCGGAGCTTTGGCATTCATGGCGTCTGAGTCAACAGAGGGGAGGACACAATGGTCACCCCAGAGACTCCCGAGGGGACCCTTGGAGAGGAGCCCGCTCCAGGGATTATGGTCCTACTGGTGCGTTTAGAGTCAAAACCGTATGGAAGGAGCCAAACGTGCCGTCCATTTCTAATCAGAGGCGTGATTGAGTGAAGAGTAAAGGACCAGTTCACTCCTTTCACACAGGATTCATTCATTCACGAGCGCAGGGGTTTGGTATTAAAACATCAAATGCCAGGAGATAAAAATCAATCTGACACAGATCATTAATTAAGAAATGAATTCTGGGATGTTGAGGCTTTTTGATATTTGTGAGGAGACTCAAAATATATTTTTTTTGTTTATTTATCTATTGTTTTAAATTTAAAAACAAAAAAAGACCCCCTCATGCAGACGAATTTCATGATTTTTTGGTGAAGACTCCGAGCCTGCAGACTGGCCTCAGGGAAAACTGCAGGACAAGTGGCGCAAAAACGCAGAGCGCGCCTGCTGTATGATGGATGGCCTGCGCGGGAAGACGAAGAGGTGCAGGTACACAGACTGGATGAAGGATGAGTGAAGGATGAGACAAAGCAACGCGGGAGGCCCAGACCGGCTTCTTGGCAGTGAGGCCGTCAGTCCATCCATCACCGGAACTGAAGGAAACGCACGTCTCGTCCAGAGGCCGCTTTCCTCCCTGACCGTGTCAGATTTTGTTTCTGCGCCTGGAATCATCACATCCTTTTCTGTGGAACGAGCATCCAAACGCGCTGCAGACTCTTTATTTGAAATGGTTTAAATTAAATCATAAATAATCGACTTTCAAATCAGCAGAATATGAAATCAAATTAATTAAATGATAAATTAAAACGGGTCATATTTTGAGTTTTCCAGTTTCAGTTTCCTTGTTAATTCACTTCTAATCTAATTTGTAAAACGAAACCACACATTTCTGTCACAAACAGCCTTATTAGCTTATAATATAATTTCTATATGAACACATTTTGTGTATGTCATTTGTTTATACTTATATATAAGAAAAATTCAACACATTTTTAGACTGAAGATTCGTTTAGGCTACTTGTGCGTAAATTACGCACGGAAGAGGTTCGGCCCGGGTCTTCATCAGCAACATCAGCATCCATGAAAACATTTACTTTGATAAAACTGTCATTAGATTGAGCAGCGAATATATTGTGTGACGAGTGGTCAAAACTCTCGCTGTTTTCTGCTCCAAAGTGTGCTGCGTCACAGCCAGCAGCAGGCGGCTCCCTGGAGTGTCACTGAAATGTGTCGTGTCATCGCCCCCTTCTTAAGGTCTCCCCTCCCTCTGAGCTCGATGAGATTGATCATAAGATAAATTCAGAAACTCCCAGATCTTTCCATTAACATCGGTCTGCGTCCAGAAGCGGAGGCGCGCAAACATTTGATTTGATCGGTGATGGATGAAGGATGTGGTGGGAAGAGGGGGTGGATGGGGACCTATCGGTACCGTCCGTTGTGTCCCTTCACATCAGCCTCTCAATTACCGGAATGCACCGTGACTCTCCGGCTCCAGACACATCCGTGTGGGTTAGAGGGGGGAGAGCAGCATCGAGCATGAAGTTTCCCTCAGCAGGAGCTCATGCGCAATAAAAGCTCTTTATGGTTCAACAACCAACTGAATATTTATGACAGCTTTATTTTAAAGAAGGAAAATGGCTCTCTAACCTTAGACAATGTCAACAAACATTTAAATCATAAAACAGACTTAAAAACTCAATACATTTTGCGCGTTTTCAGTCAAAGCTGCATAAAATGTATACCCGAAGTCTGAAACATGCCCTCTAGAAACCAGAAAAGGGTTTCTAAAAAAGTCAAAAGTTTGGTTCACTCAAAAATGAAGCCCATCCATGTTGCGCTCATCTGTATACAAGTCCACACTAAGTTAAAGTGAACGCGCATCCATCAGGAGGAACATGACGCAGAGCAGCTGCGGTTATTCATGCTGCGTCCATCTCTGCTGCGCCACCAGACCTGGATTATCCTAATGGACAACGGCATGTTACTTAAAAAAGAAGCTTTTTAGGATAAAAACCAGTTCCCGGGAGACCACGCACACACACGCACGCGAGCACGCCACAGCTGGAGCAGCGAGGGGACGGCCGCGCGCAGGAGAGCTTCTCCAAACACGCTAATTAGATCTGCAGCTCTGGCCCCGCGCTCTGAAAGCAGCCCAGCGGCGGGGTGCGCGGAGCTGTGGAAAGTTAATTGAATTAAATTCCTTCTAAACTAATTAGGCTGCAATCTGCCACGCGAGCTGTCCCCGTGCAAGGTTCGAATTAGGCGGAATGGATTTGTTCCTTTTCTTTAAAAGAAAGGGAGGACGGGCTGCTGTGTTTTTTTCGGTGGCCTCCCTTATTTGTCTTTTATGATAATTCTTCCTGGGAGCGCGCGCGGGGGGTGGGGTGGATCAGGTGCGCGCGGGCCGGACAGGCCGTGCGTCAACGCGCAGAGAGAGGCCGCGCGATGAAGAGTGGTGCTGCGCGGCGGCTCCAGCGTGGAGCGACTGAGTGGACTGAGGTAATGGAGGTGAAATCGATCCTCTCTGAGGGGAGCACAATGAGAAGAGGAGGAGGAGGAGGGAGAGGAGTGCGGAGGGACATGGATGAAAATCCTCCGTTAAGAGCAGGGACAGATATGATAATGGGAGCGCGGCTATAGTCGTTCATCATTCAGCACCTCCACCTGCTGGGCGGCAGCACGCTGGTCTACACCGGCTCCATCTCCTCTGACAGATTTCACAAGAAATTCAGTAATGGTCCTGAAAGTCAGGAGGAAAGGGGAGAAACAGACAGATGGAGAGGAAGGAAGGAAGGAAGGAAGGGTGAGGAGAAAAAAGGTGGAGTGAGTGAGTAAAATGCAGGGAGATGGAGGTTAAGACGATGGAGGGCCAGGTTTCTGTTTCTCCATAATCTAATCAGAGAAATGGCAGCAGTCAGAAATAGCCTGACGTACAGACTAAGAGCCTCTCCTCTTTCTCCTCCTCCTCTTCTTATTCTCGTCTTCTTCTGCAGGGAGGGTAAGTGGATCCACACACACACACAGCACTTGGACTTCCCAAAACCATAAAGTGTAGATGCACTTGAGGGTCACACGAGAAAGAACGAGCCTGAAGGTATCAGAGCAAAACCTGATCTGCTATGCAGATGCAGGCCCTTCAATTTGTCTGGAGCTCGCCGCCGTTGTCTTCATCAGCTCCATGAGGATGAAGTTTCAGGTTTTTGGCAGCTCAGACTTCACACATCTGTAGAGAAGAGCGCTGCTGGTTTTACCCAGGAAGCTGGGAGGGAAATGAAACGGGAGACAAAAGGACGACAAATCCTGCAATCATTCTGCTTCAGAAACTTTTAAAACCTGCAGTCCACACCTCCTCCATTTAGCGAGAACTCCACGGAAAGGTCACAGACGGCACGGCGAGAGCCAAAAGCACGTTTGCTCATGCTAATTTCTTTCTGAGGAGAAGACATTCTGACGCATTCCCTTCCGGTGTCCGACTCCGACCCCCTTCACGGGGCAGAATTCCTCTGTCATGTTGGCTCACGGGGGGCAGACGAGTGTTTTTGTTGAAGAATTCCCACCCAGAAACTGGTTTCTCCCACACACACACACATCCATCAGCAGTGTCACACAAAAAAAACACAAAACTCCTTCTGCTTTGTGATGGCTTTATTTACAGTGAACGAAGCCGGAAAACAAGAATGTTGCTCCATCACAGCTGAAGAATATACATTCATGATGCAACAGACGTTTGGTTCTTTTAGCGTAAAGACAGTGAAGTGAAGAACATCAAGAAAATGTGATGATTTTTCTATTGGAGGTAAATGAACATTGTCGTGTTTCCATGTGAAACATTGAATCTCCATCATGTGTAAAACATCTAAATGATGGAATTATCTAACTATTCTTCACCTACGCTCGAGTTTCTCCACCTTTAAGTTAATCTCTCATAAATACTCAGTGTTTTACATTATACATATTATCAGTAACATAGATGAGCGTGCACAGCACAGAGCAGAGGACCTACAGCTACAGTCCAGACAGAAGAAAAGTGACGTCAATCCGACCCGCAGCAGCGTGAATCACGGACACCACCACGATGTTCTGCTTTCAGAGGAACTTTTATTTTGAAATGTTTGCGATGAGCGCCGTGCCGCAGGTTAGTGTTCAGGACTGAGTGGCGGGCGGATGTCCAGCGTTCTGGACGAGCGGTCTTCTCCCAGCACCTCCAGCCGCAGACTGGGGGCGCCGCGCTCCTCCTGGCCGTCCGACTGCACCGACAGACGCAGCGTGCAGCCTTTGGGCAGCAGCTCCTGCTCGTACGCTGCGGCTAGCTGGTTGACCACCCGCCGCTCCACCTGCAGGATGAGCAAAAGGTGTTTATTAGGACGAGGGAGCTGTTTCTATAGTTTCCAAAATCCTCTTTCTGACTCAAACATTTGATCCTCTTTAAGTGATGCTGAGTGTCACAGTTGGGTCCTCAAATTTAAAGTAGAAGATGGTCGAGATTTGATGAAGATAGTGATTCCTGATCTTCTAAATAGGTTTTTTAAAAAATCTAATATAACAACAAAGAAATGAGCTGAATATATTTAACTGACTTGAGCTTTTTTTTTTTAGTTCAAGTGTAAAAAAAGTCAGCAGGTAGAACCAAACAGATAAAAAATAAAGGTTTCTGTTTAGTCAAGCCTAAAAGGACAAGTTTAGAGACAGAAAATACATATTTATGGCATAAACATCCAAAAAAAAGAAAAAGAAGAACAAAAAACCAAACCAGGACTGTGAGATAACTACAACCTGGGAGCAACCAAAAGGTGAGGAGAAAGAAAACCGTGGACTTAAATACTGAAGGATAAATAACAAAGAAGTAGTGAGTCAAAAACTAAAACCAGGTGTGCTTATGAAGGGACAACATGATTAATAATAAACCAAACTAAGAAAAAACAACACAACTGAAGACAGTGGTCTCAATCCTCATCTGTAGCAAAGCCAAAGAAAACCCACTCCAATGAAAATCCTGTTTTTAATATGTTCTTGTGGCATTTTTCTTATAATTGGAGACATAACTAAAGAAAATTAAACTCAAAACTGCATTTCTGAGTATAAATTGTTGTGAATCAAGAGCGAATGAAGAAATGCTAAATGAAAAAGATTATATTTGTGACGTAGAAAATTTCTTCAGGAAAAGTCCAAACTCAAAGGTGGATAATACTTAGAGATTGTCTTACTTAAAAAAGATCTGGTCTGTTTACTGCCGAGATTAGTGCCGTGCCCATCAATTCCCAGTTCTTTGGCATCAGTTTGAGATGGTGACTAATAACTGGCATGCAATCAACCTGATTATCACACGCTCCACGCAATTATCTTAAGCAATGGTTCAGTTTCATTTTTCATTATATGGTCAGAAACAAAATGATGATAATTAAATTCTTTAGTATGACAAGGCGCTAAAAAGTTTTAGTCAACAAATGGTCCTTATGGTGTGAGTATACAGGGGTCTGGCATGATGTATGTGCAGGGTATGCAGGTGACTGCCATGAAACATTTGAAATACTAATGTTGTTGTAGATCAATTGGTGAGTCCATATAGAGAAAATCTTCATGGACACTTTTTTCTTCAGATGAGTGACAGGTCGTATTGAACTTTTATGCAACACAAATTATGTTAAATTAGGTATGTTTTACAGATTATTATTTTTTTAATGTCCTCAATTCCTGTGAACTTTCCGTGTTGTCCGAATGATAAGAGCAGGCTCCTTGACTGTTAGAAAACCAGACGATCATAATCCATGTGTGTGGCATTTTCAGTGAATAAGGAGCCAGTACTCACTTGTATGTTACCAACATCAGAGATGCTTCTTTTAAGGATTAAAAAAAAAAAAAAAAGGATTTCAGGTTCCCAGAGCTCTAGCAGCTGCAGGCTTCATACCTCGTGTTTGATGGACCGAGCTCCGTAGTGCAGGTTGTAACCTCCCGCCAACAGGTCCAGCACCGGCCGGTCCCACTGAAGGGTGATGTCATGGCGCTGCTTTGCCTGATGGCGAGGAGACGAAGACATTGACAAAAGGCTTCCAAACTCAGAAATGAATGCAGCAGCAGCGAGGGAGGGGGGTTCTGTCAGGCTTCATGGCTGCCAGCGCTGTTAAAAAACCAGGCTTAATAACGCCATAACTTGTGTAATGATCATTTTTAATCAAGACCGTCAATATGTTGTGTTCTGTTGTTTTATCGGACGGTTTAACTCTCATTTAGCAACTTGTGTCAACACTTGTCAGATTCAATAATGTAAAAGTATTTTTCGTAACAGGTTGCTTCGGATGGCAAATGCTCGTGGCACTGTGTTTGTTCGTTCTTGTTGTTCTTACAGTAAGCGGGTTTTGGGGATTGGGCGATAACGTGATTTGTCCTGTTGTGGCATCGCCCTGGGATACCACGGCGACCGCAGCCTTAACCCTAACCAACAACAGCAAGGTGATCAAGATTTGTGGCCGTGCTTGGGTGGTGAGCTGTGTTGACGGAAAGCAACAGGTGTGGAATTTTATTGAATTCATGGGTGCTATGCCTGCAAGTTTTGAAGAAAGTTGAAAAAGGTTAAACTCAGATTAAAGTGAGGTTAGAGTTTTGGTTTATTTGCATTTATAATAAATCGTAAGTTTTGTCATAGAAAGAGCCAAGTACTGTTCGAAGCTTTTCAGCAAGTTCTGTCAATGAGATAAGTGTGGTTTTCAAAAAGCTCGGATATGTTGTGTGTTTTAGGTAATATAGATTTTAAAGGAGTGAGTGTGTTTGTAGAAGGGGGTACCGGATTGCCTTATTTGGATAAACAACAACAGCAAGGTGACGCCGGCAGCCGCTGAAACGCGCCGCCTGCAGAAGACAAGTTGTTTGTCAGGACACCAGCTGTAATATTAATAATTCAATATTGATGAGGGCACAACATGTTAAACAGTGTAATCAGATTACAGTGAGTAACAGTATTGATCTGTGTGTGTTTCTGCAGCGCTCAGCGGCTGCAGGGTGAGATGACTGAGCTTCACCCGGACTGTGAAGCTTTTGAGGCCCAACTCAGAAGAAACACGACCCCT
This sequence comes from Oryzias javanicus, assembly GCA_003999625.1. Lineage (NCBI taxonomy): Eukaryota > Metazoa > Chordata > Actinopteri > Beloniformes > Adrianichthyidae > Oryzias > Oryzias javanicus. The sequence continues at coordinate 13,096,609 of CM012449.1, read as the reverse complement.
TCATCCCCCAACACGCTCACTCTGATTTTAACAGAGTGTAACGGTCTAAGGGGTGGAGTTGTTCTTTTTGGAACTTTGAGATGTCCTATAATGATGATGTCATCAGTTTGATTCTGCGTACAGAAGTTGACTAGTTTACTGTACTTTTCTCTTTTTATGTGATTGTGACACTTGAGTTGTGTGGCCCGTTTTATTTATGTACCTTTAAGACATCCAGCTGGGCTTTATATGGTTGATGTAACTTTCACTCTCAGCAATGCCGGTTCAAGCAACTGCTTCTATTGAAAGTTTATGTAAACATGCGCGTATGCTAATTTTGGGCTTCTGTGTTTCAAACTCTCATGTTCACGCATCACTATGTAAAATTTTTTTTCTGTTTTCAGGTTTTTAAGTGAAAAACAAGCGGCCATTGAACGCAAGTTAAACTAGGTTGAGTTTTGACCAATCAGGGACTTAGATTTGGTAATGATGTATGGATTGTCCTTTTTAATTCACGGAAGTGCCAACTGTTTGAAAATTGATCACGGGGAAGAAATTAACAATTGCAGATTGTGCCCGGCTAGAATTATGACACCAAGTCTTTCATGTATCGGAATAGAGCAGAGAAAGAAAAAAGTCTGAAGCGAGATATGGGAAATTTTCAACGCTTTGACATTTCGCACCACGCCTCTTCCAACTGTGAGTACATGGGCTGGTATCTGGTAACAACAGTCCATCCAGTGTGAACACCATATTCTAGAAGAGCGTTCAAGAATGCTTATAAAGCACATTCATCAACACGTGTCCGGTGTGTGTATCAGGATGCTGTAATCTGGGAGAATAAAAAAAAATAGGCAGATTTTTTTTTGTGCTGCTCATGTTAAATTGTTACATTCGGGCTTATATATCATAAAAATCTGACTATTTTGTAAATAGTTTTTTCTACATTCATTTTTTTTCAAAATATAAAGGTAAGAATGAAAAAAAAAGAGATTTAAAATAATATTTATTTGAAAGTGGATTTTTTTTTTAAATTATGGACCTTTTTGAAGATGATTTAATATAGTTCATGACTTGTTAGTGTCTCATATAAACAGGAAAATTTCTATAAGGAAATGCATAGAATAATAATCTGCATCTTTTGTGCATTTTTGGTTGTAGACGAGTGTCAATCAATCTCCTTTATGCTGAGTTTCTTGTACAGCATGTGTTCAGTTTGACACATTTACATCCATCTTTCATCACAATTTATTTTTCTATGACAGTTTAAACTTAAGAGAGAAAAGTGTGAAAATGTTCCGGTTTCAGGAGAATTCTACTTCTTGGATTTTGTCTATTTATCTCATTTTAAAATATCTCAGTGATAAACGAGAGAAGACTGTATATAAAATGTATTATTTTAAGGGAGTGTGTCAACCATTTGGTATCCATGAGGTAGCTCTTGGTTTCAGAGGAGTTGGTGACCCAAAAACTTTATGGGCAGTGATCAAACCTTCTTGGCCCAGAAGCTGAGCTCCTTGCTGACCAGCTGCAGCAGCTCGGAGTGACAGAACGGCAGGAAGTAAACGATTTCGTTGATGCGGCCCAGAAACTCGTCCCTCCGGAAATGAGCCTGAGGATGAAAAGGTGGAGTGTCACCTCTAGAAAACCTGGTCCAAGAGTTTCCAGCGTGAACGCATTCATTGGTACCTTGAGGATTGGTCGAATCACAGATTCCTTGAACTGTCGGGAGATTTTGATGTTGTCTCCTTTCTGTACGTCCTCTGGGAAGGGAAAAAAATACAAGTCAGAAAACCTTTGATTTTCCTTAACATTTTATGACACTGAGATTTATGTTTTTTCTCACCAAGGTTGTCAGCCAGCTTCCTGCGACTGACCTCCTCAGCTTCCTGTCGGAGCTGCAGTCCATGCTGGGCGATCTCCTCACTTGCAACATTGGACGTCATGATGAAGATGGCATCCTTGCATTCGATGGTCTTCCCTTTGCCGTCGGTTAGTCGTCCCTGAGAGATGATGAAGAGAGGTCAGCTCGCTAACCTGCTGATGTAGCCGCCGTGACGTTTGATTTCACACCTCGTCAAACAGCTGCAGCATGATGGTAAGTACGTCAGGGTGGGCCTTGTCCACTTCGTCGAACAGAACGACGGCGTTGGGGCACGCCTTCAGCAGCTTGGTCAGCTGACCCCCTTCCTCGTGTCCAACATATCCTGGAGGGGAGCCGATGAACTTTGCCACCTGGTAAGGACAGGAGGATGGATGCTCGCCCAGAATCGTACTACCAACCAGTCAAACCTTACAGTCTGTCTTTATGAACCTTTCAAACATGGATGCCAGGTTCTTCTCCTCAAAATCATTCACTGTATATAGTAGGGGTGTGTATTTGCAGGAGTCTGGTGGTACCATAATACACATGTCACAACATGATACGTGTAACAATGTATCCCAACACAATGACAATATTTCTTTTTCTGAGGTGAATTTATAATAAACTCCTGCTGCTCTGCAGAAATGTCCTAGAAAATGACACAATTAGTTATATTTTTGCTAAAAGTTGCATAATTATAATAAAAGACCACTGGGAACGCTTTTACAATACATCAAAAGATGATCGGAGTGCAACTTTAAAGCCTTTCTGCTGATCCTCACTGCAAATATTCAGGAGCCGTTGACAAACAGTTTGTTCACGGAGTCAAAATGATTGGACAAGCTCCTTAGTACAGCAATAGAAAGCAATTTTGAATCAATGATTAAATGCATTTATCATCAAAGCTTCATAAACAGGATAAAAAAAAAGCCAAAAAACAAAACACTTATTTTGGTTTATGCCTCAATCGTGAGTCCATAACCAGAATGAATTCTGCACGACACCCGCAGCTCCAGCAGCTGCTCTCGTCTGAAATCAGTGGGTTTAGGTGAAGCCTTACAAAGCAGGACAGGAGAGAGGCGTGAACGCAGGTCCTGCATTCGGATCAAATTTGGAGGAATTTACCTCGTGTTTCTCCTGGAACTCGGACATGTCCATGCGGATGAAACCCTGCAACAACACCAAAGGTCAACCTGGAGAAAGACCAGCTTTTTCTTCCTGTCTGGTTGCACTTCAATACCTTCTTGATGTCCTTGTGCATGTAGCGGGCCACCTGTTTGGCCAACTCCGTCTTTCCTGTGACCAGACAAAAAGGGCAAAATGATCAAACTTTTAATGGATTTACTATATTTACAAAGTGGTCGTGCAGAGACTTTGGGGTTACGGGAACGTCCTCGTCTACTGGCTGGTCCAAATCCCAGCGTGTCTCTCTTCCCCCTCTTTCAATCATCTCTCCATATTATTGCTGTCTGTAAAATATTCTGCATATAAATGCTCATATGGGATATTGATGTCTTGTGCTTGGCATGCATTCGGGTACGATGGCGCACGTCTTGTTGCCGTGTTTAATATTGATGTCTTGTGGCCGCGGTTTGTTGCTGAGGGGATCTGAGGATATGAACACCGCCTCCCCCTCATCCGTCTCCCTGACCTGTCATTTCAGCATCCTTCTCTGTTTGAGCCCTCCGTGATCCCTCTGCTGCCTCCACGGCAGAGCTAACACTCTTCAGGACGTTCAGGTTTCTCTCTAAAATACTCTAGTCAAAGGTTTGTCAAATCTGCTGGGAGGAGATTCAGTTTTCACAGCCCAATTGTAACATATAATCAATAAAACTGGCAATTTTCATTAAAAATACATCATAACTTAGTTTTTAGACTTTTATATCAACTTTAATGACTAACCCCCACATCAGTATACAGCCAGTTAAAACATACATATGCATGTTTTTCCATCTTTTGTTCACTTATTTTAGGAAGAAGAGTTTCTATCAGTAAAGTCTGAGCTGCAAAAACTGTGAGCTTTTATTGCACCATAACGGATGATTACAGAAATGATTCAGTGTGGACAAACCAGAACCAAAGAATGCACAAAAATGACGTTTGATATTTTGAGACTAAACAATTAAAGCCATTTTTATAAATATGCAATCAATGCATACATTCATTAACCTAGTGATATAAAAAAAAACAGCTGATTTCTCTCCTGAGGTGATGTTTTCTTCTTTACAGACTCTAAATGTTGTTCTGCATCTGTAAAAACACTACAGCAAAACAGAAAAATGCTGCAGAGCAAGTTCATCACTCCATATCTGCAGAGATGTAAGAAAGGTTCAAATACCGCATTACTATGTTGTTCTGTTAGGACTTCTTAGCTGTGGAAAAAGAAGCTGATTTATATTGAGCTGTAAAATAAAACTAGACCTTATTTGCCTTTAACAGCAGTCAGCAATGGACAGAAAAGTGGGCAGAAATGTTTTGGAGCCATCAGTTCAGGGCACTTTCCTTTACATCTCTGACATTTCCTGTGGCAGTTGATATTTTTTACTTTGTTTTTTATTCTTTCTGCTCCTTTTTCTTCTCTTTTAAGATTTTCCCTTTATTTGGATTGATTTGTATAACTTCAACAGGAAATGATGAAACAAAACGAATATTTTTCTCTGTATACAAAATAACTGCAACGCAAAACTATAAACACCAACAGTTAAATGTTTGGAGCATGAGGGTACATTGTTTCAGTGTACAATACATTGACTGTAAATAAGAACTGGACAGAGAGAGTGTGATGTCATCCAAAGAAAATGCATTACTTCCAGCTCCAACCAAATAAAGTCAATTCAGTTGATATTGTTGTGCAATACAGACACCACCATGTTATAATGATGCCAGATTAATGTGGCATCGAAGCAAAAGCCCTCAGGCTCCGCCCATTCACGCGTTAAAACAGTGTCACTAAAAGTAAACAAATTGAGAGAGAATGAACAAGGTAAAAATGAAACAATGTAAAAAATATATATATTTTTGATGTAAAAAAAAGGGAAACGTAATCAAATAAAAATGCAATATAACTTTGACTTGTAAGATATTTTCATTTTATTGAGTGTAAATTATGGTTAAGTCTCTTCATTCTTTTTTCAAATCTTTTATTTTTCAATGCCAAGTTTTAGTTTCAATGCCACATCAGTAATGCCACCACTCTGAACAATCAGGAGTGAGCTTGTTGGAAGTCTACACTCCTATCAGTTAAAAAAGGGCTTCACTAAATCTGTGAATCAACCTACTCCACCCACTTTTTTTGAAGTATTTGATTGAACACTTTATAACTAAAATAACTTAAAATACAGAATATGATAAAAAAAAAAAAATTTTGGATTAGAAAGAAAAAAAGTCATTAGCGCAAGAATAGTTATTCTGACTAATATAATGTCTGAGTAATAGCTGTTTATTTCTCTATAGAAGTCTATGAGATTTTGGCTTCTTGGAGTCACTTCCTGTTTGGAATGCCAAGGGGAGAAGTCAATGTTAAAATGTCAAAGGGAAATGTTTTCTGTAAATACTTTTTTTTAGCATCACAGCGGGAAAATTACATCTTTCAGAGAGAACTCTGTTGAAACTCAGTTAGTTCCACACATTAACTTCTTGACTTGAGTTAAAGAGGTGAAAGAAAATAACTTTGTCCTGTGTTTTGTTCCTGTCTGATGCAATACGAGAAGCTGAAGTGTGAAGAGCTGAAGCGTGAGACGAGTTACCGATCCCCGAAGAGCCGAGGAAGAGAAACACGAGAGGATGCTCTTCATCGTACCAGCCGTTCTCCTTCCTCCTGATGGCTGCAGAACAAGCAGAGAACCCATTACATTTGTTGACTTTGCTTCCTCATCAAGTACTCAAAAGTTTCACTGAACTGAACGAAGGTGGCAGAAGTTTCAAACAATCAAGAGAGTAAAAAAAAAAAAAAAAAATTAGGGATGAGAAAAGGGTCATCTGCTGGAATAAATGAGAGGGTGGAAAAAAAAAGAAAAAGACAGCAGGAAAGCAAGATGAGAGACCTCCTGAAAGCTACCCACAATGCCTCTCCTCCCCCTCAGTCAGTGGGGCCATTAGCCAGCTGTAATTGTGTTAGCCTCTCTGGCGCGGCCATGCTGAAATCAGTTTAGCATAGATTGTAGCCTCACACACAGACACACACTCTTAAAAAGGAGTGCCTCCCTCCCTCTGCCATCACCCCAGCAACCAAACTCCTATGAAGACACAAAGACCAGATGATGAGGGGGATCTGAGGAAGAGGAGCGTCCGACCACCTCTGGAGGAAGCGCCATCTTCTAAAAAAAGAGAAGCTGGGAAACCAAACCATCGTCCCAGGAGCATGGGTGCTGGTGCTGCTGCCTTCAGCGGACGCCTGCTGGCTGCTCTGTGTGGTTTCTATGCCAAGCTTCACAGATTGAGTTTCCACCAACAGTCAAGAGACTTCAAATTAACCCAACACTCTGCTACATTTAATGTGACATGTTATCCTTCTGAGGTTGAAGGCTTCAGCAGATAATGGACAGAAGCATGAGGCATTCAGGTAAACGAGCTTCACGGCCTTCGAAATACGCCACCACAATATCTCTTTATTACGTTTGCATCAACCGCACCAGAAGAAGTCCTCTGCTGCAGAAAAGGACAACTCCCTCAGAATCTGGAGAAACCACAGCCGCAGAAGCTGAAACTGGTCTCCTCCAAAAACACGTAAGTGTTAAGCTCGCCGCTAACGACTGATAACGAGAAATGTTTAGCAGGAGAGGAAGAGGAGATGCAGGAAGCAGGAGGAGGAACAAAAGATAAGGGAGAGGAAAGAGGAGTAAAGACCTGGAAGGAGATAAGGAGAGGAAAGCCAGTGATGGAGATAAGGAGACAGAGAATGAGGCAGAGAAACAAATGAGCGTGTCAGAGATGGACCCGGAGATGAATAGTGACAAGAGGAGGCTCCGCAGCTCCATCTGCTCCCACCATGGCTGCATGAATGACGGCGTAACCTTCTGCGTTCCTGTCGGTTTGGGCTGATTGAGACTGACTTTGACAGAAGGGCACACTGACATTTCTGAAAGGACCCTGACAGCAAGAAAGGAAGGAAAGGGGAGGCAAAACAAATGAAAGTTTGCCTCCCCGCTCACACAGACACACACACGGACTCACACCGACACACACCACCGGGGCGTTGTGTTTCAGGCAGGTCTGGTTGGCTCTAACATGATTACACAGGGATGATTCTCTTCAATAACTCTTAGCCCTGAGAGCTAAACCTGGATCAATCTAACCTTCATGCTCTGTGTGTGTGTGTGTGTTTGTGTTGGTCTTCTGATGGGTTTTATGTATTTCTTTTCTGTGTGTGTGTTTGTGTGTGGGTCTCGCTGTAGGCCAGCTGTTTATCATGAGGAGTTACCGTGGAAACAGCTGTTCAAGACACGGAAACACATCAAAGACTTTTAATTTGTTTTCCTCATCTTTGACCTGCAAATATCTGAGGCACATATTCCCGTCATCATCCGCACTGATGCACTGGAGCAGCAGTCAATAAACAATTTAGCAGAAAACACTTTAAAATAATTTTTTTTTTTTTTCATTTTAAGTCCCACTCTGATCATCTCTTGATCTGTTTTAAAAGTGTTCCCAGCTGTCTTTTAGTTGTGATTATGATGATTTTAGCCAAAATCATAAAACATGTTTCATTTTCTAGGATATAGTTTCTACAGAGAGGCAGTAGTTCATTAGAAATTCACCTCTGAATTGAGGGCGAGGCCAATGGCGTAGTTACTCCACCTTCCCTTCCCATCATCCATAACTGAGAGCTCTCTGTTCTCTCCCATTAGCTTACAGTTTCACACACCCCATCCTAACATTATTGGAGCAAAAAATGGCAAGCAATACTAGAGGTATCCAGCCATACAGCCGGCCAGAGGATTTTCTTAAGTCACAAAAACATTCTTTTTCAAACTACATTTTTTTCATCTGCTCTTGATTCACACCCAATTAACAAAGAAATAGTCAGCATTGTAATTTTAAGCTTAATTTTCCTTATATATGAGAAAAAAAGGCACAAAAACACAATCAAAAGGGTTTGTTTAAGTTTTTAAAAATGCTTTTTTTATGAACCTGAGTAGTTTCAGGATTTCAGGATTTAATTTTCACAATTTCACATCTCAATTTATGATCTGTGATCCCTCCCGTGACAAAGTTAGGCAGAATTTTATGTCTGCCACGGACACAGTGAAGATAAAAAAAATCCTTGGAAAAAAAAAAAAAGTTCAGCGCTGTCTCGTGGGGTCCAGATGACCTCACTTTTAATGTGAACATGTCAAAGATAGGACAGCACAAGGGTTACAGAATCCCCCCCCCAAATCTTTTTTTTTTTTAAGTTATATTGGCGCTTTTTTTTTCCAACTTAAAATATTTTCCATTTTCCATTTATTTTCTCTCTATAGAGAAGGAAAAGAAAATTCTTAATTCATCAGTTCGTACACACCACACAGCATTCATCAAATCTTAAAAGGAAAAAAAAAAAAACTAGTTTCAAGGAAAAAAAAAGTATTTTTTTTTTGTCTAGCAAGAATAACAAAGTTTTTCAATAGGAAAATAATCTTAGTTTAAATGGTAACCAAACCTTAAATATACTTTTTTTGGCTGTTGACATCTATAAATGGGGGTTTAAAAATGCTGCCTGTTAGTTGTAGCCAAATTTTTGACAAACTGAAATAAAACTGTTGCCCCCTACAGGTTGAAATGATGTATTACAGTTGAATTTTGTGATTGGTCAAACCATGTAAGTTTCAGAAGTCTGACATCATGATCTGCAGTTCCAGTGATGATAACAGTCCGGCCCCCAAGCCCCACCCCTCTGACTGGATTTTCAAACTTCAGCTGTGGGTGGAGTCAGCCTCCAACTTCCTGGTTTGTTACCCTTTAAGAGAGCATGTCTCAGTGACTAGAATGTTATTTTAAAAATAAGATAAGACCATTTTCTTTCCTCTTGGTGGATATTTTTTGCAGATTTTTATTTTAAAAAATTCTAACTTTATGACTTCTTTATTTATTCAAACATTTTAATAAACAATGGCAGGATCAGTCCTTTGAGATGTCACATCTCATTTTGTTGGGGATTTTCATGTTAGACTTGTAGCAAAAGAAAATACGACAAATGAGAGCTAAGTGACAAACAAACAAAAAGAAACAGACAAAAGAAAATAAAAATTACGATACTGGTTAAATGTATAACTTATTTTTGCATTGGTGGCGCTCATGGTTCTGCCTGCAGAGAACAGTTTGTTTTTACAGCAGCAGATAAAGTAAAACTCCTGCAGGTTGAAATGCAGATCTCTGCAGGAGGTTCTATTGGAGATTTTAACTATTTTTTTTAAAACTCCAAGTAGTTTTAACCATTTAAAGAAATGTTTAAAATACTGCTTCATATTAAGAAATTGGATTAACCCACCCAACTTTTTTTTCTAAGAAAAACTTTACGCAAGATTAGATGTTGTTTATTTGGAATGGATTAGTTTGGCTTGGTGCAAATTTTGTTTTCATAAATTTAATTTTTTTTTTTAAATCAAATTATCAAAACAAACATCTGTCCAACACAAGAGGCTCTCAGCCCGTATCTGTTTGCTCAGCTGTTGGACAGGATAAGTTTAGAAAGGAAAAAAAAAAAAAAAGGAGAAAAAAATTATTAAAACAAAGTTTAAAGACTGATTATAAGAACTACCAAGTGCATGCTTAACACAATTAATTAGTATTAGTACAATTAATCAGAATCGATTATTCCTTCCCTTTTCAGCAGTTCCTGCTCTGATGATGCTCAAACAAATGAGAGTTGCTCTTACTGCAGGTTGTAATGATTGTTTCCAGTTTTAGGAATAAGTTATTACTTTCACAAATCTGAGCGGAGCTTGTCGGGCATCATAAAAAGAGCTCACAAAGCTGTAAAACCACTCTCTCATCTGCAGATCAATACGGTGCGCGGCCTCCATGGATGCCTGCTGGAATATTGGCTTCTTACCGTCTTCTGTGTTATTGTGCTCTAACTCATCCCGCCTCCTCCTTTCTATAGCCTCCACCCGCTCGCTGTCTTTCTGTCAATGGTTCACAGATCATTTTACTCCACTTCCTCCATCAGTGTTTTTAAATCTTTCTCATTCGTTTCCCATCACATGCTGCTTTTTTTTAAATTCCTGTTTTCCTCGTATCATCCTGAGTTTTGGCAGCTCAGAGGGAAAATGTTAAAAGTGCGATAAAGAAAGACAGAAATGTTAAAAGCTGGTGAGATGAATATCAAGGTAGCAGAGAAGAAGAGAGGAGGAAAAAAGATGGGAGAGCACAGAGGAGGAGGGTCTGTAGTACGTCTCCTCTCTCTGTAATCGTGTTAACTGGTGGCTCCAAGCTTTGCCTCTTCAGCTGTCACACAAACACACACACACACAGCACCTGTGTACGTGTGACAGACAGCTCATTCATCACAATTAACCAATTACAGCTCCGCCAGTCTGTCTGAGCCCGCCCACTGCTGCAGGGAAAAGAGGAGGCAGAGGAGGAAGGACAGACGAGGAAAAAACCAAAGGAAAAAAGGGGGATTTACATGCTCCTCGGGTTGTATCCACTGAGGTGAATGTATATTCATGCATGTACCTGAAGCTACGGTATTGATAGCCCCCTCCTGCCCAATGATGTGCTCCTTCAGCCTCCTCTCCAGAGGGAACTTCCTCCGCTCTTCTGCCTCCCTCCGAGCCTGCAGCTCCTTGAACTACGAGGAGACAAGGAAAAAATTGCAAATGAGAAGAAACAACAAAGCAAAAGATGGAATATACACGAAGAAGGACACATTCAGGGTCCAGGAGGTGTGGATGGAAAAAAGAAATCCAGTACTATGTCATAATTCATGCTTTTTCCTCTTCCCCTGACATGAAACTACTGCAGGTGTCCTAAAAAAACACAAAAACTAAACTGTCAGAATCTCCAGCAAAATTGGGATTCAAACCAGAAATTCACATTGGAGATGGTGAAGGTACCATCCTATCAGAGAAGTCTTCTCTTCCTAAAACTGACAGCAACCTTTTTTTTTTGATACAGCCTTTAAGAAGAAATTCACTGCTCAATAAATCTAAGGTTTCAAGGAGATTTCTAGGGGGACCTTTGATACGGTTACAGATTTAAATTAAAAAATGTCTAAGAGAGATGCTCCACATGTTAGAAATGTTTGCAAAACTTAACAGCAGCTTTCTTTATATTTACTGTTGAGACAAAAAAGGAGAAAAAAAGAGGACATAAATGAAACACACTTGATTTGACTTTACAAATAACTAAATTAAGATTACTTAAAATAGGAATGAGAAACAGACAAAACGTGCAAACTCAATTTTGTTGTTTTTTTCTTTGTTTTTTTTTGTTTATGGGACAAAGAACACATTTGTTTATCCAAAGCCATTTTCAGACATTGAATATTGCTGCTCATTGTTGTATTTCTGTTTACAATATTTCTCTTTTTAATTTACCAGTTCTAAATAAACACCTTTAATAATTTTTAAAAAAGGAGCTACAGTAGATGTGTCATTTTTTGCTTGAATTCATATATACCAGAGGTCTGCAACTTAATGCTCTTGGACCCCTCCATTGTAGCCCTTTGGTTGAAGAAAAATAAAATGTTTTTAATTTTAAAATATTTTTCATGCGCATCAAGTGAAACAAATGTAAGCCAAACTTAATTTAGCTCAGTCACAAACAGTTGAAGCACATATACCTTTGCCAGGCTCTTGACTACAGTACCTATAATGCACCAACAATCCATTAAGCGCTGTGGCTTTGTAGTTGAGCAAAGTAATGCACCAACAATAATAAAACAAACCGTGAGTATATTATCACTAATGACCCACTCTACCTACCACTACATTTACTACATTTAGATGACCCTATGTGATACAGGGTGTCTTTTATTTTGAAAGGAAATTATGAAGACCTCTATAATAAGTTATAAACTATTTCAGATTTCCCCCCAAAAATATACATCTTTATGATTGTGGTTTATATCGATTATGTTTGTATCTTTTATTTTGTGGACTGGACGGAAAAGACGAAGAGGGAAGGAAAGAGAAGTTGGGAGAACAATAATTCCTTCATATTGATCCTAATGGTAACAATAGCATAGATTTATTTCTCTATGGGCTGAACTTAGAGTTTGTTTCTCCTATTGGGTTGTTGTTGGTGAGAATTCAACCTGAATGGTTTTTAAGTGTTTGAAAGTTGCAGACTCTTGGTATATACCGACTCCAGAGTCCAAATAAATATTTTTTTTCATGAGAAAAAGACTCAGTGCCTAAATGATTTATGCATAAAAAACAACCCCCCCCCAAAAAAAAAACAAAACAAAAACAAAAACAAAAACAAAAAACAAAAACTTCTGCTTTTGCTTCTTGTTACAGTTCTAAACTTGCTCCTTGGTTCGTCTCTTCTTTCTTTCTCACGGCCATTCCACCACTCATTTATCCTCCCCTTCTTTGTCTCCTTAAACTCCAGGTTTTCAGCCCGCAGTGGCGGGAAGCCGTTTATTCTCTCCTTCCATCTTGCTTAGTTCTAGCCTGCTGTCAAGCCAGCAGATAACCACGGATAACTCGAGTTTTATTTCAGAAATGCTGCTGCACACCGAGGAGGCAGCAGGATCCAGAGCAGAGAGGCCAGCTGCATCAAAAAATCCCCCCTGAAGTCTGGGATCAAACTCAAACTGTATTTAAACCAAATTAAAACACATAAACTTCAACCATCTGGACATTCATTTTAGTTTTTGTATGCAAAGACTGCTTGAAAGCTAGCTGTTGACTTCAGTCATACGTTACTGAATAATAAAATAAAATAAACTCAGAATGCAAATATAAAACAATCTTAATTCCAGAAGAAACAAAAGCAGCTTTTAACGTGAACAAATATGAACTTTGATGGATGTTTACCATTGACTATATATGAGAACTGGACTTAGTGACCCCCTCGTGTTCCAAACATGAAGTACCCACTGATTCCAAGAATCAAAATAGAAATAAACAGCTATTATTCAGTTGATTTGTATGTCAGAATAACCATTCCTATTTTTTCATATTTTTTTGTGGTTCTATTTATTCAAGTTAAAAACTGACCAATCAGATGCCACAATAAAACTAGGTGGAGCCTGCTGGCCCCCACATCCACCTTTCAAAACGTTTGACCGCTGTCAAGTGGTAGCGGTGTGGCCTTACAGCAAGCTCATTCCTGATTGGCCAGAGTGGTTGCCATGGAAACATGGACTTAAACCAACTTGGACCAATTGCCACTTAATGACATTGAATTTTTCCATCTCGTGACATTGGGAGTCCAAATTGCGCAAATAATAAGCAAAAAACCATTTTCTATGTGTGATGTCACACTCACTCGCTCCAGTTCTCATCTACAGTCAATGCGGTTTACATGTTTGGGAGATAAACAACATTTGTATCGTTGAATGATTTAATTTTAGGATGTTTTAATGATGAAATATTAAAGCTATGTAAAGTATAATAGTCTGTGAAGAAAGCAGATGAGTTCCTTTGAAAAAAGTAGTTTTAAGGGTTGGATGATAATGGTTAGCAGAACATCTTCAGATGTCTGTTTGGTTATGGTAGAACATGAGGACGGCTCACAAAGACATGGAGGAGCCGGCAGTTTCGCTGCACCAACCCTTAAATACAAGCTCGTAAAGAGTTCCACAAACTAATAACAGCTATCACTTTCAGCGCCTCTGGAGAGCAGTTAATGTGTGGAGCAGAGGTCGTCCTATAGAAAAAAAAAATGACACTTTAAAAGGTAGGAGCGGGAAGCGTTGCATCCCGTGATTCATAATGTCAAAGACGTTCATGTTTACAAAGAGAAAAACATATGAATGCTGACATCAGCAGCTTTGCAGAGAACACATCTGTGAAATCAATTTAACTCTACAATCTCCAGCTGAAGGCAAACAACAGCAGAGATGAAGCTTTGAAGCATCACTTCTGCTACATATGTGAAACCCAATCCCCAGTAACCAGAATATAACTATGCTAAAAAAAAAAAGTAAAATAGTTATGTAAAGCTCAACCCTTGTGCTATCTTATGGGGTCCAGAAGACCTCATGCACCCTCATATTTATGTGTTATCCCTCCATGACAAAGGTCGACAGGATTTTATGTCTGCCACGGGCACCAGTGAAAATAATGATTCATGATGATTAAAAGTAGTTGTAATGTCATCATTTACTTGTATATGTATGTGTATGAGTGAATCCATCACTTTTACTTTAATTTTTTATTTTCCATTCAAATCATGACTTATCTTGAGTTTTGATTTATCTATGTATTCGTTGTTGCTGATTCAATTCACAGTCAATATTGGTTCATTTTGAACAATCCAATTCACTGACCTAAGATCGATCCAGGACATTTATAGCCAAAAATTAAACAACCAGTGTGACTCAGAGATAAAGACCTGGTACTGAACAGTGCAGTTGAAGTTTTCCAGATTCTTTGCAAGATAATCAAGTGTAAAGTAAATATGTGTATAAACAAACAAGTAAACAAGAATTTATGACAAATCCATTCACCATTTATTTCAATAAAGTTCTGTTGTTATTCCACGTTAAAATAATACAAAGGGAACATTATTTGAACTTTATTCCACACTGTATGGTCACATCTTCGCTAGATTCAGTTTCCCCACGTTAGACTTTAATAGTGGACTGATCATTTTGTGTGTTGTCCACTGTGATGGTACTTGGTTGTTTTTACTTTATAATAAAATAAACCTATCATGTCTTTATCCAAATGATATTTTCCAATATCAATTTGACAATTGATTTAGCTCATTTTGAAATGTTTTTTCTATTATACAGGTCCATTATATTCGATTCTGCCTCAAACAGATCAATCTAATTGGATCATGGGAATAGAATCTGATTCATCGATTAATCATTGCATCCCTACTGTAGAGATTCTTTTATTTTTGCTTCTTTTCCTCCCTTATTTGGTATTCTTCCTCTTGTTCTAAGTTTTAACCTCTTCATAAAGTACAGACGACACAAATTTGGATACATATGGACAACTAACAAAGCCACAGAAGACAGTAAAATAACCATGTAGGTCCATCCAATTTTATTGCTAAAAGTCAAATAATAACAAAACATCTTCTTCTCTCAATTACATAATTAAGAAATAATGGATCTGTGCCCTCCAGTGTTCATACAGCGTATAGGTTTTAGATCTAAATGGCAAATGTTCAAACTTTCAATGTTTAGCTGAATAGAAATTAACTACATACAAAAACAATCCTTATATCGTTTCAAACTAAAATGGCGCTTAGAAATATCTCTTTGGTTTGTCTTCTTTCGTATCTTTTTTGTGTGATTGCTTGAAACAAATCAATTCCAAATCAAGTTAGGATGAAGATGTTCTTGTTTACCTTCCACATTGAGAACATCTGCAAATCTGGATCATAGAGAGCTACGCCGTCAAACAAAAATTTCTAAAACAAGTTGATTAAAAAAGGTGCTTGAAGATTCTATAATCCAAAATTTAAAGCAACAAAAAAAATCAAATATTAAACTGTGTATACTAAAGAAAAGCTGCAGGAAATAATAATAATGGCGATAGTGTTTACAAACTTTTCCTTTGGTCATAGTTCAAATTACTCAGCAAGTTTACTCGTTTATTATTGTTGATTCATAATAAAAACTGTTTATTTAACAAAAAAAAACTGTTTTTTTCTGTTTAACCCCAATTAACCTTTCCTTGCATTCACCCAAAGACTCGCCATCACCTGCCCGTCAATGAGTAAACGCAGACCTCCTGAGGAGGAAGAGCCTGTGTGCAAGATGGTGCGTACAGATGTCTGTCAGCAGCACGTTCTTGCAGGTGTGAACTTACCTTGCCTTCCCACTCCAGCAGCACAGTGCTCACTTCGCCCTCCTTGGCGTAGGCGCGTGCGGTGTGGCCCAAACCATTGGTCTGCAGGGGGTTGGCACCTGTCGGCATACAGACGGACAGGAAATCAGGAGATCAACAGCAGAAGATGAGCTTCTTTTTTTGCTTTGTGTGGAGCCTCCTGCTCTGCAGGACGGTCAAACAGCAAGCGGAGAAAGTTGGGTTGGGGTCACAGAAGGTCAAAGGTGATGAAGGCTTGCTGCAGCGAAGCAGGAGGGCTACACCTCAGCAGGGGAGGGGTGTTCATATTTGCATTAAGTACCAACAATAAACTCTCAGACCCCTACGGCCAAACAACAAAACTGTTGATAAGACAGACAGCAGGTTGTTGCCCCCATCCTTTGTATGACAGGTCAAACTGCAGGATGTCCCAGCAGAGGTGATGCACACCCGTGCCAGACGCTGATGGGTGTAACAGCATGGGTGGGAGTTTTCTGCACTGGCATGCACAATCCTCCCTGCTCGGATTAGCTGCGAAAACAACTATTTGAATTTTTCTGAAAAATAAATGTTTCCACATGCCCGTGGATTTCAAAATAAGAGCTTTTGAGTGAGAGTCTTCTCTATAATCCTGTAAATCCCACTACATCAAAGATTTGACAGATAATTCAAATTACTTTTTGGATTTTAAAATGTTTTAATATAATTAAAACATTATATAATATGATTTTTTAACAAGATATAGATAGTATCAGTTATGATACATTGGGTGATTTAATAAGCGTTTATTCACAATAATGTTAGTTCAGAATTTAAAATGTTGACATTTTTTACCCACTGTCTCAAATTTGATCCACAGATTAAACATGGCGTAACTGTATTATAAAGAATGAATTATCTACAACATTTCTATTCTTTCAGTACAGCAAGGAGGGATTTAAAACCTGAATACCAATAGAAGAGTTATTTTCTCAATAAAGTTTTGTAAATTAGGAAAACTTTACCAGGCAATAGTGTTTAATAATAGATAAGAATAGATTTTATGGAAGTAGTCATTTTGATATGAGCATGAAAGGCCCTTCTACTGCCCCTAGTGGATGAATGATAAGAGGATTGAAAACAAGTTTTTAGGGAAAGCTTGAATAATCTAATGAGCTGAAGGTATTGGGAATTAATACATCAAATATGATATGAATGGTTATTTTAGGTTAAAAAGGAAAAGCTGTGCGTTATGGAAACCAAAGAGAGTTGCTCAGTGATGAGGAGCTTATCTTTAGTACCTGAATGGGTGCCAACAGGATTATTTCTTGAGTGAGATCTGGCAGACGGTTTCAATTGGAATTTTGCCCCATATTCACAAAATAAAAAAAGGCACTCCAACAACTGAGTTGACCTCAGTTTTTTTCCATTTTAACCTCTGTAACCATACCCACAAAGGCACACTTGGTGAGCTTTAAAACATTGAAACGGATGATAGAAATATAACATTGAATTGAATAGAGTAAAGTAAGAATTTGTGTCTGGAGGTCTGCAAACATGGCCCACACAGTTGAAGGCGCCAGACTCTTTCCTGGTTGTTGTGGATAAACCCCTATGTTTCTTATATCGATCCCAACAACAATACACTACCAACTTCACCCCTACCAACAAAAACATGAGGGAGGGAAGCAATAAAAAACCCCAGGACACAGAGACATACACACACACACATCTACACACCGGACATAATAAATTGCATCATTTAAGGCTTTAATATCAGGCAAACCCTCTGGGCCAGAGCACTTTATAACAGGATCAACACTAATGACAATCACACAAGAGGACACACACCCCCCAACTGAACATGCACACACACTCACACACACACAGGATCCCTTCATTAAGAGTGCTTTAGTTATGCCTATTAGGAGTCCCTCCTCTTTCCTATTTCCCCTCCTGCTCTTTTACTGCAGCTGGTGGGAGAGAGCCCCTGCTGGCCTTTGTGTGTGTGTGTGTGCGTCTGCCATCCCATGTGTGTGTCTCTTCTGCCCCCTCACCACCTACTGAGTTGTGCATTATCTAGGGATGGGGGGACCGATGTGGCGCCCGGGGAGAAGCTGCAGAGCCTCTGCAGGCAGGGCTGAGGGACAGCGGGGCTCGCCGGGGCCCGAGGCTGGGGTCCGACCATGTGATGGATGGAGACGTTAGCCGAAGTCCGGCTTAGGCCGAAAGTGCATCGCTAGAAGAGTAACGCGGATGCAGACACAGGGGAAATAATCCGGTAAAGGACAGACACGGTGCTGTAAACACACACATACGATGGAGGCATGACGCAGATGAACGGAGAGCTGTGACCTTTTTTCCCGCGATCACCACACGTGATCAAAAGATAAAAGCTTAAAAAAAAAAAAAAAACAGAAAAGAGTCAGACTTTTATTCAAACTTCAAATACGGTCAGAAAGAATGTGATGTCATGACTGTTATCAGCTGAGATGCTGGCGCCAAGACGGCCGAGTCCCCGTCGGCTAAGCAACGACCAAATCTGTGGCTAATCTGATTGTTTTTCAAACAAATGCATGCGCTTTGTGAAATTTCTTACCTTTTTAATGCAAAAGAGAAAAAAAAAGCTCGGGCAGAACATTTGATTGAGTTAGATAGAAGTGATTTGTTTAAGCGTACTCAGGCCCGCGGATGAGGTGGGCACACGGGCTGGAGGTGCATCAATCTTAAGCAGAAACAAGACGTTAATATATGCTTTTGCGTATGCCTTTTAGATGGTGTTTGCAGGGTTTCACTCAAAATGACTGATATTAAATTAAAAGTGCAATCAGCCTAAGAAGAAAAACAGGTAAGAGGATACCAGAAGAACAAACACTGACATTAATATATTGCTGCGGCCATATTGAAGCTCTGCAATATAAAAAAAAAGAATAAAAAAGCAACTTAAGCACAGAGAAGATACATTAGCTTGCAAAAAAATAATTACATTTAGCAAATGTGGGTCGAACCATCACACAGGTGCCTGAAGTCAGATTACTGAGCTAGAAAAAATATTTGCAACAACACAATTTATATAGTGGGACATATGGGGGGTGTGAGTGCAATCATAGATGCTCTCACATCATATCATGCACAAAGACACACACTTCCTGTGGCTGTGGAGATACCCCAAGGGCATGTTCTGTGTGGGGGTCACAGTTCAACGAGGCCTGGCTTGTTTAAAAGCTGGAAATGGAGACGGGGGTGGGGGGTGGGGTGCTCGCCTCAGGGGGTGTGTGCTCAAAAACAAACCAGAGGAGCTGAGTCAACGACAGGTGCCCGTTTGGTGGGGGATGAAGCAGATGAACCAGTGATCAATCTTAAACGAATTCAGACTGAAATCAGCTGTTTATATGCAAGAAGGCTCTAATGACATAAACGCTTCTCCTCCGAGCCTGAAGTGAAATTTCACAAGGTGTAAAGGCTGTTTTCACAATGAAAATGAGTGCACGTCCACCTGAAAGACGTCACGCTTTCCTCAAGGAGAATTAATTCACTACTTGGGCTCTGTTCACACTAGCCTTGGCAACGCACGTTCAGGCGACCATTTCTGATGAAAAACAAATATCTACATTTTATGAAGACTAAATTTACATCGATTTTCAAATGTCAAACTGTTCAGTCTAGTGTGCATCAGTGCACTCTAGTTTTTTACAAAGTTTGCGGGGAAATTGTTCGGGCAAAGGAATTTAGAATTGTAAATTCTAGATAAATTGCAAATAAATGGCAAACACTCAATACAGTGTGCTAAGTAGTGAGGAAAAAGTGTACAATTCCAAACTCCAGTGTTCTGTAAATTTCCAACAAGTATCTGCAAAAAACTAGTGTGCATCGATGGTCACTGGGCCAGCAAATATAGACCACAATGCATTGCGTTAGAGAACTTAATCATTTTAAAAAATGTGTGTACATTATTTTTTATACATCATCCAATTTTTCATCATCAGAACATCATGGATTCATACATTTTCTAAGTAAATTGTTGATATTTTTTAGGTTTTTCCTTCGGCAAGTAGGTGACGTCAAATTTGGCGTAAAAAAAAGAATAAAAAAATTCTAGCAAAATGCAGAGCACTGGATATTCCCCAAAAAATAAGATTAAGAACTCCCGAAGGATGTGGAAAAAATATTTTCATCCTTATAGAATTTCTGAAAGGCATTTTAGTTAAACACATTTAATTTTCTTTTTTACTCCTCAACTTTAATTACAAATCTGTCACTAAAGGAAGAACAACTGCCAAAATACTAAATCAATACCATTCAGATTCACAACTTCACAATTCCATTTGATTTACGCTGCAATTAGATTAAATATTGATTTCCTTTTCACAAATTTCTTTTCAAAGCTAATTTAGCTTAGTAATAAAAACACTTTTCCCATTAGTAGTGATACAAACTGAACAGTGGTGAAGCAAAATTTAAAAAAATAAAATAAAATTTAAGTGTTATGCCTAAAATAAAACAAAAAAATTAAAAAAATCAAATAAGTTTATTAAAATAAAAACTTTTTATTTAGTAAGATTGATTTGATTGATTAATATTTTTGCACTCAAATCAGTAAAGCTTCTTAGACAAAATTAACTATCAATAGTTGATATAAAATGACACATTTTGGTCTCAAAATAACAGAACCTTTGTTTGCTCAAGTGCAGTTTTGCTGCTGATGAGAAAAAATAAATCACATCAGTCGCTGCTTTTACTAGCATTTTCTTCTATAATTTATATAAAAAGGAATCAGTTTGTTAAAATACCAAACAGTTTTTGAACCCCTATAAAGGCAGAAGCACCGACCAACCATCAGAAGGTTGTCGTTTCTGCGCTTTAAGGTTTGTAAGTAGCGTTCAGGCTTAGAGAAAACGCTGAGCAGCTTCTCCGGTGTGATGCATCTGATGACGATTCTGTGTGGTGGTTGTGGTTGTGGGGGGGCTTTCAACTTACCCGTCTCCAGAAGCATCCTGACAGTGAGAGCATCATCCGCCAGGGTGGCGTAGTGGAGCGCCGTGCAACCTCGAAATCCAGCTCTGCTGCTGAGTCTGCTGCTGAACTCGTCCTCTCTGGAGACCAGGACTGGAAGATAGAGGAGAACAAAAGGACAACAAGATACTAGTTTGTTAAAATATAGACATTCATGCCATGTGACCCGAACTTCTTTTTCAGGTGTTTATTATAAAGTGATAAACCAGCCAATCAGAATCACCCAGACCATGGTGTATCAATGTCAGGAAGTCTAATAATTAGCTTTTAATTTAACTGTATGGATGCTCTTATGAATCTGTTCTAATTCGGACACTTTCAAAACTTTCTGCTTCAAGAAATATGTTAATTTTTCTCCATTTTATCTCATTCATCCAACATGATACGAATCATAAGATTCTTATTTGGGTCTCTCTTCACATTAATGAAGATCCTCCATCATTCCCTCCTTACTCCTGTTTCATAAGAACACACCTCTCGTGCCACTCCTCTATCATTCATTTTCATTTTTTTCTGCATCCTTCCTCTCCTCCTTTGTGTCCATAAGTTCCATCATCACAGGCAGCCTCTCTATCCCTCCGCCTTACCCGCAGCTTTGTCTCATCCATTTCCTGACTTCCTCTCCTCTCCCTCCCTCATCATCATCATCATCATCCTTGCCATTTCCTTCAGCCCCTAAACATATACTGCTTCTTCCTACTCCTCCATCTTTAATATTCTTTTCATCCTTATTCTTTCAGAGCCTCTCCTTTTTTTTCCTTCTTCTGCGCTTCATCCGTCTTCTCCTCCCTCCATTCATCCCACTCTTCTTCCATCTCTCCGGTCGTCTCCCTCTCTGCAGTGTGTGTGTGTGTTTTTGTGTGTGTGTGAAGCACAGGGTGGGATAATCACAGCTAACCCAATAAAGCGTCGCACAGACCACCCCAGCCCATCCATCAGAGTGCATCTGGGAAACGCTTCCCCACGCTGCGCCGGCCCCACGTGGACCCAAACCTGACAGCCATATAAATGTCTGCAATATACATATCCCATATAAATATGTCTGCAGAAACCCAACACAGACTGGAGGGTGGTGGTGGTGGTGGTGGTGGTGGGGGTAAGTGTACCATCATGCATGCATTTGCTTCGAAGAAAAACATAAAAAATACATTAGTCGTCCCAGAAAATAAATAAAAGAGAAAAATACTCCAGGAGTCAAACATGTGCGTGAATGTAAATGTTTATGCAAATGCTCGTCTCTTATGATGCTCGTGTAATAAAGCGGCGCTGTGAGCAATCCGCTTTGTTCCCTCCTCACCTTCCAGCGAGTGGATGCCTTTTTCCCGCGAGGTGTCATAAACGTTGTTGAACTCATCACCTGCGTTCGGGTCGGCGCCGGCCTCCAGTAAAACTTTCACCACGCTGAGGAGACAAACCCATTTTAGGTTCGGAATTTCACTTTGAAAGGACAAAAAGAGTTATAAGTGGTGGTTTTGATGGCTTGTTTTTGGGCAAGGATGTCACAATCCTGGAAGTGATGCAGCTCAAATCAGAAACAGTAGAAACCCTTTCCTCGTCTTAATTTCTTAGAAAATATCTGGATTATCTTTTTACCTTTCCCACTAAATATTTGTTCGTAGCACATTTTCCTGGACATACTGCACCTGTCCTAATGCCTGTAACAGTAACATTCATTTTACCGTTTCCCTGCAGAGCTGCGATAAGGCCCCTAAAGACTGCATTTATGTAAATGTATCCGACTGCAAAAACCCTCGTCTGAGTTTAGTTCTGCTGCAGGAAAACGAGCAAACCTTGGAGCTGGAACTTGGAGGAGACATCAAACGTAACCTTGACCCTTCACCAAGTTTCTCACGTCCTAAAAGCCTGAAAGCAAACACGGA
The DNA here is from genome assembly GCA_003999625.1 of Oryzias javanicus. NCBI lineage: Eukaryota > Metazoa > Chordata > Actinopteri > Beloniformes > Adrianichthyidae > Oryzias > Oryzias javanicus. The sequence goes on along the minus strand of CM012449.1, from coordinate 13,073,978 downwards.
GTCCCCCCGACTGACCATGACACTTCCACCTGACTCCCTTCCATCTGTTCTGGGCCTTTATGGCGGACACACTCCAACGGCTCCCTCCGCCTCATAACGTGCACGTACGTGCATGGTGGAGGGGGCAAGGGTCGGGCCCGTATCCGCCAACACTGCGGAGGTGGGGGGTCTGGGAGATAGAAACGGGTATTTGTGTGCAGCTTCTCATTGGAGCGTACCGCCTTTTTAGAGCGAACCTCGGCAACACCACTCACTGTGACCCCACGGACATTCCAGGTAGCGTCTCTGTGTCTACAGAACCACACGCTTCACGGTTCCCACCGCGAGCGCCGGCAGACGCGAGAACACACACCAAACAAGTCGGCCAGTCTTGCAAAGCGGCCATTGGCCGAAACTTGAACCCTGCCGGCACAGCGCTGCTGTCATTAAACCTGCGACCGCGTAATGCAGGCCGGGACAGAGTGATGGATCGCTGCCGGCTAAATGGTTAAGGCAGAGGCCTGAGAGAGCTTCAGAGCAGGAAAAATGATCATCGGTGGGAAGATGAGGTGGGTAGATTTTAGAGCAAGTCCAGCGATAACAGAGAACAAGCCTTTAGGCTACAAACTTCTCTCAAATGACAGGAATATCACAGCAGGGTTTGTTTCACTTTCATGTAGAAAAAAGGAGAACTAGGACCACAGCATTAACATAAGAGTCATGAAAAAACAGAAACTTCCAAATGTAGAATTGGGACGAAACAAGTACCAGACCAAAGAGGAAACATGCTATTTTTTACTGTCTCTGACAACTGTAAACATGCCTAGGATAGCACAAGGGTTAAGACTCCAGCTCATGTTTGATATGCCATTTTTTCTTTTTTTTTTAAGTCACAGACCCCCAAGTTTAGCAGAATTAACTACTGTGGTATTATAACTCAGAATGTGATCTACAGGAAGGTGGATGCCATATTTTCAGAGGTTAATAAAGGCTGAATAAAGACAAAAATTCACTACATTAAGTTGCTGCTAGTGATGAAAGTTAAAAAAAAAAAACTACAGGGTGGTGGAGAAACTTCGTTCTTATTTTCTACTAAATGAAAAGATCTGTCGTTGATGATGTTATCCTAAATTTGTTTTAACCCCCTGACTACCTTCAATCCAAATGTTTCCTCTGTAAAAGACATTTCTCAACCAGAGTATCTTCTGCATGAAGCCTAACGTTCCTAAAGGTCTCAGGAACCTCCCAACGTCATCATGGGACAACCCCGTTCCTGAGGGACACCGAGGCTGAGAACATCCTGACCAGATCTTTGTGTCTGACCTTCCTGGAGAAGCAGAAAAGGTCTATCAGGGGGTCCCCCTTTTGTTACTGTATCACTAAGACCTGGGGGGTTGGGGGGTTGTGGTTAACAAAGAACCCTCACCCCTGCAAGAACTTGTCTAAACACCCTGATGCTGATCTTCTGAAATGTATACAGATGTGGGCGCACTCAGGAGAGGCCGGGCAGGATGTGAGGATGCTCTGAAAGGAGTTACGGACAGAAGAAACGCAAACAAGTGGCGGATAAAGAAAGAGAAGGAGGAGGAAGGGATGAAAGGAGGGAGGAGGAGGAGCTAAAAAGATGAAAGAGATGGAGATTTAATTAGGCAGGACAACAGTAAAACTAACAGAGTTTAAAAAAAACACTGTATAGTTTTACTAATTAACTGACGATCGAGTGACTAACTTTATTTGGGAGGAGAGTTGTGACGGTAATTTGGGGTCCTGCTGAGGTTTATCGGGTTAAACCTCCATTTTTAAGGAGTGGCGGGAAGCTAAGGACTTCCAATGAGCTTCTTGCATGGACACAAACATTGTTAGAAAATGTCAACGTGCTGTCAGAGTTCAAAGAGTTAAGAAGCTGCTTTGTGGAGACACATTTAACTGTGAATAATTTTAGTCTTAATTTCTACTCATAAAACTTTTGATTCAACGTGTTTCTGATAGTCCCAATAACATCAAAATTGAAGCTTGATTGAAGTTTAAGACTGCCTGGCTCTAGAGGAAAAATCTAAACTTCAATTTTCAGCAACTTTTGATTATTTTTCTATCTTCTCCATTAGTTTATGTTTGCTCACATATTTCCATTTTCATGTCTTTCTGGACTGGTGTTTGGTCTCCTATAATGATAAAAGTGAAACGAGTGGATCGATAGAAAGAAATGATTTAATGCGTTACATTTAACATTACTAGCTTATACCAAATTCAATTTTTGAGTCGAGTTAACCATCAACTCAAAAATTTTATTTAATACAAACTAATGATTTTAAATGTAACAGATTACAGACATTTTGTTATTTGATCCAATGTTAAAAATCTTTTTCGGCGTATCTGGCCCTGGAAGAAAAAATGATCGGACAAAGATAATCCTTTGCTTTTTAAGGATTAAGGATTTGACCACCTGGTTCAGGTGCTGGACCAGCATTTTTTACCTTAAAAGACCCACTCCAATCATCTTTTGGTCAATTAAAAGCGTCCCCAGTGGTCTTTTAATTGTGATTATAGAGTTTTATAGTTTCTGAAGAGCAGCAATAGTTCATTAGAAAATAAATTTTGAGTTGTGGCATGGAGCAACCCCACCCCCCTTCCCGTCACCTATAATTAAGAGCAGGGAGCTTGTGGCTCGCTCAAAGTATTTTCAAATGGCATTTTTTGTCTGCTCTTGATTCACAACAACTTGCATAAAGAAAATAAGTTTTGAGCTCAATTTTCTTTATACATGTCCTCCATCACCAGAGAAAAATGCCACAAGAACATGTTAAAACACCATTTTCATCAGAGTTTCGTCTTTACAACTTTAAGCCAAACCCTAGAATCCTCTGTAGATCCTCCAAAGATTCATGTGATTCTGGTCTCATTGACCCCCCCAAACAACACGAATCATCTCTTCAGCCCCCCTCCCACCCTGCCGTCTCAGGTTGGACCATGCGTCTCACTTGGCTGAGCGGTCATTGAAAGCAGCACAGAAGACATGGATGGAGCAATGGAGATGGGTATTGTGTGTTAGAGAGCGCAAACAGAGGGCCCTCCCCATTCAACCCCACATCAAAACTAAGTAAACCCCCTCCCCGCTTTATGTTGGAGCCACGCCTCAACAGTCAGAGCACCTTCACTGAGAATCTGCTCCAACTGCAAACAGAGGAGAAAATACCAGAAAAACGGGACAATAAGACCCGACCTGACGTTCCAGCTCCAGGCCAGAGCTCGATTATGAGCGATGCTCGCTGTGTTTTCACTTAACGCCTGCAAATAAAGTTGTGCGCGGCTGAGTAATAGGCTGTTGGCTTCTAAGATATTTGGTAGCAACTCCCTTCATCTCTTAGCTTGTGCAGGCTTTCTGACTGGACGCAGTTGTGTGTGTGTGTGGAACAGTGAGTGATGTGTGCGAAGCTGCGCTCGGTCCTCCCCGCAGCAACTGACGGCTCACTGGGGGGTTGGAAGACGGGATTAAACACAGAGGAGTGTCTGTCTTGCTGAGTTATAGCACTCATAACACAAACACACACACACAGGACGCTGCGCTGACACAAAAATAAAAGCACTCCTGCAATTACATTTGTATAGAAATCCACTCCACAAACAAATTCATGCCGTTAAACGCAAAACACGACCTCTATCTCTCGCTGACAAAAAGATGGTTGCGAGAACATACACAGTAGCTAACAGATGACGCCATTTTTAACACCAACTCTCTTCATCATTTGGATCTGTTTTAAACACATATGATTACATTGTTTTTAGCCAAAATCAAGAAAAACAATTGTTTTCTAGGATATAGTTTCTGCAGAGTGGCAGGAGTACATTAGAAATTTGCCTGAGTTGGAGCAACCCCGCCCCTTTTCCTGTTACCCACAACTGACGGATCTTCTTCTTGCTTTTTCCTGCTAGCTTAAAGAATGTTAAAACATTTTAATCTGAGTGGGTCTTTAAACCCCCTCAAAAATGATTGACTCATTATACAACAATTAGAGGTTAAGCTAAAAGTTTTCACAAAAACTGAAAAGCTTATGATTTTGAGAGTCATGTGTACAAATCTGCTCACGTTACTCAAGGTAAAAGAAAAATTCAGTCACGTCTACAATGACTGTCTCATGTTTTAACTCTTAATAGGACAGTTGTGCAGTTTTTCAGATCTGTTTCTAAAGAAAAGAACTAACTCCACTTTGGAAATTCAAAAGCAACTTAGATTTCATCCAAGGCTTTGTCTTCACTAAAAAAAAAAAAAAAAAAAAAACGAGAGAGAAGGCAAGCCCTTATGCAGGCAGAAAAGGCCTCCAAATTGGATTTGGCCCGGCCTTAACCTCAGCCCTCTCTGCGTTGTGTGTGTTCTTTGGGCCAGCAGGCTAATTGAATTTGTCGGACGGAGACATGGGGGTTCGGCTGAACGCCGTCTGTCGGCCGGAGAGTTGGGCTTCTAAAGATGTACTGTGGCCATGGAGCAGGGAGGGCACACGTTCACACGAACAGCTGCATGCGCCTCGAGAAACGACGCACTGAAAGCAGATGATCCATTTCCAAACCTGTGCTGCCGGTTCATGGCGGCCACCATGAGAGCTGTCCAGCCGAGACGGTGGCGATGGTTTGGATCCACGCCCTCCTTCAAGAGCCTAAAGAGAACACAAGAAACAATACAAATAATAATAGTAATAAAAGCAAAGATACCATTGTATATTACATTTTTTTCCTTTGAATGCCAACCTAACCCTTGACCTTTCCAAGTTTTTTTTTTTACAAATTTCCTACATCATTGTAAACGCCTGATGGGATTGGCTCAGACGCTACTAAAAACAGGTTAACAGTCCATTTTTCTCTGTTGATGCCAAAAATTTTGAAAAGTCTGCATTGACATTGTAGACATGTGGAGAAGATGTTTCAGTGTCGATGCAGAGCAGGTGTGTTTTCTGCCTCTGGGTGGAAACATCAGGCGCTGCTGTGGCCCCGTCCCTGACAGGATCCTTCTGTCGACTGTTGAGCGGCGCGGGCCGGCAGCGAGCATGTTTACAGTCAACACTGAGGCCTCTGTCACGTCTGCTCCCGTCCCCCCCCACCTGATGGTGTGCAGGGACCGGGCAGACGCTCCACCCGTTCAGCTGCTGGAGCTCCTCCAGCTTTAGAAAACTGAAAGGACAAACCTGCGTTTCCGTATTTATGTAAACACACTATACGACAGAAGGTAGCCGCACCCCATCACTGTCTGTTATCTGAAGAACGCATAGAGGGAAACTTGTTGGGGACCTCTGACTGAATGAATCCTGATACTCTAACCAAAGCACTTAACACATCTGTGAGCAGATGACTGCATCTCTGCACCATCTGCTGTGTGTGAACAGGTAATCCAAGCCTGCACACAAAGAGACACAACCGAGCTCCAACAAACTCAGGTGAAAAAGACTGAAACACTCCAGAAAAGAGCTTCACAAATCACTGCATTCAGGCTGGGTTAAAAATGACCTTAATAAATAAAATAAAAAAATCAAGTCTATCTTCACTTATAAAATCCACAATAGATTCATCAAATGCATCAGTTGAATTTCCTTTAAGGTGTTTTTGTGTGTTTGTAGGGGAAAAAAAACTGCTACCAGTTGATTTTCCTGGATCCTAAACTTTGGGGTGTTCTGACTGGTTGGAGACACCCAATCCAGGTGCTCAACTGTGAACAGGACAGAGATTTTTCTGTACTTCCATACCCGTCCTAAATAAAAGGGTTTCAGGGTCGTAAAACAACACAACACAAACACAAACATCTGAACAGTCAGGCACGATGGTTTTACAGCCACTGAACTCCTACATTTCAAATGCAGAAATATTTGGAGGCATTTCGGGGTTTTAGTCATAAAACAGCATTAATTTAACAATATAAAATAATAAAAATGATCAGAAATTAGTAAGAGGCTGGAAAATGACAAACATATAGAACATCAAAGCACAGAACTCCAAATAAAATTGTCCTTTTTCACAAGGATGCTTCAAATTTTCAGCTAAAAAACAAATATTTCAACTCCATCTCTAAAATATGTGACTTAGTTTTTAATTTTTAACTTTTCTTGATAACTTTTTTGCAAGATTTGTGTGTTTTCTGTCCCTGAACTTTGACTTACAAAGTTTTAGAATCCTGTAGGATTTTCTTTATATTCAAATGGCCTGAAATCCTTTCAGGTTAGATTAAATAATATCTTAACCAACAGGCAATATTAAAAAAATAAAACTGAACTCAAACATGTTTATGTTTATTATTGCAGCGCTTTAACTGTCGTTTCTGTTTTCTATGCCAAAATTGGAGAGAAACTGTGGAGTAAAACATTGCAAACCTTCTTCAGCTACAGTAATATTCCTATTTTCACTCATCAAACCAATAAATTAATGAAGTTTTATGTTTAAGATCCAACTCAAGCCTGGAGTTTATTTATTTTTTGTCTTTTGCATGAATAACAAATAAAACAGGTAAAAAATAAAGCCACATGCGGCCCTCCTCTTCCACCTAGTGGTTGCAAATATAATTACAGAAGGCTTTTCCTAACGTGGACTGATCATTCAGGAAATTTGATTTGTGACCATAGAAATGAAATCAGACAGTCCCTGCACTGGAAGATGGAGCACCAACCAAACCATCCTCGGCTCTTTCATTTGTACTACATGTCATTTAAATACCAAGGGTTTTGTTTGAGACCATGTTCGTTATTTAAAAGAATGGATGATGACTGAATGGTAATTTCTAAGGGGAAAAAAAGCTAAAAATGTCCCAAACTTAGACTAAAAAAAAGTCATTTAGAGTAAAACGTCTCTACAGAAAGTGAAAAAATGGCACTGGGCTATTTTCTGGTTAATCATAATGCCATGATAAAAGAAATTAGATGCAATAATAAAAATACTCATTGAACTCTGTGTCTAGAATATAAATGTAGATGTACTTTTTAACAGATCAGGAGGTCATACCTGCTTACATCCTCTGAATTATTGGTCCTTGCTCCCTCAAGAAGGGCATCACCTATAGAAATAAAAAAATAAATTTATATATATATATATATATATATATATATATATATATATTATATATATATATATATATATATATATATATATATATTGTATATAAAACAATCAGTAATTGTATTTATTAAATTAAATGTTTATAAACATACTATCATTTTCTTTTGCCAGTGTTGTTCCTCTTTAAGTTTTATAATTACAGAATTAGATTAATTTATTTTGAAATTTACCTTTGTTATCAGAATCTTTCCTTAAGCAAAAGGCCAGAGCTGCAGCGGAAAGAACCCCAGCAGAAGCCAATCCTGCCCCACCGCCTGCACTTTTGCCCCCATCTCCTTCATTCCGCCCGCTCTCCTCCCAGTACTGGTTATTATTGCGCCCTCTGGTGGCCAGTGCTGCCCAGGAACTGCGGCGGTTCTCGAGGTTTGACAGCCACCTAGGGGCGAGATGGTGGTACTGCATCGCTGGCTTCACACAGGTACCCGCCGCCTCCTCAGCCAAAATGCCTCTCCTGGACACCCGCGAAGTGGACACGAGGGGGTTGCGGTTGGTCTCCGCTTGAGTCTCGCGGATGCCGTGGCTTGCGCCGCCCGTTGCGCTGGTCTGGAGCACGCGGCTGCAAGGTGATAGGCTGCGCGACCTTCGCGCTATTAGCCTGCTGGGGACGGATGATAACATTGTGGAAAAAACCCGCGAGGGAAGAAAATACCTCCCGGTCTGGTGGAAAGTCCGGAGCGGAAATTATTCGGGCGCCAGTCGCCGCGTGAGGAATCGAACCCGGCTGCTAAGGTGTAGGACGGTTAGTTTACAATCAGGGGACAAAAACAAACGCTTCGCCTCATCCTAGCGTGGATGTCACTAGAATGCGAAATGCATTTTGGGAAATGTAGTATATTATGTAAGCTTACGCACGTTGCTGTGACGAAATACCAACCCAAGAGACTGGGTTGCGAAATACACAACCTGTTGGATTAAAAAAAAATGTATAGTTTTATTATTTTTTTTTAAATAAATATATTTCAATCCAAATTTTATAATGGAGTGCTTGGGCCACCACAAATAAGAAAAATAAACAAATAAATTGAGATAAAGTGAAACATTGACAATAATAAAAACATTCAGTTTAAAGAAAAGAACAATTTACAAAAAATATCCACAATGAACGAGAATAAAGTCAAAAATGTAAGCTTCGAAAATTTGTAGTTTTCAAAGAAAAAATGCTACTTTTCCAAAATCTTTTAAAACAATTCAACAAAGAAAATCAGACATCAGTTTAATTTGTGCTGCATTTTAGAGAAATTGGACGAACATCACCCTGCTCAAGAATCTGCTGAATCTGCTTTACTTTTTCTTTAAACCTTAAAAATTTATTTTTCACTGAACTTTTTTTTTTAAAAACCATGGATTTTTTTTTCTAAAATTTCAAGCTTTTTAAATCATTAATGTACAATTTTACTTTATAGAGTTATTTTGTAATATTTTACAACTTTATCATAACATTTTGACTTTATTCTAACAAATTAAGAACTTTATCATAAAGTTCTGACTTTGTTTTATAATTTCGCAACCTTTCTGTTATGTTTCGTTTTTTATTATAAAACTGAGTTATAAAACTTAAGCCATATCGCTTAATCACAATTTTTATAAACTAAATCTGCAGTTGCTATTTGAAGAGAAAGAAAAAGGAAGTCCTGCATTGACCTGCTGAATTTACTGTAAATGCTCATTTTGACCTTGTGTGTAGACCTACTGAATCCATTGATTTAAAACAGCTTACATACGTGCTGAGCATGGTAGTATATTTTCCCTTTGTTTTGAGGCACACTATTGTATGTGAACAAAAGGATGTGGGTCTATATGTACACGTGGAGTTAGCGACGCTCCATAGAAAACTGAACATAAAGCCAGGGCTGCCAACTCTCACGCATCGGCTGTGAGACTCGCGCATTTGCTTGATTTCTCACTCTGTCACGCCACACCTCTATTTGGCTTAAAAACTTCATAATTAAAAGACCACTGGGAATTATTTTTACAATAAAAAGTATACAGTTGTGGGGCTTTGAGAGATTGTTTCCACTTATGTGATTTATTACTCACTGGTTGCAGGAGCCAGACTGTTCCAGATCATTACAAAACTGGTCCGGGTTCTGCTCCACTCAGATGTAAAGTGGGCACAAAAACAAGACCAGTTTGGTGCTGGATGGAACCTTATCATCAATAATGACAATTTAAACAGCAAGGCTTGAGCTATGTCTCAAGTGGGAGCCATTCACAGAAATTCTCAAAGCTTAAAAAAAGGCTACAAGCGGAACAACTTATTTTTTGCCAAATGCTTTGTGTCTTGTCTTAATATGAGTATGCAGTTTAGTTTGTTTCTTGTGTTATTAAGGTGGATCATTTTTGTGTTGCTCTTTTGACTTTATAAGAGAACTGGACCGAGTGACCCTGCCTTTCTCACATACTTGCTCCAAAAAGCCAAGATCCCATAGCCTTCTATAGACAAATAACCACCAGCTAACACTCAGTGATTCTATTTGTCTGAATAATTATCATTGCTCTGATACATTTTTTAACATGTTTTGTGATACTGGAATATATAAGTAAAATTAAATTGAAAATTGAGCATGTTCTTGCAAAACCTTTTTTTCCATGATATTTCTTGATTGTAAGTTATTGAAGTTATAAATTGGCCAAACAGACATCTCAATAAAAGCATGTGATGCTTGCTGGCCCACACATTAAATATTTGAAATGTTTGACAGATTCCCCAGAGCCACTTTCAGTGAAAGGGCTGCTCACTCCTGATTAGCGACAATGGTTGCCATAGAATTGTTGATACACAAAAAAAAAAAAATTAAATAAAAACATTAACTTAGATCGACTTAGACCAGTCACTTCTTTACTGACCTCACTTGGTTCCAAATGGCAGTGTCTGTATTGTGGAAAAACAAATTAAAGCAAATTAAACTAATTTAATAGATCTAACAAATTAAAAAAATAAAGGCGGTGACATCACACCCACTCTGTCCAGTTCTCTTCTATAGTCAATGGTTACTCTTTAACAGGTTATTTATTTTTCTTATTACCATTCAAATAATCAGTTTTTACCTTGTCACATTTACACTTTCACAAAACTAAACTTGACTTATCTCATGTCTTGCCACCGTGTGGTGTTTTTTGCCTGCTTTGAGTCTCACTGCAAGGTTTCATAAGAAGTTTGCAGCCCTGTAAAGTATATTAACAAAAACACTCTGCTATATGCAGTTAGACCACAAGATGGCGCCAAACTCGCAAACAGCAAAGTAAATGGCAACACAAAAAAAATATTTTTTTAATATGCATTTCACCTAGCATATATTAGCGCTAATACCTTTTTTTTTTATTCACATTTAAGAAATTACTTTTGAGAGAAAGAATTAATTAGGGGGAGAAACTGCATTGCTCATCTTCAAAAAATTTCTACATAAAATAAAGAATGGGGTTTGGCTTTAAAACTGTATCTCTTTCACTTTTATAAGTTATCGTAACAAGAAGCAATAAGTCATCAAAGACATTCAAACACAATTTGGGATTATTTGTCCCCATAGAAACAGGATTTCAGTGATGAATTGGGATTTTAAAATATGATGAGTACATTTTTTATTTTTAAAGATAGAAAACTCGGTTTTGATATGAATACCAAGGCTATGATAGTCAAATGCCCGTGTGTTTCAAATAATAGGATTAAAAGAGGTGATCAGTAAATTGAATTGTTTTCTGCATTTTGGTAACTAAAATCAACTCGCATTCAGTGCTAAAGCTTTTTATTATCATTTTATAATGCAAGGTAACTAACAATAAACAGATTCAAACTTACAAAGTCTACATGTCCAATATTCTTAACAATTGCTAATATGATTTGGTATTTTAAAAGATGACATCATCTGTGAGGTAGAAAACTGTAAAGCCATATAAAACAGAAAACCCTGCACAGCATAGACTCAGTCAAGTATGACAAATATATGTAAGTATATATGCAAGATATAACTGTATGTAAACCTAAAGGACAAAACCAGTTGAGAGTTATGCAGTTGATGACGTAAAAACCAATTCCAACTAACTTCTTCACAACTTCCTCACCTTGTAAACTAGGACACAAAAAAACATTTTCTCTCCGATTAAACATGAAGGTAACATAAAAATACACCAACAGGAGCCTAAATTTACCACACAGATAACATTTCCTGCTGCTTATCTCTGTGTGTCTGAGCATCACAGACTCTGTGTTTCCTTTGGCTTATCTTGTCACTTTCTGTAAAAACGCAGCAGCAGAAAATAAAACTATGAAGAAATTTATTTTTTTTACTATTAAATCACAATTTTATTTGTTTGAAAGGCTGAAAAACCATTTGGTTTAGACACAACATTTACAGTTCAGAACAGTAAAAATTAAAGCTTTTTTGTTCCCACTATGTTTAACTGTCATTTATTAACTGGTTTGGTGACAGGAGGAACACTGTGGGACATTTGTTTAAGACTGTTTGATTTTCCAGGACACAACTGTTCGAACTATTTTCACTCATCCCTAATCTCGCTGCTTCCTGGATTCATGGTTGTTGTTTAAAAAACGGTTTTCCTTTTAGCTTTAAATGAGATGCAAGAAAACTGGGTCAAGTTGCTGATGTTAAAGCTCTTTTAAGACATTTCAATAACCAAATAATAAAAGGTTTTATACCGTGAAATGCATGTAACTTTGAAAAATAAAGATTAAATGCCCAATGAAGTGCTTCAACCTAAAGTATATCTTAATAAATTCAGGTAAAAATCTGGTCTTTATTTTCTCTTTTACACTTGAGCAAGTCTGAAAAGGATGAGCCTCAAAGCTGAAGATGTTCTCCTGAAAATACAAACAGTAAACCTGAACTATGAAAATAAAGTGTTTTATGATGTTTTGGAGTACCTCATTTTAATATTTTTGTTTCTAACTAAAACTTCCTGACATCTGTAATGTTGAGCTGGACTATTCTCAGAGAAAAAAGTTGCACACTTGGAGTTTATTTTACTAAGTATACTTGGGTATAAGTATAGTAAGTACACTATAGACTATACGTGTGGTGTAAGTTTACATATATATTGTATTAAAAGTAAACTTCAAGTATACGGTCTAATTTTTAGTAGAGATTAAGCATACTTGTAATATACCTAATAAGGACTTTTTGCTAACGGTATGTTGGCTTTTATCAGACAAGGCCTTTGTCTTTCTGCTGTCAGGGTCATGATTTTCAAAATATTTATTTATAACACCTTTATATCAGAACAAAAAAAAAAAAAAATAATCACAAACTGAAACTTCTGCCAGACTAGTGTTGAACTGGTTTGTCAGAGGTGGATTTTCTTAGGTCCACCAGCAGGGGGCAGACTGGTTTCTCCCATGGTTGTCTGAGGTGGCTGGTGTCTAATGCGGCATTTAGGTGATGCTGGAATTGAAATGGATTTACAGAAGAAACATGGAGGAGAACACAGACATAATTACTTTTTCTTAATTTAGAAAATTCAAGTGAGAAAATAACGTTTCCATAATGACTATGGTATTTACCAAACAGTTTAACTAACAAGTCATGTCCATCATTTTATTTATTTGCTTTAATGTTTTTCTTTGACCTTCTTACAATAATGGCTTTTATTCTCTTATTTATTTTTTAATCTATTTTTTCTTACTTAATTGGCTCACTCATCCAAATGATCCGACTCAGGTGTCCTAATCACTTGTTTTGGCCACAGGTGTATAAAATCGATCAGTCAGACATGCAGACTGTTCCGACCAACATTTGTGAAAGAATGTTCCGTTCTCAGGCCCTCAGCGAATTCCAACATGGGACTGTCATAGTATTCCACCTGTGCAACAAATCCAGTTGCGAAATTTCCTAAATATTCAACAGTCGGCTTTATCAGAATGACTTTCTGCAGTCAGTTTCTACAGAGCTCCAACCTTCACGTGACTTCCAGATTAGTCCAAGTCCAGTATACAGAGAGCTTCATGGAATGGGTTTCCATGGCCGAGCAGCTGCGTCAAGACACACGTCAGCAAGTGCAATGCAGGGCGTCAGATACAGTGGTGTAAAGTACGGCGCCACTGGACTCTAGAGCAATGGAGACTCCTTCTCTGGAGTGATGAATCACACTTTCCATCTGGAAATCTGATGGACCAGTCTGGGTTTGGAGGTTAACCAGAAGAACAATACAAAAAGTATAGTCCAGAAGGACATGGAATGTGGATGAACTGGACTGGTCTGTACAGAGTCCTGAACTGAACACCATAGAACACCTTTAAGATGAATTATAGTGGACACTGAGAGCCCGGCCTCCTACACCAACATCAGTGTGTGACCTGACCAATGTGCTATTGGAAGAATGGGTCCAAAATTCCTATGAAGACACTCCTCAACCTTGTGGATAACCTTACTAGAAGAGTTGACACTGATCTAAAAGAAAAAATATAAATAATTCTATGGTTTCCCAAAGTTTCGTGGCTTTCTCTTATTCTTTTCGAGCACAATACGATAATAGTTATTTGTACTTGATTAGAGTAATACTTCTATCACTGTTTTCCTCAAAAAGCCACAGGTGAATGTGGGGATCGCTCCACTTTACGAGGATCCCCTGAAGGCATCACGGGGAAGTGCAGCTGCCTTGCCGTCGCTGCGTCACCTGCCTGGTTTCTCCACCTCTCTGTCCTCCCCTTCTCCTCCTCTTCTTCCGCCCCTTCTGGGTGCATCTCCTCCTCCTCTTCCTCCTCCTCCACCTGCAGCTCCTCAGCGATGGAGACCTTCGGTGCGTTTCTGTGAACTCGGAGAAACCTGCAGAAACACAGAAGAGGAGGCAAAGGGAGCGCGCGGAGGAGGTGAAGACAGAGGCATATGGTTTGTTCTGAGGGAACTTGGTTGTGTGTGTTTTTTTAAACGTCTTTTGCTTCAGTTGGAGCGCTCACCTGTGCGCACGCATGTGTGTGGTTAGTTTGTGAAGGCTGGACTGCGGTGGCTGAACGCGGACACGCGCTCGCGGACCATCACAAGACGCGCTGCGGCCCAGGAGGAGTCCCTGTGACGGAAATCCAATTAGACACCCGGTTCCCCGCTGAAGAGGAGGAGGTACCCATCCGCAGGCTCGTGTGGTTTCTTCGCTTCGGGTCTCCTCTGGGCTCGGGAGCTGTCTCTCCTCCCCTCGCCATCCCCGTGCGTCATCCTCGCGGCTCTGAGCCATGTCCGTGGCCATCCCGGACGACGCGGCGTTCGCCAAATTCAAGGCGGAGTGCTTGTGCGACGACGGCTGGAGTTTGACCTACAACCGGGGGGGCATCACGGTGCGGACCCAGGTTCTGGAAGAAGGCAAGTCGGTCCATAGAATCAAGGTGAGACTTCTGAACCAGGCGGGTATCTCAGGTAGAAAGTGGTGTCAACATTGCGCTCGGGGCGGTTTGGATGAGAACGGTCTGCTTTGCATGATCCAAACTGCTGACATGCTTCTGCAGCAGGCAGGGCTTCCTCCTAACAGCACGAGATCAATCAGATCCAGCATAGAAACCATGCAAAATGCTCCAAAAGAAACCGATTTGATCCATCCCGTGAAACCCAATCAGATTTTGAGGAGAAGTGAGGGCAGGTGCATCTCTCAGACCTGTTTCTCTGGAGAAATGTCCTTCTCTGCTCATGAAACCGAATGCAAAAGGATGTTCCAGATGGAGCATCTGTTGTTTTTATATTAGCAGTTTCACACCTGGAAGGTGTTCTGCATAAGAACAATGTTAATGTTAAGCTGAAGTGGAATAAGTCTTTTCAGGATGCTCTATCTGTAGTTTCAAGTACTGACAGGGGTTTCTCTCTGCAGTTCTTAGGAAATGATGCTCACAGTTTTAATAAATAGCACCTTAGTTAACTATTGTTATTTATGTTTAGATTTTTAAACATTGCTGATTCCTCCAGAATGCACACGTCTGATAACAAAGTAAAATAATGTTAAAAGGTTTTATTTATTTGTTGTTTATAATGAGGATAAGTTTAAACTCTATATTTTCATTTTATGTCTGGCTACTGTTCAGAATCTACGTTTTTACTGCAGCTAAAGTCATCTAATTTGACGCTGCATGTATTTTATTTTGAAAGGAACTTGTGTGCTGCTGCTGTCAAAAGTACTATAATAGTACTAGAACACTGTTATAATATAATGAATGCAAATATTTAAAAGCTACATTTAAAAAATTAATAATTTATTTGGACAAACAAAAACAAAATAAAGTGTATTTTGAGGTTTGGGGCTCTTGCTGATTTTGGCCAATAAGAAGCTGGATCAAACAGTGCTTTTAGGATGCAGACCCCTGGATTAAACAATAAAGGAACAAGAGTCGTCCTAAATGTCCTAAAGCTTATCAGTCGTTTTTTTTATTGCACCATAAACGTACCATTGAACAAAGGAGAAAAGCTTTCCAGGGTTTTAACGGTAAAAGGAACAGCTGAAACATCCAGGCTCACACTATATCTATCTTTCTACTTTGCATACAAACCTGTAGTTAAGCAGGATGCAGCTATGAATTATGGGTTACTGCCTCCCAGATGCAATAAATGAATCATTAGTCGTAACAACAAGACAGAAAAAGAGGACAAATCTCATCATTTGTGGCTCTTGTTCCCCTGAAGAGGAGAAACGTTCAGCTTTCCTGCAGAAAACGTTGGTTTTAAACGCAGCTGTTTATGGTCATGTGATCAGCGTGTGAAAGTGAGGAACTCTTATCTAGTTAAACAGAGGCTGGAACGCTTTGTCTGAGCTGTATTTGTCTTTGGAATTGGTGGGGAGGGAAGATTAGAAGCTCTTGTTCTGGGAAAACATGAACAGAAACGTGTTTTTTTCTCCTGCTTCCTTGTGTGGTACTTCCAACTTAGAGTTTATAGATTTACACACAGTCAAAGTCAAAATGTGGCAGAATTTGTGTTCCTGGTTGGAGCAGCAAAGACCTTAAACCTTCTCGAGACTCTTAGTTTTAATCGAACGATTTGAGGGAAGCGATCAAGTCTCTGTTTGTGTTTACTCTGAGTCTTCATCCTGTCTGTGCCTCCTGGAGCGTTGGCTCAAGCCTGGCCGCGGCTGACAGCAATCGGGTTTCCGTGCCAGGTTTGGGCAGATCCGTTAAGTTCTCAGTCAGGGTTCAGACGTGGCAGCAGCTGCTGCATCCGGGTTTGAGGAGCGTGAGTAAGCAGCCATGTGCTCTTAGTCAAACAGACTCTGGTGTGCATTTGTGTGTGTAGGGAGGTGTTTTCCTGTTGAGCAGGAGCCAAAAAAACTTTTTTTTTTTTTTTTTTTTTTTTTTTTTTTTTTTAAGCCTGTGAGCCATGGTACTTCACTTTGTGTACCATAGAGAAAAACCCAATCAAGATGGTTCCAATTGAATTTCCGGAGGGCATGCTGCAAGAGCATAAGCAGGACGGATGTGCTCGGTGCAGGTGTGTGCGGAGGCCCAAGTGCTGCTCTTCCATGCTGTTTTTTTTAGGATGGTTGGGTTTTTCTTCACAGCACACAACTTGAGCATGGGTGGAGTTTCTGTAGTTGTCTTTATCCAAACATGATAGTAACGGGAGCTGTTTATTTTCCTCTATCTTCTCACGCACGGACTTCTACACACCAAACAATGACATCGATTGTAAAATATGATCTTATCTGCTGCTGGGTCACTGTGTGTGTTTGTCATCAATAACAGTTTAATAGCCAGAAAAAAAGGACCCATCCTTGCTCATGCATCTCCACAGATTATTGAAGCTTCTGAACCTTTTTTTTTTGAGCTCCCTGTCTATTTGTTTACATATTTTCAGAGCGAAATCAATCATAAACGCATTGTGCAGAACAGCAGGGAGGGAAATTATCCTTATCATTAATGGGTGATCCATCTTCATCATCATCATAACTGTTGCGTCCTCAGTCTTTATCAATAAGATGGTTTCTGTGACGGCAGTAGTCACTCCCACCAAAGATCATCTACAGGAAACGAACAGCTACCACATTTGAATACTCAAAACTTCAATATTTTCTTGAACAAATTATGGAATTCTCTCATTTCATTAAAGCTGCAAAGCAACAATAACACAATAAGTGTGCTTCAAAGATGGAAAATAACAAAATGGTTTGAGTCCAGTGATTAAGAAGTGTAAACTGTGATTTAAATGAGATTATTAAATAAATGTAACTTAAACTTGTGCTAAATTAATAGTGAAAACTGACAATTTTTAAGTCCCACTCTGATCATCTTTTGATGTAATGTTAAAGGAAAAAGTGTTTTTAGCCAAAATTAAAGAAAATAAAAACTGTCAGTTTCTAGAACATGGTTTCTGCAGAGCGGCAGTTTTAGAAATTCACCTCTGAGTCGTGGGCGCCCCACTTCCCATCACCCATCTGCCACATATTCTCCTGCTAGCTTACAGCCCCACCCTCACACCCCCAACCTAATAATACTAGAGCAACAAAAATGGTGAGCAATATTGAGTTATTCAGCCATACAGCTTTGAGCAAAATTCCACCTCAGACAAGGAAAACAAAGATGTTCATGGATCTATTTGTCCAGAATTGCATGCATCAGAATGCAGCCCAGTGTATTTTCTACATCACAAATAAGCACTTTTTAAATATCTTTTTTTGCCTGTTCTTGATTCACAATGATTTGAACAAAGAAATATTCTAAAATGCATTTTAATCTCAACTTTCATTAAATATGTCCTGCATCACAAAAATACCACACACATGTTAAAAACACCAAAAACATCATTTTCACTGAAGTAGGTCCTTGAATGGAGTTAGATTGTTTTAGAATTCCCTCACTATTTAGTGCACTTTATAGGACGTTCGCCGTTTTGTCTGGGTGTCCAAATCTATAATTCCAAAATCCAGTGCTCTGGAAATTTTTTGAAAAGTCTTCTAAAAACCAGTATGCATCAACAATCTCACTAGAATAGTGACATTGCATTGCCTTTGAACAAATAGTCATTTGCAAAGCATGTATTTTTTATAAACCATTACAGTTTTCATCTGAAATCAGGGCTGGTCATCTTTTAAACTATTTCATCTGGCCCGCCAAGCTGGAATAACTTATATTTTTAATCCTTAAAAATGTTTCATTTTTCCCTGTGATTCTGGTGTCCTAACCATAGATAGTGCTCTACAAATAAATTGACCATAAAATGAGAGCAGAAAGTTATTCTGCACTCATGTGATGGCGGAGGATTCATTGTTTCCCTGATGTTCATGTGTTTTCAAGTCAATTTTTCCAACACCACATGAATGCAGCATTTCTTCAAGCTTGCGTTTTTCCTTGAAGAACACTAACCCATTGGGGAAATTGGCTCTTAAAAGCTGTAGTTTAAAAAGAAAAAAACTCCAAAATGTTGTGTTTAAAATTGTGATTTAAAAGCATATTTTCATCATGATGTTGTGCTATTTCTTTCTCCTATGAGGTCACACACACACACATCTGTACCTGGGTTGACTCATGTGTCAAATTTTGAACTCTTTGTGACCCACAAATCAAAAAGTTTGCCCACCCCAGACATAAAAAGTCTTTATAAAATGTTTATAGTTAATAGGTTTTTACCTTAGTAAAACGTCATATTTGGTATTACAAAAAAAAACAAAAAAAGTATTGATCATGTGTTCAAATTGGATTAAAATTATGCAGTCTATCAGGGTTGTGGAATAGTAAGTCAATTCTGACAGCTTTAAACTTTGGTCCACCAAAGATGTTGCAAAAAAAAAAAAAATCCATAAAAAATTCTTGGAAGTTTTAATGCCTTTACTTGTCTGACTGGTGGGACTTTCACAGGAAGTGAAACTAGCCTGTCTGGTCACTGCAGTGAGACTTTGACATTAAAAATGTTAGTTGTTGACTTCAACTGAAATGCTATTGAGGGCATCTATGAATAAGCTGTGGAGACTGAGGTTTCTGCTTTGATCCAAAACATTGGGTAACATGGTGAAGTTTCTGTGAGAAGTCATCAAATATTGTAAAATTAAAACTAGCATCAGGTCAGATGATGAATACCATTTTTTCTGTCTGATAAGATGACAAACATGTCTAAAAACGGACTCCTCATTGCTTCACCGATCTCATTACCATAGTGAGGTATGGTGGTGGTAGTATCATCAGACTTCTTCTGTCCTCCAGTGTGTAGATATGAATCAGATAGCATGACAATGGCAGCAGCAATTCTGTGTTTTCATACTTCTCTTTTTGTAAAACTGCGTTTTTATCTCAATCTCGTGGTTACTGGGAAGGAGGACGTGTGGCGCTCAATAGACCTCAGAAGTTTCTTCATCGTCTTGGTGAAATCAAGGACAGCAGCAGTGCTTGTATTTTACATTATTTCTGATGCGTCATCACCCCCGGTTTCCTCTCACACTGGAAAACAGCGTCTAGAGGAATGGAGCACAGCAGCTTGAAAGGGATCAGCTGTCAAGAACTTTGACGGACGGACATGATGGTTTTGCCCAGTGCACCCGAGCGCTGAGTTGATCTCAGACTCTTCTGTCTGCTTAAGTCCTCTAAAGAAGAGGAGGGTTGTGTCCCAATTTCTTCACTACTCACTGCATAATGCACTATAGTATGTTCACAATTTTGTAGTGCTGTCCAAATCTATGATTCCAAAATCAAGTGCCTTTGAAATTTCCCAGAAGTCTCTACGAAAAACCAGTGTGCAACAATTCTTACTAGGCTGGCTAATATATACCACAATGATGCATTTAACAACTTGTGTGAAAAAAAAGTTCCTTTTTTAAAAAAACAAAAGCATCCACACATCTATCATCAGAACACAAAATATTCACTGTCTTCATGAAATTTTTGTATTCGTTAGATTTTTACTTAATTAAATCTGTTATATTTCATATTTGTCTATTTTAAGTTGAAAAAAAAGTAGTGAACATGTTTCACAATTGCTTTTAAAATACAGAGCATGATATAGTTTTTTGTAGTTATGGATGAGGCAGGGGATTCAGATGGAACAAACTGTTTCTTTGGATAGATGAGTTGAGCTCCTTTTTCAAACATGTAATAGAGGAACTGTTTCAAGTTTAAGAGACTTTCAAATGCGTTTCACATCAGACACAGACCAAGGTCTGAACCTCAATACGCTGAATTAAAATGGGTCTAAGTAGGGACACAGCGTAGGTTGAGTCACAGAGCTCCGTTTTCAAAGTGTCACAAGTCAAATCGCTTTGATTACAAATTATAAAATATCTTTAGACTTGCTGGTGACAAGAAGTCCAGATTTGATGGTTTTATAATCTGCTCTATTCAAGATTTTTAGAAAAATTCATGTTGTGTTGAAAGTGTGTTTAAAAGCCCACCAAATCACTCAAAAATCCTATTTCTTCCTCCTTACGACTTTATCCACACTGCCAAAACAGAATCTTAAGAAAATTAATAAGACCCTTGTTACAAGAAAAAAAAATATTTTTGTCTGATTTATAAAAATTATCTAAAAGTTTTTTTCAAGAAGAAAATGATCTTAGTTTATGAAAAGATGATTTAGTGAGGAATTGTTCCCATCAGGAGCTGCACGGGGACGCAGTGGTTAGCACTCTAATATTTTCTACCATTATAAGACTCTCTACTCTACTCTCTTAATAGAAACTGACTAAAAGTACACTATAATACATTTTATCAGTGTTCCTCCTTAATAAAATTAGAATATTTTGCAAAATATCTACACTTGTCATAGGAAGTTATAATTTAACTTCCTTTGGAAAGAACAACACGGTAAGAAAAGTCCTGTTGATGTGACTAGGCTTAACGCTCTTAAACTATACGTAATTACTGTACCCTATTTGAAGTTGAAGCAAAAACTTTTTACGTCTGGAATTTCATAAAGATGAAGTAGTTAAGATAAAAAAAATATGTTAAAAGTAGTTTATTAATAGTTAAACAATCGTCAATCCTATTTATATTTAAAAATACAATAAAAATGATTTTTTGTTGTTTTCCTTTGACTTTTAATGAATATCAAACTTCAACAAAACAGGAAAAAGCTGACACGGATTATCATGTTTATCTTTGTTCTTAAAAATCTAAAATGTTTTAGATTTTTCTTGGCTACAACATTTCATAAGAGACTAACAGCTTTAGAACACAATTAAGGTAATTTTCCTAAATGAATCCTTTGGGGGATCAGGAGACTGAGGACAGCTCCAGCTGAGTCTAAAACCATCTGCGTCTTCGTCTGGCATCGCTAGGTCTCTGTGGATTTAAACCCAGTGGAGTTCTTTATTTGTACCTGTGGGGAAATCTGTTTTTTTGCAGTGAGTGCTGCTGACGACCCATTATTTGCAATTACCAGAAAATGCCAGAAGAAACAATAAAACTGCAGGAAGGATGCAGCTGGAACCCAGTTAAAGGGTTCCCCTAACTTTACTTAAAAGATGTAAAGCAAAAGAGCAATATAATAAAGGTTACTTGAATAAAATCAGCTGTAAACGAATACAGAAATAGTAAAATAAATACGTGTTACTGCAAATAGCAAGCCTTACTGCTCTCATTTCTAGCAGCAGGAGCTGCTTTGCTCCATTTTGGGGAACTGGGGGTGGGGGTGGAGGGGTGGGGGGGGGGGTGCGCAAGCTGAAGTTTGCTGTGTAAGGTATTATAGGAGTCGTTTCTGACATTAATTATCTGCTGTAACTGGTCTGCAGGGATGGAGGGGGGCACGCCATGCTAACTAGTCTCCTGGACTGAATAGGAAATCATTTCATGCGGCAAACTTCCCTCTTTAAAGACTTGGATGAAAATAGTGCTTTTGGTGTTTTGAACACGTTCTTGTAAATGAGGTATACATGTAAAGCACCTTTCTACCCTCCTTCAAAGGCTCAAGGTGCTGCAAAGTCACAGACCCATTCACGCACTGGTGGTGGCTCCGCTGCTGATCACTAGCTCCAACCTTCCACCAGAGGCAATTTGGGGTTCAGTGTTTTGCCCATGGGTGGGCAAGGCAGGAATCAAACCCACAATTTTCCATTCTGGAGTTAAACGCCCTACCGCTGCACCACAGCCTCCCCTTGTGACATCTTTCTGATGATGGAGAACATTTATAAAAAATAGAAAGTTTTTAATTGCATTTCTGAGTATTTCTTTTTTCAAATCATTGTGAGTCAGGCCGGTGTGACCTCCTGTAAACACGACTGTCTTTTGGATTCATCTGTACTACACCTGGTTGTTGTCATTGAGTTCCTTCCTCCTGGCAGTTGTAACCTTAGTAACAGCTGGACTCCAGGGGTTCACATCCCTTTTTGCCTCCTACAGTAAATGTGGAAAGAAGTTCCCCTTTTGTATAGCACAGTGTCTGTGGCGTGGATAGATGAATAGGAGCCAGCGCTTTAGGTTTGCTGACTGAACGTGGGTTTCATCTCCTCGTGATGTTTAGATCTCATTTACAAACCTTTTCCTCTTGGTTCACCTCTTCATCATCTGTGATGGGAACGGATCGACTTTGCTCTGAAAGTGTTACCTTTTCTCAGTGTAGGAATGAAGATGCATGGCAGTGATGTTATGCATCTTTTAATGCAGCCTCCCTCACTCTCCCCATTCAGCACTCACTCCGTCAGTTTGATGTCTAAACATTTTCCTGTATGCTTTTGCTTGTGTAGACTTCTCTGTGTCTCTTCAGATTAGCTTTGTTACGTGTGATTTTTATTTTGTTGCATTACAATTCAACTTTACTAAACTATTTGTGCTAAAGATAAATGCACTAAACTGGATTTTACTGTTTTTTTCAGATTCTTTCAGTCTTTTACTTTTTCTAAGTCGTCTGAAATCTCACTGTTTCCTCTCCATCCCCTCAGTGCCGTATGGTGTGTGAAGATGTCTCAGCAGAGAAGATGTACGATGTCCTCCATGACACTGAATACCGGTGGAAATGGGACTCAAATGTCATTGAAACCTTTGACATCGGAAGGCTCACGGTTAATGCCGACGTTGGTTACTACTCATGTATGTCTTTTCTTCATACACATGTAACTCCTTCAATGTTTTGCTGCATTAAACTGGTTTCTTACATCTTTCCTGTTTGAAGGGAAGTGTCCGAGGCCTCTTCGGTACAGAGATGTGGTCACCCTCCGTTCCTGGCTGCCGATGGGGAATGATTATATCATTATGAACTACTCCGTTAAGCACTCGGTGAGTTCCCCTTCACACAAACAGCCCCTAGCCTTCACATACCCACCTTTGGCCCCGCCCATTCACCCATATTTAACTATTAACTGCATTCAAAGGTGCGCAGGAATGCTAATGTGGCATCAAAGCTCTTACAGGCCATTTAAAATTCCACTCATCTCATGCAGAAGCAGTCCATCCAGGAAGGAGAACGCATTTGGCATCAGGCCACAGAGGAAGCACTATCCTCTGATGCTTTTATGGGACATGATCATAACGCTGCGCTGTGGAGCAGCATCTCTTCACTTTCGCTTTCAGAGAATTCTACTTGTTTGGAAATTAAAGACTTGAGAGACAAAGGTGGAGATAACAGATCATTGAATCCAATTACATGGCCATTTGGACTAATGCCAAACAGTTTTTTTTGTTTTTTGCAGTATTTATTTTTATTTTCAGAATCTGTTTGTACCCCACTGCTCTTCCAAAAGCACCAAACTGTTGGCAGAATTTATCAAAGTAGAACCTGGCAACTTTAAGCAGAAATGCAGGTTCCTTTGGCCAGTCTGAGCTCCTTTTAGTCTTTTATTGGGTGGAAAAAATATTAACAATTGATACAAAAATGATTCAAAACACTTTTATCCATAGTTATTTATAATGTTTATTACCTTTTGTCATTTTTTAAAGCAAATATTTGATATTTACAAAAATAAAGACTATGAAGAATTTGCTTGGAATAAACCTCAGTTAGATGTTGAGATGTGACATTTATTTCTGGTGGTTTAATCTGCTGTATGTTAGTTTTTCTGTCTCCTTTTTTCACTGCGATCTCCTCTCAGTTGTGCTTGCTTATATAATGTGTACAGAAAGATAAGGCGTCTCATGTGACTGGTATTTGTAGACCTCCGCCTTCTGCATTCTTGCATCAATTAGTGCTTGTGAGCAGAATCCGGTCAGTCTGCGGGTTTTTCCTGAGTGTGACTGAAGTGTCTGGACTGCAACCCCTAGCAATTTATTACAGTTTAAGGTGGCGCTACATTCATTTTCTGTCATGAGTGTTCTCTGGGGAGCCTCATTTGGATCGGATTCCTGCTTTGCAGTTCAGTTTTTAACACATGGTCATCTGCACCAAATGTTTAGCCATAATTCTCTTTCATCTTTAGAGAAATCTGCATTTTTTTTGGGGCAAAGACAAGACTTGGATGGATGGATGGATGGATGGATGGATGGATGGATGGATGGATGGATGGATGGATGGATGGATGCAGAGAAAGCTGTAAGGACAATAGATGGATGGATAGATGGAAAGACAGAAGAATGGATGCATGGGCAAGCTATAAAGACAAGGATGGATGGATGGATGGATGGATGGATGGATGGATGGATGGATGGATGGATGGATGGATGGATGGATGGATGGACAGAAAGCTGTAAGGATGGATGGATGTAAATGTAAATTTATGGAGAGATGTAAAGGAAAATTGATGAATAGATGGATGGATGAATGCAGAGAAAGTTATAAAGACAATGGATGAATGGATAGACAGATGGGTGAATGGATGAATAGACAGAAAGCTGTGTAAGGATGGATAGATGGAAAGGAAAATGGATGGATGAATGGATGATAGATGAATGGAAGGATGCACCAATGGATACATACTTTAGTGTCCTTGTCACATGTACAATGAAGTTTCAAAAGTGTTATTTAGCGAATGAATCATTCATTTGAAAACAAAGAATCTACACGCCGTTAATTCTCAACTAATGAATAAAAAGTCCATCATTTAGACATTAAAAACAAAATGTTGGTGAAGGTTCTCATTTATCCAGGTGATGTGTCTTGAAATTGAATCATAGCAACTTTAAGATAGCTTCAAGATTTAAAGTCCAGCTGCTATGATTTAACTTCAAGTCATTAAAAGACAAGAAATTATAACAAAATATGTTCCTTTTTGATGTTGTTTCTTTTTTACTAAATAGAATTCAATAAATTATGGTCACAGGTTATATAAAATAAAAAATGTACTCACCATAGAGTCATAGAGATGTTTTTTTCTTTTTGCTGTTGTTTGCTGATTACTGTAAATAAATGTGTTCCCACAGAAATACCCACCAAGAAAGGACATGGTGCGAGCCATTTCCATTCAGACTGGTTACATGATCCAGAGCCAGGGACCTAATCGATGCATCCTTGTTTACCTGGCCCAGGTGGACCCACGAGGTGAATTATGCACCTTTAAAACCAACAATTTTTAGAAGTTAAATGACCAGAAGGTTTTTTTAAGCTGTAAAGAAAAATAGACTTAAATTCTATTTTAATCCAAGTCTGTGTTTTGATATCAAAGGTGATAAAAATTACAATTATTACATGTAAGCAGTTACCTAAATCCCATCCACTGTCTGAAGAAATGTGGGGTGAATGTTTTTAATAGCCCGATTTCATTGCTTTCATTTGCATTGCTTTTGTCTTAGTGCAGCTGATTAAATCTGCAGGATTTAGCCCAAATGTAAACAAAGACAAAAGCACTCCTCAGCACGTCTCAAAGTGAACATAAATGATTATATAATCATTATTTAGTCCAGGGCTATCCAGTTTCCTGGAGTTTAATTATTGACTGTATTTAAGAACTGGACTGAGTGACCCCTTCCCCCTTGTGTTCCAAACAAGAAGCACCCACTGGTTCTCAAGGAACCAAAATCCTATACTTTTATGGAGAAATAGACAGCTATTACTCAGTCATTCCATTTGTCAGAATAACCATTGTTGCTCTGATATCTTTTTTAACATGTGATTGATAAACCTCTTTTTTCATGATATTTTTTCTGCATTTCAATTTATTCAAGTTGTGCCTCCATGAGAAGGGGAGTATTCGGATCGGGCCGTGGAGCTTGCTGGAGCCCGCATCAATTTGATTGACAGATTGACAGTGAGCATCAATGCACATAGGTTTTTCCCAGAGACGTCTGGGAAATTTCTAGTGCACTGAAATTTGGAATTGTAAATTCTGACACCCTGTATTGTGCACTAAGTGTAGTGAGGGACACAACCTGAAAGGGGAAAAGGTTCTAAGAACCAAAATGTAGCCAAATAGTAATAAAATGTGAAAAAAGAGATTCACTTACCCACTTTCCTGATGTTTTATTCTGTTCTGGGTTTTCTTAACAATGAATGCCGGCTCTTAAGTGAGAAAACTAGTC
The DNA here is from genome assembly GCA_003999625.1 of Oryzias javanicus. Lineage (NCBI taxonomy): Eukaryota > Metazoa > Chordata > Actinopteri > Beloniformes > Adrianichthyidae > Oryzias > Oryzias javanicus. The sequence continues at coordinate 13,047,625 of CM012449.1, read as the reverse complement.
GTCATAGAAACCATTCGAAGGACAGTCTATGGTACCATCTCACCTCTTTGTTGGCAGGTTCTATTTACTTCTTGGTTCTTCTTCCTTTCGGAGAAGCTTTTTTGCAGCGGCTTTTCAGACACACTGACTGAACCAACACTTGCTGCGTTTCTGTGTGGATGCAGTTACTAAGCTTCGTGTTAATTTTGTTGGTGTGACTTGTGGCAAGACAAATTTGAAACCCAGTCCCTGTTTTTCTCCTCTCTGTCTGATTCTCCAACAGTTTAACAGTGTTTTTGTTTCAATCTCCTCACATTTCAGGTTCATTACCTAAGTGGGTTGTCAACAAGTCTTCTCAGCTCCTCGCTCCTCGTGTAAGTTACAGCACAATAACAGGATTCTGTGAAATCATCTTCTTCTAGGTTATAGCTTCTCATGGGATTTTATTTCTGTATACATCATCATTTCCCCTTCATGCTGCCTCCTTTTTTTCTGTCCCTCATTTATCTGTTTCTTTTGTGTCTCTGCATCTTTAGTTCCTGCAGATTCATTTGCTTCTATATATTTCTATTTGCTGAATTTCCTCATGATTATCTGCTGCTGTTCGTCTAAATTCACTTCGTTTGTTTCTTTAGGTGTTGAAGAAAATCCACAAAGCAAGTTTGAAGTACTCTGATTGGAAGAAGAAGCATAACCCGGGCTTCAAGCCCTGGCTCTTCCCAGAGCAGAATACATTACCCAGCATCCCCATCTCAGAGCTGAGCATCCAGCGTGCAGAGAGCCTGGAGAAAATCGACGAGAGCGATGTGATTGAGCAGCTGGAGAAAGAAGACAGCGACTAACGCGTGCACACATACAGTATATATACATACAGACACACACGTATGCACACAAACACATACAGTATATATGCACGCTGACATACACAAATGCACATGCGCACACAGTCACACACAGTCACACATAGAAATGTGCAGACACACACACTTGCAGACACATAACGGCTGGATAACTGAGTTGGCTAAACTGCACATGCTCAGATATACATGTGCACACACTTAGATATGCACACTCACACACGGCCCCACTCAGACACACCCACATGCACATAAACACACACAGTCAGAGACAAACACAAAATGCAGGGAATCAGAAATGCCTGACAAACATTCACAACTTCAAAATCTCATTCTATTAACCTTTAGTGTGGATCTACATTTATGACTGCATACATGCTGTACATACAACACATGTTTGCAGCCTTGTACACAAAGTCAAAATCTTTTCTTGTTTTTTCAACTTGGTTCCACAAACTTGCATGTTGTATTTATAAATGCACATGCAACTGACACCTTCGCCCCCCCACTGACAACACTTTACATCAAAACTCTTCTATGTTAACCAATTTCCTGTTTTAATCTGAGAACTGGTACAAAAAAAGTTATTTTTCCCAGTAATATCAGTGTTTTCTAAATTGAGTGTATGCATTTTATCATCAAAATGAATTTTCAGGTTAACTCAAAAGAATACTTTTCTCCTTTTAACTTGTCTGTCTGACCTCTTGGTGCTCCTCCTGGTCGAACATGTAAAGACACTGGAAACCGCTTCATCAAAGCTCTGCGACCTCCACGTTCCTCTGCTTGTGTTTTGTCTCTATCACATTTTGTAAAGATGTTTGCAGAAGGCAGCTGGAAACACCGTTCTCCGTTCCTTTCTTACTCTCAGACGTATGTACTGTCTACTCCTCAATTTGAGATTTATGAATGTATGTAGGCTTTAAAAATTAAATACAGATTCCTATGGAGGTTTTCACTTTTCTCTGGTGACTGGAGTCTTTGTTTCTGCATGAGTGGGTTTTACTCGTGTCAGTGTCATGGTTGGGTTGTAGCTCACAGTCGTTTTAGGGTATTGCAGCAGTTTGAAAATTCATGTACCTTCATAAAATGGTTGGTGTGCTCCTGTTCACTCATTCTTTAGGTTACGTGTGCTCGTTATGTCAGGTTTTATGGCCGTGTGGCTTTCATTACAAGTGGCAAGGGGCGTGACTTGCAGCCCCTTCTCACTGGAGAGAGAAGCGTTTGCGTGTTCGTTTGACTGAATGCGTCCACTCTTGCAGCATATGTGTGCGCAGTGGCCTAGATCAGTAATAGGAATCCCCCCAATCTGTTGCTATGGCAACCCTGAGATTCACTTCGGCACCAAAGAGCCAAGACAGGATGACGGGGAGCTTGCACATGGAGGAGGCAGTGACTTATCACGGGGCATCCAACCAATCCCAACCGAGCCGCCACATGAACAACCACCACATATTCTGACAACTGAACACTAAGCAGCAGCAACCACAAGAGCTGTATCAACCACACCGACTGCGTGTGAAAAGTATTATCGCACAGAGCGACCTGACTTCATTAAGAGGAACCAAGCAACCTTCCTGATGTCTGTTTTGCATTTCTGTGTTCCTGTTTGCAGCATCTGCATGTGCATGATAAAAAAGAAATGAAGTGCATGCGAGAGATGCAGAGGGAAACCATGCAGAAAAGGCTCTCATCCCTGCTGCCTGCCACAGCTGCACTGTCTGTGCTCCTCTGCCCTCGCTCATAACTTTCATCCATCTTCAGGCTTAATGAGGCCCCTCGCCCTGCTATCATCATCACTATGTGTGTGTGTTGATGGGAAAAGGCTGCAAGCGCTTGGCTGTGAACTCCACATCCCTGTGGCACTCCTACACCGTCTTCCACCCGCCTCCACAGCGGGAGGAGACGTAGAAGCAGCGTGATGGCCAGGAACCCTCAGAGATTTTGTGTGTGACTGCATGTGTCACGCCGCCACCCCCACAGCAACCCAGCCCACCGGGGCTGACGGTCTCATGATGACTCATCACCACCCCACCTCCTCATCTCTTCTCCCACTCCCTTCTCTTGTGTTCTCCCCTCAATCATCTTCTCAGCGCCTCATCTTCCCAGCCTCCTTCTTTTTCCAGCTCTTCCTTTTTCTGCTTCTCTTCCTTCCCTTATTTGTTTGTTCTTCTAAACATTTCTTTTTCCAGTGCTCATTGATTGAATTTAATCAATTTTTTGTAGTTATGCCTTGCTTAAACCACCATTTTACATTTTTTTTCTTTTTTTCAATCTGTTTTTTATGCTTCCAGTAACATTTCACCACCTGATTTCTCATCCCTTCATCTTCAGTTTTGAATTACTTTCATCCTAAGTCCCAAAAGAAAAAAAATAGACCGACCTATTACCCTGCATCATTTATCTTATGAATCAGGTTGAGACATAAAAGAAACATCTGTGAGAAATTGAAACAAAGATGAGCAGATGCTGAAAAAATAGATGAACGTTTACATCTGTTCTTACTTAATTCAAATTCACAAAAACTGGATCTATTCAGGGAAAGTGAAATAATGTTATTCAAAGTACTATGAAATATTTGTAATTGGTAAAAAAAAGGTTAATGTAAATTCAGTCAACACGTATTTTTACTTTATGCTTTTTACAAGTCTGACAAGTCTGTACATTGTAATTTAATGTTTTTTTTTAATCGAAATCTTGTTTCAGTTATTTTGGCTTATTTCATCTATCCCTGGAAATTCTCAAATTAAACACTTAATAATAATTTAATATTTTTAATTTTGATTAAAATTAAAACACAGATGAACAGGCTTTTATTTGTTTTATAATGTGACAAATGTTGATATTTTCAGAAACAGGATTCTAATGGATATGTGTCGCCCTCTTGTGGCTATAGTGGGACAATGCAAGTGCCAAAGCAACACCTGCAACATTAACTTTTTTCTCTTTTTTTCTGTCGATTAAATATTTAACTTCCATCAGGTTAAATAATGCCCAAATGTTTAATCTCGGAAATAGAAACACATGCATTTCATTTGGGTTAGACTCATTCGGTATTTAAGTAATAACAATACAGAAATTTGTCCCAATATTAACTTACTTTTTATAAGATTAGAACAGGACTTCAAATAGTTTTGACTTTAATATGTAATATTTTAAATTAACAGATACGTCTGTTCAATCCGTATGTGCATGAAAATAGATATATGGTTACATGTTGGTGTAGGAATGTGTGTCCAATGAATACATTTCAGCATTGACCACAATGTCAACACTATTACTTTGGCATTGACAATTAAAGCACTTAAGTCCTTCTCATTTCAGTCATGAATAGAGAAACTATTAATAGTAAACAAATAAAATCAGCATTTTTGTGGTCTGACCAAAAAGAAGGGAAAAAAAACCATATAATGCCTGAATCTCAATTATTATTTACTATCAAGACTTCCTTTAAAGATTGTTCACAAAATAAGCACATTTTCAAACTATCTGACCCAGATACACCAAAATAATTCTGAAAACTAACTTTTATCTTTTTACATATGTTGGACAAGATGCAGACTGACAGAAAGGCCGATGTGGTGGATATATGCTAAATTCTGGCAACGTCCGCAAGAATTAACAAGAGAACTCAGCGCTACCAAGATTCCACTTTCTAGGTATTTTTAAGTCACATGAAAAGTTTATAAGAAGTATTTTTTGTCAAGTTTGTTTCAGTTAGTGAACATTAAGTAGAATCGACGGGCTAAAAATAAAAGCAACGCGTTTGAACAGTTGGGTGGGCTCTTATTGTGAAAGCCAAAAGCGGAAGTTGGGGAGGTGGTGTTATTTTGGGCTTTCTAGTTGGATTCTCGTGAGCCTTCGTTACTCTGCGTTTCTGCCGTGAGAAAGATGTTAGTTTGGAGACGCTGTCGTTATTAGTGAACGAGCGTAGAGAGGAAACTCCGCAGTTTCCGTCATTTGGACTCTGAAAAAGGTAAGTAACTCGGCGCGTGCTGGACTTTTTTTCTGTCACGGAAAACTTTTTTTCAAAGAGGTTTAAAGAAGATGGAGTTTGGGTTGAACTGTGGTGCCGCTGGAGCTCAAAGGGAAAAATATGCCGAGGTTACTCGCAGGCAGTGACCGTTGTCCTGACCCGCGGAGGTGGACAGAAGCCTCGCTGAACCCCAGAAAAACGAAAACCGTCGCTGGGAAAATAGTTTAGCACGTTCTACCTCAAGGTTCACGAAATATCGATAAGTTGGGAAAAATCGATGTACTTAAAATTAATATTAACTTTTAAAAGTTCAGGAACACACACCCGTCCGCTGCTCTAATCGCTCCGCTTTTTCTGTTTCTAGAAAAATAATCCCCGACGGAATTCGTGACTCCTAATCCTATCCAGCGGGTTTGCCTGTTTTTACGTTTATTTTTCGTCTCCAAAAATATGCGTGAGTGACCGTAAGTGCTCATCTGACAGTGGAATTTCCTCATTCTGATTCCTGAAATGAACGACAACAGTTGTGACAGAAGCTTTGACTCTGTCAGAAGGCCTGTGACATGCACACTTGCATGTGTCAACATCCACAGAAGAGGCTGATGCAGCCGCATGCTCCTGCAGCCGCTGCATTGGAGCAAAACAGTCCATGCATGGGGAGAAAGAGATGGACAACATCCACTGAAGCATTAAAATAACTGTAATTTGCTTTAATTAAACTACAATACATGTTGAGTAAGACATATGGCTACATGTATTCCTGTTCCAATTTTAAGATTTTTAATTTTTTTTACATAAAAAAACAGGAGAGGAGAGGGGTGATGGATAGACCTCATGGTAACTTCAAAGGCGTTCACGCCAAAAGCCATGTGACTGTATCAGGATGTGTTTATGACTTTTCTGATGGTATCTTTTCTTCCTTTTCCTCACTTATGCTCAGTGTTATGCTTGGCTTGTTGTTGTTGGCCAACACAGAGGTCTATTCATGATCATTTTAGTTACATATGTCAGTCGTTTGTGTTGTTTCTCCTTTTGTTAATATACATATTCTGATTTTCCTCCTATCTCATTCGGTCATTCGTATTACTGAATTGACTGCGATGAGGTCAGAGGAAATCTCGCTATAACAGATTGAGAACTCAACAATTTCTCCTGCTAAACAACAAAGTCTGTACAGCGATAACTGCAGCTTGTGAGAAAATTGTTGTCAAACCAACCCAAGGTTATAAATTCGGGCTCAAGGTTGGACTTCTTCACACGGGAAAGGAACAGTCCAGATTGTGGGTATTTTGTGCTTCTTGTGAGAAGTAGAGCAGCTTGTTATGCAGGATTTTCTTCCCTTGTACAAGAAGGCGAAAAGGGGAGGAATCTAACTACAAATAGATTAATGTTTAGACGTGCCAACAAATGAACTGGTTCTAACAGTTTGCTTCCTTAAGCTCTGTCTTCCCGAAAAACTCAGTTTTTGTGGAACTGGTTTTTACTGAGGCTTGTGTGACTCTGTGTCAGCAGGCCAAATTTGTCCTTTTGGACGTTGACAGGGCTCAAACTTTTGACCTTGTAACAATGCCAACAGGTTGCTCAAGGCTTCAAATCTGCTAGCAATTAGGATAAAGGGAACTAGTTGTAACTTTTGCCCTAAAACTGTGTGCACAATTGATTTTATGGTAAAGTTATTGGTAAAAGTTGTTGACTAAAGGACATTGTTCGGATCCAAAGCTGTACTGGCAGGATTGAGTCACTGTTTAGTTCTAATTGAAAGTGGGCTGAAAGCAGCAGTGTTTCTGATGACGGGGGTGTATGAGTCATCTCCTCTCCGCTTGTGTCTGGATTTTGATGCATTTCTACTGAGGATGGCATCTCTATTCAACACAACTGGAGAACTACTTTGGCCATGGCCAGTCACTGACCGTTTCACAGGCTGCAGAAATTTGGTACTTAAGCACATCAAGATACTTCTGCTTATTTGCCTTTCAGTTTTTCCTTTATGGTTTACCTCATCAAATCCCCAGAGCCCATCCAATCTTCTACTCTTCATCCTCCTCACTCACACTAATCAATCAATTAACCTCCTTTTTAGTCTTCCTCTAGAATTTCTTTCCTGGTAGCTCCAACTAGTGCTGGGTGGTATGGAAAAAGATGTATATCACGATATAAAACATTTTATATTACGATAACAATATATATAACAATGTGCAATAATAAAGTATATTTTCAGCTATGCTCTGAAAAAATGTCAAAGCTTTCTTTTCTGACTGTTTTAATAAACAGATAACTGAAAAGTCACAATTGAGAAACAAACATTTTAGTGTAGCAAAATAGATCACATGAGAACATATGTGGCTGATATACAGCAGCCTTCACATTTGTTTCAAAAATCAAAGGTATTTAAACTGAATTTGTAAAAAAAAAAACAAAGCTTTTTTTCATGAAAAACATTTTTGTAAGAGTGCACAATAGTTTCATATTTCTGAGTAGAAAAACACATTTTTGCACAAAATTCTGCTAGAATTACGGCAATTGCTGAAGAGTTATCATAACCAAAACAATATAAACACTGGAGCTAAAGCTCCAATGTTAAGATTCATTTTTTTTTTTTTCTTTCAGAACTTAAGTCAGTGAGTAGAACTTCAGTCTCAATTTTGAATGGATAAAGAAGTTCTCACTTGTCTTACTTTGAAAACAGGAAGCTTTACTGACATTTTATTTAGAAGGTTTTTTTTACTTCTGGTGACAGTTGCGCAGTACATTTGGCTTTAAAATCCAACATTATTATGTATTCCAAAGCAATAAATATATAATGACATTTTACTATATTTATAAAGCTCACGAATCAGCGAATTGGACGTGAATTTGGTCGTGAATTTTCAGGAGCAGATCGTGAGAATCTGAGTGCTCAGATACTTGTCACAGCTCTATTCCACAGCTTGATTTATCTCTTATTTTTGTAATCTCATATGTTCATTTGAATAATGTTCATTTTCCTTAAGTGATAGAAGGTTTTGTTGTGTTAGCATCGGGGTGGGAATAGCATCCTAGCTTGTTTACATACTGCAGTCTTCTGCACATCGTCTGACGTCTTGAATCCAAAATGAAACCAAATCACAGACGTACCTCTCTTTTAGTGAAAGTGCTCTTTCTTGGGCTGCCTATCAGTCTTTTTCAACTCTGGGGAAAATACTTCCAGCTGTTCCGCTTCCATCGTTCTGCAATTGTGTTAAGTTGAAGTATGTCGTAAAACCTGCATGAGTGAGAATGAAATAAGGTAAAGTAGCTTTATGTTGCAAAACCGCAAGACGGAGTTTCTTTATGAAGAATCTCTTTTTAATTTGTCTTTGTTTTCACTTTTATACATCTTTTTGTGTACACATGACAAGGCAACACCGGCACAATTGTCTCAGAGTATTTAATGACATATTTGGCGTAATAATTGATCTAAGTAGGTTACATATGATATAAGCGATAGAGGAAAAATGGTGCGATAGGCTTTCCTATCGCCCACATGATATATATCGTCATATTACCCAGCACTAGCTCAAACTGTATCCTGCTTTTACCAAAACCAAAATCCTCACTGTCCATCTTTTCAATCAATCTCAATCTGCTTCCCTGCATTTGTCTCCAACTTGACATCTACCATCACTGAGCTGTTCCTCTGATGGATTCATTTCCGATCCTACAATCCCCATCACACCCAAATTGAAGCTTAACATCTTTACCTTTGCTACTTCCAAATTCTCTAGAATTACTAGAATGACAAAAAGAGAAGGTACAGTTGTACCTATGAACTTACAGGGAAATTTTGATGGAAGATCAGTTTAAAATGCATAAACGATATAAATATCGGCCAACTCTATTTTTGATTTTTTTTTTTTTTTAAATATGACAAAACTCCAAATTTCTATCAGTATCATGTGCAAAAACAGCGGATGGGAATGTTAGTATGTCCAAAAGCTGAGAACGTTCTAACTTTTATTTGGTCCCGTTTTCTCGTTAAAACGACCTTTATTTCTAGAGGAAACAACATCTATATCTCGTTATCACGAGATAACAAGTGTCCTCTGGTCGTGTTCATCAGATAGTAGATGTCATTATCACGGGATAACAAATTCTGTTGTTATCACATCACTAACTTTTTACCACAAGTCATGAATAATATTGTAGTATCCGTCGTATAGTTTACATCAGCGACTCTGAAGTAGTAAAAAGTTTCTCAAAATCTTTATTCTCTGAACATGCACCGGCCCCCTATTTCCATCCTTTACCCAATAGCTGAACCCTTTAAGTCTGAACCCTCACAACAGGTTTAATGACAGAACTCAAGGCTGACATGCATCTATGTCTGGTGCGTTCACTGAGCATCAGAATATAGGATACAAGTGGAACCCAAACAGCCACTCAGCCCAACCCAATCCACTACAATACTTTTTTTTCATCTCTACAATATTACAGAATGATACAGAGAGGTACAGGCTGGAAGGACACTCGGGGCTCAGTCTTCTATAACAAGAAATAAATTTGTTTTATTGTAATATTGACATGACGTTATTACAATAAATGGGCAAAAGAAGCAAACATAAAAAGGTCTGCTTTTTCTGGCTTTCGTAAGTATGAAAAAAAGTAAAAATAAAAAAAGATGGACAGATCATGCGATTCTATGTCATAACTGTTTGTCGTCCTTTTTGTCCTTGTTGCTGGTTGCAAAATAATGACTGAAGCCAGGTGAGTTTAACAAATTACCACAAGAAGACTTTTAACTCAAACAAATTTGTCCCAATTTTTTCCAGTGTAGAATAGAAACACCAATATCTTTTTTTTTTCTTCATTTCACCTCTGCGTTTCAAAATAAATGCATTGGAGGTGATTTTTAATGTACCTGACAGTTATATTGTCTTATGTAAGATTAAAATTGTTCAAAGATTGAAGCATAGCCTTCTGTTTTAAATGTCAGAGTCCCACTCTAATCATCTTTTGATCTATTGTTAAAGCATTCCTAGTTGACTTTTAGTTATAATTATGCAGTTTTTAGCCAAAGCCAAAAAAATATGTCGTTTTCTCTGACATAGTTTCTGCAGAGTGGCAGAAGATAATCAAAAAATGTACCTCCAAGTTGGGCCTGTTGGCACAGAGTAAACGTGCACTGATTACCCATCTACCCTTTGTTTACACTCTGCTAGCTAACATTCCCTTTAAAACCCCAACCTAACATTAGTGTTGCAGCTAAAATGGCGAGCAAAAAGCCTTTCAGTTTGGAACCAGATGGCAGCTCAGATGTGGAAAACAAAAACGTACACGGATTTATTTTCTGCAAGTGGATGCATCAGTAGGGAGTTTGAGGCCTGCGGATAGCTTGTATGTAACAAGTTTTTTCAAATCGCATTTTTTTTTTGCCAGCTTACCATGATTTGGATAAAGAGAAACATAGTTTCAATCTTAATGTTCTTTATATATGTCCTCCATCATAAGAAAAATGCTACAAAAACATGTTAAAAACACCAAAAAGGTTAAATTTATTGGAGTGGGTTTTTAATGTCAAGTTTCAGCTCAGTTCTTAACAAGTGTGCTCCGGCAACTGACAGGTGTGGTTCCCTGGTGTCCTTTCTCTAAAGGCAGGGGTTTGATGATCCTATTTGGCTAAGATTTTCCACAAATGCAGAACAGAAGAATGGTCTTTAGATCATTCCAATGCAAACTAAGGAGTTACCTGACTACAAGCTTGGTTCACATGGTTTCACTTTAAGTTACACAAGGGTTTCACCTTTACAGTATGTCTATAACATTTGCTGTTCTGAAAAGCAACAGGGCAAAGTATTTTGAGGACTGTAATTGAAACTGCTTTGTGTCACGCCGCACAGTTTCTAGGCTCGCAGAGGTACTTTGCCTCAGGCTAGTGGTTGATGCTTTCTGGGATTAACCCTTTAACACTGGAGTTTTGACATTCTTTTCAGCTGTTTACGCAATTAACATAATTCCAGCAGATTCTGAAGCAGAGAGAAGTGTTGCGTAATAGCGCAAGCCAATATGAAAAGTGTTGCACAACAGTCCAAAGCCAATATGAAAAGCTGCTTTTCTCTGCTTCAGAATCAGCTGATTCACATTAATCACATTAACAGTCAAACTTACCTTTTGTTAAATGTGTGTTATTTAGGTGTTGCCTAAATTATGTTACCTGATTCCAGGGGTCCAGATTGAGATGACAAAATGATAAAAAGAAAAAAGAATTCCAGTAAACCAATAACCAATATATAATTGCAACTATTTTGATTTTTAATGTTAAGGTAACAATATTTATACATTTTATTTTGGAAACATCAACATAAATGGACCCCCCCCCCCCCCCCTTATTAAAAAATGGTTTGGTCCGACTGGATTAGACTTCCGCAGGTACGCTGTTTGTGACAGACAGGCACTGAATGAGTGAGATAGAGAAGACATGCTTTAAAAAATCAGGAGTTGCAAACAGTTGATTTAGAGGAGGACCTCCATGAAAAAGAAAAGAGACAGCCTGTCTATTGCCAAGCGGCGCATGCTGGGAGTGGAGCAGGGGTGATACAGGAGAGAAGGAGCACTTGCGCGTGCACGTAACGGCCGCGCACTGGGGCAGACACAGCAGTACATATGGTTTCTGTTCAGAGGAAAAGTTCTTAAATGAGAGAATAATATAAAAATAACTGCAACATATTTACCGCTTTAGGAGGATGTTTTTAAGACTGAGTTTTATTTTGAAAGGAACTTGACTGTGCTGATGTCAGAATAAATAAATCAAAAGTGTTATATAGCCTATTAAAAAATATAAATCTGTTATGGTTTAATTATTGTGTATATTATGTTTGTGTACAATAATTATTAGAAATATTTAAATGTTCCCCACAGTTAGTTTCTATGCTACAATCAATACAAAAAATAATAAAAACTTAATTTCAAGTTCTTCATTTCAGATTTAATTGGGGGGGGTTTTGTTAAAGTATACAAATCTGAGGTCGCGAAGAGACACCATCACCACCTTATTTTAAGCCAGGAAAAACCCTGGTAGTATTATTAGCAACTCTATTTTGCATGCCTGCACTTTAATATTATATAAGACATGCTTGTTCAATATTCATAATTAAATCAAAACTTGTTTGGTACCATATTGAAAGGTTCATTTGTTCAACCTTGGCCCGCAGCTTTGTCCAATTTAACATTTTTAAAAGCTGCTAACGTTCGGAAATGCATAACAACATTGGTTTTGCAATATTTATGTTTGCTAGATAAATGGTTGTTGAGCTGTGGTAATTCAAAGAATGTCTATACTTGAACTAAAGATCTGATGGTAACCATTGTGCTACTTTAGGCATGTTTGCATTTAAAGTAGGGTCATCTGGACCCCACAAGACTCCGCGCTGAATTTCTTTTTTTCCATGGATTTTTTTATCTTCACTGGTGTCTGTGGCTGGCATTCAATTCCTGTCCACCTTTTTCCACCTTTGTCATGGGATGGATCTCTCATCAATATAAGGGTAGGGTCATCTGGACCCCATAAGAGAGCACAAAGGGCTAAAAAAGTATTTGGAGCCAGGTTAGTCCACCAATTGACTGCTAAGTGCAATGTGACACAAGCCAAGCCACCAGTTGGTAACTTGGTTAAACTGGTTTGGCTTCAGTGAGGTTTTAGTCAAACCTGTGGGTGTAAATCACAGGAGTTAGAACAGATGGAAAGAGTATACTTTTATTTGAAATATTGACGAAGCAGACTCAAAGTTGTTACATCTTTTGTTCTGTGTTTATTGAACACTTTTCAAAACCGTGAGTCACAGTTGGATTATATCTGAGTTTTGAGATAATTAAGCTTACAAGTGAGCGAACCTGATGATGATGCTTATTTTTAAGAAAAAAGTGAAGAGAGACAAAAACCAGATCAGTCTGTCTTCTGATCACTGGAAATCTTATATTTTTCATTATTTTACTCTTTAACTTCTATGTCTAGATTTAAGCTAATTGATTGATCACCATTGGATTCATCTTTTCTTAAAAAAAAAAAAAAAAATCACATCAAAGGCTTGAAAATTACTTACTTACACTTTACTTTATTTGCACTAACTTTCTTATGCAGCATCATTTGTCTCTGGATCCCTGCAGAGGTTACGCTTCCTAACCTTTTACAGTTCGCATGTTCTCCCTCCGATTTGCCCTGTAACTATCCTAGAGAAGAGACAACTGTAATGCCACAGTGGAAAAGACCTTTCATTATGCACAGTTGGGGTTAAAAAGGAACGTTACCTATGAGAGGTTCTTGATTCTAACAAACCACTTAGGCTCTTGTTCTTTCAAGACATGAAAGGTATAATCCCCTTAATGGACACATCGAAGGACATTATCCTGGTTGTTATAGCATGATTACTTACGAAATATATAACTGACCTCGCTCTGCTGCAGGTGGCATATGAGGACTAAACGGTAGAGGATTGTTCTATTTGCGAAATTTACTATTAACTCTGATCATTAAGATAAGAAAACCTTTATTAGTGGGGACATTGCAAATGTGTATTAAGCAATAAAAATACATATTTTAAAAGTAAAGGCAATATTGCTATTGATGGTAACATTTGATAGAGCTACTGGCATGTCCATCATAGAATCATTTGATGGACAGATCTTTTCTACTTGCTGTTGTGATAAAATGGAATAACTTATGCCCATTCATGTTCCATATTTCTTTTGCCCCTGTTTCTAACTGGCCTTCTGGTCAGTGTGATTCAAACCACGTGCTCTGAATTTCTTTTGTCCATGGGACATTTTAGAAACAAAGATTTATTGGCAAAAATAAACCTAATATTAACAAATAAACTGCCAAAAAGATCACTACTCATGCAGCAATGTTAGTATTAATATACCAGTGTTAAAGCTCTTTGTTCATTGTTCTTGTGTGACGTGTTTTAGCAAATAATTGAAGTGGACTTGATATTTGTTCCTAAAATTGAAATAAATGTTGTTAACGTAAAAACAGGGAGAATAGAAAGTTAATATTTGATTGTTTTTGTATGAAAGGGATGTTTTGGGAAACTGAGTTCTTACGTTCCTTACATTTTTTTGACAGATGTTTCTGTTCACTGCACCTTTATGATCAAAAGGTTAAAGAATAAACTACCATAAATTGGATGAGCTCCTCGGTATTACTTTAACATAATTTTAGCTTAAAATACCTGTTTTTAATTTTTAAATCCACATTTGAAAAGGGAAAATAAACTTTCGATAAACTGTACTAGTTCTAATACTAATAGAAACGAGCCAAAGAGAGAGCCTGCTTCTGGTTGTTGAATCCTGTTCAGTACTTGTTCTAAATGTGAGTGTGTAGAAAAGAGGTAATTACGAAAAGAGAAGTCGCACGCAAGAGCTCTTATGAGACCCGGCCATCTTATTTAAGTAATCGTAGCCCCAGATTCAGAGAAACAGTTTGCTCAAATCAAGTTTCACCTCAATATTTTCTTTATATTTTAGAAGGGATGACTTTACATCTAAAAACTGCCAGCAAGGATGAGGATCTAGGAGCATCAGGCAGCAGGTCTGGCCACATAACACCACCTCTGTTTGTGCTCTGAGTGAGATTTTTATAAGCTTTTCTTTATACTTATCATTTGTTTTTTAGATTTTCTCTTGATATTCTGCAGTGTTGAGTTTATGATGTGGTTAGTACAACAGTAGTATGGATATGAACAGAGAGAAACTTGAAAAGTTTTGTTTGTGTTCTGGAACAGAACTTGCAGAGGTTTTTTCAGGACAGTCAGTTATTCCCAGTCTCATCAACTTACGAATGTGGTACCATTGGTTAAGCACTTTTACAGACGCGAGCAGTGGCTCTGCTATACTTTTCCTTCCTTTTTGTCAGTCCCGTCCTCTTTCCTAGGCAACAGAATGCCCCATTGTGAAGGTAGCACAGAGACCCTGTTATTTGCAGCTCTGGATAGGAGGGAGTACAGAGAACGCTGGAGGGAGGAGGAGGTGAACAGAAGTGGTAGGGAGTGGAGAGGAGCAGAGAAAAAAAAAAGAGTTGGCTAAAAAGAAGTCGGACTGCATTAGCAGACTGTGAATAATTTATGGTTTACGCTTTTCACAAATTATTTTCCTTACACTTTGCCTTTGAGTTGATCTAAGGCTTGATTGGGTTCAGAGGTTTTACTTTCGACAAGAAGAGGTGTTGCTATAGCCATTGTGTTTGGCTTCTTTTCACCCTATGTAGGAGTGTTGAAGTTGTTCCTCATTGACACCCACACGCCACCCTCTGAAAGTTTTATTTGTGATGTAGTGTTGACAGAAAATGCTTCGCTTCACCAAAAGCTGATCGTGCATTGGATTAACCAAATGTGACTTACACACCCTGCATTTAAGCAATTAGAATAATTTTGATGTTTGTAGAAGTCTGAACACTTCTGATGTGTGCAACATATTTCTAGTTCCCCTATTCAAAAATAGGAACTGCTGTAGATCACAGAGAAAAGAACAAGATTGACAACGTCCTCACACTTTGTGGTCTCTGCCTTGTTAGGGGAAACACTCAACAGGAAATGAAATGTGCTAATTTCAATATTCATAGTGGTTAATGTCTTAGACTGGATATAGTGGGTTACTGCGATCATTCAGTCCTGACGGCCCTCACTTCCAGGAAAGTTTGTTTCACTTTTTAATCTTTCAGAGTTTTATCAAAAGCAAAGTCTAAACCAAATCATGTTAATAAAGGAATATTTCATAATGTATACAGGTCAAAAACCAAAAGATCCTGAATATAATAATCTGGGAAGAGAAATCCACAGCTTTCTTTTCAAATAAAAGCTAAAATATGAGTTCATGGTGAAGAAATGAAATGCATTTCAGCTTCTTCTTGATTCATTACTTTGAAAGCATTGAAAGAGCTGACTAAACGAATGTGTGTCAATCAAGGTCCGGGGTTTAGACCAGCTTGCATCTGAAATCTTATTAGACCTCTTCCATCATATAAACTACTGAATACAGATTAGACTGTGTATTTGACAACAGTTACTGGAAAGTTATGACATTGGTGTGAAGTGTCTTAAGATCCTTTCCAATTAAACGTTTTTTTTTAGGTATTTTTAGCTTCTTATAGGTCATTAACCCAATATTCATTGACTTAAAGGTAATCAGTCAAAATTTACTTATTCTTCCTTTGTGTAAAGTTTTTAATAGAGAAAGAATAATGTATTGACTGTTGTGCTCTAAAGTGATTACAAGTGCTGTCAAAAGAACATTTTCAGTCAAGCCTTGAGCACAACTTCCTTTTTCCACGAACGTCAAAAAAGCACTATCTCACCAGTTGATCACAGGCTAAAGCAACTTGCTTTTCAACTACAGTCTAAACTATTAACCAAATCAGTCTGCCTAATGCAGCAGTCGTAACGAATGAGGCGGTGAGTTTTTGTCATCCTGTTTCAGATCGGACTGAGAAAGATAATGAAAATTTGAAAACAGTTACTGAATGGAAGTTATGCAATGGTGGTTATAGCTGACATTGATGTTTCTTTATTCACAGGTTGCACCTGAGGTGATCTGAGGTACCAGAGTTGGGCTTTTCCTTTGGAAGTGGACTCATGGCACATTGACCCTGCACTTTTCTGGAAAGGAGTTTGAAGCAACTATGTGTCAATCAGAATCCAGTGCGACAGTGTTCGACTGGTTGGGTGTGATTCGGTTGGAGCAGTACACTGAGTTGTTTCTGAGTGCTGGTTTAAAGACAATACAAGAATGCCAGCATCTCACACCAAATCAACTGGAGCGCATGGGCATTACCCTGCCAGGGCACCAGAGACGCATTCTAGCTAGCTTAAACAAAACCCAGATTGCACAGGAAATTGCACCTGTACCACCCGAAAGAGAGCAGCAAGCTGTCAATACAGATCTCACACGGAGGCCACAGCCTGTTCCAAGAGAAGTTAAACCAGAAAGTGATGGAGAAACAAACAGACCAGTTCCTAAAATGCGAGACAAACCAATTCCAAAGGAAAGGCAAGTATACAAAATGCAAGAGAACTGTAAGGAACAAGGAGAAGAAACAGTTTTTGCCCGAAAAAACACAGCACTTGGAGAAGCAGAACAAGAGGATGGCAATGGAGAACAAGACAAAGACCAGGTCAAGCCTCAACCAAGAGAAAGGACTAAGTTTCGTTCAAGTGCCCCAGTTGACTGTTCCAGTCCAACCAATTTACCTCCAATACCCCCACGAATTACAAGCAACTCCCCCCCCAGTGCTTCACGTCTCCTTTGGCCTCCTCCCAGCCGACTCCAGGTCCTGTTTCCCCAGGATTGGACAAACCCTCTGTAGCACAACGCAGATCTCTTCCTGGGCGTTCAACCCCACTCTTCTCTGATAATGCGTCAGAAGTTTCCCCCGAAAGCCCCACCATCCAGTCTATCCCAACCAGGCCTCAGACATTAAATATTCAACCTCCTGAACCTTTTTCTTTTTTGAATAGCGATGCAGGTGGCAAGGCTTCACCCATCTCACCCACCAGCAACAGTAAAATAAATGCTCCACCTCTTCCTCCAAAAGCAGGA
The DNA here is from genome assembly GCA_003999625.1 of Oryzias javanicus. NCBI lineage: Eukaryota > Metazoa > Chordata > Actinopteri > Beloniformes > Adrianichthyidae > Oryzias > Oryzias javanicus. The sequence goes on along the minus strand of CM012449.1, from coordinate 13,030,273 downwards.
GTTGGACCTAAAAGCCCACCCCAGTTACCACAGCGGTTACTTGCGCAGTCTCCTGGAATACATAGGTGAGTTTGCTTTCCAAAACATCCTATATTAGTTAATGCAGTGTAATCAATTAACATTATTTGATTTACCATTGACAGTCTTCAGTGATGTTAATCATTATGCTGCTACAACTCTGTGGTAGAAACTATGTTCTAGAAAATGAAAGGTTTTTAAATTTTGGATAAAACGGCATACTCATCAGGGCAGCCACAAATGAGTATTTTAAAAGTTGACTAATCACGATAATTTTTTCCTATTTGTCAGCTAAAGGTGCATTCACACCGAGCATGATTCAAATGGTGGAGGCGGCCATTTTCAATGTAAAGTAAATGTAACAGACGCAACATGAGGCGATCTGAAGTCCCACAACCCGATTTAAGCGACGGGCCCGGCGCAAATGTTTTGTAGCAGCTCGATTTAAGCGACGTGGCGTGAATCGGGTGGCGCAGCCAAAATTGAAATACCTGAAGTTTGACAGGTCGCCACCTCGCATCTGCCAATCAGGAACTCTGCTTCGGGCACGTGACGTTTTCAGTGACTTTAGCACATAGAAACCACTGTGGAAGTGGCTGTTATACAGACACACCCTCCTGTACCGGGAAAATCTTTTAATAATAATCATATAAACTCAAACATGAAGACATGATTACCAATGTTTTTGTAGAACTCTTCACAATAAATAAACTTATTTCTCTAAATCTTTTGTGTCTTCCATACATTCGAAGTGAGATATCCACAGACACCATTCTTTATAGCAATCATTCTACATGCATTAGCTTGTAGCTCCTCTCACATGCATCCATGGCGTCATACTCAGGAAAACATTTGTTAATAGCGAATTTGTAAAAGAGGGGCAGCGCATGCAAATTTATTGCTTGAATCGTGTTTGGTGTGAATGCACCTTTATAGGGCCATGCGTAAACTAAATGTAAAACGCACATCTTAACCATCATTAGCTTTAAACCAACTAAAAATAAAGACAATTAATATGATGGTTTATTAAACCTTTAATGAGTCATGCAACTTCAGACAAGGTTTTGGTCTCACCGACTCAAAAATAATAAAAATGCATTGAATTTAATTGAATTGAACTTTATTGATATCAGGGGGATAAATTCAGTCATTATGGCACCAGAAACACTCCAAAAACACAAACACTTTTTCAATGGGAAGTGTGGCAGTTCGGGAGGCATGGTTGAAGTCCCGCAGATCAGTAGGAGGGAACCGCGAATGACAGGTCTGCATCCGGGTCTACGCGCCGTTGAGCAGCTCACATGCAGAGCGTGCAGTTCGATGTCCCCACAGCAGAGCTGCTCCTCAGTGCGGATGTGTGCCAGGTTGCACCACCCGTTGCTGACGCTCGCCATGAGCCTCCCGTCCTTCCACTCTCCGCCCCACTCCCGTCCACGCAGAGAAGCCCGAAACCCTCCAACGAGACCACAGAGGCCGGAGTTAGTTCATCCAGCCACGATTCCGTGAAGCTCACGACACTTCACTCCATGAACTCCCACCGCTGCTGGGCCAGTGCATTTTGTGGTGTTGAGCGCTCTCAACTGTCTTCAACTTCACTACACTCTGAATCTATATCATTCCAAACTTTACGGTGTTCTTGCTCATACCCCAGAAAGTTAGCATTTCAGCATGTCTTGTAGAAAGACATGATCTCTTTTGAGAGCAGATGTTCCCTTCAGCATAACCATTTAGCTCCGATGGGGAAGTGATGACAGAGATGCACAGAAACATTCACCTAGCCTTGACAGAGTGAGGAAATGCATCTCATTTATATTCCAATTTTTTAGAGGATTATCTTTTTTTGCTCTCAGTTTGCGCTAAGGTTAGCTTCAGCATCATCATACTCAGTCATAACGTGCTTCCTCTTCAGATACTCATGCATCATCCTTGTGCTGCTATGGAACACAAGTTCTACCTTGCAGATATTGCTCTGGACACTTTTTTCTTTTAATTTTTTTAAGTTTCCCACACTTTCAAGCTCAGTTAGCATGTTCTTATGGTCCCCAAGCCTTCCTGTAACTCCCTGTGACATCACTACTGATCTGGATTAGCACCACTGAACATGCGTGTCAAAGACAATAGCAGACGCGGCATTAGAAAGTATGCAGTAGTTTTGAGGTAAAATTTAAAAAAAAAAGTAAATGCAGAAAGAAATGACTAATCGACTTTTAAATTAGTCATTAACTATTTTAATTGTTGAATAGTCGACACCTAATCGACTAATTGTGGCAGCCCTAATAATCATGATTAAAATACCACAGGGAGCGCTCTGAAAATAGTTTAAAAGATGATCAGAGTAGCTCTTTAGATTGTCTTTTAAAGTGGAACATTTTTAAACTGTTTTGCTAAACAAAATTGACAGAACAGTACAAATGGATGAGTTGACTGCATTGTTGGATGTGGTGCATGTCTTTGTGGGCTGCATTGCCATCTATTGGTTAAACTTAGAAACTGCATCTGTTGTTTAGCTGTGAACAGTTTACTCATTGAGATGTGTTTTTTGGCTGTTTTCAACACTTCCTGAAAGTAAAATTGAAAACTTCCTTAAACTGAAGGGCTAAACCGTGCTAATTTAGCAAGTGTAGTTGCCGTTTACGTGTTTATATTTGACAAAAATACGCTTGCTGTACTTTTTCAAAAGTGTGTTCCTGTTTTGTGGTTGCTGATGTCTTACCGCTGAAGTGTGATCCACCCTTCTTAAAAATGTGTTGGTATTCTTCCTTCATTTTGGAGGTTCTCCAAAGTAAAAGATCGCTAGTTGTTGTAGTTGATTTTTCAAAGGAATGTGTTTCTTGTGGTTTCAAATAAGAATTTGGTTTTGTCTAGGGCGGTGACATAATTGGTTGCACAGAAGACTGCAAGTTTTTATTTTTTTTGTCTCTGGCTGTTGAAACTTAAAGCCTCCATCAGGTGGTGGAGTTGTTATGAGTAACAAGCAAGCCGTCATTCTGTGTTTCAAAGGGAGAGAGAGAAAAGCAGTCAAAGAATGCAGCGAAAAACCACACACAGCATTTGAAACCTCTCCTCTTATAACTGCTTCTGTCTGACACAGGGGGGAGGCAGAGTGAGTTATACAGTACCGAAGCGATCTGTGACCAGGAACTACCCTCACGCTTGTTGTCGGAACACATTCACGCACTTAGGTGACTTTCTTGCTTCCTTGTCGGCATGCGTCGTTGCCTCCTCCCATCCTCTGGTCATTTCCTCCAGCTTCTCGTGTCTATGTGCCTGAGTGTGGGATTCTAAAGCTAAATCTTGATGATTGAGGACTTATTTTGAACATGCTGGGACAGGTAATGTTGGTAATAAGCTCTGTCTCTTCTTAGTTGTGCCATTGACTCTGCTCTTTTTTTCCTCATGGCTCTGTCCTGTTTTTCTTGTGTTGCAGATTTGTTTGTATTGTCTTTTTGTGCATAGAGCACTGGGGTGATATGTTGTAACCAGTTTGTGTGACCTTTATCAGACTAAAGAAGAGTGTTCTCTTATGTGCTAGATCTTTTCTTTTTTAATCAATGTGACAATGGTATTTGAATAAATTTCCAACTGACCTGAAAAGAATGAAAAAATCCATCTTGGCTTGTTATTTCTTTAAAAAAAGAATAAATTCAATAATGGTGCATAAAAATAGTTAATTGACTTTGTTTTTATGTTCTGCTTTATCCGTCTTCACCACAGGAATTGTGAGTTAGCACACTCACACTTGCTAGCTGAAAAGCTATTGGTTTGTTGTTGCCCTGTTCAGATGGTAGATCTTTTTTTGAGATCAGCCTTCTTTTAAGAGGACATACAGACGTGGGGTAAAGAAGTATTCATTGCTAATGCAGCCCTCATTGATGTTTGGTCAGAAAAGATCAAGTTAAATATAGAGAGCCTGCAAACCTCTCAGCACTCTTCCTCTGAGAAAAAGGGGGAACTGTGTCAACAGAGCAGTTTCCCGTCATTGTGGTTTATCTGTTGTTTTTTTTTTTTTTTTAACACCGGACAATCATGGAGGCTCTTTGGGGTTTGGGATTATGCATTTCATTTTGCATCACATTTTCATTTATTTGTGTGAAAAATGTGAGAAAAGCCTTTTTCAGTATCTGTGTTTGCTCATGCATACAGCATTACCAACATGAGGGGGTCGTATTGTCATGATGCTAACCAGTGAAGCACTTCTGTGTTAGTCCAGGTACACTGCTAATTTAAATCTTTGACAAATGACAGCAGTCCATAGTTTAATGTCAGCTTTGTGTGCTGTACAAACACTGCCCTGTGAGTTTAATGTTTCTTTTAAAGGTCACGTGGGCAGATTACCTTTTTTCAAGCTTAAATATGAGCAGTTCTGTATTTACACTTTTGTTACATTTATCCACTTTACCACTGGTCGCATGTCTTGAATAATTATTGCGATGGGACTTTTTGCAACTGTAGGGGCAATAAAGAGGAACTTTCACAATACTGGATTGAGAGAAACGGGATAATTTGGTCACCACTGATTTTACCGAAAACATGAAAATAGACTGTTGAGTATTTTTAAAAAATATATTCACTTAATATATTCATAACTTATGCCAAGCAATATTTAGTCATCAGAAAGCTAAATATACAATTGATAGTGTTTATCCACCCAAATGAAAATAATGTTTTGGGTGTTTTTAACATGGACATTTTGGTAGGCAACACAAAAAAATAAAATTATTCCTAAAACTGCATCTCTGTGTTTCTTTATTCAAATCCACTTCATCCACTTATCAATGGATGCATCCTTGTACATTTTTGTTTTGCTCTTCCGAGTTGGTATCTGTTTTAGAACTGTATGGCTGGATAGCTCCAATATTTCTCTTCATTTTTGTTGTGCCAATAATGTTAGTTTTGGGTTATGGGGGATTGTAAGCTACCAGGTGGATTCTGGGAAATGAAGGAAGGGTTACTTGGCACCAATAGTTCCACAATTTGGAAATAAATTTCTAATGAACTACAGAATCTCTGTTGAAACAATGTCTTGGAAAATAAAGCAGATTTTTTGATTTTTGCTAAAAACTGTACAATCATTACTAAAAGACTACTCTGAACACTTTTAATGTACATCAAATGATGATTAGAGTGTGACTTTAAGGGGGTTGTGATCGGCAGATGGAAAGTTGGATTTGTAAAATTTCCAGATTTATTTGTCTAAAAAAGATGCTTTTATAATCATAAGTGTGAAGTTTTTAAAGTTTAGATAAAGCTTGTTCTTAAATGTATCTAATTATTTTTAAGAGCTGACATACTTGAGGAAAAGAGGCAGCAAAAGCAGATTTTCAATTTAGTAATTTAGTCCTTGTACAGTTTGCTTCTTTAAGCGTAACCATGTGAGACACACCTGTGATTTTGTCTCCACTTTAGCATAAACATCACACCAAAGAGTGCATTGAACATCTGTGGGTATAAACCTGATAGAAGACGGCATTCTTATTGTTGCAGCAACCTAGTTTGCAGAGTGTAAAAATCTCATCCAGTGTAACTATGCAAGCTGAAGACATAACCTGTATTTGTGACTACTAATAGAGTTCAACTGTTTAATTTCACAGTTATAAAAAGAATCACAACCATGCGAACATGCATGTGTGAGTTGAAATTTACTTCATGTGCCTCCAAATCCCTAAATCATCTTCAGGCTTCACGGGCTGAGTGTCACCAGAGACCAAGCATTCATATCCAAATGTCTCAGAAAGGGGATGTGGAGATTGAAGAGCTTCATTTTATGCTTGAATGATGCCTGTGGTTCAATGAACCGTTCAAGGTGGTCCTCATAGGTAAAGGTTCCTTACTGCCGAAGTAAAAAAGTGATGAGACATAGTAGGGCTGCCACGATTAGTCGACTAATCGATGACTAATCGACTATTAAAATAGTCGACAACTATTTTAATAGTTGATTAGTCGTTACTTTATAATATATGGAGTCAGAGTTTAGTAAAGTTGAAAGTTAAAATGGCATTATGCTAGCTTTTTGGAGAGTTATGGGATTTATTAAGGTTTTTTAGGCTATTTTAGAGCGCAGCTAATATTTCAGCTACATGCTAGATATTTTGGCTTTTTTTGGGATATTTTGGAGTTTAGCTAATATTTCAGCTGCATGCTTGCTATTTTTGCTGACTTGTGCTTTTTTCGGCTAATTGGGTATTTAACATTTTAGCTGGCTATCAGCTTCAGCGTTTTCATCAACTTCAGCATTTTCAGCTAACAACTTCACTGTTTTCAGTTGTCAGCTTTAGGTTTTCCAGCTATCAATTTCAGCATCTTCAGCTATCATCACCAACATCATTAGAAGCCAAATTCAGCTTACAGCAACTACTAGCATTATCATTTCTGTTTTTTATCTAGTTTTTGAGTTAGTTTAAAGCTGATGATGGTTAAGATCTGTGCTTTACATCTAGTTTGTGCGTGACCCGATTATTCGACGAATCGGAAAAAATAATCGGTGATTAATTGACTATTAAAATAATCGTTTGTGGCAGCACTAAGACATAGGTAGATGTCAGTGGTAGATGTTATTTTTATGTAGCTCAAATTTGGAACTCATCAAAATGTTATTTCAAGGTTAAACTATTGATTGCTACTATATGACTTTATTGATAGGATTTGTTTAAAATGTGCAGAAAATATCCCTGCTGTTTAACAACTGTTTATGTTTAAACTCATTATTACTCTTGAAAAACTGTATTTCAGGACTCATTTAATGAATTATCATTTCATGAATCCTGAAATATTTTGAAGTAACTTTCTGTATCATACCTGCAAAAGTAGAACACAAGATACAACAAATGTACCACAAAGTATTTCTACTGTTTATAAAGTGTGATGGATGTATGGTGGTGTAGTGGTTGCCTCACAGTGAGAAGGCCCCAGTTTGAATCCTGCCAGGGACCGTCCTTTGTGGAGTTTGCATGTTCTCCAGTACATTTGTGGGTTTTATCTGGGCATTTCAGTTTCTCCCCACAGTCCGAAAACACGATTCACATGTTGATTGTTGATTGGTATCTCTAAATTACCCCTAGGTGTGGGTGCAGCCTTACAACAGACTGGTAACCTGTTCAGGGTGTTCTCTGCTCACTCCTAACAGTAGCTGGGTTGGCTACCCCATGACTCCGAAAGGGATTTAGTAGGTTCTGAAGATGGATGGGATGGATTCTTTAAGGCTGATTTTGTAAAGTGAAAACAGGGACAGCCCAGTTGGAGGGGAAGCCCTCAGCTTTAGTCAGTTTATTTCATAAAACAAACAAGCTTCACAATAACTGCATCTTAAAATGAATGCATTTGCCATATAACAAAGAGAAGACAGAAAAAATGACAGTGAGATAACTGAACTATATACACTAGAAAGTACACAAAATGAAGTTAAAGTGTTGGGATCCTTGAAGCCTTACATGAATTTTTGGTCAGTAATTTAAGTTCATGTAAGTTAAAACAAATAGGGGTAAAGTGAGCAACCACAAGCAGAAATGGAGATTTTGTTTGAGACATTTTAGATTGTCAAACACTACATTCTGTCCGCTTAAAAAAAAAAAAAAAGAATTTTAGCTTTTAGTCTGTTGTTAAACACAAGTAACTGGACATGTAGTGAGTAAAATATTAAACTATCAAAATTGGTTTTTTTTTGTAAAACATCACTGCAAAAGTAATATTTTACTGTAATATAGTACTTTAGTATTGTTTTTGTACTACTCCCAGCACTGTTCTTAAGTTCTGGATGCAAACATGAGAAAATTGTGTTCAAATTAACTCTTAAAGTACTGGTATTTAAAATAAAAATCTAGATAGAAAGTATTTTCTTGTATTTTGGAGCAAATTGTTTTCCATTTCTGATCAAATTTGAGAGACTGTTTGTGATTCAGACATTGATATTCTGCACTAGATATCTGCTTGTAAATAACTTCTGCAGCCCGTTGTCTTTTTAAAGCTGTTGTAGAAAGATTGAAAATGAAACTTGTTTCCTCTGTACATAATCTGGCCTCATAGTGTTAAGACCTGTGCGCCTCAGTGAAAGAACTGGTTGTTCTGATTCTATGAGAAACAGATCCATTAAGTTTTTATGGTGGTAAAAAAATGCATATTTGGAAACAATCTGAGTGTATTTTTACATTTTTGCAAATTAATGCACCACTGGAGATGAATTAGAGTAGATACGTTGCTTGTTATGTAATGTTTGCGAGACTAAACGTTTTTTTTATTAACATCACCACTCAGTACCTTCAGGAGGAATTCTGCAGAAGTGGTGACCAGTGAGACAAATAGGAAAATTTATAGATTGATTTGTGCTCAACAGAATGTTGTGTCACTGTGGTATGGTGTACAAATGTCATTCTGAAACCAGTAGGTCACAATTAAAGAAACCACTGACTCTATTGTTTCTATGATGATGGGCACTATACAGGTGTCTGCTGAAGAGAAGAGAAATAAACTAGACTAAATTAATCTTTGGATCGGTATGTAAAACACTTTAATGTGTAGCAAGATTCTAGGCAGTCTAATCTAGTCTAGGCAGATTCTTTGGTGGTGTTTAACGAGGACCCACCTTAAATTTTAAAACTGTTAAGTTTTGTCATCAGTCACCTCCAGTATATTTTTTTGTTTTTTTCTCTACCAGCCCAGCACCCAGCAAAACAGGAACCGATGAGATACCCAGAGACCAGCCTCCACAAATCCCACTTCGAAGCAAGACACCCCAAATACAGGAAAACAGCACGCTGCCCCCCCAGGCTGACCTGCAGCCAGTTGTTCCATCCAGGAGGGTCCCACAACCTCCCAGTGAGTTTTTATAAAACATTAAATCAAAAGAAGGACCAAAATGTTCCTACTACTTTTACTTATTTAAGAATTTGCATGGAAAATAAATTACAGAAGTGTGACTGAAACAAATGAGTTGCTGTTTTATAAATAAAAAAGCAGATGCTGTACTGAAATATTTTTTACATAGCATTATAAAAAGTTTTTACATTTATATTGGGCTTTTTTTGTTTGGTTTGTTTTTTACAAGAAAATGTCAGGTTTTCTTTGTCTCAAGCTTGCAGTAAGCGTTTTGCCTCTTGTCAAAGACGATACAAAATAAATTAAAAGGAGGTTTATGACTGCTACCATCCTATAACTTTGAATAAATAAGATTTTCTTCTTTGGTCTTCTTAAGCTAAATGCTTTGCCCCAACTGGCTTTACAGGTAGATAAGGGATGTTTGTAAAAAAAAGTAATGACCCACACGGGTACTGCGGGTTTTGAGGATACCAAGGCCCATAGAGGGTCGTAGACAGCTGCAGCTGCATCTTAAAGGGAGCGCAGGAGTGTCTTGCAGTTCCCTTGTTGCTTTTTCAGCCACATTAAGGGACTTCTTGAAAATGGCAAGTACCATCGGTAACTGTATTGTGAAGTATTTGTAAGGTTAATGTAAGTTACACTCGATGATGTACGTTTGATGCTTCATACGGTTTACTTACACCACAATCAGTCATCAGTAGTGAAGTGTGCACATTGGCTTCTTACTGATCATGTGCAAATGCTTAAAGCAGGGGTTGTGAAAAGTAAGTGCCCATGAGATACCTGTGGGACACCAACACAAACGAGGCACTGATGATCTTGTTTTCTTGTTTCTAACAGCCAGGTTGTACGCAATAGGCGTGCAAAGAGCACAAACCGATTCGGGGGGGATAAAAAAAAAAAAGAAAAATCTGTAGGAGTCTCATCGACTTAACCTTTTCTTACCGTTTTGTTCCCTAAATATTCACAACAACCTGAAGCTTGCAGCATGCCCGTTGAAAGAATACGCACAACATTTTCACTTTTATAGGCTCACTGGGTTGTCAACAATCCTAACATTTCCTTTAAGATGTGGCCACTCCTCTCTACAATCCTCCAGGGGGCCGGACCAGCAGCAGCCATACGGGTCAACCCCCCTTTACGGGTGCATGTGACTAAGGCTTTATTTTTCTCAACCATCAGCTTGTTTTGAAAGTCAGTAGAGGTCAGGTTACAGTATAGTTTTAGATACAAATATTTTTTTCTTCTTCATGCACTCCTGTGTGTGGTGGTGGAGTTCTCAGATCCAGTTATGCTTACAGCATCGTATTTTTAGTGTTTCAACATTATGGAGGCCCTCATTCAAATCAGTTCTCGCATAAAAATCAATGCAGCTTTCTCCGATTCATGTTTTAACATTTTATTTAGGTGGAACCACTTCTTGTTTCCAGCTTCCTGCTTTTTGATGATTAATTATGACCCATCATTAAATAAATGATTAAAAGGGTAAAAAGCTCGGCTGGCGTCTTGATCAAGTATTTAACTTGAAGAACTAGTTGTAGTTTAAAAAAGCAAAATAGATGGCAGCTCTTGTTACAGCCAGTCACTCGGCAGTCACTCGAATTGAGTTTGTGTAAAAAAAATAAATAAATAAATAAACAGCTACTGCCAGTCTGCTGATTGTTTACTGGTATGACAACAGATGATTCTTATTACATAAAATATCTGCTTTTTCACAGAACACAAAGATTCAAAAAGATGAACTGACTTTAAATATCAGCTGATTCAAATGTTCTGAATATTTATTACCTTGACTGAAAACCTGTTTAACTGCTAACAGCTTAGTGCAGTTTGCCGAAAGCATTAAGCTACGGTTCAGGCTTATGTCTTTCATTGTTGTGATCAACATATTTAACTGGTCTGTTCGTCTTCTAAAACAGAAATGTAATTCTTATCAGGAGCTTTTAAATTAAACAGGGGACGTAATGGATGATGGGTAAAAGTTATTTTCAGGTTTCGGGAACTACATCGAGATGGGATCACTAGCAAAAGATCCTGCTCACGCCAGAGGTCATACATGTTGTTTTAATGTTGTTATTCATGTCACAGGTCCAGTCATTTTCAGTGCTCCTGACCATCATCCTCTACCAGGTTTGGACTCTGACGACAATATTTCTGATGAGTACGAGAGACCAGACTTCCTCTGCAGTGTTCCTCAAGAGAACATGGCAGGCGAGGCAAGATGATTTCCCGCTTTTTATCCAATGATCTTCCTGCTTCTCTCCTCTCACTGTGCAGCTTGATGGTATTTGTTCTTTCTTTGTTGGAATAGAACTCGCGCCTACAAGTGTCCAGTGACTTTTGCAGTGACGATGAAATGCTGGACTATGAAGAATAGTACGTATTGAAAAAAAAAATTCTGTTGCATACAGCACTTCCAAAAATGTAGGTTTATGTTTCTGTTTACTTTATAAATTAGTAGATGATAATTTAATTTTCATCAGTTTGAAAAATGTACGAGTCACACACAGAAATTTTTCCTTCTAGCAGCAGTCTATTCTCTTATCAGCTCTCATCAGCCAATCAGATCATAAATTGTTATACAGGTTAATCCATATTTATTGGTTTCTTTTTTGATTTAGTCATTTTTTTTGGTTTCTCATCACTGTGTTGGAGTGATCTAAAAATAAAGTTTTGTGTTGCTTGCCGCCCTTATTGCAGTAATTTTTCCTCTTTTTGGTAAAAGTAAGAGCAATACCTTACATTAAGGAAAGCTCTAAGGAAAAAAAAGTTATAGATATATGCATTTCTTTTTTTCTAATGTTACTAGTTTAAATGATCTCATGATTGTTAATTCTCAAGAAAAAATCACAATTTAGAATCACTAAAAACATGTGATGAAAATGTTTTGGTTATTTGAGTTTATTTCTCTTCTTTAGCTTCTGTCTGCAGATTTTGTCTAAAAAGAAAAAAAAGAATCTTCATGCGCTGTCTTAAGGACCTGAAACATATTTCAGTGGACTGACAGCTCTGAATGTCTTTGAGAAATGCTCAATTAGAGCCAAAAATCTGTTTTTTTGCTGGAAAAAAGTAATTCTGTACGTACATATTTTTTTCCAGATGCATATTTATTTATTAAATACATTTATGTACACATGGGAGATCATGTTACAACAGGAAAATTACTGAATGGAGGCATCCCCACTACTACTGCTGTAAGAAGAAAGGTGGATGATCAGGTCCACCAGAGCATGTGGGGGCAATATTATGATCTGGGATATATTCAGGTGATCTGTTCTAAAACAGACCAGACAGAGTATGTGGAAATCTACAAGAAAAAACATATTAAAAAGAAATCCTGAGTGTGAATTATTTACATAAAGACAAATCAATGTATAATTATAGCAATAAAAAACTAAGTGAAAATAGCCCAACTTTTTACTGAATATGAAAGTCCCAGAATCAAATACAAAAAACAGAAAATTGGAATAAAACAAACACAAAACCGAATTGACATTAAAGTCTAAACAAAGTGTGGAAGCTAACAAAACAGACAAGCGTAATGTTTTTCACAAATAAAGCAAAACACAAACTAGAACTCAGTGCTGCTTCACTGCAGTTATAAAGAAAATATTGGCTCTTATTTTGAATAAATCTCAACAAAATGGCTGATAAGAGTTACATTTAACTTTTGTTTTGATAATTAATAAAGTAAACTTAAAGTTTTATTGTTTTTTTTTAAGTTCTTCCCTCTGGCAAGATGGGCAAGATAGTATGAAAGGCAGTTTATATCTGCCACACAACATGTCCGTGAGGGAGGACATCTCTCAGCAATCCACTGTCATCAAGCAGGGCTGGCTGAGCAAGAATCCACCACAGGGGTAAAGATGTTCTGCTAAAAGTTAAGCATTAGACAGGAAGTTGGCATATTTTATTTTGAAAGATTTTCTCTCTTCTCTTCCCCTCAGGGCTCTTTATTACCAGAGGCGATGGGTTAGACTGGACTCTGATTATCTGCGATACTTTGACATTGAAAAGGTAACAGTAACCACCAAAAAAGATTAACAACAAACCATTTATTCAAATTCTTCAGTATAGATTTAAGCCCACAGTGACAGTAGTACAGTACACTTGATTCAATTGTTTTATTAAAAATGACTTTAAGTTGTTTGTGGTTTCTTGTAGGCCGTGTATTCCAAGGGAATAATCTCAACTGCGTTTATCACTAAAGTGACACCAGTGGGAGACCTGAAGTTTGAGGTTGTCACGAGCAATCGAACATTCATCTTTAAAGCTGAAAACGAAGGTCTGTTGATTTTGTCTGCTCCCGTTTCCTATATAGAAACATGTAACTGATTGTAGGGCATGACGTTTATGCTCTGGAAAAAAACGGGCCTCTCACAAATAAGTCAAAAATTCTTACCCCATTGGCAGATTTTTACTCCAATGAAAATTTGGTTTTTGACATGTTGTTGTCATATTTTCTCATGATGGAGACGAATATAAAACATTTTAAGATTAAAACTGTGTTTCTGAGTATGTCTATTCAAATCATGTTGGTTGAGGGGCAGATAAAAACCTGCAGTTTGAAAAAGCTCAGGTTTGTGATGCAGCAACTTCCATGGATGGGTCAAAGTCTCCCTTCTCCACTCCAAGCTTGGGCTTGTGAGATTGTAAACAAAGGGCTGATGGGATATTAGCCGGAGGGTAACATTTGCGCCAACATTCGTGCCAACATTTATTTTTGTATTTGGGCTAAGAACTTCATAATGATAATTAAATGACCTCGAGGAAGGATTTTACAATAGGAACAAATATAGTTGGAGTGGGACTTTAAATAAGGAAAACATTTGCCAAATGTAATGGTCTTACTAAGACTTCTCAATTTAAGAAAAAAAAAAATCTTGTTACTAGTTTTCTCAAACTAAGATATTTTTTCAATTGAAAAACTTTCTTGATAAAATTATTTTTATTTCAAAACAGAAAAGAGTTTGAGTTTTTGCAATATGCAGTCAAGATTTCACACAAACTTGAGCTACTTTAACTGGTACAGAACTACCACATAATCCAGTACAGCAGCTAAATGTTATTAAAATTAAAAAGTTATTATTTCCTATCTTTAAATGATCAGAAAGGTTAAAGCCTTAAATAAAAAGAATATCAAAGTCCTAGACCGCTCACTGCCCCCATAGGGTGAAACTATTCATGCACATTTTTTCTTCGAGCATGCTGTGAGCAACATGTTTGGAAAAACTCTTATACAACATGATAAATAAGGTACAAGTTGGTAAGATGTGATTTTTTTTTTTTGCTCTGCTCAACTCCATCAAATCCTGCAGACAGTACAAGGAGCTCATTAGTGTTATATATATAAACATATATATTTATATACCTTATTATAAATAGAAATGTAATTATTTCTATATACACAAATAAACTATCACTTAGTCTTAGACAGTTTTTTACTCTGTGTGGAGTGAGTTTTTGCTCAAAGCTTATTCATGTTGTTTCAGAAGATAGAAACGAGTGGGTGACTACACTGGAGGAGTGCACCAGGGGGCGCCGTCGCAGCAGTGTGTCAAGCCCATCCCTGATGTCAGACCTCCAGGGCTATCTGGAGCTCAGAGGATTACGCTCCAAACTTTACACTGTTATTGCCTCAGACAAAGTCTTCCTCTACAAAAACATTGATGTAAGAAATCTTTAAGGAGAACCGAGCAACAAGAGGATTGCATATGGGTATTGATCAGATGCATTTCTTTTTCTACCAAAGTGTTTTAAAAAATCTCTTTCCTTTTTTTAGGATTATCACATTGGAGTGGGTATCACATCAATTGAAATGAACGTTGGAAGTGTTAAAGAAACAGATCGCCGCAGCTTCGATCTCATCACCCCCTACCGTATATTCAGGTTTGTGAATGCAGGGTTCCTGTCCATAAAGAGGATCCCTAAGACTATAACAGTTTTACTGTGAAGGGTGTTTGACAGTCTACCTACTTCCAAGACAATGGTTCCTTTAAAAAACATTTTGGTTCATATTATAGTATCATAGTTTTCATGTCTGTGGTTCTGTAATACTTGGAGACACTGAGCCGTTCAATGAGCCCTCGTCGGCTCAGAAAGTGAAAAGCTGTTTGTCACTTTGTGTAAGAAGGGGGGGTTGCGCACAAGCGGGTTTGTCTTGTGGCTGACAGATGCAGGGCAGAGGCTCAGCATGACAGGATGGGGAACTGTGAAAAGACTCAAATGTCTCTTCAGACTCTTTTTGTTCTGACCATGTGAAACTGTTGCTGAAGTTTTAGCATTTGTTTGACAGCATTTGATGATATTAAATATCTGATTTCATTTGCAAATGTATCCACCTTTCTAATACTAAATTATAGAAAATCTTTCATGTTAGACTTGTCTTTTAAAGACCCATTTCAATGAAATTCTTTTTTTGTGTTTGTTTTTAAACACGTTTTTGCAGCATTTTTCTCAAAGGGCATGAAAGAATTTGAGATAAAGACTATTTCTGAGTGTTTCTTAATTCAAATTGTACAAATATTACAAGGCTTTGTGGGAAATGTGTGAGCTTAGCTTTCCAGTATTTCTAGTGATACCTTAGTGGTATGTTTAAAAAGGAAGAAGATGGAGTTTTTTGTGACTCCCTCAGAAAAACAGGAGCTTTCTGACTTCTACCTGTGGAATTTGCTGCTTTTGTGACATTTGGTTCTGTCTCAGTTTCACAGCAGAGTCAGAGCTTCTAAAAGAGCAGTGGGTGGACGCCATGAGGAACGCCATAGGCGAGGCCCTGTCCACTAGTGAAATAGCTGAGCGAATCTGGGCGGAGCCAAGCAACAGTTTCTGTGCTGACTGCGCGACGCCGAAGCCAGAGTGGGCTGCAATCAATTTATGTGTCGTCATCTGTAAACGATGTGCAGGTTTGTGTAAAACTGTTGATTTGCAGGAATGACTGTTTTTAAAGGTTTGTGTTGAATGTAAATATCATTTTCAAATTGATGTTTTTATCATAACATTGTAAGTCAAGTCTGACAATAACTATTGACTGTATATGAGAACTGAAGTGAGTGAGCGTGACATTAGCCATAGAAAAATGGTTTACTTCTGGCTCTAACCAAATGAAGCTCACTCGGCTGCCATTTTTTCATGATATGAACTCTATGTTGGAGCCAGTTGACATCAGTGAGCACTGATTGGTCCAAGTTGGTCTGAGTCCTTGTTTCTGTGGCAACCAATCAGGATTGAGCTCTTTTGAAGTCGAAACCACTACCACTTGAAACCAGGCTACACAAAATGTGTCAATCTATGGGATTTAGGCTTCTTGGAGCCAGCACTTCCTATTTGGGAGGAATAATGTATGGGAGGAAGGGTCAGCCAGTCCAGTTTTCTTACATGGTCAATTACATTAACTTTATTAACTTTAACTTTAACATTAACTACTAAGAAATCATAACTTAATAATTTGTTTATATTAATTTGATAAATTATCAGGATTTGAGTCATTAAAACTACTCTGGTCATTTCAGGAGAACACAGAGGACTTGGTCCAAGTATCTCCAAAGTTCGAAGTTTGAAGATGGACAAGAAGGTGTGGACAGAAGAGCTCATTCAGGTACACAAACAGAACAGTCATCATCATTTTTTTTAATAGAATACATTTTGCAAATAGAATCTTTAAAAATGTTGTACAAAAGTTCCCATAATTGATATTTGTTTCATAGATATTTAGATCATATGTGAACTCCATTAATATTATTGCTGCTCATTTTGAGTAGTTTTGAAGCTGATGACCGTTAATGTATTAGTTTTATTATTAGTATTAATGAGCAGTTATGATCCACTACTGCAGAGCAAAACATTTAAAATCATTGATTTGATACAAACAGAATGGATGTGAAGATGGATGCTTGGGTTTGATAATTTTCATTAAATGTTAGAAACTCTCACAAAAATCCTGGTGTTACAACTTCTCCTTTTTTTAACTCAAATATTGGAGTTGTCTCTGCAAACCATCTGCCCCCATCTAACCATCTTCTCTACATCCTTTTCACTGCTACCAACCACCATCTCCACACCCACAAACCATTATTATTATTATTATTATTTTTTTATCTTCCTCTTGACCTCTTTCCTGGTAGCTCCAACCTCAGAATTCCTTTACCAACATTATCACTGTCTCTCTTCTCAAACCATCTCATTCTGCTTCCTTGCATTTATCTCCAAAGCATTTACAATCAGCTAGTTCTCTGATGGGTTCCTAACCATCCTGGCCCCTGTTAAAGAGAACCTCAATATCTCCATCTCTGCTACCTCCAGCTCTGCCTCCTGTCTCCTCCTCAGACCCTCTCTAAACCAACAAAATGGCTGCTCTCACCACAGTCTTCTACACCTTTCCTTTCATTCTCTCTGTCCTGAAAGCCTTTTTCACCCGTTCCAGTCTGCTTGCCTCTTCACCTCTTTCCCACACTCTCCCTTTCTCTGGACCGTTGACTCTGAGAAAAATGATCACGCAGCTGACTTTGTTTTCTTAGATGGAAAACAGTGCAGGCAGTTGACCTTCCTCTTCCCTCTTCAAAACAAACAATGCTAGTTCTCTCAGCAGACAGAGGCGGTGCAGTTCTCCATGAGCAGACAACCAGAACAGATCCTGGTTTCTCCGAGGTTTAACCCTCCATTGGAGATTGTTGTAGTGTTTTTGAAACTTTACCTTTTTATTACCAGTATTACCAACATTGTTTATTAGCTGTTCATAGAAAATTGCTTCAAATGTTTAATTATTTTTTTCATGAATGATTTCTTTTTTTTTTTAAATATCCTTTTCCAATCCTACCTATGGAATAGGTGTTCCTGTTGCTGGGCAACGAGCGCATGAACAGTTTCTGGGCAGCTAATGTCCCACCAAGTGAAGCTCTGACGCCCTCTAGCTGCAGCGAAGACAGACGGCGATACATCTGTAACAAATATCGTCAGGGCAAATACAGGAAGTATCATCCCCTCTATGGCAACCAGCAAGAACTCAACGATGTAAGTCAACATCTTTAATCTTCCTGCTTTTTTTAATGTATAAATCTGCATCGTGTATTGTATAGTTAAACATCCTGAATGCGCAAGAGTGTGTAAGAAAAGGGTTACTTTTAGAAGGGATTTGAAATGAATTTGTAGGAAAAAGTGATGTCAGGAAGGTTTTTATTTGGCTTTTTCAACGATAATATAATTCCCACTGGGCTTGATTTGACTGGAAAGCATATATTTATTTGATCTTTTTGGGATGATACCGCATCTTCCTTAACATTTGTTTTTTTGCCGTTTCTTGGAAACACAACGTTCAAATTTGTTCCATAGCTTTTTGAAGAAAAAAAAAAATTAAATAAGATGAAACCCTTTACAGTATATTTTATTTACTTTCTCTTCCACAAGTATATGACTTGCACCAGAAAACTGAATCTTAACCTCTGAAGACCCTGGCTAATATTTGAGGTAACCCTCTATACACGTCAACACAGAGTCACAGTTAAGCAGAATTAACCACTGTGGTGATATAACCCAAAATGTGATGTCCTCGCATGTGGACCACTGCTCTTGAGGGGTTAAGAAAATCAAAAAAATCTTGTTTCAAGAAAAAATGTCCTGCAAAAAATTAGATGCATTTTTAATAGCTAGATATTCTTAGTTTGAGAAAACACGTCTCATTGACTACAAGGTTTTCCTAAAATAAGAAAATCTACCTATGGGGTAAAATATTTGAGGACTCAGTTTTTGCAGTGTTTTTTAGAAATATTTTTTGACAACAAAAGAAAAAAATATAGAATACAAGATGTTTTGCCCTTGTTATAAGAGAAAAAATCAGCTTCTTGAAGTAGTAGAATTCTAAATATAGAATTTGAAAATATTGATAAGGTTTCCTAAAATAGGTTCTTGTTCTTCTCTTTAAGGACAAAATAATATATTAGAATTATTTATAAATACACGTTTAATTATATTGCCCTTTTAATTGGAATTATTACATCTTAAAATAAGGATGTATTCCTCAAAAAGGTTGATATATTATCTTGTGTTTTTTCCTCCTAATATGTCGTAATTTAAATGCTACAACAGCTTGACTATACTTACTAATTCTTACTTACTTTGACACATTTTAAGATAAAATGATCCTAAAAATGATGTGTTAATATTAGGGATGTAGTAATTAAACCTCCCCATGATTCTGCTCAAACCTTCATTTTTGGGTAATGGTTTTATTTTGGTTTGATGTATTATGTAAAGTTAAAAAAACTGGTTTAATTATTGATATTTTAAAAAATGTTTGTAGGGTCAGATAACTCAACATTTGTTAAAGATTTACTGTCTTAAAGCATCTTGTTACATACTGAAAAAGTCAGTAGTAAGTTAGTTTTGTCTTTCAAGTGCTATAAGATATTTAAACTAAAAACTAAACACAAATGCTAAGTGAAATCTTGTGTTTTTACAGTGTGTACATAACTCAATTTGAAGATGCGTTTTATGTGAAAGCTTCCATTTTTCTTTATCACAATCTCTACAAGACAAGAGAGATTGACTAGACTTGCTTTGCCTTCAAGTACAAAATACAAAAATGTTTCAAAACTCCTTTAAAAAAACAAATCTTGATTTTTTTTTGTGCAATTTACTGTTGATGAAGGCAATAAAAACCTTAAGAAAATACACACCTCATTTTCTAGTGAGATAAGATATCAGAGGGAGTATAAAAAACATCTAAATAATGTTTTTGTGCATGGTAGAGGTGTTTTAGAGGCTGAGAAGACTTTTTTTTATTCAAGTTCTAAACTTTATTTTCCAAAGAAGAACTGTATTTTTTCTTATGGAAAACGTTGCACTGTTGCTGTCAGTGAAGCTAATATGACAACTGAAATCTGAAGTCTGGGTTCATATGAGTATTTCATAGTGCTTTAAGTCTCTTTCTGTCATCTCAAGTGGACAGAAAATGTTTGCTGTTGGGTCTGCTGTTTGTGAGAATGGAGCTTACGCCTCCTGTTTGCTGAAAATGAAATGTGTTAGTTAGGAACTTAGTCAGATTACGTTCATATGTTAGTAGAGCTATAATTTACTGGAGACTTTAACACATTTAGTCAGCAGCAGACAAACTGAAAGCAGTCTGTGTGAAAATGAGAATCAAGATATTAATACTCTTTAATCTGGCAATGATTAACAGGTAGGCATCTACATGTTTTTTTAAACTGTCTGATTTTTTTTTTTACAAATAATTCAGAGCTGAAGTGTAAAATAAAATTGACTTTATTTTGAGATTACTGAGTAAGATGCTACTGGTCTAAATGTTTTATTCTAATTGACTGATTCAAAGCGGAGCATTAAAGTGACTTGGTTTCATTGTTTTGTCATTGTTTAGTTTCTGGTAAAAAGCTGCTGCAAGTTATTTTTATTAGTTGGAAGGTATGCTGTGATTATATTTGTTGTAGGTATGTTGTATTATAAGTACCATCAAAGTACAATATAAAAGTATATTTTGAATCAATGGATTCTCTGTTTTTGAAAGTCTTGAAGCTCAGAAGGACTTTTTTTAAACTCTCAAAAGTGGCATTCAAGGTCCTCGTCTGCAGTGGGATGTTTGGGAACCGCCCCCGTCTGTTTTTTTGTCTCTGGTTCTGCCGGGTTGGACAACCGCGGCTGTGTAGCAGTTTAACCCACTTACACAGAAATGTGAGCAGCTCTCACACACTCTGAGTCACATCCAACACCTGACCGTGAGTCTCTTTTTTTCCCCCCAGCTTTTGGATTTGTGGTGTGTCTGTATGAGCATGCATGTGACTCACTGTAGGGGGATGAAGAGGTTGAGATCCAGGTTGGTCGGCTGCTGGCCCTGCATGTTCCTGACAGTACTCAAATGCTCTCTGACAAACTTTAACATGACTTGATAAAAGCTCCAGTGCCCCCTTGAATTACGGTTTCCACCTAGTTTAGGTTTGTCTCAAACCTTCAGCCTTTCATTTTTTTTTTTTTTTAACTTCCATATTCCTTTAAGAAGAAATCATCTGATCAATTTCACCTCTAAGGAGTTGCTTTGCAGCAGCTTTACCTTGCTTTCCATGTCTCAAAAGTATATTTGTTTTAACTGTTTCAATCCTGACTTTATATTTCTGTCTTTGTGAGAGGGAAATGTGACATCATTACTCACCAATTTAAGTGGAATGTGCTTTAGCCCCGCCCCTCCCTGCCTCCTCCTCTTCTGCTCCTCCTTCCTTCGCCCTCATTCTTCAGCTAGGGCTGCTGAGGAAAGTTGATCTTCTCTCTTGGCTCTTTTTTTAAAAAGGTTTTTTGGAGTTTTACAATTTTTTGTGACTGAAAACATCTCAAACGGGTTGTTTTGTGCATTCCTGTGGTTTGCTGGCAGGAATTGAAACTTGAAGGTGAGACTTTTGTGTTGTGGTGCGTCTGCTTTGTATTTTCTAGTTGTAGAATGTTTTAAGAATGCGTGTGTTTGTTTTATCTCTGGGAGTTGTCAGTGCAGCGTGTGTCAGAGGACTTTGAATCTGTGCGTTTACGGTAGGATCTTGGGGAGGTTTCTGTTTTCTACATTTGTCTTCACAGTACTGTAATGCAGGTCTGTGCCAGAGCCAGACACATCGAATCTGGTGTGTTTATATGTTTGCCTCACTAGAGTAGACATGTTAACATGCGTATTAATGTGCATGTGTGGGCATGCTTCAGTGCCTATTTTGTCAATTTATTCATATTTGCTCTTTGTGTCCTCAGTCTACAAAAACTCATCTATCAGTTCTTGCAATAACTTCCTATTAACTTAAAGTTTTTACCCAAATCATATCAACATGGAAGCAGGATACCATACAGAAAACCTAAAGTCAGGGTATAACCTCTCTGTATCATCTAATTTTTTTTTAAATTAAATAAGCAGCAAATGAAGAGGAAATAATGGTGAAATAAAATGCTAACACTGGGCGGGACCATTCAGTAAACGTTTCCTGATCAGAAACATATCACCAAGCATACCAGCAACCGAGAAGCTAAGAAGTTTCATCTTAAACTTTCTTGAAAATGTGATTCAAAGAATGCAGAATTGGACAGAAACTGAATGCATCAGGGTTGTTTGTCTAACAGCTGCAAAGTTAAAGATTACCCAGAGTCACCTGAATCAAAACTATCTAAAGGCTTTGGGAAACAGGAAGCAGTGCTTTTTTTTCTTCACTTTAAAAGCTCGTGGAAAGTGGATATCTGCGTACGGAAGCTAAACTTCCTGAAGCCTTACTGGTGAAGGCTCTGCTTCCTATTTTACCTTTGTACCTTTAGTCATTAAAATATGACTGAGTTCAGTATTAGTAGATTTGCATAGGATCTGAAAGTAAAAATAACACAGTTTAGATCAGATTTAGGATTTTTGATGAAAGAATTAAAGGTCTGATGATCTTAAAGACCCACTCCGATCATCTTTTGATCTATTTTAAAAACGTTCCCAGTGGTCTTTTAACTATTTAACTATGTTGTTTATTTTGTGGCGGTAGTTCATGAAATATGAAGCCCGCCTCCTTTTCCCTACCTGTTGCTGAGAGCGTAAAGAGGTAGGAGCATGGAGCTTGTGTCCTACACAGCATATTTTTTGCATCAAAAATTGTTTATTGTTTTTTTTTGTTATCTGTTCCTAGTTCACAATTATTTAAATTAGGAAGTACTCTAGCTTAAATTTATAAATGTACCCCATCATCCAAAAAGTGCCACAAGAATGTGTAAAAAACACTAAAAATGTTACTTTTATTGTAATGAGTCTTTAAGTTCAAAACACCTTAAAGGATTTGGTTTCAGGGATTTTCAGATAATAATAGATGCTTACTATGCATATTTTAGTGTCTAACTATAACCCACATTGCCAAGACCTCATCACTTTAGTCACTCCAATGACTAAGTCAAAGATTCATGTTGGATCTATTACACAGGGAGAACATGAACTATCATGAACCATCATTGCAGTTCAGTGATAGTATTAAAATGCTGTCATCAGTGACACTGAGATCAAAGTCCATAAGACTGTGAGAAGATAGTTGTATTCTTTTTCTAGCCCTTATTATTTCAGAGTAAAATATTTTAAGGATGCGAAGAACGGACAGATTGTTGCTTTTTTGTTGTCGAGGACCCTCACTGGAGGACCTCCAAGTTTCCAGTGTCTTCAGAATCCAGTCTTGACCGTTTACGGGTCCAGTTTCCTCATAGTGGGCTTTTGTATGGTTTCTATGGCCTCTTGATTGACATTCAAATGCTTTGCCTGTGGGACTCTTCCTCACTCTGGTGAGATAACAAGTTCTGGAGTGAGCAGAAACTCATTTTCACGTTGGAAAGTTCAGGAAGACGCAACGTTTTCTCTCCTGACAGAGCACTTTATGGCAGATTTCTTTTTGAAAACAGGTTTCTAAGGCTGGTTTTCTTAACACTTTATCTGACTGAAGCCTGGAAGTAACACAAATTCTTCACGCCAAGGTTAAACCTGTTTTTTTTTTTTCTCACTCAACAGCCCGCTGTTTAAATTTTTTTTCTTCAGCACTCTTTAGATTTTAATAATATCCGTTAAACAGGCGCTGAAGGTCAAATAAAGGAATCTGTGTGGGCTTGTCTTATTAAAAACAACCATCTGCTGCTGCTGCAGAGATACTCACCTTTTTTTTTTATCAGTTTACACCTGTGCTCATATTTTAGTGCTCCGAGTCTCATTGTATGCTGCAGCTTTTTCGCCTCAGGTTTAATGGAGAGCGAGTTTTCTTCCCTGTCTCTTTCTCTGCAGCAGTCCTTTCCATTCTGCACATCCACCTTCTTTAGTCTGTGAAATGACATGATGTCCTCACATGGTTTAAGGCATACAAATGCATAAACATAAATGTAGAGAATGGTTAAGGTTGATTTTAGAAGCTCACATCTACAATGATCAGTTTCTGTGTTCCGTTTAAAGCAATGCACAATTAGACTCTGATTAGTGACAGACTGAAACACTTTCATCTGCATTTCATAATATTTTTTCCTTCAGTTCCTCTCATTCCTCCAAACTTTGTCTGAAGTAACTGCAGCAGCAGATGGAGGCTGGAGATCTTCAGACACACCCAGATCAAATCTTTTCCCCGTCTCTGCTTCTCTCTGGGGGAAACGGCGTTCGAGTCTTGTTCTCCCTTCTCTCGCTTTTCTTTGAAATTGTTTTTACATGACGCCCTTTTTCATTGGAAGCAGATGTTGAAGGGCGAGGTTTTTAAACACAAAAACAATCCATTTCCTCATTGTTCCTTGTTTTGATTGGTCAATGTCAAAGTGAAAATACCTCGCTTAGGCAGAGTCTCCTCCTCACAGACACGTTTCTCTGTGCTTGCAACAGTTTTTTTCCCCTCATTTTTTATTGAACATTCTAACTAATAATCCAGATGTTGTAGTGTCATATGTTCAGAGAAATATGAAACTGAAGTTGACAGCACTTGCAGAGGAGCACACACTTGAGCACAGTTTTCATGTGACGTTCATAGAAGCTTAAAGCCTGCAGAGATACCATACTTTGAATTTAGACATGTTCTGTGTTGATGGACATAGAAGGATTTGGAGGAAACATTTGGTGGAACATTTAATTTGTTTTGGGTGGAGGAATTATACTAAATGATTTCAGATGATTTTAAAAATGGTTCATCCTCAAAGAAAAAATAAAAGCAAGGGGGTTTATTTACAGCTTGTCCTGAGACAGTTGGGATGTGGGGGGAGATGTAAGCTTTCGTTGTATTGAACTGAGATGTTTTTCATGGGGAACAGAAGAAACTGTTGGTATGAAGAGGACTTGAAAGCACACCCCAAACCTCATAATTCAGCCTACAGATAAACACACTTACAATGAAATCCAGTGCAACCCTGGTTACTAGTTTCTCTGCTTTGTTCTTCAGTTTTCCCCACCATTGTATTGTTTTAATCAGAAAATGTGGGACCACAGTGGATCTTTATGATTTGCTCCATATGTATCTGCCTGTGGAGGAGAACATTCATGAATGTCTGGGAATCTACTTGTCTCCAGACTGCTGGTCCAAGCTGTGTGGTACAACAAACCCAGTGTGTGTCTGCGTGTTTTTTGATTGTGTGTGGGAATGTCTTTTGCAATTGTAATCTCTGGTAATTGGCTTGTTTGTCTGGATATATATAGAGGCTCAGTGGAGCTTAAACCGAGGAGGGGCTCCGTCTCGGTGCGTGTGGCGGCAGACCGCTGTGGAATTTCTCGGTCACTCTGCAAAGAGCTGGTTTGTCAGTGGGAGTTTGAACATCTGTCTTTCTGTGTCATGTGCATCTGTGTGAATCAGAGTTCCTCCCCAGTCTAAAAAAACTCCACATCCCTTTTGTCAAATCTCTAACATTAGACTCATTCTGCACTCTCACCTTCTGAGCAAAATTTACCAACATGGAAAAAATCTACAATTATTTCACACTTATTCCTAAATACCTGCTTCACATTGGTATTAATCAACGTCAGAAATTTAAAAAGCTCAAAAAAATACTCTTCTATTTTGACCTTTTTATTTTTTTTCTTGTATAGAATCAGAAAAACTTCAGGTCTCCTCCGTTCTTGTGCACCACTCATTTAATCCGTTCTCTTCTGTGGTTAGGACTTAAAAACTCTTCGTTGCAAAATTGCTTCGGGATTCTGTGTTATTGAATGTGCCTTCAGGGGATTTACAGTGGATTTTCCAGTTTGCATAAGACTGAGTCAACTTTATTGATGCTTTTGACAATTCCCTCCACAGATGCAGTACATCCCCAAATATTTTTTTTTTTTCATTTAACAAGTGTTCATGTGTATAAACAGCTTACACTTGGGATGCCTAATTAGTGGTTTGTACCACTTATAAATATTGCATTATCAAAGTAAGTAAATGTTTATTTACATAGCACTTTTTACTTGAGGTGTAGGAATAAATGATTCAGTGAAATTTTTATCAGCAAATGATGGCATTGATTTTCAAATGAGACTGAAAATTTTTTTAATTAACTATAAGCAAGCATTGAGTCTAGAGTCATATTTTTTAAATCCCTGACCACTAGTTAGATGCACAACAGACCAAAGCTCTGTCAGCAGCAGCTCTGCATAAAAACAACAAGATCTCTTGAGAACCATCTTATAGTAGTTGTCCACTCATTAGTCTTGTGGTTGTTGTTGCACGGCTCAATGACGCCTCTACAACGAAAGGTCAATTGCTGTGTTGGAGATTGTTCATTGTTTCCTTGGTTGTTTAATCCATTAGCCATTTGCTAGTTCACAAAGTGCAGTTCAGCAGCGTTGGAAATACATTTTTATTTTCTAAATCATACTTTAAGAACTCATTTGGTTAGAGTACATTTACGGTGTGTTATTATACTGAAAATAAACTGTGGAAACACATAGCATTTAGTGTTGAAAAAATATTTTATTATTTATCAAGGGAAAAGTACATTGAATTATCTTTGGTAAAATCTTTGATTGGATATGAGAACCATGGGATTACTAAGTAGCCCCATGGTGTTCAAAACAGGAGGCACTCCTGGTTCCTAAAAGCCAAAATTGAATTGACTTCTACTAAGAAATAAATAGCTACGACTCAATCATTAGATTTTTCCCAATAACCATTATTACTCTGCTACCTTTTTTTAAAATACGTTCTTATTAATATTTTGCTATTTTCATACTTTTTTCTGTAGTTAAAGTTATTCAAATTATAAATTGGCCATTCAGATGCCTCAATAAAAGTAGGTGATCTTAGGTTGAAGGTTTGAAATGTTTCACAGATTTTGTGACCGCTTTGAAGTGATAGGGGTGCGATTTTCGAACAAGCTCCCTCCTGATGGGCAAGAGTGGTTGCCATGGAAATGATGACTTAGACCAATTTGAACCAATCAGTGCTTACCGTTGTTATCTGAATCTAACATGGCAGCATCCAAATTGGAAAACAAATTGCGACTTAATTGGCTTAATTTGGTTGGAGCTGAAGCTTAACCATTTTTATGGGTAACGTCGCACTCACTTAGTCCAGTTCTTAAATTTAATCAGTTGTTACAGTCTAGGGATATGTCTTATTGTTACATTTGTATTGTCATACATATTGTAATGCCAGACTCTTTCCAATACACAGCCCTAGTTTTCACAGAATTGAATCATGAAGTGCTTTGATAAAATAAGAGACAACATGAAACCTAAATCCAAACACAGACAGATCAGAAGATCCAGCACTGACATGACTCACTAATAGTTGATAAAGGTCAAAATCACAGCTGGATTAAATGGGAAATGGCGTATACTTGTATAGGGCTTTTCTACCTTCCTTGAAGGCCAAAAGTGCTTTACAGTCACTCACCCATTCACACACGTTCACACCCTGATGGTGGCTCCGCTGCCGAACATTGGCCCCAACATTCCACCAGAGCCAATGTGGGGTTCAGTGCCTTGCCTAAGGACACATTAGCGGGCAAGATCAAGCAAAAGAAATGTTTTGACTTGGGTTTTTAAGGAACTCAATGGAGTTGATTTGACAGCAAAGGAAAAGGATTTTAATGATTGGGATCAACCGTTTGAAAGGTGTGATTTTGGATTGTAGTCCTTAAGGACTGGGTCTAAGAACAGATCAGTGGTAAATGACAGAAGTTGTTAAAAGCTCTAAAACCAATTCTGAATTTTTAAAACCAATTCTGAATTCTACTGGAAGCCACTGGAAAGAGAACAACAGCAGGGCTATGGGCTCATCTGCAAATAATTTAACAATCATTTTAAAAAGCAAGTAAAACTAGAATTACAACAATCTGAACAAGAATAGAAAAAGCTGGAATTATTATTTCCTGGATTGATCTGGATAAAATACTTCTTAATTTTTCCACATTACTCAGGTGATGAGACATGAACTTATCGACAACACACCAATGTTTTTGAGGCCTGACTGAACATGGAAGTTCAAAGATTTTGTCCAATAGAAGGAATTGCATTCAAATTATTAAAGAAGCTGAAACTTTTTGATGGGAAGATTTTTATCTTTTTTTATTTTCTATTTTTTAAGTTTGAATTCCTAAACCGCTTCAGACCATGTGCTGATTGAAGTCCACCTCCTTCATTATTTGCCAACATTGTTGCAAGGACCTAATTAGAACTAAAGGAGGACGTGGTTAAATAAAACATGGACAGGCAGAAAGCAGGAAAGAAATTCAAAACACTCCAAACACAAATTAACTCAGGGTGGAGGTCCTCATCTGCCGCGTTTTCTTCTCCCTCCAGGCTCTCTGTATAAATGTACAGGGCAGTGATGTGCTGGAAACGCTAAGTCTGATCTTCTGCGGCGCAGATGTGAACTGCTCAACAGGCATGGCAAACTGCCCCACCCCCCTGTCCCTGGCCACTACACACTCGCAACCCTTACAGGCGGAGGTGATCAGCCTGAACCTCAACACAGGTAAAGTAGGGATGCACTCCAGTGTATCATGTATGGGACAACTATACATAAGATCAACACGTTTTATCAGGCAGTCTGTAGTGACAGAAACATAGAAGACATGTTACCATGAAGTCTTGTGATTTTTACCCCTAGAGTTACCATCAGAAATCGGTAATGAGGGGATGGATCCAGCTCATTACCAACCATCTCCATGTGTGTCCCACAATGGTTTCCTGTTCAAAATTGCCTCTATGGCACGGGCCATCACAGAACGCAAGAACAAAGAAGGTATGCTTGGAGAACATGGGCACTCTTCCCTCAATCAACCAACAAGGAAACACAACTGTTGCATGAAGTTAGGTTAAATCAGTACAGTGTTCCCTTGCTATAACGCTATTCACTTTTTGTGGTCTCGCTGTTTCTCAGATTTGCTATAGTGCACTTTTTTTTTCTTTTTTAAGCAACATGCTGCATCCTGATTGGTTGTGGACAATTGTCAAATCGTCACATAAATCGTCAATCGCAAGCACGTACGCAGATCATCTGACTCCCCAGCCAATCATGATCTTGAATTGGACTACCCTCTCTACACAGCGACACACAGCTATACACCTCCACACACCCCATTTCACACAGAAGACAGTCTTGCAGTGAAGCACTCACGAGGATAAAAACGAGCACTCCTGGCTTATTGAACCAACACCAATAAACTGAAGTAAAACGCCAGGATTTGTGCTTAGTAACTGTAATGGCGTTGTAGTCGTTATAAAAGTAATTCA
This sequence comes from Oryzias javanicus, assembly GCA_003999625.1. NCBI lineage: Eukaryota > Metazoa > Chordata > Actinopteri > Beloniformes > Adrianichthyidae > Oryzias > Oryzias javanicus. The sequence continues at coordinate 13,001,280 of CM012449.1, read as the reverse complement.
ACAGACTGAATAATACAGAGCACTGTATTTTTAGATTATTCAATTACTTTGTATGTCCCAAGCATGAAGTGTTCTTGTTATCATGTAAGGACATTCCTTTTTGTCTTTCAGAGTTCAGTCGTCGCTGGTGCACACTTAACGATGGGACCTTCAGCTACTATGACAGTGACAAAAATGCAAACCCTAACAGATCCCTCAAGATCTCAGAGATTGTCTGTCTGGCTGTGGACCTGCCAGAAAAGCATGGGTAAACACTCACACACAGATTCTTGGATTCTGATGCAACCTTCAAATGTCAATTTCATCTCCCTCAGGTACGACTACACGTTTGAACTCTACTCGGTGTCCGAGAGGCTCTACTTGTTTGGCACCAGCGAACCGGACAGCCACAAGGAGTGGGTCAAATCTATTGCTAAGGTAGTATGTCATTCCTCAAACATCAGTTTAAAATTCTTTTCGGTTGCTACAAAATGCTCAGAGAATGAAGTTCCAAAAAGAGAAATTAAAGATACTGCAAAACTAGCAAAGAAACAAAGTGATTCTAACTGTTTGAGGTGTGTGCAGCTCGTGCATAGGAAGTGTCAGCTGTAGGAGGGTGTGAGATGAAGTGGTAGTTTTTCTTACCCCCCTCTGTCATTTGAAAACATGAACACCACAATGTGCAAAGTTAGGCCTGAGATCAAAAGGAGTGTGAGGTCATAAGAGAAAATACAGTTTAGCCTGTGCCGCGTTTTATTCTTACTAAAGTGACTGAACGAAGACAAAGTGAAGAATCAGAAGAACAATTTTTATTTGACTGAATGGAGACATTTTGGACTTATCGGTTAATGAATTTAGCACTTACACATTGTGTACATTTTCACAGAGATTTTTCTAAAAAAAATGTAACAAAGTTAAACATAGCACATGTTGTAATTTGTAGAGCTTGATACCGCCAGCAGCTGAGCCATTGTTGAGACTTAACTTCGAGCGCATTGGAAAACTGAAGTATAAAGACGGCTTGAACCTGCAAACATCCAAGGTCGGCTGGTTTGCTCTGGTGGGCTCCACACTTCACGCTTACCTGGAGGGCAGCAAAGGAGAGAAGATCCATCTCCGGAAGCTGAATGAACTCTGTGAGTTTGATGTGTGAAAGCATTTTGGAACAACTAACATTTCAGATGGAAGATGTGGGAGCTGGTAATAAAAATATTTTTTTCGTTTATTTGTTTTTAAGCAATTCAACAAGACAATGGAGTTCTGGTTCTGGTGGAGAAAGGCAGGTGAGACATAAATCAAATAGATCAAAGTCAGATTTCTGTTAAATCTGACCGAAACAAATGAAGTTTCTTTAAGTTTGAAGTTTCTATAATTTTATTCTATAATTATTTGTGTGGTTTTCACTCAGGACGTTGTACATTGAAGGAGAAAGGAAGTTGGACTTTGCTGGCTGGTGTGGAGCCATCCAGTTAGCAGCAAGAAGTGGAGGAGACACGCTGAGCGAGCAGCAGCTCACAGAGACGGACGTTCCTGTCATAGTTCTGAGCTGCATCGACTTCATCACGCAGCACGGTAAGAGAAAATGCTCACCTGTGATGTAGGACGAGCTCCAACATTGTGTATATTTCATTGTGCAGTTTCTGTCTGCTGAGGCTGTTCTCACGTGAGGCAGGAAACTCACAGACCATAATACAACAAAGAAACTCTGTTCCACCTCCATCTCACTCTGTCCTCTTTCCCTTCTCTGTGCGCTCTGCTTTATCTCTCAATCATCATATTTCTTCCCACCTTCATCAGAAGAAAACTGCTGTAATGTTGGAAAGCAAAGTGGAACCAATGTCCTCTTTTGTGTGATCACATGATTGATTCTGAAGAACTCCAAAGACTGCCTCTTTATTCCTCCTCAGTTACTTTGGAAATCAAAAATCTTTAATGACTTAAAAGTAATTTGTCTAAATTAAAGCGGTGTTTGTGCACTTTATAAATCAGTTCCCTCTTTGAGTCAAACTTAGTGATTCCTGAAGGCACAAAGTTTCATGACAAAGTAAAGTTTTCTACAAACAAAATACATTTAAATGTAAAAATGCAGAAGAAAGCTTTACTAATGAAATTTGGGTAATATTTCATTAATTTCAAGTCCTTTAACTTTGTATAAAAACAGACTTACAGACCCACTCCGATCGTCTTTTGTCTTTGGTTTTCAAAGTGTTCCCAGTGGTCTTTTAACAATGATTATGTTGTTTTTAACCCAAACCAAAACAACTGTGCTGTTTTCTCTGACATATCTTCTGCAGAGTGGTAGTAGTTCATCAGAAATTTTGCTGCGTGAGCGGGACTGTTGGTGCAGACACCCTCAATCCCCATTTCCTTCCAACAAGCCACACTCCTGATTAGCAAGAGTGGTTGCCATAGCAATAAGGACTTGTTTGGTTGTAACACGGTGATGTCCATATCACAGAAAGGGGGTGGGTGGGGGGTGTTTAAAGGAGCCCAACAGATAAAGTAACAAAAATCTGTTTGAGCTGGAATTTATTGAAGATAGGACACAGTTGGAAGTAGGGATGCAACGATACAGTTTGCTCTCGGTTCAAAACGTACCTCGATACAAGAGTCACGGTTGGATACCTATTGAACAAAAAATAAACAAATTATATTGTGGGTCAACTGTTTTTATTAAATGACAAAAGCCCTCATTGTCGACCACTGAAAAAAAAACTGCAGAGAAATGAACACTCTGATGGCGTCAGATATTTTCTTATGTTTATCTGAGGTAACACTAAGTCTTTTGAAATACATCTTGGATGTTTTGATTGAGTTACCTGCTTAGTTGTTCAACTTTTAGATGGTGACAGGGCTGGGTGATGACGTCAGAGATGGGCAGTCATGTTGGACATGTTTCCCACATTGCACGATATGGAGATGAGGCAACTTTTGCAGACAGTCTGCTTCTTGTTAACGCATTTCACTCTCTAGGCATCATATTTTAGATGTCTTCACACCGCAGGTTTCAGTGTTGGTGGTAAGTCTTCAAACACAAGCCTGAAGATGTTTGCACACCGGCTGCATCGGCACGCAGTCAAGTGGCCACTTTTAATTAAAACTCACTTGAATTCGCGCCGACAAGCCGAGTATCTTGTCGGCCACAGAACTGCTGCATTTGCCCCCTCTAGCTATGACTGTTTCGGTTATTTTCAGCATTTAGCTAAAAGCTATTGTTTTTAGCATTTAGGCTCCGCCTCCCAGGTTTGAAGCAAAGTAGTTTATTGCAGGGAGGGGGAGAGTGGAAGCAAATAGGCTCAGCAACGAAGACATGAATACTCCGACACACGCTAAAGCCAGCTCACAGTGCTACTGAATAAATACAATGTGTATTGTAAAAAACGTTATACCGAAACGTGGAACGCGTATCGAATGGTTCAGTTTTATATTGAATATTGTTGCATCCCTATTTGAAAGATATACAGTATTCTGCATCTAAAATGAAAGTTTTTTCTCATCATCAAGAGCTCAGTGGAGAAATTGGGTGTTGGTGTCAGACTGGGGGTGTTGCTGTCAGAGCAGACTCTTCCTGGAGGGGGCGGTTCACATCGTGCTTACGTCAGCACATTTCCACTCGCTTGTTCTCCTGAGTATGGGAGGGCTGCTTCAGACAGCGCAGGTTTTTTGGAGAATTACGCAGAAATGCATGAACGGATCAAAATACTGCTTTGGGTTCTTTATATAAAGGAATGAACAGGATAATGCACTTAAAACTTCAAAAAGTAGAATTTTCATGGTATGGCCCCTTCAATGTTTTTCTTTATGTCTTTAAATGTTTAGGTCTGAAATCAGAGGGCATTTATCGCAAGAGTGGTGTGAACTCCCGCGTGGCAGCCTTATGCGAGAGATTCCGCAGAGATGCTCGCAGCCTTTGTCTGAAGGAGGGTGAGCATCAGGTGGATGACGTCTCCAACACACTCAAACGTTTCTTCAGGGAACTGGAGGACGGGCTGTTCACGTCAGAAAATGCCAACGTCTGGCTCACAGTAGCTGGTGAGATTTATTTTACATTTGTACGCATTAAAACTCCCTAAGTTTAGCCTTTTTGTGTAGGAATATTTTTGTTTTCAGAATATTTTATTTCCTTCCTATGTGTTTTGTGTTACAGCCAGTCCTCACGAAAACTCAAAAATCTCTCAGTACAAGCACTTGTTGAACCAACTTCCTCATGTCAACAAGGCAACACTACAAGCTCTTATCAACCACCTGTACTGGTGAGACGAACAATAAAAGCAGCTCATGTTTCATCAGCAGGTTTTTGGGTTCACCGTGTGTTTGTGTGTTTCAGTGTGCAGTGTTTTTCTGACCTGAACCAGATGAACCTCCACAATCTGGCCATAGTGTTTGGTCCCACTCTGTTCCAGACGGATGGGAAGGACTACACTGCTGGGCGTGCCATTGAAGACCTCATACAGCACTACATACTCATCTTTGAGGTCAGGCTTCAACCCGGAAAAACAACCAGAATCAGAGATCCTCTGCATAAAAAAGATTCCTGCATTAAAAAGAAAAAGCTTAAATATGCAAAGTTGAGATTTCAGAGATTTATTATTTTATTTTTTTATTTGTTTCTTTATTTATTTTGTGTAGTTTTGCTTGTGTTCAGCATTTTGATTGGCTGTAGATCATAGTCAATCAGTCACCTAAATGTCTTGTCTCCTGCACAGAATGCTTTCAGCTGACAAAGATGCTAAGCCAAAGTGATAATGGATTTTTTTTTTTCTTATTTTGCCTCTCATAGTTAACGATAAAAAATTAAAAACTTCTCTTTTTTTAAGTGGGAGAGTGTTCACAATTGATGACTGACTAAATACTTTTTTATACGCATATAAATAGATGGATGATAGGAAATGGAGTAGGGCTAACCTCGGTTAATTGATTTTGGCTAAAAACAGCATAATCATTATCAAAATAGATCAAAATATGATTGAAGTGGAACTTAAAGATATGTCATATATATAAGCATAAATATTTTCTTTACTGCAAAAGTTTGTATTAAAAAAGTTAATACATGTGTAAATGAAAGTCAGATATTTATTATCATCCTGTTGTCAAACAAAAGCTAAACAAACATTCCGCGACAGTTTTGGAGTGTGACTTTAAACAGGAGAGAAAAGTGTGAAAATATTTATGTCTGCCTAAGAAAGGTCTACAGTAAGGGGTATGTTTTACAGCCTTAAAACACCTAGAATATTTGTTAAAAAAAAAAAGATGACTATATTGAGAATTTTTTTAAGAACATAAATCCTGCAGTAATCAAGGGGACACTGTACACAAGTTCTATGGAGAAATTTCATCAGTTACTGTCACTTTAAGACCATATCTGTTTTAGGAAAAAAAAATTCAGAAATTCTTCTGAAAAATGTTTGTTCTCAGCTTATGTCCAAACTGTCTATTTTTAAACTTGCAATGATTTTTTGTGTGTTCATAGGTTGATGAGCAGCAGCTAAACAAACAGCTGGAGGAGATCAAAGCCATTCATTGGCTTTCTACCCTCAATACAAAGTTTCCTGTAAGCACGTATGGAAAACGCATCTGTTGAACAATGCACCATGACTTGCTGCTTTTCTGCCGGCTGATCACACTGTATCATACTATACGTTTTTTTTTTTGTTTTTTTTCAAAGTAATCACAAGCAGCCATCAATGCTTCCATGCTCACATTAGTCACTGAATACCTTCTTATTCTGTTTTATTTGTTCTTAAGTGATCATTCTATTGTTTCTGTAGAAAAATCTTTAAGCAGTTTCAGGAGTGTATATATGTGTGTGTATATGTGTGTGTGTATATATATATATTATATATATATATATATATATATATATATATATATATATATATATATATATAATATTAAGTTGTAATAAGTTAAGCGCCATCTTAACTATCCATCTAGGATATTTTTTTTTCCTCTGAAACGAGTATTTCTGTGGCAAACAGAGCTTTATTCCTGAACCTAAAGTTACTTTTTGTCATCTCCCATGTATGCATTAGCCACGACCAGAATTTACTCCAGCTCCCAGCTTCATCTGTACCGTGTATCTTGAAGAAAAGGATGGGACGATAGAGCAGAGTGTGCAGGTAAACGTACCAGAGGACAATTGTGCTGTTCTGCTCTCAGCTGGTTCTGTTGGGAGCCATGTTTGTAGTTTGTTAATGATGAATAAAATGCAGATTTTGTGTTCTGTGGACAGATTCCTGGTTCCATGACGGCAGCAGAGCTGACATGTGAACTTCTGGACAAGCGTAACATCCTATTTAAAGACAAAGAATACTGGAGCTGCTGGGAAGTCTGTGACAAGGAGGAAATGGGTGAGATGAAAAATAATGCAGAGCAGCCAAGGATAGAAACAAATGTCCCATCATCTTATTTAAGCTTTGGTCTCATGCACCCATATGGGTGACCCATATGGTTTTTGGTTTGTCCGGTTCCTTAAAGGGTCAAAGAGAAAAGCGGCCACATCTTTTAGGGGAGTGCAGGCAGAATTGTTCATGGAGCTTTTCAGAACTAATGATGGAAAGAATTATTTCTGATGAAAACCACCAATAAACTCTGGTTAAGATGAAAGACTTTGATAAGTCTAGAAATCTTACTTTTGTTTTGTGCATCTTGATTATTAATAACACAAAGCAAGGAACATCTTCTCACAAGTTGGTAGTTTGCTCAGATTTTTTCTGCCCTTTTGATGATCCACTTAGACTTTCACATGGAAGTGTATAGGTGGCCTATCAAATACCAGTAGGTGTGTTTGGCAGATTTTATGCCAACTATCTTAAGTCTTAGTCACAACTGCACTTATGGGTGGATATTAGGGGGTGTGTATTGGCAAGAGTCTGGCGAAACAACACATATCACGATAGGTATAGCAAAATAACTCATAACTGTAACGGAACACTTTTCCACTTTTTTTTCCTATGAATATGGCTTTGAAAAAATTCTACCTGAATATTAATATGACCTTTCATTGTAATAAAATGTTGACATTTATTTTATTTAATAATCTGAACATTTAGCACTGCAACTCTATCTCATTTACAAGTTGTGTTTATCCAGGCAAATTCATGCTTTTCTTTTGGTAAATTAGGAAATATTTGTTTTCATTGGGAACAGTCAACATTGTCTGATAAACAGTGTAAGAAAAACAAGCATAGAATGACCATAATTTACCCAATAAGGTTTTAACAGTATGATTGATTGCTGTTCATTTCCAATATTGCTGGATGTACCTTCTCCAGGACTTTTTAACAGTTCAGGAGCCTGAACAGTCCTTGAACAAGTACTCCAAAAATAAAAGGAAAGAAAAAAAAACACCCATTCTTTCCAGAAACATTAAAGTGTGATGTAGCAGAATGACAGTATTTTAAATCAATATAATTAATGCAATACGAAATATTGTAATATATTGCCGAATTGATTCCCTCCTACACTCCGAGAGGATACGGTGTGTCTGCAGGTAAAAATGTGCAAACTTGTACAGGCTGGGGGCATGCAGGTGGCCCACATTAAATATCAAGATCCAAGACTCCTCTGTGAGCCGCCAGAACCAAATATGTACATGCACATTTTTTCTATGAGCATAGAAAGCGAACACTTAAACAAGAAGTTTGGGCATAGGCAACTCCAGGCCTCGAAGGCCGCAGTCCTTCATGTTTTCTAACATACCCTGCTTTGCCCTTTTCTGATTGGCTGGATACACCTGAGCCAGGTAGTCATTCATGAGTTGGGCTTGGATATCATAAGATCATTCAGCCACAGAGGCCCTCGAGGGCTGAAGCATCTTATCACATACAACAATTGTATGTTCCTTTTTTGACAAACTACAAGACACACCTGTGCTCTCCTTAAGATGTGACCGTTCCAATCTATGACCCTCCACTAGCGTGAAACAGCCAAAAGCCCACTGCACCTGCACCGGTCAACCCCCTCTATGAATACATATGACTATACCTTACAAAGCAGGTTTAGGATGTCATCCTCGACTCCTATGTTTCATCGTCTATGTTCTTCTTTATTCTTCAGAACGTCCTCTGCATTATCAGGAACGGGTCTTGGCCATTCTTCATTCTTTAGGGACCGACTCACATTTACTCATCAAGAAGCATCCCGGCATGGACGCCATGCTTGTCTACTTGTGTAAGAACCCAATTCTTTGTCAATAATCACTGCATTGTCTCCCTGATCTGCTGTCTAATCTGCTGTTTATGACCTCCAGCTGCTAAATTGGATGCCTCCAAACACGGGATGATGAAATTCAGAGAGGAGCGAAGCATCCTGGGATTGGGGCTGCCCTCCGGAAATTTCCACGACCGATATTTTATCCTTAGTGCGAGCACCCTCAGAATGTACAAAGAAATTAGAGTAAGCAGCAAATACAGCCAGTGTTTTTAATTTTGTGACTTCATCTTTGCGTTGATCTGCTCTGATCTCTCTGTCCATCAGAGTAACCGTCCAGAGCGGGAATGGCCCACAAAAAACTTGAAGGTTTATATCGGAATCAAAAAGAGACTTCGCGCTCCCACGTGGTGAGAAAACATCTCATTTTATAGGAAAATGTAAAAAGTTCAAAATACAAGCAGTGACAATGTTCCTGGTTGGAATAAAGAAGGAAATGTGAAGTTCCAAGTTGAATGAGATCATTTTTGTTTATGGATGCTGATGATTTTTTTTTTTAATTTGCCACAAGATTTTGATAGTTTATAAAATGTAAAAAAAATTTTCACCTTGTATTTATTTTCTTTTATTTTAAATGGTTGTAATATGTAATTTAAAAGCACCAGTTATTTTTAAATGGTGCATTCTTACATTGACTGGATTTTCATATGGAGCTAATGACTGCTTATACATTTTCTAAATGAAAAATGTGACTTTAGGTTGTTTGAAAACCGATTCCTGTTTTTTGTAACTTAAACTCTTAATGTTTGAGGGGAAATTGGTTATAACTAAGCCTAAAAGTAAACTAATAATTAGTTCCTGTAAGTAGTGCAAACAGTCACTAGGGGGCAGACTAAATCCAAGAAATACAAAAGCAAAGCTACTGTAGTTGTAGTATTTCATTTCTGTCTTTTCTGTTTGTAGTTGGGGTCTGACTGTTGTGAATGAGAGTAAGAAGCAGGAGAAGTCTGAGAGGCAGCAGTGGTGAGTCCCGACCCACATCTTCAGCAGCATCCAGCTGCATATATGTCCTGGTCAAGTGTTGTATCTCAAGTGAAAGCATAAAAGCAGAGTAGTCTGACTTTGCTGTGAGCTCAGGAACACGCTCATGCTCAGCCGGTAGCAGCATTTTTCTCCTCAAGATTATATTTATGGTGTCCATGTAAATACATTACCATGGGAGGCTCTTTTAGCTTTAAAGAGGAGGGTCAAGTCCCCCCAGACAATAGGAGAACATGTGGTCCCCAAATCCAGAGGAACACAACCCCACTGTGCTACATTCTCATACATCCTCCCACGTTCATGTGAATATGTTCATGTGTGCTCCACAACTCCTTTAGAAAAATGGTTGCTTTGATAACTGTTTTTTTTTTTGTTGTTGTCTCCAATTTGCCACACAAAACATACATCTTTTGTTCTTTGCTGTGTTTTAAAGCTTCTAAAGAAACTTTGAGTTTATAAATTAGAAGTTGTGAAAATCACACCACTCTCTGCGATGTGTGTTCAAGCAGCCATTTTAAGTTTACATAAATGCATGTTTCAGGCTTTTGAGTTCAAAACTCCCATGTTCATTTGTAACTACACAATTCTTTTATGACCACTTTTGCATGACTCTACGCATGACCATTGAACGAATTTTACCAATTAAACCAGGTTGAACTATGACCAATCAGGGGCTCGGATCTGGTAGTGATGTATGAATTTGGTTCACCTGGTGAACGCTTGGTCTGAGTATACCTTAGAGATGTACCTAAAAGAATTATTATTTAGTAGACTTGTTGTCACTGAAGCAAAACAAATTGCACAAACAGTGATCCTCTTATTTTGAAATGGTAATACCAATAAACTCTCTGGAAGCTTTAAAGCTTCTAGAAAGTATCTGCTCAGCTAATATGTGTGCAGCCACACGTGTTGTTCCCCTGAGCACCTGCATTGTGAGCAGCAGCTGACATCTTCACAGCAGCAGTGGGAATGCGTTCTCTGTTGCACCGTGGGCCGTTTCATCCCTTCTTCTGCTTCCTCGTCATGTCCGTCACTGCATCGAATACCCCTGAGAGGAAGGCACAAAGACAGCCAGGGGGAGGTTTCAAAAGTAAAAGGAACAACAACAACCTAGACACTGGAGAAAGAGTCTAGAAACATCCGTGTTTCCAGGGTGTCCACTGCTGTTCATCTTTGTGGTTTCGTCCACATGTCAAAGGGTCATCCATTCATCTTTTGTCCAATCCGTCAAGATTAGTGAAACCTTTTTTAGCAACTGTTGGTTTGCTTGCTAGTCCATTGCAGGGCCTTGTCAATCATATTTTGGTTATATTTTTGGCATTATAGCATCTTTTTTCTGAAACTACACTCAAACTCAATACAATTGCCAGAGAATGGCCAACTCTGAATGTAACAACAAAGATACACTAAATATTTGTAGCTGGCATGTTTTACAAACCAAATGTACTTTTTGTTAAAAAGCTTGAAACAGGAGATATTTACTGGTCCGTGCGTATCATCAAGACCATTTTCTGGGCATATTTACTGACCTTGTAAGAAACCAGTCCTACTGAGAAAGGAATAACTCTTTTTGGCTCCCTTGTTGCCTTTGCGAAACTTTAAATATATTTAGATAATGGTTCTCTTAGTTTCTGAAAGGTTAGAATTATCCTAGAAATGTCCAGAATTGTGTAAGCTTGAAGTTCAATTCCTGTCTTTATTTTCCAGGTATCTCTGCTGTGACACCCAATCAGAAATGAAGGAATGGCTCGCCGCTTTCCTCAGCTTCCAGGTACACTTTTTCGTTCGCAGTGGCTGATCACACACATTCAATTGTTAAAATGTTTTTGGTTCCTCCCCCTGTGTCTCTCAGTATGATGGGGACGTGTGGCCTCAGGACGGACTCCAGCAGACCCGGGTTAGCCGTGTGGTGCCAGACACACGTCATGGTAACGTGTCACTGATTCCGTTGCGTGGCAGTGAGAATGAGATGCGGAACAGCGTAGCAGCTTTCAGCCAGGACGCGCTTTCTGTGAGTCAATCTGCCAATCACATCGGGTTAATCTAGGACTCAATCTATCACAAACAATCATGCTGATCAGGGTTCCCAAACCCTCAATCTCAGTCTTGATCTTTGGGTCAAAGAACTGACATTTTTACTTTTAACGTGCTGCATGTGTTCTTAAATATTATTCCATATGAGTATGTTCTCCTGTATGCAGCTCTAATTACCTGTGATAAGAAGAATGGGATCTAGGGGTTCCACTCATGCATGATCAATGTGTTCTGATTGATGATTCAACTGTGATTTCTATAGTGAATAGATCAATGTTCTTTGTTACAAATCGAGAACGACCATGTATTCTAATACATTTTTTTTGTCAAGAAAAGTAAGATGATAAATAAAAGTAGCAAATTTTTTTAGGTAACAAATACCTTGTAATATACCTGGATAGAAAAATGAAAACAACAAATAAAACTATAACTCATATTCTTGAGTTAACAACTTTGTAAGTCTTGCGAGAAAAAAATAGTATTTCATTGAAGATCATAGATTTTTGGTAATGTTCTTCTCAATTACTTTTTAATTATTATTGTCAACTGGTTTGACCGCAACTAAAGTAATCAATAATGTTAGAGTGTGAGTCTGTCACCATAGAGGATCTTTGCACTTTCGTTGTACGGTTTCTTTTTCAATCAAAGCAGCATCTTTTTTACAATTTGAAATTGAACGATTACAAACATACATGTCATCTGTATGACGAGTTTATCCATAGTTTGGTGGCAGATCTACATCAACTTAGAGATAACACATAAATTCATCAAGTAGTGACGATTCTATGTTTGCCATTTTGGATCAGCTCTCCAACAAGCTGTTGTGTTTTTCTTCTAATGTCTAGATAAGGAAAATGTATCCGGCTATCTTAAAAAAACACATTTTCATGCTTGTGGTTGCAAGAATATAAGTAGTTTTCTTGTGAAAAACATTGTAATTATCTTTTCTGTTGTTTTGCGATAACACATTTTTTTCTCTCAAGATAACAAATTATGAAGTCGTGCTGAGAAAATGAGCTGAAAAAAAATATATAAATATCAGCAAACATGGTTGTTCTCGTCTTACGTACTTTACCAAACATAAGCTTTGGGCCTTTTAATGGTGAAGGAATTAAGCAGATGAGGCTTGCTTGTGGTGTGAAAGTCTTTAAACGTTTAGCTCCAGTGCTGACGTTCTTTGAATTACTGTAACTCTTCAACCGTCAACGTAATTCCAACAAATTCTAAAGCAGAAAATCTTAATTGTTTAGGCATTTAGCGTAAACCAACAGAATCTGAAGCTGAGATGCTTCTTCTTAGCGTCAAAATCTGTTGGAATTGCGTTACTTGCGCAAACAGTTTAAGACTTCTGGTAATTCAAAGAGCTTTTTTTATGTGCTGTCTCCGGTGATAGCTTGAGTGTTAAAGGGTTAAGAAACCTAAAGTGGTGGGAAATGAAATTGCAGCTTCTAACATTTCAGTCATTTTGGACCCAAATTTGAGTTGCTACAAAATCTGGCTGACCCAAAAAGCCCCACATTTGAACTAAAGTCGTGTCTGCAGGCGAGACATGGTTAACGCTGTTTTTACCAGCGTGGGCGTAGAGAGCCGCAGACCTGAGTGACTTTGACAGCTTTCTTTGGGGACGGTAATGCTGAACCACACCTGCTGAACACACCACCATCCTCTCCTTCCAAGCCTGCTCCTGTTTTTGAATTGAAAAATTCTGTGGAGCCAAACTGAGAATGCAGACATCTCTGTCGGTTTCCACCATCGCATTTTTCTCCAGAGTAAGAGGAATCCAGCTCAGCCTCCTGGAACTTTCCTCTCTGCTCGCTCTCGGCGCTTAATGAGTTTTTTTGTTTTGTTCTGAGGTGTGAAGAAAAGCGGGATTGCTCTGGTGATGGGGCTGCATGTCTGTAGGATGTAGATGTTTGTGTGTGTGTGTTATCACTGTGTGTTTGCGTGCTGCTTTTTCAGTGTGAAGAGAAGGTGTGAAGAAGCATCTCTGACCGCATGTGTTTGTGTTTGTGCAAATATCCCTTTTAGCCATAGAAAGAACTCCACATTTCATTTCAAAATAAAAGTCCAAAAAAGGACACAAATAAAATGTAATGATGGATCTATTCATGTTTATTATTTTGAGTAAAAATGTCCCTCTGTCAAACAAACAGCTTTTCTTTTCTTTTTTTTTAACGTCTTGTTCATTTCCTTTGGTGTTTCTGTTGCAGCTCTTTAGAGACGTGCGGTAATGCTCGCCGCGGTGCACGCTAGCAGGTGAGAAACCTTCACTCATCACTTCTACTTCCATCCTTTTGATTAAAGTTAATTTGATTAGCTTAAACAATGTTGTTTTGTGAGCTTCAGTTAGTTTAACACAGATTCTCGATGATTTTCTCTGATCATTCTGGGACCGCTCATATGGTGATGTTGATCTTTGTAGCTGTACCTATGAAGGCTAAGTCTCTGAGATTTATTTGTGCGTTGATTTGAAGGAACTCAGATCCTGTCAGATCGGTCGACAGCTACTCCTCTGTTCAATTATCTCCGTTTTAACGCTCAATATTTCTCAGGAACAAATGGTCAACAGTGACTCGTGATTGATCATTAAAGTTTTATTGATGTCGTTTCCCAGCTGATTGTTGTAGAATTTCCTTCATGAAAACAATCATGTTTGTGACACACTGCTTTGGACTTACCACATGGTTTTAGTCAGTTCCCTGCAAAAGTAAACATTCAGCATTTTTTCCTTTTTTCACACTGAAATTACAAATGCAAATTAATTTAGACTTTACATCATGGTTTAACACAAAGTAGAGTAGCACTTAGTTGTGAAGTGAAAAGAAAATTATGACAGATTTCAAATGTTTAATTATCTGATTGTTTAGTATAGTTAGGTATAAATCAGTTAAGTGTATTATAGTATAATGCAGTAAGGTGTACTAAAGTATAGTTCATTACAGCACAGTGTAGTATATCACAGCATTGTATAACACAGTATAGTGCATTATAGTAAAGTATAGTACTTAACCATACAATAAAGTATAGTATAGTGTAGTGTAGTGTAGTGTAGTGTAGTGTAGTGTAGTGTAGTGTAGTATAGTGTTCTACAGTATAGTAGGAAATAGTATTTAATGGTTTAGTATGTTATTTTACCAAATGGTATAGTATTTTACTGTGTGGTATATTAGAGTATAGTGCTAAGTAGTACAGATCAGTATTTTATAGTATGGTATCTTAGAGTACAGTTTACTGTTGTACAGTGGTATAAGCCTAGTACAGACAAGTATGGTATGGTTTAGTGTAGTACAGTATGGCAATGAAAAGTATAGTACATTATAGGATCTTACAGTACAGTATAATGAGGCATAGTCCAGAAAAGTGTAGTACAGTACAGTTTAGTATTTTACAGTATAGAGATAATATGATATTTTGGACATTATTGACATTGAAAATAAAGACACTTGGAAGAATCCAGTGAAATATGATAAAGCTTTACAAACTATGAGTCATGTACAAATCTGTGGTCAGGCTCAAAAACATGTTTTTTTTCACTTTAATCCTTCATAGAAACTGAGTCTAGAATATTATTTCTTCTTTTAAAACAAAAGTAAAAAGTATGAAATGTTTCCGAGAGGACAAAGATTAAAGTATTTATCAATTATGTGTTACTTTTGCAATAAAAGTGTTTGCATTCCAAAAGTTCTTAACCCCACAGTTTTAAAGTGTCTGTCAGTTTAACCTGAGCGGTTAGTCCGTCTGCATCAATGTTTGTCTGCTCTCCGGTTTATTGAGTCCGCCTCTCATGAGCAGTCTCATATCTGGTTGCCATGGCTCCCAGACATCTGTGGTCTGGATAAGAATTATGAGCTTGACCTCCCCGGAGATGGAAAATACTGTGAAAGTGATTTTTAGGGAGGGGGACTGCTTGTTAACTTCATCATGCACAAACCTCACAGACGACAGGGGAACTGCTCCATAAATGTGAATTTGATCGCCTGATTGGAGGTCTGTTCTTTGCAGAGTGGAAGGCGGGGCACCCCAGTTGACCTCTAAATATTCCAGCGGCGGCATTGTTCTGGGATTGTAGCGACAAGATTGAAGGATGTTTCCAAAACACCGACACCAGCAGAGTCTGAACTTAAACTTCCATTCCAACCAAGAAGACGTATAGATCTCACAGAAACAAATCCCAAATGTTCTCCGGTTTCAATGGAAACCTGTGGAAGAGACGAGAACTGAAGCGGAGACGGACCACAAACCCCCTCAATTCCATTGCTCCTTCCAGCTTATTGTGTAACAAGTTTGCACTAATATCCTGTAGTTTCCAATGTTTACGAGAAGGAAGCACGAAGTACATTTATTCCAAAACAGACTGTTGTAGTTTTAGGCACAAAGCTGGCGTGCTTAAGTTATTATTTTAACATTTGATATGTTTTTGTAGCTGAATCATCTTTTTTTTTTTGCTTAGTTAATCAGTGACATTACGTAGAAGCTTAGCTTTAAACACATTTTAAAACCAGAGTTATTCCAGGTCTCCTGCTTCTAATGTGGACTCTAACGTTGGTGGACCAGCATCTGTTACCATACTTTTGTCGTTTCTGTGGTCGTGTTGCATGTATGTGCTTGTGTCAGATGTATGTACGAGATTCTAACCTGTGGGAAGACTTGGCTGCTGTGGTGAAACTGAAGGACCTCCCAAAAACCCGAACAAGAACGTCGCACCTGAGAGCAACAAGTTTGGCAAAAAAAAAATCAAAAACGAAAGTTACTTGATGCATTACAGTTAAATTATCTTAACCTTTAAAAGGTTAGATGTTAAACTACATTTACATGTTTTATGTTCATAATGTGTGAGATAAAGTCCAACAACAGGTGATTATATTTTTTTAGAGACAATGTTTCCTTTAAAGATCTTTGAGCTTAAGAAACAAACGGATTAAAACAATTGTATTGTTCTGTTTACTGAATCTCATCGTGTACATATTTAATTTAAAAAATAAAAAATAAACTGTCAATAGTGAAGAGTTGGCTGCCTATCTTTTTTAAATCCAATTTGTTATTTATTTATATTCAAACCTTTTAATCAAGCAAAATCAATTGTGTAAAACAAACACTAAAAATTGCATAACAAACAAGATGATTTTATATCATCCAATAAACAAACTGCACGCACATACATATATATATATATTTTTTTTTTTACAATAAACAATGGACAAAAACAAAAAGACTTCAGAAGCAAGAACAGAAAAAAGGAAAGAACAACAAAAGGAATCGTATCCTAATTGACTTTCCACTTTCTGTTCATTTGTTTACTCATTTATCTAATCCCATTTGGTCACATGTCCATAGTCTATATGTTTCTATGAAGTTATTAATTTGGCACTTCTTTAATCATTAAGTTTTAGAATTGAAATATTCTTTCATTCCGCTCCATCTCTTGTGAAAAACGTCAATCTTCATTAGAAAAGAGGGGGTACGTTTTTCCATTCCATTAACTTGTTTTTGTTTATTTTACAATTTTGCTGGTGATTTAATATTTTCTTTGGGGTATTACAATTAATTGAGTTTCTTTGGGTATTACAACAATCGATTTATTACTACAATTGATCTGCTGTTTGAGGCAAGTTATTCGAATCCACTCATACCATCATAAAATTGTTTCAAAATAAAATAAAGCGATCCTAATCGATTCTGGAAAACACAGTTTGGATTGAGACACAGTAGGTTTATTTTACTATAACTTGAAAACGATCAAGTGCCATCACGGTGGACAACACCCTCATGATGGCAGCAAAAAAAAAAAAAAAACACCAAGCATTCGAGTCCAATGTGTGAATCCAATTGTTATTAAAATGAATCGTTACACCCCAAATATTTCCTGCTTATTGTGATAATTTTTTTTGCATTTACTAATGATACATACGGTACATGACTTTTTTCCCTCTTGAATATATCATTAGGTATCACACTAAGCAGATATAAAAGTATTGCCTTTTTCAGTATTTTCTGTTACTTTTTATTTTTATTTCTTCTACTGATGATGCTCTCAAATGTTTGTTCATTCTTACAACTTTCTGGATTTTCTGTGGGGCCCCTGCTTCTGACCTTCTATCTTTTTAGGGATGACACCTCTTCCAGCAACTTTTTTAATGGATTTAAGTTTTGCAAATATACTCTTGGTGGAATATTTCCTCCTTTTCTTGTCCTGTGGGTTGGGATTCTTTCAGTTGGGTTGTGGGTTGATTGTTTTATTCACACTCTGCACTCGATAGAGCTTTGAAACTGTAATAATCTGTGTGGAGTGCTGTATTCTTTATTTTTGATATTGTAGTCTAATGTGGTTGGTGTGCTCCAGGACTAACTCAACACGCTGTAGCTGCACAAAGACGAGCTGGGCTGGAACTACACCTGCAGCGCTTTGCATGTGTACATACAGTGTGACGTAAATGTAAATAGAAAAACAAAACTTTTCCAAGCCTGCAGGTTTCATGAAAATACAACACAAAGCCATAAAACTGTAGCTCACAGATGTGCTTCAGAGAAAAATGTCAAGTGTGTGTGTGGTGGTGTACAGTGATCATAAGTACAACCCTGAGGAAGTTTTCTGTGTGTGAGTCACGGCGGTCCACCAGCTCTTCCTCCGCTCTTTTAAGCAGAACTGACACATCAGGGTCACTCTTTACCTCGAGACAACCACAGGAGACCCCTCCAGGACTCGCACGCAGGAGATCTTCACCAACCCGCTCTCGAACGTGCACAGGAAATCCAGCGGGGGGATAAAAATGCATGCACTTTACTGGCCTTTACTATATGGGTCACGGCAGCCGTTGCGTAACGCTGAACCACAGAAACAGAGAAAGGTCATGAAGACATGGATGAGGTCCAAACTGGGAAAAGGGCTTCAGGTGTGAACCAGCATGGTGTCGGGGTGAGGCGGCATACCTGCAACGTCCCACAAAGTTCTTCCAAAAGCAGATAGTATGATTGATGGCAGCCGGTGGCCCAGAGATTTCCAACTTCCTTCATTTTTGTTCTCAAAGGCACCGCTTGAATGGGTTTTGGTTTTTGATAGAACTTTGTTAAAGACCAACGCAAATTAAAATTGTGGTTATAACATGTTCTTGTTGCATTTTTCTGATAATGGAGGACATGTATAAAAAATAAGCTTAAAACTGCATTTCTGAGTATTCCTTTATTCAAAGCATTGTAATCAGTAGAAGACAATAAAAGACTCTTTGAAAAAGATTGTATTTATGATGTAGAATCTGGCCTGATCTGCTACATCATGATGTATTCGCTTACATACAAATAAGGTCCATGAACGTCTTTGTTTTCCTCGTCCGACTCCAAACTGTATGGCTGGATAGCTCCAATATCGCTCGCTATTTTTGTTGCACCAGTAATGGTGGCTGTGAGCGCGTAAATGGAGAGCTCTCAGTAATGGGGAGGAGTAGGAGGGCGAGGTTGCTTTGCACCTCCCGCCCACAACTCAGGTAAATTGCTGATGAACTACTGTCAGTCTCCATAAACAAAACTGAATAATCATAACTAAAAGACCACTGATGAAGCTTTTAAAATAGATCAAAAGATGATTGAAGTGGGTCTTTAACACTGATAGTCCTACTGTAGGTCATACTGGCAGTCAGGAAGTGACAGAAATGATGTTGATCTCTTCTGACTTCCCATTTTGAGTGACAACAAAAAGTGACATTTTTGAATACTGTATATTACCATCACATGCAAATTGTGAATGTTTAAATGTAAAGTCATAACTTTCTTATGATCCCCCATGTTTCATTTTCCAAAATGTGAAAATTAATTAAATGTGTAAAAGTCTTTTTCTGTTTTCACAGGTTTATTTTTTCTCACCACTTTTAGTTCTATTTTAACATTACTTTTTCTATCTTCACCCCTAGCTTTTCTGTACAGAAATGGGTGAAACTTCATCACTTTGAGAATATGTCATTCCAAGAATTCTGAAATCCACCACTAACATTTAAATTCACTAAAGTTAAGGCTTTTTCCAAGTCACCAGTGATCAGGTTTATTTGACAGTGTTAAAAACAAAAACTGAAGGAAGTGAGAAGCCCCCACTCATTCACTGTATTACACTGTTTTATAAATCTCTGGATGGACTGATATGAACCAAGGTGTTCAGTCTGCATCCTGTGGCTTTACAGCAGCATACTAATTCAGTCCTTTCCCCCTCTTTTCACCTGCACAAACAGATAAGGAGAAGATAAAGTCCACACTTGAGTTTGGGATGGAGTTTTTTTTCCAAGTGTGCAATATGTTCAAGCAGATCCAGCGCTCCCAGAATTTTTCTCTCTTTTAAAGCAGCAGAATTTTCCCCTCTTTCCCCTCTGGACGACTGAACTGAACATTGGTGTTCTTCAACACAATCCCGGTGCAGTAATTGACCGGAGCTTCATGCATTTCTGTTCAAACAGCTACAATTTTCTCATTAACAAATCTGCTGGATGCAGATAGGAGCAGTGCTTTTCGTCGCTCAGTTCTTTTCTGTCTCTGTCAAGGTTAAAATGTCCAGATCGATAGGTTGTTAGCCACACTAGAGCTAACCAAAAACGCCTCCCAATTCTGTGTTTTTCTTCTAACGTATTTTCGACTACGGTTTTCTGGCTGCACTCTGATAAAGGGAAACGTTCAACACATTTAGCTCAAATACTACAATTGTCGACTGTATATGAGAACTGGACTGAGTGGAAGGAAGTATACGCTGGTTCCAAGAAGCCAAAATCCCAAAGACTTGCAATGATAAATAAACAACTCCAAACAGTTGCCATAGAAACGTTGGCTCAGCTCAACTCAAACCAATCACTGCTTACTGACGACACCTGGCTCCAACATGGCAGTGTCCGTATTGCGAAAAACATGGCAACTGAATTAACTTAATTTGACTGGAGTAGGATTAAACCCTTTTCTATGGGTGACATCACACTCATTCACTCCAGTTCTCGGATACAGTGTATGGTTACAGATGAAGGAGCTATAGATTCAGAGCTGTCCTTCAGTCTTGCTCCATCTCTGGAAACAGAAAAGATACATAAAAGGTCCAAAACTGAGCCATTTTAATGTTTTGGTCAAAAAATCTGATCTGAGATGATTTCCTTTGCTATTTTAAAGTAAAATAAAGAAGACTATCTACGAGCTTTAAAAAGTTAAGAAGATGCTTGTTTTCCTGGTGAGACTTACATCTTAGAGCAGCTAAAAGTCGTTTGTAGATTCAGGCTAATAAACAAAAAAAAGAAAAGAAACCTTTTATTGGCTGTTGAATAATGGACATCCTGAGGTTTTCCAATGTCAGATCTTTAGCTTGCGTGTGAAAGTGAAGTTTGATGAAAGAGCCTCAGAGACTTTTTCTTCACTTTTTGACAGTGCCACCAGTGTGAAAAGATGACCTGAGGTCTATTGGGTTGTTATGTTCCAATAGGTTTTGACAAGAAAGGCTGGAGACTCTGGAGCAGAGCTCAGTGCAGTTTGCTGCCAGAGACGTTCTGCTGTTTGGGATGTTGACAGCTTAAGAATTGACACCAAAGGCCTACTGGCAACAGTTCAGGTCTTGAAGGAAGGAAGTTTTACGGCTATTTCCAACCACTGAGACTTCATGCACTTTTTAAATTGTGCTTCTTTTTTATAAAATGTACTGGTTTGGCAGATGTTGAATTGGGTTTGGGGATAAGAACTTTTATGTGATGGCGATCGCCTTTAGACAAAGAATATGAGATCAAAACAAAACATAATGGAAATAAGGATATCAAAGAGGTACTGGGATGTATAGTCTCTGAATCTGATGGTGACTTAATTTTGGTTATTTATGTATGTGATGCGGCAATGTTGATTGAAATATGGTGTAACTGACCATGCTTGAAACGACGCATGAACTGAAACTGAAGATCCAAGTGTCACTGATTTCTATGTATATTTTCTGCACTGTTTGACTTTTTTTGTTAATTCTTCTGTAGATCTATGTACTGCTTTTCGCAAAAATTGTTTAAAAATGGACGTTATGTGTTTTATTTAAATTAAGTTTTCTGAATTAAATAAATCTCCCCCATACACCCTTTAACACTTTAACTCTCCATCAAGACCAAAGAGCTGTCGAAGGATACCAGGTCACCTAAACAAGACTGGGATGAACCAATCTTAAAAAAGTAAGCAGATTGATGAGAAGAGATCCGCTGTTGGAGCCATTTTTAGATAATGGAAGAAACACAAGATCACTGACAAGCTCGCTTCTCCTGGAGCTCCATGAAAGATCTCGGAGAACAGTGCAGAAACAGTCCACAGCTACTTTGGAGAACTGGTTAATGACCTGAAGAAAGCAATATCACAGTAACAAAGATTACTATAGAAACACATTGAGTCATCATCATAGATTCAAATCCTACTGCAAAGATCCCTCTGTTTAAACCCATCTAAAGTTCTCTACAGACCATCTGGATGATCCAGAAGAGAAATGGGAGATGGTCACATGATCAGATGAGACCAGAATGAAACTCTTTGGTTTTAACGCCACCTGGAGTGTTTGGAAGAACTCCATACCTACTGAGAAGCATGAGGGTGGAAACATCATAGTTTGGGGCTGTTTTTATGCAAAAAGGATAAGTATGAAGGAAAGGATGAATGAATCCAAGCATGGTGAAACTTTGATCAAAAATCTCTTACAAAAACTGACAAGATTGAAGTTGAAATGTGGCTGAATCTTCCATTGTAACAAACACCCCAAGAACGTCACCATGGCGATCTAGGAAAGGCTAGAAACAAATAATGTCATGCTGCTGGAGTGTTCCAAATATTTTTTCGATCTCAGTCCAATAGAGAATGTGTGAGGGAGTTGAAAGTCTCTCTTTCAAGAATGGCCCCAAAACATCACTGCTGTTGAGAAGATCTGCATGGAAGAATGGACCAAAATGGCATTTACAACCTGATGTACAAATAAGTTCTTTAAAAATAAAACATTGTGATTTCCTGGATTTTATTTACATTCAGTCTCTCATGGTTGAAGTGTTTCTATGACAAACACTGCAGACCAAACTCAGCTTTTTAATTTGCAAATGCAGTGACGTACATTAGCAGTCTATTGTTTGATCTGTAAAGGATTATGCATTTCCTATAGTTTGAAATCCAAAGAACCTTTCAGTCAGTAATCCTCAACTTCTGTCTATCAAATGAATGTCATTTAGAAAGTGTTTTGCTTGTATGTTGTTTGAAACACGAGTTTATCAAAAAGATCAGTTCATGCATTTAAGTATTCCTTAAGCTGAGCATTTGCTTGCAGTACGAATGGAATTCAAATGAACCTCCTTTTGATCTCGGTCACAAAAAGACTTTTTGAGGCTCAAAAAGACTTTTTGAGGCTCACAAAGGTGCATAATTGAAATCTTTCCTGCACTGGCCAGGTGCAGGGTTTGGAGATTGAATATTTGGGAAATACTGCCAAAGTCAATCTGAATTCAGAATTCAGAACGCCTGCAGCCAATATTTATGGGAGAAAAGTGCGGCAATGAGGACTTTTGTTTCTACAGTTTATGTAATTTTTTTTGCAGAAATAAAATTATTTTTTGCATTTCAAAACATTTTGATCAAATATTTTATGCGTTGAACAGTTTAGAGTCTGAGTTTATTGTACCTTCCAGTCCTGCAGATGCCTGGACATCTCATCAAGTTCAGTCTATAAAAACAGGACAAATGCTGTGAGATATTGTCCCCACTGTCTATTCTAATGCTTTATGTTAAAGTGAATTGACTGAAAACGATTGGGACACCTGCTTTTGTCCTTTCCAGTTTATTTGAGCAAACGTTTATGCTTCTGGAAGGAACCATCAGGGCGGAGAGGAGGGATGTTGATGTGAGAGAGGTCTTAATGATGCTGTTTTCATATGAATATGTTGAAATAAATAAAAGTTCAAAGGTACACGTTTAAAAAAAAATCTACCTCACTACAGTTAAATCATCTGCTTAATTGAAAATGTCATGAGTGTTGAGTTTGAGCAAAGTTAGAAAATATGAAAAGCTTATTTTTGCAGTGTTTTGTGCTAAGAGCATAAAAAGTTGCTGGTTCACACATATGGGGGTAGAATGGCAGCTGGAGGGGGCAGGAGCTGTTTGGGGGTTTAACTGAAAATAAAAGAAAAATGTTTTTTATCCAGATTTCTTCCGTAGTGATTCAGTGGGCGAGCCATTGCAGGGGGTGTCCAAATCTAGGCCTCGAGGACTGGTTTTCCACATAACCTGTCTTATCTGCTGTTGATTACATGGATCAGGTTTGTTTAGCCAATAAGGAGCTTCGATGACAGATGGGTTGGAAAACATGTGGTACACCAGCCCTGAAGGCCTGGAATTGGACACCTCTGCAAAGGAATGTTTAAAAGCTGTTGCTGGAGTTTACTTACTTAAATAACAGTGTTGGCAGTTACTCATTACAAAGTAATCCATAAGAGGAACGTTACTTTTTACTGTAACCAAGTGGTTTAACAGACAAGTACTGGTCAGTGGGACAGTTTGTACTGAACTGCAGAGAAAAAAAAAAAAAAAACATGACTTACTTTTTTGATTTTATTTATAATCCGATTCTGAACAAGTTTTATTTTGGAAAATCACTGAGTTCTCTACCATATCAGACTCATTCTTAACACATAAGTCGCTCAGTCACGTGTTGAAAATCCATTCACTATTTTGCTAAAGCGGCTGCTCCAACGACAAATTGTAACCCCAAAGCTAGCAAAGTTAATGAAAAAGTGTATTTGGAAAGTTTCTTTTTGCAAAAAAGATCTAGTGAGGAAACAGTGGAAGATCCTTTGATTTTCAAAATAAAAGACATCTACACTCAACAGACAAAAACAAAGAGTCTTTACTTCAAATATGGATTTATTGTGATAGTTGTTCCTGTACATCATAAAAATAATATTTAGCAACCAGCTGTCTAATGTTACAGGGATGCTGTCAATAAAGTTGTCCAAATGGTTGTTTCATGTTTTTTACTAGAAAATACCAGTTTTAGTGACTGTTTTACATCTTAATAAAAAAGTCACACGAGGTTGAAGTTGGCATCTAACAGTTTTGCTTCCACTTTGAAAGTTATGGGCTAATGGAAATTTAAATCTACCTACATGAAATCTAGTTTACAAATAAAGTTTAAAGCAGTCTGTCATTAAACCGGTCCTTGGCCTAAAAAAGTTCTGAGACCTTTGGTTTAAGGTATTACTACTTAGTTTTGAGTAATATTTTACTTATTTGTAACTTTTGGATCAGTCTTACAGCCTGTATTTTAATAATTTAAAAAACAACGTTTTAATTTCTTTTTTCAATCGTTTTGAGCTTCAATCTAATTACTGAGCTAAACTCTCTGGCTACATTAGCCCAAACACCTAAAGTACCCTAAAGTGTAACACAAGACCGGAGTAACTCATTAAATTAAATACCAATTTGTGATGGTTGTGAGTTTGGAAGTAGCAGGATTAACACTGGAGCTAAAGAGGTTTGTCCGTGTCATGTTTTTCTATAAACAATCAACTCCAACACAGAGAACGGAAAACCAATTAATCAAAGGTTGTGTGGAGTTTCTGAATGAAAGATCAATGAGGGAGTTAATTACATGCTTGATTATCACATTGTTGCACGCATGTCCAGTATCTCTGCGTTCTTTTAAAGAAGTGAACTGACACTTTGGTTGCAGTCTAAAGTTCTCTGTAGGTCGTATCCAGGAGGTGAGCAGCAGAACACCTGAGTAAATTCAGCCTCGTACCTGAACCAGAGCTTTGTTTTTTTGTGACGGCAGTCAGCCTGTGTGACGCTCAGCAGCAGTACAGTCCAGCAGCTTGTGAGTGCAACCATTAATCAACATGAAGGTTACGCTGAAAGTTGCATTCAGGCTTTCATTGGAAATCTGTCAGATAAAAATCAGACTGTAAACCAAGTGAAAAATGTGTTTTTGGAGACCCCGTGACATCTGAAGTGAAGCTCTTTCACTTTTTCATTTCGACTGCGTGTGTTCACTCAACATGCTTCTGTTTTACTGTAAAGTATCGACTAAAGAAGGCAAAATGAGGACAATTTGCTCTGCGGGCTCCAAACAAACATCCGTTTTCCTGTTGTTAAAACAGAGGGTTGAAGTGGATGAGAGTCACAGTGGAGCAGACCCTGCACCCCTAAAACTGTCTAACAAGATGGTGTCTCCACAGTTAGTTTCTATTTGACCTTGTGTCCCTTGAGCTGCTAAGTTTACGAACAGAGGAAGGTCTTGAATGAGCTGCCTGGATCAAAACCTCCTCTGAGGCCAGGGGTGACATTGTGGCACCTGTTCAGATCTCTGCTCCTCCACTCCTAACGTATCCTCTGGATTGACCTTCACTGACCCACAACTTCTGCTTGAGGTCCCCTTATCTCCATGATACTCTGCTGAGAACATGGGCTGGATGCAGATACTTGAATGTAAACTAGACGAACGAACTCTCTTTAAACTTGCGGTTTACTCTTGGATTTCCGTTTCTCCACGGTCCCTGAACACATCTGGTTCTGAGTACTGATTACAGTGACGTAAAACTTCCGCTCCCTCGTGCACACAAGCATCTCCGGTACTCTCGACATATGCTGGCTGGTTAGTTGACTCGGCATACAGTTCTTGTTTTAATTTTTTTAGGTTTTCTCCGTAGTTTCTGTCACAAATCCCTGCATCCTCTCGGATTTTTCCATCCAGCTTTTGTTGGAGCCTCTAAATCTTTGTCTACTGTTTCGGTTCTTGGATCTGCACATTGGTTAACCCTCTGCTCAGTAATCCTTATGTTACTTAGCCTGCAGGCTTCACTAGAGAAACAAATCAGTTTGTCCAAAAATTATTTTATTCCTTCATAAAACATAACATCTTTGGTTTATTTCTTTCATTTTAATTCAGGAAAACCGAAAAAAAAAATAACTTTTGCTTCAAGGAACAGCTGTTATGAATCCAGAAACACCTTTTTTTCTTTAGCATTTTTCAGTTTATACCAGAATAATCATAAAAAGTTTAAATCACAGAACATTTTACATGTGAGGGCACTAAATGAAATTTAAAAATAAAAAATAATACAAAATGTGATGTAATAATAATGATAATAATAATAATAAAATAGAATAAAAATACAAAATGTTTTGTACAAATCAAAGAATTAAATGTCAAAATATTGCAGCAAATTAATAAGTAACTTAATTAATGAAATTTAATAATCAACAACAAATCTGTTTTAAATAAATCAATCAGTAAAGGCAAATGACAAACTTCATTCTTTCAAAGGGAAATACCCAAAACCTTCCTGCACATTTGAAAATGATAAAATAGTCAGAATTTTTCTGATTTTACGACCCCCCCCCCTTGTTTCTTTGTAAACTGTTGGAAATAGTTGGACTCTCAAAGGCTTGTATCTTAAGTATCTCTCATCTTAAATGCAGCTTTTTAGGTTTTGTATTTGAGAAGACACCAAAGACAAATTCAAATGTTTCCTGAAAACCTTTCAGATCAGAGTTCTGATTATGAAAAAAAAGGCAAAAATGTTTTTTTTTTTTCTATGTAATGATATACAACCTGAACAGCAATGCTGTCCGTTTTTAATGCATTTTTTTAGTTGGACAACAAATTTTAGGCTGCAAATCCCAGAGTTTTTTTTTTAAGGCAGAGTGCTCAGCTTCAGGAGGTTTTGATTGAAATGTTGGGTATTCTCTCTCTGTCAGAAGCAGCTGCTGAGGATTTAACTCGTGTGTTTGAAGCACACACTGATTTGTTTCCACCACTCAACCTAGTTACACATTTTCTGCTCAAAGAAAAAGCTAAATTTCCACCCAGAAACCCAGATTGTAGTTAAGGACAGCAGCCAATTAAGAAGTGCTGTGCAGTGAAGGTGTTGATGCTTGCAGCGTTTTATCCCGTATAGGTCATTTCGTCCTTGTGATCAGTGGGCTGGATCTGGAGTCTCGCCACAACAGCACGTCTCCTCTTCTGTGTCTGAAGTCAAATTGTTGAAGTTAAACTAAGCATCTGTCAGATGGAGGTGTGAAAACACGTGTACCAGTGAGATATTTCCTTCTTCTCTTCTCTTCACTCGCTGCGCCCTGATGTAGCTTGTCATTTTAATTAAGATAAGCAGCTTAACAACATCTGCCATCTGCTCACTGCTGAAGAAAGCGGCCTGAAGTTCAATCAGATGTGACATCTACAAAGAAAAGGGGGTAAAAATGGCAGGGAGGGCCTTTTTCATCTAAAAGTTGTAAACGAATATTAAATAAATCAACTTTAGAAAAAATATATTTTGAACAATCCAAGATGTTTTCTTATCATTAGAATTTTTTCAAAGTAATTTTAGCTCCTGATCACCAGAGAAAAAAAATATAAAAATCCACCAAAAACTACAATTCCCAGAGCCCCATCCCCACACATTTGGTATCATTGAAACGCCCTACATGTCCTTTGTAGATACCTAAAAGGAGAGCAGTGGTTGAAAGATGTTCAGGTTTAGAAATGTCCTCTGCAAAGGACACATGCACATTACTGCTGGTCAGGAGGTTAAGACAAAATGAAATAACTTATACCCTAAAGTTGGTACAAAACCACCAGTTTTACACAGCTAATTCTGGCTGTTTTTTTTAAATTGACCCTAAATAAAAACTTTGAGACTGCTTTGGAGTGCAGATGCAACACACACACACGCGCACACACACCGAAACAAAACAAACAAAAAAAAAAACAATCTGCTGCCTTTTTTATCCTTTCCTTTATTTATTAATATGTGACTATATTTTTGCTACATGTGAAACCATTAGTTTATCTTAAAAATCTGGGATGAGTTTAAACACGTTGATATTAGAAAGAAACAAAATGCTTAATAACGTGTTCACAAATAAACAAAAAAAAAGTGTAAATACTGCATATTTTCCATTATTACACATATTTTGCAAGAAAACTGGTAAGAAAAGACATTCAAAATAATAGAAAATAACAAATACTATAAATCATTTAGTAAGGCAGTGAATCAGCTAAAACTTTCACTCTGTTGACTGCAGATTAATATTGGTTAAGTCTCTGGGTTTCTTCAGTTTCTGTGCAGTCGTTTTTTGGTATTTTTTTTTGGCATTGGCTGATGCATACGTGTTGCAGAGAATGACCACATCAGCGACACCTTCATGTTTCACTGCAGGCGGCGTGTTCTTTGCAGAATTTAAATGCATCCTCCTGCAGACACTCTGCTCATCCGAGGTCTGAAAAAGGTCACGCTGTTTAGTGCATCCCTGCAGAACATCTGTGTCTGAGTGCAGCTGTTCAGTCTGTAGCCGCACAATCACAGATTGTCCGACTGCTGCACACAAAGCCCTGATCCTCTGTTACATCTGAGATTGGGTTGGACACGCCCCTGACCTGGTGCTGGTGATGACTGGGGACCACATGAAAGAGGCGTTGGACCGGTATAGCAGCCTAAGTCTGATGTCAAACTGTGGTGGTGAAGCTGTTGTTTTTGTTGGAGCTTATAGCGGAAAGCTGCCTTTTTCTTTGAAATCTGTTTCATTTAGTAGGCAGGCAGTAAAAATGTGGGTCTGTCGCTTTTAATTTGTAGGTTTTGAGGGAATTCTGTTTTGTTTCTCGCAAGAGTCATTTCTTTGTTTGTTGAGTTGGCTTTCTCTCTCGATAATACATTTTGTACCTAGATCATTTTATTTTCATCTTTGTCGCCTGCACAACAGAACCTGGTGCAGGTCAAACATCATCATTCCTCCACCACCGTGCCTGGCAACAATACCCACTCTGATAAAAGTTGTTTTTAACATGTTCTTGTGAGATTCTCATGATGGACAACATATATTAAGAAATTTTAGCTTAAAATTGCATTTCTGAAGATTTCTTCATTTAAATCACTGTGAATCAGAAGCAGAACATAAAATACTACTTGAAAAAGTTTTCAAGCTCCCTAATCTGAGCTTATTACAATGGGGATGTGAATGGGGTTGCTCCGTGCTGACGATCCTGCCCAGAACTCAGAGGTACATTTTTTAAAGAAAGGTCGATGTAATCATAAATAGAAGAACACTCGAACAATTTGCAATTGATTAAAATATGATTGGAATGAGTTTGTCATCAGTGATGCTGTAGCTTGTGTTGTTCTACTTATTGTATTAAAATGTACACGCTTCAGAGGGACATGTGGTGTAAAAATGTTTTTGAGAACTTTTATTTTAATAATCTTAATTATCTCTTTTAACTTCCTTATTATCAGCAAAAGTAAACCGGAATACCTTCCTACCACTGCATGCTACAGAATTAACCCCTTGTGGGGCTTTTCATTGACACTAAATGTAAAAGGGTGGGGCTCTGGGAGTTGTTATATTTGTGGAATTAAAGAGGTTGGGCTGAACACATTTTTCCCCCCTGGTTGTCAGGAAGATGTTTGTTAATAATTTAACCTGTTTTTTTTTCTTCGTACTGTTTCTGTAGCAAATCCAGAGTCTGATGTTATGCTTGACTTTTGTCCTACTG
This sequence comes from Oryzias javanicus, assembly GCA_003999625.1. NCBI lineage: Eukaryota > Metazoa > Chordata > Actinopteri > Beloniformes > Adrianichthyidae > Oryzias > Oryzias javanicus. Next base: position 12,971,576 of record CM012449.1, on the reverse strand, counting down.
CTTCTGGCCTGTAATGATTCTCACATGTTCCTGCAGGAAAGCGTAGTAACAATTAGACTTTTGTGTAACCATGACTAAAATCAGACAAAAATAAGTTTCAGTGAAAATTCCATCAGTCACGATGAATAAGCAAAAGCAGATGAGGTGCAGCTGCGATCAGAGGAATCCATTTTTTTATGTTCAAGCTGAACCTTAAAAGAGCTTAAGCTCTATGCAGAGTTCTTAATGTAGAACTGCATGAACAGAAAGCAGGAAGACAGCAGTGGCTGATACATGTAGACATGTAGACAATTGACTGCATCTGAGAACTGGACTGAGTGAGTGTGATGTCATCTATATATATATATATATATATATATATATAATATATATATATAATTTTTTTTGTGATGCAGAGATTGCCATGTTGGATCCAGATGACGTCAGTGAGGAGTATTTGGTCAGAGTTGGTCTGACTTATTGGTTTTCCGTGGCAACCAGTTTTGGAGTGAGCTTGTTGGAAGGCCACACCCCTACTTGAAAATGGGCTACACAAAATCTGTCTGTCATTTCGCTGTATGGACGTTGGGGCCACCAGACACCGTCTACTTTTATTAAGATTTCTGATTGGTCAATTTGTAACATGTATAACTGTTATATAACTTGTATAACTTGAACTACAGAAAAAATATGAACTCCGAGGAGTCACTCAATCCACTTCTCATATACAGTTAATGCTTTTACCAAAGTAAATTCAGTGCTTATCTTTTGATAAATCATGAAATGTATCCATACATCCATAATATTACTGGTTAATAAGGATTTTTATGCTTTGAAGAAAGGCTGAAGGGCAGAAAAATGTAAGTGAAGGTGGAATAAGGTATACAAGGGAAACAGCAGAGAAAAAAGGTTTTCTGTCTTTGACTCAGAGCAAACCATTCTTTACTGATGAAAGAACACTTTTATTAAAAATAAAACAGCAAAAGTTCTTTTCTCTTTCCTGGAGGAGCAGAGTTTGAGGTGTATTTTGTGTTTTTGAAGTCTCTTTAGGCTGCAGCAGAATAAAACTGTGTGCTCCACAGTCGGCGGTGTCGTGTGGAGCGTCTCTCAGCTGGATGCAGTTCATCCAAACACTTTGGCCTTGGTTTGTTTCACCATCACCTCGTCATCCGTCACCTCCAGCTGACTGCACAACGTGTTGCATCTTACAAATCACACAAACCAGGGGCTCGCTTCTTCTCTGGCGTGTTCGCCAAAACACAAGTCCTGCTGGAGTGGTTCGGTGATGCAGGAGCGGTCCTGCTGTTGAGCTGATGATCACATACTTTCCACTGCCTCACTTCAACTCTATCACAAACAACAGGTTTTCAAAAAACAAAAAAAAGAAAAGAAAAATATTGATGATAGAAAAGAAAAGGTTCCCTCCTATTGTCTCCATAGCAACTACTCTCTCCTCTTCTTCTTTGCGATCAATCATATGCCTGTCTGGATGTTCTGCTCCATTTCTGTAAAGATGTTCAGACCATATATGATTGAAAATGTTTCACTTATAGACTCACTGACATTTTTCTGTTTTCTTTTGACACCTTTTGCTTTACATTTGAATCCACTGAGGCAAAAGCAAGTCTAATATTTATGTATGAATTGTAGGTGATGATGAAAAAAGTTTCCAGTCAAGCATCCTTGAACCAGGAAAAGGCAGCTTTGTTTCCTCAGCATCATTCTTTTAGAGATGCTTCACAGAGTGCAATAAAATAACAGCAAAAAACATCCAGTTAAAGAAAATTAGCATTTTGGAAGACAATCATAAAACTAAAGATTCATCTGTAGAAATTGTGCTAAATACCTAATTTTTTTTTATTGACTGGTGGTTTCATTTCTATATATTTTCAATAACTGAAAAAAAAACTTTTTCGAAGTACATAACTTTCAAAAATACCCAAAAACAAGAAATTATTTTTGTCTAATTCTATAAATTTCTAATTTTGAAAACTAATCATTTAATTTTTTCAACCTTTTTGTAAATAATTATTTTCTTTTAAAACAAAGACAATTAGGTTATTAGATCACATGGGTACTGTAAATCTGTAGCAGTTATATAGACATGAAGTCATACTCCCAGCAATCCTTTCCGGTGGATACAGACTGTTTCTAGGCCAAAAATTGAAAAATTTGTATAGGGTATGCAGGTGACCCACAAGAAATACCAAGGCTGTTTTTATACGGACATGCTGCCTTTGACAGTAGGTGAGATGAGGGCGTGTCATACATATTTTTCACTTTTCTCAACCCTACCCAATCCTGCAGACCGTACAAGGAGTCTGTTAGTGCTGTTCATGTGATAAGTGTGTGTGCAGCCTGACTGTTAAAAATAAAGAAATTAGAGAGAGAGCAGCTTGTGTAGAAATTCTATAGACATCGTACGGGCCCTTGCGTATCACTTGCACACCCAGCGCCTCCAGCATTCATGTGTCCACTAGTACCTGCCCCTCATTAAGGACTAGAGCGTGCTGTAAGGGCACCGTTCAACAGCATCACTCGTAAATCATAAGTGCACGCATCTTATATGGTTCACGATACTCACTAAAAACCCACAACAGATAAACTCCAGTAATTTTTTTTTTTTTGACGTGCGGTGAATTGGCTGTTTAACACTTGTCCAAAAATGTGCTCATGAACTTGATGTCCCAGTCGCATATGGGAGGAGCTACCATCAGCTGGACCTGTGTCTGTGTTTCTCTCATTTAGAGTGCTTGGATGTTCAGATTTTTTAACCCTAGACGTGCCGTGATGCTTACATTGCATCACATGACCTCTGATCATGTCTGTACATGGACTCAGCATTGAAACTTGACACATCTGCTGTGCGAATCATGTTGGTGTGAGCACTGCATGGAGCTTTAAATGTGGTCATCAGCTTTTTTTGTTCCAACTAGTAGACCTCATTCTCATTCAGATAGCGTACATGCTATAGCAAAGCACTTTTCTGCTAAAGCGCTATTAAAGTCACAGACCCATTTACCCACAAACACACACACTGATGGTGGCTCGGCTGCCATGCATGGAGCTAACCTGTAACCACCAGGAGCAATGGGGGCTTCAGTGTATTGTCCAAGGTTACTTTGACACACAGGTGGGCAAAGCATGAACCGATAAACAGAGCAGAACTTACTCCCCACCCGCCATGGCAAAGCTCGAAAAATGGATGATTGACAAAAAAGTAGCAGCAAACATGTTTCAAGGTTATGTCAATCTCAACTCCACAGTGGAATAATGTTTCAAATGATACTAAATACCCTGACAGCCAAAAAAGCCCTCAAGCTGAAATGGATGAAGGGGGATAGGGAGCAGAGGAAAAATGTGGCAGGAGTGTTGGGAGGACTGACGGTGGGATGGGGGGGCTGGGAGACAAGTGCTAATAGTAGATTAGTCACTCTAAAGATGCTCTGGGCCTCTGCAGCAGGAGCCACTGCGTGTGTGCATGTTTGAAATGATAACCGAGGGTGAAACAGGAAGTGCACGAGCCAGCAGAGTCGGGAATTTGCCCCTTAATCACTGTACAGATTAATTAAACCTGATTGACTTGATGAGCAGTTACACGAACACGTGGCTGCAGGGCGCGTGACGTCACCAGAGTGTTTTGTTCGGCTGTGGAGGCGTTTGCATCGACCTGAATACCGGCAAAAGCAGCAACCACACTTCCTGTTAATTATTTTGACATGGATCTGATCTTTATTTCTTATCTTTCTTTTTTTTAATGACGGATATAGTTTGCCCCCTTTCTTTTTCCTCTGGCAAGTTCGTCACGGCAGGGAGTATATGTGGCCTTGCTCTTTTTTTCCTCAGTACAGACGGCATCTGTCACCATAAACACTTCGACTGCCCTCGCTGTATCGCTTTTATAGTCGATTTAACATTTTGTTGGGAGGTTGCAGTTTTCTAGGATGCAAAGTTTGCAAAGACAAATCAAAAGTGACTTTGAATCTGGGGTAAAACAAAAACCAAAGTTGATTTACTGGAGTGAACAAGAACAAAAGACCAGAAAACCAAGATTTTACAGCATGAAAACTTCAGCGCATCATTACTACTGGATGGTATAGCAGGTCTGGTCATATTAAAATGGAATCAAATTGAACAGTTTTTCAATAATTATATGCAAAACAATAATTAAATACAGGAATCCAGTTGAACCCAGCTGACAGAATATGAGCGACTAAACTGATTCACGACCCACAAGAGCAAAAATGTTTGACTTGGTTTCACCCCGGACTTCGGAGATCTCACCAAAATGCCAGTTTTAAGTTTTAGTCAGATGTACATGTCCCAGCATCTTAAGGGAGCATATGTGTGTCTTCTCGTCTTTATTGTGAGTTCCTTTGAGGCTTGCATGACCACTTTAAAGGGTAACCAAACCCTAAATTAACTTTTTTTGGCAGTTGACATCTATAAATGGGCCTTTAAAAGTGCTGTCTGATGGTCATAGCCAAATTTTTGACAAATTGAAATAACACTTGTTCCTTTCCCCGATGCTATGCTCCTTTTTTCAACCGTTTTTTGGCTCTACATATAAAACGCATGGCCATTTAATGTGCATTCAAAGTAAAATCAGGACAAAATTTAACCACCAGGAACTTGGATTTGGTAGTGACATACGGATGGAATCCCTTAGTTAGTTAATGGAAGTCCCAATTTGACAATTAGTCATGGGGGAGAAATTCATAATTGGGGTTTGTGCTTGGCCGTTATCAAACAACAATATAAAAAAACTTGAGTCTTTCAAATATTGGAGTAGAGCTGTGAAAGAAAAAGGTCTGAAGTAAAATTCACCAGATTTTCACTACTTTGACATCTCAAAACAACCCCTTTTCCAACTGGAGGTGGCAGACATGCGCAAGTGAACATTAGAAAAGATAAAGGAGAAGACCCTCACTGCTGGTCCAGTGTGAATACCATGGACTTAAACATGCACATTATTCTGTAACACAAATAAATCTTTAATTGCTTTTCTAATATCTCACCTGAATTAAAATGTTCTTGATTCACTTGTATGACTGCAAATGAACTAAATCAATTCACTGCATTAACAGAGTTCAGACAGTCACCTGTGAAGCTTCGTGAGAGTGAGTTTCATCCACTAACATCCCCTACCCTCAATTAATCTACAAACAAAAGAACTCTTGCTATTAATGTGAATACAGTGACATAAAGATGGTAAAACAGGAAATTCTCCTTCCTTTTTTCCTCTGACAGCATTTGACCCACAGGACTCAAAAATGAAGTCTGAACAGGGACAAGGGAGGCCATTGCGAGTCACATGACAGCAGACGAAGCCGTGAAGGCCCCGTCAAATTGCTCAAAGAGCTGATGCCAGAAAGCAGCAATTGTGACTGTCTGCCAGTGGTCTACCGTTGGAGAGAGCCACTGCGCTACAATTTGTAACTGTTTTGGGGTTGAAATTAAAGTCTGTGAAGTGTTGGATTTACAGATTTTTCTGGTTTCTGCACAAACCCCCCCCCAAAAACTGAAAAGTGCGGCGTTTCATAAGGCTGTTATCGTCACTGGCACTTTCTGAGTCACACAGATTTGACGTCGCATAAGTCTCTCCTCATCCTTGTCCAACTGTAATACTGCGTTCCTATCTGAACATGGCAGCTCGCTGCTGTACGTTATGACGCACTCGGCTGCAGCTCAGCCCCAGAAAAAAAATCACAGTTTTCAGCTTTTTTTCAGCAAACGTGTAGCTATTGCTTCTCTTGTATTGGCTGTATCTTCTTGCTTTGCGAGCTGCTTCGTAACCCTGCTGCTTTCCTCACTACAAACAAAGAACACTTGCGATTAAGTAAAGTGACATAAAGAAAAGCTAAATTCTTTCGTTGTGTTTCTTCCTGCAAGAAGAGCAGAAGTTTGAGGAAGAATTTCAGCTTGATAACTGAAGCCTTGAAGGTTTTTGTCAAATTTCTCATGGCTGATTTGCAGAACGTGACTGTGCAGTGGTGTGTGTTGGAGCTTGCCTCATGCGGGCGCATACCAAAGAGGGTGTTACAAATAATCGGGTAGTACTCTTTTTTGAGTACCGAAGGACGTGAATGCAGCAGAGCTGCAATGAAGTTTGCATTCAATCAAGGTGAAGACATAAGGGGTGGGGGCGGCAGAATGGAGATTTTTCTAAGGAGCAGCATTTAACGGCACAGGCAGGAAGAAACTTCTTTTTTTTTCCACCTTGTTTTTTTTAAACTTGGTCCCAGGGTCTCCACTCCTCCACACACATCTAAATCAAAGAAACCTGCAGTTGCACCATTGCAAGTTCCTCTTGTGTGTGTGTGGGTTTTCTCCAGACACTCCGACTTCCTTCCAATGTCCAAAAACATGCTTCACAGTTTAATTGATTTCTCTAAATCACCCCTTGGTGAGTATGTGAGTGTGTGGGTCTGTGACAAATTGGTGACCCATCCAGGGATTACCACACCTTTACCCAACAGTCGCTGGAATAAGCTCCAGAAGATGGTTTGAGAAACTCCTCAGACTCAGAGAACTGACTGCTTCCCGACTTGAACCTGAAAAAAGAAAAATTTGCTTCAAGCCAGGGGCGTCAAACACCAGACCTCGAGGGCCAGAAATCCTGATTACCTGGATCAGGTGTGTTTAGCCAATTAGGAGCTTCGATAGCAGATTGGTTGGAATTCATGTAGGACACTGGCTCTAGACACCACTGCTTTAAGGTAAATTTGAGAAAACTTTAATTCCACAAACATGATTTATCAAAGAGCATTCCCTTCTCAAGTTTTGTCAAGAAAATGTTGGTGTCAAATATAGTTGTCAAATAAAGTCAAAAATATTTTTGCCTCCAAGTTCTGGTGTCAAACTTTGAAAATGAATATCTGAGAAATAAAGCAAACACATTTGTTTCCTAAAACATAGTCAGAATTGCAAGGTTATTTTGGTTTCAACATTGGAAGTGGGAAAATGAGGCTTTTCAGGTGTAACTTGGTAATATAAATATTTCATGGGTTGATCTCCTTATAAATCATTGCTTTTTGCAAATAGTTATTTTTCTTTTGGAATTCCTTGAGTGTTACTTAATGTCACATTTGTAAGATAAATGAATGCAGTCTGTGACTTTTGCTTTCTGGTCTCTCCATGTATCCCTCTGTCTGTGAGGCTTTGCAACCCTGGAATGGTATCTTCTCCAAAAGTTAGCTTACTATTTTTTTTAATAATCAGTAAGAAATAAAAACTTCCAGAAGACATATCTGATTGAATGAGGTATTTAGCAGATCTGCAGTGAGCGTTTTCAGAACATGACCCAAGCTAGCATAGAGTCAATCTCTAGTCTCAAAGAGCGGCCAGCAGGCCTGCCATGACTGTCCTTCACTGTCAAGTCCATTTGTGACGGTGTCTCCAACGAGTGCACTAGAGTGTGAATGTCCTGTTCAGCGGGGAGTTCATATTCTGCCTACAGCAGTTGGTGGATCAAAAACAATGGTGGAACTGGCTGCTGAACTGAGAGAGAGCTTTTGGGGCAGGCGGTGTGAAAATGCATCCACCTCACTGGACTAAAGGAGTTTTACTAAGATTGGAGGGAATCTCAGAGTTCAGAAATGTCATGATGAGATTCAACGAGGAGGTCAGGACCAAAGATGACAACACTCTCCCTACGGTTAGTTACAGTGGAGAAAATGAACACCTCCCAATCAAAACCAAGGAATTGATGAGCAAATAAGGGAACAGAGTGACCATCATGTCCATGATGGATGTTTTAGAAACTGAATGTAAGTCCAATGTAAGAAGACGTCATCATCAGCATCAGCAGTCATCTGTATTGTTCTTTGATGTTTTTGAAATAAAAATAAAAAAATACTAGACCACTCATGCCTTCTGTTATTTATTTAACACTTTGGTCACTCAAAAACCAACTGAAAAATTCCATAGATCAAAACATTTTTTGTATTTTCATTTTTATTTCAAATACAGTTTCATTTTTTCAGTCGAGATCCTTCCAACAAGGTCAGATTGTCTTTCCTGTATTTTAACAAAAAGCCTTTTCAAGTGACCCAAAAAATTGTATCAATAAGAGTTTTGATTTATTTGACACCATTGAAACATAAACTTCTGTTTGCAGATTTTAGTCCACTTGCAAAAAGTGCAATGAAAATGGGAATCAAATAAAGAAAGAAAAGCTAAGTCTGTACAAACTCTTTACTGACAACAGATTTTTTTTCTCTGAAAAATTAAATTTTATGTAGTTTGAAAACACAATGTAAACCTGTGAACACTTCATTTACAACCACGGATGTAAGGAGTACTTGAATACTCTGATATTTGCGATTTGTTCTCAAAAGAGTTGAGCACGTATTTGGTATTGAATATAATTTAGTAAAAATATACTAATATTGGTTTAAATTTGCAGAACAATGTGGATTTTAAAGGGGCCCTACCATGAAAATTCTAGGTTTTGTGTGCATTATACTGTTCATTCCTCACTATAAAGAACCCCAAAGTGGTATTTTGATCTGTTCATGCATTTAAGAGTAATCCTCTAAAAACCTGCGCTTTCTGCAACAGCCCCTCCCGTACCCTTGAAAACAAACAGGTGAAACGGTAGTGGAATGAAAAACACGATGCCTCTCCCTCCAGGAAAAAAACCGTGCTTCAAGCTCCACCCCCAAACTAAAAGAACACACTCACTTTCTCAGACGAGCTGGGGTGCCACAGTTGTACCAAGAACTGCTCTTGAACCCATCTTTTGAGGTGGTCTCATTTTGTTTTCAATGGGACTGATCTTCTGTTTGCTCTGAGATTCCTCAGTCTGAATATAAAACGAATCAAGAGCGGAACAATTGAACCAAAACGGCCACCGTACCCGACAGTCACGTAATGTAAACACGGTAGAAATGAGGTGCACAGTGAGCCACTGACAAATGCAGAGCATTAGATTGTCATGTTAGCCAAAAGGAAATAATTGGTCCAACTGTTTACATGTTAGAATGTTTATTTTAACATCACTAAAAAAATGTAATTCCTGCTTTTCTTTGTCTCCGTACTCGCCACGGGCGCAGGGTGCTGCTGTGACATCATCTTAAAAGCTCTATTGTAGTTTCAACAGAATTCTCTTAAAACAATATCATAACACCACAACAATGAGACATGGAAACTCATTAAGAAGTGGTCGGATGAATTCATGCTCAATAAAACAACTTTTAACGTGATCCGCATTGATTCTACCAACAATCTATTTGTCACAAAGCGTTGCTCATAGTGTGTGTACATGTAGCTGTAGCGTTCCCGGTAACCATCATGCAGGATTCCTCCACGGTACCAAAGTTGCAGTAAAAAGCGTTAAACCTCGTCTTCATAAAGATGCTTAAAATCCATCAGAATGTTAGAATAAGAGAAAAATCCTGGCAAGCATTTGCAAACCGCAGCATCCATCTTTCTCTTCTGTTTTTTACCCAACCCATAGCTGCTGGCCACTGACTGGAGACATTTTTGTCACGTGGTTTTGTTTACTAAGTTTGGTCACGCTGAGGAGACTCGGAGAGGCTGGCTCAAGGATGATGTGGTGAAATGGGCGGGACTGACAAGGAGCCAAAGGCAGGGCTACAGAGATTGAGTCGTTTTAGTTTCGGGTACTGAAACGGTCCTCAAAAATAGAAAATTGCACTTAAGCGTATGTTGAAATTTTGAGTGAGTTACAAGGGAGGTAGAACTGTGGATCCTGAATGTTTTACTTCTTTTCCATCCAAAGGTTGACATTTACATGCATTTCACCAAAAGTAAGAGAATCACCACTGAAAGCTTTGAAAGATCCAATACCGTTTCACATGAGGAAAAGCTCTGATCTTCGTGCTTGTTTTACAAAATACACAATATTTTGAACAGATCAAGGAGCAAATCTTGACAAACAGATGCACACACCTCGCATTTATGAGTGCATGTTCAGAAACGGCGCATTGGGAGAGGTCATCATGTGTGTCAGACCCTCCTTTGTTCCCTTATTCTCAGTGAAGTGTATTAATGGAAAGATAAGCACAACTGTCTCATGTGATTTCCTTTTATTCTTGCTGCTAAGTCAGCCTGCAGCCATCTGGCTCTCGCTGAAATAAACACACAGCTTTTATTTTCACACCGTGACGCATGTGAATGCACGTGTGCGCGCATGCCAGCGTGCAGGGACGACAGCCGGGGGTCGTGTAATCAGAGAGAGGATGAGACAGGCCATCCTCCCGACTGACAGACCAGTCGCTCCGACTAAATGATGGCATGCTTACCTTTTTAAATGAAGACCCGACTCTAGGTGGGAGCACACTCACCTTCAGAGTGAGGCTGTGCCCTCGGCTCCAACCAAACATGATGATATTCATGTGACTCAAGCACAGAGAATGAAATAGCCAGTGTTTACATTGTGATAAAGCTGATAACAACCACAATTATGTTGTTTTTTTGTTCATTTAATTTCTGTTCTGTGAGAAAAATGAAATTATTAGTTTATTTCTACTTCTGTATTAAAGCTCTAAGGAAAAAACAGAAAAGAGGCAATCTTAGATGGCTTTTACTGCCTCACATAGCATAAATCTCAAGTTTTTTCTTTACAAATATTTTCTTCAATAAAAGTTTATTAGATCAACTTTTCAGAATTTTCTATTGGGATTTCCAAACTTTAAACTTGTTTGCTTTAAATTCGAAACTTAAAAGCGTATCTTCTTAGACTTTCATTTTCATTAGTACAAAAGTATAACTTTTGGAATACTGGCAATACTTTATTCTTAACTAGTCAGCTAACCGCTAGCTGTCATTAATCAGCTAGATGTATCTAGCTGTTGCTCGCTGACTAGCGACAGCTAGACGCTGGTAACTAGCTGTTGACAGTGACACCTAAAGAACACACATTCTATGACATGCTGTAGCTGTTCAACCATTCTTTCAATTAATATAAATCAGCCGATTGTGACGCAGAGAAAAAACGGCTTGTCATAAAGGCCCTTTTCTCTGCCTCAGAGCCTACTGGAATGTCATGATTCAGTGCTTCGGTTTTGTTATGTTTTGTTTTCCCTGTCAGTCTCACCACGTTCAGGTTAGTCATCCGCAGCTGTTTTCATTTAATCAACCTCAGTGTATTTAAGTGTCTGGTTTTCAGTTCTCATTGTCAGGTCATCTGCTCTGTTCTGTTCTGTCATGTCACTGGTTTGTTCTCATGTTTTAGTTAAGTAAATGTTTAGTTTCTGCCACCATATCTTGTCTCCTGCGTTTGGGTCTTTCACCACCATCCCTGACAGGAATTACATAAATTTCATTACATTAATCCTACCATAAAGACACACTCTGATTAAAAATTGGCTATTTGGTGTTTATAGTGTGAGAAGAAAATAAAGCTCAAAACTTACATTTCTGAGTATATTTTAATGAAAATCTCTGTGAATCTGGAGAAGATGAAAAAATGCAATATTGACCTTAAATTTTAATTTTTTATGTCTTTCATCAGAAATTTTTTAAAAACACAAACACATTTTTTTCTGATTATGAAATATATAAAATAAATAAAATAAACATATAAAAAGAAAATTAAGCTTAAATGGCATTTCTGAGTATTTCTTTATTTAAATCGTTGTGAATCTGAAGCAGACAAATGTTCTTTGAAAAAAATCATATTGCATTGGACGGGCCACGGGCTCCCTGCTCTGAGCTCTCAGGAATGGGTGGGGAAAGGGGGTGGGGTCGTTTAACCACTCAGTAGTGAATTTTTAATGAACTACTGCTGGCCTGCAGAAACTATGTACAAGAAGCCATCACGGGTCTTTCGATTTTGGCAAAAAAATAAATAAAAATGGCATATTTGTAACAAAAAAAACACTTTGAAATTGCATCAATAGATGACCGAAATGGAACTGTATTATGCTCTCAGCCACTTGATTTTTAATACATGATACAGTATATAATGATTTATAGGGCTTCTAAGATAAACTGATCAAAAATTACCCCAAAGATATAAACTTACATACTTTTTCAACTTTTACCCTATCAATAGACAGTAGTTTTATTTCCTCTTTTTTTTTTTTTTTTTGTTATCATTAAGCAAACATTTACATTGAACCATTTTAATTTGATTTTTTTTATGATTTTTTTTTTTTAACCAAAAGTTGTTCCGTCATCTACTCATGATCAAGTGTGGTCGGCCGTTTCTGGACTGAAATGTTGAACTGTCCCTCACATTGCCACTCTAACATTCTCATTCAAACTGCAGCAGGACATTGCAGTGCTCTGCAGGTCTCAGGCTCTGACAGGGTTTTTCTGAAGCCTTTAATCCAGAGCCACTTATGGTCCCGACTGGGCCCGGGAGTGTCGATGTCTCACTCTGGAGCAAAGCCGTCGTCTCACTGCGGGATGTGACTTTAATCCTCTCAGCCAAATACATTATATCACAACAACATAAATCCTGAACTTAAATACGTGGGTCTTAACTGAGTTCTGACATGTGATGCTGTTAAAGTTGGGGCAGTGGGAAAAAATATATTCAAAACACTGTGAATGGTTGTGACTTTTTTTTAACATGTTGAAGCGTTTTGGTGATGCAACCCCAAAAAATCCAAAATAATAATTTAATATTGCTTTTTATATTCCATGCATAGTTATCTTTAAAACTGTGTTATTAACAAGATGGCCTGCAGTGTTTTGTCTGCATCAGCTTATCTGAAAATTACAGTGAAGCATGCATATGCACATGTACTTTACATACAGTAGACTTGTGCAGGCATGGCATGACCGCCTGCAGGATGTTTTTTAAAAAAGGCACAGCAATGTTAAAAGAAGAAATGTTTTACACTATGATTGTTCCTCTTTTTTTCCTTTACTGCATAGCCCCCGGCTGAGCGGCAGAAAGCTGCCCCCATGTGGATGATGAACATGCTAAGAAAGGGTTTAATTAGTTTTGGGAGAACTCAGCCCAGGGCTGAGGATAAACACCGGGTTACTCGCAGCACTGAGAACTCAAAAGATCAAGTAAAGATGGCAGATGCCAAAGGGATTCTAGTCAACGCTGCGTTGGGATTACCATGAGGGAACCGAGGTGAGAGGATGAAAATGGAAAAGTCAAGGAGGAAGAAGACAAAAAGTTGGAGGATTTGGGGATTCAGGGAGGGACGTACAGACAGAGAAAGCAGAAATTGAAGATAAGAAGGGCTTGAATTTTTTTTTTTTCTTCAGCTGGTGATTTTCTTCTCTCTAGAAAAGCTTTAAAATTCATTTTTACATCATTTCTGAAATGGCTGAACTTCTGCTGCCTAAAAAAGTAAGCCAAAATAAACAAATATGTTTTTTTAATTAATGTGGGAAAAAAAGTTGGGTTTTTTGTGCAGACTGATCACTTTGGAAGATGATCATCAAAGGCGTATTTAAAGAATAAGCCTACTATTAATTAAAATAATGTTTTAGCATTTTTTTGTTGCATTTTTCTGATAATAGAGGACATATACGTAAAGTAAAAAATCAAAATTGCCTTTCTGAATATTTCTTTTTTCAAATTGTTGTGCATTAAGAACGAAACAAAAATAAGCCATTTGAGAAGAACGTATTTGGGACAGAAGCTAAAATCATTAGGCCGCTCCATTCTAATGTATACTCTTGCAGACAAACAGATCCATGTTTGTCTATGTTTTCCTTGTCCGAGCATCTGGCTCTAAACTGTACAGCTGGATAGCTCCAATATTGCTCATAATTTTTGTTGCACCAGTAGGCCAATGTTAGATTGGGCTGTGAGTAGCTGTAAGCTAGCAGGAGAACATGGAAACAGATGGATAACAGGAAGAGCGGACAGGCTTACTCAGCTCCAACAGTCCCGCCCACAACAGAGGTAAATTTCAACGAAAATACTGACGCTCTGCAGGAACTATGATTTAGAAATGACAAATTGTTTAATTCTTGCTAAAGACAGCATAATCATAATTAAAAGGCAACTAGGAACACTTTTCCAAAAGATGGCCAGAGTGGGACATTAAGGCTCAGGAGATAATTACCTGGTCAATATGTGACACCATGAAAGCCCATTTATTCATAAATGATAGCAACAAATCATTTTTTAAAGAAAACTTTCTCTGATCTAAGATAAATCAAAGAGATTTCATTTTTTTCTTGTTTTTTTTTTGTTGTTAGTTTTACACGTGTACATCATGAAAGCTGAGTTCAAGCCTGTTTCAGATGTCTGCTGCGGCGCTCATGCTCCTCACCTCTGAGCCTGCTGGGCAGGACACCAGGTGGGATTCAGTTCAATCAGTGCAGTGCCACTGACTGCAACCTGAAGCAAACTCTGAGGAGCTAATGGAGGCTCATTCAAAAACAACATGAAAATACCCCACAACGGAAGAAACTGCAGGTGGGAGGTTCAATTCTCATCGTACCTGTTATTTTTGTTTATCTTTGGATGACTGGAGTGTGTGGAGGGTTTATTTGTTTGGTCAATTTTTATTTCACTTGTGCTGATAAAATTTTGCTCCCCGTTGGTTTTCTGAATAATTTAATGTTTGTTTATATAAATTGTAGGTTTAAATGAATAACTTCTGGTGTAATTTGATTTGCTTAAAAAGAAAGCTTTAAAATTTGGGCAAAAGTGTAAACTTGCAGGACATAAAATGGTAAAATTGTGATTTTTAAAAATCACTGCAATCATTGTGCCGCTAAAAACATTATTTAAAGTGGAGACTTGCCTGTAGTGTTTACTGGTAAGCCACACTGGAGCTCATGCTTGTCTCACATACTTCAAAATATAAATATGCTTAAATATATGAAAATGTCGAAATACCAATCTTAGATTTAGATGCTTAACATTTGGTTTAGTTTTATTAAATTCATATTTTTTTTGTTCTTTATCAACTTGATTGTCTTAGTTATAAACACTTGTCTTATTATTTAAAGATTTTTATCTTTTAGTGTAGCTTAAAACAGTCTAGAATAGACATGGGCAAACTACAGCCCGCGGGCCAGATTTGGCCGGCCCCCACGTCTGGTCCGGTCCGTTAAACAATATCAGAAAGGCATGATATTTTTTTCCCTCATCTGGCCACACAGATCAAGACCCACATAAAACACGTTTTTTATTCTCCCTTCTTCCTATCTAAACCCCCCAAAATCTCTGTTAAATAGAACAGAATATTGTTTTCTTTCTACATCTCAGTTCACTTTTTGCATCTCGCTGATTCTTTCAGAGCAATTATGCTGCTGCATTCTTTCAAACAGCGCACCCTGATCTGCGTCCTGATTGGTTGAGACCTTGTCAATCTTCTCTTCTGCCCCGCCTCATTTAATCATCTCGAGATCAGAGAAAGTCCTCGCGCCCGGGAGAGGGAGACTGTCTACATCATGATCCCTGCGCGCAGCAGAATGTCAGTGAGAACGTCAGTCATACCGTGACATTCTGTAACACACATTTTAATACAGATATATGAAATTCATGCATTTTTAAAGATTTATGTTTGTGTGAAATGGCCAAATAAAAATGGTGAACACAAAACATGTTGAAGCGAAAATTGGTTTAATTGATGCCTTTGGCAGGGAAGTTTGCCAAAACGCAAGAAAGATTGACAAATAAAATGTCAAAAGCATCTGGTACCCAGTTTAGAAGAAAATTAGAAAATTCAAAAAGAAGAAGAGGAGAAACGGGATAAAGAAAAAGATAATCTCTCATCACTAGGGACAGGAGAGGCTGTTCATTATACTTCTGAAATGTGTTACTTTTGCTTTTTTCCTTCTGTGAAGATCAAAGAGAAATATTTGATTATTTTCATATTATTTTCATAAAGTAATCTAAAGTTAGGCCCTTCTGCCGAACTTTAGAAGCCTTTGTGGTCTACTCGTTGAAAAGTTTGCCTACCCCTGGTCTAGAAACACACATACACATGTATGCCTGTGTATATTTTGAGTGAAATCCATGTTTGCTTGAGGAATAATTTTAAAGTGTGTCTGGTATGTTTTTAATGAAGCTGTTTCGTTTTGAAAATTCATCAACTGACTTTTTCTTTGCAGTTCTTTGCACGGTGGTGCAGTGGTTAGGGCTCTTACCTCACAGCAAGAAGGCATTGGTTCAAATCCTGGCAGGGGGATCAGAAACACCTACTAGGGACCTTTCTGTGTGGAGTTAGCATTTTCTCACCGTGCATGCGTGGGTTTTCACCGGGGACTCCGGCTTCCTCCCATCATCCAAAATATGCTTCATAGGCTGAATGGTTACTCTAAATTGTTCCTAGGTGTGAATATGAGCGATAATGCATGTGTGATTGTGGCTCTGCGATAGACTGTGATCTGTCCAGGGTGAACCCTGCCTTCGCCCATAAGTAGCAGGGTTTGGCTCCGGCACCCCCGCGAACCCGAAAGGGACAAAGCGGCCAACAAAATGAATGAATGAATGAATATTTGCACGTTTCTATGTGTGACCAACACAAAAATTAATGGAGGTTCATGTTGGCCACATGTAATACTGTCAAGTTGCACATTACTTATTGTGTGTTCAAAGGAAAATATTGTTGTTAGTCACATGTTATCAAAGTTAAAGTCCTATTATGCACCAAGGTGTGTGCAATTTGCTGTCCACATTCGATCCATTCCTCGGGAAAGCGATGAGCCGCCAGCCCGGCACCTTGGTCGTGCAGAGCAGCTGGCTGGACTGCAGTCCGAAGCCTCCTCTGGAGCACACACCATAACAAAGCAACCTCCCCTGCTTCCAGACACGAAGCAACAGAGTGTGGCTGCTCTGCTCAGAGACACAGTTTGCTCGCGCAAAGTAGCCAGCCGGTCTTGTTTGAGCGAGCACACAACGTCTACAGATGAAGTAAAGTCCAGCACCGGGGTGACCCACAATCAGAATAAATTGTTTAAGCACCACAATCAGATAAATGGTGTTTGCATTACATATTTTTGTTCTGATTAGGCTTTTATTCCGATTATTTGTGTCCATGTAAACATAGCAAATGTTAGCTGATGAAACGATTTATGAGCTGTTAATTCACAAGTTTGTGATTGACTTCTGGCAATATTTTAGTAACTATCAGGAACCATATAATTTAACCAGAACTTTGGCTTCAATCAGATTAATAAATGTCATATGATCTTTATAGAGTTTAGTGTGATGGAATTGAAGTTTTTTTTGGGAAAAAAAACAGCACCACTGCTGTCGAGATGACTGGGATGGGAACTCTCTGTATATTTGCAGAGAGGTGTGGAGTGACTGCAGCACAGCAGGAAGCACAAAGGAAAACCTTCAGCTCTTCTCCTCAGTAAACCATGAAGAACAAACATCTAACAGACAGTGGCAGGAGATACCCCCACAGAATTTCACTGAGGCTTTCATGACTCTCCGTATCTTCCTTCCCTCATAACCTACAAGGAATAATTCTGTCACTTCGCATGTCTGCTGCTCTTTCATATCAGCTGGCATCATGACCAATATTGAGGCTGAAATGTTTACCAATAAGGCCATGAGCTTGAAGAAAAAAAAAAAAAGATATTATAAATAAACCAGCAGAGTCTGCATCTTCAAACTCTGGAGTGCATCAAAGACAAGCGGCGCAGGCTGTCTATAAATGTCAGGAAGCAGAACAACCTGAAGACAGTGACTCTAATCAAGTTCTGGAGGGATCAGCTCAGGAGGAGCAGCACTCCAGGGAGCTCAATCAGCTGAAATGTGGCCGGCTTCTTTTCCCTACTCCAGCTCTGAATAACAGTGAGAACATTTTTACTCTTATGCTTACAAAACTTTTAAATTGATACCAGGGGATTTTTTTTTCTCTAGTCTCGCCCATATCTTCAGCGTGAGATATTCTGATAACATAGATTTCTAAATGAAGTAACTATGAAAGGACAGAAAGGAAAGCGGGAAACTGTCTTCAGCTTCGTGGGAAGTTTAAATGCGGGCAGATACGGAGAGCTGTGTCGTCCATCAGTCGCCTTATATTTACAGAAGGGGCTCCGTCCGTCCGTTCACTCGGTGTGTTTGAGAACAAACTGGAAGAACAGGAATTTCCCCTCTCGTAAAAACGAGGCTTCAGTGCACTTTATGGCGGAGAAGCGGTCACTAAACAGAGCTGTCACATCCCAGCTGCTGCTTCTTATTGTCTCTGCTTGAAAGCCTTTACTTGTTAAAGCCAAGCAACAGTCAGCAGTTTTTCTTTTAACTCGTCTCCTCGTGTTGGAGCAACAGTTCAGGTACAATAAGCTGGAATTCTGATTAATTTATTAAGCAAAATTTGACAATATGTGGACTAAAAAAACCTTCATGTTTTCCTATGAATTCAAAAAGCAGTAGAAATATTTTCTCCTACTGGTGGTGAGAGTCCTCTACAGACTTTTCTTTGACCCAAGTCCCAGAGGACCGTTTGAGTCCAGGGGCCACAGGCTCGAACACACACAAACAGGAAAACGCACACTGAGACACAGCTGAGGACCAAAGTGTCATTTGCCAACATACCAGATGTGACCGAACATGCATGCACGCACATATGTTCTTCTGGTCAGAATAAATTCCACAATCTTCCACTGCTCTCCCAGAGCAGGACTTTTGTCATCCCTGCATCCCAGGACGTCTGTCAATCAACATGCTTCTGTTTTATCAATTTTCTGCAGCTACTGTTGAAAAAATTATACTTTTATTTTCTTGTGTCTTATTGGACATAGACTTTAATGATCTTTGTATGTTGGGGATGAATAGATTTGCAGGAGGATAATTAAACAACAGCCCTGATTCAGACTTCTTCTGGGGTTTTTGTGCAGCCCGCTGGTCTGGCTTAAGTCAGATTAGATCTGTTTAGACAGTGATGTGGACATCAGCCATGCGGCCCGAACGGGGAATAAACACGGTTTTGTTTGAGGTTTCAGAGCAGCCAAAGCAGATCTTCTCAGTTCAGTGACATCCTCAGATATTTCTTTTGTTCTTCAGGGTTGGACCTGAGGGAAAGATACAGGTGTTAACTGACTCATTACTTCTAAATGTTTTCTGCTTATTGATTCTCTTTAAATTAGAAGTCCTGGAACTTAAAGAGATGTGGACACTGGGGAGCTGAGAAGGTCAGAAGAACTGAGCTTAGGTGACCTTTGAACTGAAAACGTCTCTTTAAGACATGGCCTTGTGTTACAATGCTGTGCCAATTTTTTTGACTTGGTGAAATTCACATTATATAACAAAAGAATAATTATAGCTTCCTCTTATGGAAGATTCTTCTCTTAGTTTTAGCAAGTAGTTTTAAAAAAATCACAACAAATCACTTAAAAAATGTTTTTGATTTACATTTTATTGATGTGGAACACTTAGCTGGATGTGGGTTCAGGCTGCAGGGAGGTTGGTTGAAGACACAGTGAAGCACTAAAGTTTGAATGCAGTTCAGATCAAAGGCCATTTACATGCCAAATTTGATGCTCAAAGTGCTCCCGCCGCATGGGGGTGGAGTTTATTCATGTTCAGCTCTACAAAAGCATCAGTAAGAATTATTCAAAGACTCCCCCAGTGCGGTAAACTTCACCATCTACTGTAGGAGCTGCGTCTGAATGACGGACACTTTCAGCGTTACGTCCGTGTCTCTGTTACCCAGTTTGAGGACTTGTTGTCCCACATTAGTCAGAGAGGGGAAAAATAAAAATAAAATCAGAAGAAGTTTTTGTTATTGTCTTAGTGTAAATGAACGAGATCTTTTTGTTTTATTAACCCAAAATGTTTGTCCCTAAATTTCTTTCCCCGCTGTGTTCAGTGTCGTTTTGTAGCCGCTCCTTAAATTATTGTTCTTATTTGCTGGTTTTCCCTTAATTTGCTTGGTACTTGCTTTCCCTCCTCCCTTTCTGTTTCATTGTCCAGTGGGAGAGGTGTGTGTCCTCTATCGTTGAATTTATCTCAGTTATGCACAATATCTTGGAATTATTTGAGGTCTGTTGTGGAAAAAATACAAAATTACAAAGATGTTGACGTTTTATTTTAATGTACAATGGTGTGAAAAACTATTTGCCCCCTTCCTGACTTTTTATTCTTTTGCATGTTTGTCACACTTAATTAATTCTGCTCATGATCTTAATTGTGCTAAAAAACATCTCGCCAAGACTCTTGGCAAAATATCTTGTGGACTGACGAGACAAAAGTTGAACTTTTTGGAAGGTGCGTGTCCCGTTACATCTAGCGTAAAAGTAACACAGCATTTCATAAAAAGAACATCATACCAACAGTAAAATATGGTGGTGGTAGTGTGATGGTCTGGGGTTGTTTTGCTGCTTTACTGTTTGCTGTGATAGATGGAAGCATGAATTCTACTGTCTACCAAAATATCCTGAAGGAGAACGTCCATCCATCTGTTCGTCAATTCAAGCTAAAGCAGTCTTGGGTGCTGCAGCAGGACAATGACCCAAAACACAGCAGCAAATCCACCTCTGAATGGCTGAAGAAAAACAAAATGAAGACTTTGGAGTGGCCTAGTCTAAGTCCTGACCTGAATCCCATTGAGATGCTGTGCCATGACCTTAAGAAGGCGGCTCATGCTAGAAGACCGTTAAATAAAGCTGAATTGCAACAATTCTGCAAAGATGAGTGGGCCAAAATTCCTCCAGAGCGCTGTAAAAGACTTGTTGCAAGTTATCGCAAACGTTTGATTGCAGTTATTGCTGCTAAGGGTGGCCCAACCAGTTATTAGGTGCAGGGGCAATTACTTTTTTCACACAGGGCTATGTGGGTTTGGATTTTTTCTCCCTAAATAATAAAAACATTCATTAAAATCTACATTTTTTGTTTACCTGTGTTATCTTTGACTAATATTAAAATGTGTTTGATGATCAGAAACATTTTGTGTGACAAACATGCAAAAGAATAAAAAGTCAGGAAGGGGGCAAATAGTTTTTCACACCACTGTAAGTATTAGCTGGTCTCCCTCTACCTGTCACCCTCATGTCGGAGCTAGGACAGGCACTGTGAATTCTGTTTCTTACCTTTTCAAAGAAGTGTTAGTCCCTTGCTGTTTCACTGTCTGGTAGAAGAGTAGCTAGGACAGGCAACTAACTGTAAAATCTTTTTGTTTTCCTTTTGGAAAATTGTCAAATCAGCAATAATAATATGGTGTGGATCTGTTGATTCTGGCGAGGTTCAAACAACTGTGAAGTTTGGACATCTGTACATTTCAAAACCACCTAATTTGAGCTTGTACTTGACCACACCTCCCGTCAGTTATGAAAACAATTTTTGGGACATATGGTCTGCAGAGCGGCAGGAGCTCATCAGAAATTCACCTTTCTGTGGTGTGGAAGTAACCCTACGTTGACATCCCAGCATGCCTCTGTTTACACTCTCCCCGCTAGTTTACAGCTCCACAAAACCCCAAGCTAACATTATCAAAGTAGAATAATGGCAAGCAATGTTGGAGCTATTTAGCCGTACAGTTTTGAACCAGAAACCAGTTCAGATGAGAGAAATTAATACACTAAAATTGTATCTATTAGTCTGCAAGTGGATGGTTTAGAAAAGGAACGGAGCATTGCAGTGCCTGCGCCACAAACCCCAGCTTTTTCAAACCGCCGGTTTTTATCTGCTCCTGATCCATCAAGATTTGAATAAAGAAATATTCAGATATCATAAATTATTTGATATATGTTCTCCATCATGAGAAAAATGCTTCAAGAACATTTTGAAAACACCAAAAACAAGATTTTCATTGTCGCAGGTCAATAAAGGTGTCCTGTAATGTGATGATGTCGCCATTGTGAAGCTTTATGATAACCTTTTTTCTTCTCCCAAACTCAAATGTTTATTGAAGCTTCAGTAAAGCAGCTTAACACTGACCCACAGAAGAAGACATCTCACATTAGTGATGAGTCAGTGTTGTGTTGACACATAACAGATTTGTTTTCTCTTAAATTGTATCTTTAGGCACGTTTGTCAGCCGGGCCTGTCTCAAAGACGCATAATTTGTTCCAGTTTTTTGCTCGCATCTTTGAAAAAAGCCAAAATAACGCACGCTGACAGGCATGGAACCGTATTTTTGAGGCAGCCGTGTGATGCTAAGAGGCAGAAACTGAATGAATTTCTGCTCAGTGTGATGTATGCTGGATGAAACAAGGGAAGTGGACAGTCATGGACGCATGCTCAATGCGCTGTTGTGACCTCAATGACCCTCGTCATCCGTGGAGAGGAACATGTTTTTGAAAGTTGGGGAACTCATTTCTGCTTTGAATTATTTTGCCTACGTTTTCAATACAGTTTCAAGGTTAAATCTGCAGCCACGGACTGTGTCTGTGACAATCACTTTCCAAGCTGTCTATCTAGCTACATTGATGATAGTGACATGACAGTTTCTCACGTGGCGTTGCCTGAGGCCTTCATTGCCGTGTTCATCCAGGAGGAGTTTCTGGTTTGACCTAATATTTCCCTGGACTATGTCAATCTATTCAATATTTATACTAAATAAAAGTTAAAAGTTTCAATTTCTTTTTGAGTTGTATTTTTGAACTTGCTCTGGATTTTTTGCAGCTCAGGTGAAACCATCCCTGCGCAGCTAACTGATGCTCAGATTTTTTCCTTTTTCTGAGATCGTAAAGCCCCTCACTCTTATGCTGCGTTTGTAGGGGTGTAACAATTATTTGATTCATATCATAATTACTGGTTAATCCAGGTCAAAGTCAGCTTAAGTTCATTTTGAACAATTTGATCCGATTCACTGACCTAAAATAGATCTAGAACAACTTTAGTCATAAATTTGACCAGTATGACTCAAAGATAACTACCTGCTAATGAACAGTACGGATGAAGTTTTCCAGATTCTTTGTGCTTCTTGCAAGACAATCAAGTGTAAATTACATGAGTAAAAATTAATGTCAAATCCATTCACAATTTAGTTTCATAAAGTTTAGCCCACTGTTTTTTTTTTTCAACATCAAAATGATACAAATGGAACATTATTAGAGCATTCTACCACTTGGTTACAAGTCTTTATAGTGTTTCCACACATCGTGTCACAAACAGACAGCTGGCTCCACGTGCAGCAGGTCTTTTAGCTTAGGCAGGAACTAAGCCCAGCTAGAAGTCCACAAAAATAAATCAGGGTCAAACAGGCAGAGGACAATGACGAGCATGGGATAATCAAAGAAGAGTTGTCAGTGTCCAGGCGAGGGTCAGGGCAAGCGGCAGGCAAATGGAATAATCAGGGTCAGAAAAGAAAGATCAGATCCTGATAGAAATGCCCAATAACATAGGCAGGGTGGCACAAAAAAAAAAAAAAAAAAGGCGCTGTGCTTAAGTATCATTTGGGTGATTGTAAATGAGTGTCAGCTGAGCAGCATCCAGAGACTGTGTGCTGGGCTAACTGGGAAATGTAGTATATTAATACTCTGGAGATGGCTCCCGCCGGTGATCAAAGGAGGAGACAGAGTTTTGACTTTTGACACATTGGACTGTAATTATGGACTGATCATTTTTTGTTGCCATCACATGTGAGGGTCATTTTAGCTCATTTTAGATGGTGTGTCTGGTAGATGTCTTATGTGTGTTCAAAGATCGATTATTGATTAGTCTCATTTTTAAATGATTTTTTAATGGTATAAGTTGATTAGATTCAATTTAAGACGGATCGATTGTGGTGGATTGTAGAAATATAGATCGATTGATCGATTAATCGTTTCACCCCCCCAAATCCTAGTCCCTGATTGGTCAAAGTTAAACTTGTTTAACTTTCAATGGGTGTTCGGTGGCCGCCCATTAAGCCCAAAAACGGTCTCAAAAACTTGCATATAGCAACACAAGAAGATGAGAGTTTTAAAAAGTGGAGTTTGCATCATAAATATGCACTTTTTTAAGCAGTGTTTTTCATCTGCTCCTGATTCACAACAATTTGAGTAAAGAAATATTCTTTATATTGTATTTAAGATTAATTTTCTTAAGTCCTCCATCCTAAAAAAATTCCACAAATATGCTTATGTTAAAAACCCAAAACACACTTAAAAAAAAAAAAAAGAGTGGGCCTTTAAACTCCTGAAGTTTTCTCACCCCGATAAACCCGAGATTAATTTTCTTCTGGACTTTTAAAGTTGATCTGACTATTTGTTTTGTTTTTTCATTTTGGGTGGAGGTCATTAACAGTAGCCAGAAAATGAAATAAACAAAATAAAATAAGAAAGAGAAGAAAAATCCGCCACATAAGAAGTTTGATTCAGTTCAATTAAAGCAGACTGACTTGATGTATTCCAGTTTGAATGTTCTCTCTAATCATAGTCAGGAGTCAGATAATTGATGGTAAACATTGTGGTTGGAGGATTGGTGAAATAAAGAAATCTGACTTTTACGTCAGTTTGTCAAGATTTCTAAATCAAAAATATAAAAAAGTGAGTTTGAAACGGTAAACCCTCATGGAGGATCTTTAAAGGCCTTGAACGTTGACACGCGTGTCTCGCGCGCCTGCAGCGCGCGTGCCATAAATGCCATAAAGGGTAGAGGATGTGTTGGACCTTGAGACCCGCGGAGTCCCGTGATTGACGCGCTGGAGAGCACCGTGCTGCTCCTAATGAAAGCCTGCCGGCTTGAGCCGATAAGATCTGCTGTTGGAGGGGAGAAGGATCGATCCCTGCCGCAGCTCCAGCCTTCAGTCTGCGGGAAACGGGATTCCGGCTGAGCGGGAGCAGCAGCGCCGTGTGGAGAAATGCGCCGCAGTTTGCGGATGCGCAGTGAAAGTTGGAGCTTTATAACTTTTATTCCCACTTCGTGATTTAAAGCCTGTGACTTTGAGGCGGGCGGGGTGGGTAAAGGCCAGTGTTTCACGTGACGCACCGCGCGGCTCGATGCGCCCATGTGCTGCTGAGCGCGAGCTCTCTCTGTCTCTCCTCTCGTCCATCCTCGCTCTCCGCAGCTCGGATATCACTTACCGGGTCCGGACCAATCCCCGCGCGCTCAGAGCTCGAGACCCGGCACAGGCAGGGAGGAAGCGCGAGGAGCACACACCCAGAAATCTACTCATCCATCGCCTGTCGTCTGCCCCCCCTCCCGCTCTGACAGACAGAAACAGAGGCAGCGCTCCCCCCTCTTTCCTCCTCATCCTCTCCCCTCTGTTCGCCTCTGACTGCAGCTGTTTGGATTCAAGAGGAGGCGCGAGGCAGGATGCGCGATGGGACAAGCGTGCGGACACGCACTCCTCTGCCGTAGCCAGCCGCCGTCCTCTGAGATGTAAGTGCGCCTGAACTCCGGTGGTCTGCAGATTCCTGCTACTTCTCTGACTGTGGAGGCGCACGGCGTGTGTGCGAGTGTGTGCGCGCGCGCGCCTCTGTGCCTGTGTCCTGCTGGCTGTCATTATCCCCACGACGCGCGCGCTCCATGTAAACTGTCAAAGATGCAATGGACGTTCCCGCTCCGTGACCTTATCGCGCATTTGCATCTTCCAGGTTCCCGTGGTTCTGCTCAGGCGGGTTCTGAGAATCCTCCAGGAGCAGACCCATGTGCTGTTAGATCTGGAAGCTTAAAATACTACAACATTCTGAACTAAGGAGACCACTTTCTAATGCAGAACATTTCCTAAAATAATGTTTTTTTTTATTAAAGTATGGGTCATAAGGTCAGAGTTCCCTCAAAACATTCAGAGGTTTGAACCTCTAAAAGGATGTAAAGATGAGTTTTGAGCAAGAATGTTAATTTTTCAGAGAACTTTTGAACTTTCTGTATTCCTCATAAACCCAATGAGCCGGTTGTCACCCTTAAATGGGAACAGTTTGAGCCTTTTTAAACATGAATCTGCAGTACAACTTCTCCATTATTTATTCTTGATGCAAAGAGGAGGACAGCAAATATGTGCAGGGATCAAAGCGGGCTGTCAGCATCATTATAATAATTGGCCGGTTCAGCTGCTCTAACAAAGCGTTCCAGAGTTGCATCCCAACTTAGTGCTGAACACGGGTCAGAGGGCCGTTCATTAAATGGCTGCGACGGTCGCTGCAGGTTTGTGCATGGCTGCATGATGAAGACGCCGTGATGATTGTTCTAATGACTTTTGTAGACACCTGAGTTTAGAGAATCTAAAGGCTAAAAGATTGAAGCCAAGCTCAGTCTGAAGAGATGATTTTAAAATAAATTGGAGTTTTTGGTATCTTTTTTTAAATCTTTCTTCTTATTGAGCTGAACAGGATCATTTCTGGATAATAATGTTGTCAAACCATATTATGCAAATTAGCACAATGGTTTTTTTTTTTCACTTAGAAGTTTAGAAATCCTCAGAAGGGTCTGATACATCTGCCTCCATTGTCAGTTTTAAATGATCCCAGTGGGATAATGGCTTTCACTCATCCGTCAGATGAGAAGATTCTTGGGAAAAATGTCCAGAATTGTGAGGAAAATAAGGGACCGGCCTCTCAGGCGAGAGTGATCTCTGGAGATACAATAAGGTTCAGCTGCTGGTCTCACCTGCTTCCCATCAAGCTGGAGCCGCTTTTGACTATAAGGCAGCACCAAGGATGGGTGAAGGCCATGAGATGAGCCATGACACTCACACAAAACACTCCAGAGCAGATGTCATGCATTCAGGAGGTGGAACAGACACCTGTCTCCATGGAGGGACAATAACGATTGTGCCTCCAAAAACCACTTTGTTTTTCTAGATTAAAGAAAATAGGAAAAGAGGCAGTTAATTCTGACAAAGGTTTGGTGATCCTATAACAACCGTCTTGGCTTATAGCCGAGGATGAGGCTCTCCTGCCGTTCATTTAGCCTGATCATTTTAACAACCATCACACGTCACCCTCATGATGTGTGCGTTAGCGTGCCAGTGGGTGTGCACCTCAGTGGTCTCAGCCTGAAAAATATTGCTGTTTGTTGGAGCGTCGCCAGGAAGTCAGATTCCCCAGCCCCCTGCTGAGTACACAAACGCACACACACTCGGAAATGCACAGCAGCAGTGGAGCTGTAACCTGACTCCTGATTAGTGTGTGTGTGCGTGTGTGTGTGTGAATAAAAGCGAAGAGGAAAGATGCTGATGTTGCACTGCCTTATCATCAGTAATGGTCTCATCAATACAGAAATATTCAGAGAACGAGAGGATGGATGTTTTTTTTTAAATACGTTTGCATCTATGTAGAAATATGCATGAATTTGACCTAAACATCGGAAACATATGGACTGTCAGACATTTCTTTGCAGCTTTTCACTTTAAATGGCATAAAATGAATCTGCCAACACAGCTGTAATGGGTATTTAGTTTTGTATTATAACCATTGAGCATTTTGTTCCGGTGCAAACATGTCACAATACATTTAACTTGGGGGAGACAAGAAATGGAAGATGGACAGTATTGTTGCAAAAGTTGAGTTGTGAACATTAAACCCCACGTTAGGATGGTTGTATTTAAACTTTGGGTAAAATGGTAAATGGCGAATACTTATTTAGCGCACTGCTATCTTCAGACACTTTGACACATGGCCAGACATGGCGGGAACCAAACCTGTGACCATCTGATCAGAGGTCAACCGCTCCACCTCTGCTCCATGGTCACACCACAACTTGCAACGTTTGGGGCAAAAATTCAAGATTAGTCCTCCAGAGACAATTAAGATCTATTGATAACAAAATAAGAAGTTTCTCTAAAAAATAAAAAAAGACAAAAAAATAACTGCTATTCCAACTGAACCACTTTTAAAGCAAAAAAGATAATCCAGTCGTCAAAACCTTTAACCTTTAACCTTTAGCTTTACCAGCACCTATGGGGCTATTTCATTGTACCATTATTTCATTAGAGAGGTTTTTGGGCCATTATTCTAAGTGGAACAATCCTTGCTTTGAGATTAAAAACAAATTTTGTATGCTCAAAAAGTTATTCTGCACTTGAAACAGAAAACACGCTTGAAACTCAAAAATATGAGCAAACCAAACAATTTTGTTCTTAAAACTTTAAAACTTGAAAATATGTCCAATCAAAATGATTTTCACTCCAGAGAAATTCCCTCTCTTCTGCGCTCAAAACAGAGCGGGGCACCAGGCCACAGACATGCCACCAAGCCAGCCAATCACAGACAGACAGACCATTAATTAACAAGCTAATTGACTGGAAGAACTTCTGACTAATCAGCTTCAACCTTCATATCCGTGTCAAGAACAATAGAAGTTTTTATTTTGAATCCTGGACCAGTTTCTGGTTACTTGGCTCATTGCCATAAAATTGCCACATCAGCGGACTGGAAATCGAACTCCTGCATAAAGCTGACGATGTGGTGCGAAGAGAAGGATGTCAGACACAGACATGACAAAGGTGATGTAAACATTCCCATTGATTAATAAATATTCTATTTTTTGTGTCAACGCAACTTAACAGAGACGTACTGCAAATGGACCAGTTTAAATCAGTCTTTTGTTGAATATGCAACCCTACAGGTGGTTTACCCATATGTTTACTGTGAGTTTCTGGGTTGTTCCGGCCCATGGAGGGGCATAGAGAGAGGAGGCTGTATCTTAAAGGGAGGTGTGTAGATGTGTGTCCTCTGAGCTTTAAGGGAAGTCATAAAACTGGAACGTACCATTGTCGTCCTTGTGGGAAGTATAATGTGAACTATTCGAAAGGCTAATGGAAGTTTCACACACTTATGACGCACAGGTGATGCTCTTGTGCAGTGCCCTTACTTCACACTCCAGTTGTCAGTAAGGTGCTGGCTCCTTACTGACTTCAAGTGTGTGCTGCATGCATGGGTCTGCACATGATGTCCACACAAACTATGCGCTAATTGATTATCGGGCTGCAACACTAATAACGTGAACAGTAATAATAAGCTCCTTAAACAATTGTCAGGATTTGGAGATTACAAAAGGGAAAATGTCATACATTGTACCTGCGTCTCACCTTTACTTCACCTTTACTTCACCTTTACTTACCACTACGTGTTGTCTAAGTGTTGACAACGACCTGACACTTGAAGCATGGTCTTAGAAAAAATGCACTTTTTTGCTCCACAACGGTTAAGGATCTTGATTTTTTTAGGATCTTTTCTTTAGTTTTTTGGTGGGCCACCTCCATTTCCTGTGCAGGTTTGAGCATTTTTCCCCAATACGCAGCCACCTGAAAGGGCAAGTGGGACTAAAGCTAGAGTTCAAGCTCAAATAGTCCAGTCATAAACCATTGTAGCTACAATGTAAATTTCTTTATTTATTCTTGTTACTGATAGCTTCACATTTAGAATAAAAAGTCTATTTCTTTCATTCGTTTGGTGAAGTTCTCTCCGGTTAGTCACCACATCTCAGTAATTAGGATCTTTCTCTCATTCTAATTGTCTGACCTTAAGGTCAGCTGATGCTCCTTAGCGTCATCCATTCATTGCTCTTAACCTTTGGAAGAAAATTGGCCAAAACACAGAAGAAGAGCGAATCCTAATGTAAATGTCAGCTCTGTTATTGCATACAGCAGGTAAATGAAGACTGATCCGTTTCTTTTAATCTGCTTTATTTATTATATAAAACAAGCAGACAAAAAAAAAGATACAACCTCTAAAACTTAGATTAAAAATGCAAAAATTCCCAACCCAATCATGGAGAAAGTGAATCGCTGCATCCCTGCTGCATGTATATGATAATGTTTAAAGTGTCAAACACGTGCGCTGGGCAAATTAAAAAAAAGTATTTTTCAGCAATTTTATTTTTTAGCAGTATTATAAAACACAAATCACATTTCAAACTGAAACAAAACTATGACCCAAAAATTAAGGTTTAAACCATATCGTGGGGGAGGTGGATTGATTGCATCCTTTAAACAAATCCACCAAGGAGGCTAAAATCATATTAAGAAAGTAGAAATTTGATACATAAAATATATTTATTTATTTATGGAGTAAGGAATCAAGCAAATTAATATTAAATACATTGAAAAATTAAACACATTTTTTTTTTACTTGGATGGCCAGATAAGATCATCAAATGACTACATGTATGTTTTGAAAGTGGGAATGAAAAGCTGCAAATTAATCTCAGTAGAAAACTGGACTCTAGAGTTCAAATGATCCAGAACATTCTGTTCAAAGTGGCTCATTATTAAGAAGGAAGAACGTTTACTCCCTCTCTATGTGGTGCTTCGCTGTAGTTACTGTTTCACAGAAACAATTCTTTTGTCTTCTAGATGTTGTTTTAAATGGTTCAAATCAGTAATCTTTAAGTGTTTTCTCTAAAAAGTCTTTCTAACAGTTTCTGCTCTATTAGCTGGAGTTTGGATTCATCTTATTGGGCTGTTACACAATAATGACCCACTATGTGACAGTCCAAAGGTGCATCTTAATTATTCTGAATATTATCAATTAATAAATTAGCTCAAATATTAAACTTCTTATCACTTAGATTCACAGTCTGATGCATTTTGAATTTAATAATGAGAAATGAAAACCTGAGATTCTCTGAGGATGGGAACAGTGGATGGTGGTTTCACTGAAAACACCTGCATCCATTTCCCAGGTCTTTAAAGACTCTGCTAGTGGAAGACCACAGAGTGCTGTTGTTAAGACAGGTGAAAAAACTAAAGGGATGACGGGAAAGAAGCTGAAAGTTCACAACCGTGAGAAAATGAGAGGGAAGAAATACGATGTGTATTTTAGTTGATGAAGGAATTGATTTTTTTACTCCTCACTGAAAACTCTTTGGTTTGTTGTATGCTGTAAATGAAGGCATAGATTTTCACTTTAGTTAGAGGTCTTTTATTTTAGATGCTACTCACCTAAATCATCTGTTAAGTGGGGAAATATATTTACAGTCTCAGTCAATAACCAGCCGCCTGCTCACCCAGAGGAGATGTGACTGATGAGGCGCAGAATGTATTGATTCCAACATGGCTCATGTCAGCATTGGTGGCTTGGAAGAGCCGAAGAGACTCAATAAAAAGAGAACTTAATACAGAAACTTCAAAAACAAAAGCTGAGTTAAGACCTGACAAAATAAAAGCCTGATGCCAGATGAAATAATCCAACACTGTCAAACAGAGGAGAGATATTTTTTATCAACTCAGGGGGAATCATTTAGCTGAATTCAGCGGTAATTGTAAACTAAAAGAAGGGAAAAAAAATCAAAAAGAACAGAAGATAATTTTTTTTTTAATGTACCAAAAGTCCATTTTATATGTGTAAACATCCAATTACTTTGTTTGCATTTCCTGTTTTTCCTCATTATTGATTAAAGAAAAAACCCAGATTTTAGTATTTTCTTTTTTTTTGT
Source organism: Oryzias javanicus (assembly GCA_003999625.1). Lineage (NCBI taxonomy): Eukaryota > Metazoa > Chordata > Actinopteri > Beloniformes > Adrianichthyidae > Oryzias > Oryzias javanicus. Next base: position 12,940,447 of record CM012449.1, on the reverse strand, counting down.
AGTTAAAATAGAACAGCACAGCGGCATAATATGTTGTTAGAATTAATGGATCTGAATCTGAATATTTCAGGTTGGTTAAATTTGTTTTGCATATTGATGAGACGCTCGTGCGATTTATCAGGTTTAATCAGCAAACTGTTTCATTTGTTTAGGAAAACATGCTGAAAACCAACGTTTGAAGCAGAAAGTTTATGCTGGAGCGACCAGCTTGATTTTAAAAGAGCATAAAATTGATGGAACAACATGAAAACAAGATTGTTTATGATTTAAATGATTAAACCTAAAGATTTAATACAGGCAAAATATACAAATATTTAGCATCCATGGCATTTTTGACAAAATCTATTATATATTTATAATATAGGTTTTTAGAAATAAAATGTGATACTAGTCAATAGTGCTTTGCAAACTTGAAACATGCACAGAAATCATGCACTTAAATAATAATAATCTTGGCTGTGTGAAAATAATACATATTTAGAAAGAAATTATGTTTACATTTTTTTAACACTATAAGATGTATTAGGCACAATTGGTGAAATTAATGTATAAACTGATCCCCCTGTAATAGAATGTTTAGATTAAATTATTTAAAAAGGAGAACTTAAAATAAGAAACAAACTAAAATATGTCTAACATAAAGAGATTAAAGATAATTCAACTGCTTTTAAGTCTAAACATTAGATTTTGTATGGCTTAAGCATGTTGTGGAATTTGTTTTTTTGCTGTTACTTATACAAAAAATGTCAAATTCATGGTTCGGTTTTACCTGTTTTTTTTTTAAGCAAAAGCAATTTCATTGATGGATGCTGGAGTTTCGTTTTCTGGGATGGTAAACATTTTTGGTTTCCACAACTTTTCTTTCAAAGTACAACATAGTAAACACAAACAAATGAAAACTTTATGGCCAACAGGAAGTGAAATCATGAGCAGGTAATAAACGTAAGTCATCAGTGGAACCTGCGCTGTAGTTGCTGATTTCTCAGTAAAAGGAATCTGACAGATCCCACCACAGCAGCAGCAGCAGCTCTTGTCATCCATCTCATCTCTGTGGACTGCTGCTGCAGGCAGGTGTTTCCATGTGGGTTTGTGTGTGTGTGGGTGCAGCTGTGTCTCCGTCAGTAATCAAATGGACAGCCATGCGTGTGCGCCCCGACGGGAAATGAAGGTGGAAGGTGAGGCAGCTGTTTGGGACACAGAGCTTTGGTCTAATTAGCAACAGGATCATGTCTCCTCTGCAAGTGCTGATGGGAAGTCTGCTGCTGCCAGCTCCACTCATCCATAAGTTTGTTTTTGTGGTGTAACGCCAGAATGGCTTTGAGCAGGCCAGGCTTCAACTCTGACATGATTCTTATTAAATTTTTACAAACTTGCTTCACACAAGGTGTCCAGATTTGCTGTAGGATCATGATTTTTTACATGGAGGCATGTGGGTTTAAAAAAAATCAAAGTAAACGAAAACAAGATTATAAATAAAAGAAAAATGTAAAAGTGCCAAACTTTGAGAGAGCACCATCACTTATATACTCCTAATTACAGATCAATGGGCTCAAAGCTCCACCCCCATGTAAAATTAGGATCAGCTCCAAAAAAAAACCAACAATTCAGAATTGAAACTGTGAATTGACGACTGAAAGTTAATAGGGAAAAAATAAAAATGGAAAATATGTCAGATTTTTACTTTATCACAGTTTGAAGTTGATAGGTTATTATTATTAAAGTTTTCAGTATTCAAATTTTAAATGCTTCATTTTCTAGGACATAGTTTCTGCAGAGTGGCAGCAGATAATTAGAAATTATTGTGGGCGGGACTGTTTATCTGCACTCCCGGTAGCTTACAGCAGGAGTCCCCAAATGGCGGCCCCCCATTGGGCCTGGACCCCCAAACACTGTCAGAGATACATGATTTTTTTTTTTTTTCTTCAATCTGGTCAATCAAGACCCACATAGAACGGGACGTTTTATTCTACCCTTCTGTAGTCTGAACTATAACGGGAGAGGATATTGGTTTAATTCTTGAAACATTTTAGCATTATTTTTTCAGCATATCTGTGGCTTTCTGGAAAACCATAATAGTTTAGGTTTGAAACACCCTGCGATTGTTCACTTTTTCTGTTAGACTACAATCCGACAGTCAAAGAAGAAAACAGTTATGTGGCCCTCACAAGAAATAGTTTGGAGAACCCTAGCTTACAGCTCCACACAACCCCATCCTAACATTACCAGTGCAACAATAATGGTGTAATGGTGAGCAATATTGGAGCTATCCAGCTGTACAGTTTTGATCCAGATTTCAGCTCAGATGAAGAAAACAAAAACGTACATGGATCTATTTGTCAGCAAGTGAAATGCATCAGAATGGAGTGGAGCAGGGAGCTTTTGTTCCACCCAGCGTATATTTACTTCATCACAATAAGTTTTCAAAGCAGCATTTTTTCAGATGAACAACGATTTGTATAAAGCAATCAGGGGATTTGGCAATCCTGATCCCTTTAATCTTGATCTAAAGTTTTGAAATACTGGGCCTAAGAGATTCGAATAGCTGGTTCATCAGCTTCTGCTGAGTTATGGTTTGTAATAGAATTTAATTTGATACTTTTGATATGACATCCTGCTTCTGTTTTTCTGTTCGATTGCTTGGTCTCTTTTCAAATAAGTTCCTTTCTCCTCCTCAGATCTTCATCTCTGGTCTGCATTGCTGTTGTGAGGATGAGTGTCATTGATGCGGTCGTTGCTGTGCTCAGCCTCAGCGGAGGAGATGCTCGATACTTCTCTGAATCCTCATGCTCTCTTTTTCTGTTATCGATCGGATTTATTGATCGGTCTACTCGCGCATAAAGCCAATTAACCAGATGGAATTGTTGCTTTTTAGATATTTGAAGGCTGTTATTTTTATTGTAAATGATATTACTCATCTACGTATTAGATGATGGCTGAAAAATAGAAAAATGATTAGGAACCATAAACACATTAACTGCTCATTTATATTCACAAGGGGACTAGTGGAGTTTTTTCTTTTTTATTGAGACACAACAGTCTGTTTTATAGTGTCTTGTTCTTATTCTTATATTATTTTTCAGTTTGTTTAAAGTCAAAATTGTTATTGTATTTTCCAGCTTTTGCCAAATCAGCACATTTCCCTAAATGTGAGTAAAATATAGGAGAAGGCAGTAAGTGTGGCTAAATAATAATAATAACTTTTACAAGTGTCTTTCAAGGCCGCTTGAAAGAGTAAAACAATAAGAACAGATGTGAGAGACAGAAATGTTGAGGAGGATTTCCTAATTTTGATGTATTTTGAGTTTTGATTTGAATTTGTTTCGGTACAGAGAGTCAAAGTTTCAAATTTATATTATGTTTTTTTCCTTCATTTTAACCCTTTAACACAAGAGTCACCAACCTTTTTGAGACTGAGAGCTACTTCATGGATACTGAGTCATACAAAGGGCTACCATTTTGAAATGACAAATTTTACTTTGTTACAGTTAGTTATACATTATGAATAATGAATAAGGATACTCCTCTATGTGAAGACACCGATTTCTCTCCATAATTATCAACAATTACAACAAGCTAGGAAACAAATATAAATATTCAGCACTTTATTCATCACAGTTGTTACATTTCCAGATGATCACTTGCATTTAATGGGAAAAATGTCCTATTTTCACTATGTTGTACTATGTTTATAAACTATGTAATATTAAAGAAAAATCAGCTTACACATTTTTACACAAATCTTCGCATTTTGAACTAATGACCAAATCTGCAGCATTTTTAAATAAATAAGTGATTTTAGAACTGGAGTAGGTCAGAGGTCACCTAAACTTATCTAAAGTTCATGTGTCATGAACATATTTTTAAGACGTTTTAACTTTTAAAACTATATATGCAAATTGCAACAGAATAAAATTTAATTTTAGATGCAGCTCACATTGAGTTGTTCTAATTTTAGAAGAGACCTGAGAGCACCTTGTGGAGTCCTTGAGGGCTACTTGGTGGCCGCAGGCACCACGTTACCTGATTACATGCTCTCTGACATATCGTCAATTTTTGACACATTACGCTATCAACATGAATCAGCTGATTCTGGCGTGGAGTCGAGCGACTTTTTATATATATCATTTATATATATCATTGCAAAATCAGCTGGAATTACATTAATTGCATAAATGGTTGAAGAGTAACTTTGGCCATCTAAAACTCTGATGTTAAAGGGTTAAACCACTCTGATTTGACCCCATATATCTTCTCTGTTAAACAGTGATGATTTAGACATAAAATGGAAAATTTATAGATTATCATGTTTTAATAAACACTATATATTATTTTCACAGCAGCAGTGGTGGAGATGCAAGTCAGTCGACCTCAGATCAGATGATCGGAGGTTCAGTTCCCGCCTTGCCTGCTCATCTGTTCATCTGTCCCTTGAGTAAAATACTGAACCCCATATTGCTTTTGCTGGTTAAAGGTTAGCACCAGTGTTTGGCAGTGAAGCCAGCATCAGTGTAAATATGTGTGTATGGGTGAATGGGACTGTGACTGTAAAGCACTTTGGGCCTTTAAGGAAAGTAGATGAGCGCTATACAAGTATATGCTATTCAACATATTCTTTATAATTTACTAAATCCCTGTTGTTACTTTTAAATTGAACTAAAATGAAATGAATTATTAGTTGTTTTAAAACATTTTAATATATTTTACCTTCTCATCTACCAGCTGAACCATCTTCCTCTTTTAACTCTGTTTAATTCAAATTATATCTGTGAAACACAAATAAATCAGTTAAAAAAGAGAGCAAACGCTTCATATGGCATCTTCACAGATGAGCTTATGTATTCAGCCTGTCTGATATCTTTCTGACCTGATAACATTTCCTTCATCAAATGCTGTTTTACCTGCATTTATGAAACTAGATGTAAAATATTGTCCCCTTATTTGACCTTGAGTTGCTTTGTTGAAGCTCAGAGCTTCATTAATGTTGTGAACAAGAGTGTGGCTGATGCTGTTTTTCTAATCTCATCATTTTTCCTGCAGAAAAATACAAAATTGGCTCTGAGGATTCCTTATAATCTTTATATATTCCTCTCAGAGACCCAGAAATAAAGGGATAATATAAGGTTATTTTTCCTTATTAACAATTTATAATCCAGACAAATTAGACCAATTCTAATTTATATTCCAACTTTACTGGTTTAGAATCATATTTCTTTTAAGTTTACAAAAATCATTGCAGTTTTGTGTTGTAACTGAGAGGAACAGAGCTTTGAGGAGAAGAAAAAAAGATGATTAAATGAGCAGAAACTCTGACTGACTTCAAGAGCCAGATCAGCATCGGTCCCCTGCTGGGAGAGCACACAGACCACTCCGCCTCAGCTCAACATTTCAGAAGCACAGCTGTGTCAGGCATAAAAAAGGGAAGCAGTGCGCTCCGAAAACCCCTATTTAACTTGCACCACCACCTGCCTGCTGTTTAGTAAACTATCCATATAATAGCACTGATTATCTAACCTTGTCTTTTGGGCCTGATGTTTCTGCAGGGGCTTTTGGGATGGTGAGTTCAGATCAGGAAGCAGAGATCCACAGATGTGAGAGGCATCAGGACCTGTTAGCTGTTCCTGCTGTGTTGTGATGATGTCCTGCAGAAACTGAAGGCAGCACACACAGGCAGAGCAGTTACTTCAATACAAGACATTTACTTCTTTTGCAACCCAAGTATTCAGTTTGTTGCTAGGTAACATTTTGTAATAAATAATGCAGCCTCAAAGGTTAGGCAAATAAATCCTGGTATGTTGCAAAGGGGAGACCTTGAGTGTGCAACCAAATGTTGGCGGCGGACCAAAGGAGGTAAAATTTCCCATCCTGACTGAGTCCACTTTGTTTAAAAATGCTTGTAAAAAAGTTTGAGACTGGAAAGAAGAGTGGAATAAATACAAATACATGAACAGCCCTGAGGAATAGGGTAGATCCAAAATGCAGGAGACAGGGTTTGGTGGCAGAAATTTAAACATTCAATAAAAAAAAAAGCTTGACTTGACAAATCCAAGATAGTAACAAAAAGGTAACAAAGTAGGTGACCTACCCATGAAGAGCTGAAAACCAGACACTTCTATGCACTGAGGATGTCAACACAAATCAAGACTTAATGGAGGAATCTGAAAACAGAACATGACAGAACTGCGGAAATGTCGCTAAAAACACAAACCAAAGTGCTCAATCACCACAGTACCCCTCCCTAAAGGGACACATCCCAGATACCCTATTACCACCTCCTCCTCAGGAACAGGAAGAGGGAGGACCGTCTTTTCGGTCCCAAAGGACCGAAAACATTATGGGCTGCAGTCCCTGTAACTCTCCTCAGGACAGGGATCATGATTAACGGGACCATCCACGGCAACAGGACACATGAAGAAGAGCAATCCTAGTGACCCCCCACAGGAACAGGAAATATAAAGAAGAGTGACTCGGGGGCCTTTTGGGTTGGTAAAATGCAATTCAATTCAATTTAATTTCATTTATATAGCCCAAGATCACAAAAACAGTTGCCTCAATGGGCTTCATGCTGGTAATTTTACAGATGCAGAAGGTCGGTCGTATCAGTCAATTTGGGATATAATTATGTTCGGTTAGTAAAGCAAATTTAGCAGAGCCATCCTCCCACATTTTAGGACTAAAGACAGAATATGAGAACTTGCCTTGGTGACCCCTACCCCCTTACGTTCCTAACAGGAAGCAAATAATAAACATAAACAGCTATTCTATCTGTCAGAATAACCAATTTTTGTTCTGATACCTTTTTTTTAAACATGTTCTTGATTATCGTCTTTCTTTTTCAATATTTCTTTACATTTTTTTCTGTGGCGCAAGATATTCAAGTCATGATTTAACCAATCATATGCTTTAATAAAAGTAGGTGGACACTACTTTCCCCATACTGTAGAAGGGGTTGTGGACTTCAAAAAAGCACACTCCTGATGCCCAGAATGGTTGCCATTGAAGTTTTTATGTTCCATTAATTTGGAATTTTTTAAACCTAAACATTTTTATTCTGATTTTTTTTTTTTTTTTTGAATCCTTGGTTTTCGATGGCCCAGAAATTTGTTGGGGAAAAAATAGCTTTTTTTTGTTTGACTAGAAAAAATAACTAGTGCATTTTAGATCACAATAGTCAGACAAATGCTGTTATGATGTTATGATCAGAAAGATTTCCAGGTGCCCATGGTTCTATATCCAATCTAATAGGAACCACCGGGCGATGGTTCCATTAGAACAGAGCATGTGCTGATGTCATGTCGGTATCATGATTTGATTGGCTGACTATGATGTGCTTTTAGATCAGTTAATTATTCTATTGAGATAGAAAGTTTTTTCCTTCAATTTTTTTCCATCGAATTTCTGGGCCATTGATTAAAAAAAAAAAAAAAAAATCAAATTTCTGGACCATCAAAAATTAAAATTAAGGGTAAAAAATTCATAGAGAAAATTCAAAGGTTTAAGACATTCAGAATCTGATGCAGCTGAAAAACTTTCATATTGAAATATTCTCTCAGACTGACTTAGACAAATCACTGCTTGGTGAACACATCTGCCTCCAACATGCTGGTGTCTGTATTGTGAAAAAATGGCAACAGAACATCCGTTTCTTAAAACCCGACCATGTAAACAAAAAACAGTAAAATGACAAAGCTTCCCACAAAGTGGCTGAATGTGACGGTCAAAAGTTTGTCTGCTTTTTTTCTTAGAGAACAAAAATAGATTGAGGCGTCACTGAAGGACGTCAAGATATCGAAGGAAAGTTCTGAGAAAGTCTGGATGTTTGACCTTCTGACACAGTTCCTCTGACATTTATGCAACATGAAGACATTTCTCCAAACAAATCTGCTGCCGCTGTCCTTGTTCCATGTTGTGAGGCAGGAACAAAAGCTCTGCCACGGGCAAATTAGAAGCTGCAAAATGAGATTGCACACAGAAGAAGATCTGTAGCCCCCCCATCCACACACACCAATGCATTCAAGTAAACAGTCAGATGATAATCTGTCTTTGTTATGAGATGAGGTGAAAGCCATTTGCTTTCAGAACTCTGACATGCTAATAACCCCCAGGAAGCCCCCCCACACACTGACACTTTCACTTCTGAATTTATTATGACCTCTAAATGTTAACACACTGTGACAGACACCAGTGAACACACAAACACCCACAGATGGTCCCTCTCTGCTGCTCCAATTCTAACTTTTCATTAGTTTATTCGTCTTACAGGCCAGGGCTCTGCTTTGTGTGTGTATTTAGCGTGTGTGTTTGTGTCTGTGTGCAATTAGTCGGTGTCTAGTGCAGTGATGGTTTGTAACTTGGATCTGCCAGTTTGTCTCTCCTCATCTTCCTCTCTCTGTCATCTATGATCCCAGCTGGTCCCCTCTAACACTCATCCTGTCAAGCTGTAGTGCACACACACACACACCCCCACACACACCCATGCACGCAGAGACACACTTAAGAGTGTACATGAATGCACAGGACAAAAATACTCATAGTCATATTTGCTGACAGGAGTTTCTTTGGCTTTCTAATATTCTGTTTCTTGTTTGTTTTGTATTTTTTTTGTTAGTTTTCAGGTAAAGCAAAAAAAAAGAAAAAAAAATCTGCCAACAGCAGTATTTCTGCTTGTCTGCGTCCTCCTCACGTACAGTAGTTCTACAGTGTATCTTGCTCAGTGCTGCAGCTGCTGCTGGATGTTGGTGTATTCCACACGGACCCTGAGTGTAAAGGTGTAGCGTGGCTTAGGCGATGCACCCAGGTGCAGCTTCACTCTCAACATCAAAGTCAACATGTGAGGAGTTTATATCTCCTTCAAAGCACTCTGGGGAAGAACGCGAGTTTAAGTCTTTGAGCTTGTTGCTCCTTTTTCATGTCCTTTTCAGGAGCTTCCTCATGGATTGATGTGTAAAAGCAGGTGCTGCTTTAATCTCTTTTGTCTTTTTTTTTTTTGAAAGTGGCTCTGCTGTAATCTCTCCCAGAGCGCGGTCGTTCCTCGACAGTCGAGGAGGGTACTTTGATGTCACCAACAATTTGAAGCTGCAATGAGGAGTGGAAGTAGCTTTGGTTGGAGGAAATCTGGTTCTTCCTCATGTCTGTGTTGTTTCTAGTTTGCAGCCGATCGAACGATTCGCTGCTTGAAATGTGTTTTGGAGTCAGAAGTTTAGCTCAAGACATCCAAGACAGTCAAGTCCAGTTAAGATTTATATCCTCTGGAATATATCATGTTTAAAACTGTTGAAAACCTTAGTTGATTAAAGGTGAATCTTTAATTCTCTAGGATGTTCTTTGAGAATTTATGGTGCTATATCTTACATGAAGAGAATCAAACACTGGATGACTTTATAGAGGCGAGAATTAAATAAAGTCCCATCCATCCATCCATCCATCCATCCATCCATCCATCCTCCATCCATCCACCATATCCATCCATCCATCCATCCATCCATCACATCCATCCATCCATCCATCCATCCATCCATCCATCCATCCATCCATCCATCCAGACTTACCTCTCCCAGCTACTTCCTCCAGCTTCTCTGGGGGGACCTTGAGGTCTTTACAGGCCAGTTGAAGGACATAGTCTCTCCCCAGCATATCCTGGGTCTTTCCTGGGTATTCCACCCAGTGGGACATCCCTAAATCACCTCCCCATGGAGGCGTTCAGGAGGCATCTGGACCAGGTGTCTGAGCCACCTTTTCTGACTCCTTGTAGAGGAGCTGCAGCTCTACTCTGAGCTCCTCACCCGTTCTCTAAAGTCTTAGTGACCTGCACCCATGTTGTGAGGTGTCCTTATGCCACGCTCTAGTTGTTAGCAAGATGCAAGCACTGGCTCCTTACTCACTGCATGCAAGAGCTGCGCGGAAGACATGTTCACGAGATACATAAGTGCCAGTACAATACCCCTTGAATGTCCAAACAAAAACATACTCAGGCTGTGTAATTCCCTCATTTTGAACTATCAGGCGGAAGGCAATGATCGCATAATGATCAGGTTGAACAGCATCAACCTAACTGCAGGATTTGTGGGGCTTCAAAAAGCGTAAAAATCTGTACGACATGCCTGCATCTCCTCTACTTCAGCTACCTTTACTCTTGTGTGTTGTATAAGTGTTCATGATAACCCAGAATCAGCTTTCACTAATTCGCACAGGTTGTTTGGCTGAGAGTTTTTACTCCTCAAGCCCTTCCTGACATTACATTTTCAAGACACATGGAAACTCAGACAGGCAACAGCACAAACAGTCTTGCCTAGATCCCCACACTTTTGGCTCATTGCACGCCCTGGAAAGCGAACCCAGGTTTCACATGAGAGTGTCCTATTCCCAGCCAGACCACCCAGTGGTCTGTGGTCAGGTCACCCTACAGTACTTGTCCCATACCGGTTTGTCCATTTTCTACCCTTGGACAGGCCATTTCCACCCATAAGGGTAGTTGGGTCTGAGGCTTTAGGGAGCGCCCAGCCACCCTGTGGAGGAGGCTCATTTTATTCTCTTGTTGGACTTTTCTTGTTTGTTCATGACCCAGAGCTCCTGACCACAGCGAGGGTGTGCATCAAAGCACATTATTTCTAATGGAAGAGCACATGCTGAGCTTGCATTTTTGAAAATGGAAACCATTTTCTCCTCTCCTACAATCTTTACAGTGTCAGTCATTTGGACCACGGCCTTTCTTTTCTTTTTAGGTAATTTCTTCCAAAACTGTTTGTTTTTTGAGACTTTAGCCACTCAAGGAGGTCAGAAGGGACACGACCACCTTCTTTCTGGAGTCCAAGGATCCAGACTCAACTGTAAAGATCATCATGTTGTTAGTCTTTCTGAGCATCCATTGTCCCTGCTCTCTCTATCTGCTCGAACACAGCAGACCGACTCTTTGCTCTTGATAACTTCTGACTGTGACGGAGAAAACACCTGAAGGTACCGCTGTCAGACACACAGGCGGGACGGGGATGGATGCAACAGCTGAGTTTCAAAGGTCCCTTTTATGTTTTCCTGTTTGTTTTAGGAGCAGAACATCAAAACAGTTGCTGCGTTAGCGGACTCCTCCGCCTCTCCTCATCCCTCTCCCCCCCTTTGGTCTCATTTATTAAGGATTTGTTCTTCGTCTTGTCTTTTTGATTTTTCTGAAAGGTGTAAAAACGTTTAGTTTTGTTTGTGGAGGATAGCTTTCGTTCCATCATTTTTGAATCTTATTTTACATCATCTGAGCTGATCTCTTACTTTATTTCTTTAGACATTCATCCGCCACGGAGGGTGAGGATGAGGATGTTTATCTTCACAGTAACCAGTTTGTGAAATCAGGAAATAGACATCTTTTTAAAATCCTTCAGATGAAACTCTACAAACCCAAAAACAACCAAATATTAAAATGGTATTGAATTCCTTTTACTGGGAACATTTGTTAAATATGTAAATATAAACAGATTGAGATGCAGTAACAACTGGAATGAGCTCCATGTGTTTATTGAAGAACGCTTGAAAAAGTTTTGACAGAGAAATCTCAGCTGAGCAGGAGGTGGAGTCATGTCAAAATACCCTGAAAGAAAACGCTATTTTTCACTTTTAGAGACATACAATCTTACTTTCGTTCTACACTTGACAACCGTACCGTCAGCTGAGAGTTTTTTTAAAGACAGGAATGTTGCTCTCAAGTGTTTTCCTGCAGCTCAGCAGCACCACTGAATTATTAGCTGCCACTCTGTGATGGTATGAATTCAAGAAGATGCTTTTCAATTTGACGTGCTTTGATAGAACTGACAGAAATATGCAAATTATTAAACTAGAGTTGCGGTATTATCTTTAAAATGTTAGAAGACTGTATAGTTTAGCCGAGAAACATTACAGAAAACTCCTTATAAACTATTTAGGAGGATTTTAAATTGATGCTTTATTGAATTTTTGTATCCAGACAGACATCCTGCACTTCTTTGCTCACGTTTCTAACTCTTAGCAATCCCCCATAAAACAGATCCTGAATATTAAAGTGGCTTTAAGGTGTGCACACACATCTCACAAGCTTTTTCTCCTGTTCTCATACATTATACATCACATATGAGACCAAAGAGCTTTCTCTTTTCTTCCATTTCTTTTCTTCCTCCTCTCGTCAAGCTTTCACCTCTTGTCTTTATCTGTGCAATAATGTGCATCTCTCACCAGTGTTTTTCCTTACCGCCTCATCATGTTATGGGTATTTAAACCCCACCAGTGATTCATTCATAAATTCAGACTGGCTGGTCTTTCTAAGAAACCTGGAATAACAACAGGAGGCCTAAAGAGGAGACTAGAACTTTTGACAAGTACTTGATATTTAGCCATAAAGTGAAGAAGAGACAAGCCCAATTTAAGTTAGGATTCTCAGTTTCAATCAATGCATTTATTTGATATATTTTTGTGTCATTGATTGCTTAGTGTTTTCATGAAATAGCATCATAACTTTCACCTGACCGCACATGTCACTTAGAAATGAGATGCATAAATTATGATTTTCACAGTAATTTAATCCAAAATTAGTCAGTAGAACAGCTGTTGAACTTCTGGGACTATAGGTTTGGCTAAATAGCTTTTACAAAATATATAGTTAAAGGAAATGTGCATATTTTTAGTCTTTACCGTTAGTTTTCAGTTTTTAGGATGGAATAATTTTGTTATTTGTCATTTTACTTTTTTCTTTATTTTTGTGAGGGTCTATTTGCTTGGTTGGGATGATTTTTCATAAAAAGGCCCTTCCCACAACTCCCTTCAGTCCAGCTGGAGAAATCAAGCCAGCATTTTCAGAGAGAGGTGGAAAAGTGAAGATCCGGCGCATCGATGTGAGGGTCAAACCTGATATTTGAGGCAAAAGCCCATAAAGAATGCGACTTTTAGGGTCAGGAAGAGGAGCTGCTTGAGGACTGAATAATATAGCACATCCAAGGGGTTCACCCTGTCACCATGGCAACCAGATTGGCCAGGCGGCATGAATCTTTTGGAAGATGAAAAAAGTAAGCGATGAAGCAGTTCCACTTCTGAAGCTCTTTAGTGCGCGTACGTTTAATGTCTTGTCTTAGCTGAAGGTCAGAAAAAAGTCAGTTGACATCACAGAAAGAGTGACACTTCTGAAGTTCTTCTCTGAAGTCTCAGTGTGGTTCTCTGAACGATTTCAGTAGGTAACCATTCAAGTTCTCAACTATCCAACTATCAGACATGAGGACATGAGCAGAGGTTGTTTAGGCATCCTACAGGTATCCCATGGGCCCTTATGTACCACCAATACACACCATGTGTGCAGGTTTTGCACGCAGTCGGAGCTTGTACTCACACCTCCCTATGGACAAGAGCAGGGATAGGTAACTCAAGGACTGCAGTGTCTGCATGATTTCCAGATATCCAGGCCCTACTCATGACTGACTATCTGGTTCAGGCTTGTCTGGCCAATTAAAACATGCCACAGCAGGGTATGTTGGAAAACATGCAGGAATGCGGCCATCAAGGCCTGGAGTTACCTATACCTGGGCTACAGTTTAGCATAACTACACCGTACGACAGCATCCCCCGTACCACATATATTTGTGCAACTTACAAATTCTATATGATGCACAACAGCAGAATGTTCCATTTTGATGATGTTCCTTAAGGTGGCTGTACGAGCCTGAAGGGAACTGCAAGACACACCTTCACTCCTTGAGATGCAGCCACTCCTCTCTTTGACCCTCCATGAGCCCGGATGAACCAAAAACCCCACAGCACCTGGATGGATGACACCCCCGATACAGGTCATGTGACTAAGGCTTAAGCGCTGTGCTCTCTCTTTTTGTGAGAAGCTGCTGGTCTTTAAAAGTGGATGCTAAAAATTAAAGTGGTCCTCAAAACACAACAATGTATTGAGTTTTGTTTACCTTGTTTACAAGAAAACTATCCATCAGGTTGTTTGCCACCTCAACAAAAACACTAATGTTTTTTTTTTTTTTTGGTAATAAAAATGAAAAAGAAAATTATTTGAAAGCGTTTCTGAGATCACATGACAAATTTCTGCCTTCATGCACTTCTGACCCAATATTAAATAGTAAATGCATACATAAACAACTCTGCAATAGCCACAAACATATGCTCTTTCAAAAAGAACTACATGTTTTCAGCACCATGAGGAACTTTTGCAAATGTGTTTTCAAGCCTGACACTCATCAGTAATTATTTTGTTGCAAAAACGTTTCCAAACTGCTGAGTCCTTCTGTGTGGATGTGAGGAGCCGAGCAGAAGGATGAGAGAAGCACAGGAGTTTTCTTTTGAAAAAAATATTATTTTAATTTACAAAAACAAGTAAAGTTAATCTGAGCCCATAAAAGAGGTCAACAAACCATAAACTTCAACTCAACATGAAAACTGACCTCCAGACAAACACAAGAGGGAAACATATATACTAGTTGATCAAACCAAAACCACAAAAAAGGGGGGAATTGACTAAGATAAGTAATAAGGAAATCAAAAAGATTAATTCAGTTTTTGTCTTAACCAACATTACCTTTAAGTAAATAACATATCACTTCACAAATCAGGTAAGTGGTAGATAAAACTAAAACAACTGAATACAAAAGAAAATCAATAGTGAATTCATCCTTTTTTTTTTTCAGTCAATGGTTGAGTCCAATTAAGGCAACTTAGTCCAGCTGAGTTCCTCTTGTTGCCGGCCAGGCTCCACCCATAACAGCTTCCAGGAACTTCATGGTGTGGCTGCTTCTGCAGCCATCACATCCCCCTCCCCTTCAAAGTCTTCTCCCCCCCAGCGAGAAAGATAGTCCGCTGTCACGTTTTCTTTTCCAGGAACATACTCAACAGTGAAGCGGAAGGGTTGCATTGCCAGGTACCAGCGGGTGATGCGGCTATTAGAGTCTTTCATCCGTTGCAACCATTGGAGGGCTTTGTGATCTGTCTGTAGCGTGAACTCTCGTCCCAAAAGGTAGTACCTCAAAGAGTCCAACGCCCACTTGATTGCTAGGGCTTCTTTCTCCACCGTGGAATAACGACACTCTCTGGGAAACAGCTTACGGCTGATAAACGCCACTGGATGCTGAGCCTCTGGTGGTCCTTGCAAGAGTACTGCTCCAATTCCCCTCTCTGAGGCATCTGTTTGGAGAATGAAAGGTTTCTCAAAGTCTGGGCAAAGTAGAACTGGGCCCTTACCCAATGACTCTTTGATGTCCTCGAAAGCTTTCACAGCTCTGTCTGTCCACTGGATCTCTTTCGGGGACTTGGATCCAACCATGTCTGATAGTGAGGCAGATCTAGCAGAGAAGTTGGGGATGAACCGCTGGTAGAATCCTGCCATTCCCAGGAAGGACCTCAGCTGCTTCCTGGTTTGTGGAAGAGGAGAGGACTGAATGGCATGTACTTTGTGTACCTGAGGTTTGACCACTCCATTGCCGATGCAAAAACCCAGATAATCAGTCTCAGATTGGGCCAGAGCACACTTATCTGGGTTGACGGTCAATCCGGCAGACTGGAGACGTCCCAACACCTCCTGCAGATGGTTGAGGTGCTCCTCCCATGAGTCGCTGTAGATTATGATATCATCTAGGTAAGCACATGCAAAGTCATTACAGCCATTGAGTACCTGATCCATGAGCCTTTGGAATGTTGCTGGGGCCCCATGTAGTCCAAATGGCAGAACTGTAAACTGGTAGAGCCCCCATGGTGTCCGAAAGGCCGTCAGTTCCCTGGAGTGCTTGGAAAGGGGAACCTGCCAGTAGCCTTTACACAGGTCCATGGTGGTAAGGTATTTTGCCTTACCCAGGCGTTCAATCATGTCATCAATACGTGGCGTAGGATAGGAATCAAACTTTGACACAGAGTTCAAATATCTAAAGTCAATGCAAAACCTGATTGTGCCGTCCTTCTTTGGAACCAAAACAACCGGGTTGCACCATTCACTCCTAGAACACTCAACGATCCCCAAGGAAAGCATGAGGTCCAATCTTCTATCAGGGGGCTTAAAAGTCTCTCTGGAATCCTGTAACTCATGCGTTTCACTTGCGCATCACTTCTTTACAGTTATGCTGTGTTCATCAAAGTAGTCCGACCTGGATGCTCCTGAAATATGTTGAGGATTACACAGATCTTTGACTGTTTTTGTTGCTCAGCTGTCAGATGTTCCAAGTTCAAATCTGTGAGTGCTGATGAGGGCAGATACTGATCATCCACAGCTGCTTCCTCCTCAACAGACCGGATCATTAGACATCTGCTTTCCTTTGAGCTCTGTCCTCATGCCTTGAGGAGGTTAACATTGCATACCTTACTGGGACCGAGGCTTTCCAGGAATGGCAATTGATGTTGTTTTTCAAGTGTTTTGACCACTCATATGGTCCTTGCCATTTGGCCAGAAGCTTGCTGTCGCTAGATGGTTAACATGACTAACCTTTTGACCCAGAGTAAAGGTCTGCACCGAGCTGACCTGTCATACCATGTCTTCTTGGTATTTCTGGGCTTCTGTCATATGCTGTGGGCTAATGTTGACATCTTTTGAAGCTTCTCCCATTTGTACAACATAGGAGATAATGTCAACATCCCTACCTCTTGCTCATCAGTCCAGGTCTCTTCAGTAGGGGCAGAGGTCCCCTCACCTCATGACCGTACAAATAGTTCGAACGGTGGAGAGCCTGTAGAAGTTGTGGAACTTCCCTGTAAGCAAAAGAAGATACGGAAGCCACTGATCCAGTCAGAGCCAGTATCATTCACAAATTTGCGTAGCATCTGCTTGAGGGTTGATTAATCGTTCAGTCAGGCCATCAGTTTGGGGATGGTAAGGAGTTGTTCTCATGCTTTTGATCCTTAGCACTGGTACACCTGCTTCAAAAGGGTGGACATGAAATTTGTTCCCTGGTCTGTGATGATTTCAGAAGGAAATCCAACTCTGGAAAAAAACTGAACCAGGGAACCCGCCACTACTCTTGCTTTGACAGATTTTAATGCAAACACTTCTGGGTATCTAGTTGCATAGTCTGTGATAACCAACATGTAGCGGTTACCCGTCTTGCTCCTCTCAAGCGGACCGACAACATCCATGCCAAGCCGCTGGAATGGGACACCAATGATGGGCAGAGGTTGGAGTTGTGCTTTAGATGGTAGTTTATTAGATGTTACCTGGCACTCAGGGCAGGACCTACAGAATTTGATGACATCAGATTTAGACCAGGCCAGAAGAAATGCCGCCGGATACGAGCAAGGGTCTTCTGTGTCCCCAGGTGGCCAGCCCAGGGAATAGAATGAGCCAAGACCAGAACCATATCTCGTGCTTCCTTGGGCACCACCAGCTGCTTGGTTGAACCTTGCGTGCGGTAAAGGGTGCCAGTTTCCAATGTATATTCTTCTTCTTGTCTCCATCCATTTCTGTTATTTGCTTTCTGAAACAAATAAGTTAAGGTAGGGTCTTATGCTGCATCTCATTTATATTTGTTGGCACTTTAAACTCCACAGGAACATCTTGGGCAGGTTTTTCTGCTGGTGTACTGACAGCATGCTGGAATTTTGCCTGCCTTTTTTGTTTGCGGGACTTACGTACTTTCCCAGGCTGCACATCTAGTTCCACATCATAAAAGGGCAGGGCCCTCAGAGCTGTAGAAGGCTCCTCTACCTTCTTGGACTGGGCTCTGGTGATAGCAACATTACAACACTGGAAACAAGTAGTAAGTCATAGAGGACAGGTAAATCACTGCCAAGCACAACAGGAAATGGGAGTTTATCTGCCACGCCCACATTTAAGAGATATGTTTGCCCCTGTACATCCATGTAAATATCTGCTGTAGGGTAAGATTTCTCATCTCCATGTACACAGCATATAGGGATGGTATCTGCTGTGCGAACAACATGAGCAGGAACAAAATTTCTCTGTACCAGAGTCTGAACACTGCCAGTGTCAATTAGGGCCTTCAAAGTTCTCCCTGATCTTAACCGCAGTCAGTTTCACAGATTGTCCATCATTAATTGTTACAGCAGTTTTACATGGAACTACACACATCTGTGTGAGCTTAGGAGGATTGTTAGGACACATTGGTTTTGTATGACCTTCTTGTCCACACAAGTAACAAATGGGGACTTTATGCCATTTTGCTGGCTGATTGTCTTTTTGGTGGGCTTACCCCCACCTGACGTGGCCTTTTGATGGTACGAAGGTGCAGTCCTGCGGGTGTCCTTTTCAGATTTCCAGGTGGAATAACTCCAAGGTTGTCCCTTCTTACGGGCAGCCACAAACAGCTCAGCCAACTTGGCCGCCTCTGCTGCAGATGGAGGATTGTGCTCTCGGATCCATACCTGAAGCTCAGGAGATAGCATGCGCAGGTATTGCTCCAAGATGATAATTTCACTTACATCTTTAACAGTTTTACCTCTGGTTGGATCCATTTGTCATACAGCTCCTTCAGCCTCACATAGAGTTCTTTTGGCGTCTCCTCAGGCTCCACCTCCATTGAACGAAATCTCTGTCGATAGGTTTCTGGGTTGATATCATACTTCATCAGGATGGCTTCCTTAACACATTCATAAACATGGATATCATCCAGATCCATATGCACATAAGCGCTTCTGGCTTTACCAGTCAGGAGTGGTATGAGCCGGAAAACCCAGTCAGACTTTGGCCATCTACATGTTGTGGCAATCCTCTCAAAAGTAATAAGAAAGTGTTCAATATCATCACTTTCAGACAGTTTTCCAGTCTAGGTTCTTGAAAAAATTGAGACCGACCTGGTTGTTGAGTGTGAGGCTTTAGCTCCAGTTCCTGTAGGTCAGGTGTCTCCAAAACTTCTGATTCCAGCCCTAGAGCCGGTGGATCTGGTGTGGGGAGGTCCGGGCCTGCAACTCTAGCTGGAGGAGTTGAAATTGATGCTGCAATGCTTTGAACCGCTGGTCTTGGCGAGCTGATTCCTCCTTCAACCGAGCCTCACGGGCTTCCTGCTGCCCCATATGAGCACGAAGAATCCCAACGAGGTCAGTCAATGTTGGTTCTCGGGCAGCCTCACCATCAGAACTTGTTCCTCCAAGTGCTCCAGAGTCTGAAGGGTCCTCTTCCTCTTTTTGACCCGCATCTTCTGGCTCCACACGGGTTCCTTTGGTGCCACGCCCTCCACGCTGCATCCTTCACTTTGCGTACTTGATGAAAAACAAGGAAAAACAAAAAAAAAAATACTGTGCTCTCTCTTGGCAAATCTCACTTCTGACACCATATGTGAGGAGCCGAGCAGAAGGATGAGAGAAGCACAGGAGTTCTTTTTGAAAAAAATATTATTTTAATTTACAAAAACAAGTAAAGTTAATCTGAGCCCATAAAAGAGGTCAACAAACCATAAACTTCAACTCAACATGAAAACTGACCTCCAGACAAACACAAGAGGGAAACATATATACTAGTTGATCAAACCAAAACCACAAAAAAGGGGGGAATTGACTAAGATAAGTAATAAGGAAATCAAAAAGATTAATTCAGTTTTTGTCTTAACCAACATTACCTTTAAGTAAATAACATATCACTTCACAAATCAGGTAAGTGGTAGATAAAACTAAAACAACTGAATACAAAAGAAAATCAATAGTGAATTCATCCTTTTTTTTTTTTCAGTCAATGGTTGAGTCCAATTAAGGCAACTTAGTCCAGCTGAGTTCCTCTTGTTGCCGGCCAGGCTCCACCCATAACAGCTTCCAGGAACTTCATGGTGTGGCTGCTTCTGCAGCCATCACAGTGGATTCAGATGTAAACTTCAGGAACAAGAGTTTGTGGATGAAGCTGCATCCTTTTTTGAAAACAAACAGCGGTTCATGATCAAAGATTTATTTAAACTTGGAAAACTGAACACAGTTTCTACAGGAGATTTACTGACAAAATCTAGACAATCATGACGCAAAACATAATGCGCTGTAAAAAGAAAAATCTAGCAAATTGTACAGAAAATAATGAAGGGTCACTGTAGTAGCCTTCTGTGGAACAGGTTAAACATGTTTGTGTGTCACTGAACACCTGCAGGCTGTAAATGTCACACTATGGATTCGTTTTCTCTGGCTTGTTGGATCAAATATCCTCTTTGGATAAACAACGTCAGTTTTGCCAAAGAAAGGCTGAATCTGCTTCCCTATCCTTACGGCTTCTTCCCATCCATGCATTTATCCCTCCAACTGGAGAAATATGGAAAAATAGTGTCTTTAATTTGGGTGTTACTGCAGCATGATGACATCATAGATAGTCACAGATAAAAATAAAATCTAATTATTTACACTGAAATGTAAACTTCTGTGCTTCAGAGCACACATGTGTGAAGAAATGTGTTTCTCCTCCGCGTCACAGATTTGACACAGATCACCCTACGGAGCTGGCTATGCATCTGTCTCCAGTCACTAAGTCTCTTCAGCTCTTTCTTAAAAAAACCCTTTGGGCTTTAAATGACCCTACAGTAGAGAGGAGCCACAGGAGTAGAGAAGCAAAAGACTTCAGCAAAATTTGTTGCACAATGACCGACAACTCTGAACCCTTTTACTTGCATCGAGAACCTGAAGGCGCTCCTTTAGAGAGGTCATCTGGTTGTTTGGTCAGGAGTTACGGTTGGCTTCATTTGCCGTGTCAGTCGGTCGATATGGTATAAAGAGGTGTTGTTGTTTATCCACAGTCTGTTTACACTGATTTACCATAACGCTCTGACTACCCTCTCACACAGACACCTTCATAGATGGTTGAGACCCAGCCGTTCCGGTGGTGACGGTTCTTTGTTCTCAATGAAAAAGATGGAAGACAGCAGAGGGTGATGTTTTGCTGATGATAGAGATGTGATACGCTCGTTACAGTAGGCCGTATTGTCCAATAACCATTGTGCCCAGCGAGCTGCCAAATTGTTTCCTGTCAGTGTGTGCATCAGCGCGTGTCTGTGTATGCGTGTGCGTGAATGACTGCTTTTGTGAAAGCAGCTGTTAGGAGTGCCTCCTATCAGCTTTGTAACAGGAAGGATGGATCCTTCCTGTTACAAAGCTGACCCCATTAAAGGAGGGAGAGGAGACCTAATTGGCTGACAACAGGACATCAGAGTTGACACTCCGGTTTCCATCATGAACCAGATTTTCTTCTCTGGCTTGAACTCCGGTCATGACTGTAACCGAGCCAAACTTCTTCATTCAGAGTTCCAGCTCAGGTCTGGCAGGCAGGAAAGTTCACATACCCCATATGCTGTTCAGCTTTGTTGGTCTGTGTTAAAGTCTGATCACAATTATTCTTTAGCATCCCGCTACTAAAAGACCCAGTCTTGGTTTTGAATTTTGAGCTGCTCCTGCTGTTAATCCTGTATCCAAGCAAACCTTTTCTGTTTAATTCCATGGATCCACATTTCCTTCAGTGCTGGATCCATGAAAAGTAAAAAATGTTCCTTGAATGTCAAGAAACCTGTCTCTGAAAAATAATTTTGATAAATAACTTCAGAGCACCAAGTAAAAGCAAAGAAATCATCACTTTGTGTGTGTTTACCTGTGATCTGTAACTCCTGGACATGCTTAAGTGCTTTTCTTCAAATGTTGGGATTCTGAGTAAAAACCAGAATGCTCATATGAAGCTTCTTGTCCTGCTGTGCAGAAAGTTGAGCTGGAAGATGAAAGAAAACGGCTGAACACCCCATCAGGGTGATGGCTTTACTATGTATGAGCAAGTGTGGATTTTTAAAAACTTGCATGCATGCACTTGCACATATACGGACATGCGTACGTACTCATAAACATGCATACACACACATACACGTATACAAATATATGTACAGACAAATGCACAAGCATGCACAGACATATATATATATATATATATGCAGACAAACACACACATGCATGCACAAAAATACATGCACAGCCATAAATGCACAATATTCATGCACACTCATGCACCAATTCAGACCCATATATGCGCACACACACACCCCTACACATGCACTCGCAAATACACACACAGACAAATACGCACGCAGACATACAATCAGACACAGATATACACACCAAAGAAAGACACAGACATGCACACACACAGACTTACCCACACCTATACACACACAGACAGACTTACACACACAAAGACACATGCACATCCGTGCCCACACATTGGTCCCTCAGGGAGGTTTTTCTTCTATTGCTGTTAATGAACACAATGGTGTTAAAGAGATAACACTAAACTGGACTCATTAAAATGAGCTTTTGTGCTTTCTATGAGAGTGATTCATGAGGAGACAGGAGGAGAGTGTGATTAAATGAGGAGGAAAGGAAGTCTTCAGGCCGCTGAGCTGCTTAATTACCTTGCTTTGGAAAATTACGTTAGCAAAGGTAAAGGTACAGGATCAAATGTTGCTTAATATTTATTTGTGTGTTTTTGTGAGCGTGTTACTTGCTGTGTGTGTGTTTGTGTGTCAGTGGCTGGGCCTCATCTCATGCTTCCTGACTTTCGTGCTCTTTGGGAGCCCTCCTCACTGCTCCATTTACTTTGCTCTGCTGGCTCCGGTTTCTGTGTGTGTTTTTTAGATGAGGTGTGTGTTCGTGTGGGATCTATCTTGTTTTTGTTGTGCTGCACTTTTTGATTAAACTTATTCTTGACCTCTTATTTCATCCTGGGTACTTTGCTCTCCCAGTATTTTCTACAGCCGTCGTAGTATTTATTCTTCTCTGTCGCAGTGTTTTAGTTTAAATCTAATCAATTTATTGTCTGAATTGTTTTTGTTATCTTTGTCATTTTTTTCACTCTGCGTCACACTTGATGAATTTGTCGTGCTTAAGCAGAGTCATGCGCCTGCTTATTGCAAAAGACAGCGTCAAATTAGGTTGTTCATCAAGCATAATTCCTAAAACCAACAGTGAGCTTCTCATCCTCAGATCTCCACTAGAGCCATGACTTTAGACTTTTCCTTAATTACACTGTACTTCACATCTTTCAAGAACAAAACAGAGATCATCAAAGTCCCACTCTGATAAAAGCAAAGCATTTGGCTTGTTTTTTAACATTTTCTTTAAATTTTTCTCATGATGGAGATCACATGTTAAGAAAATTAAGCTTAAAATTGCAATCTTGAGTGTTTTTTTTTTTTGTGTGAATGAGGAGCAGGTGAAAAAAATTTAGTTTGAAAAAAAAGTTATGACAAAAATACAACCTCCTTGCTCTACTACATTCTGATGTATTCACTTGTAGATGACTAGATCCATGTATGTCTCTGTTTTTCTCGTCTGTACTGGTATCTGGCTCTAAAATATATAGCTGGATTGCTTCAATATTGCTTGCCATTTTTGTAATGTTAGTTTCGGGGTGTGAAGGTCTGTAAATTTATAAGGAGGAAGTGTAAACAGAAGGATGACTAGAAGTGGGGAAGCAGTTGCTCCACTCCATTACTAATTGCCACTCTGCAGAAACTAGAAATTGAAGGATTTTTTTATCTTGGCTAAAAACACCATAATACTAATTTAACGACCACCGAAAATGCTTTGAAAATTGATTAAAAGATGATGAAGCGGGTCTTTTAAAGCGGTCAAACAAGTGATAATTCATCACTTTCTTTGTTTTATTTTGTTTAAATATCTTAACATCTTGAGGTGTTGTGAAAGATCCAGGAGCAGATGAACTGAAGCAAGAGGACAAAAAATCTCATTATGCAATTTCAAGACATAATCCTGTCAGATGTTATAATGAGCAGGTAGCTAAACTGAAACCAAATGCAAAAAACTCAACATTAGTTAATAGCAAAATCTAAGAAACCCTAAGAAATAAAACATCTCAGGTTGTCAGATCAAAAATGCCAGAAGATCTTCCAAAATCACGTTTTTCTTTTACAGAAATTAATGAACCTTCATTCCTATCATGTTATCTTTTCTGCTTTTGCTTTTGCTGAATGAATAAATGAGTTTATTAGTCTGTTGACTCACCGTACGAAAAATGTGAGCTGTTTATGGGAGCTGGTTGGATGGTAATGATTATCCCGCTGGAGCAGCTAATCAAAGCGTGCTAAAGTACAGTCTGAGGAAAGCTGGAAACTTGATTTAAACTTCAAAGAGGAATCTGGCGATCAAGGGTTATCTGTCTGGTGAAAGGTCGCTTTAAGGATGAGCAGCAGCAGCGTATCAGTGCTGCAGAGCTCTCACCTCCTCTGCATACACTCCTGCAGAGTTTTCATCTGAAATGTCACCATTTGCATTTGCTCTCTTCCTTCCGCCGTGTTCGTTTTTAGCTGGATTTGTGTCCCGAGCTGCTTTTGCACAGAGGTCATTTCTCGTCAGAGCACAGCCCATGTCTTCGTCCACGTGAAACTGTCGCTTTGTGAACGTTGGAGTTGTAATCTTGTGATTGTGGGATGAAGACAGACACTTTAAGACTGCAGGATCACATTTGTGTTTGGATTTTTTTCTCCCCGTGCAGCACCTGCAGGCGTGATATCTAATTCTACTGGTGTGTAAATGTAGGTGTGTATATATGCACACGGTTATCTTTGGCGTCACACAGGAACTGAACCAACATGGGCCTTATCGCTCCCAACACTTGCAGTGTGTTTGCACACACCTGCACACCTTTATTTCCTTTCTGCTGAACTGAATTTGTTCAGTGTAATTAGAAGACGCAACCGTTTATGGTTCTGTTGGCCTGTTGGGCAAAGGGTTGCATGAAAACAGTATTTCATGTCCATGTAATTATAGCCTATGAAGACATAGTTAAAGCCATGAATGCACAATGAACAAAGTATACGGAAAATTCTGTATTTATGATTCAATTTGATTAAATGGTGAAGCAGAATCCAAAAAGCAGCAAAGTCGGTCGTACATTTTGATGGATCAACCTAACCCTTTAACGCTAAAGCCGTCGCCAGTGGCAGCAAAATAACACGCCATCTGAATTACAGGAACATAAAAAAGTATAATTATACATGATAAAAAGAGAGGTAATATAAAAATGATAGTTCTAGATGGAGACGCCCAACCCTCCTTGTAAACATCTTGTCCACAGTTTCATGTAATTCCAACAGATTCTGAAAATGTGAAATGGTGCAGAGCTTCTTTTCTTAGTTTCTGTCGGAGTTAGGTTAATTGGGTAAATGATTGTATTCAAACATGAGGTATTTCAGAGAACGTCAACACTGAAGCTCACATTATTCTTTTGTAAAAGCATTCCCAATAGTCTTTTAATGAGGATTTTACTATTTTTTAACAAAAATTAAGAAGCCTGTGCCATTTTCTAGGACATAGTTTCTGTAGAGCAGCAGGTCCCTATTAGAAATTTGGCTCTGAATTGTGGGCGGGACTGTTAGCACTGCTAATTTCCCATTAGCTCTTTGGTTACACTCTCGCTAGCTTACAGTAACTCACAAGCCCAAGCTAAGAATATCCTAGCTATGCAGCCGTACAGTTTTAAGCCTGATACTAGCTCAGACCAGTAAAATTAATCCATTAATGGATCCATTTGTCTGCAAGTAGATGCATCAGAATTGGAGCAAAGAGAGGAGACTTGGCCCCACCCAAATCAGTTAGTGCATCGCCAACCTGAACTTTTTTATATCACAAGTTTTTATCTGCTCCTGATCCATCACGATTTGATTAAATACGTATTCAGAAATGTCCTTTTAATATTAAATTATTGTATCAATTTTCATCCATCATGAGAAAAATACTTCATGCTAAAATGTCAGAGAATATGTTTACAAAACAGGATCTAGATTTAGGTGGAGACCTAGTAAACTAGACGAGATACAGAAAGAAGAGAATCAAAACCTGAAAAGAGACAAATCAAAAAAACGCCAGAATCAGTTTGCCTAGTCTGATAGAACAACCCCCATGGTATGGTATGACTGCCAGACACCTTGAAATCATCACCCCTGAGGACGGGCTGTAAGGGAACAACAGGAGGATGGGCGTCACCACAGATGGGCAAGTAGACACAGCCAAACCCAGTAGAAGAAAGAGTCCAAGTACTGCAGTTCTCCTAAAATTTGGTACATCAGAGGAGGAATGACACAGGCAGCGCCAACAACAGATGGTGCTCCATAAACTGGTGTCACTTGTTGTCATTCATGTCTAGGTAGCTAGTGGGCTCAAAGCTCCATCCCCACATGAAATTCTGAACATGAAAATCTGAAGTGAAACTGTAAATTGAGACAAAAAGCAAAGAGACAAAAAAATGAAAAAACAAAAGTTAAAAAGTTTTAGGTTTTTATATTGTTTTTGAGGTTTTCTGAATTACTACAAAATTATGTTTTAAGTATAATTTTTTTTTATTTTTACACATTTTCAGGCTTACAATGTGTCCTGAGTTTAGAACTGTTTTAATTTTTTTTATTACAATATTTAATTTTCAGATTCATTATTTGGTTTTTCATTCACTCTAAGCTGATCCCGATTGACCCCATAACAGCATCCTGTAGAACAGGACATAAAACATGACGACTATTGTCGTATCATGAATAATCCTGGAATGCTGTAGTGATCTCCTCCGGAAGCATGAGGAAACCAACAGTCTGGAAAAACCTGCGGAAAATGCTGGGCCTCACCCACCACCAAAGAAAGGCTAACACCCCAGGAACCTCTGGGGATCTCTTTCAGGGCTCAACATAGGGAAGCAAAAACTCGACTTCCATAAGATTCTGTGGGAATACTCCCCAGGGGACACATGGTCACGACACCCTGAGGCTGAAGAGCCAGACGGTGTCTTCAGAAACGCATAAAGAAAGGAAGAACTTCTCAAGTGCACAGAACCAGGACTAACAGTCCAACATGGACGCTTGAGAATGGCTTGACTCACTAGAACTGAAGCTGCTTTAGATGAGGAAAGAAAATAGAAAGACCTGCTGTGTTGTGCTGTGTTCTTGGTGGTTTCATCTCTCTGTCATGAATTGGCAATGAAGGACCCAAACTGTGGCTGATGAGTTACGTGTCGGCACTCGAAACATAGATGCTTGTGATTGAAACCCCTGTGAGTAAACACAGCGTCTGTATTCCACTCGCTTTTCAGAACCAGCCCAGGGTTTCTATCTTTAACGAGAAAGTCAAGTATTTCTTCTGAATGAGGCTTGAAGCAAAAGCTTCACCTGCATTCGTTTGTATGCACAGAGGAATTTCTGCCTTATCGAACACAAAGGTGTGCACCAAAACAGGGACTTTAATTTAACACTAACACTGAAGCTTTAGCTCCAGTGTTGATGTTCTTTGGACTACTGTAACAAATCAGCGGTTTATATAATTAACACCATTTTAGTGGATCAAAGAGTTACTCTAGTTTGAAGAGCGCGTTATTTTGTTTCACTCTGTAATAAAACGTTAAAACTTCTTTGACATCCAGTTTACCTTTAGATGAATTGAAACTGATTTGCTCCTTGTGGATTTTTACAGGATCATTTGTGAAAAAGAGGATGAAACTTTTAGTCTATGATTAACTCCGCATTTACTCAACAGTAAAATACAGAAACTTTTCAGTTTTCTGAAGGAAAAATTGACAAAAACAAGTAAACCCGAACGCAACAAAACTCTGACAGAGTGAAACAAAAAGAGAGACAGCAGATGACCTGAAACCCATGAGGCTGAGGGTCATCAACATAAACAGCTGAGTCTGTGAAACTTTGTCCACTGGAACATTGATGGGAGGAAAACGGAACGTGACTGAGACCTTACTGGACTAATAAAAACTTAAGCAAAAGGGCTCCAATTCCAACACCCAGTGAGGTCACACACCAGAGATGACATTTTCTTTATCTGAGTTTATGTAAATTCTGATCTTTAGCCTTTGGATAAAGATCGGATATTATTTGAATTCATTACTTTCCAGAAAACTAAGTAATTAAAAATTCAACAGAACAGAAGTTGACGAAGAAAATAATGATCCAAAAATTAACAGAACCAAAATGTACATAAAACAAGCCCAAAAATCAGAAATTCAAATGACCAAATTTGATGCTGATGGGTTCTGGTTCTGACTCTTCTTTGTCGAAATCCACCCAGATCCATGAATGTGCCGTAAACTTTAGATGGGCCTCATCACAGTGCTAAGAGCGGCTTTTATTGTCTCCTCTTGACCTGAGCAGTGGCGCAGCAGGAGTGTTTCAACCTGTCGTGCTCTCTTACTCTCCAGTTAGCCAGAATAGTGGCACTCAGACGTTTGTCACACATAAGATGCCCCTCCAGAACTTTATGGATGTCATCTTGCGCCCATCCCCTCATCCGCAGTGCATCGAGCTCAAGAGGAGCAGACGGTTTCTCCCTCTGACTCATGTGTTTTTGTAATTAATCTCTCCAAGCTAATGGGGCTCTTGTGATTGCTTTATTATTTTGTAGATTTATTGCTTATGTAACAGTTACACTACTCAAGCAATGAGCTGCAGAATAAAAGAGGATAGGGGGCTTTTGGTTTCCACGGTGATGGGTGCTTAAAAGCAATGTAAATATGTTTACAGACCCCCTGCAATAAAAGGAATACCCAGGATGCATTTCCTGGAAGTAAAGTATCTAAACATTATTGAAAACACAGACCCAATAAGACTTAGTTTTCAAAGTGAAAGGAGCACGTGTGCACAGATCGGATGACATCTAATGCAGGAGTTGCACATTGTAATGAATTAATTACATGTTCTGAAACTCCACAGGGGAAAACAAAGAAGCCTTGTTTGGTTTGCATCTGCTTCCTTCATTCTGGGAAATGCGGCAGTAAAATGTAATTCACTGTAAAGAAGAAGCTACCAGCTGTCTAGGTTTACCTCACTTTGACTTTACTCTGCTAGGCCATCCACTGTAAACACCCCAGCTGGTTTGCATCCTGCTGCCACATCTAATGCAATGACGTAGAACAGGACACGAGACGCCTTTGTGCGTGTAATGCCCTGTTTGAGGGTGCAAAAACAAATATTATTACTGTGTGTAACTTTAATGACCTGACATTAACACGACTCACCTTCAGGAGAAAGTATAAAGCATGAGCACCTTAGTCAGAATTATAAACTGAGTTTACAGATCTGCGGAACACAGTGTGCAGCAACTTTTTAGCCTGACTTGTCTAAAAATAACCATATAAATAAACGTACAGAGGGGTTAAAGGTATTTGGGGGTCACCGATTCTGCAGGTGGACCCGATTAAAAAAAGATAATAGAGGTCGGAAATGTTCATCATAGATGCACTTCAACTGTAAGAAACAATATAAATAAAGAATCCAGGAACGTTGATGATTTTTAATAAATTTATTTGTTTAGCGATGCAGACATTAAGTATTCATCTCCTATAAAATGCAAGAATTCTTTCCCTCACAGATCTATTACTTCATTAAAGAACAGCTCAGAGGAAAACAGTGTTTTTAAGATGTTCCTGTGTCATGTTTCTGATGATGGAGAACATATTTAAAGAAAATTAAGCTCAAAATTACTTTTTTACTTATTTTTTTTATTCAGCAGACGGAAAAAAGCTGTTTGAAAAATAAGAAGCTCCCTGCTCCGCTCCATTCTGATGCTTCTATATTTAGACGATTACATCCATGTATGGCTCTGTTTTCCTTCTCTTAGTAAGTTGCAGAAGGGTGCAACTTCCACAGCAAAAAGTCAGTTTTCTCTTGCAATGTTCCCAATTTTAGTTAAGTAAAGGTTGAAATGTTCCTGAAGTCAAAGGTTACAGTCATGATTAGATTAAAAAATAATAATTTTTGACAAATTGGAGGGTCAACACAGGAGTTCAAATGAAATATAGGAAATGTGTCGTAATTATTTAAAAGCAAAAGTATGGCATTCAAAAAACTGCACACTGGCACTTAACATTAACATTATTTTATGAAACTCATTCATTCATTTGGCAAAACAGGATTTGAAGTTGTAGTTGCTTTATCGTTTCTCTACGGGTCGGATTAGATGTAGATATGTATTAGTACTCTGCTGCATGAGTGAAATGTCACAGTAATCCCAAAATCATCTCACATGGAGCAGACAGATGATGCACAAATCTACAGAGAACCTTTCCAAACCTAAGGTTCAATTCTGGACCGAACAAACTGACAAATACAAAAGTCAAACACTGACAATGTGAAAGGAAAAAAAAAGAACAAAGAGACAAACTACCGCATAGTTAATCATTTTTGCTCAAGTCATAATTCACTTTTTCGGCAGCTAACAAGATAATGGCTTTAAAGTACAATAAAATCAGCTAATTAGTGTCAAAGAGGCTGACTGGTGGTTAATCATTTCCTTTTATCTGAATAAAGACTATAGCTGGAAATGGAGACAGGAGCTTTGGTTTCAATGAGAAGTGTGGTAAGTTGGTAGGAGTTGTGCTGGACAGGTTTGAGAGCTGGAAGACTGTGGTGAGATACTCTGCTGGTGTGGCAGAGGAGTTGAAGATGGAGGCCGGACTTCACCAAAGTCTTTCAAATTATAAAGAGCAATTAGATGATTGGTATTTTTCTGTTATTTGCTGTCTCTAAAATGTGTTTTAATGCGAAGCTTTGTCTTATAAATAAGTGTAGAAACATTGCTTGTTTGTGTTCTTAGTAACTAACCAGACTCTTGAGAAAATGATTACAAGATAGACCTACGTTTGTGTTTAATTATACAATGTATCAAATATTAAAGCAAAACCCACAAATAAGAAACAAAGGAGAGCAACAGATTAAAGCTCTCACAGTTTGAAAGCAAAAAAAGTTTTAGAAACTTTTGAAGCCGTTACTCCTCAGAGGCAAAATGTCTCTAATCTAAAAATAATAATCCAGATGACCCTTTTTAAAGCTTTTTTTGCTTTAGAACAGGAGTGTCAAACTCAATCGCACAGGGGGCCAAAATCCAAAACACACCTTAGGTCGCGGGCCAAACAGGATAAACATTTATTAAACACACTTAAACTACATTTTTAAAACTGTAACTTTAACATTAGTATGAATTAAAAACAGGCAGAAATATTATTCCAGAATAAATCAATTTAAACCTTAAATAACTCTGAATATTTCACTCTCCATAAAAATATACTCTGTCAAAATTATGCCAGTTACAAATAAGTGCAAGATAACATCTGGGCATTAATAGCAATAAAATAAAATGATCTGGAGGTCCAGATAGAATTACCCGGAGGGCCAGATCCAGCCTCCGGGCCTTGACTTTGACACATGGGCTTTATAACCATCCTGGATTAGAGATTCTTCTCAGTCTGATTCCCCAAACCCAACCTTTGAAGGTCTTCTCGACTAAGCATGCCGTCTTTTTAGCCATTATGTCAACTTTACTCCTTTTGTTTTTGGTTTAACTGAAATATTTATTATCAGAGCTGAAATTATACTTGTCAAATTGAAAAACAAAGATGTAACTCATTTAATTTTTATTAATTTGGAAAAAAAAAAAGTGACCAAAATAAGTCACAGGTTTTGCCCAACACTAAATTGCTATGATAATTAAAATATTTTGTACAATCTTCCCCCACTCACTGATAAATAGAAGCATGACATTAATGTGGTTTGACAAGTACTAAAAAGTGAATCAATTTGTCATTAAGGCTTGCTGAGTTTGACCCAGAGTGTGAACTCCGCCCACCATGGCGCACTTTGCAAACACCCATGACGGAACAGCATTCTAGCATAGCTCTTACACATCCTCTAATTAAATCAGGTGAAATGTCGAGGTGAGAGTTCAATTCTGGATCTGTGTCAGAGGTCAGACCCTCACACCTGATGTTCTCTTGCGTGAATGTTCAGGTGGAGTTTCTCCACCAGCTGGAATGTGGCCAGATTATCTCAGAGGACATGTTTGGCTTCCTGCCTTTATGGGTTTGTAATCCGTCATCATTGAGTCCCTCTACAGTACAGAACAGCGTTTTGTTAATCTGGCTGCGACTCGCCTCTGGACATCAGGTTTCATCAGCAGCAGCAAAAATGGGTGTGTACAGAAGCATGTCGGAGCTGTTGCTTGATGCTTGCTTATGAGCTCTTTCTTATTCCACCTCTTGTCAGCTGCGCAGTAAATGTTCATGGAAGGAAAGTGGATTAAAGGATTAAGATGAGACTGTGATGGAAAAAAAAGATGGAGAGGTAGAGGGCCAGGAAAGCCTGGAAGAAGGGTGGAAATGAAAGTTCATAATTTAAGAAAAATGTGTTTCTGAAAAAGAAAATGAGCTTGAATCACGCCGTCATGGTCGTTCGTGTTCACTGAGGCTGTTTATTCCACACAACAGCATTTCAAAAATTCATTTCTGCCACATTGGGTATTAATGTCACAGTAAATCAGAAGTTGCAGTCATCCCTTTTCCTTTGTGAGCTCATCTGAGCCTCTCTCCTTTCTGAACACGGTAATTGAAAACACTGACTTGTCAGGTTTCCTGTCAGTGGTAAAAAGCTCAATTTGACACCTTTAAATGTAGCCGAATCCATCATCCTGGTGCGGTAACAAATAGCTTCACCGCAAATTAAGTTTGACTGAGTCTTCTTGGGTTTGAAAGGTGCTTTCAGTAAATATCAGTTAGAGGTTATTTATCATCATTAAAGATGGTGTTCATGAATGTGTAAACCTTTGAATTTTTTTTAAAGCATAATTTAAACTCTTGTTTTTGAAGAATTTCCTGGAAGCTTTTTCTTCAGAAATGTGTGTGAAGCCCCGGAGCTTCGGACTCGACTGTGAGACTGAACTCTGCCTGCAGCTTCTGCAGAGTTCTCACATTACGGATGAGTAATGACGTACATTTGTGTGCATTTGCATCTTCAAAGACGGCGTGCAAATTTAACCAACGATGAGGAAGAACACAAAACATGCTCGCGAGTAAAAATAAATACACAAAAGAAACAGAGTTAAAAAAACAAAACAACTAAGGTACAAAATTTAAAAAAAATGTAAAAACAACGCACACAAGAGCAAGTAATAAAAATAGCAGTTAAAAGAAACACCAGAAAAACACACCAAAGGAGAAACAACAAGAGTTAAAAAACAGTAAAAAAAAATAAAACCAAAATTGAGTACTTGGACCATTTGACAAACAGAAACATGTTTATTACACACAACTTTAAAGTCGTAAATATGTGTTAATATATAATAAAGAGTATAGAAATTGAATTATAGAATAGTGATAAATTTACAACCTTAAAAATCATGAGCTAAATTTATGATTTTTTTACTCTAAATTTAAGTGTTCAAAAGTTGTAAAAATATGACTTAAAATGTTGTAAATTTTTGACTTATAACATAAATTCTACAAGAAAAAAGTTATAAATTTAGAAGCAAAAAGTCATAAACTGACAAGAAAGAACACCAAAGTTGTCTGTTTGTCAAAGACATGCTTAGAGATGAAACAGAAGCTTTATTTCCAAATAGGTTTCAAAGTCAAAGAATTTCTGAACCTTTTGGTGATCAAATTACTGTATTATTAGCATATGAAGAATACACCAAAATCTGGGCCTCTTCAGACGGAAGCATCATTCAGACTCGAAGGAGATTTTGTCTTTTGTGGAGCAAAAAATTACTGAAAGTAGACAACTGCAGAGATGTCATTGCTTCATTAACTGGCTCTGCAGAGATCCTGCAAGCCACCCATCAATGAATAAAACATGAATTAACTGTAAATCAAACAAAGGAGCTTCCAAAAATTTGCGACATTGTCAATACACATTTAAATTCAACACATTCTAACAAAAATTGGCTCCACATGGCGTTCACTTAGTGGCTGGATTGTAGGTTCGCCTTTACTTTAATCCTGTACTTTTTAATGTGGTCAAATATCAGAAATTTATGAGAAAAAAAATCGTAAAAGAAAAACAACCACTAATTTAACAAATGAGCAACAACCGGGGTATAAATAAACACACTTGAGTAAAAAATAAACTACCACAGGTAAAAAAAAAAAAAAACACTATAAAGAAGGTAAAACACAAAAACACACATTTTTTCCTACACTGTCAGAACTCCTCTCTAGAAGGTTACACGTGAGCACTTCACATTTTTTTGTGAAATTAGGCATATTTTTGTCCCACCTTTTCTTTTTTTTTATTTTTGGTACTGAAACACATACATGCACCCCCACACACATCTGAGTAAAAAAAAAAAAAAAAGACATACCCGAGCAAAAATAAAAAAACACAAACCAGAGAGAAAAAACTAAAAACACACTAGAGTAAAAAAACATCAGTGACTCTACATTTCAGCTTAAAATGTGTTTTTGTTATCACCACGCTGCAGGTAGACAGATGAACCGCTTAGCCTTACAAATACCTGCAGTCAAACATATCTGTCCACACAAACCTCATATCAGTGTAATACAGACGGTCATCAGATCCCTAAATGCCTAATGCAGGAAATTGTGTACAGATTTTGAATGAAGAGATTGAAAAACATAAATGTAGAATACATTTTGTAAATGTGCAAAACTCAGTGAAGTTACAATGAAACAAAAAGTTAACATTACTGGCTGAGATTGTTTTAAATTGGCAAGATGAGAGTGAACAGCAGGACTTATGCCTTCTATTAATTTTTTTATGTCTCTCTCAGGTGAAGAAACTGGACCGCAGTTTGTTGTAACTAATAAACTGATAACGTAAATCTTTAGATGTCCACGACATTAAAAGATTGCAGTCAAACTAACACATATAAACTTATTTATGAAGTTAAGACGTGACGAATTATGTGAACAAAATTAGGAATGTAAACCTTGCTGGCTGTGTACTCCAACAAGAGAGCATGACAATTCTTTAACTCATTATTATTAACGTTCAAATGCTCTCTCTAGTTGCATTCACACACGTACAGACACTGCAGGTTTTTAGAGTTGTCCAGATCTATGGAAGGTTGTAGAGAGGAGCAGCGACATCTTAAGAGGAGCGCAGGTGTGTCTTGCAGTTCCTTTAAGGCTCATGCGGCCACCCCAAGGAATGTGGTAAGTGTATTGGAAGTTGATCACACTTGTGATATTTGGGTGATGCTCTTGTGTGGTGCCCCCACAACACACTCTAGTTGAGTTCTTGACTACATGCAGCAATATGCATGCATGGGGTGTGCACCTGCTAAATAAAAACATGCAGGATGCCCACATAAAGTATGATCTGATTGTCTATTTTTCATTTCTAACAGTCAGGCTGCACACAAGGCAACATTTATCACCTGAATAGCACTAATGGAATCTTTGTGCAGTATGAAAAGTTTAGGGGATTTAAAAAAAAAAAAAAAGCAAAACTTGTACGACGCACCTGCATCTCACTTACTTCACCCTTACTTATGCTCCACCCATAATGACAACAGAAAATGTTCTCCAAACAACAAAGCATTAAACAACAATGCCACCCCTGAGAAATTCACAACAAATAAAGTGCAGAATATATAAAGTAAGAATAATGCAAAGCTCAATAAACTATAACCACACATTGTGGCAGTGAAGCTTCCAACAATAATATCGTTTAATCAAAAATGTAAAATGAAATCATGCTTTTATTTTGATTTGTTTTGCCTGTTTGCTGTCTTAATCTGAAATAGATGATAACATAGATCTGGTTCATCTATTTTCTTTTTGCAGCTCTTAGCATCATGTGCCGCTCCCGCTTCACCTAAAATCCCTTTCAGATCCTAGTACTTGTTGCCGATTGAGCACTAGCTGTAACAAAAGGCTGAGAAGTACCGACAAGAACCGAGATGAAGAGGCTTATGAGGATGGAGTGAAGGAAGGTGATGAAAATGGTCGGGAATGAAAACAATTAGGAAAAGAATTGATTTTAGCCAGAAGAAAGGCAGAGGGGTTATGAGTGTTTTACCATGGCAACAGCAGGTTTCTCTTGATCACTGACTTTGATAAAGATGAAGGTGTGTGTGTTGCTGCTTGGTGTGTGTTTTGGAGTCTTCTTTCTTTGTCTGTGAATGTAGATGGGATTTTTATGCCGGCCTTTGCGTGAATGAATGGCGTGTGCACCATTTTAAGTGTGTGTTAGGGGTGTGTGTATTTTCCTGTGTGATAACCTCTTCCTGCTGAATAAACAGCGGATCTGTCGGCTGTGTTGACTGATAATGGCGGCACGTCCCTCCAGTAAAGGCTGTGTTTCAGGCCACCGAGGCCTACCCGGGGGTTAGCAAACTAACAAATCTTTGCTGTTTTTGACGTCCAACTGGCTTGGAAAAAGCAAAATCTGTTTTATGCTCTCATATGCTGAATATATATATATATACAATATAAAAACACAAGATAACTAAAGCTGTCGGTAGACAGTTACTCTCAAAACCAGAGGAACACAGAGCAAAAAATGCTTACATATTCAATATTTAACATTAATTTGACTGTACTTCCAGTACTTTTGTAAATTTGTTGAAAATTGTACAAAACAAATATTTATAAAATTATTAATCGTTTAAAAAAGGGCAATTAGAGTTATTCTACTTTTTAAAAACCGAATACATGGCTCGAGGATATTATGCATGTTTTGTGACTTTAAATATTTTCTATAGTTTTTTAAAGAAGAAAGGAATATTATCATTTGAGAGACGTTTTTGTATTTGAGTCATGCAGAGCAAGGAGTAATGTGAAATAGTTTGTTTAGATATTTTGATACATGCACCTTTCTTGCCCCTAAAGGAGACTGTAACCCACAAAAGAATAGTCAGAACAATCAAAGTAAGAAAGCGGATTTAGAAAGAAGAGTTTTGAGTCAGAATTTGAACATGAGTAAGGAGTCTATATTACAGAGGTCGGGCAAGAGAGAGTTCCAGAGTTGGGGAGCCAAACGGTTAAGGATTTGGCTGTGTCAATATTTTAAATAAATAGCAGATACATTTGTGTAATAAAGACATTAATTTGTTTTTTTTTTTAGCCTGGTGCAACATTTGCAACATTTTACACATTGATTTTATCTGTCAAACTCACATGTCAAAGTCAGTGGGCGGGGCTAACTTAAATCCAGTCTATTCAAGGTCTGGGTAACCAATCAGGTGCTAGATCCTTTTAATTTTACTTTAACAGGCGAGTTTGACTGATAAAACAGATGATTTAAATGTTACACTAACCAGATCATAAAATAATTAACTAGCCAAATAACATAATGGGTTTCTTACATAAAAATCATCAGTATTTTAATTATTTTTTTATAGCATTTATAGGATCAATGTGATTCCTGTCCTCATTTAAAATTCTTAAAAATGAATGATGAGTTTGTTTGGCATTAATTTGATAATGAGTGTTCATGACTAGCTGGTATCATTATTAGTTTTCATTTATTACTCTTCTTTTTTTTAAGATTAAATGATTGTTTTTTTAAGTTATTAAGACATCACACCTGACCTGATCGGAACATGATCTTCTCTTAACATAAAGATGTTGTCTTGTTGCATGCAAACCATCTTCAGCTTTGTTCATGTAACTGCTTCATGATCCCTTTTAATCCTGATTCAAATTCATATCCTAACATAACTGACAGACAGCCCTTAAAGTGTTTTTTGAACAAACACAAACCTCAAAGGAAGTAAAGCAGCTTAAATAGGATCATCATGTTGAGATTAATTATTTCAATTTACACTGAGAGCGGTTAAATCACCGTCTTTTGATGCTTTTGTTTTCACATAGATCGGTTTGAGGGGGGTTGCTTTTGTAGAACAACTAATTTAATATGTCCGTGTTGTTCCTCCAAGTTTATATTAATTTATTAGAACCTTAAAATGAGTTTTATAATAAAGCACTGAGATATATGCTTCTGTCCGCTGTTGACGAGCGCAGCAGTGTTTTATTCAGTCTGAACTTCAGGGTCACAAAAACTTTAAAACTTTTTTTGTCAAATCCAGCTTTGACATATATAATAATATAACAATAAGTAGTATTTGTTTTTCCAGTATTTTAGTTATAGCAGTTCATGTGTTTGTTGTCGTTTGTGATTGAGGAAATTTTGTGTGTGATTGTTTCTAGTAGTTGATTTTATTTATTTTTTTGATTGGAAGTAGTTTATGAAATTGTCTGTAGTCATGTGTACAAGTTTTGTAGTACTTGTGATTTTTTTGTAGTATTTTGATGATTGTTTTTTGTTGCATGTGTGGATGTGTGTGTGTAGTTTGTGTTTATTGTAAAGGGTTAGGCCTAGTTGTGGTACAGTTGTGTGTGTTTTTTAAATGTTGTGAGTCTTTGTATCATATGAGTTTAACATCATTCAGTCTAAACTACTCTTCATAAAAACTTTCTTTTTAATTCTCATAGATTCAGAACTTGCTCTGGCCCGGCTCCTGCTGTTCTGATAGAATGTTGATGCACCTAAACCCAGGACTTGTGTGGCAGCTTGTTTGTTTATTCACGCAGCAACTTCACACAGCCATATGCTAGAAAATTATGCTAACATGATTCAATCAACCATAAAAAGTAATACTAATGTGAAAAAAACGAAACAGGGAGAACATATGGAAGAAAAGATGGAGTGAATTAATGAAGGAAAGAAAGAAAGCAGGGTTGGCACTGTAACCTCTCTGTGGATTTGTTGTCCTTCTCCCTTTTTTTCCTTTCCTTATCTTTTTTGGGGGCAAACAGGCATAATGTTTAATTCTTAGCCTTTGTAGGCCTGATGCCTGCCTTTGAAATGGAAACAATGAGCTCTCATTGGTATTCCTTATAGAGATGTGTAAGTGTGTGTAGGAGCCGGAGCCAGGGAGAACACTTGTAAGACTTTGAAGTTTGTGTTTGGGGGGGGAGTGATGCGGTAATTGATGTGGGACATTCAAATGAAGTCAGTGCACAAGTTGCTCCCCATTTCCGCCTCTGCCGGATGATTACGGCGTTTCTGAGAGAAGCTGCCAAAAAAACCTGCTTTTCATTTGGGTCCTCGATCTCCACGAAGTACCTGGAGCGCCGCTGACAAACCCACCTCAAAGTGTACGTCACGCTTCATTTGTGGTAATTAGCGTGGCAAGTTATTTCCATTATTTTAGGAGAGTCAGAGCAAACGCGGATGAGAGAGGAACACACGAGGAAGAGGGTCTAAAAATAGATTCCAGTCAGCCAAAAACATGTAGGTACAGCTGGGAGTTTCAAGTGCGGCACTGAGGGGATCCGGCTGATTTTGTGTTGTGAAGATCTTTGTACACTTGGGGGCACTCTTACAGCAGCACATGATTGTTTTCTTTGCTTTGCAAACCTGCGGCTGGAATGAAGGAAAAGACATAATTCAGAGGAAGGAAAAGGGGGTAATAGAGAAAAGGAAGCATTATAAAGAAAATGATTGTGAAAGAGGAAAGGAAGGAAGGAAGAGGGGCCAATGAGACCTTATGGAGGAAATGGAAAGAATAGGGCCAGAGATGAGGATAGTCACATGAGTGACCAAAGCCTTGTTTGTGTACGTGTGGATGAAAATGTGAGTTTTGGACATACAGTCTATGTGCGCAGCGTCACATTCCTGTCACCTCCAGAGTTCACCTGGATATTTCTGGAATTAGCCTGTTGACTACGGCAGTCCTTGTTTTTTGGAGGCACAAACTAGCGGAACGAGTGTCTTTCCAGCATGAAACCTCCCGCCGGAGGAAAGGTTACTCGTTCTGCTGACGAAGAATTGATGTTGGATGTGTTGACAGTTTGCACTCACCCCACTGATGCGGGTAAAGTTACTTAAAAAAATACACACGACATTTCTTAGCATTACCCGTCTTCTTGCTTTTATCCTCGTTGTTTGCTGGAAAACATCTGGTCTCACATGCAGACTTTAAAACATTTTATTGGGATAAAGATACTTAAGGGGTGGAAATAAAAAAGTTTTCCTCCATTCCCCCTTTATGAGCTGTAAAAATATTGTATCTGTAAACAAAAAAAAAGAAAGAAAAAAGTGCATCATCAAGACAAACTGTATGTTTGTGTATTAACACTTAGAATATTGTGGTTAAATTAGTATCTTGTATGGTTGTAAGCATATGTGCTTAAGCTTGAAAAAAATTAATGGCAAAATGGAAAAGAAAAGTATGAGGAAACAAATCATTTCATCATTTAGGCATGAAGCTGTTATCAGTCCGTTTTGAAAAGCTAAACAGCAGTTTATTGATGTAACGTGTCTCCTCTAACAATAATTGCCTTCACTTTACTTGTGGGTTGTGATGCAGCAGCCGGCGTCCGTGTGAGACCACATGCGCGCCGGGGCTTCGTGCATTCTGCATCTTTATTAAGAGCAAATTGTTGGTATAAATCCTACTCTGATTTTTTTTGCACCTCGGGAAGATGGGGTGCCATAGCAACAAATCTGTGCCTGTGTGGCTATTTTATGCACACACACACACACACTGTCGCCTTTGTTACCACTTGTAGCTCACATCCACTGTTTTCAGAGTCAGATTTTCTCCACGCTTCATTTGTTGAACTGAGGAACCAATTAGATTAGAGAAATGAAAAGACAAAAAGGATGTGATCTATTCTTTTCACTTTCATGCACACAAGTGTTTAGAGCTTTTTTTTTTTTTTTTAATCAGGCTCATGTCCTCAACAAACACTCTGAGAGCACAGTGCCGTGTTACAGGGCTGGACTCTGTTGCCTACGCATCATTAGTTAGTTTAATGCAAAGAAAGTAAATGAAGGAAAGGAGGATGTGAGGGTAAAGTCTCACTGCAGGTTTTTCTCTTTTATTTCTTATCCTCATTGGCGTGACATGACGTCCTCCATCTGTTTTTTTTAGTCCCTTTATTCACCTTAGTGATGTTGCTGCAGTCTTTCTGCCTCTCAAGGCTGCAGCGTTCTCTCTTTAACCCAGCTAAAACTTCAGCTGCCCTCCTCACCGCCGGAGCTTTTCTCTGCACTTTCCACTCCATCTCTTTTGCATGTTCTTCCTGCGCTTTGCAGCACACGTCAACATGCATGTATTTACGTAATGACAGCTGTGTTTCAGCTGCGACACCTTTTAGCTTCTCAGCTGATCCTGACGTTACCAAAGGCCGTGGCGCAGATGACTGACACGGTTGTCCCCCCGCTGCTTAGCTTTCCGTTGGTAGGAATGCGGCCCCCCGTCTTCCTTCCATCTCATCGCTTACCCCTTCATCTGCCTGTATTCTATCTTCTGTCTCGCTATCTTCTTTGTCGTCCCTTTTCCGCTCACAGTTTTGCTCCTGACAAGAGCAGAATGCGCTAAATACTGAGCGGAGGAAATGAGTGTGCTGTGAGAATCCATGGGTTGGAGAGTGCGCCTCAGCACTACTGAGCAGCACAGCAGGAAGGAAGCTGCTAACTGACAAGAAAACTACAGACACCAACACATTTTTTAGGGAATTATCCTGCATTCATAGAGTATTTTAGGTATGTATTACTATTTAAAAAGTGGATTTGGTATTTTTAATTTCTATACTCAGTTAATAAATCAACTTTGTTCATGCTCTTTATTGGTAGTAGTACAATTTTTTACAATTTGTACCAGAGCAGGTGACTCCATTTTCATTATTTTTCAATTTGTTCCGATGAGGTTTATTTAATTTAAAGCGTATTTTCTGTTATTTCATGGTTAAGTCAGTGTTTCCTCAATCCTCAGGTCCAACAACCACCTTTGGATGATGTTTTGTGTACCAAGCTAGAAATATTGATTCAACTCACCATCAAGGTCTGGGGGGGCCAGATAAAAACATCCGCCTGAAAGAAAAAGTAAAGTTCAGCCTCCAGTTTCTCTATAGTCTGAAATGGTGGAAAAATTCAACGTTTTTCTATGGAGCAGCTAATGCATCATGTTTCCTTTTTGCATCTGCAATAGAAACTACACCAAATGAATATTTAAAGAGGAAAAGAGTAACACTCCATTGTGAAAGTTCAGCCTTAGATTTGCTTTTTTTTTGTTGATCTTGTGCCAAAAATCTTGGGAACCTTGGCACTTGGGTTATTGTTAGCTTCTGCAGGTATTCTGGAGCAACAGAAGCAGCAACTTTTAGCCTCGGAAAATAGGTTTGCGATTATTTTAATAGTCGACTAACCACCAATTATTTTTCGATCAGTCGATCAATTGGGCCATTCATGAACTGGATGTAAAACACACATCTTAAACATCATTAGCTTTAAACTTGAGTGTTTAAACTATATGCCAACTAAAAAAGAAGACAATTGGGACGGTAGTTTATTAAACCTAATGAATCATACAGCTTCTTTCCTTCGTTTGTTCCTTGCATTAAAACAAAACTTAAATCAAACGAGGTCTCTATCTGAAACAAAAGGAACTATTTTTCACAAAAGATCATTTACTCAAATATCACAAATGTGTGTTTTGTTGTTCTCAGAACTGTTTTCGGCATCACTGCACTCTGACTCGATATAGTTCCAAACTGTCCGATGTACTTGCTCATAGCCAGGAAAGTTGGCATTTCTACATGTCTTGCAGAAAGATTTGATCTCTTTTGAGAGCAGAGAAATTTCTCTCTGATGGGGTAGAGGTTGCGCAGAAAACATTTAGCTAGTAAGTTTGCTCTCTGTTTGGAGGATGATGTTGTTAAATGGGCAAGACCGACAAGGAGTGAAAAGGGGAGGCTCAGAAATCGAGTCGTTTTACTTCCGGGTATTAAAACGGGCCACAAAAATGACTCATATTTCATTAATAATTTGTTTTTTTTGCACACACTGTAGTTTCAAGGGAAAATAAACAAACAACTAATTGATTATTAAATAAGTCACGATTATTAGTTGTGACTAATCAACTAATCGTGACAGCCCCATCAGGAAATACAATTCATCTAGTGGTTTTGCTGTACTTTTCCTCCGTTTTGCACTCTCTTCATTGGGTTTTAGATCACAAAGCAGCTGCTAAATTTGACGAGTGTGTGAGCAGGTCGGTGTGAGGGCAGATCTTAGATCTATGATTGCGTTTGCGTGAAGCTGAAAATTCTCAGATCCAAGAGAAAGTATGAACACCAGGGTTCGCATCCGTTGAGAAAGATGGAAGTCTCAGCAGAAAA
The DNA here is from genome assembly GCA_003999625.1 of Oryzias javanicus. Classification (NCBI taxonomy): domain Eukaryota; kingdom Metazoa; phylum Chordata; class Actinopteri; order Beloniformes; family Adrianichthyidae; genus Oryzias; species Oryzias javanicus. The sequence continues at coordinate 12,897,624 of CM012449.1, read as the reverse complement.
CTGCAAATCCAACTGTAATGATCATTTCTATTTTCTGGACTTCACCTCTGTTCCTGCTGTTCCTGCCATGTGCTGTGTTTTTCTCAGGAGGGACATCCATTGTTTGGGGGGAGAGGAAAACAACAGTAGTTCAAGTGTGTCAGCTGTACACGGTTGTGGTGTGCTGATGCTACAGTCCTCACATGCAATAATAGCTCACACTTCAGCCTTTTGTTGCAACCCAAAAAGACTTGCGGTGGCACATAGGTCATTGTTCAGCATTCTTTAGCTACTCTTTAATTAGATTTCACCATTTCCCTCTTGGAAACAAATTGCACAGTCCGTCTTGTAAACATTTTACTAACAATTATTAATGTGTTGTAAAAACATAATTACATTTTAACCTTTAAATATGTTGACAGGGATTGCCTCACTGAAAGAAACAATTCTCTTAAGTAGCTCTCTGCAATTAGGAGTGAGTCAAGAGTTTTAATGCTGATTAACTGTTAACAAGTGTGCTCTGGTCAGGCAGCACATGGTAACTTTACAGTAGTGGGAGAAATGAATGCTGAAGTACATTTACTTGGCTTATCTGACTCTCCTATAAATTACCCATCATCCGATAAAGGCAGGGATCTGGAAGTTGATGGAGGAGAAGAAACAGCCTTCAGGTAAACCTGCAAATAATGAATGATGCAAACATTGAGTAGCACACATAGACATGCATTATACACTGACGAGAGTTTGATGAAATGGGGAAAAAAACAAACTCTGACCAGGAAGGAAAGTTACTCATGGAAGTGTTTCTCAGGCAAACACTACCAAGGTTTAAATGGTCACATCACTTTTAAAAATGTACAATTTTTATCAATATACTAACATTTCATGCATAGCATTCACAATGTATAAAAAATATACATCTGACTTGATCAAAATCACAATAATGTGATGGACACTTTTTGATTACATTATAGGATGCACCAGATTTTGAACTTATATTTTAAACATAAACCAAACTGTGCGCTGCATGAGGTGAGACAAAAGAGTCAGAGATAAGTCCATCAGCTTTTTTTCAATGTGTTTAGACTAATTTTAGAACTTGTTTACATGTTAGTTACATTAGAAGTGGTAGAGTATTCACAATACAATAAAAAAAACAGACTGATGTTTCTAAAACAAACATTCCTGTGACTATGTTAACTCCCAACCTTGTTAGAAACATAAAAAAAACGCATTCCATCACCGCTAGATGTTAGTCCCATTAGTGTATTTGCCAAACAACCAACTTTGATTGTAACTTTAAAAAAAACAGACTAATGTTTTGACAGACCATTTTGCATCTCTCAAAATTGCTAAGACATCAATAAGGACAACATAAATTAATCATTTTTTTATAGGTGCAATGTCATTAAAAAAAAAAGTTTTAAACTGCACATTGTAGTGGAAAAAACCTTCAACGCCAGAGCAATTACACTCTCCTTAAACTATGTTAACTCTTCGACTTTCTTCGAATTCCAACAACATCACTGACATAAAGTCTTCTACTTTGGCGCAAGGTCAAACTTCTGCATGTCAGAATCAAAGGGTTTATGCTAATTTTGTGAAGACTTCATTAATGAAAAGTGTTGCACATCAGCACAAAGTTGCATTTCTCCGCTTCAGAACCCATTGAAATTGTGTTAATTATGTGAATGGCTAGAGAGTTATGGTAATTCAAAGGTCAAGACTGGAACAAAAGCTACAGGTGTTAAAGGGTAAATATGTTTGTTGATGTCTTTTTATACCATAAGTGGTCAGAAACTTGAAAGATGAGTCCTTTAGGGAAGTTTCAGTCTTCTAATGCACAGATAATGTTGTGTCTCTCTCAGATCCAACATTCATGGGACTTTTTGGTTGTTCAGAGAATTAAACATCACGCACAGTATTGTTGCAGAATTTTGTGTGTGGAGTGTAATAAAGAAAAGTAGTGCGTGAATGTAATATGTTTGTATCGAATTTCCAAAAAAGACCATCAAACCTGGCTTGATTTTCATAAAGCAATGAGACCAAAAGACAGGTTGGACTGTTGCTTACAGTAAGCAACAGCATGTGTGCCAATATAGCCACATTTGACCCAAGAACACTGTGCCTATAAAAAATAACACCATCACTTTTGCTGGATAATTTTTACCTGATATAAAAAGTATTTCTCATAAAAAAAATAGATCAAGATATGACAACAAATGATAAAGTAGATTAGTCTTTTTTTTTAAAACTATACTTTATGCAGCAAAGTGGGGAAAAAAAGGATAAGAAGATCCTAAGAACATGCTTGAAAATGACTGAAAAAGTAGGAATTTGAGAAGAAAAAATTCCGAAAAAATATAAATAATGATACTGTGCACTTGATCTTTAGTCCACTCATTCCTGAGACATTGGATACTTTACCCAGAGACCCATGACATGAAAAAATGCAACAAATTTAAAATAATGTAAATACTCTTGCTGGGGTGAAAATCACCCGGCGACAGAGCTCTAGGGTTAAGGTCCATACTTTTGAAGATGAGTGCAAAGGTAGAACGGTTGCCCTCTGATCAGTAGATTGCAGGTTTGGAAGATTGTCGCCTTGCCCACTCATGTGTCAAAGTGTCCTTGGGCAAGATGCTGAACCCCACATTGCCTCTGGTGGATATAGGTTGGCACCAGCAGAGCCACCATTAGTGTCAATGTGTGTATGCATGGGGCCGTGACTGTAAAAGCGCTTTAGGCCTTCAAGGAAAGCGCTATACAAGTATACGCCATTTACCATTTAGTGTAAGAAAAAGGATTTTGAAAACATTACAAGCAACATGAAAACAGAAATAATTCCAAACACTTTACTTTTACTCGGTATGAATGTTTCAGCAAACCAAACACACTTACAAAAGCCAGGCACAGTGATGGAAGGGTGATGATTTGGGCTTCTTTACAGACGCAGGACAGGAATATCTTGCTGTGATTGAACTGACCCAAAGCGCCTCCTGGAGACTTGGAGACTGCGGTATTATAGAGTAAAATACAAAGCCATCTCTCAGCAGCCAAAGGTTTGTCATAACTGGGTCATGAAACGGGACAAGAGGGCCAGGCAGTGACACTGCAGCAGAACGAATAAAAAGAGAAGAACTGGCATGTCGCAAAAGTGCAAAGTGCAAACCTCAGCCCATTTGCAGAGATGTGGCAGAGAGCTGGGAATAAATGAATGCCTGAAAACTGAGTAAATTGAAATATGTATCTCAGGGTACGTGGATCTTGACAGTTGTGAAAAAAAGTTGTTAATTTGAACAAGAGCCTTTAATAAAAAACCTTTTTTTAGAAAGAAGAAAGAGAAAAAGTGAAAATGTATTTTTTTTCCCCTGTAAATCTATCTAAACCCTCTGTTCGTTATCCGTGTGGGATGATGCTCTCAACAGAATCACTGTAAGAAACAATTACAGTGGTGGAGTCTTTGATCACTTCTCAATCACTGGAGTGACCTTCTTATAAAGAGGGCTGACCCTATGAAGCTTTGGTCACATGTAGCCGAACTGCTTTGACATTTCTCACTAAGCTTCTTCCAACTGCAGATACATGCGCTAGTGTTGGGTTGAAACTGTCGGGCGTGAGCAACGTATGTTGAAAAGGCGTTCAAAAATGCCCATACAGCACGAACTCATGCCCAGTGGGTGAGTGCCGGGGTGTTTTGTAGTTCCCTTGAAGCTCGTACAGACACCTGAAGGAACGTAGTGAAAAGGAAACATACAATTGTGTCACTTGTGTGTCGTTAAATCGGTGATATGTTATAAGACGTCCATGTCTCTACCTTTCTGACTGTGCATGAATGCTGCTCACACCTACCTTGTTGTATAAGTGTATGCTACAGTCTACTCTTGCAGCATGCCCATTGAAAAACGTGTGTATTTCCATTTGGCTCTATGGACTTGCCAATAAGTTTAAGACTTTATTTTGCAGGTGCTGTGTACCAGTTAGACCTTTCTTTGCACTCAGACAGACCCGTGAGGGCAGCTGGAGCTACGACTTTAGGCCCAAGAAAAAATGTGTTCAGTCTGTTGTTTGAGGCTTGGAAGACTGTCTCCTACACTTTTGGCAAGTCTCATCTCCCCGACAGTTTTATCTTTAATCCACTTTTCTCAACCTACTGAAAGCCTTGTGGCAACACAAAGCCCTGTCATTTCCCTTTTCTAAAATATTCCCTCTGAATATTTAAGTTGGCAACTCCATTTTTCATAAAGCGTGTACAGAAAAAAGGCGGGGAATTAAAGTTGTCAAAGAAAAGGAAGATGAGAAGAATGGATACAAATGAATAACATCAGCTCCATCAATAATGAACCGCCTCGCTTTGAGGCAAACTTGGAGTGGCTCTCAACATGCTTCTGCTGTGAGGCTGCTTGCATGAATGTCTGCCTCAGATTAGCGTAGATTGCAGACTACACAAATAAACCGAGATGACGATGACAAAGTGATGTGTCCTGTTCACGCATTAACAAAGGCAGCATGTGGGAGTGGAGGGTGGAGTGTTGTCTAAATCTGACAAACATCTTTTGACATACAGTTCACCTAAATAGACGTTTCTATAGGATAGTAACGTTTCGTTTATTCTCTTTTCCTCCTTTTTCTTTTTTTTGGTCAATTGCCTTTATAGCCAGTCAGGAAACAGCAGTGCATGTTGGTATGGAAACTGGCTCATAAACCTTTCAGGTTGCCAACGCACTAACTCGCATAGCAACCACCAGCTAGCCTCAAAGCCAAATGTTGTTGGATGATTTCTGGTGAATAGGAGGCTGAAAGCTTTATTATTTTTGGTGCCTCACCTTTCTACAGGTCATCACACAATGTATTACCGCTACGCTGGTGGAGTTCATGCTGAAGGATCTTGAATTCTTTCTTTTTTTTAAGGCACCGCGGCAACTATTGAAGGAAATAACTCCCACACGTATACCTTGACATTCCATAAGTACACTCAGAGGTGCTCGAAAGAGTGAGTCATTTTAATGTTTGCTCACAAAACCCTTTAGTTTTCAGATAATTCGATCGTCTGCAGTGTGAGGACGAGGGAGCGGAGGGCATGTGCTGCAGGTATCGGCGCCATCGCGGGGCTTCTTGGGACTTCTGCCCACACCCTTTGCTTGCAGTTTTTTCTGTCCCTTATACAGCCAGCTTGACAAATGTGTTGAACTGTTGAAACAGGTTATCAATATAAACAGAGCGGCTTATTCTGGAGTGTGTGTGTGAGAGATAGCATTCTACTTTGTGGCTTTTTTTTTCCTCCGAGGCAGGGCGTGTCATCGTTGCTTTCCTGCTGTTCTTTTATGGCTTGTTTTGTTTAAGGAAATTAGTTATGTGCGTAACAATAGGGTGAAGTAATTTCAACACAAATACTCGCAGATACACACCTTGATCTGAGGCTCTGGACGCACACTGTGTCATGGAATACTTTTAACCAGAGCTGCACGGTTGCAGCAGGCAACGCTGTGCAGACGATAACAACAGGATTTATACTGGGAATATCCTGAGGTTTATTTTTTTCTCTTTAATGCCCTTTCTATTGGCTGTTTATAAACAGATGGGGCACTTTCTAGATTAATTTTAAATCAGTGAAACGAGGAATTTTGGCCTCACGCATGAAAACATCTGTTTTAACTTGAAAAAATGTCAGAAAAAGTCAGTAATCTTACTATTTATTGATCAATTTTGCTTTATGGTTCAGTTGTTTTTTTTTACCTATAAAATAAATACCAGGTTTGTCTTAGTATAACTATTAAGTATCTCAAATGTTTTTCTCATTCGTGATCATTTTTCCCAGATTCACATTCCTCATCAAATGGAACCAATTTATAAAACCACCTCAGAGTCAGCTTAAATCTTTAAAACCAGAAAACCAGAGTTTAAGCTCCAGTCTTGACATTTTTCATCAACTTCAACTCTTCAAACATGTACCCAATTAAAGGGTGTAATCAGACTGGTAAGAAGGTTTGATCTGGTCTGAATCAGCCTAATTTGGTCTGGATCTAGTCCTATACCTTGCGTCTGGTCTGTATTCGGACTCGGGTTTCCCGGAAATTTCTGTTTCGGGCCAAAACTTGTAAACAAAACCATGTGTCAAAGATCTCTCCATTCATTGACCAGCAGTTATGTGGGTGGGTCAAACCAATAAGAGATTGATGGATGTGATCCGGTTTTCAAATACTTGTCAAGATTGTTCACTTATTCAAAGTTTTTATTTTGCCGATCAATTTTGAATGTTTGCATTCGACACTTTTTACTGCCACTTTGGTAGAGCAAAGGCATATAGTGCAAGGCGGTTACTGAGGACGCTTGAGCAGAGAAAAGCAGCATTGAGCTGAAATGCAATACTTTATGGCATAGAAGTGTTACGCAGTCAATGTAAATCTGCTAATTTTGTCACGTAGAAAAGTGGCCTTGCTCTGTTTTTGCAACTCATTCAACACAGGGATATTACAGAATCAGCTGATTCACATTGGTCACATAAACAGGTGAAAAGTTATTTGTCAAAGAGGGTGTTATAGTGTTATAGTTTAAACTACTTAAAATGTCATTTTTATTTATTTTTTTTTAAATGTACGATCTGTTTTTCCTTCACCTCAAGCTAATCCTGATTTGACTCCATAGATGTTACGGGGCATCCAAGTGCAACGTGGCATTCCTCGATTTAAAGCGCCGTCATGATATTGGCATGTGCCGACTCGATTACTGGAAAGTTCTCACAGACTGCAGCTTGTTCTGTCATCTGAAGGAAGATGTGTTTACATGCTGAGTTAATTATTCGTGTCAATCAATCCGTTCTGCCACTTAAACACTTCCGCTAGGCGCGTAATCATTCAGACACTTTAACCGTGAAAGGTCGCATCAGCAAAAACCAGCATTAAAAGTGGAGCGTGGGGAAACCGGCTGCTGAAAAATGTCCTGCCCTTTGGCAGGAAGGTTCCAGGAATCAAACTTATTCTCCAGGTTAAGGTCCAAACTCATAGATGATGATTTGTAGCAAAATAATTTAAATTCAAAGCCACATTTCTTCGAAGCACTATTACATTGTGTTGACTCAAAGTGACACTATTATCAAGTGACGTCTATAAATGTTCAGTTTTAAATGCAGCGATACACTCATCAGTGTCTGAGACCAACATTTTTGCTTCTATCACAAACAGGAAACATTTTCTGCTTTTATTGTTTTTAATTTGTTTTGACCAATCAAGTGAGAAGTTTAGAAATGAGATGGAGGTGCATCCAGGTGGAATGTTCTGGGCTCCTTTCCTAATGACGTTGATGCTCCTGGATTTGTGACACATTCTTCCAGTTGCTGGCTTGAATCCGTCTTGGAGAAACTAACTCCAGGACACAGGACCCACTGTGGCTTCTCTTTTCAGTTTCATGTTATTAAACATAGCTTGGCTTTTTCTCCATGTGGACATGTAATCGATATAAACTGCACCTTTGGAGATAAGCGTGGCAGTTTGTACGTGTGATGCAGTTTTAATCTTTAATTATTTTATTTCTGTCTTCCAACATGTTAAAAACACCAAAAACATCATTTTCATTGGAGTTGGTCTTTAAAGCCTTGTTCACAACTGCCCTTGGTGGGGTCAAAAAAAAAAAAAAAAAAATGGACAAACCTACATGGACCATGCAGGTGATCAGCACAAAACATCAAGGCAGTTAACCACTTGGTTAACCCGTAGAGTGGAATTGTTCACATGTTTTCTACAGACAGGTTAAGGCACAGGTCGGAGGAAACACTTATTCAGCGCGAAATGATAAGAAAGAGGGAAGTAGGTGAAACACAGGAGTGTTGTAGATATTTTTTATTATTTTAATACACCCCAAATCCTGTGCACTGTTCATGTGATAAGTGCATGCCTCTTTTGTGCAGCCTGACTGTTAGAAATAGGAAAATTGGACAATAGGATTGAAGTTTGTGTGGACATCCTACAGGCGTTCCATGGGCACTTCTGACATTATCACGCAGTCAGTAAAGAGCCAATATGTGCACTTTACAAATGTGTGGCATAATACAAATACCGTACAACAGCATCCCCTGTACATCACAAGTGTATGCAACTTAAATTTACCTTATGAATACTTCAAAATACACTTATCAGTGGTAGGGAACACTTACCACACACTTACCACGCTTGGTAACTTACCACACACACGCCAATGGTGTGTTCCATTTTCATGATGCCCTATGAGGTGGCCGTAGAATCCATAAGACTCACCTGATGTTGTCACTTCTCTCGCCAACCATCCACTAGCCGGAAAACTCTAAAACCTGCTGCGTGCAGAAACCTGAGAATTGAACAATAGTTGCTCTAGTGGATACTAGGTTTTACGGGAAAGTAGACACATCCCAGAGAGTTTGTGTTTTTATTTAAAGTCTAAACTTGACCCTCTTCAAATATTTTTCAATACATTAAGCTTATATTTTACTTTTTGTCCACCTCCTCTATAAAAAGAGATTTCTTTTTATTTTAATTATTGCAGTTCCTTAAGGAAAAAAAAAAAATCTTGTTCATCCTCTGCAGTGCAGCCCTGGGGATTCGCTCATTACTGGCCCTGATTGCACATTTAAGTTCCAAAAAGCGCTCATTTAATTTAAGTACAAACCAACATAAAGAATCCCACACGGATAAAATGGCCAGCACGCGTCCAGAACAGTTACAGAAACCGCTGATGTTGGATGTGATGCAAATATGTGTTTGAATAAAAAAAATAAATTTTGGAGGCCCTCTTATGATGCAGCGGAGCCGTGTTTAAGCATTCTGTTTGACAATTCTCTTGAATTTAAGGGGAGGACGGGGTGGGGGGGCAAGATAAATATTTATGTATCTTATCCTTGGTCTGTAATCGGGGAGCGCCGTCCCCCTTGTACAACAACCAAGAGAAAACTGTTGAGGAGGTTAGATAGAGTGCAGCGACATGATTACATCTCCGCATTACCTCTGCTTAAAGCATATAAGCACCACAGAAATGCTTGTGTAAGGGAGACTTGCAGTCTGTTAACATCTACTATAGGAAGGCGCATGCATGTGTGTGTGTGCGCATATTAGGATGCTGTTAATACAGTTCCACCATTATGCAGATTAGCCCCATTCCCCTGAGTGCACCTTTACCATTTAGAGCTTTCAGTCACTTGACAGCTTTATGAGAGTCAGGGCAGACTCGTGCACGTGACATGTCTACACATCCATCTGTTTTCTCCAAGACTTCCTGGACACATGAAAATCTCATCAGAGCCACGAAGATGCGGCGTTCTTTGCAACGACACACCTCAGAAATGGAGCTCACCGCCTGGATGACTCAAGGTTCACGGATTGCTTGCGACGATCCTGGGCGCCGCATTTATTCATGCCACTGCACTTTGTGAGGCTGGCATGTGTGGAAGGTGCAAAGGAGTAATTGAGTGAGGGAGTGATTACATTTCAGGTTTGTCTGTTGATTGCATTTGAGCAGCAGCAACAGCCCTTGTTTTAATCACAAACTTGAGATCGATACTCTGGCAGTAGAGATGTGTGAGCTTTTGTGCAGAAAAAGATTCAGTCCACAGCAGATTTTCCTTGAACGCGCTTTCTGTGTCAGTGTGCTGCAGTATTTACATTATGAACTGTGTGCAGCTACGATTATCTCTCTGTGTACCTTGCAGCTGCCAGCCAACACCGGTCAATAAATCCTGAGCCTCTGCTGTACTGGAATAACCTTTCATCATTTATACCAAACAGGCTGCCTCAGGGTTTACTGGGATATTAAAGCATTTCAGTGCAGAGAGCACTCACCTGAACATGGCTGCACCAACCAAGTATCCACCTTTCAGCAGCTTCCCCTGTGTGTCTCTTTGACACTTCATATATAAAAGAATTCACAGGATCTGTCAAAGCCTGAAATATGGATTAGAGCATACTAACATCAACACGTGAAATTGTTTAGCATGTCGTTGCTTTGAGCCTTCGAAGATGCAGACAAATTCACTTCAACATCCTCTGCATGTGATATCCTCTTTGCATCCTCATTAAGCAAATTTTAATGAAGAACATTATCCTCAAAGTAAGGCATGTATGCAAACTGCCTCCCCATGGCCTCTAAATTATGTATTTTTTTATGATCTGACCTGACTTTGAGCAGATAGCTGCTGGCGATTCTGTTTTTAGTTAATGACCCCAGACCTGCTGTCAGATTAATACTCCGTCATTAGTCAGTGCTAATCAACCTGTTGAAGCTTCATGCTAATTCTCCCGTCTCCATCAATGTCACCTCTGACAGTCTGCTGTCAGAGCAGCGCAAAGCACCTCAACGAAGCAAACCCAATTACTATAGGAGAAATTACAAGGACAACATTTTCTGGACTCTGGAAATTAAGAGGATATTTTCCAACTTTTAAACTTCTTTTTAAGGTTGTAGGAAGCCAGTTATATTAATTATTTTACTATAATTTCAGGTAAAATATAGAAATTTGAAAAGGTAGTTTTTCAAGAAAGGATTTTCACCTTAAAAAAAAAACAAATGGGTAAAATAGGGCTGATGTTGGTTTATTTGACTAATTTTATTCTATAGAGTTTTATTTTGTCTTTATGCTTAATTTTTCGCGTTTTGGGAGCTGTTTTATTTTATTTATTCATTTACACAGTTTTATTCTATTTTTTAAATTTGTATTTTAATTATTTTTTGGCTCTGGTGTTTATTTAATTATTTATTTCATTTTATTCTACTTTTTGTAGTTATCTATTGAATTTAAAATAAAATTAAGAAGTTTTTTTTATTAATATTATTATTATTAGATTTTATTTTAGCAATATATGTATTTTGTTTTATTAATTTTAAATGTTTACACACACACACACACACACCCCCACCCACACACACACACACACACACACACACACACATATATATATATATATATATATATATATATATATATATATATATATATATTCTTTTTTTTTATTTTACAGTTTCATTTATTAATTTTGTTTTATTATTTATTTATTCATTGGAACTTTTTTTTACATTTTTGTTCATTCAGAGTCTTTTTTCAGACACAAATATATTTTTCCATTTTTTCTCCTTTTTTCATGTTTTTCTAATTTTAATATTTTGGTCGCTGGTAATTGCTGCTGATTTTTTTTTTAAATTAATTTAAAAAAAACTGGATAATTAATGGAGTGTAAAGCATGTATTTGAATAATTTAGCCATTAATGTCAGTGGTTCTATATTAAAAAATATAACTTGGCTTTAAGGTCACCCAGTTATCTTCAGGTAAAAGAAATCAATCAGAATTCATCCTGATTAGTTCTGGCGATATTTGAATATCGTCTCTGTTTTAAAGATGACTCTGAAGATAAAAAGTTTCATTTTTGTGAGGAACAAAAACATGAAAAAATGACAGCTTCTGTGGATTAAAAAACTCAGAATGACTTAATGTGCAGCAACAGCTAATAACATAACAATTATAGATGAAAATGACAACTCTTACAGCGACTGAGACATTAGTAAATTTCTACTGCGTCACCTCAATTAACCTCACAGCTTGTAACAGTATGAGCCTTAAAGAGAGACGGCCTTTTACATCAAGGAACAGGAATTTATGAAAGTATCAGTCCACTCAAAATATATGATTCATAAACCTGCAAAATGCCTCCATATTTTCATGCATTTCTTCAAATTTAGATTCTTCTATTGCATGTTTGAGTCTCTTCCCTCCATCTGGGCTTTGAAATGGACTGATTAGGTTAGCTTCACCTCTGCAGCTCACCTGCAGGTCTTTGCTTTTGAGGAGCAAAGTCTGAGCTTCCATCACATCTGTCATCAGCAGAGAACAAACTCCAGGAAACTTAGAAGTCTGAGTTTTAAAAAAAAAGTCTCTTTCAGCAGAACAATACTTGCTGGGAAGTTTGCTTTCACAGGGAAGCAGAGGGTTGTGTCTCCACGCTGTGCAGGTGTGTCAACATTTTGGGCTTTGTGTGGGTTTCCCTGTGACGCATGCTACTACAGATTATGTGTTGCTCCATTGCAGTGTGACTTTGGTTCACCTTTGACATGTGGTAGCTCCACCCAGAAAGGTATCAGATGAATCCTCTGGCTGAATGATGTACAAACACTGAATGGATGAAAAAAACAGACACAAAGTGCTTCAAACGATCCGCTAAAGTGATGGTGTATCCCTTCATTGATTCTCTAATCTCACCTGTATCTTATTCTGCTCTTCATAATTTCTGTATTCCTCATTCTGGGGTATACGGAAGGGGATTTGGGGGATGAAAAAAAAAAAGGCCATGGGAAATTCTGACTTTAATCTCAGAATTTATTAGTTTAAAGACAGAATTCTGACTTTAATGTCCAATTTTTCCATGGCCTTTTTTTTTCTCCGTGACCCTAATCCTCTTCCATTATGAACTCTGACTGCCCTGTGGATTTAAAGTAGGCACTTCTTGCTGCAAGAATTTACCCTTTATATTTTCTGGATTTGTGTTTCCTCCAGCTCTCCTGTTTTTTGACAGTATCTCCTCTTGAAATGGAGTCTGTTTGCGGCAGTTCACTGTTTGGGTGAGCAGCAAAAGTGGTGACTCGCCGTTTGAAAAGAGCCTAAAAAAATAAGAAGTGAAATTTTACCAGGGGAAAACTTGGATTAGTTTTTATCGAAGTTCAGCATACAGCTGCTGCTTAATTAATTGATATAAAAATAGGGATATGGTGTACATAGGATGTTGGGAGTGCACAACACAAAAGAGAGCTCTGTAATTAACAAAACCTAAGTCTGACTGTTTCCAAATACAGCTCAGCATCTGCTGAAAAGAAAAAAAACAAAAAAAAAAAAAACAACTTTGTTTTGTTTTGTATGAAGAATTGACAGTTTCTTGTAGTCTAATCTTTTTTTCTAACATGTCCATAAACCCTTTCTAAAAATGAACTCAGACCCCAGAAGAAGAGGATGAACCCCGCTACAATTGACAGAACCCAGTCACAGAGGCAAAACCTGGAAATGTCTTCCATTAGTTCTATTTTACTAAAGTGAATAAACTGGTTCTAAAGCTGTGGTTCTTTCATCCATCTTTGTTTCTTTGTGGGACAGTTTAGTGCCTTTGACATGAACTGTGGAGACTGTATAAAGCAAAAATATAAAAATGATCAGGACAATTTTTACATCTTAATTTGTTTAGTCCCTTATACAGTGTTCACGCTGAATGTGTTTTGACATGCAGAGGAAGCATGTTTCAATGTTGAGTCAATAGACACGATCAAAGGTCCTGCAATGTGATTTCTTGTGTGATGTGGCACTCTGGCAACAGGGCATTTCAGGTAGTGCAACAAAAATTTTGACCCACGAGTTCAAATATCTGCACTTTAATGAAGAATTTGCTTTGCATCAACCAATCAGGAGCTCAGCTTTGGCCCGCAGGTGGAGTCCAAAACCAACATGAAGAATCTGATCATTCTCCTACTGAACTTGCTTTATTTGTATGGAGACAATAATGAAAAGTTGCTCTCATTTTTTTATTATTTTTAGTAAGACTTATGCAGAACAGCAAATCGTTGAGTTGACAGAGGTACCGCTGAAAGCGTCCGTCATTCAGATGCAGGTCTTGAAGCAGATGTCCTGGGAGATACTCTGAATGATCTCATAAACCCAGACATGGAGACGTGATCACTCATGATTTTAGAAAGCTCTTTAGGATTAATAAACCTGATCTCTCAACATCATATGTGTCTTATGTGCATTGAAATATACACTCAATGCTTCCACAAGGCCAAATCATTTTTTGATGGTAGTTCCTTCCACATTTGCTGGGAGCACCAAATGTACTAACGCATTTTTGGAAAAGCGACAAATTTGTCGCAAATCTAAAGAGGCAGAGGACAGGAATTCACCATGCGATTCGCGTTCGGTGTGAACACCTGCATTAATGTGAATCCAGGATGAGAGGAACTACAATGTGAACTGACATGTTGTTCACTACACATCCTTCAGGTGCAGCATTCAAGCCAGAATATATCATCCAAACCTTCTTACCACGTTGTCTCAAAAACCAAAACCATCTATGCAACATTTAGCGTCAAGAAGACGCAACTGGTTGAGCTGCTCCACAGAAGCAAACACCAGTTTGACCTTAAACTCTGTCAACAGCAGATCAAAGCTGCACAACTCTTGCACAACAAAGAAGCAAGGTTAGTGTCATTGATTAGAGGATTTTCTTCACTCACAGCATGCAGGGGAGTGTCACAGGTGTTTGTCGACAATCAGAAAACAATCTGCTTTAATACATTAATACAGCTTAAAATATCACAACAAGCTGTGCATAATTGTTGTACAGAGGTCTTTTGTTTATCTCAGAAGTTGTGCTCTAAAATTAACCTGTTGTAGTAGAAATATGCAAAGTAACAGATGTTTTAATTTCCTCACTACACACCTTATGCACTATTTTCAGATAGACGTGATCATTTTCACAATTTTCTCTGTTGTTTAAACCCTCAAATAAGATCTATCTAGATTGGGCAAACTAAAAGATTTCTGTTCTGGAAACACGACACAGAGAAGATTGATTGACAACGATCTGCAGCCAATCAGGACACAGAACACAATGTGCAGAAAAAAAAATCTAAAATTTTACAAAAAATGAAAATCTGTTAAACAGCCAAATCACGAAAGGTGAACTCCAATATAGTGAGGGAACACTTCATACCTGGCTGTAGGAGTTTGGGGCGGGATTCCTCACCCCCACTGCTCGTTCATAGCTGCCATTCATAGTTTGTTTGCCACTGAAAAGCTACGGTAAATTCATTCCGTCTGTTTCCTTCTGCCATTTTATTTAAGATCGCATGTGTAGGGACACACCCCCTCCCTGGACATGATAGGAGGAACTCTTCCAATGTCTTTGGTATTTTTAAAATGTTCTTGTGGCATTTTTCCTATGATGGCGGACGTATAGGAAGACAGTTAAGCTTATATCGCTGTGAATCCGGAACAGATGAAAAAATGCTTTTGGAAAAAGCTTGTAGGTGTGGCCAAAAAAAGCCACAAGTTCCTTGCTCTGCTCCATTCTGATATGTCCACTTGTAGACAAATAGATTTGTCTTTGTTTTCCTCATCTGAGCTGGCTTAAAAGTGTACTTCTGATTAGCCCCAATGCTGCTCGTCATTTTGATGCACCGGTAATGCTATCCTGAAGTTATGGATGATGGGAAGTGGGGTGGGCTTGCTTTGCAACAATGGTACCACCCACAAATCAGAGGTGAATTTCTCATTGTTTCTGGAGAGAGGCAGTAGTTAAGCCCCCAGAAAAGATTTTTCAATTTATTTCTAAAAACCTCATGATTAAAAGACCACAGGGAATAGTTTTACAGTAAACTTTTGGGAACTTTAGGGAACCACTCAAGACCACGACAGACTCAAACACATGTCAATGGCGCTGCTGTTCTGTCTGAAGTGTCTGGTGGTTTTTGGAGGTACTTGAAGGGAACATGTAGATGTAGAGGGCTGTAAAAGAACTGATTGATGGCAAAAAAGAAATAAACTTCATGAATAAAGACAAAACTTGGAAAGCAGAGTCAAACTATCAAATAAAACATGAAAAGTATCTTTAAAGGATTTGGAGAGTTGGCTCAGAACAGTCATTAAGAAGCCGTGGATTTTTTTTAGTGCAGGCGAGATAAGTTAACCAGAACTGAACTTCAAATACCTTTTAAGGTATCTGAAGTTCTGAAGCTGGTGACAGAAACCAATAGAAAATACAGAAAAGATTCCAAAAGATAAAACCAGAGGTGAACTGTCCCATCCTGACATGATCCCCAGTATCAGGACAGCCTTTGTGAGGTACAGTCCATTGAGTCCTTCAGCCGCTCCTATGGCGCTGCAGGAGGGCTGGCTTCACCGCCTGTGAGGACACTCCCCATGTGCTGCTCGTCTTTCACCACATTTCCTGTAAATCCAAACCGTGTTGTAGGTCAAGACTCCAGGATGTGACAGAAACTCCCATCAACCAAAGTGAAGAGTTGAGTTTAGTCCGCATTTCAGTTGGAAGTGCTGTCCTCTGATTGTTGAGGAGGAGCATGGGAGGTCTGAGGGAGGCAGTAAGACCCAGAGGAGGACCGGCAATAGAGAGCGAGGGAGAGGTGGGAGGAGAGAGGAGGAGGAGGAGGGACTGCGCTCAGCTCTGCGCTGCAGCTCGTGGTGCCGGAGCTCCAGTGTGCGCCTCAGCCTGTCAGTGCGAGCGAGCACACCGGTGCGCCGCCGCTGCCGCCGCGTGTGTGTGTGAATGTGTGCGTGAATCCAGCGCTCTCTCTGCGTACGACAGGTGGAGATGACATGACCGCAATCGAGAGGAAAAAGGCAAAGGACCTGTAAGAGCCTCACACATGTCAACCCACTCACCTTTTCACCTGCATTCCCTCGCACACACCCCTTTTGAATTCCTGCACTCCCTCTGGATAAGATGTGTTTTTTCCACAGGAGTTTATCACTCAGACTTTCAGCTGCTGCCTTCACGTGCACATGCCAGATAACACTCACAGATGCAAAGAGGGTCACACTGTTGTTTCTGATGCCCACAGACGCGGTCAGCAAGTGTTTCTGCGCCCAGAGGAGAGTTCGGCTCCATCCCTGAGCGCCAGGCAGCCCGCCACCTTGTCTGAACATCTCCAGGTAAGAAGATGCTCTTCTCCTGTCCAGCTCTTCCTCCCTTTTCTCTCCATCCTCTGTTCTCCACTTTAACAAACTTATTAGTGTTTTTCTGTCCCTTTTGAATTTGTGAGTCTGTAAAACGTGTCAGACAGAGGTAAGTTTCTACGCTTCCTTCTGCTCCTTAAATCTTCTGTTTGTGATTGGATTCCCTTCATACACTTAAGTGTCCTTGAACAATACAATGAACGCCACACTGACACACACCCATGGTTGTGTGGCTGCAATGACAACTCTGTGTGCAAGCTGAGGTTTTCCGCAGTTTGAAATGAACTCTAAAAGTCCAAACCCTTCATCCTTTCTGGTAATGTTTGTGCAACCATGAGATGAAACACAAAGCAGCTGCAATCATGTAAGAAAGAGGAAATGAAAGACTGAGGTTTAGTCATTTTTCAGTGGAATCGTTTGTTTTTGCAGTCTCTATTGGTGTTCTTCCCCTCTTCTTAGTTCTTTTTTTTTCATTTGTGTGGTTTATCACAGGCTGATACCTGAAATGTTAAATTGTTGCGCTCTTGTGTAGCCTCGCTTGTATCATCCAGCAGTGCACGTGCGTGTATTTGTGTGTTTCTGATTTATGTTGTGAAGGGATTTAATGTTGGCATGGAAATAGAGAAAATATTTGATTGGATGCGAATGTTGACATGTTGAGCTCAGATCCAATTACCTGGAGATGTAGTGTGTCTGCTCACAGTCACAGAGGCACACAAAGAAAACACCACATCTACACACACACACTCACCTTTAATTCAGACATAAAACACTCACTGGATTGTTAGGAAAAAATATGCGTCGACTGATCCATGTGTGTGTCTCTTTCAGTTAGAGGAACAATAACAAACTTGTACACGGTTCTGCGTTGTGTTGTGCAGCATCTGAGTTGTTGCTTTGTTTGTTCCTGAATGCCTCCACCGTGATAAAGATCTCACGTGCGCCTGTGAAATCAGGCTTTTCTGGGTTTCATTCATGCAGATTACGTGTTTGTGTGCGTTACTGTAACCTCCTGCAGCCGCATTACGCAGCAAAGGTCTCGCCCGACTGCATTCCTTTTTTTCCTGCACCTTTGTCTGGTTCTTTGTCAGCGGTTCATTCCTGAGGTGTCACCTACACACACATTCTTCTGATTTGTCTGCTGGTTAGCATTCAGGTTTCAGAGAAATAGCAGTGACGGTAGCCCATATATGCATCTTTGTAACATGTTGCAGTTTAGCCCCTCAGCAGAGGTCACTGAAGTGTCTTTTAGCAGGTTGATTTTCATGACTTCCCTGGACAGCTTTAAAACTTCCAAGTGAACTGATTCTCTACTATGTATGTACAATAGTGTTGAAAGTGTTTGCCCCATCCTAATATTTTAATTGATTCTACACATAGATAATAAAGATGATCGACTATGTCCGATGCTACGAGCCCAAACTTGCCAACTCCTCTGGAAAAGTAGTTTGACTTTAAAGTTTGGAAGAACTCACTTTGAGGCTGGTTTAGAAGTTAGTTAAGCTATGGACACATCGGCCAAGAATGTGCTAAACACTGGTTCTTAAATATGCGCATAACCCATTGTGTTCAAACTGGACAAGCAGGGAGGGGGTTCTTCTTCTTCTTTACGCAACTGTTTCCCAGCGTATGTCTGCCACCTGCAGTTGGAAGAGGCTTGGTGCAAAACATCAAAGCAGTACAAATGTCGGAAATTAATTTGTCACCACCAAATCCAAGTCTTTGATTGGTCAGAGTTTGAGCTGATTTGACTAGCAATGTGCGTTCAATGGCTATACGTTCTGCCTGAAAATGGTCGTAAAGACATGTGTTGCTACGTGTGAACCTGAGAGTTTTGAACATGGAAGGTCGAAATGTACTTTTACAGTACCTGCCATTCAGATGGAAGTGGCCGCTTGAATGCACATTGCCAACGGCAGTGTGAACGTAGCACCGCACTGAGATGTTTTACTGCATAAATAGAAGCTCAGCCCATTTTAGCTTAGACCATCACACTGCCACCACCGTGTTCAATGGTTGGCTAGTTTAAAGCTAAAAAACCCTGCAAGGTTTTGGATGGATGGCTGGCTGGCTGGCTGGCTGGCTGGATGGATGGATGGATGGATGGATGGATGGATGGATGGATGGATGGCTGGATGGATGGATGGCTGGATGGATGAATGGATGGATGGATGGATGGATGGATGGATGGATGGATGGATGGATGGATGGCTGGCTGGCTGGCTGGCTGGATGGATGGATGGATGGATGGATGGATGGATGGATGGATGGCTGGATGGATGGATGGCTGGATGGATGAATGGATGGATGGATGGATGGATGGATGGATGGATGGATGGATGGATGGATGGATGGATGGATGGATGGATGGATGGATGGATGGCTGGATGGATGGAATCCATCATTAAAATAAAAATGTACAATTAAAAAAAAAGTGTAAAAAGTAAAGTGAAAATAAATATATTTAAAAAAATTAAGTAATAAAGCATGCGTCAGCAGCAGTTCAAATGCTCACCCTCCCAGATGCATGCATGTCTGTGCCCCGAAAAGTTCAGAGTGGATGTTGCTAAAGCTGGAATGTGATCACACTCCAGCAGAGCATCTTGCCGCCTCCTTCATCTGCAGCCCAGTAAATTGCACAAAAACAGAATGACCTTTTTTGTGACAAATGGCTCGACGTTTTGGCATGAAGGCCTGGTTCTACAGGTCAAGTCCCGCACCGACGACTTTGATCTTCACAATAATTTTTTTGTCCAACTGGCCAAAGAGGTCATGAAGTCAAAAGTATTAAATCATTTTTAAGCTGTCAGAACTGTTCATTTGCTAAACTGCTGAAGAAATCTCATTATCATTAAACCAGAGCAGGTTTGAAAATGATGGAAAGAAGATGTTGTACAGATGAATTTGTGAGTTTTTCTTCACTGATGGACAACAAAAGTTACATGAAAATAGAGAGGAGTTTATGTGCCATACTGTTCAGACCAGATGGACTTCACTTTGGGATAAATGTTTCTACATTTTTTGCAGGAATATTAAAACAGAAAAGCTTAGAAATTCTTTAT
Organism: Oryzias javanicus; assembly: GCA_003999625.1. Taxonomy (NCBI): domain Eukaryota; kingdom Metazoa; phylum Chordata; class Actinopteri; order Beloniformes; family Adrianichthyidae; genus Oryzias; species Oryzias javanicus. The sequence goes on along the minus strand of CM012449.1, from coordinate 12,877,895 downwards.
AAACTTTTGGTTTTTAAGCCCCAGGAGTCCAGCATTAGCCGACCGTACATGTTTTTGGGCGTGTGGAGGGTCGTGGAGAGGCTTCATCTTAAGAGTAGCACAGGTGTGTGGCTTTAAATGGATAAAGATATTCCACCTGTCGTTCCCGTCAGCCGTCAGTGTTCAATTTTCTCAGCCCTCTAACAGCAGCTCAGCTTCGTTCATCAGAATTTAAACAGGCAGAACCTGAAACGATGTCAAACCTGACTAGATCTCCATTTACGGTTCTGCTTTTCATTGTGACGTGTGCTGCTCCTCTACACTGAATCTCATGACTGCGTCTTCAATGGAACCTCCCTCTAAGAAAACTTCTTTTGGGCAAACTTGTTGTCTCTCACCTAAGCACATATCCACCGTTCAAACGATTATGTTCCCCAAAAACAAATCTAGTTTTTGAAAAATGCAAGTTTGCAGGAATTAAAAGAGAAATGATTTTTTTTAAACCAAATTGAACACAGGAAATTAAAATCTTTGCAGGATGGTTTATCTCTGCCCTGCATTGTCCAAACTGCCTCCCTATAAATGCTCAGTGATCAATTATTCACCTTTAAGGCATAACTACTGCTATAATTTCTAATCAGCTCAAATAAAATTAGTTAGTTTTTACAGCAGTAGTGATTACTGACTGTATCTGTGCTGCAGAAAAGTAGCAGAAAATGATCCAATTATTCTCGTTTCCACACGCGACTGTTCACACCCGACTGCTCACACCCAACTGTTTATTTCTGGCTGTTCACATGTGACTGTTCACATGTGACTGTTCACATGTGACTGTTCATATGTGACTGTTCACAAGCGACTCTTCACACTCAAGTGTTCATATCTGACTGGTAAAACCTGACTGTTCATGTCCGACTGTTCACACCTGACTGTTAATATTCACATAAGACTGTTCACATCCAACTTTTCACATCCAATTGTTCATATCTGACTGTTCACACGACTGTTCTTAACCGACTATTCTCACAGGACTGTTCATGCATCAAATATTCAAGTGCAACTGTTCATTTCCAACTACTTACACCAGATTGTTTGCGTGGCATCTGTTTGCAGAGAATATATTTAACATACCTATGTTTGTGATGGGATTTTAACTCTTTTAGTTAATTGCTTGGCTGTCACTGCATTTTTCATCAGTTAACAACTTTAAAGCAAACAAAATCTCTGAGCTGAAAACTTGCTAAACTCTCATCCCTCATCATTGGTGTGAGTGTGGGTTTGGTGGGGTTGCATGTGCATCTACACGCAGTAGCGTCCCAGATATCCCGACCTTGGCGACATGAAAGTGTTACTGCTGGACGGATATGGTTATTAAAGAATGCAGACTGTCACAGTAGTTTTCTGTTTGCAGCCGGAAGAGTCTGTGTGCTCTCACCTCACGGCTCGGTGAACTTGGAGAAAGTTATGGAGAAAAAGACTTTCTGCATCTGAATACGCCGACACCTGCATGCCAGCCTTTACGACACAACAATTATAACATTTTATTATACGACTGACGAAGAATGAATGTATCTGAACAGTCGTTTTTATCTCTTAAAAACTATTGTATCTGAACTGAAGAATGGAAGCAGAAAGATGCAGGGAATGAGTGAGGAAAAAAGTGCAAAGATGCTGGTTTTTCATCATTAAGGACTTCAATATAACTTCATAAAAGTGTTTGTTGCAGCAACTAACGCCTAAAGCTTCTGTTGGTAGTGCTACTGTGAAAAAGAAAGTATTGATCAATAAAATCCTCTTTTTTTTACCCAGCAGAGCTCATATCTGCTTTTTGTAGTTAAAAGGTGATCAGTTCTGCCTCTCTGATCTGATCACAGCCTCTTGTATTTGCCCTTCTGCTTTTGCATTAGTGTTAGTGCAGCAGCAGTGTGATGTGAAGCAGTAAGCAGCAAAGCCAGAGCCTGACATGTTCAGCCGAGTGCACACGGCGCTGCAGGACCTTGTTTTCTGACTGTAAGCTCCAGATTGTACAATTTCTCCTAAATGGCAACTGAAGATTAGCGATCCATGTTGGTGTTACAGTGCTGCACAATATGGAAAGTACTTTGAGAGCCAGCATTGAAAAATATTCTGATTTACAACCACAGAATGATTCTTAATTTGAATCAGAATCAGTTTTCTGCTATAATGAGATGATATTTTATAAAACTCTGCATCCTCTGTACTTCACTTATGTAGTGGATGAAAACCGACAGTAGATCTCATCATCGTTTGATTGCAACACTGTTCTCTCACACAACACCATCATTTTGTCTGTATTATGAGGGCCTGAATGCAGATTTTGTTGCTTGCACTTTAATGGGTGATATAGCAGCACCATAATGTCCGTCAGGCAGCTAATATCCGCCAAGTGTACACTCCAGCTCACATCTTTATTGCATTGATCGCTGGATGAAACCTCTGGCTGCAGGATCTATAATATTCCACAATTTCCGATGCCGCTCTTCGATTCGAGACCCCGGGGGACTCGGCGATAACAGGTAAGATGTGACGTGCATGAGCAGAGGCTGCAGCAGCACAAAGCGTGCAGTGAGAGGACGATTTCGATCGATCACCTTGCTGTTCGGCTGCAGCAAGCTCGGTCACTCCTCGGCCGATCCTGAGTCGAGCTCCGGCTGAATTTGCTGCATGAATCAATCTGCACTTTTCTGCATTTTTTCCCATATTTTTGCATTTCTTCTAAATAATGTCTTGCAGTTTTGGCCTCTTTTTTGCTTCAGCAAAATTGAAAAATTAAAATTCCAGTTAATATATTTTTGTGCTTTCAGTTTGAAAAGAAAATTATTTTTTTGGAACCTGGAAAAAGGTTGCAGTAAAAATTCACCTTCAAAATAGCAGAAAAGTCAAACTTGGAGACAGGAATTTGCACACAGTATCTGTGCTGAACCTAACATCCACAAATAGCATACATCTAGAAATGATTTCCTTAAATAATGAAAAAAAAACTGACAAACCATTAAACTTATTGCGCAAAAACACAACTATTGAATACAGAATGGACTTGATTTCTTCAGAACTTTGGGATCATCCAGATTACATGAAATCATATTCACCTGAAAGGCTGCAAAAAACAAATCTGTATTTATACGTTAAGCATTTATTCCAAGACATAAAACTATGAGAGCATGTTATCACAAGTGATATTCACCAAAGCAATTGTTTTCACAAACAGCAGGATTTTTTGAAAATCTAAAAAAAGTTAAAAGAAAAAAAAAGTAAAAAACACAAAAAACTCCAAACATTTCTGAGAAAAAAAAAAAAAAAGATTCCATGTTGAATATGGGAGTGTCGTGAATCAGCTGACTGAAAATGAACGTCATGTGTTTTACCTAAGAAGTTCTCCTGGTGTCCCACTTGAGGGATCCGAATCAGCAGAAGCTTCTGGACCTTTCTGATAGAAATCACCTGACTGTTCTTGGTGGTCCCGCTGCACTCCAGCCTCCTTCCTGAGCCCCAGATGAATCTTGGACGGTCCCTGTTATCTATCCTCACCTCTAATAGGTGGATAAACTTGTCACTCTTCAACTTAATCAACAGGTTTGCTGAGAAAACACCAGAAAATGTTTTAAACACTTAAAAGAATCAAAATAAAGTGAAAAGAGAACATTTTACATTTAAAGACATGTCAAATTAGCTGTAAGTAAATGGATTTGATAACTTTCTCAAAAAATGTTTTTCAATTCAACAAATTGTATAAAAACAAATTCCAATATAAATTTGGTTGCTTTAGAACTCTAAAAAAATGTTTGTCTTCTTTATTCTTTAATCAACGTTTTGATATTTGCTTTTATTTGTTCGATTTTTTTCATTACTTTTCTATGTACCTCATAACAACAATACCAAACAATATACTTTAAACACATCTTACAGTTCAACACAGACAGCAAAACTACCCAAAAACCATTTTACACAAACTACAAAGCTTGATCAGAAAGGGGCAGATAGGAGAAAAATAAAATACAGTTTTTACTCTATTTTTTCCCGTTATGAGTAAGAAACAAATTTTATACAGTCGTCCCTTGAGCCAGTTTACTTCAAATTTAAGTTTCCATCAATCCAACATCATATTATAGAGGAGACATACCACATTTTCTTTGTTTGTTTTTATTGTTCTATACTTTTTTATTTTTTAAGTTTATATCATATAAATAAATCAGGTTTGTTTTTAACTAAAATATATAAATCTTCAATTTGTTTTTTTAATCCTGGTGTATTTAGGGTGACAGCGCTTAGTGTATCCTGACAAAGTGACTTTGCCCAGCTTTTTTTTTTTTTTTGCCTTTTTGTCACCCATTTTACTCACAAAACATTGACGTATTCAAGGATATTTTAAAACGTGTTGTCTTGTCTTTTTGGCTATGAGGTGATTGTTTTGAAGAGGCTTAAACTGAAACAAATAAAAGGTTTTTGCCTTTTTCATTGAAAAGTTTGGATTTGACAAAACTTCAAATGACATCAAGCCATGTTAAAAATGTTAGCAGGGATGCTATAATGTCTGTTGTTCAAAAAAACCCACAATCTTTATTTTCTCTTGACTTTATCTCCATTTGAGAAAAAAAAATAATTTTGGATATGAAAATTGCTTTTCATTTTTCACCTGACTCAAACTGTTTCTGGGGTAAAAAGCATCTCTCTGCCTTGCTGCTATCCTCAGCTTGATCCTGCTGAATGATACAAATCCAATCGGAGGACTAAAGTGTTTTACATTCTGGGACACCGCAGCATTTCATAATGTAGTGAAAAGTTCAAAGCAAAGGGGGTACGTTCCCAGCAGCCCAGGTCTATCAGGTTTTACCTGCCGCGACACTTTGGATCCCCTCTTCTGATGAATGACCACAGACACAAGGGCACCTTCGCTTCACAACAACCCTCTGAGAGGGCTGTGTACGCGTGTAAATGTCAGGGTTAGCATTTTTTTCTTTGATAAATGGACTGTATTATTTAATGCCGCTGAATTTTATCTGGAGTGGAACCCTGTGAGATACGAAGCCCGCTCTCCTCTCAGCCTCCAAGCGTGGTTTGTTTGCGCGCACACTCCACTGAATAGCACATCTCTGGGTGCAAATGAACATTTAAGTACTTTTCCTGCACCCATAACTATTCATCTTAATGCCATCTTTGTCTGATGGTTAGAAAGTTGAAATAACATCAAAGGTCAGAGTTTAATCATTTGCAGGAAACGATAAGGATGTTTTTTTTTTTATCCTGTGCTACATCAAAAAATTGACAGAAAGTTAAAACTTGGAAAAATTAAGATGTTTTTTTAAATCCCTTTGAACTCCACTAAATAATTGAAATATCATTTATTATTAGATTTGGATAGGACCAGTTTTGATCTGTTGGGTGATTTGATAAGTACTCACAATAATGTTATATGAGTGTTCAGTCTCAAATTTAATCCACATATTTTTAACATGGTGTAGCTGCATTATGAAGAATTAATTATCAACAAATTTGACAGACTTAGAGCGCAGCAAGTAGTCATTTATAAAAATGAATAACAATAGATGAGTTATTCTCACCAAGGAGCAGTGAAGGCAGTTCCATTTTGAAATTTAGCAGTAAACTAGTGCCGCCTAAGTGGTTTAGAATTGGTTATCAGCATTGGAAATTCAAAGCTATGAGTATGCCACAATGAGTTTTTTAAGATGAATGTTTGGAATGCTATTTTGATTTAAGGAATTTTGGATGATGACAATAGGACCAGTTCTGCAGAAATTGTGGTCATGCTAAATGAAAATTTAGAGAAGACTGCAAACAAATATAAAACAAAATGCTCAAAATCATTTAATGGGGGAAAAAAGAGATTCAAAGTTTTTCTCTGTTTGATAAGAAAATAAGATTGATCTTAAGGAGGGTGAAAACTGAGAAGTGACTGGAAGGATGTGTAGGACGGCTGGTTTGAGAGGGGAAAAGAGCTGGGGAGGGAGATTGCTGAGGGCCTGAGGTGCAGAGTTAGCAGGATTAACCCAGAGGACATGGTTAACATAAAGCGAATAAGAAAAGTGGCAAAATGCTGGGGGAGATCATTCCACGTGGATTTAGTCAGACGATGAGGTTTAAGCGCTGATGAGGAGACAAGCTCCTGGAATGATGAGGAGTTTGGGGCGCTCATCAGGATGGAGGGGTTCTTACTGGGTTTCTTACTGAATGCTCTGCCCCCGCGTCACTTCTTCTTTGCTTCACTACTGCTGGATTTGCTGAACAGTTTGTCTGTGTTGGTGCTGCACCAGTTGAACTGGAAAAACCCTTGTTTTCATAGGGACCACTTTTACGTTAGTTCAAGAGAGCTCTCAAAGCTTGGTTTGGTTTTTTAAGGGGCGTGGCTCTGGGAATTGTAGTTTTGGTGGGTTTGAAGAAAATTTTAATTTGGACAAAAAAAATCTTTGGTAGTGAGGAAAACATTGGAGGGGAAGAATGAGTGGAAATTTTAAGGGATTTTGGAAATGTCTGTACAAAAGTGTGATCTTTAAGAAAGTGTGTATTTGTTTTTTTCTCATTGATTTTCATTCATTTCACTTTGGAAACCTGCCAGGCAAAATAAATATTATATTGCACCAAAAAACCTTTTTTTTTTTGTTAAAATCTCATGACTAAAATCGATTTCTTCTATCATAAATACCTGAGCAAAAGCAGAACAGGCACCAGAAAAAATGAAGACGTTACAAGGAGGCTTTTAAAATAAACTTTATTTTACCTCCAAAAATGTCATGTTGTATGGGCCTACTTGGTGTGCTGCAGTGAACGTCTTCTCTGAATCCTTCTCTGTCAGATCAACTTGAAAATGTTTCCAAACATTCACTTCAGCTTCAGGTCACGTCCCTTCAGGATGATGCTAACAGGCTGGATAGTGGAGGATTTGCACCTCCAGCTCCTCCTGTAACCATCACTTCCTGCTGTGAACTTCAGGTGCAATTTGGGAAACACAAACATCCTTCAAAAATATTTAGCTCGCATTCATTTCAGGGTCACAGGCAGGAGGTCGAAAGAGAGAGGAGTCGAGGAGGTATAAATTACGCAAATGAGATTAGCCTCCAGAAAGTCATCAGAGCACGCAGACTTGAGGGATGTCTCTGTTTCCAAAGAGCATCAGGAGGAGAAGAGGCTCATGGGAGGAGTATCTGTTTTGACTCTGGGAGTTGTTAAAAAGCTGAAGTTTCATCAGTTATCTGTGGAATCAAAAGTCACACATATGTGAGCTAAAGTGTTATGTATAATTTCCGCATCTGTAATAAAACTACAAAGCCGACTTCACTTTACATTTTTATTTCTAATTTGTCAACTTTTGGAAGAAAGGAGTTTTACTCATCACATTGGTGCATCCTCCTCTAGATCAGGAAACAGGCAGGAATCAAGGATGCACAACGAAAGAGGGGCGGGGGCACATAAATTTGTCGTGCGAATCGGGTTACGTGTGAGCGCACCTTTAGAAAACTTCTATTGGTTACAAACCTCAGCACACGAAAGTTCATCCGGTTTGGATCTATTTTTGTTATGTCTGAGTAGAGAACAATCCATCCTTGTTTTTGTAGTACAACAAAATTAAAGCTACCTAGTTTTTGTTTGTTACCATTGAGGTCTCAGCTTCTAAAGTTTTAAACTCATATTTTTCAGAAAATTAGTTGAAAAGGTTCATACATAGAATTTGTTGTTTTATCTTGAGTTTTTTCCAAAAGCAAGAAAACCTTGAAAGAAAAAAAAAAAAAGAAGTTGAAGCCTCTCTTCACCATTTTATTTGCCAGTGTATAAAACCCATCTAAAACTTAAGGTGGGTGGCCTGCCCACGCTCCTTTTACCAAAAGAATAGTTGCTTCTCTCTTCATCTGGCATCGCTGCCGCTACTCAACGTCAGCAAGGCCAAGTTAGATAAGAACATGAGTGCAGAGGCAGGAGAGAGGCAGCATGAGTAATGGACACTGAACCACAATAACTCTAGCATAAGAGGCAGATAGATTGTTGCAGAGATAGATACAGAGATGGAGTGATAGAGATTCAGAACAAAACAGATAGAAATGTATTCTGTAGAGAGATTGTTTATGTCCCTCTGTGAGTTTACAGCTCTGGCATTGTGGTAGTAGGTCATTATGAAATGAAGGCTTGAATGGAGGAGAGAACAAAAGGCAGACAAGAAATGAAAAGGGTAGAAAAGAGGGTGAAAGTGAAGAGGTGTCAGTGCAGTTTCTTTGGTGAAAGAGCTGAAAGAGCGTCACTCTGACATGCGTGTGTGTTCAGTTACTGTCCACTCGCTAAAGCCAGGGCTTCTTTCCACTCTGCATCGCTGCATTGACCCTAGTCATTCTCAAACTGGCTTGAATTGTGAACTTTAACCTTTTAACACTAAAGGCTTCAACTCCATTGTTGACATTGTTTAAATCAGAGGTTCTTAACCTTTTTGACCCTGGGGCCCAATTTTCCCGGTACAAAGTGATTCGAGGCCCATTCAAATATAAGCATGTTAATGTAAATTGATCCAGATCTTGTTTGATTTGTATTTGATAATTAAATCGAGTCATTTTATGGTTTATCAAAGTAAAATCTTGTGGGGAAAAATGATACAACGTGATCATCTCAGACATTTATTTTCATACTGAACAGGTAAAACACAGTGGTCAACCTCAATTAGAATTCCAAAAATATCTATAAGGCATTTTGATCAATTAAATTGTGTTGTAATAAAACAAGAACACTTCAAATAAGTTTCAAATTAAACAAACTGTAAATGACATTTAAATAAAATGCTAATTAAAAGATTATTTTATAACCTGCTGATAAACTTGACAAATTATAAGTTTTAATTTAGTACTAGATATTTCTCTCCAAATCTGTGACAAATTAACAACAGTCACAACAGTCTGTTTAAAAAAAAAAAAAAAAAAAACTAAACATGAACTGAGGCAAAGAGCCCCGGAATAAAGAAAATATGATGAGGGGCCGATAGCTGCATACTATTGGCTCATGCCATGACGTAGAACAGAGGCCGCTTCTATTTGGCGCCCATGTTAACCTATGGCGGCGTTCACACCAGGCGTGGAGCGGTGCGGTCCTCTGCGGAGGACTCGCACCGTGCAGCGGATCATTTCTGTGTCTGCTTTAATAATAATAATACATTTTATTTATATAGCGCTTTTAAAAGATACTCAAAGACGCTTAAAGCGCGAGCCGCGAGCGTTCTGCATCAATTCTGGCAGAAAGTTACATAAAGTTACAAGAGAAAATACGGTTTATTTTTAAAATAAAGTGTGTATTCACATGTAATTTTGGAAAACCGTGCATCCAGTGCTAAACTTTGTTCTTAGTCGCTCAGACCCAGAGGAAAGGGGTTCAGGTTAGGATTCTGGTTCCGGTTCCTGAGGTCGGCTGTCTCTGCAGATCACGGCTCCACCAGGGGAGGGGTGAAATGTGGAGAACACATTTAGGAGTGGGACAGTTAATGGGAATTTAACTTTAAGTTGAATTTTAAATATGTGCGTCCAACAAAAACATCCAGCCTTGGACACACTTAGAATACATGCAGACATTGCAGCAATGAGATCTTGGCTGCTTGTATTACATGTGGTCAATATGAATTTCTATTATTTTCTATGCTGGTCGAGTGTAAATACGTGGGAATAACATCAGCCTTTTTAAAATACAACCAATTTTTTACAATAAAATGCCGCGATTGACAAAAGTAATCATGTTTCTATATCTAAACAAACTGTATACATACAATCACAACACGCACATGCGTGCACGAGCACAGACACATACGGATCAACGTAGTGAGCAGACTCCACTGCGGGGTTCAGGAGTAAACAACAACAGAGAGGCAGAGAACAGAGACATGGGTAAAAGTTTTAGTTTATGAATTTACTCACGCACACACATGCGAGCGCGTGCGCACAGACACAAACAAAACAGACAGGGACGCGCGCACACAGTGAGCAGACTCCGGAGCGGGTGGGCGGGGCTGGATTTTGGGTGTAAAACAGCAGCAGAGGAGTTCCTCTTAGCAGAAACACGCGGTAATATATTTAGGTTGTATGATGGCAAAAACAACAAAATCTCTCGCTGAAGCCCCTGTGGACCGCCGCGGAAAAATGCGCGTCTGGTCTGTAAACCACAGAGCGGGGGGGAGCCGCGCACAATCTGCTTCGTGGTGCTTTCGGGTCAGTGTGAACCCGGCGTGACGCTTACTGCCACCAAGTGGTAGGAGACTGTATTCAGGTCCCGCGGCCCTCGCGGCCCTCAGGTTTAGCACAGATTTTTTTTCGCGGCCCACTAGAGGGCGCTCGCGGACCGAGATTGGGCCGCGGCCCTATGGTTAAGAAACACTGGTTTAAATGACCATAACTCCTCAATCATTCACACATAATTCCAACGGATTCTGAAGCTAACAAAAGCTAATGTGCACTGATATCCAACACTTTAAAGTTGTCTACTATTTTTTTTAACACTAATAACATAAAATTCTGATTCAGCAAAAAGCAATTTTGCACTAATATGCAATAATTTACAGTAGTAATGTGTTAAACCAATTGATTCATAGGAGGATAAAGCAGAGGTGTGCTGATATCTAACACTTTCCAGTGTCTTATGCAGTTAAATTATACCAACTACTTTGGATGAAGAAAAAAAAACTGCTTTGTGCCAAATAGTGAAAATTTATTGAAGTAAAGTCTTTATGCAATCAATGTAAAAACCAACTAAATCCGGTGCAGAGAAAAGCAGGCGGAGCTGAACACTATACAGTAATAAAGTTTTTGTGGAGTTAACGTAAGCTCTGACACAAAGAAAAGTAACTTTCTACCAATTTGTAGCACTTTAAAACAGTCACGTTTTTACACAAATAATGTAAAAACCAGTGGATTCTGACATGTTTAAAAGCAGCATTGCACCATTATCCAACACTTTGCATTAGTAAAGTGTTTACATAATTGACAGAAACTGGTTCTCATGTAGAGAAAAGCAGCTTTGCACCAAAGATGAATGACAACAACATTAATCGCCAAAAGCATCAAAAAGTTTAGTTCATTTAAAAAGTGTCTTTGGCAACATTAAAGGGTTAAAAAGTTAACAACATTCTTTTTTTAGTCTTTCATCACTCTTCTTGGTGAGCCTGGCGGGCATTTGCATGTCAGAAGGTTTTATCACATTCGCGACACTTGGCTGACAGCTTACCTATTGATCCCATTCACACTAATAATGGAAATAGATCTTCTCGCTCTTCTGCACACATGTACTCGCTTATGCACAGCTTACACTTTGGGTTTTCCATAGACGGAGGTCAGACTCCATCAAGCTTGTGCACCTTTTACTCTAAAAGCTTGGCTGTTTCAAGTAGGGTACTTGGAGACACACGAGGAGCTTTTAGATTTCCCTGTGGAGAAGCTGACAGACAACTGAAAGGGGAATATGAGCTTTCATACCTCAGTGGACAGTAAACATAATACCGAGCTGCACTCTGCATGAAAAAATGCTCCCATGATCTCCACTCATGTGTAAAAGTTTGTGCTTATTGGGAAGGGCCAGACACATTAAACAGAAGTGCGTTAATTAATGCATGATGCAGTTTTCTGGTTTCACAAAGCCAACTGTCCTCATAATTACTTCCAATGATCAGCCTAAGTTGTTGGGGGTAAACATCATTAAACCAACATCAGCTTAGGAGTCTCCCCTGAGACTTGGAAAAAAAACCACAAAGAAAAAAAATGTTGCTTTTACCAAACTTTGAAATCTTGACCTCCAGACTTTATGATTTGTCCTGGAAAATCTCTATCCATGCAGGAGATTTATTGCAGCACTCCACCTCGGATTTGTTTCTGATGAATAAAAATCAACTCCTATAAAACCAAAACAACAAATTAGAGGAGAAAATAAATCCTTAACAATTACACACTCGCTCTGAGCTGCACCATGTTCTTGAAGCAATCATAGCTGTTATTTACTATAATTGTCTTGTGTTTTGATTATGTATTTGATAAATAATTATTGACTGCTCCCTGTCTTAATATTCCGTGGCAGCTGCAAACCTTCCCTGCTTGACTGATTTCTTCTCATTTTCCACTGAGACCCTTTTAAGGAGCTCTGCCTCCTCTGCATGAAGAAACAAATTGAAGAGAGCTTCTTTAACCAGATGAATTTTATAATTTGATTGCTAAACACTTAAAACATCACAATGTAAAAGCAGAAAAAACCTTGAATTTGGTGCAACTGATCAAATTTAGGCATTAAATGGATGGTAAATCAGCATCTGTTTGTTTCTACTCTGTGGTTGGTAATCGAGCCAAACCAGGAGGAAACCAAATGTTGCAGTTCCAACTAAGACCACTAGAGGGATGAGCGAGCAACTCTTCACTGGATCTTAATATACATAAAGTCTGCTTTAACTCTTTAACACCAGAGATGTCGCAACAACACCTAAATATCACACTCTTTGACATATCATAAATCTGTAAATCTCTGTAACAGCTTCTTCAGATTTATGTTACAGAAGAGTGTTCCATTTCAGCTCAAGGCTACTGTTCTCTGCTCCAGAATCTGCTGGAATTACATTAACTGCGTCAATGGTTGAAGAGTTATGGTAGTCGAAAGAATGTAAACACTAGAGCTAAAGCTTCAATGTTGAAAGAGTTGAAGGATTTTTTTGGATACAGTTTTATTTTATGACAGCAAGAGATTTAGTTTTAACTCTTTTTTTAACTTTTACATTTTTTTCTACCCTGCAATATATTTCTGAAAATCACAAATCAGCGACCTCAGACATTACTAATATTCATACTCAAATTTTCTGGAACAGATTTGTAATTTCCTGGTATTCCAACGCATGCTTACTCCTTACTCGTCGTCATATATGGACATATGGTTTGGACCCCCTCCACATCACAGTCTGGTGTTTTGGGTGTCCCCAACTCATCGTTTTTTGGCGTGCTGGCTGATCTCATTAAATCACAGGTCCCAAACCTCCGGGCCATTTGGACAGAGAACAAATGCATGCACTAATTAGGGGTCTCGAACCTTCAGGACACATACTGGGATGCGGACAGGTACTGTCACCGATGCCCTAACCTGGTACCAATACCCTAACTCTACCCCGACTCTGCATCTGTTACTGTGTCCGGTACTTCACATAAAAATAAATAAATAAATAAAAAAAAAACGACAAGTAGAAGACACCCAAAAAATAAAAAAATTGATGCGGACCCCGCCTGAACCATACATCTGTATATGATGCGTTGGGGGAGAGAATTTGTAGAGCATTCAGTTACTCGTTACAGCCCCACAAACTTTGATCTAATTGTCTAATTTCCTCTGTCAGACTGAACACGAAAAGTATGCATTTATCACTTGAAATGCACCAACACGCTCCTTGAGCAGTTCACAGGATTTTTTTGGAGGGTGGGGTAAAAAAAAAAAAAAAATGAAGCATTTGTACGACACGCCTGTATCTCACCTACTTCACCTCTACTTACTCCAGTGTGTTTGCTATGATCTATAACAACAACATTTTCTTTCTCACTGAGTGGTCAATGACCTTTATTTGTCATGTGGGCCACCTATATCACCCGCATACTGTTGCCCATTTTTTAACCTGCAGACAGCCTGTATCCACCCATAAGGGCTGTTGGGACTTGGCAATTATGTGGAATAACCTCGGCACGTCCCACTGTAGGCTTTGTTTTTGCGGTTCAGCAGATTTCATCAGAGATCATCCGTCCGGATCGTATGTGTCAATGTTGGTAAGGGACTCAGAATAGCAGGAACTCGCAGATACCTCGCACTGCCATTTCTCCAGCTCTCTGCAGATGTTTGACAGCTTCATGTAGTTGAAGGCCAATTTGCTTGCTGCAGAGGTTGATCCCAGTCATCAGACCAAATATCACAGAGAGGAGACACCTCCACTGTGTTCCAGCTCAGCACACAGTCTGGCAGCTCATCACTGTTTCAGTGGGAGGCAGAGCGGCATGCCTCTGCACGCACTCAGCCATCTCCACTGGCATTTGAGCTGCATGATGATATCTGTGAAACCAAGCACCTGTGCAGCACAGCGTCCTGTTGCATTCTGATCAGCGTTCAGCTGCCGAAGGTGCAGCTTCTGCCTTCATCCTGAGACCGTCCTCCACTCTGTCAGGCTCAGTCCTATTTTCTGGAAAAACAATTTCATTTAACTTTTAGTTAAAAAAAAATATTCTAGAGGAAAATGTAAAGATTATTTACACTATATTCTCAGCGTGGGGGTCAATAACAGAATAAAGCAGCTTTTTTTTTTTTTTTTTGCAATTTAGACAGAAGGTCTGCAGTTTTGTTTTATCTTGACCAATCCAAAAAAGTCAGGATGGAGCTCAGCTGTTGTTAGTGAAGCTGAGTCCAACCTCCACCCACCTTTAAAGAACTACAAAAGCTGGAAAAAACACAAACCACTGACAAGTTAAGATATCCTCATTAAAGTCGGTTAACAAAATCACAAGAACCGAGAAAGCTGATCAAAAACCTAAAACGATCTGTCACAATTGTTTGTTCCTGATATACAGTTTGATAAAACACATTTTTTTTATAAGGAAAAACTGAAAGCTTAGTCATAAGAAAATTAGTGTTATTAGCAGTTACTGGGTCCCCATCCACTCTTTTTTATCTCTGGAAGAATCATCGTTTAACTTTGGCACCTTGAAATTCTTCATGCCTCAAGTTTTAACTGTAGCACATTTTATTTTGAAGGACAATATGATACATTTAAACTTTTTTTGTGATTCTGCTAAAAATACATTCAGGAGGAAGTTAGTAAAATAGAATGATGTTTGTTAAAAATCTGGATCAACAGGATCCTGTTTAAGAACCAACATATTTACAATCAATTTTAGTAAATCTTTTGACAACTCGAACAAAGGTCATATGTCATGGACGGTCATGAAATTGAATGCTGTAGCATTATAAAAAGGAAAAAAAAATCATACTTCAGTGAGACAGAGCTAGTTTCTTTTTTATGTTAAGGTATGATTTGTATTCATTGTTGTTTTTTCAAGGTTTTATGCTATTCTGTTCTCTTAACCTTTAACCATGTTAGATAACATTCTTTCAAGCTTTATAAAAGATGGCTGTGGCCTTCAAAAAACTGAATAGAAATTGAAATAAAAATATATTTTTTGAGGTTTTTTCATCACCAAAGCACTGGAATTATTTTCAAAGCCTTCTGGAAAGTTTAATTAAAGTTTTCATTCAGCATCTGCAGAATGTAAATAAATGGAACTCACCTCACGTACATTAACGATCGCATGCTAAAGTTTAGAAGATATTAGATTTCTTGGTCTCCTTGGTTTTTAAATGTCTGTGGGTTAGACGCTCAACACCTCAATAATTGTGATGCTTTCACTGGAGTGTGAATGGGTTCCAGTATAATGAAGCAACACTTCTTAGCTGTGAAAAAGCACTTATCGATCAGTCAGTCCAAAAGAACATGAAGTCAGTTTTTTCACTCAAAAATTCAGACATGATAAAATCTTCTATTTAAAATGAACTGAATATAAAAATATTGAAAAAAAAACTCCAGTTATGATGAACATTTTCACTTTGCGCTACTTTTGTTGCACCTCAGAAATGCTTAGATTTGGCTATAGACCATAAGGAGTTAGTGGACAACCTAATGGATGATAGACCCATGCAGCAAGTTCCTGAAATTATTTGAGTTCAGTATCTAGTAGAGCAGGCAGGAAGTTGTGTTTGTTATGGCAGGAAGGGATCTCAGACTGGCAGGAAGGCAGCAAACATGGCTGACATACAGCAGTAGGTCTCATTACTGGGCTTGCAGGTAGGCAGAAACCAGAAAGGTAATTCAAAACCGTAATCCACAAGTTCAGCACTAATTCAAACTCTTTTTATCCACAGAAGAACAAATACTGAGGTGAACTTTGGGTCAAAGATGGATCCAGGGTTGGCAAAGTGAGAGGTGGGCGTGGCTTTAGCTGTGGAGTGGGTGGAAGAGTCAGCTTGTGTTAATTAGAAAATTAGAGTGAATTTTGTTTGGTTTTTCAACAGGCATCTTAAGGGGCAAACTATTGATCACCTGAATCAAGTGTGTTGAGTCAATGATGACCTTTAATGGCTGGTTGGTTGGAAAACATGGAGGACTCAGGCCCTCAAGGCCTGAAGTGACCACACGAGCCTCAAGGAAACCGCAGGACAAAGGCAGGTTTGAAGGCGGATCGTGACCAAAACACTAGAGAACAGAAGATTTGAATGAGAACGAGTCACTTTTGCTGTAACGAGCAGCAGTGTGAAGAAATCTGAATGAGTAATAGACATAGCTTTGTGTTTGTGTCCCCTTCACTTGTTGCTCTTTGTTTCACTGAACATTAATTGGTTGCTTCTGTCAGGTAAGAAGCAGGCTGGTAATGAAGAATTTGACAGGAATGTGATATACTCTCATAAATCAAAATTAACGGAGCTCTAACAGCAGGAATGAATTATTATGTTTGAGAGCAGCTGACTGAAAAATCCTGACAGCAAACAGAAATTGAGTTTATGAGTAACAACAACAACAAAAAAACCTGAAGATGCTTTTTGATTAGAAATTGTGTTTCAACCCACTTTTGGACCTCGTTTAGATATAAATGTATGTGATCCATTATGACATCCTCCTGTCTGTTCTTGCACGACGCCACTTGGCAGCGTGTCAATGGTAAAAATGCGAACGTGCGCCGTGTTCCATTGTCTCTGCCTCCGTTTGCTTCACTTTTTCGTCTATTTTCAATAACACTTCCTGCGTTCTGCTCTCTCCTGGCAGTGCTGACGGACACATTTCCTAGAAAATTGAATGAAGTCGAACTTCTCATAATTGCCTGTCTCTCTTTGGAAGAGTCTTTCCATGTCATGTACCAGAGGCCGGGCTGTTATCCACGTCCAAGCGTGTAACTGCTCAACCACTCAGCAGGCGTGTATCTTTGAGTGCGCGTCTAATGTGTCATTCAGCCGAGCCTGAACTCCGTGAACATGTCAGAGTGATGTCCACGCTCTGTCCGTCTCTGCACTTCGGTGTCCTGTCTCTGCACATCACGCCGCACGTGGGCCGGTCCTCATCGGGCCGCAGCCTTCGACCCATCGTTATGGATTCAAGAGATGTTGATGCATTCAAGCTGGTGACACCTGCAGGAAAAGGGTTTTCATGTTCTTAAGGTCCAACAGACAAACTCATAGGTGAACCCCAAAATGCAACATGTTGCACAAATATTTACTAAGAGTTTGGATACAAAAACAGTGTTTCTCAGACAGTAAATAAAACTACATTTCCAAGGGGAAAACTTAACCCTGACTGTAAGGACTTTGCACTTGGGTTATGTTTTCTGACTTGTTGTTTTCCTCTGTCAGTCTCTCCTGGTTTCCTTTGCTAATTACCCACAGCTGTCTTCATTTCAGTAATTGCCCTCTCTGCATTTCAGTGTCTGGTTTGTCAGGTCATCTATTTCGTCACCCTTTCGTTTCATGGTGTTGTCATCTTTAAGTTTATTAAATGATTACGTTTCTGCCAGAAGGCTGGTCTCTCCTGCATTTTAGAGCCTTAGTCGACATTCCTCCAGGTCCATAGAAAGAATTTTAAGGGAAGTGTGGGTGTGTCTTCTTTCGAGGCTCATATGGCCACATCATAATAGAACGCACAATTATCGTGTGTGTTCTAAGTGTATCAGAAGGTATTTGTTAGGAGAATATAAGTTACATGCACTGATGATGTATGGGTGATGCCACACTCTGGTCATTAGTAAGGTGGGAGTACTGACCCCTTACTGATTGCTCACTAATGTGCAATCAGTAAGGGGTTTACTGATGTGTCACAAACGACTCTCTGATCATTTATTCAGTTCTAACAGTCAGGCTGTGCGCAAGAAGGCCTGTTTTTAACATATTTCACCCATACTTTGTTTGACACAACAGGACAGTTGCAGACTGACTCCACTCTCAGCCCAGATTTGAAAATCTCAAATAAAGGGGGGAGGTGTGGTTTGGAGGTGTGGTCTACAGAGCAAAGTAAAGCCAGTATCTCCACAGTACTTTCCATAGAAGTTGAAGATTTTTCTCCTCCACCTTCTCCTGAGGCAGGCACTCATGGTCCCGACTGAAGAGGACCAATGTCTCAGGGGTGACACTAGCATCACAAGCTAATAAAGGCTAACGTTTTAAGCAAACAACACAGAGTGAAGCATTCGTTGCAAAACCCATCACCAGGATGGAGTTCACTGGGTTCAATACCAATTGCACTAAATTATTGTTGTCTAACTTCCAAGTCCATTAGAAAGTTGTGCAAGCATGTAGATTTTTGACAACTGAAGACAAAACACCCACAGGCCATGCTAAAGCTAACTTAATAACAAGTGACTTTTACAGAATCAAAGATGGGCGGGGCTTTTATACTGGAGCTGCAGAGCGTGATGACATGAAACTTCTGAAATGATGTGGGACTTACACCAGTAGACAAATCACACAATTCAACTGTAATACCTCGTTTCAACCTGTAGGGGGCAGCATACAGTTTATGACTATAATTTCAGGGATTAAACAGGTTTATTTTCAATTGTCAAAAATGTGGAAAGAACCAACAGAGAACACTTTTAAAACCCCATTAGTAAACAGTCAAAAAAAGTTAATTTAGTATTTGGTTACCTTCTAAATGTTTGCTTTAATCTGTTAACTGTATTCCAATGCAAGAACGTTTTCCCTCAATGGTCTACAACCTTGATATTCTGCGTAGGCTACTTGTGTGTCCTGCACAGGTTTGCTCATTTTTCACCTGCAGACAGCCTGTATCCACTCGTAAGGACGGTTGTGACCAAGGCCTAACACAACGCAGAGAATGTTTAGTTATCCCAAAGCAGCAGTTGTTACATCAGGGCTTTACACAACAATTTGAGGGCCGTCTGGGAGACAGGTTATCAACAAATGAAAAATGTTCTGGTTCAGTTTGGGCTCAACGCCTGAGATGTGGGGGTTAGAAGGTGGATTTAAAGACTTATCAGAGGAAAACTGCCTTAAGCTCAAACCACGCAGGACATTTAAAATAGTGGACCATGACCGATGTGGATTTTTAGATAAAAACTATTTTGAATAAACAGCTTCAAGCCTTGCATGTATGTAATGTGGATCAACGTTTGATTTCCTCTTGTTTTGGCTTTTTTTTTTTTTCTCATTCTTTTTATTTAAATTTCAGGTTTAAATTGAGCTATTTTGGGGCAATAAAATTTAAACCCCAAATAAAACATTTTGAAAATGATTAGTTTTTGGCAAAAAAAAAAAACCTAAAATTTCCAAAACTTCCAAAACAAACCGAAATTTTTTTAACTTCGAATGTTGTTTTTTAGGTTTCGAAAATCAAAATTTTTTGGTTTCAAATCTTTTTTTTTTTAATTCTCAACTCTTTTTTTCATTTTCGCATTTGAAAATATCACTTTCAAAACTTTTGACCCAGTTGTTGTGCGTTGGGGGGCCACTCCCCCCACTTTTGAAACTGAAATTTTCACATTCTAAAACCAAAAAAAAAAAAAGTTAAAAGTGAAAAAAATACTCGAAACAGAAAAGTTTTGAAAATGAAATGTTGCTTTTTGAAACTTAAAAAAAACCCAGTTATTTTGAAGCTTAAAACAATAGTTATTATTTTTAGAATAGCAAAAACTTTTGGACGTTTTACATTTTTTTGACCAAACACCAATATTTTTTCAAATTGTTTTATTTGGGCTTTAAATATTTATGGCCCCAAAATAGCTCCATAGATTTTCATACAAAGTAGGAACCATAATTTTTTCCTGAATCTAAAACAAAACAAAAAGAAAAAAACCCACAATACTATAATAAACATTAAATAGAGGATGTCACATTTAACAGTCGCTCTGTAATTATCCATGAAACGTTGCCAGGTTCCATCAAACTCTTCGATTCTTCTTTTGAGTTTGAATATGATGTTTTCTAACTGTTGATGTTTCATAATGTCTCATAACAGTGCTGAAAGAGCTGGAGGGCCTTTTTTGTTTCCAGTTCAACAAAATGAATCGTAATGCCATAAGTGTTACAAACCGTATAACTGGGTATTTGGAATTTGATAGGTCTCTATCATTGGTGCTACTCCAAACAAAGCAGTAAATGGATCTTGTTTTAGTGTTTTTTTTTTTTTTTTTTTTTAATTCTTGATAAATTTAAAGAAGACCTTTTCAATATTTCTCAAGACAAGGACAGTTCTAAAACATTTCAGTTAAGGAAGCTTATTGTTGTTAACATCAATCATGGGAAGAACACACTGATGGGAACATTCATCACAGTTTCAACTTGGATAAATGTAATCTGTGTAAAACTTTAAACTGTAAGAGTCCATGTTGAATACATACAAATGAAGAGCTTTTGTCCATTGATTATCTATGATTCTCGTTCCCAAATCCTTCCGCCAGGCATCCCTGAAATATTCTAATGTAGCGTTACAGTCCAGTTGTGACAGCATGTTGTGGATTTTTGTTATCAAGCCTTTTTCAAATGGATCAAACAGGAACAGCTTATTTAAGTCAGAGTCTGAGGGTCGAGTGTTTTTTTTTTTTTACCTGGATTTTTTTCAGTCATTGAATTGACCTTGAACTGTTCTGCAGATCTGGATGCTCTAGAAGCAAAGAATGAGGTTTGGCTGACATTTAGAGGGAAACAGTATTGACTGCGTGCTGTATTTTCAAATCACGCTCCACGAAAGAGTGTAATCTGTCTTCAAAGGTTCCTGATGCTGTCTGGACAAAACCTCTGGAGAGTAAAATATAAACAGAAGTTTATCATTTAAAACAAAAAGTCGGATTATATTTCTACAGGTATTGTTTTATTGCATTGTCTCTTAAACTTAATTTCTAAAGGACTTCTGGGAAAAAGTGGAGAAAATGAAATTGTTCTGAACAGACAAGGATTTCATAAAAAGAAAACACCCTGGAGGAGGGTTCGCATTATATTGTGAAGCTGCAGATGTTTAAGTTTCTATTTCATTGTATGGTGAGGATAACAGAGGGGGCGGCTCATTTTTATTAATGAGCCTATCTGCACTGATTTTATTTTGCCCACATAGGGATAAAAGAGGTGATGTGGGTTTAGGAGAAAACATCTCTACTTGGTGAAATCTGCACAATGCTGACACTCTGCATTATCCAATGCAGGAGAATGACAGATAAGATGCATTGGAGGAAAGCTTGAAAAAGGGCAGAAAACCATAAAGATCAATCACATCTTTGTAATCTATAAATCTAGGATCATTTTGGTTAATTTTCTGACTCTTCATCTTCCTCCTCATCCATCTCAGCCTGGTTCTGTCCGTCTTGTTCTCCTCGTCCTTGAACCAGCTCATAGAATTCATCACTTGTCTGTCAAGTCTTTGCAGTGAATTATCTTCCTCTTCCAAAGAGCTAATCTCAATGTTTACCCCGGCATTGATTATCCGCTCCCAGACAGGTGGCCATCGATTGAACCGTCATTTGCACGGCTCTCTTGGGACGCGAGTTGAAGTACAGTAACAAGTCACGTAAACGCACATCCATACAGCGGCGCTGACGGGCCGGCAGCATCGCCATCAGGAGGGAGGCAAACACAGCAAACAGAAATTTCCGGTCGTATCATAACAACAGTGATTGCATTATATCAATTTATTGTGCTGTTTTGTCGGGACCTCTTTTTACTATGCTAACAAAATCCGATTTCTGCTGCAGATCAAATGTGTTTAAAGTGGCGTGCACCTGGGACGTGCACGTTGATGTGCACAAACACTGCAGCCTGAGAGACAACAGGTCCGTCCTTTGAAATCAGATCAGAGCGAGGTGACACGCTCAAACCGGGCGCCGAGACTAAAACATTTCCTGTCAAAAAGGCAGCTGATGTCCAGTCTGCCTCCATGTGAGTTTCCTCAGTGTGTGTTTGTGTGTGTGACGGTTATTAAATGGGCTTTGTCTTCCTCTCCTCCTCAGGAAATGAACCTGACATCACTCATCTATCAGGACCACTTTCCCTCCTCTGTCTCTTCTCTCTTTTTGTCTTCGCTGCCTCCCTCTGCTCCTCTTTCCGTCGCATCCACTGCCACGCTCGCTCCTCCTTTTCACTTACGGTTTTCTTTTGTCCTCCTCCGTGTCGGCCTTTCATCCCGTCATACCACTTCCTCTGATCTTTCCATCTCCCAGACTTTCTGAGCTCAAAGTTTACCCCGTCTTCTGTCTTTTGAACATTTTCCATCCCTCCTTTCTGTTTGTTCTCTAAATTACAACATGTTCTTCCGAGCTGCCCCCCCCCCCCATCTGTTTTCTGTCCCGTTCTCTCTCTTCTTAGCTATCAATCTCTTGATCTGCTCCTCTCCATCATTCTCTCTTGGACCATTCTTCTCCTTCATTTATCTCTGAAACAACCCTATTCCCCAACAAAGCTATTCATCCGCGACTCATTCAAGTGCAGTGAACCCTCCATGAAGTGAAAGCTCTCTTTTTTTTTTTAATGCTTGTTTTTCTCATGGCAACTTTGGGATGAATGAGCGCCACATTATTTCATTTAGTTCACCAAATTCCACATTAACAGCAGAGTTTTTAAACCATGATAGCGATCAGCTCAGGTTCAGATCTAAATATGGATATCCGTGTATTGACAATTTTGGAATTGATTACTCTATTAAAGTATTGCATATTCATTAATAAATGAGAAAATAAAAGTAGATATTTCTAGATATATTTTTGGTTATAAGATGAGTTACCTAAGTGTTTTGTAAATTTTGAACTGCTCCATCAGTCACGTGATTAGAGAAGCTGCGAGCTGTACTGCGAGAGGAAAGCTTCTACACGGTAGCGTCCACACTGGGTATGTGATGTAAAAGGGACACTAACCTTATATCGCTACCAAATCCAAGTCCCTAATTTGTCAAAGTTCAACCTGGTTTAACTTGCTACGCGTGTTCATTTGCAGCACGTTTTGTATGTAGTGCCCAAAAACTGTCTAAAAAATGTGCATAGCGATGTGTGAATGTAAATGTGCAATGCGAATTAAATAAACATAACATCAGTTTTCTAGCTTTAAAAAGGTTGTGCTAAAGCAAAAATTAATTACTTACATTAAAAAAAAAAAAGCTTCACCAATTAGAAGTTACCTGTAATCTGTTCTGTAATTGGTTTTGATATTTTTATGCAAGAAGTAATGGATAATATATCCAATCCAAAAAATGTGGTGTCGCCCATAACTAGTACAGATCTGCATGCTCTCTCCGCTGGAGGAACAATCTTTGCTTTCAGCATCAACAGATCCACTGGAGAAGATGCCACAGGTGCAAAATGATTTTTCCAAGACAGAGATTTTGTTAAATTCCGGGTATTTGAACCCATGTAAATGTGCCGCTACCCCGTGCTTCGTAATGATAAACAGATGTTTTATCATCTGTTATCGGAGGGCTAAATGTGCCGGAACGCCCCATTGGGGGGGAAAGTAGTAAAATCCTGCAGCTGATGCACACGTTTGTTTAATTTGGGGAATAAGATTTTATTGAAACCTTATGTTTGGAGACAGAAAATTAAGATTTTATTCTCACATTATTGTCTTTCTTGGCAGCATTCTCTAAGATTTATTGTGTTTTTTATTATTATCATGCATGTTTGGCAAACAGTGACAGGTACATTTTCTGAATTTATTTCCCATTAAGCAAATGCTTTAAAAAGCATATTTGCATTTATTTTAAATAAACGTAGAAAACTCAACAATTAGCTGTTGAATAGAGATGTTTATTAAGCAGATGGAAACGGTGAAGGAGCTGTTTTATGGCTCACATGGTGTGTAAAGATATGTCTAACATTGACAGGTGTAGTCAGGCAATAAACTGACACACTTCTCCCTGCTCCTTGTTGAAAATCTCCCTCAGGTCTTTCCACACATATAGCAATTTGCTCATAATGCCTGGAGAATGCCTGGAACTGCACTTTGCAGTAGTGTTTCCTGGTAAAAACTGCAGTGAGGAAAACAGTCTAACTGCCCTCTGTGCTGTGGTTAAGTACACTGTGGTTTTCATGAAGTTTGATTCTCCGTTGTTGACTATGAATCAGTGTGGAGGAGACCAAATATTTTAATTCCGCCAATGGAAGAGTCTAAATGTAATGTTTTACCGTAAAAATCAATGTTTTTCATGGGTGTATCTTCCCTTACCCCAAATGATGGATTCTGTTCTTGTAAATTCATGTGCTTCAGTTTAGAAGCTTACAACAATATCACATGTTGACTGTACATGAGAACTGGACTGAGTGAGTGTGGCATCACCCAAAGTAAAAACCTTATTTCCAGCTCCAACCAACTAAAGTCAATTCAGTCACCATTTTGTCGAGATACGGATGCCGCCATGTTGGAACCAGATGTCGTCAGAAAAAAAAAGTGATTGGAGTGATTGGTCCAAGTTGATATGAATCAATGTTTCTATGGCAGCCACTCTCACCAATCAGGAGTGAGCTTGTTGGAAGTCCACACCCCTATTCCTTGAAAGCGGACTACACAAAATCTATCGAACGGTTTGAATGCTGCAGGTGGGGGCCAGCAGGCTCCTCCTACTTTATTGAGGCATCTGATTTGTCAGTTTATAATATGAATAACTTAAACTACAGAAAAATGCCAAAAAAAAAATAGGATTAGCAAGAACATGGTTGCAGAGAAAAAAAAGGTCTTTTCTGACGATTATGATGACTCAGTTATAGCTGTTTATTTCTCAATATAAGACATATTGGAGCCAGCAAGTACTTCCTATTTGGAACGCCAGGGAGAGGGAATTCTGTGTCCAGTTCTTTAGCTAATGGACAGGTTTGAAGCAAAAAAGTTAGCATTTTTATGAAGTTTATGAGTAAAAAGCAGTTGGTATTCCAGCACCAACAAGGGTTTCACAGATTATTTCATTACAGATTATTTTGTGTTCAGATTTATTCTATTACTCTTATTTAAACATGGAACTAGAAAAAAATAAACTAGAAAAAAAATCATTTTGCAGTTAAGCTAAGCAAGAAAACAAACTCTCCACAGTATCCTGAAATAGAAACTCTATGCGTTGTGATCCATTCTGGAAATCTTGTGGGTTTGGTCCGAGGTTGTTTTCATCATCACTTCTGATGTTTTCGCTGTGGCGTATGGGGGGAAGCGGTGCAGCTGTCCCCTGCTGATCACCTGTGATGTCCTCGCTTGTAGAATTCATTGCATTCTGCAGAGACATCTGATCCTTTGGGGTAAGCGCAGACTTTCAAGCTGCAGGCTAAGCACACACTCCCTCTTGGATTGAGAAAAAAAAAACACGTTTTCTACTCCACCTTTGGAGGGAAACTGTTTCCCAGCACTGATGGATGAATTTAGACAACAATCTTTTTTTTTAGTATATATACAAATGCTTTAATATTTTGGTAATTGAACAAATCATTTTGCAAAGGGAAGTTCCTGTGAAGAGTTTTACAAAAAAATAATGAATTATAGAAAGAAAAATGTGGAAGAACTGATTTTTGATCCTCAGTTTATTAGTTTCTTAGACAACAGGGACATTTACGACTTTACAATGTTGTTGAGATTTTGTTCACATTTTTGAGCGTGTTGTCTTAATGTTTCCCAAAAGAAAAATGTGTGGATGAAGTTTTAAAAACACGTTGATAACACTTCCAAAATCGTAGACGTCGTTTTTTGTCATTTTCATTCGCTGATTTTGTCATTTGTTTAAATGTATTTGTGCACGGAGCATTGGTTCACCCCAGTGAGGAATAAATGTGGCGCTTTAGCTCCTTCATCAACAACAGCTCAGACAGACGCTGATACGGACGGACTCGGTGGTCGGCGCTTCCTGACGCGGTGCGGTCCATTCATTAGCCTTTGGACCTTTCCAGCCGTATCAGAGGAATCGTAAAAATAGCTCTGGCATTTAACAGACATGCACACACACGGACAATGACAAAACCCCCAGCATTCCTACACCGTGCCATTACCGCTGACTGCACAGGCGCAGACAGGGAGGAGAAAAGAGAGAGGGAAGAACAACAGGTTGGAGGACAGAGTGGAGGAAAGAGGCAGAAAGACTGGAAAACAGACGTATGGAGACAATAAGCTTAATGGAGCAGGTATAGGAGAGAAACACATCGCTTCTCATCCGTTCTTCGAGCGCTTTCCTGCGCTTCTTCACTGCTGCCTATCACCACGGCAACTGTCATTTAGACGTGCCGATGAGGGGGCGATGGGGGAGTGAAGATGTGATGTTCAGGACTGCAAGGAGAAATTGCAGGGCAGTCGGTGAATTGAGGCCAGAATAATGGAAGGCAGAATTAATAATCGCCTGCAGTGGAGCAAATATTTTATTCCTGTTGCTCCTTCTTTTTCAGGCCCCTCAGGCAAATTCAAACAAAGGCTCTAATTTGACCTTTGTGCTCCATCCAAATGAGTCGCAGTTTGAATAAAGTCTGGTCGCTTTCTATCGTCAAGGTGATGACAGAAATGAGAAGTAATTAAGGAAGGGCTTTGTTTTCTCTTCTTCTCTGCAACATGAAACGACGACCTGCTGATGAAAGCGTCGTTTAAGGGTCGCCCTGCAGTTCACCTCGGTCCACAGCACTGGATCGCTTCTAATGCAAAGTTTCCTCTAACCCCTCACAGTGTCTGTAAACATCCCCGTGTCTTCTGTCCTCTTTGGTGATGCTTTGTGTGTCCGTTTGTCGAGCGTGCCCCGCGTGTAGGCGTAAATGTTTCAGATTTCTGCTCCCTCTTAGTTAGCTGCCACTTTTTTCACCACAAGGTTTTCTTCGGTGTCTAATGTCAAACATTATACGTTCGCCCACTCAGCCTCAGCTGCTGTGAAACGCACCGACCAAATGGAGGAGTTGGTTTTTATGTTCGAGTCTGAAAAGTTCTGGAAGTTTTTCTCCTCAGAAAGCACAGTTGCTGAATGGAAACAAACAGCCGGTGAGGGGAAGAGGGGGAGGTGTGGATGGTCCATCAGGAGGCTTCCTGACTTTTAATTGAACTGTCACTGGGGGTTTCCTTTGTGCTCTTCACGGCTCGTGTGGGGCAGAGGTGAGGTGTTCGGGGGGGGCACACAATGGCATTGTTCTGGTATTAGAAATGTAAGGTCACGTTTATGACGTTCCCGTTAACTTTGTTAAGAAATTGTGCGATTTTTGAACAGACAATTATGAAATGGAAACAAAAAATCTATTTGATCGGAAAAAAGAACGTTTAAAAAAATATGTATATTCTAAAAGGGTTGAACTTCAGAGGCGGTTAACATTTAACCATCGGACTACCATTTTGACTACCAGAACACCTTAACCGTTACACAGAACTACAGCTGATTCTGGAACGGAGAAAAACAGCCTTGCGCCGATATTCAACATCTCACAGAAGTAAAGTGTTTATGCAATCGGCATAAAGAATTCTGTCCCAAAAAAAACAGCTTTGAGCCAGTATACAAAAATTAAAGTGTGTTACAGTTCATACAGTATGTGATGCAGCGGTAGGTTGGTCAGCCTCTCATCGTACAATTTAAAGTTCGATTCCCGCCTTGCTCGCCCATATGTGTTGAAATGTCTTTACCCAAGACACAGAGCCCCAGATTGCCTCTGGTGATTATAGGTTTGCGCCAGCAGAACCACCATCAGTGTGTGTGAATGGGTAAATGGGACTGTGACTGTAAAGCTCTTTGGGCCTTCATGGAAGGTAGAAATGTGCTATGCAAGTATGCGCCATTTATCATCACAGCTCAAGTCGAAATGAAAAGCTACTTTGTGTAAATCGTATAAACTGACAAAACGTCACGGTGCATCATACACGTGTTATTTAGTTTTCATCAGTGATATTGTCATTGTTAAAGGGTCAATCAGCCCTGAAGTGCAGTCATTAGGGCAGTATCCAAATATTTGTGTTCTATTATAGAAAAATATAATATGAAAATTGTCATGTCCAAGATTGCTAATTCTAGATTATTAAAAAAAATTATGGTAGAGTATGAGAAAACTACTCTTTGTAGTTATTGCTCTAAAATACAAAATAATGTTGGCCTTAAACTATATAATTTGTTTAAACTGAAAGTCCTGTCATCACTGAATATAAATAAATCTTCATGATAAAGTGTAGGTTTTAATTTTCAAAATAAAACAAATGTTTTCTGTTGATGAAATAAAAATGAGGTTTAGTTCAGTAAAATCCTTAAGGAACATTTTTGTTTCAAATATAGTCAATAATTTAAATAAAAAATATTTATAGAATACATAAATGTTTTGATCAACGATGACATCATACAACTGTCTGGTATCATGGTGTAGAAACTGGACCGGAAAATGTCTGTAAAATGTTTTTTTTTTGTTTGTTTTTTTCCACTAAAGATGAAAAAAGTCAGTTTGTGAAACATTGGAAACACTTTTGACAGATAAAGGACTGAGTGTTTTCTAGTAGTTCAATTTTTTTGTAGGTGTTCATTTACGATCTTCTTGTCATCGATCTACTCTAGTCAGTAAAACTCTAGATGGAATAACTGTGGAGAACATTTTCAGGATTTGCTCTAAAATTATCCAAAGCAACAGTAAAAATGATGTATGTTAATTTTCATACAACCAATAAAAAACCCTATATATAGCAACTAATCAACAAACTCTATTAATTAAGTAGTAAGAATTATGGTCTGTGAATCACTGATCTTCATTTTTTCAAATGGGATTGCTGTCTAACGATCCACAAGCGCTTGTTATCATTTGAAATGTGGACACCTATGACATTGAGGAAAATTCTGCAATTTGCAAAATTAATTATTCATTTTTACTTTCATTTACTGTTTCATTTTTAATTCCTAAGGAATACCTTTTCTTGGTAGTCATTTACAGAATATGTGCAAAGAAGAGCTCTTTGTTTGCCTCTGACAGACATCAAAAATCAAATTTTTTTCTTTTTTGGAGCTTAAAGAAAATGACAATTTAAGAAAACCACTTAGGAATGAACAACATGGCTCTTCTCTCCCTTCTTGTGTGAGTTTCCTGTTTTTGGTGTGTTTTTTCTTTTCTATTATTATTGTTTTAGGAAATTTTAACAGAGCAGTCAATGATCTTTTTGTTATTTGGCCTTTTAAGTGCACACACGCAGCTCTCCTTCCCGTTGGGAGTCAGCAGGAGAGTAAAAGCCTTCCCCGCTTTCACCTTTTTGTGTCGCAGGCATATTAACACCAGCATGGGTGAAATGGAATGAGACAGAAAAAGGAAGTACGTGAGAGTTACTGCAGTAAAACAGTATTTTAGTTAGGGGGTGGGGTGTCTTATTTTGAAGATAAAAAAAAAAGGTGAAAGAGTCCAGAAACGCTACCTCCTTCATTACAAACCGTTTGGATGTGCAGATCCTGGATCCAGTACTGTGTAAGTACTGTGCATGCTGTGAGGAAAATTACTTTCTCTGATTGCAGTTACACATTTTAATGATGGATTTAGCAAACTGAACTGACGACACCATTACTGTTTCAAAGCTCTTCACTCTGTAATGCGAAAACGAGTTAAAGTCAGTGGACGGATGATAGAAAACAGACTTATTAATGAAAATAATTCATTTTATTTAAGGACATCCAAGGTCACTGTGAAAAAAGAAAGTATAATCCTAATATTAAATCTAAAACAGAACAAATAAAAACGTAAGCAAACTGTGCAAATTCGATTTTGTTTTATTATCGTGCTATATATTTTTGATTTTTATTTATTTATTTCTATTTTAATGAGATCATTTCCCTGTAAATTTCCCTTAATTGATTATTTGAAAGGTAAAAAACTGTGACTTGGACACAAGCAAATCTAATGGGGTAAACTGAGCATCAACCCACTTGTCTGTGGTTAGGTGGTTTCTCTCTGAGCTCAAAGTTCAGAGAACTTAGTGAGTTCTTTGAAAACGTGAGTGAAAACAGTGGCAAACCATGAACAGAGTTCATGAAGGACACAAAATAACATTCCAACACAAATAAACACGCCAAATTCAGATTTAGCAAAAAAAACAAAAAAAAAAAAACAATATATTTTCATGTCTGCATTGGACAAAAGCCCAGATTTTTTCTCCAACCATACTGTGACAAAACTGTAAAGGAATAAATCTCTGAGTTGAGGCGACATTTCATCGCAAAAACAGAACATTCTGCACTTGCTTGCATATTATGAGCCTCCATAAAAAATTACATTTAACGTTCTGTATTAATGTTCTTTCTAGAGCTTAATGTATAGGTTCAGTGGTTTAGAAGAATTACCCCAATAGAAGCAATAAAACAATGAAGACAATAAAAAAGGGAAAGAAATACTGCAGTTATGCAGCACACATGCAGATTCATTGCTTAGGAGCAAGCCTAACATTAATTACAGTGGAATAAAACAGCAGCATTAATTTACTCTAATTAAGTTCTTTGTGTTATAGCTTTGCAGGAAAGAAATATTCACCTGAAGCCACATGAGGTAATGGGATTTTAGAAATAAAACAAGGAATTTACACAAAACAAGATTCTTGTCTTAAAACCTGCCCTTGATGTCCTGCTTGCAGTGATAATTAATATTATTTCTTGGGCGTGGACTATAACAAAGTTCATATTTGGGATTTTTAAATTGTTATTTTTTTTGTCATAATGTTTTGAAATCCTGAAACTTTTATTTTACTACGTTTGAAACTCAAATATTCCACTTTTTACTTCAGTGCATTTTGTTTTTATCATAATTGAAATTGGAATGAGAAAGAAAAATGTTTCAAACTTACGGCTTAACTTAATAACTTTATGGTTAACACAAAAAGAGGAGAAGCTTTGTTAGAAATCTTTGAGAAGAAAAAAAGTTTAAATTGAGTATTTTTATCAGAAAATTCCAGCAACTTTTTTTCAAATTGTCAGTGAAAGATTTGTTGTTGTAAAAGGTTATATAGATTTTCTTTTTTCGTTAGATCAATCAAATTTTACTTTACTGTCTAGAGAATTGAAAAATTCACAAATTTTCCAGGAGTAGGTTTCCCCAGAGCTTTCAAATTTTATCCCATCTGAATCCCCTAGGGGGGTCATGGGGCACACCATGGAGATGTCACAGGACCACACAATTATAACCTTTTATTATAACCAACACTCAACCTTTGAAGCATGATTTTTAACAATGGATGAAAAAAAAAAAAACACTTGCAAGAAGAGATAATGGAAACTCCACACTGAGGTTAGAGCTAGGATTTGAACCAGGGCCTTCCTGCTGTTAGGTTACACTGCTCTGCCTACTGCGCTATTGTACAGCCCACATTTTCATATTAGTACTTGTGAAGTTTTTTTTTTTTTTATTTTTTTTTTTTCAAACCATGAGACACATTGATACACAGCTTCTAATTAAGCTTGCATGACGACAATGGACCCCCACACACATACGTGAATATCCTTTTGTGCCAACTGAGGGTTTTTCATGTGGATCCAGGATGTACTAAAGTAAGACTTTAACAGTCAAAGTTGAAATCGCTCTCCGATCATCTTTTGATCAATTTTAAAGTGATCCCTGAGGTCTTTTAATTCTAGTTAGGCTGTTTTTAGCCTCAGTATAAACACTTGTGTCACTTTCCAAGACCTAGTTTCTCCAGAGCGGCAGGAGTTTGTGAGTTAGTGGTGGATTTGTCTACAAGTGGAGACATCAGAATAGAGAGTAGCAGGAGGCTTGAGTTCCGCCTAGCGTATTTTCTTATTTGTTATGATTTTTTTCAAACAGTAAATTTTTTTGTCAGCTCTTGATTCACAACAATTTGAATGAAGTCAGAAACACTTAAAAAATTGGGCTTAATTTAATTAAATTTGTCCTACATCATCGTGAGAAAAATGCCACAAGAACATGTTAACATCCATGGGTCTTTAAAAGTTAACTCAGTGGAGACTTGACATGAACAGAGTTTGTATTTGAAGTTGTAACATTTATTACATTTCACAGAATTGCCCGCTCTCTGACTTGCTGGGGTTATTGCATCTTTAGTGACTTTTTCTTCTCTAAAAAGCCGTTTTTCATGTATCTTCAGGCACAGAGGGTTTGTTTGTTAGGAGTAAACCTGCTTCTGCTTTGTGTCTGAGCTCCAATTTCTGCAAAGCCGTCAAGGGACCCTTCCTGAAAATAGGATTTAGACAATTTCCCGGACCATCATACCAGGAGCTCTGCTATTATACAGTGAGTGTGAGGAATCCTGCCATGCCTGCAGGCGAAATGTAAAGTCGCTTTTATGAAACGTTGACCCCCGTGCAGAAAGGTACATTTCATTTTCCCTTTAAAGAGACCTCTGCGCCCCTTTCCTTTCTTTTCCACTCGGACTCACGGGTTCTGCCGATGAGTGTCATGATGCAACATTTAATTAAAGGAAAGGACGGTTCAATAACCTGAAAGGAGAAACGAATGTCACGCCGTCCCCTTGTCAGAAGTCTCATTACAAAAAAAAACAGACCAAACCTTTTGTGAATGTGGTCTCTGGTAACTCAGAGATGCAGGGAAGTTTGCTGAGCAGAACACGCTCATCAAAACTAGCGGGGTTTTGATGAAAAAGCACAGCCGTGTGAATTTGGATGTGTCATCAGGGCTTTCTTTACTGGACCAGCTCCTCGTCTCTCTTTGGTGATCCTCGCGGTGCCCCCACCTGGCAGGAAATGGCCGCGTTTACCTGAGTAAGCTTTACTGTAAAGCTGCATTCCGTTAGTTTCGGCTGCCACCGCCCCGGAGTTTGCTCGTCATCAGTTTCTCTCCACCTAAAAATAAAAACTATCACAGGATTTTTCTTTCCAATCTAATCCACACTGAAAACTATCAGAAACATCACGTTTCTGCACCACTGCAGCTGTACTTTAAAAGATTATGTTTAAGTCTTGTCGCGCCTTTAATGCAAGCATCTGCAGACTTAATTATACAAAGTGTGAAAAGATATATATACTTTTAAAAAAATGTTCTCAAATCATGCAGATAATTTATTTTTACTCCATCTGTTCCCAGAACAAGAAAACGTTTGTTTTGTATGATCTAAAACTTTTTTAAGAAGGGAGGATATACATGGTTTTAAGGACTGTTAAATGTTTTTCCCTTAACTGGAAATGATTACCTGACTAAATGAATGATTATTGCTATCAGAGCGGGCATAGATTTGTCTGTTGTTGTATTCATAAAATATTCAAAATTAATAAAATAAAATTTTTCTACTATTTTACAAAGGTTAAAACAAATTATGCAACTCAAAGAATTGTTGCTACATAAATAGCAAATGAGCAAAAATGTGTTTTTAATTAATTGTGTTTTTTTTTAAAAGGGAATACATCTTTGAATTTCCTTTTGATTTATTTAAATGAACTTTTCCCCAAAGCTGATGTGTTTCCAGCACAAAAATTATGGAAATTCATGCTGACCAAACATAACACCTGCAGCCAAGGTGGACATTGCTGCATTGCCTGCACGTATTTTAAGTGCGTCCAAGACTGGATTTTGTTTTTGGCCGTACATATTTAAAGTTAAGTTAAAAGTACTGGTAGCTGTCACGCTCCTAAATGTGTGAAATGTGTTCTGCGCATTTGATCCATCCCCTGGGGGAGCGGTGAGCTGCAGAAACAGCCGCAGTCAGGAACCCTTTGGTACTTTAACCCTAACTGTAATCTATAATCCTAACCTAATCTTAATCCTTCCTCTGGGTCTGTGTGGCCAAGAAACAAGTTCAGCAATGGCCACACGTATTTAGAAAATAATGTGTGAATAAATAGTTTATTTCCCCAATGTAAAAAAACTATTTATGAAATTTTTCATCATTTTCTTGCAGCAGCAGAATTACAAATATCAAAACAACCTTGAGTTGCGCAAAATACTTGATTTAGATGTAGACAAAAGGATTGATTGATCAATTGATTTGATGGAGTTTGATGAATTGCTTAAGAGAAGAACCACATTTATTTTATCCAACCCCTACTGTGATTCACTTAACTTTTTTTGAAGAAAAAATGTAAAAAAAAAAAAAAAAAAAAGTTAAGATTAAACATTAAAAGATCTATACACCACCAACACCTTAATGGATTTATTGTGTATGCACGCTCTGATGATGTTCAGATTTCTGGTCATTGATTACCACTGACAGAGGTGGACCTTCTAAACATCATTGTCTGCTTCACATCAATCTCCTTCCATTATTTGTGCTGCTTTAGTATCTTGATAATGTAGACGTCTTTCATTTCAAAGAAATTTCTGTGACTTTGTAGATCTGAGATGATCTGGGAGAGCTCGTGAATGAATATTCAGCACTGACACAAAATCCTTCAAACATTACAAAAGAAAATCCAACAGAACCGGAGGAAGTTTAATACAATCCAAATAAAGCACAGGAAAGTGCATGAAGGGGGTTTTCAAGAAAGAAGAGGTTTGTTTGCTTCAGAGAACACTCACTTTGACTCCCTGTCGTGATGCAGCTCTCTCCGCGTTTGGCTGGAGAAGTCTTTTATTCCTCCTGCTGGAGCGAGAGGCGGCAAAGTCAGGTAATAGAGAAGTCTATTTGCCGCCGCCGTTTGCGTCATTCGCTCCTCTGGAGGCCACGTCTTTATCTGTCTTTTGTCTCTTGCACTCTCGCTAAGGACCTTCAAACTAAATCAATTTAAAGGCACTCTGTTGATGATGGCATTTATCCGCTGCATCCAGGCACAATAAAATACTCGCACTTCAATACCTTTTTTTTTCTTTTTCTGCTTTTATCTGCTCGGCGTTTTCTTCCCTCTGTCCTTCTGTTCATCGCTCACCACCATTCCTCCTATTTCCCCTCCCTAACCAATCGCGCCTCTGCTCCGCTGATCTCTCATCGGCAAAATAAAACCCTTTGGAATTTATTGGTTTCGACCTGTTGATTCTTCAGACTCTACAGTGCTGAGCAGAAGATAGTGCTGAGAATGATGAGAGCTCGCCTCCGTTTTCCTGTTTGCTTCAGGATTTTCTCCTTTGGAGAATCATTTTAAAACTGAAAGGGAAAAAAAATAATTTGGTTGAAAAGGTAAATTCTTTGGAGAGAAAGCTGCAGCTGAACCTCTCTTCCATTGAAATAAGAAATAGCCCCTTTGAGTTAAATCACTTTGCTTCTTTAGGCACATTTCTATAATCAGATTACTGTTCTCATTCCTTTTCGGTGACGTCAACTCTTTCTCATTCCCGCTGTCCGAGTCTTCCGAGGTCACTTTCATTGGAAAAATGCTCTTAAGTCCGCGCAGAGATATTTTAAGGAAAATTTCTCCAATCCTGTCCGCTGAACGTTCCCACAGAAAGAGTAAAAATGTGAATTTAAAGCTCAGTGTTTTTCTGCTCTCTGGAGGGATGTAAATCTGACTCATTTTAATTCAACCACTGCAATTTTCTGTCCACAGTTTCCACCAGAAAATGCGTTCAGGTCTGAATATTAATCTGTGAAAGAGTTGCGAAGAGGTTGGAGAGGAAATTATGACTCAGGAAAAAAAAAAAAAAACAAGATAACAAAGTCAGTTTGGGCAGAAGTGTTTTCAGGCACCATAAGTTTCAGTTTTAATTAGAAACAGCCTCGTTTTATGCCAATTATTCAGATTTTCTAAAAACTTCACAGCAACCAAATCCAGGAAGTCAGTGCAGAAGAAAAGCCGGAAAACAAAAAGTGAATTATTAGCGAATTTTGTTGAGCTTGGGTACAAAATGCAGTGACAGGGGAGGAATGAGAATATTCCAATAAGGAAAGACAGTGATGACTTATTTGTGTCACAGAAAAATGTGAATGAAATAAGTCCATAATCTATAGCTGTAATCTATAATCAGAGGACGCCAAAACAGTTTTTTACCCCACACAATAAAATAATTTATTATAAAGTCACAATTTGAAATATTCATATTTATTTACTTAAGGTACCACTCCACCAACCCATTTTTTTCCACTGTAAATTGTTCCCAGTGGTCTTTTAATTATGATTGGGCCTTTTTTTTTTTGTCAAAATCAAAAAATCGTGTTGTTTTGTGATACATATTTTCTGTGGAGTGGCAGGGGCTCATTTGTTATTCCTTCTTTGAGCTGTGGACGGCAGAACCGTTAGTCCTGCTAATCTCCCATCAACCCATTGTTCAAACTCTGTAGTTAGCTTACTGCACCTCACAAGCTCAAGCTAACATTAGCGTTGCACAACCTCAAGCTTTTTTAAATCGAGGGTTTTATCTGCTCCTGATACAACACAATTTGAATAAAGAAATATTTAGAAAGACAGTTTGAAACTGTATAATATATATCCTCCATCATGGGAAAAATGCTACAAGAACATTTTAAAACACCAAAAAGACCATTTTTGGAGGACACAGACTTATAATGAAACACAGATACTAAAGTAAATCAGACGATTACATTGTTATTAAATTGATCAATATGTGAGATTACTAAATGATAAAAAGTTCCTGCCATTTCTCCTTTACGGCTTGGACCCATTTGTTTGAAGATCATGTCAATGACTTAGTGGCACACGTGCCAAGAACAAAAATGTTGCGTCCTGTTCAAGGCTTTTCATTATTGTAATTCCATGAAAGCTTCCCTAGTGTGGAAGCGATGACATTTGCCATCAAAGAATTTCATCCTCCAACTTTGTTCTTAAAAACCATTTAAAGACCCATTCTGATCATATTTTGTTCTCTTGTAAAATCGTTCCCAGTGCTCTTTTTATTATAATTATGTATTTCGAGGACATAGTTTCTGCAGAGTGGCAGTAGTTACTTAGAAGTTCACCTCTGAGTTGTGGGCAGGATTGTTGGCTCAGAGCAACCCCGCCCCTGTCCCTCTCCCTTTTGCTGGGACCTTGTGGCTTTTCCAGTGTATTTTTTATACGTCACAAATACAATCTTTTTTAAATAGTATTTTTTCATCTGCTTCTGATTCACGACGACTTGAATAAAGACACACTCAGAAATATACATTTGTACTTAATTTTCTTCATAAAAATTCCAAAAGACAATTTTCATTGGAGCTTTTTTGAGCCTCCTGGCTGTTTTCCAGATGTTGGGTCATTCATTCCCTCTGATTTGATCGACTCAAATCATTTGAGTGAATGTTGTTCAGAGGAGAAGGTGCTCCACCTGTTTGAGGATCAGTGCTCAGCATCAGAGCTGAAGCTGCAGGGAGTCAGAGCAGCACAGCAGCACTGAGTTGTGTTGTGTTGATTATGCCGCCGCTGCTGCTGGGATTGTGTGCGTCTTCAGCAGCAGACAAATCAGAGCAGAATCATTAACTCGGAGCTGCTTTTAAATTTATGGTATAATGAACAGGTTTCTGCTCATTCTCTGAGTTTTTTTGTGAATCCTGAGTGTAGACACGTGTTTGTAGCAGAAACCCCCCCACAGTGGAGCACAATGCTTTGATTTCCTCTGGACGGTTTCCTGTTTTCAGTCAAATAAAGGCGTAAAAACGGAGCCCTGCAAACAATCCAAACACAATAGGGTTAATTAGGTGTTCACCTGGGACCTGGAACATGGCTCAGATGATTGAGCTGTTATGAACCTGGATATCACCTGGGGTCTTTTATGGAAAAAAGTTAAGAACTGCACCTCCGTTCCCTGGAGACTCCTCTAAAAAAGGAAAATTAATGACAAAATAAACCATGAAATCACAATATTCAACACTGCAGGAACTCCATTACAGCTGAAAACAGATTATTACCAAAACGGACGATGATGATGATGTCTTGAATTCTTTATTATCGCTTAATTTATCCATGTCTGACTTATTGTAATGCAGTTTGGCCTAGTACTTTTCATTTATAAACAGTTGTTCTACAAAAACACTTCAGATCAAATTACACACTTGATCTGCCCCATCATTTCAGAAACTTCAGATTCTCATTATCTATGGCATTAATGTTTTCCAAATATGTATTTTTCCCCACAAAATGCTTTTTAGTGAGTTGAATATTCCAGCGCTTTTCACAGTGTATTTTACTGTTGATTTACAGTTAGGTTCACAATTAACTCTCCACTCTTCAACCTTTCATTTTCAATAAGATTCATGGCAGTAAAACTATTTTATTTCCTTGTAGAAAAAAGTTGTATTTCTACAGAGTGCTAGAAGATATGGCCCCAAAAAACCATGTAGCCTCTTATTTGTGTAATCCTCATGTATTTTGTCATTTTGAAATTTTGAAGTTAGTGGGATGATTTTTGTGTTTAACTTGTGATTTACAATCTCTGTAACGTATATTTTCTGTACTTTTACGTACTTCTAATTTCTCTATAATCTCTGTGCAAATCTATTAAGTGGAGGCTTTAAATGGGCCCCATAGATAGTATTATATAGTTGTTGTTACTGGTTTTTTAGTGCTCTTTGGTCAGTACATAATTTATAAAATGAAGACTCACTCTGATCATCTTTTGATTTGTTTCAAAAGTGTTCCCATTGATCTTTTAATTAGGATTTTTGAGCAAAATAACAAAAAAAAAACCAGGATGTTTTAGACTTTCTGCAGAGCGGCAGCAGTTCATTAAAAATTCACCTGTGAGTTGTTGACGGCACCGTTGGTGCAGAGCTGCCCCGCTCCTCCTTACCCTCCCCATCACTGAGAGCTCTCTTTTTACACAGTCCTTTATTACAGCTCCTCACACCCCAAACCTAACATTGTGGTGCAACAAAAATGGCAAGCAATATCAGAGTTATCCAGTCGTACAGTTTTGATCCAGATTCCAGCTCAGACGAGGAAAGTAACGACGTTCATGGATCTAATTGTCTTCAAGTGGGTGCATCAGAATGGAGAGGAGCAGGGAGCTTGTGGCCCCTCACAGTGTAATTTCGACATGGCAAATAAGCTCTTTTTCAACTGCATTTTTAATCTGCTTCAAGGACCTGAATATACAAATACACAACAACTTGATTTTCTTTATACGTGTGTTCCATAATGAGCAAAATGCCACAAGAACATGTTAAAAACAGCATTTTCTTCTAGATTGGGTCTTTAAAACAATCATTTACTGTGAATAAAATAAATATTTGACTAAGAGATAAATAAATCAAAAGTTAATCAATCTGTCACTGAAAACAAGAAATTATAACCAACTAATTTGCAGCTACAACTAAAGAGCAACTGTCATTTAAAATCAATTATATAAAAATATTAGGACTGTCAAATTTGGTAAAATTGGAAAAAAATAGTAATAACTATACCCAAAATGACCACAGAACAACAAATTCTAAAAACATCTAGCTTTGAACATCTCAAGGAGGGTTGGAGTTTATTTTTTAAATTTTTTTTAATAACCATATTTAAGAAATGAACTGCTTTTTAATTTTTTTATTTAATTTTCTTCTCCTAATCTTTTTTTTTCTATTTTAACAGAGCAAAATAATAAAATCAAGAGACTTGATGGAAATGATCTTTAAAAAGATCTTCTTGCCGGGTAGGGGAGCAGGGTTCTGCTTGAGCAGTGAAATGAATTTAGCATTTAGGAGCGCTCTCACACATGAGAAGTGTGGAAATGATGGTGGCATGACGTGCATGTGCTGGGCCTCTGCTCTTTAATAACGAGACGTGCTCATGGACAGCCGCCCTCCGTTTGCAGAAGAAATTGGTCTGAAAACTCTGGTTTAAAATATTAGCTTTTCTCTCAGCAGTAAAGGACCGCAATCTTTAAAAGATTGGTTTGTAGGCTGTCGGGCCGAGGCGACTTTCTCAGATCAATATCTACTGAAGCCCTGAAGGAATCTTCAGCAGGAGGCGGGCCGCGGAGAAAAAGCGTCTTATTGAGTTGGAGCTGATGAAAAGACCGAACCAGTTAGGTTTCAGTAGCAGCACTTGGAGATGGTCTTCATAAAACGGACGGAGTTGATGTTAAATTCTCATTAACAGATCCAACAGTGTGTTTATAGCTCTGAATAGGAACCGAGTCGGTTGGAGCCAATTTAGGAGGAGCAATGGCGCAAGTCGTGAGTTTTATTCTGAAATTTAGCAGAAGTGGTTCCATCTCTTAAAGCCCATAATGCACCGCATCACACAGATGGAGCCTATTCCATAGACTGAAGGAGAGTTGACAACTTTGCAGAATGAATTAATGAAAGTTATCAGCAAACTACATTTATTTTAATTAATTTTTTTTGAATGTTTTGAGCATAAAGCTGACGGAGGCGAGTTTATGTTGATGTCAGACGTTTTTGCAGTAAGTGCTCACGCTGAGAATGCATAATGAGATTCACAACGGCATGAAAATGGTTTGCTCGTGGCTTTTGTACATCTGTGCATAATCTTGTGCAGGGTACAAACTCTTGCTGCTGAACAGACGGATGCTGAGCAGAGCTGCTCGCCTCCTTTGGTCTCTGTGTGGTGCTGGAATGGAATCCAGCAGCCAACTTGTTGAAAACTTTGATTTTAAAGATGGGCGGGTCCATTTTTTTGTATTTCAATTCAGAAATGTATCAATTGGTAGAGATTAGCTGTATTGCTTAATCCACATTTGTCTGTTTTTATTCATTAGATGATTTGAAATTCTGCTCATCAGATGAACCTGCTCAAGACCACCAGATTATTTCCTGACTTGAAGAATTTTTTTTTTTCTTTTCTAGTGAGCAGTTGGGCTTTGCATGCTTTTCCTACACGTTTCATTTGTGAATTTGCGACGGCGTGTGCACACGTGTGCATGTGTGGGCGCGATGTGTGTTCTTCACCAGCCCTTGCTGTGGGGGTGTCTGTTATTATTAGCACCTCTGTCGCCATGGAAACTATTTCAGTTACACTAATTGGCTTCATAACAAGAAGAGTGGGAACGTGCTGAACGTGCATACAGATGGAGGGAAATCGAGGGAGAATGCGCTACGAGGACGGATAAAAACTTCGAGGGCACGAAAAGCGTTTTCTAGGGTGAAAGGTGACGTAAAGATGTTTACACCGACTGGAAAAGACAGTTGGAAAGCAAAGATGGAGGCAAAAGAGAGAGAAAAAAGATTTTTTCCTCCCACACACAGTTTTATGAAAAAAAATAGCACACAAAATCCCACGAGGAAATGCACTCGGGCATCTGTTCTTTTGCTAGTTTGCAGGATATCTGTGTGTGTTTGTGTCTAAAAAAACAGTGCGAGGCTATTGTACTGATGTGCAGCCACGGGTGATTGAATGCCAGCTGTTCCAATGGCAAGGTCACTTGTTTCAGGGTCCTCACACAATCAGAACCACCGGGGACAGCGCGGCTCTTTAACTCATGTAGAGCCAATTACGTTTATTATTTTAGAAGTGGTATTTAGCGGAAAATGATTGTTGCAACAGAGGTCTAAAAATTGCCCAGAAAAAAGGCGCCGTGGGACGCGAGTGGCGCCTCAGCCCTTTGTGACACATGCAACCATCTGACACCAGTTCCTGTAATCGCATGTTTTGACATCTTGTTTCATCTTCAGGTTTGAATCTGGTGCCGCTGCACTCATTTCACGCGGGATTTAACCAAAGCCGGAAAATGTGGCCGATTCAAAGCGACGTACATTGCAGAATGCGTGGAGGGGGGTTGTAAACGGGCTGCAGTTTAACTCGCGATGACACTGGCATTCTCCGTTAACACTGGCTGGCTGTGAGCTTGGCAGTGCGTCCCCGGCAGGCTGGTCCATCCACAGATGGCCTCGGTGCTGAATATGGATGAGCGAAATCTGCCACCAGAACTGACAGCAAAAGGTAGCAAGATGGGAAGAGCGGAGATGTTGAAGGAGACAAAATGACAGGGAGGCGGATCATTAAAGTGTTACCTCGGGTGGCAATTACATATCAGTAAATACATCTGTTCTTAATTACACTCCGCTTCCTCCTTGTCCCTTCCTTGCCACGTACGGCCTCCCGATCCCCAATCGAGCCCTCAGGCTGTGGCTGCGTGAATTATGAGGCACAAATGAGGTGTATGCGATTGTGTGCGAGAGCGTGATAATGCAGAATATTTGTCTGTAAGTGGGCTGGAGGCCAAGCGCCAGGGAACGGGAGGCGCAGAGCCACCGTGGCTGCCACAGCATCTGTCAGGTCCGGGGTGTGAAGGTATTCTCCAGTGATACGCTGAGGTTATTAAAAGACACTCTCCAACTTGTTCAAACACATTTCTCATATGCAGAGAAATAAACTGTCTGGGAAAAAAAAAAAAAAAAAAAAAGACGCGCTCTCAAAGACAGCAGACACCACTGCGCCAACGCCATGCTAATGTACATTCATGTCTCACACAGGAGGACTCTCCAGGGTCATGATGGAAACAATGCAGATAATTTTATGTGTTGGGTTGTTTTTCTGTAGATGCACTCGCATGCGTGCGTGCCTCTATCCCCCCACCCCACCCCCTGTGTGCTTCTTGTTGCCAGGGCTAATGAGGTCTTTAGTGGAGGTGGTCGATTCCAGTAGGCCAGCGATCCTAGCATGCTGTCAGCCCCTCTCCCTGTGGGAGATGGAGAGAAGAGGGGGAAAGCGAGGGATGGACAGATGGCAAAACTTGAGCAAAATGAGATTTAAAGAGAGAAGTGGAGCTGAAATCATGACAAAAGAAGCAGGGTAGAAAAATGTTGTTTTGGGTGGAGAGGGAGAATCAACAAAGGAAAACAAAACTTTCCTATGTACACACATTTTCTAAAAAAAATGTTGTACATTTAGTTTTTCTTTCAGCCTCTGTCTCTTTAAGGTCCCAGAGACCCGGTCTGCCCTGACCGTGTGACCGTGTGAAGAAGTTTCTTTTGTTTTGTTTGAGGTGTGCCAAACTGGGCACAAGGCGATCATTGTGCAAGTGTGTATCATGTTTATGTCACTGCAGGACAAAAGCCTAAAGTACAAATGAGCTGGTTCAGGGCCCTCCGCTGTCTCCAGTGGGGGGGCAGGCTGCTTTCAACTCGTTTGAAGAATTTGTGTCCATTTATGCAAAAACTAAACTAAACCTCATCAGATGGTTGGAATGAAGGTTTCCACTCTCTATTTTTCTTGTACTTTCGTGGTAGGTATAAATTCAGAAACAGATGAGACTTGTGTTTAGGGTTTTAACCCCACGACACCGGAGCCGTCGCCACCGCCGACAGAAAAAAAAAAAAAACACACAATCAAGTCAGTCAAAATAATGCAACTCTTCAACCATATAAGGAATTGACAAAATTCTGTATGCTTTGCTGAATTCCAACGGATTCTGGAGAAAATTAACTTTGTGCTGATATGTGACAC
The DNA here is from genome assembly GCA_003999625.1 of Oryzias javanicus. Lineage (NCBI taxonomy): Eukaryota > Metazoa > Chordata > Actinopteri > Beloniformes > Adrianichthyidae > Oryzias > Oryzias javanicus. The sequence goes on along the minus strand of CM012449.1, from coordinate 12,834,754 downwards.
TTTAAAGTAATTAAATGGTAGTGCAGTTAATTTAAACCACGACTGTCTTTGAGCCATCGTGTTCCAAATAAAAAGTATCTCTGGGCTTCAGGACGCAAAAATCCCACAGATTCTATAGACAAATAGACAGTTTTCACTCTTCCATTTAATTGGTCAGAAGAATCGTTCTCGCTCTGATAACTTCTTAGCATCTTACCTCAAATACTAATTTTTTTAAAGATATTTTTTTCTTGATCACAAGTTATTCAAGTTATAAGCTGACCAATCAGATGCCTCAGAAAAAGCATGTGGTGCCCGCTGGCCCCACCTCAAACTTTTGATTGACATTTTCTCCCGAGCCCGCTCTCGGTGGAAGGGGTGTAGACTTCGATCAAGTTTACTCATGATTGGTGACTGTGGTTGCCATAAAAACATGACTTCGAATGACTTGGACCAATCACTGTCAACTGGTTCCAAATGAGGAAAAATCCTTGACGGATTTGGACTCATTTTGCGAGAGGCCTTTTTTTATGGGTGACATCCCACCCACTTTTCCAGTGATAAAATGACGTAAACCAACAAATTCTAAAGCTGAGAAAAGCAGCTTGTGTTAATATACAACATAGTACATATTAAAGTTTATATGCAATTGGCATAATTCCAACGGTTTCTAACGTGGAAAAAAGTGACTTCATGTCTTATAACTGCAATATTTTACAGCCCTAAAGTTTTTCGCATTTTATATAATTCCAATGGTTTCTGTTGTGGAGAAAAGCAGATTTCTGCTGAGATGCAACACTACACAATTAGTGCAAACCAACTTATTCTGACACAAAGAAAAGGGACTTTGCGCCGATATGTAACACTTTGCATTTGTAATATTTTTTACGCAACGGACGTAATTCAAAAGACTTCCTACACATTGAAAAGGAGCTTTGCCCTGATATGCAACACAATGTAATTCACGCAAACAATTGAAATGGTCGCAGAGAAAAATAGTCTTGTGCTGTTATGCAACACTTCACAGCAGTAATGCTTTTACAAAATTAACAGAATTCCATTGGATTTTGACAAGGAGAAAAGCAGCTTTATGCCGATATGCAACACTCTACATTAGCAAAGTGTTGCAATGTGTTAGTCAAGTGCTTGAATTAATAAAGTTTTAGTAAACTTTATTAGTAAGCTGTAACATAAAAAAACAAATCTTGCATTAAGAGGCAAAGGAGCGTTTCTCTTCATCTGAATTAGCTGATTGATTGCATAAACACTTCACTCTACTGTGAATTGTTGCACATCAGCACAAAACTGCTTCAGCGCTAGAGCTGCAGCTCCAGTGTTAAAGAATTACCAAAGCCTCGTGAATCTAAATGTTTTTTCGGTTCCTTAAATAATCCTCAATGCTTTTAAATTTCAGTCACTGCAAACTATCTTTTCATAAGTGAATCTGGTTGATAAGTAGATTTCCTGCACAATGACAGGATTGCTTAAGGTTTGTATTTCCTCTGGTGTTCCAACACTGCCTCCTTCCTCCCTCATTTCCACTTTTTCTGTGTCTTACAACTAAAGAGAATGCAGGAATGCTTCTCCTCGGGGAAAACCTTGTAATGTCTGTCTGCCAGATTGAAACCGGCAAAGTTTCACCTCCGGCTCGGCTCCCCGGTGACTGCTCAAATCAGAGCCACCGGGGCCTCCATTACTCCTTCCTCCATCTTCACTCTGCCTCGTCGTCACGGAGACGGAGCGGTTATTGATACTTTCTCTGACTCCATCGAGGGATGATAAATCGAATCTCTCATGGGTCCTCAGACTCTCACCCTGTTATGACATGATATGATATGACATGCTGCTTTTGTGTCGGTGGTGGAGCGCGGTCGGGGGCTCCCGAAACAGGCACAACTTCACTAAGCTCATTTGATGATCTAATTATCGGGGCTTGTTTGCTCATTCTTTGTTCAGCACTTTCAAATGCAAACTCAAATTCTGCAACACTTTTCATCTCCTCTACAATGACAGCTTGTTTTGTTTGCTCATTTTCTCATCCTTTATGTCTCCAATGGGCTTGGATTAAAATCCTTGGATTCATTCGGCTTTTGTTCCTCAAATTTGACAGTTTCTAAGTAATATGTCGCTTTAGGTTGGCTGCCAAAACATGAACAAACCGTCAGTTACCGACTGTAGTCTTTACCAAACCTTCAGACTAACATTACGATCCTCATGTTTCAAACAAAAGTTGGATGAAAGTTGAGTGTTAAAAAATACATATTTCTTAAATTACTTAGAGAAAAGCGGCATGAAATTGCTTGGTTAAAAGTAACTTCTATATGAGATCCAGTTCCAATCCTTAATGTTCTGATCATTAAAAAAATATTTTACAATTTTATTTATGTAACAGGTTTTTATAAGATTTTCATTAAGTTGTAATTGTAAAAAAGATTAAATGTTTCCCCTGATATGTCTTGTGATATATCGTTATATGTATCTTATTGTGACCCATGTATCATGACATTTATCATACCGCCAGACTCTTGCCAAAACACATCACTAATAGAAACAATGACTCAGGCCGACCCACACCAACCCCTGTTTACTAACGACGACTGGTGACAACATGGCAGTGTTTGTATCGCAAAACATCTGAATTGAAGTGAGACCATTTTTATTGATGACACTCGATCCAGTTCTCTGACACAGTCCATGGTTATAACATACATGCCTGCATCTACTCCCCCTCTGCACCACGTTAACACAAGTAATACGTTATTTAACTGTTAAACTTCTGCACTTTGGATTATTCTAAAGTAAACCCAGACCACTGCTTTAAAGGAGACCAGGGTTTGTTTGTTTGTTTGTTTGGGCCAAACCAATAAGCCAGGGTGAAATTCTAATGCGTTAGTGTGAGAAAAAGAACAGAATGGGGAGGATTTGTAGTTTTACAAACTTAAAGTGTAACCAAACAGGGATGTTGAAGGCTGACTCCACCCACAGCCAAATTTTGAAAATCAGAGTCAGAGGGGTGGGGCTGGGGAACAGGACTGTTATCATTACTGGAGCTGCAGATCATGATGTGGGACTTCTGAAATGTCATGGGACTTAAATGAGTTGACCGATCACGAAATTCAACCTGTAGGGGGAAGCACACAGATGGTTTTTGACTATATTTTCAAGAATTGAACAAGTTTATTTTAGTTTCTCAAAAATATGCTAACGGACAACAGACAGCACTTTTAAAGCTCCATTTGTAGAGACAAAAAAGTGGATTTAGGTTTTGGTTACCCTTTAAATTCTTTTTGTGAAAAATGTCTGTTACTAATAGGAAGTAATTTTTTTTAGATCAGCAAACTTGTGAGTTTTTTAAGCTTCACATGTACTGGAATATCCCCCTATTACCTTGCAGTCATGCAATGTTAAGATGTTCTACACCCACCATCTAAGACTTTCAGGGGAATTTTCAGAACTCGCTGATGTGTAGTTACAAGCACTTCTGCGCTGGAGTGTTACTGCTGGACATGCACTTTTAAGAATGTGCGTGTGTGTAGGGGGGGTTGCGGGCGAGCATCTCCGGAGTGCACTGAAGGCAGACGGACATGATGCAAAATGTCCTTTCACATCCTCATGAGATTAGAGAAAAAGATTACTTGGTGACAGTTTTGTGTTTACCGTGCATTCCAATGCATTTAAATCTCTGAGACGTGAGTGGTCAGCAGCATAAAGGTCAACAGGAAAGGGCACGAAACAGCCCCCGCCAGCACACACTGCTGGGAGTTTGTGAGTGTAAGTACGGGGAAAAAAGTTCCTGCAGTGATGATGGACGCGTTACAGAGAAGACCTGAAGACATTCAGAGTACATGATGGGAACATCTGCATTCCACCTCCCACTTCTGAATCATCTCTGGAGAGAAAATAAAATCAAAAAACCGCGTCTCTTGTGTGGGAAAAAAGCTTCAACTGTATGACTATACAGCAGTTCAGGTCACTAACCTGCCAGGTGAAAGCACAAACTGAGATTTCTTCAGCAAATGAGTTGTTTATGTGGGTGAATTCTTCTGGGTTTTGAACGATAAATCCAGCAAATTAGAAGAAGAAATGTCTCATTTGTGCTGCTGCAGCATGAGTACTGTTTACAGGCTGCTTAACCTCTGTGTCACCTAAGAACAATGCGCACAAACGCAGATACATCCGAAGAGTGACGCATGTTTCTGAGCTGCAGAGGTGTTGTGGGAGGAGCAGGGAATAGGAGTCTCCGTCATACCACAGCTCGGGTTCATGCTTCACCGCTAATGTATGCGTGGAGCAAATCTGCATCATTCCACCTGCAAAAACAGGCAGGTTTCTGTATTTGATTACATTTATGTAAACGTCATGAACAAATGTTCACCTTGAGGGGATAAAAACACATTCTTCCATAAAGCTATACATTTCTCCCAATCGAGGGTCTGGTGACCTGACCAGGGTGAACTCCACTCACTTAGTAGCGACTAGTATAGGCTCCAGCAACCCCATACAGGATGAAGCAGAAAATGGATGAATACTCACTCAGTTTCCATGGTTCCTGGAGAAATAAATTAACACTGTCTCATTTTTTGAGGTAAAAAAAAAAAATGAAGTGAAGTGAAGTGAAAAAAACTCAAAAAACAAGGTGAAACACATGAAGTGCACTTACGGTGGACTATTCCAGAAAATGCATCAGCTCGGGGCTATTTACAACAATCAATTGAACACCCCCAGAGAACAAGATTACATTTCCCCTTTGTAACCCCCTCCCTCCCTTTTCTTTTCTTTTGCTCTTTCTTTCTCTGCACTGGAGATGGAGAAAAAAATAGTGTCTCACTTAATGCTTTAATTATTTATGGTTTAATCACAGGGAGCTCCAACAGAAGCCACACATGGGAGAAAATGACTGATGGCATCACATCATGTCATTCTAAATGAATCTTGTTTACTGTGCGGTGAATTCTTAACAGAGTTCAAAAACACAGATGTTACTCAGAGAGAGCTAAATGTTTACAGATATTTTGAATTGTTTAACCTTTATTTAAAATGGGGTTACGTGCCTGGCCTACATTCTAGAAAAAAATACCTAAAACGCTTGAAATGATATCTTTAAAGAGACACTCTGATCATCTTTTGATCCATTTTCATTTCCATTTGATTAGTCCCAGTGGTGTTTGAAAATTCTGTGTCGTTTTTTTAAGACATACTTTCTGCAAAGCCACAGTAGTTTATCCGAAATTTACCTCTGAGTTTAGTTTGAGGCTGTTTAGCGCCCCTCTTTACCCTCATCTTTTACATTCTCTTCCAATAAATTTACAGCCCCTCACACTAACAACCTACCAATAACAGTGAAAAAAATGACAAGCCATTTTGGAGCTATCCAGCTGTACAGTTTTGAGTCAGATGCCAGGTCAGATGAGGACAACAAAAGCATACATGGATCTAATTCTCTGCCAGTGAACGCATCAGAATGGAGCAGAGCAGGGAGTCTGTGGCCCACCCAGCATATTTTCTATGTCACAAATACAATCTTTTTCAAACACCTTTTTTATTGGCTCTTGATTCAAATAACTAAATATGCATAAATGTCATTTTCAGCATGATTTTCTTTCTATAGTTGCCAGACAAATTATGTAAAACCTTTGGAAATACCTCAATTTCTGTAAGAAATTGATAAATAATCTGTTTTTTTTATTTCAATTTAAATCACAATGATGGATAAAAATATTGTCTGTTTAAATCACACTAATTTATGCTTCTATTGAACATGATCGAGTGTTCAGTTTGTACTTAAAACCAAGTAATTTCAAAGGGTTTACATATCTTCTCCTGCACCTGTTTATGACCTCCATCATCAGAAAACACCAAAAGCACATTTTTTCACTGAAGCAGGTCTTTAAAGTTAGAAAAAAGTAGAAATTTCACTTAGTGCAGTCTGTCATATTTAAGAGAAAGGTATTCATCTCTAAAAAAAGATGAATGATTTTCACATACAACATGTGGTAAAATGTATAGCGCAACTGCCCAACAGAGTAAAATTATACAAAAGTATACATAGCTAAGTATAAAAAGCAATTTTAATCAAATGTATGATTGTATAGCCTTTTTTCTTGTATATACAGAGCTATGATGGTGTTAAGTTGAAAAAGTGTCCATGTGCTGCAAAGAGTTCAAAGTGTATAAAGTAGCGATACTGTGCAGACATCATGTAGAGTAGAGAGTTTCCTGTTCAGGAACGTCATGATGTGTGTTTGGGTGAGTCCAGAAAGACCAGGTAGTTGTGTTAAAGTTACCGGCCCAAAGGGCCTGTGGGAAAAAAAAAAACTCCTTATTATCCTTTCTGTGTTTGCCTTCAGGGAATGGAAACGTCTCCCTGACCCAAACAGACAGACGGGTCTATTGTTGGGACAACTGAGGTCCTTCATTGTCTTCTTTGCTCTGGTGCAGCACCACTTGTTTTAGACGGATGGTAGGCTTGGCTGATTGCTCCCCCCTCTGGAGAGCTTTCCTGTCCTGTTTGGTGCTGTGATAATGAATCAGTCTGTAAGTGTAAAAGTTTGTCGTCTAGAGCGATGGATTTGAAATTATCTGTTGGAAAGTTCTGACCTGTAGTTTCTGTCAGCGTGGCTCAATATAAAATCAATCCACCTCTTATCTGGTTGGCCGCAGCCCTTTTACATCTATCAAGATATCAAATGCCGTTGTCAAGGTTCACTACCTGTCCAATCCCCAGAGAAGCACGGTCAGAGATGGTTCACTTGGACTATTCCCTGCAATTTGGACCATGCAACCCCAAACAAATTAATTTCCTCCCCTGATATCATTCAGTGATTTAGATAAATGCTGGCAGGGAGTGATGATGATTTTATGTGGTTCCACACCGCATTGAAAAGGGAGCATCGAGGATAGCTGACACGGAGTCATTCTCTCCACATTTTACTCTCTAAAAGGCTAAAGGAACTGTAAAAAAAATCCAAATTACCTTTCAGGCATTGAATATTCTGTGTTTCCTTTTGAACCGGCTCTCTAACCCACCAGTTCCAGGTTAATGAAGGATTTGTGTTCAGGAAAAAGAGAAAGTGGTTCCACCAAGAAACGTTTAAGATGGAAGTTGATTGAAATCTGTTCCTCTTGCTTGAAATTCAGTGCAGGTAAAGGAAGGCAGGAATGAGAATGGAGGGAAATGGGGGGTGGGATGAGGTTATGTTGTTCCCTGAGGGATTGGATTGACTGTTTAATTCAAGTACACAGAGTGGAAGTCAAAGACAGATGGTAAGAGGAAGGTTAGGGTTTACGTTCCGAGGACAAACGCAGAGGTGGTGATTGGTGGATGCCATGACATCATGCGTGTGTTTTTTTTAAATTCCTGGTTTGTGTGTCCTTCGCTGGTGAATCTGATTAGAATGACAGAACGGCGTCGGGCTGCCATGTTTAGCTGCAGAAAGTCACCCTGGATTTCTAAAGTCACATAGATCTTACAGCACGCAGAATTGTCTGCTTCCGTTTTCATTTAGGTCTGACAAACAGAGGAGATTTGAATGTTAAGACTCTGGGAAGCTGCTGCACGATCAAAATCCCATGCTGCCTTCATGCACACATTTTAACTTTCACGTCCCACTCCGATCATCTTTTAATCTATTTTAGAACCGTTGTCAGTGGACTTTTTTAATTTATGATTAGCCAAAACAATTTTCTGGAAGTTAGTTTCTGCATTGAAGCTGTAGTTCCTTAGAAATGTGCCGATTATTTGTGGCGGAGCAAGCCTGCCCTCACTTCCTGTCATCTATCTTTTTACATGTTTTCTCACTAGCTTAACTATGTTATAATTAACATTCCCAGTGCGACAAAAATAGTGAGGAACATTGGAGCTGTCCAACCGTTTTGAGCCAGCTCGGACGAGGAAAACTAAGACGTACACGGATCTGGTTGTCATCAGAATGAAGCGAAGCAGGGACATCCCAAATATGGTCTTTTTAAAACAGCTTTTTATTATATCCTCTTGATTTGCAACAAACTGAATAAAGAAATACGCAGATATGCAATTTAAGCTCATTTTTTTTATATATGTTCTCCATAATCAGAAAAATACAACAAGAACATGCTAAAAACACCAAAAAATATGATTTTCAACTTCTTTCCATAAGTGTGACTGTGTGTGTTACTTGAACTTCATGACTACGCAGTCACATAGAGAGGACTGTCTGACCTGCTGGAAATATTCTTTGCAATGTAAATCATTCATTTTCCTCAGGGTTTAAAAAGCTCCAGTTAAATGTTTTGAGGCGATGGTTAAAAGGAGTCTCCAGAAATTGAATTTTGGTCAGTGTAGTGTCCTCTGAAGGCGCCGAAGACAGCTGTGTGTGTGTCAGCAAGTATATTTAGACATGTCGACATGCCTCCACAGGCAATCCTGTTCAGCGTTACCATGGAAATGACAGAGCAGAATTGTCAGTTTGTACTAGAAAAGAGGGGTAAGTGATGCAGAGCCTGGATGTCGTTGTGTGTGTGTGTGTGTGTGTATAGTGCATTAGTGTGTTTAGTTTTGTGCAGATGAGTTCCTCAAAGAGCTTCCAGAGGAATTGTGTGTTTGTTTCAGTTATTGAGGCGAGTAAAACAATGTTAGAGGCGTCTCGCCTTCCTTTGAGTGTTTGACCAGGAAATTAAATTTTCTCTTCCTTTCAGACCACGCCGAGCCATTTGATCGCAAACATTGTTTTTACGCTGTCAACGCTTTGTACCCGCCAATCTCCCTGTTCAGCCCGTGTCCCTGGTTATCACCGCTCCTCTTTCTCCGTCGCCACTCATGCTCGTCCTTCTGGATCTGAAGCTGCATCTCCCCGTGGTTGCTCCTCGCTGTGGGATCCTGGTGAGAGGCAGCTGTTTGCGGAGGAAGCCAAGAAGGCGTGTTATGATGTTCAGCTTCATTTAGCTGCTTTTAGGGGGGTCTTACCACTAATAGGGGGCATTAAATTAATCCAGTGTTTTGGGGGAAAAGTTAAGGTTATTCATCCAGAAATAATAACTTCTAAAGTTGGGAATTGTTCTAAAGAAACTTCTATTTTAAATTTAAACACACTGTTATATGAGTTTATTATCAGTATTATCTGCTGATCCAAAAAATGGCTTCCGACTGCAGCTGTTAGTACTTTCAGAGCAGAAGAAAAAAACATTCTGCTATTTCTTTGGCAGTTTTGAGCATTTTTGCCTTGCACCCTGTTGACTGATGAAACATTTTCCTGTCTTTTCATGATTCAGACTATCATCATAACCAAATGCATAACCAAAATATATTGCTTGAGTCAATCACTTTCTTGATTTTTCTCTTTGGTTACAAAGTTAATGGAACGCACAAGAGTTCACTTGCAAGTGAACTTGTTCGTTTCTTTGCAGCAGAGTTCGGAACAAAACAAAACAACTTTTTAACAAAAAAACAAACTTTAGGACAGAAAAGTTCCTTTGTAAGAGTTGTGTTAGTGAGAGAAGTCAACAGAAAGCTTCATTAAATGAAGGGATTGGATTCGCAAGAAAAGTTCTAAATCCAATCAGAAATTAGTTTAGTTTGAATATCACCTCTTTTGTTTTGTTTTTGCAAAAAAATATTACTAAAAACACTTTTTAATGTAGATAAAATTTGATTTGATAAAGTTGATTTTAACAAATCAACAGTGCACTGAAAAAATGAAGGGGTTCTGTGATGATAAAAACCCATTGCATTTACACCTTTAAATAAAAAAAAAAAGGAAAAAGTCTATAGAATAGGATGTGCACAGATGAAAATGGACACCAAGTCCACCTAGTCACGATTTGCTTTTGGCTTAACCTTAACACGAACATTTGCTGACAAGATTTTATAATGAAACGACCTTCTACAGTAATCAAGAGGAGCAGCGTCCTGTTCAACAACAAACACGCGCATTTGTGAAAAGTCGACCCTAAAACAAGGAGACCATGAACAACAAAGCCAATCTGACAGAACGCATCAGAAGTCGTTTTTTTGCCATCTTTCATTTCTGCTTTTGTGTGTTGGCTGAAGGTTAGCAGTTAACTTTCAAGTGAATCTGCACAAAGAGAACTAATAAGACAAGAACATGGAGGCTCATCACAGAAACACGTACTTTTCCTTGAATCAGGCCTTGAAGAGTCATCACTCTTTCTACGCGGATGAATGCCGGAGAGTTTTCTCGGAAGGGCAGAGAGGCGTCATTGTTTGGAGGAAGGTGGGTGGAGGGAGGCGAGTTTTCAATACAAGGTCATCTGAAGTAGCGGTTCTAGCAGGTACATTGATCCTCAGCCTGTTCTTCACTCGTTGTCTTGTATCAGACGTTCCAGCATTTCTGTTTGTCTCTTTCATGTCCTCTCAGACTCCGTCTGGGCAGATGGACGTCTGTGCTGAGTCTGTATGGCCTGGTTTCACTGCCAAAGCACTGAATATAATTCAATTCAAGATTGATTTATTTTTCACGTTTTAATTCAAAATCATTTTTTTTGTCTATGATAAACAGTTTTTGAATGTTTGTGAGGTAAAGTTTTTATTGAATTCCTTCAGTTTTTACCTGAAAAAGCAACTCATTCTCACTCCCAACTCGTCACAGACGGACATATGGTTTGGGGCCCATCCGTGTCACTTTTTGATATTTTGAGTGTCGTTTATTTTTGATTTGCTAGCTGTTTCCATTAAATCAGGGGTCCCGTGCCTCCAGGCCGCAACTGGTACCGGTCCAAGGGCCACTTGGCATCAGGCCAAAGACAGGGAAAAAGTGCTAATCAGGGGTTCCCAACCCTTGGAATGCGAACCAAACCGGTACTTTAGCCCTAACCCAGTACGGGTTTGGTGCCTGTTTGGGGATCCGTGGTTTAATGGGCACAGCCAGCCCGTCAAAAAAGGCGAGTTGCGGATGCTCAAAAGGTGACCTGTATGGGGCCTGAACCATACATCCATATATGACGAGTTGAGAGTGAGAATGTTTAAGAAAAACAGTTAAATGAAGGGAAAACTGATTTCATAGATAGATTTGTCCAGTTTTTGCTTTTCTAAGTATAGATCTCCTTCATATCAAATCATATTTATTTAAATGATGCCTTGACTGCAGTCAGTCAGTCAAACAAAACACCATACATTAAAACTGGAAACATATAAACAAAAGCTACAACAGCTAAAAGGTTAAAACAATTAAAAAGTAAAATATGAAATAAGTAATTTAATAGTGTTGTTAAAAACAAAAGCAAAAGCAAAATACTTGCATACAAAATGATTAGCAAAGCAAAGTCTCTTGTTGTGTCAAAAAACTGCACATAGAAATTAGTTTTAAGATATATATATATATTTTTTTCTTCGATAGACAGTGAAGATTTCTGCCTAACGCTCAGTTGTGATGCATTCAACAGCTTTGGTGCATACACCCAAGAAACTTCTTGCCCTCTGAGCTTGTTGGACTTCAGTTCCTCCAGGAGAAGCTGATCTGCTGACCGGAGGCATCCGGCTGGTTCTGGACCAGTTGGAGACCAAAAAAAAAGGGATGATTGGGTAACTTTAAAATTACAGAGAGAATTACAGAGAATGGGGATTATAGTATTCTAGCCAAGAAGTAATGAAGGCATGGATTACTGTCTCAGAATGCCACTTTGGTTTCACCTTCACCAACTGCCTCAAGTAAAAGAAGCTGATTTAACCACAGAGCTAATTTGGCTGTTAAAAATCCCTGTCCCAGGTTTGACCCCATGGTTAGAGTCTGGACCTGCTGCAAGTTTTCTCCTGATGTTATATTTAGAGGCAGTTTTCCTCATATCATGAACCCGTTGGTCACTTCAGACAATTAAAAATAAAGTCAGGACAGTTTGGCCTTTTTAAAAAAATCTGGAATGGTTCTGATTTAAGCAACTAATCAATATGAGCTATTAACAGTTTGGTGTTTATAGAGCAACATCTTGAGTCAAATCAAATGTGAACCGCTGCTTCCTTAATAAACTCAATTCAATGCAATTTTGTCCTAACTAATGTGTGTTTTGGTGTTCTGCGGGTGCAGGAGGTGCTTTGCTTGTAAAGAAAAGACAGTCGCATTCTCCCTTGTACCTGACAGATGTGTACAGATTCAGTCACATAGAAATCTAAAGATTAAAGAGAGTTTTTTGACATTTATACATGTTAAGGGAATACGTAGGTAGTAAGTTGTAGTTTTGTACAAGGAGGTACAAAAGACAAAAAAACACAATAACCATATATAATATAAATAAAATAAAATACAATGAGACATGAGAATCTATCCATTCAAATAAAAGAAAAACTCATTTTACCTTCAGATTAGATTTAATGTGCCATCATGGATTGTTGTTCTTATTAGACTTAAAGAGATCAGTTTAATCTGAGAAAACCAAAACTCCTAAAGCAAAAAAGTTGTGGAATCCTGTTGAAACCTGTTTTTCCCTCTAAACCAAAAGGTGCTTCAAATGTCAGAACCCAAAATTAAGATCACAAATGTCTGAAAGTTCTCTCTGGGTATGTCTCCTTTCATGATTTGAAATGCAGGAGCAGCAGCTTTAGAGTTCAGTTTTAGATGCAAACAAGTGGAAAAACAGTTGATCCTTCAACTCCATGTTCAAGTCAAAACCTCAGAGTAAACTTTGGGGTTTCAGCTCCCGTTGAGCGCTCCAGTAGGCTCCTCCCCCACAGCCACAACCCTTAATGAAAGACTAGAAAACACATCAGCGGTGCTGTGGTCGAATAATGGTTTTATTTTAGGCTCTTTTGAAGCCTGTTTCTGTTTGTCAGTTCCTTTTCAGAGCCATCTTGGTCTGCGATAATGAACTTGCTCTAGTTTCTGAAACTTGGTTCAAAATTTGTCATAGAAATTCACCTCCTGAACAATTGTCCCATTAAATGAGCGCTGGCCATTAATGAAAAAATGTTTCATAAACCAGGCTCTTATATCAGAGAACAATACAATGCAATAATTTCTCGTATTATTGTTGCAGTAGACCTTTTTTTTCCAGAAGGCCACCTTGTGGTTACTTTGTAATTACCCTTTAATTCCTAACAAATATTGAGTTTATTTGCTTGAAAGGGAGTTTGAAGAAACAAATGTAAACAATCTTACTCAACTTTAACTTTTTAAATGAGCTTCAATTCGGAAGTTGCTTTTTAACTCTTCATCCCCCTGATTAACACTGACAAAACTCCCCCGTTTTTGCTGTTTGAACATCCTGGCGCAGCAACAGACGCATGTTTTGACAGCAGGAAGCTGAAGGGCATGTCAAAGGGAAAAAACAAATGCATTAAAAAAAAAAAAGAAATCCCCCTCAGAAAATAATAACCACAGCAGGAATGGATGCAGCTCACCTTTTCCAAGTGAAATGACCAGCGGATGCAGAACTGCTGTCACCTTGGGAACAGAGTGGAGGCGAGAGAAGTAAGAGAAATATTAAGTAGCAGTCTGATGGAAGTCATTATGACTTTTATTTTCATTACGGCATGTCAGGTGTGCGAGCAAGCGCTGGTGTGTTTTTGAGAGTGATGGTCAAAAAGAAAGGAGACAGAAATCAAGGTCTTCAGGGTGGAATTAATCATCCCGCTCTTCCTTTCAGCCCAACTCTCTGACGGATGGAGCTATTATGTAAATGATGATTTCTGCGTTTGTGCTGCAGATCCTAATTTTTCCTTCTGTGTCTCTGCCTCCTTCACACAGAGATCTAAAAGGGAGCGGGGGTTACGTGGGTGTAACAGATTAGTAGCAGTTCCTCTATAAGTGTGGTGAACTACGCTGATCTATGAGTCACAATAACCCTGAGATCACAGACGAAGCGTTTTCTGCAGAACGCTTTTTTCTTTCTGGAGGTGGAAGCTGGTTTTTCTGCATCTTCCTCACAAACTTTGTTCTTGTCATTCTCTTAATCCCTTTTAAAGGCAGAAACCTTTGCCTTTTGGATAAAATGTTTTGGAGTTTACGGGAATAAAAAAACTGAAAGAAAATGTGTTGACTTCATTGTGATTTAGAACAAAAGTTTTGCCTTTGAAAACCCAGCTTGATGTACAACATTATGGAGCTTTTGTGAGCAAAATAAAGCAGAAAAAAGAAAAAATAATCACAAAAGTATGAAGGCATAGCTCAGACTGTTTTTAGGTTTTGTTTTAAAAGTCTTAAATTATCATTGTAACCCTTAATTTGTGTTTGGGTCAAAATTTTAACATTTAGAAATTGGTTAATTTGAATATAATACATGTGGGAGAACCCACTTTGTAAAATTTGACCACTTCTTTTTTTTTTGTTTTAGTTTGCTTTTATTCATTTTTATGGCTGCAGTTAATTTCTGCTATCCAAGAAAACAAAAAAATGCTAAACTTACTTTTAAAACCCCAAAGTAGAATAACAATGTTCGAACGGGAATTTGGGGAGTTTTATTGGAAATCAAGCCATTATAATTATCCCAAATCATACAGCCAAATCTTCCCTCATCCTTGTGACCCTTTAGGGATCTTCTGTCAAAGTTGCACACTAGAAAACCAGACGTCATCTTTTATTCAGATTTTCTTGTTATTTATGTCTCACTATTTTTTCCCCAACATTCGACATGATTGATTAATTGATTGACTGATCTTTTTTCAAGCAATTTAAAACAAAAGGCAAAAAAGACAATCTATAATGACAAGGTACAATGAAAAAATGAAAAGACATTAGTGTTCAAAATGAAAGGTAATCACTTTGCAAAATGAGTTTTAAAAAAGTAAGAACAGGTGTCCAATTTAGATGACGATAGATAGTGGATTATTGATCAAGTCTATTTTAGATATTAATTCCAGGTTTCCATAAAAATTAGATGTAATCTCAATGGTATTTCCTGGTGAAATAACGTTTTTAATAAAAAAAAAAAATCACAATTAATAATTCTGTTATCACACTGAATAATATGCAGGAAATTCTAGATAAATCTCAAAACTGGACTGGGTTTTTACCCATATTATTTTGTTAGTTGATAAATTAATTGCATCTTCTTCCAATATTTGCTGTTAAAGTTCACAAGTTTTCAATCAGATAACTGTTAAAGTAACTGCAAATTCTATTACTTCATAACTGGATCTGTGGTATAGATGCTAATTAATGTATTTGCAGTTTCTGTAATTTGATGCAGAAGCACAAGACGGCGTCAAATGCGCTCCAACACACGCGGCCAAAAACTCTGACAAATGCAGACGTACAGCGAGAAAGAGACATGGAAGATGAGAGACTGCAGAGGAGCTGAAAAGTGACAGCTTGATCAAAAAGTTTTTTCTCTTTGACCAATCTGACAGGAAACAGGCAAACAGTCTCTGTATCCTGGCAACCGCCGTCTTTCTGGGGCACTTGGAAATGCAGAACTGGACGGGATAGGAGTGTGTGTGCTCGTGCATGTGAGGTCTTCAACATTCTGATGTCTTCGGGCCCAGCAGTCAGTCTGTTTTGACAAACACCGCTCAGCCGAATCAACTGAAAGTCATTTGAAACTTTGACTGCAGGTTTTAATTTAAAAATCTGCATTAAAAACAGTCCAACTTTTTTTTTGGAGACCCACTCCAAGGAGAATTTTGTATTTGGTGTTTTTAATATGCTCTTGTTGCATTTTTCTCATAAAGAAGGACAAATTTAATTACACAAATAACCTCAAATTTGCATTTCTGAGCTTTTTTTTTTTTGTTAATAGTGAATCAAAAGCAGATGAAAGAATGGAGTTTAAAAAGCTTGTAGCAGTGACTTAGGTGCTACAATCAGCAGGCCCCAAGATCCCTACTGCACCCCATTGTGATGCATCCACTTGTAGACGACTAGATTCATACACATCTTCCTTTTCCTTGTTTGATCTGGCATATGGATCTACTGGAAATTGCCAATATTTCTCAACATTTGCATTGCGCTGCAAATGTTAGGTTGAAGTCATGTGGGTCTATAAGCTAACGGGAGAGTGTGCAAACAGATGGATGATGAGAAATGGGGGCGGGCTTACTTTGCATCAACTGCTCTGCCCACAGCTCACAATTCTTAGGTGAATTCCTAATGAACTACTGCCACTCTGCAGAAACTATGTCCTAAAAAAGACACAATTTCTTTTATTTTGGCTTAAAATAACATAATCATAATTACAAACCTCTGAGAACGCTGTGAAAATAGATCAAAAGATGTTCGGAGTGGGACTAGACACATTTTTTTTAATTCTTGACATGAAGTATTGAGAAAGCACAGATCCACACTATAGGGTTAAATTATTTTTAAAAATGGGATTTCCCTCTCAGGCCCCTGTTGTCATAAATGTCAGTTTTCTTTATGAAACTATCCATTCTTCTGCCTCTTCCCCCTCCATGCCACAAAACTTTTTCTGCTATTTTTTTAGTAATGTGCCTGTAAAGTTATCAGCCCAAACTTACTCACTTGGGAAAATGTAAAAAAATAAAACCAAAACACACAGGTCTGATTTCTTATTTATGCCACACTGACTCTAAAAACCCTGAACTGAATGAAACTTTCAAGTCGTTAGAAGTAGAAGTGAAGACAGAGTCACAAACTGCTCTACAGGAGTTTTATAAATGTTTACATTTCTTTTCAATTGCAAACATATCGCTAGAGATTCAGACACAGCGTGAGCTTAACTTGCAAGCTCGGTTGTGTATATTTTGTCTACCAGTGTGAGTTCATCCGTGCAAAAGAACGGGGTCCGTTGCGGTGTAGCGAGGAGATCGTACCTTTCTGCGTGTGCCTGAGCACATTCTTGTGTGAATGTCCTAATCCGCTCTGTCAAAACGATTTTACAGCTTTCGCTCATCTCCTTCAGTCTTTCCAAGCAGAGGAAGAGCAGATTAGTTACACATCCTCCTCTCTTGCTCCGAGTCTCTTCCTTTATCCTCTGCTCCACAAGTGTGTATCTGTGTGTGTGCACAAGTGTGTTTGTGTGTGGCCTCGGCAGTTTTACATAAAGCTCCATCGAAGAAGCAGAGAGTCGTTGGCAGCCGAACGCAGTTGTTGCTCAATAGACCATTTTCTGCGGAGCTGACCCTGCTGTATTGAGCTTTCTGTCACGGAAGCCGCGCACGCACACACATACGTGCACACACACACACGCAGATCGTTTAACAGCATCCTCGGATAATGAGACTGCAGTAAATCATTCAAAACCTTACAAGAATAGTTGGAATCAAATACAAACATTTAAAGAAAATTATTTTGTGCGGATGTTAGGCATTGCGACGCACAAACTGAGTTTTTTTTTTATGCACGTGCGACCACGCACACTCACAAACAAAGCTGTCGTTTTTAAGAATGACGTCATATTGGGGTTGATAGTGAGTATTCCCAGTTCGCTCTGTTTGGAGCGTTTGTGTACATGGGTCAGCGGGAAATGGGTGGTGTTCATCCACTGTGGAAGTGTGCGTGATGACTTTGTGACCCCTTCATCAGCCGCCCTGTCACCTTTGACCTTTGGCCTATACACAGGCTTTGGGTGGAACGCAGTAATTCACACACTTCTGATGTTATTTTTTCTGTGACAAATACTGAAATCTTGTGCATTCGATGATTTTCTAACCATTTGTTTATTTCTCTGTCTTTTCCCATCATGCTTTCCTTCGTGTCCTTGGTGCTTCCTGTTGATTCTTTTCCAAAGGTAAGAAACAAGCTCTCTCAAAAGCATTAAAGAAAAGAAATGTAAAAATATCAGAGACACAGAGAGGCAGCGAAAGGTTGCAACGTGTGTGGGGGAGTCGATATACAGGAGATTGATTAAGGGGCTAACAGAGAGAGAAACAGATCAACAGATGGAAAGATCTGCAGATCTCATTTTGGTGGATTTCACAGGCAGATGAACAGAGCGATAGATGAACAAGAGATAGACTAAAAAGGAGTCGATAGGAGAGAGAGAGAGAATGTCCAGAACAGAGGAGTCATTTCAATTATAAACTCCTGCAGGGAGGGGGTTGTGAGGAGTAAAATTAAGTCAAAGAAATGTTTATTGCTTGGGTTGATATTAATACCCAGCTGTGACCCTGATTGCAATCTTTACTATGACACTGATTGCAGCAATGCAGAGGAGCTCCAGGTGACGTTTTGCTGCAGTAAAGTTACTCAACTGATCAGCTTTGTCTGACGGGCGTATTTAGTTTCTAGACAAAGAAGTGTTTGGGTGCAACTCTTTTTGAGAGATTTCTTCACCTGCCTTCCCACAGTGCATCTGGTCTTTAGATTGTGGCTAACAACTACATAATCATAATTAAAAGTCCACTGGTAATGCTTCAAAAAGATCTAAAAAATGATCGGAGTGAGACTTTAAGGATTTTTTTATTTCAATTATTAAAGTATTAAACTTTCCATGTAACCTGCTATAAACTGTGTATGGAATTTTTTAAACAAACGTTCAGTTTGCAAAGACTCAAAAATTTTAAAATCGGTTTACAAGCTTCCTCGTTCCGTGAATTATTTGATTAAAATTGGACATTTTTACAGTGTCAGAACGAATTGTTTGAATCTTGGTGCACTAAATTTCTTATTTAAAAAAAGAAGAGTCTTCAAATAATCTTTTTTCTTTCTTTTTTTTGTTTTCTTTACAGTTTTCTTTCAATTCCAACTGTTTTTTCCACAGTTTCCTTTTTAAAATGTTTTCTTTATTAGAAAAAACTGTAAAATTTTCCTGCATTACTTATATTTCCGACTTTACACTAAATATAAACTTATTAGTCATTCTTTTTTATTTTTATAATTGTTATTAATTAATTCAAGAAGGATATTTGCATTGAGAACACAATCCTCTTTTTTTTAGGGAGTGATAATCTGGTGGCAGCTACAGTCAGTTTATAACTAAGAGACACATTGAAACATTAGAATAATGAAACACTAAAAAAATAAATACATAAAAATGATATACTTAAATTTAAAACATTTAATTATAAAAATAGTGAGATTGTCTTCCTTTTAAACGCCTTGTTATCCTCCTTAGCCTGTTGTTGTTTATCTGATGCAGTTTTCTTTTTATTCAGTCTCTGCCAGGAACCATACATTTTAATATATTCCATAAAAATAAGTGACATGTTTGTGCTGATGTAGAAAACCACTTAAAATTGTCCTTTGGAAGAGTTCATTTAGGTTTTTCTGCTGTAAGTTTGCAGAAAATGTGCACCGTTTAAGCAGCTCATAAACACACACTAAGCTGGAATTGAGTAAATACTGCAGCTATAATAACAGGTTCAAACGCTTGACCCTGACTGTGTGTGAGGATGTTTGTGGAGGAGAATTAATGACCTGACTGTAGTCTTTGTGTTTTACTTTGAAACACACACCGGTGCTGCCACACACACACTCACACAGACCCACACGCACACAAATACAGGCAGCTGGAGGGAGAGCTCCAACAGGGATGCTTATGTAAATGTGGGCAGTTTGTAAAAACATTTATGCCTAAAATTTATACGAAAAATTGTTGCCATTCAGTAAATAAAGGAGATGATTTGCCTGTTTTCTAAAGCAGCAGATAAAATCCCTCCTGCCACGATTGCTACAGCAAAGAAAATGGCCTTTCAATGTCAAATGTGCGAAAAAGATTTGTTTACAATAATTCCATTTATTTATTTATTTTTTGCATTTTTTGAAGTAAATAAATACAGCAGCTCTGGGGAAAGTTGAGACACTGGGTTTGTCTCTGAGTCGCAGTGTTTCTGAGTGTAAGGTTGTGAAGTAGATCCTATCCATCACTACCCCATCAATTACTTCTACTCCAATCAGCTAAATGGATCGCACCAATGGTTTTGTGCTGGGATGTGTGTGTGGGGGAAATGCATGCAAGCATTTTCAGACTGCTTCATCAAATTCAGTTTTACTCCACAAATTGATCTGTTTTTTATAATAAAATACCAAAATTACGTGTTTTTTTTTCCAGCACCTCTCTTCTCAAAGAGGACAAAACACTTTGTGTCTCGGATGTGTTGCAGCATTGTTTCTGTTTGGGTCTTTACTGTCCATCTTGTTTCCTGTGACCCGTGTGATGCGTCCACGTGAGCAGGTTTTCTGTCGGTCATTCATGCTCTGCTGCTGCTTCCTGCCTTTTCTGTGAGTCCTCTGGGCAGAGTTGTGGCCCCAGGCGGGAGCTGTACACTTTTTAGGCCACTTCTGTGTGTGTGCAAGTGTGTGTTTGCACACATGCTGGTTAGTG
Organism: Oryzias javanicus; assembly: GCA_003999625.1. Classification (NCBI taxonomy): domain Eukaryota; kingdom Metazoa; phylum Chordata; class Actinopteri; order Beloniformes; family Adrianichthyidae; genus Oryzias; species Oryzias javanicus. The sequence goes on along the minus strand of CM012449.1, from coordinate 12,814,630 downwards.
TGAGAAACTTCTGGGGTATAAGCATTGATTGAGTGTCTGGTGCCCCGCTGTTAGCGCACAGTTAGCCTCATTACCAAAAGGTCTTGCTGTTCCCTCCTCTTCCTCTTCACATTGCTACAAACATTTTCTGCTTTTACAACCTGTGTGACCTCATTCTCCCCTGCGTCCTCTCTGTCCTTTTCCTGCACTCTCATCTTTATCATTTCACCGAACATACTGCAGCAGCAACAAGAGACTGGCCGCCTGAACTGTAGGGGTGAAAACCTGCTCTTCCAAAGTCGTCTTGGGTGTGGGATGTTGGCTGTAAAGTCCAAAATATTGTAAAAGATAATTTCTGGAACCACGTTTTGATTAATAACCCTTCTTTTATCACCAGATGTTATACTTCAGGCTTTTTATTGAGCAGTCACCTTGTACATACACAACATCTATTTCGATGCATCTCATATAAAATCACTTTAGAATAGATCTGCGTCACCTTCAATACTCCTATTACAGTGAGTTTAAACAAACCAAATCAGCTTTGTAGGAAAAACAAATGATTCATTTTCCATTTAATTATATTTAACATTTATTTATTCTCTAAAAAGACACTGGCGGATTAAGTTATTTTTTTCTCATAACTTTGCACAGTTATTCTTGTAATATTATGACTTTTTTCTCATAAAAATAAGCTTTTATTTCTCATAAATGTACGTTTTTTTTCTGAGCAAATGGATAAGTGCTGAAAAGCATGAAACTACAACTTTTTCTCATAAATGTACATGTTTATATTTGAAAAAAAAAATTTCCCCTAAATTCACACATTTCTTTTTTTAAAGTTGCAACTTTCTACTCATAACTTTAGGACTTTATTCTAGTTTTTGTGTGTTTTTAATGGTGGCACTAATACTGTTGAAGACTTCCAATTTTTGACATTCTCATATACATTTCCCCTCATTCCATCAAAAATCATTATTTTTAAACTGCAACTCCATATGAACACAGCTGGAGTTCAAGATGGGGTTTTGTACCAAAGGCATAAAGAACACATCTCCCCCATTATGGTACTCATGAATAGAAACACAGGATAACCAGATAATAGCTGTAACTCAGTGACACTAACATGAAGCCATGTTATGATGCTCCTGTGACATAAAATGGGTTCTGGAATCAACTCTGCGCTCCGCCGGGAGCCAGTAAAAAGCGGGCCGTTGCAGGGTGATGCGGGACCTCGGAGAGTGTTTGTCAAAAGCCTGGCAGCAGCATCCTGCAACAGCTGCTGCCAGGTCATTGTTGACTGACTGAGGCAGGAGAGCAAGCCAAAACCAGGAACCTGACATGATGAGATAAAAGCATGCACAAAAAAAGAAAAAAACTTGACAGGTTGCCTGTCCATCTTAGTGGGAAAACACACACACACAAAGGAGCTCTTACCTGCAGGCAGGTCTCTACCTGTTTTTGTCATCAGCGGTGGCAGAGAATCAACAAATGTGCAGAATGTGTGCAGCCATTGTTTGCCTCAATTAACGAAGGCCTATTATCACCCTGTTGAGCCCTTTCTGTTTACAGAGAAAGCAATCCACGAAGAGTCGCCATCTTTAATGGCAGGAAAAAAATTCCTCTCAAGAATGCACCAATAATTTACTTTGTTTTTTTGTTCCCTTCCATCTTCTCTCATGTCACCGGCATTGTTCAGGCATCCAAAGACCTACTTCAATTTGTAGAACCATCTTGCCAGCTAGTAATTACTGCTTCTGGGCTTGTTTCTTGTTCATGCTTTTGGGGTTGTAATTATTTTCCTGAATCACACTCTTTAACAACTTGTGTGTGACGTATTTAATCTAAATCAGGGTATGCTTCTGCTCTGCCACTGCCACGGGTGTTTTATAATGAGAAAATGTGCTGAGACCTAATAAATAAAAAAAGAAAAGCGGAAATTAAGAGTCACACTTTCATCACTACTTCACTGGATAGTGGAGCATCAAAAGCACACGAGACTCAACAAGTGCAGCCTGTGTGGTGGAAGACACTCATCAGAAGTAACTCAATCATTTGAGTCACAAATGAATCAGGCAGCATAATTCCAACAAGCTTCACTGATCACAAGTAAAGGCATGAATCTGTATTATAATGTATGTTACAGAAGAAAATTATCAGCAGGATTCACATCCCTGAAGCTTAGCGGCTATTAATTTTTGCAAAAACTCAGAAAATATCTAGAAAAAATAAATAAATAAAAACAACCAAGATACGGAAAAATCAACAAGAAGGCTTTAATTATTTAGGTTGTTTCGGGTGACTGTATGCAGGAACTGGACTGACTAACTCCTCCCTCTTGCCATTCCAAACAGGAAGTTCCTGCTGGTTCTAAGAAGCTAAAATCCCATAGACTTCTATTTAAAAATAAACAACTATTACTCAGTCATTTTATTTAACAGAGTAACTGTTGTTGTTATTCAAGTTACAAATTGGCCAATCAGATGCCTCAATAAAAGTAGGTGGAACCTGCTGGCCCCTTACATCTACTGTAATGTTCAACATGTTTCATTAGATTTCGTGTAGTCCGCTTTTAAGAGGTTGGGGTGTGACCGTCCTCAATATTAGTCTCACACCACATTAGCACGATCGGTTGCCATGGAAACATTGACCTGGGCTGATTTGGACCAATCGCTGCTTACTGACGCCGTCTGGCTTTAACGTATCTTAAAAACAATGGTGGTTGAATTGATTTTGTTTTACTATTTTCTATGGATGACTTCACACTCACTCAGTCCAGTTTTCATTTACAGTCAATGATTTAAATCCAGTTGACATTCAGCCAGCAGAAGATGCTACTTTAAGCAAATAGCTATTGTCACAGAACTCTAAATATAGTCTTCAGTGAAATAGTTTTTGCACTTCTCCTAATTAGTTACTTCTGTTTATTTTTGATAAATGTGATATTGGTTGTAGTTGATGCTTTTATTTTTTAAAGGTAAAAACTATGTCTAGACCTGACAGGGTCCATCTGGAAAGAAAATATGGTCTCAGGACTTGTTGAGCCTCTCTTGGCAGCAAAAACTGCCATCAAATGTTTGCAGAGACTGGCAGCAGACCAGCTCTGTGGTCCAGTGAAGTAGTATATCAGGCCTTTAAAGAAAGACCTAATGCCTCATTGCTTGACACGTGGCTACAAAAAGTCGGCATAAATCACCAAAGGCTTCCAGGATCATGGCTGCAACTGCCAGGTTATTTGTCAAATGTAGAGGATTTCGTTAGATGACAACTAATTTAAACTAAGAAAGTCAGCACTTTGACTAGTTTACCCTAAAAGCTTATATTTTCTTAAGTCATTATATGTTTAATGTTGGATGTCATTCTGCTTGACATATCTCTGTATATCTGTAAACTGAAGTGAGAATTGTTTGGAGGCCAAAAAAAAAAAAATAACTTGATAAAAAGTAGCTCCAAACCATCACATTACTACCCCCGTGTTTATTGATTTCATGTACTTTTTACAAATTTTATTTCTAGGTTTTACCAGAGTACCATAATTGTAAATATGTTTCCAAAAGGTTCAATTTTGACCTTTTAGTCCACAAAAAAAGTTATTAAAAACTGGGTGGAAATTAAGCAAATGTGAGATTAAGTGATTTTTGATCTGAATGTTATCTACCAAAATTCTCATCACTTAAATGTATACAATGTACAAACATAAAAATCAGTTATTTTCCTGTCATGGTTTCATGTAAACTGTGAGAAATAAGCTGCTTCTAAACAGACCTGCGTTTTTGGTGGAAAGGGTCAATGACCAAAAGCCTCCATGAACTTCCTGCTGACAGCTGAATATGTTAAAAGCCTTCCTGTCCACAGCTGCTAGAGAATAAAAAATGAAAAGGAAATGGTAAAAGATAAACACCAATAATTAAACAATAATTTTTTAAAACGTAAATTGGCATTGAACTACAGCAGGTTCCCTAATTAAATCAATAGGCTGAAAAACCAAAGCCATTAACTTTTTTCATAAAATGAACCCTCGTCTATGTGCTTCAGATACTGAAAAAGATTCTTACATTAATATAGTAATTGTGGTTTTATTGCCGCTGCCCTCAAGTGGCCACAACGATGACTTACTGTTCCAGAAGCTGCTCCATCATTCGCCGCTTGGCAGGTAAATCGTCCACCATTGGAGTTAAAGATAAATTAACAGATTATCTTGAAGCGTTCTGAAGCTGGCGTTAAGCTGTCACAGACACAGATGTGTCGCTCTGTCGCTACGCTTCGTGCGATGAAGAGGAAATCGTGTAAATCGATAGGATGTAAAACAAAAACACTGAAGATAAAAGATTGTTCATTTCCCTCCTGTCAGCTCTGATAATGTCAGGGCAGCAGAGATGGAGCAGGTTTTTATTAAGTCTCTTTACACTGAACTGAGCCGATATACACTTTCACACTAAGGAGGAAATTGCCATTTACATGTTTAAACAATGAATCCATTAAAATTCTGTGCTGCATTTATTTAACAGTGCAGCTCTTTGCTAAAGGGCTCAGCAGAGAACTGTTAAAGTTTGCAAAGAATTCATTTTATTCTGGAGCCAAAACGCTGACAGCTGGTGTGCAGTCAAAGCTGACATCCATGTACTTAACCTTTGTCAGCCGTCTGAGGGTTCGTGTCCACTCTCTTCCTTATTCTCTCGAAATCAGCATCTTTTTCAGGTTACTCCTGTTGAGGATTAACATAGACAGCTTCAGGGGCAACCAGTTTGACCCCCAGCAGCCTCGCACACAAACCAGAAACCAAACAAAGCATCAGAGCCTTTCAAAATGTCACCACCGGCAAGAATATTTTTCTTGTTTGTTCTGCATGTTGGCTAACTGCTTCTGAGGCCAGATGGAAGCGACGTGAAATCATCGACATGAGAGTTGGACCAGCCAAGATGGACTTCTGGTCCTCTTTAGATGAGTCTGCTGTTTCCAAGATGGGACACAGAGCACTCAACATCCTCTTTTTGCCTTTTTTTATGCAGCTTCCACAAAAACTGCAAACCCTGAACCATTCATAAAGCCACTGCTGCTTTTTGCTAACAGATTTTTGGACAAAAATCAATAGAAAAACAGAAAAGTTTTTTTTTTGTTTATTTTTTTTGTTCCTGGTTATCCAAAACTGTTAAGAAAAAAAGTACATTTAAAAACACATTTAGAGGCTGTGTGACGCTAATTGCTGCTAAATAAAAAAATTGAAAAAGAATCACTGTCTCAGCTAAGCTTTTTACACAGATGCTTTCCTCGCAAGAACTGAAAGTTTAACTCTGCTCCATTAGCTCCTAACTTACATATTTCTACATAAAGAGCTGGAAGAGGATCCTTATGACAGTGGCACTTACACAAAACGATGACTTCATTAATAAGCCTGTCGTTTTTAGATGATTTTTGTAGAAGGCTTGTCATTTTGAGTAACAGGAAGTTCATTAAGTGAATGTTGGCTTTAGATTGCCATACTTAGAGGGTTTGCAGAACGTCTGGTGGTTTACGGTGACTCTGTAAAGCTGGACTGAGCATGAGGAGAAGGCTGAAGTTGGCTAAACTAGTTTTTCCGCCATGTGGTCATTGCCATCTTGGTAGGATGTGTCATCACAGAACCCTGACCTTTCAAAGTAAGACAAACATGCCTGGTATTGAATGTTGCTGAAAAGCCCACACCAATGAACTTAAGACAAAAATTTGGGAAAACGTGTGTTTGGTAGATTATATATTTGTTGGAATATTGCCTCAAGGCAAAAATCTTATCAAAGCCGACAAGAAAATGCTTTTTGAAGAAAATTTATTTGTGACAGAAAATACACTGGGTGAGCCAAAAGCTCCACTTGCAAACAAATCGATCCTTGTACGTCTTTGTGTTCCTCGTCTAAACTGAAAATCTGGATCAAAAACAAGTATTTTGATTTTGGCTAAAAATGGCTTAATAACAGTTAAAGGACCACTGGGAACACAAAAAATAGATCAAAAGATGACCAGAGTGAGAGGGGGCTAAACAGAATTTTCACATTTTTAAAGAATTTTTGGCAAAAAGATCAGTTACATCAAACACATATCAGTTTCCCTTTTTTCTGCAGCATTTACCCATTCTAGACACAAAATCAGACCACTAAGAAAGTGTTGGAGAACAGTTTGTTTATTTATTCTGTGAGGTTAGATGCAGAGGACTGGATAAAAACACAACATATATAGTGCAAACTGACCTGGCTCTAGTTGAACTTCCAAACTTTCCTCAAACACAAGGAAAAGGGGCTTTTTCGTGGTCATTGAAAAACACGAACAGCAGCAGGAAGGAGAGAGATATCCCGTCTGTACCACTGTCACTAACAACTGCTTTGTGGACAAGCTTTCCTTCTGATGAAGACATTTTCCCCCAATTTATCTCCCGGTCTTCAGTATCTGTTTTTACATGCTGCCTTTTGCGTCCAAACCTGCAGTTTGATGTTGGGAGGAATCAATTTGGTCCTCTATGTATATTTAAGGAGGAAAAACAATTTAAAATCTGAACAGATTTAAAACCCATTCTGAAGAAAATCATGTTTTTGGTGCTTTTAACATGTTCTTGTGGCATTTTTATCATGATGGAAGATATATTTAAAGACAATTAAACTGCATTTATGTGGATTTCTTTATTCTAATCATTGTGAACCAGGAGCAGATGAAAAAACACAGTTGGAAAAAGCTTGTAAGTAAGTTTCTGATGCGTCCATTTGTATACAAATAGATTTATGTTGGCATCTGGCTCAAATCTAAACAGCTGGATTGCTCTAATATTGTTTGCCATTTTTGTTGCACCACTGATGTTAGGTTGGGGGTGTGAGGGGCTATAAGCTAGCAGCAAAGTGTCATGTGTAAATAGATGGATGATGGGGGTGGGATTACTCAAAAATTACGTCCTAAAAAAACCACAAAAGCTCTTAAATTTTGGCAAAAGAAAAGCATAATTAAAAGACCACTGGGAAGATTTTTAAAGTCGATCAAAACATGATTGAACCAAACTCCATCACGTTTGAAGGAATATCAGGTGAGGATCCAGTACAGGCGGCCAAAGCAGCTTCTGATTTTTTTAGGGTATATAAAGAGAAGAGGCAGGGAGGTCATATGAGTAGAAAGAGACACAAAGAGACTGGGGCTATGAACAGAGGTGGAGAGTAGGACCTGGAAGGAATGAGGGAAGGACGTGGAGAGGAGGCGACATGTCAAGGAGACACAGAGGTAACCGAGGGAGGCAGAGTCCTGGCACTTCCTGTGTACCTCTGTGTGCTTTTTCCACACACTTATAAACAGGGAAGCTCCCTCAGTGGAGTCTTCCTGGAAAAAATTCACAGGAAATTTGTTTTACCTTTAAACAATGGTATGCTGCACATGAACACACCAACATGCACTTGTTGAACACGCATGAAGCTTGTGAATCCGTGAACTTGAATTGACGTCCACGTCCTGCATTTTCATTCTGGATCTGAAGGCTCTGGATTCCACGTCTTTGCTTTTCCGTTATTAAAACTGGATTTGTGAGCTTGCACCTGCGCGTATTTCCATTTGTGTGTGTGAACTGATCACAGCATGTTTGTAATTCAGTTTAATACATTTTCATTTTTAATTTGTTGCATTCATGTGCAGCAGCTGCCCCAGGTGTACACTTTGAAGTTGGAACTCGCAGCCTGTTGCTCACTGATGTGCTGAGCAGTGGGCTCCATGGTTGAAATAACAAGTGTTTGAACATGTGAGCGCCGGGAACACACCTCGGTGCTCTGTTTGTGTGTGTGTTTGTGTTTGTGACCTCTTGTTCCTGTCCAGCTCAGGAAGCGCCAGGAGTTCTCAGCACTGACCAGCTAAAGGGAATATTTGCGTCACCGATCTGTTGGCAGCCACTAGAAGAACAATCAAAGATTTGGCTGAAAATTATGGGTCTGCTTGAGAAAGAGAACATTAATTGGTGCAGAGTTACATTCAGCAAAAGTAGCATGAAGCTAATCTGTCTCGCCATTTTTCTGTGGCACAGGGAACTCTAATTATGTGGCTGGCAGGTTAATGCAGACATCTTAATTCACTGCTAAGTGCTGTGATTGCCTTTTAGAGTATGTTAAGTTACAACACGGACTACAGACATCATCATTAAAATAACGGAACATCATAAAATAACCAAAACTCGATTAATGTGTTGTATTTCTCTTCTGCATCATTGCTTCGAAACATTGGATTTTTTATTACTTCCTCTTTCTTGTTAACATCTGTTTTACATGTTTTTATTCTGCATCGCACTGAAAGGCTGCCTCAAAAGAGACTCATTTGCATGTTTCCAGCCAAATCCCACGGGTGTCTTTTAGACACTTTGAAGTCCGCCGTGCCTTTTGGAGAAAAAGAAAGTGACATAAAACAGAGATTCAGTCTGCAGCTCCGACGCTCAGATTCAGCTCCACGGCTGTTTTCAAACATGACTGATTCCTACAACCAGTTGCTCTGAGGCTTTCTTGTGCCGACTTGAGAAAACACCAAAAAAATAAAATAAAAGTGGAAATGCAATCGCAAAGCCGGCAGTTGCAAAACAAAACTGAACATTTGTTTGGAACCTTCATCTCAAAGTTCTTTGGAAGTGAGGATTGAAGATTTTGTGTAAATTCTCATTTCTTTCTTTTTAATTACAGATGAAAAGCTTTTTTTTACATTAAAAAAAAAAAAAAATTGTTTCAGACCCCATATCTAATATAAAGAAAAATGATTTTTAGCTTTCAAATTTCAAAACAACTATTTTTTTTTTTTTTATTAAGCCTTAGTCACATGCACATCTATGGGGGGGGTTGACCGGTTGACAGGTGCTGGCTTGTCCGGTTTGTGGAGGTACATAGAGAGGACCAGCTACATCTTAAGGCAGGCATGTCCAAAGTCTGGTCATGGACCAAATGTGCCCCAGTTTCAAATTTCCACCATCCTGCAGGCTCCTGTCATAAAATCAATTATACGCCATTCTACATCATGAGACATTATAAAACCTGTTGCAACAACCTGTGGCTACTTGAGCTTCTAAGCCTTGAAGTTAAAACGTGAAAAACATTTTTCTTCTGTGATCAAAACTCCAGCGGTTCTTCTTCTGAATGTTTGTGTTATTTTCCTATTCAAATGAATCCACATTTAATTTATCAAAAGTTTAATTTTCCAAACAGATGTTTGCTTTATTTTATTTTATTTTATTATATTTTTGCTGTTCAAGTATTAAATTCACAGTAATTTTGGTAAAATATATATTTATATGAATTTCTGTTCCATGTTTAGAAATTTAAAATGTACCGTTTGCAAAATAATTTCCAGAAAACAGTTCATTTTCATTTGATAAATATAATTATGTTTTAAAAAAATAAGTGATTTTCATACTTGTGCAGCTTGAAGTGCTTTACAGTTAAAAACATTAATCGACAAAAATAGAAATAAAAAAACCTAATCCACCGATTTACCCTCCCCGCTCCCTCCATTGGCACATACATCACATGTCCCCACACACAATGAATATTTATAAAAGTAGCTTCTAAAACAAATGTAAGGCTTGGCTCTGCTGTGAGTAAACAGTATATTAAGAAGTCGACCACAGGAACATCAGCACAGTGAGATGGGAGCTGGCGTGTCTTGTAGTTCCTTTGGTGCTCGTACGGCCTCGTCAAGGGATGTCATGAAAATGGAATGCTCCATTGTGGTGTTGTAAAAGATATCGTTGAGTATTTGTAAGGCGAATGGAAGTTGCATTCACTTAAGACATACAGGTGTCTTTACGACACAGTGTAGTTGTTAGTACTAGTTGCCAACTTACCTGGTGCAAATTCTGCATTGTGCTTGTGATACGTCGGTGGCAGTAGGACACTAGAAGGATGTCCACACAACCTCCTGATTGCCTAAGGTCCTCTTCTCTAACAGTCAGACTTATCTCGAGAACAAGCTCCTTGTGTAGTGCATGGGAACATCTGTATGACTATGACAGGCCTGCACCGACTTCACCCTTACTTACTTTTACATGTTGTACAAGTATTTACTATGACCTGTGGCCCGCAGCACGCCCATAGAAAAAAAATGTGTTTGAACATTTTCTCTCTACAGTCTACAACCTTGATACTTGATGCAGACCACCTGTGGATCCTGTAGTGGTTTGCCCATTTTTCACTCGAAGTATCCACCCATAAGGGCAGTCGTGACTAAAGCTCCAGATGGACGTCAAGTTCAAAAATTTACCTTTGACCTTGCTGGAAATAGCCCTGCATTGTCCTCATTAAAGATAATAAGACGGCTGTGGTTTTCAGCAGCTGTAACATTCACAAGCACGTCCTATTTTTGCATCAAACAATCCTATAGATAGATTGGTCGACGCGCAGGATCAAGAAGACTCCAGAGTGAGGAAAAGATGACTAAAGAGTGACACGGAGCTGCAGAATGGCGCGAGTGTGTGGGTGTCTGTTCCTGAACAGAAAGAGTCAAGATTAAAATAGAACAAGAGCCATATGACGAGAGTGAGACTGTCAAACACCTGCAGAGGAGAAGGAGACGGCAGAGTCATGATGGGATGTGAGGGATAAATGAAAGGCAGGCAGGTGACAAAGACCGGTGTCTAAGAAAGAGGGTGTAAATGGTGAACAGTGAGAATACACCGAACATTAGAGGAAGCAGAATGACAGAGAGCATGAATCATGAACAGATGGGAAAAAGGTTAGAAACAATAGGAAAAAAAAGAGGAAGGGAGATCATTAATGTGGCTTCGTGTATCCGTGTGTGCGAGTGAGGCACAAACATTGATGGACACTGATGAGCACTCCCGTCGGCAGGAAGGAAAAGTAATGAACTACATTTTTATTGTCCCTAATAAAAGCTGCATTTGCATGGAGTGTTTTTTTTTTTTTTTGTGGCCATGATATTTAGACAGCCCTGATTGGCAGTTGCTGACATTTAGAGGAACGCATCCCCTCGGTGAGATCTGATGACGATGCTCGAGCTACAGTCGGATCTCACAGGTTTGTCTGATTTGTGCCAGAAACAACAAGTATGGGTTCTCCTGAGAATACTAAAACCACAACATTTAAGAACTTTAGGAGTCTGTCTGTGAATTTGATGAAGGGGCTAATCCAGTCGGTGCTGGACAGTGGCTTTGGTGCTTGTGCCGAAGCCCACCTGAAACAAAAGGAGCCGTGAGACAAACAGCTGCGTACGCTGGCACCTATCCATCTCTCGTCATCCAGAATATCTGACAAAGCAGCAGAGTAATCACTTCAGGAGAGACAGAAGGGCACAAATGTTAGCTCATGTCCTTTATTTATATATGGAGCAATCACATTCTGTTTCACTTCATTTTTTCAAGTACTGCAACAAACATAAAACTTTTAGGAGGTTTTGGAACCATAAAATAAAGATCAAATGTTACACACAGACATGCAAACTCAATTAATTACTTAATCTTTATTTATATAGCACTTCACAACCCCTGCAGGATGTCAAAGTGATTTTCAATAAAAATCGAGATAGAAGTTAATCTAAAAATCTAACAAACTAAGAACAAAAAAAATAGAACAGCATAAAATACAAGAGGCAGTAAAACTAAATAAATAAAATAAAAAAGAAGCCATTATTTAGTTAATGCTTAATGCATAGTTTTGAAGGAATGTTATTTCACTAACAGAAAAGGGACTTCAAGCAGATACTGGTTGGTAGACCTTAAAACTCTACAACTGATTACAGTTACATGCTCTGGTAAGTAGACTGGGGTGAGGCCATGAAAAGCTTTAAAGGCAAACAGTAAACGTTTAAACTGAATTCTAAAATTAACAGGGAGCCAGGGAGGTGAAACAGGAGGAATGTGCGCTCAGCTGGATGTACTGGTTAACAGTCGTGCTGCTTTATTTTGGACTTTCTGTGGGCAACGCTGAGTGATTCCAAAGTAAGAATTATAGTAATCTGTTTAGGAGGTAATCAGGTATGGATCGCTGTCTCCAGATCCCTTTGACTCAGAGAAGATTAGTTTTTGCTAAAAGATGGAAGTGATAAAATCAATTTTTGACCAATAAAATTGAATAAATAAATAGAAAGAAAATAAAAGATCAATAATTACAAAAGTCATGTAACAGGTGGGTCTTGAGCCTCTTCTTAAAAACCTTTACAGTCTCTGCAACTCTGAGGCTTTCCGACAGGCGGGGACCGTAACAGTGGAACCAGGCCTCACCATGTCTTTTGGTTCTCACCGTAGTAACAACTAAGAGGCCAGCGCTGGAGGATCTCAGGGTCCACGAGGGTTCATATTTTGAAAGCAAATCATTAAAATAATAAATGGTTTAATTCCTTCTCTACTTACTATATATAGTGCACTAGTGTTTTGTAGTGTTGTCTGAATCTACTAATTCTAGAATGCTCTGCCTTTTAACAATCGTAATGCGCCGTCTATCTATTTTTAAAACTAAAGTCCATTTTTACCCAGTTATTACAGCCAGGCTTTTAACCTGCCATGACAATCTGCTCTATTTATACTGTTTTATTGTTTTGGTTTTAGTTGTTTTATGCTTATATTTTATCTATTAGTGTTCTTTGTGTTTTGGAGCAGTTTGACTGTGTTACAGTGCTTTATCAATAAATTTGATTTCATTTGAATTCCAAAATCGATTTCACCAGAAACTTCCCAGAAGGCTTTGCAAAAAAACTAGTGTGCATCGATGCTCACTACATTTGCAAATACAGACCACATGGCATTGCAGTCAAACAATAAAACAATCTTTGCGAAAAAAACATGTTTAAATGTAGATTTTTAACAAACCATCCACTTTTTCATCGTCAGAACAAAGTGGAGTCACAAATAGACATTGTAAAATGTTCATATTGATTCAATTTCCACTTTGTGTGTCGTCATATCTAGCATTTAGCAAAATGAAAGTAAAGTAGTGAGTATGGTGTCTGAAAAATCCAGGCGACTAGATAGTCCCGCGCTACATAGTTTTTTAGTAGTTATTCGGAGATAGCCAAATTTAAAACAACTGTCAAAGGTAAACCCTAGATTTCTGCTGTGGAGGTGCCACCAAATAAATGCTCTCTGTTTTCATCTCATTCAAATAGAGGAACTTCATGCTCAATCATGGATCGATACCATAAATGAATTCAGTCAGAACCACTGACTGTATCTGAGAACTGGACCAAGTGAGTGTGACATCACCCACAGAAAAACGTTCACTTCCAGCTCCACCAAATGAAGTCAGTTAAGTTGCCATTTTTTCACAATACCGTCACAATAATAGAGCCAGATGATGTCAGTAAGCAGTGATTATAAGTCAGTCTGTGTCAAAATTTCTACAGCAACCATTTTAGCCAATCAGGAGGGAGTTTTTTGTAAGTCCAAACACCTACCACATTAAAGCAAGCAACGCAAAGAACAGTCAAACGTTTTGGATGTGTAGGACACCTACCTACTTTTATGAAGCATCTGATTGGTCAATTTATAACCAAGAAAAGAGATTATCAAGAGAATGTAAAAAAAGGTATCAGAGCATGGTTATTCTGACAAATGGAATGACTGAGTAATAACTGTTTATTTTGGGGGAATTTTTGGCTTCTTTAAACCTGTGTGCACTTCCTGTTTGGAACACCAGAAGGGGGGGGTCACCTTGTCCAGTTCTCATAAACAGTGAACGGGTACATTTTATATTCTATGGAGAATTTTACCCTGATTTTTATTGGACATTTTAACATCCAAAAGTAAAAGTGTATTTATTGATCTGATTCATTTTGTTTGGGTTATAGTTATACAAGTGGAAAGTTTTGATTTGTGCTTCTCATTTGATGTGATTCTTCTTGTTTCCGTGTCGTCATGTCGTTCAGCCCAGCCGCTGAATGAAAGGCTGGCAGAAGCAGCTGCCAAAGCTGAAATGATCTCATAACAGATCATAAACTCGTTTATAAAAACGATCCCTGAGCGAGGACCAGCATCTGATGAGTCGATAAGGATGATGTGTTGGTTTATGTTCATGTCTGAGAGTCTACTTGATGCAAAACTATTTCAGAGAGACGATCTGTGAGCCTTTAAGCCCTCCAAGTCTTTTTCTCTAATTTGACCATCTGCTTTCGTCCCTGGAGAAACCGACTTTCAAATTACCAGAATGTGTGGCTGCTTCCATCACAGGTCTAAAAAATGAGTCAAAGCCCGAATGTAGCAGAGGAACAGTAATTCTAAGGTGGATGTGGGACACATCAGAGTGTGCTCCAGCCTGCCCCGCTGCCTGTGCTGCAGCTCCTCTTCCCAGAGCAACGTGTTGGTTTCATCAGCCGGCACCTCTCTGTCTTCACGGGGCTGATATCCTTGGCTGGTTTCCACCTTTGGGCTCGCTCTATTGGGCTTTGATTTGTGTTCCTCACTTGTTCAGTCTATCATTCACCTCCCCTGACTCAGGAAATATTTATAAATCCCCGTCCGGCGTTGGTCCCAGTTTAATAAATTTCACTCCGAGCTGCAGAAAAGTCCCGTCTCTCCTCTGACTCTTTGTTGGCACACAGACACAGGTTGGTTGATAATAATAACTGCACCGCTGTTTTTGCCATGCCGCTTCACGACCTTGTTTACTCATGTGAGAGGGAGATGTTTTTATTGGAGGGGGGTGACATGTTTTGTGTACCTGTGCATGGTGGGGGTCCCTTGTTATGGCCTGGCTGTATTCTACAGTGCATGTGTCTCCAGTATGTTAGTAATGCTACTGGAGACTCGGCTCTGTTGGAATAACAACCAGGACCCAACGCAGCTCAGCCCCCCCCGCACACCTTACCCCATCCTGTCATTCTGAGTGTGTTCAGGTATGTGCCCCCCCCGTGTCTGGGATGTGCTTCAAGCTGATTTAAAGTCTGTTCCTCCCCTCACGTGTTTATCAGCTGTCACTGCGCAGACTAACATCAATAATTCACCTGAATGTTAAAGAAGAGGAATCGAACAGTTTGCCTCTTATCAGTTTAAAGATCCACAGATAAACAGGATGCAGCAGGTGAAGCAAACAAGCCAGTGATTTGTTGTAATGTCCAGAGGGGCGAGTCAGAACAGAAGAACAACGGAGATTAAATCAACAAAGAGAGGGGGAGGAAATGAAATGCAGATGATCGCGGCCTACCTTCGCCGTCAGACCAAGGTGGCGTGTCCTGAAACGCAGCATGTTGCATCAGAAATACAAGAGGAAGCCTAAAGGCTCCGCTTAGCTCATTAAACTAATCATCCCAGCTGACTATTTACCTAAAACAAGTCGTTATCCAATACAACCAATTTAGAATATTAGTGTTCAGCTAACTGGCTAATCTAATCAGAGTCCCTGAGGAGTTTGTGTAGAGTTCACTACATTCTGGAGCGTGATCCAGCACTATAGTATATGTGCACTTGCATGTGTGGTGCTCTAGCAATAGAGCCTTCCAACAGGCTGTACCACAGTGTGGCATGGGAGGGGAGTGCGAGAGACACTGCCTCACCTGTCATCATCCTCAACTGCCATCATTAAATGTATAATAACAATTATGATAAAATAAATGTCTATTAATGTGTTTTATAAAGGCAATTTAAAAGTATGATTCAAATAATTTTAATCATTTTTAATTCTCAAAGACCTTGTATTTTTGCATGTTTCCTGGAGCTGGCCTCCACGTACAAAAAGCCTCAGAGACAGTTACCTATCACCACACTGTTAGACTACTGAACTTGTGTTAGTACCTTAAATAATCCAGAAACCTTATATTACTTGTTCAGAATTATTAAAGGTGCTGTGTATGTCACTATCAGTCAATGTCACTGTTAAATGTACAGTAATGAGCCCCAAAAACCATACCTGCACTTTTGTATTCAACGCTACCATGCACTTTTGTAAATTAAGCCTACTTCTTCCCTGTATTTTATTATATTTTATTACTTTTGTACTTAATTATCTGTATTTTTTACAAGGTACTGCTGTTGCATGCTACAAGTACCTCTTGATTATTTTAGCAAGTTCAAATTCTTCTCATCCCAAGAATTTACTGACATTGGTGACATAGCGTTCATCCTGCGAATGAAAAATAATAAATTGTGGAAATTCTCTTTAGAAATGTGTTTAGATATCTAACAGAGTCAGAAATAAACATATTATTTATCAGAAAGCCACTCACCACTTAAAATCTTACTAAAAATATATACATATTTTTTAATTTTCAGCAGTGGTCCAAAGATAAAACAAAAGTCTTTCCATTTCTTTAAAAGAGCCACGATATGAAATAATTAAGCTCTGCTTCATTTAGAGAGACGAGCTCTGCTCTGTTTTAGAAATTAATATCAAAGGTGCTGTATGTCCATTTAAAAGCAATTAGTTTCTTATAGCCGTGGGTGGTTTTATCGCTGCAGGGAGAGGAGGGTCAGAGAAAGATGATAATTATGAAATACGATACGCTAAATACCCAAAGGTGAAATGGTTGCACACATGCAGCAGTTTAAGCCAGAATTAATTAGACTTAGTTTTTTATTTTTGTCCATGTCAACAGACTGTTTTTTAGTCTAAATCTATTTTGTCTGTTTTTAAAAAGCATGATTGACATAAGCTCTAACAGTTGAGTCTGCCATTCGATCATAAACATTTGCATGTTTATATTCACACTCAGATTGGC
Organism: Oryzias javanicus; assembly: GCA_003999625.1. Classification (NCBI taxonomy): domain Eukaryota; kingdom Metazoa; phylum Chordata; class Actinopteri; order Beloniformes; family Adrianichthyidae; genus Oryzias; species Oryzias javanicus. The sequence goes on along the minus strand of CM012449.1, from coordinate 12,798,019 downwards.
AGTTACTCTGATATGAGTCACTTTTGTCCTAAAGCTTAATTTAAAATGATTCTTTAGGATTTCCACTTTGAGAAACAATGATTTGCCTCAAATAGAAAATGAGATTCCAGCAGAAGCTCCTGAAACGCTAACTACAAAATGCATTTTCGAAAAACGAAGTTTCCAGTTCTGAAGCTCATTTAACTTCAGGAATCATCTTTCATTTTCTCATCTGGGATTTCCGGCTTGTTCTTTTAACAATGGATATTTCATAAAGGCTGAAACAAAGTGTGCGATTTACAAACTTTTGACTCAAATCTGTTTTATTTTTGGATAAATAAGAGTTTTAAGTATGGTCCTAAATTAAATTTAAGGAAACTGGGGAATACGTTATGGAGGTTTCATAAAAAGAATAGAACAAGTATTCCTCTTAATATCCCATTGCTTTACTTTTAAAAACTGTTCATGTAAAAGTATTAAGTCATTATAATGCCATGACAGTATTGTAATACTTTGACTATAGTCACTATATTGATCAAAACAAATATTACCATACGTTTTCTTTTATTTAAACTACAATGTTTGATTTCCTATTTTATGTAAGTTTTAAGCCCATCGGCTGAATAGATGCATAGACATTAAACTCTATTCCTGCAGGCATGTTGTGAGATATTTTTCTTGAACTTAGGGTTAAAGACCTGCTCCTAAAGAAATTGTGTTTTTGGTGTTTTAACATGTTTTTGTACTACTATTCTTATGATGGAGGACATATATTAAAAATATGTATGATTAAAACAGCATCTCTGCGTATTTCTTTATTCAAATTATGATGATTTAGAGCAGACAAAACCAGCGGTTTGAAAAAGCTCGGGTTTGTGACGCAGCAATTGATGGCCCAAACTCTCGCTTCAATTCTAAATCCTTCACTTGAATACAAATAGATCCTTTAACATCTTCATTTTCTTCGTCTGAGCCGGCATCTGGCTTTAAACTTTGCGGTTGGACAGCTCTGATATTTCTTTTTTTTAGCTACGCTAATGCTAACTTGGGTTTGTGAGAAGCCTTTAGCCAACAAGAGAGTGTAAACAAAGGAATCCTGGGATATAAATGTAGGGCTTCTTCTGCGTCAACAGTCCTACCCACAACTCAGCGGGAAATTTCTACTGAGTTTCTGTCGCTCTGCAGGAAATATGTCTTAAAAATCAACGCAGGCTTTTGGGATTGGCTGTAAACTGCATAATCATAATTAAAAGACCTTTGGGAACGATTCACAATAGAAACATTTGTGGTTGGATTAGTACCTTAAGAGCAGTGGAGAAAGAAGTCATCTCTAATGTGGCTCAAATGAAATGTTCTGCATTTAATCTTCTTTAGGTTGAGTCGTGGCATTTTGACCTAAAATCTTTTTCCCTGCTCAGCCAAGTGGCTGTATCAGTCAGAGTGGTGCTGGGAATCCACACTGGTGGGTTTAGACCTTTGTTTAACCTTGTTAATGTAGTAAAATGCTTCCCTCTTTAAAATGTTAGCAAGTCAAAGTTGACCCATGATACAACTCAGCCTCAAAATATACTAAAAAAGTCATGATATATCCTGCAATGTTGCATTTTCATCTCATTAAGAACTTAGTAGGTATTTAAACCAATGGAAATACTGTTTTCATTTTTCTTTTTGGCTCCACAGACCTGTTATTTGTTTATTTGTTTATTTATATGGATCCCAGTACATCACAATCAATTTCCAATACCATCATAAACATTATGTTTTAAAGCATTCAATTTCCATTTCATTTACAGCGTAAACATTAAGTTTTATCAACGTATCAGCAATTTAGAGATGTATGGAATACGCTTCCAATACCTACCATTACATACCATTTAACATATGACACAAGGTTATTTTTGAATAATGACTTATTTACTTAACCAGCTGTTTTGATCACAAGAACCGTAATTCACTAAATATTTTTCCTTTATTTGTAAATAATTAAATTCTTATTCTAAATCATACATAGAAAAAAACCGTCAAGAAGTTGGCAAATTATAAAAATATAGGAGAGCTAACAAGTTGTTTGAGGTTAATTGTCAAATGTTTAGCAAGTCAATTTCACCTGCTCACAAAACAAGGGTACAATGGAAATTCAAAAGGCAAACTAACCCTTCATTTTTTACTGTGGTTTAATTGGCTGGATATCGCGCTTGTTTATTGGATGCTTCTCCTGCTACACCTTCATCACCCACATCATCTTTCCTGGTGTCATATGAGTAACTTCCCATAATTTTCCACTTTTTCTGAAAAGCATAAAAATGGGAAGTGACTGCGGAGGAAAGTCGCAGGAACAGGAAACCTCTTTGCTTTAAGTAGCTAAAAATAACAACGCAAATCCAACATAGAGGCATCAGGCAGTTTGAGGACAGCACTTTGTTGAAAAGCACTTCAAACAATGTGGGATTAAGGGGGAAAAAACATCTCCATTGTCAAGGTATGCAGAGTAGACTAAAATAAGCCTAAATGCACAAACATTATCTGGCCTACTTCTGCTCTGAAGGAAATTATCTCCTCACAACACAGAAGCGAGTTTGCTTCATTCAGCTAACAACCGCTCTGTCCATGTAGACCTAATTTAACTTTCAGTGAGGTGTCTTCTTGGAGTTATGCTCAATCCCTGTCTATTAACTTAAAATTACAAGGATTGGAGTTGAGGGAAACGGCAGAAACAAAGCGTAAAATGTTGCCCCTGTTTCTCTTCCTCACTTACATTTATTAGCCGCTGCGGCTTGTTTCGCCGTCAGGCCCGGCGTCTCTGTAATCTCATTACCATGCCAGTGTAGCTTTAGGCCAATAACTGTGTTCTTAGCTTTTTCGCACCAGCTGCTGCGCAGCTTCACAGGGATGTTTTAGGCTTAAGTGCTCCCCTGAAGAGTACATTCAACGGCGCTCTCGCAGGAGAGACGTGCGCCACTTTAGACACCGCGCACCGCACGGCCCCCCACTTTACAGTCCTGCGGTAACAGAGCAGGGAGGAAACAATGGAGAACGTGGCAAATACACGGCTCTGTAATGTATTAATTACACTTGGAAAATTGTTCTTTAATTGCTTAAATTGTGTTTCTGATGGCAACTTGTAAAAGCGAACATCCATTGCCCTCAGTTTTCTAAATGGCAGCTTTATGGGAGCAGAGTGATCTTTAAAATGTCAGGTGAAACACTTCTGACCTCAAAGTTAACTGGCCAGCTTAAGTATTTGACAAGTGAAATGTGTTTGAGGGGCTACGAGTCAGATAAAGGAAAGATGAGGCCTTTTATTCAGTTACATCGATAATGCTTTTGTCCCGACTGGCCTTACGGGTGGATACGAGCTATCTACGGGTGAAAAAAATGGGCAAACCTGTACGGGGAGCACTACTGGCACCGAGGGAATATTAAAGTTCTATCTGCTCTGTAAACCGTTAGATTAGGGATGGGCAACTCCAGGCCTTGAGGGCCAGTGTGCATGTTTTCTAGATATCCAAGCTCAACAAATGACTGACTCAGGTGCCAAATATGCCAGACCAGGGTATGTTGTAAAGCATGCAGGAATGTCCCCCTCGACAGCTGCCCACCATAGATGTTTCATCCTTTAAAATCTGAGGTGTCACCAGACACACCAAAATAACACACAACGTACCAAAACTATTTTACCGGATGTAGATTCAATGTGAAAATTGTCTTCATTCAATTGTCTGTTTCAGCTTTGCTTATTGGGTTTGGGCCGTTTTGAAGCGCCTAAAGTTAGTGTAGTGTTAATTATATTTCATCACTGTAGAATCAACTGATTTACGCTGATTGCTTAAGCACTTCACTACTGTAAAGTGTTGCGCCTCAGCTGCTTCTGCCGAGTGGCTGTAATTCGTCAGAAATTCACCTCTGGGTTGTGGGCGGGACGGTTAGCGCGGAATAACCCCATCCCCACTTCCCATCACCCATCTGTTTGTTTTCATGCTCTCACACTAGCTTTCAGCCACTCACACCCCCAACCTAGCATTACCAATACAACAAAAATGGCGAGAAAAATTGGAGCTACCCAGCCAAACAGTTTTGATCGGGTCGTGTGCAAATGGATGCATTGGAATGGAACAGAGTTTGGAGTTTGTGATGATCCGTCCATCTTATTTTCTACAAAAATGCATTTTTTCATCTGATCCTGATTCAGGATCAGTTCGTGGACCTTGCTAATGACTGGAGTTTGGTGTCAGGGCATATTACTAAAACATCACCAGTACATAATAAGTGTGTGCAACTTATATTATTTGTACAAATACTTTGCGACACACTTACTACACACATGACAATGATACGTTCCATTTTCAGGACAATTTTTACCCTTAAGGGAACTGCAAGAAACATCTGCACTCCTATTAATGCTGCAGTCACACAATGTGATTTCTGCAGCAGTTTCAATTTAGGTCATAAGTCAATTTAAGTTGGTTCAATTTGGGCCGCAGATGGTTGACGTAGCGCATCAGCCAATCGGAGTTTCAGCTTTAGGCACCTGATGTTTTCAGTGATGTGTTCTCCAGGTAGAAAATTAATCCAATATGGCTGCTCGATGTGAGGATTTTCGTCCTGAACTTCCATCCTTGTTTTTTAATCCACTGGCGCTGTGGGGTTGCCAGAAACTGTTCCCAGTTACTGTTGGGTGAAGGCGTGATGCAACCTGGACAGGTTGCCAGCCAGTCACAAAGTCCATAGAGCTGGAGTGGAGCAAATTAAACTCTATGTGCTTGGCGGTGCCTCTGTAGAGATCTCCAAAACTTATAAACCCAAGCTTCTCGCCCAACATCATCCATGTTTTCCGTGATGTGGCAATGAATAAAGTCCATAAAAGCATTTGTGGTTGCTCCTCCTCCTCGCACATACAGTCAGGATGTTAAAGGATCTAGGACATTTTAGGGCTGGCTTCGAGAGGTGAATTTGACGTGCTTCAAAAGAGGTCTAAGAGTCTAATAACCTGAACTGCAAACCTTTGATCTTGTAATAAAAGGCGTGAATTACAAGCAGATGGAAAAAAAGTAGGGATCAATGCCCAAACTAAAAGGTTTCAGTGGAAATGTACTCTTGGGAAATCAAAAAAAATGTGCACGAACAAGAAAAAGTAATTAGACCAACAAGCGAACAAAATACAGAAAGCAGTTTGATAATAAGATATTTCAACCTGCTCCAGATGAATTGATGGCTTGACCAAATTAATGATGACAGTAATTCCATCTGACAGATTAGTGTGGAATCTATGAAAGCATTTATGAAATGAAACAAGAATAACTTAATCAATGCTGGTAACTACGCATTTACGATTTCTGCGTGCCCTCATTGCATTTCTCAATCAATTTAGATAAAAGCTTCAGTCAAATTCCCCTAAATTGAATTGGCATTAAAGGAAATGTGTTTGGATGACAGTCATGCTTCAGCTTTGATGCAATTGAAGGATTTTATTGTTGAAGTCGTCTTTGCTGCTGAGTGGAAAAAGTCTCCCTTGTTTTGATTTCAGGTTCCTTTGAAAGCTGACATCCTTCATCCATTAGGCAATTAAAACTTTGAATTCATCTTACTAGAAGCTGCTGAAAGGCTCTGTGGGGGTGTGTGTGTGTGTGTGCGTGTGCACGTCAGGTTGTGTGCAGTCATGGGTGCAGACGCAGGTAAATTAATGTAACAGATGGTTTGAGGTACATGGCAAGAAATGATTGTGAAAGGTCAGAGGACAGAGGCTGACATTTACTGAGGCATACGTCTTATTATCAGTGAAAAAAACTCCACGGGTGCATGGCATGTGCACGTGCACACACACACATAGAGACGGCTGAATTTGCTGCACGGCAGCGAGGATGAGGAATTTGTCTGCGTGGAAATCCACATTCAATCAAACTTGTTTGTTTTGTGTGAGCGTCTGAAGATGTGCGAGCCCCACCTCCTCGCTGCACGCGCACGCTTGGCGCTGATCCAACTTCATTACAACATCCACTGCCAGGCTGATTGAGTGATCAAAGCTAATCACATTTAATCATATCTAATCATATGTAATGACCAATACTGGCTGCACAGGCAGGACAAAGCTCTCCATTCTCCTGTTTTCCTCCCCTCCTTCACTTTTGACACCCCCACCACCACCACCACCACCTTGCTATCTCCATCTCCTGCCACCTCCCTCTTCCTCCACTCCCTTTTTTCCCCCTCAGTCCAAAACCAGGCTGAACACAGATGGAGGAGCAGAAAAACGGATGAAAATAAAAGAGGGAAAATGAAGAATTTCACAGACAGATGGACTCTGTCAGAGAAGCCTGGCAGCAGTCGCTGCTTGCTGCCCCGTTGGGTTTTTCTTTTTTTTTTTTACACCTAAGACAAGGTGCTCCTCCCTCAGAGCTCACCGACAGCCTCCTCTGAACCACGGTTTCCTCCTCTACTTTCTCATTCACTGCACAGCTTTTAAAAATGCACCAACTCTAAGCCTTTGTGGTCTCTGCCTTTTATTTTTCCTCTCTGTGATTTAATTCCCCCTGAGATGTTTAATCAGACTACAGTTACACAAGTTACTGATGCAGGATGAAAACTGAAACTGGGAGAATTCAACTGCAAACAAAGTAGAAAATGAGATTAAATAGGTGAGGTGGCTGATTGACGTATTTATGAATGACGTAACCTCAAAATATAAATCCCCAAAATGGCTGCTTCTTTCTTACTTGTCTGCTCATTTGGACCAGAGAAATACAAAAAAAAAGAAATATATAAAAAGGTTGCATCTCAAGCTAAATTGTCCTTTTTTAGGCATTAGTTTGCTTCGAATGATGCACAAGTCCAATGGTCAAACAGCATCTGAATCACCCGTCCCCTAAGCCTTCCTGACATTGAAATTACCTCTGCAAATCACCAGCTCTGGCAAACAGCCTGGTGTGCAGAATCAAGAAACAACCCAGGTTTGAACTTCTCTTTTAAGGTTTTTTTTTGTTTGTTCTTCATACATCTCTCTTATGTCCTCGGAGCTCAGAGCAAGCATAAGCAGTTTGTTCTACGTACAGTGTGAAAGCAGTGTTTGCGATCAGCAGCAATGCTTTTGTGAGCGTCTACTGAAGAGGTGTGCAGGAACGGTGCTGAGCTGCAAGATAACCAGTTTTTGGGCAAAACTCGGAGGCCAATGAGCAATCATTTCAAGAGTAACAAGCGGAAAGCTCTTCTTTTGTAGAAAGATAAGAATAAAAAGCATGCCTTCTTTTGAATTTGTTGGCAAGACTGAAACCGAGTCGTAATGATGGGAGAGGAGACAGGACATCTCCGTGAAGACGCAGGTTACGCATCACTGGGTTTGTTTCAGGCAAACTCTGACCTTTGAAGAAGAGCAGATACTGGAGCACATGCACTCCTGCTTTAAAACCATTGGCTCCGAGGTCACACAGAATGCAGATCTTTACACAGAAGTATTTGCTTGCAGTTTTAACGGTCCCTTTCTCTGGGTGATTTGGGATTTTTTGATAAATTCTGACTGAGAGCTTAGTTTAGCCCTCAGAGGGAGGTGACCAAAACGTTTCTGTTAAAGGGCCTATATCATGCAAAATTAACTTTTTTATGCTTTTAAGTATGCTATAAAATTAATTCTGTCCAAAAAAAAAGACCCCCAATTAGTATTTTGCTGCATTCACCAGCATCGCCTCAGGCTAACACACACACACTTTCTCCGTGGAGCTAGTGGTGATCACTTTTTTTTTTTTGTGCAGAGCACAGACATGCTGCCAAGGCTAGCTCATGAAATAAGCAGCATCCAGAAAAGAGCGAAAGGCGGAGCCTTAAAGATCGAGTCGTCCTACTTCCGGATAGGAAAAAGAGCTTGCAAAAACAACTAATATTTAAAAAAATGAAAGATGCAAGCATCGATGCCTGGCTCTTGCTGCTCACCTCTGACCCGACATCACTGTCTAAAACAATACTACTCACTTACCCTTTCTGTCCCTACTACTCTGGTCAGACAATCAAAAACAAAACAAAAAAGGCAATATTTTTCAAATACTCTTTTATGGGGTGCCTTTGTGAATCAGAGAAGTAAAATTTTGACATCAATGTTTTCAGATATTTAGCGTGTTTTAGGAGAAAAAAAACAGGTTTTGTTTTTAAAATGCATATTCTCACCCTATAAATTAATATATTTATAAATATTACATTTAATAACTAAATATTTATTTAACCAACTAAATATCCAATTTTAATATAAATATTTATTTTTAAAACTATATATTTAGCCAACAAACTAAATAATTAAGTTTTGTAATTAAATATTTAGTTTCCTCAATAAATATTTGGCTCTGATCTGAATATTTATTTTTCCAAACTAAATATATAAGATTTATAATTTTTAAATATTTAGTTTGGAGCTAAATATTTATTTAATTTTAAACTATATAGTTATTTAAATATTTTGATTTAAGTTAAATATTTAGTCTACATTTAAATACATAGTTTGGATTTAAATATTTAAATTCTAGTTAAATATATAGCTTGGATATAAATATTCAAATTTGAGTTAAATATATAGTTTGGATTTAAAAAATTTAAAGATTTAAAATTCATTAAAGATTTTTTCTCTCTTCTGTTGGTTTTATTTCCATAGCAACCATTTCATTTTTGGGATGCTTGGGGGTAAGGGACAGGTCTATGTAATTATTAAAAATTCTGCAATTTTTGTATTTCCTTGGCAACTAAGGTTTTTTGTTAACCACACCCACAATCCTGATCTGTTTATTTTGTATGAAAGAGCCCATTGTTTGTTCAGTTTGAGCCAAAAATGAATGTAGTCCATTTTCTCGATACAGGGAAACACCATTTTATGAGATTGCAACACAAATCACGTTTAAAATCTATAAACTTTAAAGCTATACTTTTTTTTTTCCAAAATGGCTTCTCATAATGCTTGAAAAAGTTTGGAGGCAATAGATTAAAATCCATTGGACGAGTACATGTTTGTATCTGGTTCGAAAGGGATTTTTTTTTTTTTTAATTTAAGATGGCAGCTTCTTTCTAGGATCAAAGTGAAAGGTCAATGCTACTTTGGTGGGGGTTGTAGATTCAATGTGTGTGAAATTTCTTGAAAAACTTGACAAAGTTGTATTTTCCCTTAGTGTGGGTAAATGTGAAAATTGTTAAATTTCAGAACAAGCTGTTGGTCATGTGGTCATTCCAAAATAATCTCAAAACTTCATTTGGATATATTCAGCTAATGTGCTTTCCTTTTGTTATAAAAAATTTTTTTTTTAGACTTACAAGAGATTCTGATCTCATTCATATTTTTGATGGCTGTGATATCTTTTTTTTTTCCTTTTTTTTTGGCTCGGGTGTCATGTCATTTTTACCGGGTAGTAGGTGCATACTATTTTGGGTGAGTTTTTAAATATGATGCAGTGGGGGCATTTTCCCTCATAGGTGCAGTAAGAAAGAATGAATTGTGAAAACAATCTGGTCCCTGCTGCTGCTGGACAGAAAAACGTTTTCTTGTTTAATTTAATCAGAAAGAACCAGGATAAAAAAAGAAAAAAAAAATATTTTCAAACACACTGTGAGTTAAGATGAAAGCCATTATGACTTCCACATTCACCCTCGTTTAATGAATTAACTCCCAACCAACCTTTGTAAATGAATATTCGAGTGTTTTGTTTTCCTTCATGAGGATTGTGACGAGAAAAACGAGTGAAAACCAAACCGTGGTCCCGGATAGCTGTAACACATGACAGTGTTCTAGAGGCTTTTACAGCCTTCCAGGGTAAATATATGTGAGACAACATGGACCCACTGAGAAAACAAAATGAAGGCCTTGGGTTTCCGGAGCTTTTCTGAGATGGTAAACACGCAGTCCTGATGGTTGGTGTTTGTCTTCCTCTGCAGGATGCTTTGCTGCGGCTGGCAGCAGCGGTGGATGCCCGCTCTCTGCGAGCGGCCCTGCGAGACAGCATCCAGGAGCTGCTTCCCAGCACGGTATTTGCCTTGCTCCCTAATTGAATTGTGTTTCTTGGAAAAAAAAAAAAAACAGAAGGTGTTTTGATTTGGATGTAACTCCGACCCGATAACAGCCCCTACAAATTGACGAAGCTCATCACTTCTTGTATCAATTAGGATCTGATTAATGTGGCAAATGAATGTGTGATTTATTCCAGGAGTGCGTGTGCGTCTACCTGCTGGAGGGAGACTTCAGGCTTTTGTCTGATGAGCCGCCGCACGAGCTGCCGGAGGAGGGGAAGATCAGGTGTGTACCGTTTGTGCCGCGAATCTCAGGCGTTTTCGCCCCACTAAGTCACGGCATGTGCTGATGCACCGCTGCATTGTTGCTGTGATTTCAAGAGAGGCAGTACATCAATGTGGCAAAAGAGAGTTAATAAAGACGGCTGTTTTGTGCACCTGAGTGAAAATCACATCCTCAGCTCAGACATTGAGGTGTCACGGAGACGGATTCGATAATCAAGAAACACAAAGACGTCCTCCGTCTGTCACATCATTGTTTCCTCGCCTCATCTCTTGCTCTTATTTTCCATCTTGTTCAACATCTATATGTCTCTCTGACAGGCAGTATCTCCTTGTCTGATCCGCTATTCCAGCCTCTTTTCCCCAAAGCACCGAGCTGCCCGTGTTTTGGTCTTTCTTACCCTTGCGGCCTCCCAGGCGATTCCGCTTTCTCGCATTCAGTCCCTCTCTCAGTGGAGATATTGCAGGCCTCATCTCCCAGATAACGTTCCTCCTGCCCCTGGTGAGACACGGTGATCTTCTCTCTGCTCTCTGATGGTCCAGCACACTTGGTGATGCTGGCTGCGAGCGTTGCTCAGGCCAATCCAGAGCTGCATTATTAATGAATTAGTTTGTTTCGTCAAACAAAAGTCAGACTTTGAGGACTCACGGCTCGGAGACACAAACGCACACTCACTTAAGGCTGAATGCCTGTCAGGTGTGGCAGAGAGACTCAAAGAACCACAACCTTCATGACTTTTTCATTTCCACTTCACCCACTTGTTATCAAGACCTTGGCTCAAAGCCACAGACACATCAACACTGACTCCAGCTTTTTGTGAGTTCCCGAGAGAGGCCAGCAGCTATGAAGGTTCCCTCTTGCTTTAGTTCACTTACTTCTTGACAAAGTCTTTGAGCAAGATGTCTCACAAACAAAGACTACAAAAAGTTGCACGAGACAAGACTTTGTTATTTTCAGTTCTCACCACTGAGAATTACTTTAAATTTAATGTATAAATAATGCAAATAATTGATTAGTCAGAGCTGTTCTGGTTAATGCTTGCTCAGTACGAGGCATCAGCATTTTTAATGGGATCTTTTGGCCTTATATTGATCACAATTAAAGATTCTTGAGAATGCTTTAAAAATGTGGCATAATCCGACTGATTTGAATGCAAATCTATTAAAAACATCCATTGATTATTTGACATTTTGCCTCGTTTGGATGTTTTTCTTTGCTTTTCATACTGAAAAGTTTTAAAACAAACTTTTATGAAAATTATGTTTCTTGAAGAAACTTGGTTAAATTGAAGTCTGTATTTAAAACTCCCAGTTCCTTACCTTGCAAATTAGAAAAATAAATTAGGAGGCTGCAGCTTACTTCCGATTGAATGTAGGCAGTAAATTAATTAAAGGTGCTGGAGGCGTTGTATGGCCCGCAGGTGCTACCCACCCTCGCTCTCGTCGTCCCACCCATTGCTCCTTTGTTACCTGCCCTCACAGCTGCTTCAGGCTGCCTTTGACACCGAGGTCAGAGCTGCATGGGATGAATTAATCGCTTGGAGGGGAGGATTTTTCGGACACCACTTGCACTTAACAAGCCCCTTCAAATTGCGGGAAAGGGAGAAGGGGTAGAGAGAGGGGACACATTTGGATTTGGGCTTCAATTTCTGATTTAAGTTTTTTTTTCTAAGTAGCTTTCTAATTATGCTTGATGAGTTAGGAGGGGATGTATCAAAATGCCTTGGAGGAGTTAGAATTTTTAGATAGGATTTTTTTTCATAATGGCAGCCTTTTTGTGAGGTCAAAGGTCAATAAAGTTTCAATTATGGTTGTAGACTTTACCTGGTGGCAATGTGTGTGAAATTTCATGAAGATCTTGTGAACAAAGGTTTTCTTTTTCCATACATTTCCCACTTATACACAAAGTGGCCACCAAGACAGAAGTCATATCGTCATCCCATAATAGTTTCAAAACTTCCTTTGGATATCCCTGAGATGTGGGTTTTGTTATTGGATTTTGAACTTTTGTTTTTGAGCCCTCTAAGAGAATTTGGCCTCATGCATTATTTTCATTGTTTCTCTCGCTGTGATGTCATAATTTTTGGGTAGGGTGTAATTCGCTAAGCCCAAAAGTAATTTTCATCGAGTACTGGTTGTGTGCAATTTTTGATGAGTTTTTGAGTATATGACAGGGCGACGATTTTTCCAAAGCCGCAGTAAGAAAGAAGAATATTTTTTTAAATCTGGTCCTTATAGTCCAGGACTGCTGTCGGACATAAAAATGAAAAAGTTTGGGGTAGCCATTCTCCTTCAGAAGGAGAAGTCCGTCCTCGCTGACCGGTTTCCTGTCATCTGTCTGCTGTGTGTCGTAGCAAAACCTTTATGTGTTTCCGAGCAGCTGTGCAAGGAAGACCTGCATCAATTCATCTGTCAGGAATTAGGAGTTCATGGATGCCAGGCTTCCTGGAACTCACAGAGCAGTGACACAACTCTTCTGCGAGGCCAAAGAGAGCAGGAGGAACCAGGCTGCGCTGTGGCCAGACCTGCTCCCCATGGCTGGATTGGCCCATTCAAATTTGAATATTACTTTGTCACATTGGTAACACAACGTGCAGTAAAATGATCTGTGGGGGGGGTTTAGGAGACTCAAGGAGAAATGAGGAGTAGATGAGAAAAAATATATAAAATCTCACCAAATATTTTGTTTAGTTTCTATTTTATCTTACAAGACTTGATATTGATCTGGTGCAGAGCAGTGAGGTTTGTGACAACTGTCTTTGCAGAGACCTGTGCACCCAGTGGAGAAATTCGTGGGCAGTTTAAAACTCATACTTATTGGTATTCGTCCTGGACTCTGAGCGCCGTTCCATTCCAACCCAAACAGAGATTCCTGGAAAGGAAAATAAGTAGAAATCTTTGAAGATGGGAGGAAAACAATACATCATTCTACAGATATACTAGAGCTGCACTTTCAAATTCTTGGAAGAATATCTTATGAGTCAGAGAAAATGATGCAATATAAATGCCAAAAGAAATTTTTAATGGCAAAAGGAGAGATTCCAGATCAAGATTCAAGACAGAACAAGTCAAGAGAGAAGGTGGTGTTAGTAGACACATGTGGACAAGCCAGGTCAAAACCCACAAACAAACCGAAGCTCAGCTGAGGGGATAGAGCAGCAGTGAAAAAACGGGCTTTGTCCACTGTGGTTTTAGAGCAGCAAAGGTCAAAATGTGGAAAGCACTTAAAAGGAGCGTCATCTGAGCTTCAGAAGACTTGACTCAGAGGGTCAAAGCTCTCATCCAGGCAGTTTTCTTACAATTCCACCCAACCTCCAAACACTGCTGAGGGAAATGTCATCATCCTAGATTAGGATTTCCAACAATGAGCCCGACATTTGCACCACCTGTAAAAAATAATTAGTAAAATAAATGAAAATCAGTTCAAGTTGGATTTTTATTTGTATCTTTGGAGAAAACACCTGTATTTTTTGGAGCAAATGTTAAATCTCCAAGAGCAAATAAAATTCCCTCCGCACACTGCACAGTGTTGTTGGGGCATTTGAATTGATTTGATGCAGCGTTGGTAATCCCCATCTTGGCAACAGTCATTGTTCTTGTGACTGAAACCACCAAGCAGGCTGTTCTGTTGAAGTGACTCTCCTTGATGGTGGGTGTAAATCCCCCGAAAGGAAACTCTCCAATGACAATGAATGAACTGGAGATTGTCATTAGTTATATGCAACCCTACAAGGGGGTTGGTCTGTATGGGTTCATCGGGTTAGGTTGTACACGTTCGTGGAGGGTTGTTTAGAGGAGTGGCTGGATCTTAACAGATGTCATGCAGTTCCCTTGAGGCTTGTCCTACCACCTTACAGGACATCATAAACCCTAAAAGATCTATTGTTGTGAAGTATTTGTAAGGATAATGGAAGTTGCAAGCACTTATGATGTACTGGTGATGCTGTCGTATGGTGTCCTTACGTTGAAATCTCGTTATTAGTTCTTAAATACACCACTAGGTGCTATACTTGGACACATCATTAGTGATGAACCCGAGGTCATGGTGTATTTTGGGTCTTTGTTCATCAAACACCCTCGCTCGGGCGACCCAGCCAGGGTGATCCGCCCCCGACTTGTGTCCAAGTGGCCCACACTTCCACAGATCCAAAGCCCTCTTCAGGTTTTCTCCCCAGCCTCAATTATGCTTTTAATGGCTCTTCTGGACAGATACCTTTTACCCTTAGGAGTTTGAGGGTAAGTTGAAAAGACTGGCCAGCAAAAGGTTCTTACAAATGGCGCACACGTGGATAGCAGGTGACATGTTAGTACCAGTACAAAAAAAAAGCCATAGGATATCCACACAAACTCTGATTGTCTAATTTTCTCATTTCTAACAGTTGTAAGGAGCATGCACTTGTCACATGAACAGAACTAATTGTCACAAACTCGTGGTGTAAGACCCAATATGCAGGAAAACCAGGGTTGGTGAAAGAAACTAAAACAATTTAATAAATAAACAGAAACTTGTCAAAACCATGGGAGCAACAAAAAAAGTGGCCAAACAGAATAGATGATCTGACGATGAAGAACTGAAAACCAGACACTTAAATAGACTGAGAGTGATTGACTAAATGAAGACAGCTGTGGATGATCAATCTTAACCTGGGGAGACTATCCGGGAAAACAGATCATGACAAAAAACAACAATCAAAGCACAGAATCCTCGCACTAATGGGCTCCTTGTGCGTGGTCTACGTGTAAAGTGTTCACTATGATCTACCACTAGCAGCATGACCAAAGGAAAAAATGTTCATGTACATTTTCAGTCTTCGGGTTCTCTATTTTGTACAGTTCACCTCCATATAGATCTTACTATTTTTCCCCCGCAGACAGTCCGTAGCCACCTGAAAAGGTAGTTATTACTGAGGATTGAGCCAGATGAGGAGCCATTTCTTTTGCTGGATGCAGGGAGACTTGAAGTGTTGCACATCAACACAATGTCGCTTTTTTTCCAGAATCCACTGGAATTATGTTAATTGCATAATCGGTGGATCAAAGGAATGTAAAAACTGGAGTTCAAGATCAGACGTTTAAGAGTTACGTTTATTTATCAAACCTTTGAGTTTCTGCCATGAAGCCTGGTCTCCTGCAAATTGTGTTCTACACCGTTGGTTCCTGACCTTACCTGTTCTCTGAAGCAGAAGAGTCTGAAAAAATGTAATGAGCTCAAAGTCTGACTCCAACTATATTTTCTTCCACTGTAAAATCCCAGTGATCATTTCCATTATGATTATGAAGTTTTCTGAGTTTTTTTCAAGCATCCAGTTTTCTGATCCGACAGGATTTGAATTGAAAAGAAATACTCAGAAACACGGTTTTAATCGTAAATTGTTTTTGATGGGTCCTCTTCTATGAGAAAAATGGCACATGTTAAAAACAAAACAAAAAAGATGATATTCATTGGGCTTGGTCTTAAACTAATTACTAGCATTACCTTAACATGTATTGACAAAGACATACATATATACATATACATTGTCAAAGAATGATATTCATAGGTGACAAAAGATAAAACCAAACTGTTAATTAAAAAATTAAAAGTTTTTAATTTGATATATTTGAGTTTGAAGGTGAAATATTTTACTCTTCTATTTATCTGGTGTCTGTTTCTTAAAACCTAATCTTACTGATCAGATCAGTTTGAAAAAAAATCACAATTTGAATCTGTGGATTTTCTTTTTACTGCTCACAAAAATTAAAGGAGCACTGTAAAGAAACACATTAGGTACATCAGATCTCAATATGACATTGGATATCTACACAAATAACGACAGGGCAGTGTCTTAGGAACAAAAGGATGCCAAGTCTTTTAATGGAAATAAAAGTTTTCAGTCTACATAGGGCTCAGTTGTGTAGACACCATAAAATCAGAGTGAAATGAAGATGTGGCAGGCTAGTCCATTTTTTCCAAAACTTAATTTCTGCAACTCAAAATGATTTTCAGTATCTTGTGTGGCCCCCACGAGCTTGTATGCATGCTTGACAACGTCGCGGCATGCTCCTGATGAGACGATGAATGGTGTCTTGTGGCATTTCCTCCCAGATCTGAGTGAGGGCATCCCTGAACTGTTGTACAGTCTGAGGCGCAACTAATGGACCGAAACATAATGTCCCAGAGATGTTCTATTGGGTTTAAGTCAGGGGATCGTGAAGGCCATTTAATTGTTTCAGTTCCTTCATCCTCCAGGTACTGCCTGCATACTCTTACCACGTGAGGCCGGGCATTGTCATGCATTAAGAGGAAACCAGGACCTACTGCACCAGCGCAGGGTCTGACAATGGGTTCAAGGATTTCATCTGGATACCTTATGGCAGTCAGAGCACCATTTCCTAGGCAGTAGAGGTCTGTGCGTCCCTCCATGGATATGCCTCCCCAGACCATCACTGACCCCTGACATGTTGAACCACGTTGCAGGCAGCAGAACGTTCTCCTTGTCTTCTCCAGACTCTTTCACGTCTATCACAGGTGCTCAGGGTGAACCTGCTCTCGTCTGTGAAAAGTACAGGGCGCCAGTGGTGGACTTGCCAATTCTGGTGTTCTTGAGCAAATGCCAGTCGAGCTCCACGGTGCTGGGCAGTGAGCACAGGGCCCACTACAGGACGTGGGGCCCTCAGGTCACCTTCATGAAGTCTGTTCCTGATTGTTTGGGTAGAGACATTCACACCAGTGGCCCTCTGGAGGTCATTCTGTAGGGCACGAGCAGTGCTCAGCCTGTTCCTCCTTGCACAAAGGAGCAGGTATGGGTCCTGCTGAGGGGTTGAGGACCTTCTACAGCCCTGTCCAGCTCTCCCAGAATAACCACCAGTCTCCTGCAATCTCCTCCATGTTCTGGAGATTGTGCTGGGAGACACATTAAACCTTCTTGCTGCAGCACGTGTGGATGTGCCATCCTGGAGAAGTTGGACAACCTGTGCAACTTCTGTAGGGTTAATGAATCTCCTCATACTGCCAGTAGAGAGAATTACTCTAGCCAAAATCAGCACGAGTGGAAAACCAGCCAAAAAAGATCAAGAGGGAGAAAGTTGAAATTACCTCCCCATGTAACACCTGTCATGATTCTGTGCTTAGGTTTTGTCATGTTCTGTTTTCCCTGTCAGTTTCACCATGTTCAGGTTAATCATCTACAGCTGTCTTCATTTAGTCAATCAACCTCAGTGTATTTAAGTGTCTGGTTTTCAGTTCTCATTGTCAGGTCATCTGCTCATATACGTTCTGTCATGTCACTGGTTTGTTCTCCTGGTTTTGTCCTGTTTAAGTTGTTTTAGTAAATGTTTATGTTTCTGCCACCAAGTTTGGTCTCCTGCATTTGGTTCCTCCACCAAAATCCCTGACAACACCAGTCCTGTTTTGAGGGTTTTCTAATTGTTGCCACTGAAGTGCACCTGTTGTTAATTCCATGAACACCAATACAGCTGAAATTGATTAATGAGGCCCTCAGCTGCTTAACCAACAAGAACATTATCAGACAGGATTAATTCAATTCATGCCAGGGACAAAAAAAAGAGGTTCCTTTAATTTTTGTGAGCAGTATATACAAATATATATTTTTTTTTTTTGGTTGAATACATGATGTCTACTAACACACTAGATGACCACTATTTGTTTTTGAGGTTTTTTTTTTTTTGTTTTGTTTTTTTTGCTGTTTACTGAACCAAGTTGGAAATGGTTTTGTGATGCTTTAAACAAAACATTACCCAAAGGTCAAATGTATTTGCCCCAATAGATTCTTTTCTGATTGAAGTGGGCTTTTTTTCAGTAAGCTAAAATAGATGCACTCTTGAAAATCAATGCAGCATGCAGAGATTTGGCTGCCATGGTTTGAGGGGATTTCAGACTCTGTGAGGATGTAAGAGAGCGGCTGCAACCCTGTCTGTTTGTCTGTTTGTGTGTGGAAATAAGAAAAAGCCACAGCCACAGGGATTAGCTGATTTATTATGTGAGGCACAAAGATTTTGAATTTGCCTATGTGTTAAACTATTTGCCATCTTTTCTTTTTTCATTTCCATATTCATGTGAGTCTGTGCGTGTGCGTTAACCAGTCCAGAATCAACAAATCCCCGTCTCATATTTTAGCATAAAAATGCTGCCCTCTGTCTAAAATACAACAAAAACTCAGACTGGGCCCACACCTGGTTTCACATGTGGCCAGCTCTTTCACGTGCACACACGTGCGCACATGCTCAGACACATTGCTGGCTGTATTGGGTTCATATAATTACACTGTGAATAATAGCTCTATTCATCAGGGTTTTGGTTTGTGCAAATGAACATCAAGCATCTGCTTTTTCGAAATTTTTTTCCGTTTGTCTCCACCGTCAACCAAAACCCTTCATCCTTTTTGTCTCGGTTCCCTCTTTTCAGGCAGATTTCATGCATGTATTTTCTGGAACCTGAGTCAGACTCAACTTCTGTGTGTGTGTTGCAGGAGTATGGTGGACCAGCTGAAACGATGTCAGTGCGCCGGTTTCCCTCCATCAGAGTTGCCAGAGAAATGCAGGATCTGCCTCGCAGCGCCGTTACCGGGACAGAAAAAAGGTGTGGTAGTGTGCTTCTTCACGGTGGGTCAAACAAGGGCTTGAATGATGTTCCTGGACCGACATCTGAATGTTTGCACGGGTTGGAGGATGTGTGAGCATGTGGAGCTCAGAGATGGGAGCGCGTGGGAGGAGGAAAAAAAAAAAAAAACAAATGAAAGGAGATAGAGAGGGAAGTGGCGAACAAGAGACATGATTGCATGGAGAGAGGTATGGAGCTGTGTGGGCTGCAGAATTGGACAAGAGGCCCAAAAAAAGCAATGAAAGGTTTGTGATGAGAAGACAAATGTTTGCCTCCGATTTTACATGCATAATAAAGCAGGAAGGATTGTGGAAATAAATCCAAACAGGAAATATTTGTGTAGAGAGAAGGGTTTGGTACCCTCTTCATTTGTGATAATCTCATTTTATTGCTAATGATTTGTTGTGTTATTCATTTAAAGAGTTATATATAACAAAGAAGAGATTATAATAGGGTTGAAAAGGATGGGGGAGTAAAAGAACAGAATGTGTTTTGCACAATAATGCATTTTGTATTCTGAACCTTTTTCAATTTCTTCTTGTCTTTCAGCGGTTGTAATTCCCATCTTAGATCAGGACAAAGTCCTTGCTGTCTTACTGGTGAGCCCTTTTTATCCAAGGATATATGGAGAGGATTAAAAAAAAAAAGAATCAGTAACAAATTAAATTCTCCTGATCATGTCATCACTTTCAGCTCCTCCTTTATGAAAAGAGAGATTAATGTGAACTGATTTAATTTTAGTTAACATACACAAATGAAATGAACTCTGCAGAGGCACCGGGGCTCATGCAATAAAGCAAAAACAGCCTGCTCGGCGTTCACTCTGCACTTGTGTGTCGTAGGTGGGCTGCAAGCCTCTGTCTGAACAGGATGAACTGCATCTGAATGTGCTGGAGAAACATGTGAGTTTTTCTCTTTCTGTTTCTTGGTTACGAGAAGAAAATACATCAGAAATTGTTGGAAGTGTTTTGAAATCAAGACAATTTCACAATGATTATAACAGGTTGTTACGGTGGCTCTGAAATGCAAACCACATCAACAAATCACTCAACGCATAAAAAAACAAAACAAAAAAACAATGAAACTACAGGAATAGCAAATCATTGCTCCCATGCGAATAATGCGCTTTTTACACCACTATGGCTGTCCCTACGGCTTCTCCCTACCCCCGACACTTACCCCTCTAAATGGAAAAATTTTGTCTTCAAATTCAGACGCAACTACCACTCACTAATGTCATCAATAGTTGCTGTCATCTACAATAGCATGGAGCAGCCAGTTTGAAAAATACATCAGTAGTATCACTTTAAAAGTCATGACATTTAAATGTAAACTTCTGTACTGCAGAGCACACCCGCAAGACGAAATGTGTTTCGTCCTGAGTCTACCCCAGGGGTGTCTAAACTTTTTCCAAAGAGGGTCAGATTTGATGAGATTCAAATCTTAAACTGTGTGTGAGCCTACAAATCTGCTTTTATTCTTTAAACCCTGATAAAAAAAAATGAAGCACAAATGAACTATTTTGTGACTTTTTTTTTTTTTTTTGCAATGGAATACTTTTTATTTCTTCAGTATGGATGGAAATGCATTTTACCAAAATTACTGTAAATTTCACATCTAAGGACCAGAAACAAAATAAGTTTATCTGGAAAAAACATTAATCAACATTAAATATTGAACATATTATTCACCATTGAATGCTCGCTGTAAACATTTAAATAATGTGAACAGGAAAATTGTTTCAAAAGTATTCAACAGTACAAAACACTGGTTTTGATCAGAGAAACTAACATGTTTTTCTCCTCCTTAAAGGCTCTTAACTCACATTCATGCCATTGTCCCCTCCTCTCAAAAAATAAGAAACTGAACAATGTTAGATTATGTCCATGCTTTTGTTGCAAGGAAATTGAAAAAAATAAGGCTAACTCTTTTTCTTCTCTGGCTCTTAATATTAAATTAAATGTCCCTGATTCTTTGGACCCCATTGTTAAGAGTGGAGGCTATCACTGCCACATGTTAGAGTTGAGCTAGAAAGTGACTCAGAAAGGACCTGGGACTGTGAAGCCACAGCTTTACAACAACTAATAATAAAATTCAGCCAATCACAATTAAGAAATCGTACAGAGTTCTTAGAAAGTGCTGGGGAGCGCATATGATTGATGTTACAAAAGGAGCCTGCCAGACTTTGGACATGCCTGCTCTACATTATCTGTTTATTTATTTTTAATTGTATATAAATTGAAAATTTTCTGGAAAAAAATGTCATCATGTTTCATTATGACAGTAAATACATTAAATCTATTAAAGATCACACCAATTGCAAAAGCAAAACAAAAAATAAAAAAACCCAAAGCAATTAAAACAAAATTCCAGAAACCTAAACCTAAGTCCAAAAAATTAGAAATCAAAAAAGGGAATGTTTTGGACAGCAAAATTAATTTCAAAAAAATCAAAATGAAATGTTAGAAACTGAAACAAAACAATGAACTTGAAAAGGTAGAAATGGGATCATTGATTGTTTCCGTTGTAATATGCTGTTTTTTTTATTGTGTGTTTTGATTTTTTTAATTGTAACCTTCAATAAGTTTTTCCATTGAGTGATTTGTTGATGGAATTTGCACTTTCGGGCCGTCGTAGCTTATTAATAAAAAACTAGACTATCAAAAACATTTCAAAGTCATTTTTTGTTTTTGAACTGAGCTATGATTTTCATCGTAGAGCTATGGAATATTCATGTTTAGAATGTTCATTCCTTCACTTTTCTACTAAAAAATGATTGATGTTTGAAAAACAAGCAGATTGCTTCAGGGTAAGTCATTTCTCACTCCACGAGGTAAGTTATAAATGATGATTACCAGCTACGGTGGAGGTCAAGGTGTCTGCAAAACCAGAAAAAAACTACTTTCAAATGGTTTGATGCCAAGATTTTACATGGAGAAAAAGGGGTAACAGCACAGAAAGGCAAGTTTTTGCCGTTGTTAAGCAGTTGGAGGATGGAGAGGTGATCAATGGGGCTTTTGTCTTGGACTGCAGCCAGTGACTTAGAGAACATTTCACTGCTGGAAAGAAGAATGGGTTCACCTCAACGGCTTCTTAAATAAAACGCCACGTGTTCTGTTTAAGAAAAGAATCCTGCAGTGTATGAAAGACCTGATCAAGAATGTGTTTTTGCAAAAAAGGAAGAAAAATCATCCACCTAAAATAAATTCTTGTTTCTAACATTTCCTAATAAGGTGTTACCCAACTGACTGATTTTCCTTATGGGTTTTAAAACAACAAATATCAAACTTTTTTAAAAGTTCTCATTTGGTTGTTTGTATTTAGGCCCACTCAGTATGAGGGACACACTGAGTACATTATGTTGTAACTTGTTGGTCACTTTAGAAGCCAGATGTCATAAATTTATAAGGACAGTTACTGGATTTAGATGATGTGTTCCCACAAGAACTCGAACCAGAACACGAAGAGTAGCGCTCTGGATTAGTTGACTGACTAGCTCCAAAATAAAGAGAATAAAGGCCATGAGCAGTGTTGCAATGCTATCCGGCCCCATTTGACCCGCCGCTACATGCCCCTCACTCTCTCCTACTGCCCCTACCATCCTGGTCAGAGTTGCACGTGACAAATCCATGAAAAACTTTTTTTTTTCATTAAATTGTATATTTTACATTGGTTTATCTCCATAGCAACCATTTCATTATTTGTTCGACTGGGGATGAAGAAGAGGTCTATGTAATTTTTAGAAGAATTAGCAAAAGTAAATGTTTGGATTTCTTTAACGACAGAGGGTATTTTTCTTTGTCCACTTCCATAATATTTTCAAATCATATGTTTTATTGTTTTATTCAGCTTGACTTAACAATTCATGTATTGAGTTTTGACAATATGTTGATATAAATATGCAAACAACACGAAGACACCATTTTTGCAAGCTTGCCCGGCTGACGGCATTAAAAATCTACAACTTGTTATTTGGACGTTTTACAATTTTTTTTACACAGAGGAGGCCCTGGGTCAAAAAACCTTTAGAGGAAAATAAATTTGTATAAGGTACTAGAGGCAATTATGGGGGAAATTCAAAATGTCAGCCTCTATGAGGTCAAAGGTCAATGAAGCTTTGGTTGGAGATTTTACCTTATGGCATGTGGATGAAATTTTATGATGATAATTCGAACATTAGTTTTTGTTGCCCGTATTGTCATAACGTGAAACGTGAAAATAACCAAATTTTCACACTTTGCCACAAAATGGCCACAATACATTAGGTTTTGGGAGTATCCCATAATAATTTCAGAACTTTGATATCCCTCAACACGTTTTGGTTTCATTAGTACATGTTTTTGGGAGATTTTGACCCCATTTGATTTTAAGATGGTTTCACTCACTGTTACGTCATTATTTTTTGGATCAGAAATTTATTTTCACCAAGTACTAGGTTAGTTCTTGAGTAAGCAGTACAGGCAAAAAAATTTCTCAAACGAACAGCAAAAAAGCAATCTGGCCCTTGCAGTCCAGGACTGCTGCAGGACATAAAAACAGTAATCCAGCCGAGTGACATCAACAATCACTTGGTGTTACTTTATAATGAAATAAATTGATTGAAAGTTCCTGGTCCTAGGTTGGTGACTGTCCCTCACAGCTGACTGTGGTGCACGTCTGTGTTTGTGCGTGATGCTGCAGGCCTCGGTGGCATGTGTGCGCATCCAGTCCATCCAGGCGTACCATCAGAGGCCTCCTCTCAGCCCCTCCCTCCTGCAGTCCCACAATGCTCTGCTGCAACTCAACGTTTCTGAACAGGACTACTGTGAGCTGGACCACAACATCCTGCAGCTTTGTGGTATGTGCACAGGAACTCTCGTTTTCACAATAAAGGCTATGCACGAAAGCTGTTCCGTCACCATGTCACAGGCCATGCATTTTAGATTTCCCATACGTTTGTACACAAACACAGACCACATACATAGTCATACACAAGCTCGGGTGTGTTAATAGAGTGAACCCCTGTGGATGAAAAGCTCTGGGAATTCTGTCAGTGACAGAAGGAGCTTGTGACGGCCACAATATGAAAACAACACGATTTGCACAAATACTGTTAAAAATCTCATGCATAATGGAAGTCGACGGGCTCATGCCATCCTGCACACATGCATCTGCATTGATTAACTCCTGGAAATGGTCATAAAACATCTGTTGCCTTTTGTTCTCAGCTTATGCCACCTTTGCTGTCATCTTTTTTTTCTCCTTTCATCAAACCTGGCCCCCATTTTTCTTCTGAGGTCCAGGTTTGCCTCCATCCCTCATCCTGTCTTTATTAGCAGTCTCTTTGTTAGGTGACTTGTGTTCACCCCTTCCTCACCCTCCGCTGGCTGAGTGCTCTCCTCCTGGCGTCGCTTTCTGTCGACTTGCTTACATGATCCACATTTGCATTCCTCGCCGGCCTCAATCTGCCCTCGCTCCGCTGTGGTTTCCCCGCCGTCACTTTCTTTCTCTCCGTCTCCTCTTTTAGGTGAGCTCTATGACCTTGATGCAGCTTCACTCCAGCTCAAAGTCATCAATTATGTAAGTCGCTGAGATCACTCATACACTCCCACACAAACACACACACAGGACGCGCGGTAAATGCAAAATATCCTTCACTGTGACTTCTCCCCATGTTTCTGTCACAAGACTTTTATCACACAATTATTTATCAATTTCCCCAAAGATCACCCAGAACCTTTCATTTACGAGTCTGGAAAATGCAGGAAAGAAATTCGCCATGTGCAAACCTAAAAGCAAGGATGTGATGATGAGCAGCAATCTGCCTGCAAATGTATGGAATTTTTATTCACAGAGAAAGGAAATACACAAGATAAAAGGGTAAAAAAAAAGCTTTGGAGAGAAGGGAAATTTGAAATTTATAGTTCACTTGAGAGACAAAGCCTCAGTCCATTCCTGCTCCAGCCAACACTAATGGATGTATGCACATGAATCTTCTCAATATAGATTCAGCTCCAGCCCGCTTTTTTGAATATTTCATAGCTTTTGTTAAAGTTCAACAAAAGTTTGTTGCAAACCCCTCCCTTTAATCATTAATACTTCTTTAGAGCTCCAACAAATTAAAAGAAAATCAAGGAGAGCTTAAAATTCAGAGTCTGAGCTTTAATTTTTCTCTCATTCAAATGCAAACTTGAAGGAAGCTCTCTGTCCTTATGTCTGCCCCGATGAATAATAGGTTTTAAACTGTTTCATCTACAGGTGTGGGCTCTTTCTTCATTATTTATTAATCAGTTAAGCAATTAGGAGGTCTTGAAAGCCTCTGGAAACTGGTGCTTTGAATGTGCATCAAAGCTGCACTCGGGCCTGAGTGACACAGGTCAAAAAGAAATCCACTCCACAGATCTGAAGATTAGGAGCTGCCAAATCCTCACAGCTGGCTTCAGTACGTTTGACGATATAAACAGATGCAGGATAGATCATAGTTTATCACAAAGATAAGGCGCTTCAAGTTCTCAGCAAGGTGTAAACCTCTTAACAGTTGTTAGAGACAACCCCCCCACCATACCAGGAACAGGTTGCTACCACTGTGTGTATACAAGAACTGAGTTGCTAATGAGTGTGATGTCATCCATAGAAAATAGTAGAAAGTAAAAAAATTCCAAACATTTCTATGGAAACCACTCGGACCAATCAGGAGTGAGCTTGTTGGAAATCCACACCCCTACCACTTGAAGTCGTGCTGTCAATCAAACGCTGGATGTGGGGGCCAACAGGCACTACCTACTTTTATTGAGGCATCTGTTTGGTCAGTTTATAACTGCAATAACTTGCAATAAAGAAAAAATGTGAAAAATACGATTAACAAAAACATGCTGAAATAAGGTAGAGTACAAATGTTTACTCTGATTAACAGAATTAGTAAAAGCTGCTTATTTCTCTATAGAAGGCTGGGATTTTGGCTTCACTGATCCAGCGATCAATGGTTGCTACCATTTTATTTCAGTTTTGCTCTCTGTATTATTGTATCCTAAACTTAACCCAAAAAAAATGGCTTTAAAAAAAGTGAGCAGGGAATGCACAAGCAGTAAAGAAACTACCTCAGCATCAGCGAGGCAAGTGCAGCCAAACTCCTCAGCAACAAGCACATCAGCTCCGCCTCTCTACTCTGCTGCTTTGGAGAGTCCATCCACCGTTCCACGCCAGCAGTAGCTCAGTTTTTTAGTCCAGGTGACCCTGGAGTTGATTAACCCCAGGAAGAATGTTATTAGCGCAAAATTTTCTCTGGAAAGAAAAAACGTTTTTCAAGGTCTTGGAGCAAAAATGGACCCTGGTTAGACTATTCAATAAAAAGTGATGCTGCATTTAGTTTCCTATGAACAGTTCATCACAATTTGGTTAGATCTTAGAGATGTTTTGCAATTTCTTCTTTTTATTTTCATTCAAGGTTTGAGGAAGGATTGATATTTTAATGTGAGAGTTTCAGTAAACAAAAAAGAAAAGTAGGAAAAATGTACTTTTTACTGTTGAATTTGCTCTTATTTTATTCGTTTATTCAAAGGGCTGCCATCTACCATCTACTACTATAAAATTCTGATGCCAGAAGCAGGAAGTTTTACTGTTCTCTGAAATTCCCAGAGGAGAAAAAATGCCCTTCAGATGTGTGGTATTTCATGTGACATAAATGGCCATCTTTGAGTTCAAAAGTCAGACCAACCTGGCCTTCACAGCATGGGTGTTACCTTGGGGCCGCCTCGTCTGAACTGAAGTACTGTGTGGTGGGAGTTCATCCTGGATGTACTACACCATCCTTCTGTGCCTCTAAGCTGCATTTGAAGAACACAAAAGAAAAGAGGTTTCAAACCACTGCATCTGTGTTAAGATGTATTTTGTTAGAATATTTTTAAAGGGTTTTTTTTTTGGCATAAGAAAAAGCTTAGTGGAAAGAGAGGAGAAAGGGGAAAAAAGAGTTGGAGAATAATTTTAGTAGGAAGAACACCTGAAGGAGCAGCACTAAGATTTTCACTTCTTGGAAAAAAAAAAGAATGAGGAGTTTGTGTTTTATTACGTGTAAGACAAAAACATGTCAGGCTCATGTGCGTTTTTGTGCTGCTCATGTGTGCATACTTGAGGTTTGTGCGTTGTTTAGCTGAGCATGTTGGTGGTTTCTTATTCAGATCTGTGGATTGCAGACACAAATGCAGATCTACAGTATGTGCACATGCTTTGTTTAGACAAGGGTGGTTCACTGATAGAAGAAAAGCTCAGCAATGGTTAATCTGGGTGTAGAAATCAGTTGTAGCTTGAAACGGTTAGATTACTCATGTTTCAGGTTCCTTGAAAAAATATTAATCTTTGCATTTCCGTGCATTTTAAATGTGAAGAATTGCTGTTTCACACACACTTGAAGAAAATCCTAAATTTTAAAAAAATTTGGTTTATTTTTTTACAAATAATTTAATTATTTCTACATTCTGTTTTTATTCTTTTTCATAATAAAACCTAAAAGTTGTTCAGAATTGTTTTTGTGAAGATGGAAAGTAAAGGACACCAAAGGACAGGTCAGTGGCAATGGAAAACAGCTATCAAAGCAAATGAGGTGGCAGTGACATGACAAGCAAGGTGAGCAGATGGAGTGAAAAAGGAAAGACTATCGAAACACCTCTATAACTGCTGTGACACTAAAGGCATGAAGTAATGGAAAACAGAACTCTAGAGTCAATATAAATCCAAACTGGACAAATGTTCTAAAACACTAATGAAATGAAGCTTCGCTGCTTCCTGTATTATTCTCTATGAATTAAATGATTCTTCCTTTATTTTCAAAATCATAACTGAGCTCCTTCTCTCGAAGCCTCAAGCAGAGCATTTCCACTTCAAGCTCTTTAAAGCAAAGTCACTTATTAAAATTATTCTCTTCAGTTGAGCTCATTTTTTTCACAGTTGAATGAACAAAAACCTTCCATTCAGAAAGGGCAGAAAAAAAAACTCCTACTCAATTGCTTTGATACAGCAATTTTAAAATAATGAACACGGCAGATCAAATGGTCTTTAGTCCAGTTCTTGACCGTTCCAACAGATCATAGAAGCCTACCAAACCAAATCCAAGAAAGGAGTAAACCAGAAGAATATGGGATGAGACAAGACCACAAAATATTCTCACAAAGAGTAAAGCCACCAGTTACTAGGAAACATATCCCGGACAAACCCCCAAAGATGTTGCAGCCCTGAAGGAAAAACCTCAATAATCTCAAGGGAAACTCAAAGAGACCACAACCTAAAAGGAACAGAGAACAACGGTAGAGAGAAACAGAAATAGTCTTGGACACACAGAAAGGTTTAACATATGACAAAGAAAAAAACAAAGTGGTGGCGGGACTTTGACCAAAACAGGCAAAAGCAGGAAAATGACTGCCCCAACCAAACAGACTGTCAGAGTCAATGCCTGACAGAAAATATTTTGTATCAAGTTAAAAATGTTCGAATACAGATCTTTGTGTCATAAAAAAATGTGCAAGAAATAAGTGCATAGTCTTTGGTGGATTTGCTCAGGGCTGAGGACGTCTTGCACGCTTGGGCTGAACTTGGACTATAAATGTATAAACCCCAGAGCCCAGACGCCGATGGTGGTTAGAGGCCAGATCACTCCAAAGCATCGCTCTAGGTGAAGAACGGGGTGAAGGAAGGGTTGGGAATTGTCTTGCATGCAGAGAGAGACAGCCATTCATAAATTTAAAGGCAAAAATAGGTTTGTTATTGGCTGAGAAACATAAGAGTTATTTAGCTTCAAAGTGAAGGGCTAATTATTTATGGCGGGTAGAGTGACATAACAACCAAGTGTATCTGGAAGGGAGGTGGATCTTCCTTAGATGATAATTAATTAATCACAATAGTTTTTATGTTTAGCATGCAAATAGTCTATAATGTCCACTTTTTTATGTGTTACTATCAATTAGCTATCGTTTAATAACGACATCGGCTATTTGTAGGGCTCAATCTCATTTATTAAATCATCATTTAATAAACTGAAAATGACTTGAAAAAAACATCCCCACCTGAGCTCCAATATCTATTTAATGCCTCACTCAGTCTTCTAAGGAAGTAATGCTTTTTCATCATGCTTCTCTTTGCAGTTGCAGCAGCAGACGCGGTCACAGTGTTGTTGTTTGCTTCTGGTATCTGAAGATAACCACCAGTTATTTTGCCAGGTAAAAAAAACACACCTTCTTTGTAAATCTTTAATGTCACAGTCTTGGATTCATATTATTTTTAGATTCTACATGTGAAACACCAAACTGAAGACTGACCAGATTTTCTTGATCTGTGCTTCCTTTATAATCTACAAATTTTTCTGGACCTCTAACAGACACAAACGCATCACACAGATGACATCCTCATCATTATGCCAGAAAACTTGTCCAGCATGAAACCTTTCTAGTATCAACATGTGTGATCTTTGTATTCTGTGGCTTTTAGGTTGTTGGAGACAAAGTCCTGGAGGAGGAGATCAGCTTCCCGGTAATATTAATTAAAAAAAATGATAATAACAAATACTGTATGTCTTCATTTCCCAGTCTGTTTGTCTTCATTAACCCATTTAAAAGCATTTGCTAATTGCATATTTGTTTTAACCCGTCTTCATTAGTCTGTTCGAAACATTCAATCATTCATGAGATTCCCTCTTCCTATCATTAGGTAAACCCAGAGAACCTTTCTTTTTATCCTTTTATAAACACAGTGTGTTTAACCTTACCTCCTTCATGACTGTCATGAAAAAACAAAGGTCCCACTTATGCATTCTTCTAATCCTTGAAAGACTTTATAATTAAGGAAAATGGGCCAAGGAAGCAATCGCTTCCTTGGACTCCCTAGAAGTCTCCTGTCCGTGTTTGTGCTGCACCTTTAGCCTTTTTTAACATGCACTTCATTAGTGTGTGAATAGATTGTTTCCCCCAGCTAAACGATGTGTGAAATCTTAATAATGAGTGGTGCAATGAGATGCAAAGGCATGTGTTGTGTATTTGAGTGTTCACTTCATAAGTAACTTTTTATTTAAATATTTTAGTCCTAAAGGAATCTCCAGGGAGTTGTTCAAGAATTCTGCTTTTATCAGGCATTTTGTCCCTACCATAAGACTTTCTGTTACTTGTTGGATTCTTTTTTTAAAGTTAGTGTTCTGTTTTATCTTTTCAGCTCATGTTTGGACGGTTTGGTCAAGTTGTTGAAAAGAAGAAGTCAATTTCTCTTCAGGACATCAGTGCCGTAAGACCTACTTATCTACTTATTTTGTGTTATCTATTCTTAGAAAGTCCCACTCCAACTTGACATTTGTTCTTTTGTAAAATCATTCTCAACGGTCTTTTAATTATGATCATGCAGTTTTTAAAAAAAATAAAATTCAATCATTTTTTCTTTTCATTTACTTTTTTTAATATTTTCTGCAGAGCAGCAGGAGCTCATTAAATATTAATATCTGAGTTGTGGGCGGGGTTGTTCCGCTAACTTCTGATCTGCTCTTTTATTTACATGCTCTCCCGCTAGCTTATAGCATTTCACAAGCCAAAACTAACAATGGCGTAGTAAATAAAAAAAAAAAACAAAGCTATCCAGACTGGTTTAAACCCAGATGGTGGCTCAGGTGAGGCAAAGAAGACATTAATAGATCTATTTGTCCAAAAAAATGAAGGATTTAAAATTGGAATGAAGAAAAGAGTGCTTGGCCTGCCCATGGCAGTTGCTGGTTCACAAACTCGTGCTTTTTCAAAATGCATGTTTTCATCTTCTCTTGATCCAACATAATTTAAATAAAAAAATACTCTGAAATGCAGATTTCAATCTTAAATTATTTTACATATGTCCTCCATCATGAGAAAAATGCTGCAAGAACGTTTTGAAAACTGGCTTTATCTTGGAGTTGGTCTTTAATTCTATTAATTCTTCAGAGTCCACTTCATATTTTTTTTTTTTTAATTTAGATTTAAAACCCTGTGATTAAATCCTCCAAAAAGATGCAAAATTTTTGACATGATTGTTCTGGGGGAAAAGCACCTTTTTTTTTTACCCAGCTTCAAATTGTATCCAAACATTGTTAACATGGTGTACCTGTATTATAACATGATTGCATGTTGTATTCTTTCATCAAGTAATCATTTATAGAAAAAAAAGAAATAAAAAAGAACCATAGATGAGTTATTTTCATAATAACTTGCGAAACTTTTCCCACCAAAGTGCTTTTGAGATTTTATGGAAACAAACAAACTGAATGTTGACAAAAGAATTAATAATTTTGATGTCATGTTGTATTTTGAATCATATTGTTTGTCCACTAATGACTTTTAGTTATTCAGTTGTTTATTATTTTTAGGAAATTCCACATTCAGAAAATGGTCAAATTTAAAACCTTATTTTAATTTATTTTATCTGGGTTTTTAAATCCTATTACAAAACAATGGAACATGCAAAATCTAAAAGCTTCAAGAACATTTCATATTTGAAAGGAAATGCATATTTTTTTAACTTTTTTGGGGTTTATAAATTCATCTACCAGTTGCACTCTAATTGTAGTGTTTTCTTTAACCTATTGTTCTAAATAAAGTTTGGTTAACTTTTTTTTTTTTTTTTTTTTTTTAATTTTGGAAACAACCATTTTAAAATGAGCAGAAAAAGCCCTTCTACTGTCTCCAGTGGAAGGATGATGAACTACAGGGCAGAGAACAAGTTTGGATCACACTAATTAGAGGGTTTCAGAAAAGCTCACATCAAATAGGCTATGAATAGTGATTTAGGGTTAATCTTTCTTCCGTTCCTCTTGTGTTCTCAGGAAGAGCGCAGGCAGCTGTCCAGCCTGCTGGGCTGTGAGATCTCCTCCATGCTTTGCGTCCCTGTGGTCAGCAGAGCCACTGGTCATGTGGTGGCGCTAGCATGCGCCTTTAACAAGCAGGGTGGGCAGAGGTATGAATTTGAGCGACTGTAACAATTTATGTTTTTTTTCTGCACTTTTATACCCAGAAGAAACGGTATGAACAGCTTTTATCCATATACATTTTGTAAAACGACTCCAACGTCCCGTCAGGTGGTTTAATCTGAATTCAATTTAATACTTACATAGTTAAACAGTGACTCCCAGAAGATGTGAACCTTTACCTGGCAGCACCCTGAGTTCTGGTGATGAGGAAGCGTGCAGCTTGTTGTCTGCCTGTAGCCAGCAAAGATTTTCCAATTTAAAGACGGTAATATGTTATTACATATGCAAACTGGATTAGTAACTGAAGGCTAAATGAATGCCAGGAAGCCCACAGACAAATGATTAGCATAGCAATCACGTCTAAAGTGCTTAAGGAGTGGCACAGACCCACCCCTCTCAAATGGAAGCATTTGTTTTTGGGGGGATTTATAACATCCACTACAGACATCTATATACATGAGACGGAAAAGCACAAAACAACTGGAAAAAAATGTTTCACAGCATACAGATCTATCTATACAGGATGTAAACATTTCCAGACAATGCAGTAGGGAAATATTCAGTTGCTTAAATTAGTTTAAGCAACATGTTTTGTGGTGGTAAAACCTAAAACATATTGAGATAATATTATTAGTCATCAGTTGGTTGATTGTCCCTTTATATAAAGCCCCCAGGTCTATACAGGGGGCAAATGCAGTGCTGTTTTAGCATGTAATTAGGGTGTCATAATAGCATGCACTTTATGCATAATTTCCCTAAATTTAAATCCAGGCTACTTTCTTACAGACTTGTGGCTTGTCCTTTTTTATGTTTTACTTTCTGTTTAGATCCGTCCTGTATTTATTCTTATTGCATTTCCAGAAAAAAATAAGCTGCTGGACAAAAACCTCCCGCTTTGCTTTCATTAAATTCTGGCCACGGATATTAACTCCCTGTGTTACTGATAGCGCTGCATCAATGGTGGCCGAGCGTTCTCTGTAGACCGCTGAGGTTTGCCTCACATTACAGTCCAGAGGCCAGCTCTTTCAAACTAAATGAAAAGTATCTTTGGCAGAGTCTGTCTTTGAAGGCAGGGGAATTTCCACCAACTGTCAGGACTTTGACAAACTCTCGGGGGGAAAGAGAGCCCCCTGAACCAAGACCACATCACTTTTAAGCTTCTGTCCAGTCTCTGTGTGTGTTAGCCCGGTGTGCGTGTGTGTGTGAGCAGATGGCTGTGATGATGATGCTGCTGGTGGTGTGATCATCTACAGTCAGGTCATGAGTCTCACAACAGCGGGTGGTTTGGCTGTCTGGTTTGGCACCAGCGTGTCATGTATGTGTGTGTTGTAATCTCTTCTTTTGTCCATTTCCTCTGCTCCCGTGACTCAGGTGTTTGCTTTAAGTCCCACTCCGATCATCTTTTGACCCATTGTAAAAGCGTTCCCAGTGGTCTTTTAATTATGATTATACCATATTTTTCCTTTTCTGCAGAGCGGCACTACACTGTAGTTCTTTAGAAATTCTCCTCTGAGTTGTGGGTGGGATCTTTGGCATGGAATAACCCCACCCCCACTTCCCATCACCCATAAATGAGAATTCTCTGTTTACATGCTCTACCGCTAGCCCTTCATGGCAGTGTAACAAAAATGGTGAGCAATATTGGAGCTATCCAAGGAACAGTTTGGAGCCAGATTCCACGTCAGACAAGGAAAACAAAGACCTACATGGATCTAGTTGTCTTCAAGTGAATGCATCAGAATGGAGCAGAGCAAGGAGCTTTTAGCCTTCCCGCTGTATTTTTTACGTCACAAGAAGGCTCTTTTTTAAACTTTTTCTCATCTCATCCACACTGATTTAAATAAACAAATACCATATTATTTAAGTCTAGTATAAGTCGCAGCAGCCAAAATATGCATAGGCTATTAAACAAAAAAAAAAATCCCATGCAAGTCGTACTGGAGTGCACACTTCTGAAAAACTCCCCTTTGCTCAATGTGATGCTGTTTTTACACTGAACACAACTAACACAAATGTAAAGCACATTTCAAGTACAGAAACAAATCAAAGTGCTTTACATAAAACATTAAAAGAAACAATCGAAAGAAATAGTAAAGGTGTGATCATTAAAATAAGATTAAAAGAAAGTAGAAAGAGCTGAATTTAAAACAAGCATAGATAAACAGTGCAGATGTAAACTTTTGAATACAAGCTAGTAAAATGCAGCTGAGAAAATGTGGGTCTTTAATCTACTGTAGATGTTTCAGCTGATCTAAGGTTTTCTGGAAGTCTGTTCCAAATCTGTGGAGCATAGAAGCTGAATGCAGCTTCTCCATGTTTAGTTCTGACTCTAGGAACTGATAAAAGACCGGATCTTGATGACCATAGAGGTCTGGCTGGTACACACTGGGTCAGGAGGTCTGTCATGTATTTTGGTGCTAAACCATTCAAAGCTCTATAAACCAGTAAGAGAACTTTAAAGTCAAATTCATGTCTGCTGCCTATTTCAACACGTGTCAAAGTCGCTTGTCCCAAAATGTGTTCATAAAATAGACGCTCCCACCGTGGGTGGGAGGAGCTACTATCAAATGTTACATCTTACAACGAAGCTTCGACTGTATACCTCATTTGCAATGAATGGAAGACAAGGATGATGTTGAGAGGTCAGGTTGATTTATTTTTAAAGAGTTCCACACAAATAATCTCATCTCCATATCTGTATTCATGAGATCATTCATACGGTGAGGTCACCGTCTACTGCAGGAGCTGAGTCTGATGACGGACGCTTGTGTCTCTGTGACCCAGTTTGACATTAGTGGTTGACATTAGTGTAAGGACGAAAAAAAATAAAAAACATGAAAAAAACATGAAAAAAATTAGAATGGAGTGAAGGAATGTCACATATCCCCACTGATCAGAATGAGCGGCACTTCTTCTTCTGAGTTGCTGTCAGTAGCAAATACTGAAACACACACTTACAGTGCCATCTAGCTGTTGAAAAAACAACAAACATAGAAGCTTAAGATTTACTGTTGAAAGATCGCACATAAGTCGGTCAAAAACAATGCAAACTTAAACTCCAAAAAGTACTGCACTCATAAATGCAATTTTGAGCTTACAATTCTTTATCTATGTTCTCAATAATCAGAAAAATGGCAAAGGAAAATGTAAAAAAACATAATTTGTCTTGACACGCATCTTTAAGAATTACAAAAAACGTTTTTTTATTTCTTGTAATATTCTTAGACGTGTTGCACACATGAACGCTCCTTATGAGACAAGCGGAGTAGGGATCATGTCTGCTAATTTCTCACTCTGCCAGCAGCTCTGATGACAGACCTGGAATCTCATTACCATAGTAACAGCAGCAGGATTATGGCTGCAACTGTGCATGTAATGTGATTAGCTCATCAAAGCTCAAACAAACTGTTTTTTGGATAATCTAACTCTACATCATATAGATTATACGTTAATTTTACAGAGATATCACACAATCCTGCTTTGAAAACAGATGTTGGATATGTGTGAACAATATCCAGACCAAGAGACTTGTATTTTTTTACAATATCAGTGTCAGAGAGGCCTCAGCTGTTGCTTATTAGACTTATTTAAAAAACAGGTTATAGTTTCAAAATGTTTATGGTGATTCAACAGCGGCTCTCCCAACTGCAGCCACACACACACTCTCCTTTTCTTGAGTGATTCTTTCCCAGTCACATTTACTGTGTGTATATCCAAATTCTGGTCCCTGGAAAAGAACTCCCACTGGCTGTTCTTTTACCTGTAGAAATGGATATTGTTCTCTGTCGTGACTGGAAACAACTGGAAATTATTCTCCAACCTTGCTGTTATTCATTCTAACTATCCTAAGTGTCAGTCACAAAGATTTCAACAGCAGTTTTTTTTTTTTTTTTTTTTTTGCTATTCCCGGCTCCTGTCTTAGTTGTCAGGGTGCTTGAGAGTCGAGGCTGGGGGCAGGAAAGCTCTGGGGGCTGCTGTTCCTGCCATCGTCACAATAACTTGCCACTGCTCTCTGTAGGCAAAGACAGATAACTGCAGGCGATGATTTGACTCACCGAGGTCTCTGGTTTGCCACTCTGAAGGCTGCAGTCACTACATGCTGGAACCCAGAGTTCAGCTCTGTTTTCTGTCATTTTAGACATTTGTGTGTACAGGGAAAAAAAAGCATATAATTAAAGTTGGGATTTTCAAGATATAGTATTGGGTTTTTTTTTTTTTACTATTTTGCAACATTGCATCAGATTTCTTCATTGTTGTGACTTTTTAAATGTGTTGTTGACTTTATTAAAGCCAGGACATCATGAAGTTACCTTGAAATAGGACTGCTTGATTCTTTTTGGGGGTTTGAACAGTGTTTGTGTTTAGCATTTGACCTGGTCTGTGGGATTATTCTGTGCAGACACTCTGAGGCAGATGAGCACGCCATCCAGCACTGTTTCTGCTACACCTCAACCGTCCTCACGTCAACTCTGGCCTTCCAGAAGGAACAGAAGCTCAAAGTGGAGTGCCAGGTACCCCACAGGATCACACAACTGTTCTTACAGTAAAACACACACACCGTGTAATAAGGCTGTTTTGGTGACCATGTTGTGTTTCTCAACTTAGGCTCTCCTTCAAGTTGCCAAGAATCTCTTTACACACTTGGGTAAGTCTTTTCTCTCTTCTTTCTGTCTGTGAGAAAAAAAATACTCTACTTTTCAATTTACATTGATTGTGGAATTTTAGTAAATTATAGAATTCTAAATGAGCTTACTGATTCCAAACGCCTTAGATTTGTAATTTAAAGCTAATAGTTGACACACTGTAGAAACGTCCTTCTCAAAGCTAAATAAAAATATTTATTAATAGATGTTTCATTTGTTGAATGCATTTGTACTGTGTTAAGAAAACAAACATTCTTATTTCCTTAAATCAAGCTAATTTGTTTCTCAAAAACATTCATAATTTATGCTTAAAAATGTTCTGTAAAGGAAAAAAAATAAAAAGTCTGAAATATGATGTTTTCAATATTAAATGACTCAAGATATTTAAGATTTATAGTTTTAAAATAAGTTTTTGCGTCGTAATGAAAATTAACTTTAAGCTATTTTAGTTTAATATCAGTAACTAGAAATTAGAGAAATTCTAGGTAATGTGTTACATTTTTGTTGTCTAACCTTCATTGCACTGGAATAAAATATCCTTTTCAAATCTATTTCGAAATATAAACTTAAAAGATATTAGAAATTGTCCTGGTAAGATTTTTTAAAATAAGTTATTGTGTTTAATCTTTTAGGACTAAAATAAATGATCAAATTAGCTACAAATACTACACAGATGATTTTTGAAAAAAGTTCAGTCTTTTATGTGCGCCTTATAGTATGGAAAATACAGAACTCATATTTAAGCATATTACTCTTGTAACTGGTCTAAAAATTAGCATGTTTTGCTAAGAAATAGTTTTGTCTTTAAACAGGGTTTATGAAACACTTTTTACCCAAATATATATTGTTTATTAATATCTTATTAATCTTAGAGTAATAATAAAAGTACACATTTCAAGGTAATAGTTTTTTTAATACTATACGTAGATGTACTTTTAAACTTTAGTCCTGTTGTTGTTAAATGCATTTATACTATGCTTGGAAAAGCAAAAAAAAAAGTTCCAGTTTTCCTAAATCAAGCGACTATGTTCAACCATTCACAAATAAAACTTCTGCTTAAGAATACAATATAAAATTTTAAAAATAACAATATTTTCCTAAAATGAAATGTTTTCAAGATTAAATAACTCAACAATATTTATTCAAATCTTAAAACTATAATTAAAAAGTTACTTGTAAGTAAGTTTTATATAAAATGGAATAAGTCATTTAAAATAGAAAGTAGATACAAATTCTTGTTGAGATTTGGTGATTCTTCCATGTGTATGATTCTTTCAGAGTAGTGAAGTCTGAGCCCTCCTTGTTGGTTCTTTGCATTATTCTGGGATTTCACAATGTAAGCATGAACGGTTATTTGTCCTGGTGTGGCACTTTGATGGACCGGAGATCTGTCGTAGTGTATCCATACCTGACGGTTTCAGCACAGGCTCCGCCTCTGAACAAGATGAAAAGGGAAGATTGGAGATGGATGAATGGATGGCAATCAAAAGGGCATCAAAATGTTGGTTTCCTCACATCCTGTAATTACACCAGGGCATTTCCATTCTTATCAAAGAGGGGGGGAACCAGCAGGACGAAATGTCATTGTTGATAGATCATGATTGTTAGCACAAAAAATCGATCCTCTGGTGGAGTAAATTACCCCTCACTCCACTGAACCACTAATAACAAAAGCTTTTTCAGCTGCTGATACTCATGCTGTAATCTGTCTTTGTGTCTGTCCGTGCTTGCTTTTATTCCTATAATTTCCTCTGATTTCCTTTTAATCCGTCACTCCTTCTTTCCCCTCTCCATGATTCTTTCAGATGATGTGTCAGTGCTCTTACAGGAAATTATAGTGGAAGCCAGGAACCTCAGCGGTGCAGAGATGTAAGCCCTCTGATTCATCCTCCACACACTGTTTTAAAGCCTGGAAAAAAAGCTTGTTTGTGTGCATGCAGGTTTAAAAATCTACTCCAAACCTACTTGTCTGTATTGATGATAATTGGAGCCTCAGAATTTCATCTTTTTCTCTGATTTTGTGTCTGCTCTTCTAGCTGTTCGGTGTTTCTGCTGGATCGACTCAGCCATGAGTTGGTGGCCAAGGTGTTTGATGGTGGTGTGGTCAGCGATGAAGAGGTACGGCAAACAGAACTAAATCACTGCACAAAGAGGTAGCCTAAAAATAGAAATAGAACACTCATGTTAAGAAAAAAATCCCAAGAAAGTAGTAAAATTATGTGTCCACACAGCAAGTTATTTTTACTTAACAAGAAACCTTATATTAAAATCTAAAACTAGAAACAAAGAGTTCACACAAGACTTTAAAAAAAGAGAATTAGCTCAAAACACTGTTTGATAGAATTACTTCAAATTAAATGTTATGCAGCCCAACAATAAGAATTTTTTCTAGTTCTAAGCAAATACTTTGCATTTTTAAGTTTAATAAACCTAATTGTAGTTTATTTTGTTTACAATGACAAAAAACTGTTGTAATAAGTGGAAATGACTTACATAAGAGCAAAATATGAACAAAATGAGAATACCATCTTAATATAAGTTAGCCCATCCTTATAATGGATGGATGGATGGATGGATGGATGGATGGATGGATGGATGGATGGATGGATGGATGGATGGATGGATGGATGGATGGATGGATGGATGGATGGATGGATGGATTTGGGTCATTTATAGATTGTGAAAAATACAGGACAAAATGTACAAATATTTCAAACTCATTACAGAAATAATGAAATGCATTGATTAGAAAATAAAAAACAAGCAAAGACACTCTTGTGTCACATTTGATTCATTAGAAATAGTAATTATTAACTAACTCTGGTAGAGTTTGATTGATGCTTGAAAAGGAGTGCCAAGAAGTGAACTTATACAATCCAGCCCCACTTAGTTACTTGATTTTACAGTTTTGCATAGTAATGTAATTAAATTCTGATCAGATCAATACAATTTTTTTTCAAGTCGCAAAGTGAAGTGCTTTATTATTGATTAATCTCACAAAATATTTTTTCATGATTTCAGTGAACAGTAACATCAATCACACATCAAGTAACATAAATGCAATCATTTCATTTTTTCAAGAGACAAAAATTATTAACTATTCTGATTCTGAGAAAATTTTGTACAGGTGTGGAGCAAATTTTAATTAAATCAACTTATAAACTTACATCTTGCATGTCTGAAAACAACATGTTAAATCTTTGCAAGAATCAAATGGTTTGCAGTGCACTTATGTATATATTTAAAAATGAGATATGTGAGCCAGCGTTGAGTGCCCTTTCTTAGTATCTGCAGAATAGGTGGAGTCACTGAGGAACATGAATTTATGGAAATGAAATGAATAATAGATCACAGCCTTCATAATTACCCAAACTTGACCCGGTTTAATGCAGATAAAACCTATTTTACAATCGATGTCTTTTAGCGCTGAGGATGCTCGGATCCTTAGTGTGAGCTTTCTCATCTGTTTTCCTTGCAGTTTTGTGTCTGAGTCTTCATGTGGCCTAGTTGTCTCAGATCCATCCAGCAGTTAGTTTGCAGCATCAACAAAAACACAAGAAATGGGGCATTTTATGCATTTATTAGAAAGCAGTATTGGCAGAGTTGTCAAACCAGAGAAAATAAAGCAACTGCATCAATTCCCCTTTTTTTGTGACTGAAACATCCGTCCTTGATCTCTTTTCATAAATATTTATTCATAAATGTTTTCTCAAGGAGAGTTGTTTTGTTGATAAATGCATATATATATATATTTTTTTATCTTTTTGCAAGTGCAGAAGGAGTTTCGCATCCCGGCAGATCAGGGGATTGCAGGCCACGTTGCAACCACCGGTCAGATCCTGAACATAAAGGATGCCTACTCCCATCCTCTCTTCTACCGGGGTGTGGATGACAGCACCGGCTTCAGGACCCGCAACATCCTCTGTTTCCCCATCAAGGATGAAAACGACGGTAAAAAAAAACCTTCTTTCTCTGAGTTTGTTTTTCTTTGATCAATAAACTTAGTTAAAACAGACGAAAGCACAAACAAACAGGAAATTAGAACAAAAATTAATAAAAATCAGTCGATATTTCGACACCCATGTTTATGTTAATCAGTCTGAGTCAATACAGCCAGAATCTAAGATGTAATTGAGAGATTTATATCTTGTTTAGGAGGACTTCATCAAAATCAGGAGGAGACTTAAAAAAAAAACAAACAGCAAGATATTCATAAATCCAATAAATCTGCTGAGATTAAGAATTTCTTAATATTTACTTTGGCTTCAAACAAGCCTTATTGCATCTAAATCTTTATGCACACAAACAAGCTTTAGACCCACTCTGATGAAAATCATGTTTTTTTGGTGTTTTTAACATGATCTTTTTCTCATGCTGGAGAGCATGTTTAAGGAAAGCTTAAAATTGCATTTCTGATTATTTTCTTTTTTTAGATTAACAATAAAAATAACTTATCCTTAGCGAGTATAAATTGAAGACGCATCCATTCTTTCTCAGTTCTTATTTTTTGTTTACAGCTTATTACTAATTCCAAAAACCAAAAAAATGATGTGTAGAGTGGAATAAAATGGCTGAAGATCTTCAAGACAAACATTCCTGAACACATTTTCTGTGTGCTTGTGTCCCATCTTTTTTGTAAAGTTTGAATTATTTATACTTTCAGATAACCTAGAAAGTGCTATCTTTACGGCAAGAACCAGTTTTGTTATCTTGGTGATATAAAGTATGTCCTTCTTTCCTCTTTTGTTTCAAAATGTGCATTTTTACAAACCGCTGTACCTCAAAGAGTGGTCTCTTCATGTTCCTGTGCTGAACGTGGAGGAGCTTCAAGAGCACTTTAGAATATTTTTTCCTCAGAACCTTTTATAAACCTTCGCTGCATTTTGTCTGTGCTGCACAGAACATAACAGTTCCTGGCAAATTTCTCTTTGTTAAAAATGATTTGTGTCTTTATGGAACACTGTCTGATCTCACATGAACAGTTTAAGTTTAGGTCTCTTTAAGCAATTAAGATGATCTAAAGTATGAAATGAATCTCCCTCTTTGACTCTTTTCTGCCCTTTTGTGTGCCACATTTTGAGCCCCGTTCCCGCACCATTTAATCTCATCTCCCATTTTCCATTTTTCTTCATCATTAACTTTCTGTACCTCCATCCTTCTTGCTGCTTTTCTTCCTTAAATGATTTCCTTCCTTAATATCTAACCTCCTTACATTTCTCCCGCCTCCACCTTTTTCTTCTGTTCTCCTCTTTCAAACTCTTCCTCTTCCAGAGGTGATTGGTGTAGCTGAGCTGGTGAATAAAATGAATGGGCCTTGGTTCAACCGCTTTGATGAGGATCTGGCAACAGCGTTCTCCATCTACTGTGGCATCAGCATCGCACATGTAAGTCTTTGTCTGTGTAGAGTTTTAAAGCTGCTTTTTTCCTTTATTGTGTCCACCTCCAATAGGCCTCAATACTGAATTTCTGACATAGAAATAAAAGCTTTAAATTGATACATTTTCGTCTTCTGAATCCGTTCATTACTAGCGTTTCGTCTCTTCAAGCCTCATATGTGCTTCTAATCACTGATTGATCTGAAAGCGCGGAAGAGTAAAAAGAAAGTGCAGAAAAAAAGAGCCATTTACAGATGATCCATCATTAAGATTCTCTTCCTCCTCCTGATGGATCCCTTTCTGTTCCCGTCAGAAAGATCCAGCCTGTCTGACAAAATCAGATCAGTTCAGTGGAAGTGAGACGCTCATTCAAAGCAAAGCAGAGCCTGGTCGCATGGGAAATTCAGAGGCGCTCAGTGGAATGGAACTGACTGTCGTGTGAGGCGACCAAACCCATCAAAGTCACAGGAAGAACCACTTTTTCTTCCTAAAAGATTATAATTTGTGTATCCATAATGAGGGATTTAGAGACTGTCGTACTGTCATCACCCACAAAGCTGTTTATTTAGTGAAACTGTTTTGCTTTTAAACCTAATTGGAAATCAGTTGAAAAAGATAAAAGAAAGAGTTTCAAGTAACCTTTAAATCAAATCAAGCCGCTAAAGAAAGGAAAATAATTAATTCAAATTGAGAGTTCAACTCCAAAGGAAGGAAAGTACAAAGTTAACAAATGAGGAAAGAGAAGGGAAGGAAGGAAGGAAGGAAAGAAAGAAAAGAAGAAATTAAAACCACTAATTAATGCTTGAGGAGAAGAGAGGAGACGCGGCGAGGAAAAAGAGGAGATTCTTATTACTGTGTTTAATGGCAGTCACAGTGCAGCCATAAAACATTTAGTGTAATATCTCTGATTCATCTTCATATCCAACAGTAGGGCCCGACCTTTGAATGACTGCAGGTATTCAATAGTGTATCAACAAACTATTAAGATATGTGATCGGAAAAATAATTGCCTTCGAGGAGGCTCATTAATCATTGATATATTACCAAATACATAATTCATCGTGGCTGTAGAACAGTGCTCAATAATCTGCAGGCTGTGAGAGGGAAAAGGAAGCGGTGGAGTTTACCAGCTCCGTACACCGGATGCACCGGACTGTGACCCACTGGGCATCCACACGTCTATTAGATATCTAAATCATGGTTCCTTTCACATTTATAGATATGCATTATGCATCCGATGGACATCAATTCATGGAGGCCGATCGCATATTACAGTTTAGACAACTAAAAAAGTTGTGGTCTCATCATGCCTTACGTTCTGTAAACAAGCACAATTTTTCTGGAAGAAACTTCAAGTTAATTAAATAGGGCAATTAAATACGTAAAGAATTGTTTAGAGGGTGCACCAATGGTGGTTTTGAGGCCATCTTACAAACTTTAAATAATGCAACAGAGGACAGTATTTGTGAAGACAACAAAGTTTGCAATGCTAAAGGACGATCTGATACTGTCGAAAAACAGGATCACTTTGGTGGGAGAGACTGTTCAAAGTAAACTTGTTCAGATATGTTCAGAACAGGTTTCTGTTGCTATCTGCATTGTTTTTTGAGAGTTTTTTTTTTTTTTTTCAAATGTCGCAAATTGGATTAATATTTGTAATATTGTTGAAAAAAGACGATGTTGCTGTTGTGATACTTCTGAATGAACATGCTGCTCACAAACGTTTCTGTGACCTTTCAACCACAGGTAAATTTCAGGAGAAATTTTTGCTACTTCCTAATATGTAGGTTTTATGATTATTAGTTGTCTGTGAACAAAGCAACAAATAAAACTAACTGTAAAACGAGGAAATGTATAGTAGAACGCTCGCTTCAGAGAAAGATGGCCCTTGTTCAAATCCTGTCTAAACCTGTTATGTGTGGAGTTTGCATGTTCTAGGATTGTTTTCCCCATTTTTCTTCCACAGTTCAAAAACATGTTTCATGGGTTAATTGGTGTCTCCAAATTGTCCCTAGGGGTACATGTGAGTGTGTGGTCCTGCAACATATTAGCAACCTGTTCAGCATGCACCCTGTCTTCACCCGACATTAGGTCAGTGGTTGGCTTCATCAACCCTGTGACCCCGAAAAGAATTTATAAGATGGATAGAATATATTACATCAAGTTAATGTTTTAAAAAGTACTTAAAATACATCTAAAAATTTCTCACAGTTCAGATACTGGTTGGGTACAAGCTCTCTGCAGGCAATAAATGGGCAAACCTCTACACGCCAGTGACCTGCAAGGAATATTAAAGTTGTAGATTCTGTGAACCAGTAGAGCCAAAATGTTTATTTACATATTTTTCTATGGGTATGCTGCAGGCACCAGGTTTAGCGAACACTTATACAACACATAAGGGTGAAGTAGATGAGATGCAGGCATGTCTTGGGGATTTTTAACTTTTTTCAATCCCCAAAACCCCGAACACTGCACAAAGAGGCCAATATATGATAGGTGGGTGTTCCTTGGGTAAAACGTGACCTTTAGAAAGGTGAAAAATTAGACAATCACAGTATAGATTGCATGGACATTTTACTAATATCCTACGGGCATTTACGTATCACCTCATGCATGCAGCATTCACACGTGGTCAGTAAGGGTTCAGTACTCACACCTTACTAACAACTAGAATGTGCCGTTAGGACATCGTATGACAGGATCAGTCTTAAGTCACAAGTGTGTACAACTTCCATTATCCTTACAAATACTTCAGGATACTTACCACACGCATGACAATGGTACGTTCCACTGTCATGATGTCTGGGGCACCGAAAAGGGGGG
The DNA here is from genome assembly GCA_003999625.1 of Oryzias javanicus. NCBI lineage: Eukaryota > Metazoa > Chordata > Actinopteri > Beloniformes > Adrianichthyidae > Oryzias > Oryzias javanicus. Next base: position 12,753,412 of record CM012449.1, on the reverse strand, counting down.
CATAGGTGGCTTATATTAGGGGCACAGACTGTGAGGCCCTCTAACCCCGGGCTCACACCGCTAGCGTTACATCTCCGATGCGAACGCCGCACTCTTTACGTAACTTTAAAAGTGCGAGCAGCAGGCGTTCACTTCCTGCGTCTGCGGTCAGGCCTCTGCGTCGCTGCAAATCTGTTTCGTTTGGTTCAATTTCGCCAGACGACGCAGCTGAACTGCAGCGAATAAAGGGGGGGGTGGACATATGTGAGTTTAGAGTTTTGCTAGGTAGACAGCAGAGCCCTTGGCTGCAGCCGACTTGTAGCTAATCTGAGCCGTCGGCTGTAGCTAAACCGTCCCCGCATCGCACCTGAGCTGTAACGCTAGCCGTGTGAGCCCGGGGTAAGGCCCCCAAATGCAAATTTGCACCATAAGGTGCCCGTACAAGCCTCAAGACACACGTGCTCCCCTTAAGATGCTACCGCTCCTCTCTATGACCCTCCACAGACCGAGACAACACAAAAACCTGCTGTACAAGTACGTGTGCATGTGGCTAAGGCTTTAGATCAGGGGTCTCAAACTCGCGGCCCGCGGGCAATCTGCGGCCCGCGGGATGATAATTTGCGGCCCTCGTCTTCATATGAAAGATTACTGTTAGTGCGGCCCGCAAGGCTGATATGAATGACAGTTGTTGTGGCCACAGCTGAACGAACCAATCACGGTAAGGTATATGGCTCTGGAGGGCGGGACATCAGCGGGCTGTCTGAGCCTCCTCTCTCTTTAATTCATTCCTCCAGTCAGTTGGGTGGAGGAGGAGCCATGAAGCTGCTGGAAGAGCTTTCTCACTGAATGGGATTCGCGGGCCCCGCTCCTCTTTCGCCACGTGACAACACGTGAACACAGCCTGCCGCTTGTCAAAAAGCGTGTTCCTGACGCCGCGCGACAATCCCGGCGATGCATCAAATATTCCGCGCGGACAAATCTGACCCTACGAGCGCGCTTTTTTCCTCCTCCACAAAAAGAAAAGTCTCGCGAGAGAGACTGACTACTTCCGCGTGCGTGAGGGATGCCCGCGAGCGAGCAGAATCACCGGAGCAGCGCGGTCACGGTCGACATGCACGCAGTAGAGAGGAGATTCTTCTTCTATGGTGCTTTTACCGTTCATTAGCGCTGCTGCGACTGTGCGTGAAATATTGAACCGGGTTGAAGACTCAGCGCGCGCTCAGTGCGTGCCCGATTTGTGTGCAGAGCTTGAGACCAGATTTAAAAACTTGCGTAGCAACGCGCGCTCCAACCTTGAGTTGAGTGCGCTGCTGTCAGCTCAGAAATGAAGGAGGTTCTGTAAATACAGACGTTTGAAACTGAATAAAAATAGTTTTCTCTTGTCTAGTGTTTCTCAGGTATTTTCTCTTAGACCCCCCCCCACCTTTTCAGCTGCAAACATCATCAGTATCAGTTAATTTAAGTTAAACGTATATCACCTCAAAATATCATACTTTTATTATCATTAAAGAATGATTTTAAAAATACATCTAGATAATCTGTTTTATTAATTGTTTTCTTTCTTTTTTTTTTTTAGAATACTTCCAAAACTTCCAGACAAAGTAAAAACAATCTTTTCCTTGTTCCACAGTAGTGATGGAATTCTGTCTTTTCTCAGAGATTCAGTTCATTTGCATTGGTTCACTGTAAACAGCAGCACTTTCTGCTACCAAATAGATTTTTAGGTTGTTTTTGCTATATTTAATTTACTATGTAGGATTATGCACAATATTCATCACTAATGTAAACATGTTTTTATTCGCATTCCCTCCAGGGGGCCGCGCCCCACCATTTGAGAAACACTGCTGTAGTCAGTCAGTCAATATGTGGTTTCAGTCGTCTGTGTCTGCTGTATGGTCATTGTTATTATTTTAATTATTAATGATTGACTTTCTAATTCATTTTTTAAAATTAATTAATTAATTCATTCATTATTTCGTGTTGAAAATAAAGATATTTGAGAACATCGGAATGTTTTATCAGCGATTTTCTTGTGGAAATCCTGATGCGGCCCGGCCTCACCCAGACTCTGCCTCCAGCGGCCCCCGACTGAATTGAGTTTGAGACCACTGCTTTAGATGGTTACAAGTAGATGTGAAAGAAGACCTCTACATGCAGATATCTTTCCGAACAATATTGATTAACATCTAACAGAGTTGTCTGATATGTCCAGTAGACATCTACAATAACAGACCTCTTTTGCCAGATGGGAAAAAGCTGATTAAAAAGTAAAAGTCAAATAAATAGTTTTCTGTCAATAACAGAAATTTAACAATAGTTTGTGGGCTTCCTCTCTCCACAGTCTCTGCTTTACAAGAGAGTTCATGAAGCTCAGTTCAGGTCCCACCTGGCCAATGAAATGATGATGTACCACATGAAGGTAATGCACAGTCTCTACCAACCCTAACAATCGTGGTTACCTTCCGTGACTGAGAGAGTGTCTGTTTCAGGTTTCAGAGGAAGAGGTGTCCAAGCTGTTAGTGACTGGAATCGATCCAGTGAGGGAGACCCACCCGTGTTTTGCCGAGTTCACGTACACGCCGCGCTCCCTGCCCGACGACACCACGCCCATGGTGAGAATACGAGGACGAGGGAGGAGCGAGAGCAAGGCAAAGGAAAAGAGTGAAACTTAAAAACGGCTCGTGTTGTGTGTCTGCAGTGCATACTCAGCATGTTTGAAGACATGGGTTTCATCAACACTTACAAGATTGACCTGCAGACTCTTGCCAGGTTTGACAGCTCCATCAGCCCATGTACCGTGTTTATAAGCGCATGTTTGCATGTGTGTCTGCCTATAACGTGATGTGATTTAGAAATCAAGTGTCAGTCGCTGGTGAGCTTGACTTTTTTTTTTCTGTGACTGTTCAATTTTTTTTTTGCATTACAGTGATCCCTTTTTTATCGCAGGGGTTCTGCTCTAAAAATAACCCGCTGTGGGTGAAATCTATGAAGTAGGATTCTAGATGTTTTAAGGCAGTAATGCTGTGTTCACATCAAATGCAATTCATGCGACAAATTCCCATGAATTGACTCTTTTTTTGCCTCTCAGCAAATTTGCTGCTTACTGCTTGTCAAAAATGGGTTCCTTAAGCTTAACGCAGTAGGTGAGTGTAGGAGGAGCAACCAGCTAATGTTTTTAGCCTGATCGCTACATGGAGTGGTATCATTTACTATGCATGGAAGACACGGACGATGATGAAAGATTTGTTTATTGTGATGAATAGGGTTGGGCACCAATTGGGTTTTAATCGGTTCCAGTGCCAAAGTGGTTCTTTGGTTTTGGTTCCAAATCTGTGCCAATTTCGGTGCTTCAGTAATAAAAAGTAATGCCTACAAAATTCAGGGACCTCTTTGTTTATTACTGTCTCGACGAAAATTAGAAAAACGTCAGACGTCAGGAGACCCGAGCAGGCTGCCCCCGCTTCCAGCTGTCTGTCTGTGGTCATATTGAGCGAGCACCGCTGAAGTCCGGGAGGTGGCTACAGCCAGAGAACAGTCGCACTGCGACAGGACGAAAACGCTTGTATTGGATTAATATCTCTGAAAATGTCACATGCCCAAAGCTGAATTCCTGATTGGCTGATACAATGCAGTGGTATGTCAAACTTCAAAATACAGGCAGACATATGTGCGCTGCACGGCGCGCACTCTCGTGTTCGCCCCTAAGCGTTTTTTTATGAGCCCGCCAACTATCACAGAAATGGCAGAAGGATTGACAAGAACCTTAAAGTGCTAAATAAAGTAGAAGTGATTGACGTGTCTTAAGACAAACAGACCTTCAATAAAACCAAGCACTGAAATGCTCTGTGTCTGGGTCTCCGTGACTGAATTTTAATGGTCACTGTCACGCATTGGCTCAAAAGGAGGAAAATAAAAAAAGAAATAAAATTAGGGCTATTACTATTGTCTCTATAAAAATGTATATAATACGAAGTATAGGAGGCCCAAGCAGGCAGCTGGCGCACTCTGCAGCGGCTCTCTGTCTTCCATCGTGTCAAGTAAGCGAGTGAGTTGCTGCGGGTGCAAAAGGCTGAAGATCTGTCCAGATCTGTCTTGACTTTGCCTAACAAAAAATATTAGGAAGCAGTATACATTGCGCTGTGTTAAATAAAATCATGCACAATTGCTGAAAGGTGAACCACGATATGACGAGGGGACACTGTATTGTTAAATCTGCCAGTTTAATTTTGGTTCTTTTCAGAGCTTAAACATTTGTGCATTTTTATTTTATGTGAACGTGTAGAAACAATCTAAAAAAAAAACTAAACATAACATACTCAAATAAGGGAGGAAAGCACTAAAATTTCCTGAGCAAAAAAGACATTCAATGGAGGGAAAAATACAAAAACATTAGTTCCAGACCAGAGTCCTTTGAAATATCCAGATTAATGCAAAAGAGAAACCCTCTCCTCTTTCGAGCAAAAAATAAATGAGAGCACAAACAATCCCATTGTGGCATCAGAAGGATTTCTTTGTGATTAAAAAAAACCTGCAGCGTTGATATGGCACCTTCAGTGCTCTTGGTGAGATGGAAACCATAATTAACCTGCTGCCTTGGTGACAGGTTCTGTCTGATGGTGAAGAAAGGCTACAGGGACCCTCCCTACCACAACTGGATGCATGCCTTCTCTGTCTCACACTTCTGTTACCTGCTCTACAAAAACCTAGGGCTGTCCAACTACCTCCAGTGAGTATGCCCCTCCTCCATTTTTCTTTTTATTATTATTACCGGAAATCTTCTTATTCTTCTCCTCTCTTGTCTAGGGATATAGAGATCTTAGCTCTCTTTGTGTCCTGCATGTGTCACGACTTGGATCATCGTGGCACAAACAATTCTTTCCAAGTGGCCTCGGTGAGAGCGAACACTATCACCCCTTGAGTGTTTTCTTTTTAATGAAAAAGCAGAGACGATAGGAATCAAAAGACATTTGATTTTAATAATAATCCACACAATCACATGGAGCGTGCTGTAGCTCTGGGTGTTTTCCCGTAACATCAGAGCCTTTGTTATCTCGTCATCAGTGAATTGGCCTCCTGTGAGACATTAAATGTCACTGCGATCTGCAGCTTCCTGCTCGGGTTTGCTCTAATCATGCATAGCTCCTCCTCTAGAACTCTGCGTGTACCAAAAGTGTGCAGCAAAGATTATTTTTAAAAAGGAAAATCAGGCTCTGTTTTCCTGCCTCAGATTCTTACTGAAATGACATCTGTTTTCATTTGTGTTTCATTTTCAGCAATCAGTGCTGGCTGCTCTGTACAGCTCAGAGGGATCTGTGATGGAGGTAAATGCCGCCTTGTCATTTGTAACTTTTCAAATATTTGCTGTGTGAATCAGAGGGTTTAGAGAATACTGTTGAGTTGTTGGATTTGTTAGTTTTTCCTCCTCATGCTGGAGGAGCTGCTCTGGCTGCTCATGTTGCGTGCTGCTGTGACATCTAGTGGTCATAATAAATGTTGGCTCTGCGGCCGTGATGAGATGCATCCCGGTGGGCCTTTCACCAAGCAGCATGACTCAACAGTGCTTTTAGAGGCATCGTATTCAAATTTCCTCACATAATTTGCTGTTATGCTCTATTTGCTGTGACAGAGACATCACTTTGCCCAGGCTATTGCAATTCTCAACACCCAAGGGTGCAACATCTTTGAGAAGTTTTCCAGAAAGGTGGACCACAGCATTTCACATACATTTACATATCATTTTTTCCCCCCTGTCACACAGGCTTAAGTTGCTTTTGTTGTGTGTTTCCAGGACTACCAGCGGATGCTGGATTTGATGAGGGACATCATTCTGGCTACAGACCTTGCTCACCACCTTCGCATTTTCAAGGACCTGCAAAAGATGGCTGATGGTAGGCGACTGGGAGTGAGAGTCTGAGCATCAGGGGGGTCTTCAAGCGATTAATTACTGCTTAGGGAACGTGCTTCAAATAATGTGGAGGAGGCTTATCTCTAGGGTCTCAGAGGAAGACCAGCCCTAATGTCGCAATCGAATTCCTCATGCCAACGAGAGAGAAGGAGGAGAAAAAAATCATATTTGCGTTGACCTGTGCTTTAAACGATTAGTGGACGAGATTTAACAATCCGTTGTTGTCCACACTTTTTCCTCAACATCGCTTTCGATAATTAAAAATATTTATTCTAATTTACTAAGGATTTGAGGTCATAACTTCAGTACTTTTATGCGTGATTTGAGTTGCTCGGCGCGGATCTCTTATGTCAGCATAATTATCTGTAACCTCAAGGCCTGTAGTTTGTTACGCTGAATGAGCACCGGAAATTAGTAAGTTATTGCTCTACACTTCGTTGAGCGCATCGGCAGCAGATTCAATTTAGAGGTTTGTTAAGATTTTCTATTCATAGGCATTTAACGACCTTAATAAGTTCTGTCTTTCAACAAGCTTTTTGATCGACCACGACTAGAGACTCAGATAGACACATCTCGTGTGTCGGACTGAAATAGTTTAGGCAAAAGAGGAATTCCACTTTACAGAGTTTATTTATTTAAAAAATGTGTCTTTTTTTACTAGAAATGTTTTAATTAGTGATCTTTAATTCCTGGAGTCACAGTTTGTTAATCTTTCACTTTAGGAAAAAAAGTGAAGCTTTCTTTTATTATTACTTTAAGAAAACGAAATGTGATTTAGTCTGATTCTTGTGTTTTTCAGATGGATACAATCCGAAAAGTCGTGCCCATCATTCCTTGTTGCTGTGCCTGCTGATGACCTCCTGTGACCTGTCAGATCAAACGAAGGGCTGGAAAACCACGCGCAAGATTGCTGTCAGTTTACATGCATACATCCTCATTCACACACAGTGCGAAAATGAAGAGTGAGGTTACAGGAAGAAGACATAAAGAAGGTGTTTTCAGCATCTAAATTCAACAGAGTAATAGAGAGTGCGGAAAAAAAGTAAAGAAGTGAGTTCAGACAGGTTGAAATGGGTAGAGAAAAGTGTCAGGTGTGATGTGTCAAAGAAGAGTTTCAGCTCAAATGAAAGGTAATGTGTACAAAACTGTGACGCGAGCAGCCAAGTATTTTAACCTAGAGACAGTGAGGAAAAGACAGGAAGCAGAGCTGCAGGTAGCAGAGATGAAGATGCTGAAGTTCTCTTTGGGAGTGATCAGGATGGATAGAATCAGGAATGAGTCCATCAGACGGACAGCACATGTTAGATGTTTTGGAGATAAAAGCAGAGAGGACAGACGGAGATGGCTCAGCGATGTTCAGAGGAGAGATATTGGTAGAAGGATGCTGAGTCTAGTCCAGGTAAGAGGTCAGAAATAAGATCAAAGAGAAGATTTCTGGATGCAGTGAACAAAAACATAAGGTGGCTGGTGTTGAGTATGATGCAGAAGACAGGGTTAGATGGAGGAACCTGATTCACTGAACGGAAAAGCCAAAAGAACAGGTAGAGGTATTTTTGGTCCTAATAGGGACTCCAGCGCATATACAAATTAACTTCTCAAATTATTCAAGTTTATTTTACCCCCTTTAAATGTTCTATTTCTAACAATTTTCCATGAGTAATAAATGAGATTTAACCTCTACTGTTTATATAAGAATTAAAAGCTGCAAAAAACATTTTTTTACAGCTTCAAGCAACCTTTGAGCCTCCAATCCTGTGAGAACACGCACCATTTCAGGATTAGGTTTAATCTTGACCTGCCCCCTTTTTAACAGCAAAAACCTCCTAATTCTTGCCCTAAATCCCACCCACATTTCCAAACACCTAACATCCCAAACAAATGCACTATAATCCTTGTTTTCCTGCAACCAGCACCAAAAGTGAAAGTACCATTTCACAAAGAGAAGTGCAATAAATGAATGAAAGCTTTAATTCTAGTGACAGCATGATGGAGGAGGATAAGTGCTTCAAAGTTCATATTTACACTTAACCTTTCATAAATAATGCTTATAGATTTTGTTTTATTAATAGTTAGAAAAAGGAGATTTCTATCAAAATAAAAACTATGACTTTTTCAAATGGTCATAAGACACAAAATTGGGCAATCCTGTACAGGCATGCAGGTGACCTAACCCAAAGAGTGAAAATATTCATGCATATTTTTTCTTCAAGCATGCTGCACACAGTAGGTTGTAGCAAACACTTTCATAAAGATAAGTAAGGGTAAGTGCAGGCGCAAAGTAGGTGAAGCACAGAGATGATGTACGCCGTTTTTTCAGCTCCTCAAAACCTGTACAAGTACCCTGATGGTGCTGTTCATGTAATAGTGCACCCTGACTGTTAGAAATAAGGAAACTAGACAATCACAGTGTAGTTTGCATGGCAATCCTTTAACTCGCACCTTACAATCGACTAGAACATGGGCAAGGACACCATACAACAGCATCACCCATGTCATAAGTAGATGTAACTTACATTAGCCTTACAAATACCTTACAGCAGGGCTGCTCATTCCTGGTCCTCGAGATCTACCACCCTGACTGTTTTCCAGATCTGCAAGCCCTGCCAGCTGTTGATTGGCTCAGTCAGATGTCTCCACAATCTGATTGAAAGAACACACCTGGTCCAGGTAATCAGCAGCAAGCAGTACATGGAGAGCTGGAAAACAGGCAGGTTGGTAGATCTTGAGGACCAGGAATGAGCAGCCCTGCCTTACAGTAAACTTAACAGATGAATGACAATGGTACGTTCCATTTACACAAGATTTCCATATGAGTCGCAAGAGATATAAGACTCGTCTACGATCCCCTTAAGATGTGACCGCTCCTCTCCATGAACCCTGATTGTTTGCGTGTAACTAAGGCTGAATCCAAATTGCTTCCCTACCCCCACATTTATTGCTCCAAGCAGAGAGATCTGGAAAACAATAGTGTCTTCAAATCTAGACATTACTAACCCTCAAGGAATCAGGCCAGTCATCTATGTTACAGCGTAGCTGCCAGTGCTTGGAAAAATACATGATAACATGGATGTAATAACTTTAAAAAATTCAAAACTTACCACCCCCCTTCCCCTCCTCAAGAGATCTTGTAGTGCTATCTGCGTAATTTCTACGTGACACATTTTAAAACATAATTTTCTCAGAATTCACAAGGATTTGTATAAAAAAATTCAGTTTTAAGCTTAATCTTTATGTCTATTATCAAAAAAAAATGTCGCCAGCTGATGGTTAAAACCACCATTTTACTTTGAGTGAGTCTTTAAGAAATGATCTATTTGTGTTTCCGCAGGAGCTGATCTACAAAGAGTTCTTCTCTCAAGGAGATTTGGTATGTGTCCAAACAGCTTTTTTGTAGTTAAACGGCTTAAGTTTGTGTATTTTTGCGCAGCTCATTAGTCACGTTTGTGTAGGAAAAAGCCATGGGGAACAGGCCCAGTGAGATGATGGATAGAGAGAAAGCATATATCCCAGAACTACAGATCAGCTTCATGGAACACATTGCCATGCCCATCTACAAGTAAGCTATTCCAAGCATTACATCCTCCCTCTGGTCCATAAATATAACCACCAGTGTTTACCAACAAATGCTTTTGTTTCAAACCCCCCTACCAAGACAAAACTAGACCTGATAGTGTCTGTTTTGTGTTCTTCTAGCTATCTCTTTCAATTTTCCTCATTTTTTATAACGAGCCGATGTAACATAAGAGCTCTCCAATCCCACTTTTATATTTAGCAGCTAATTAGAGAAAAATCTGTAAATTTGAGTGAATCACTGCACCAGCTGAGCACTTATGCAGCTTGATGATAACTGTTGGTTCAAGTGCTTCAGGGTGCGATGACGAACTCCATCTAGAAGTATTTTTCATTAAGATTCAATACAGCAAAGGTTGTGATCATTTCAATTTGAGCTTCAGATGAAGGAGACCTCTTCTGCCTCTCCTTCCACAGGCTGCTGTCTGAACTGTTTCCCGGGGCTACTGAACTGTACGAGCGAGTGGCGGCAAATCGTGAGCAGTGGACCAAAGTGTCCCACAAGTTCACCATCCGTGGGTTGCCAAGCAACAACAGCCTCGACTTCCTGGACCAGGAGTACGAGCTGCTTCAGTCCCAAGGCGCTTTCGGGAGCGACGATCACTGCCTCAACGGTTGCCTTGATGAGATAGAGGAAGGGAGGGGCCAGTGACGCGCCTGAAAATGTTCCCTGGAAGTTTTCTGTGGTCCAATGAAGAGGCAAACTACACCTTTTTAGCGGCTGAGTGGGGACTCGTCTCTCTGCTGTTAGCCGGTTTGATGCTCGGTCGGTGTTTCAAACTAACTGCATCAGATGGGGGGGATCTGAAGCTGAGTAGATTCATCTGAGTGAGTTCACTGATTAGATGTTACATCTCGCTTTGTCATCCAGCGGACGAGAGTAGAAATGGTGACTTTTAATCATTTTCCACTAAGGTTTTGACCACTAGTTAGTTTATTTATTCAGTACTGATCTTGATTGTAAAAACACAGATTGACACACATATGCACACGCTCTTTAGACAGTTGGAGGCAAACATTCACCTTTACCGCTTCTTCAACGTAAGAGTGAGAAAAATGTTCTGTAAAATGTTTCATAATAGCTTCAAATAAAGAAAATGGCTCAGCTTTTCCAGCTGCAGATGCCATAGTTTTCACCTGATGCATAACAATACATGATGAGTGTGTGTGGACGTCTCGTGTGTTGTTGTTTTTTTCTTTCGTGTTGATTTTCTCCATAGTTAGTGTGTTTTGTGTTTCATTTTATTTATTTTTTTATTTTATTTTGTTAATTCATCACAATTAAGTTATTGAACTTGCTTAAAGACCCACTCCGATCATCATTTGGTCTGTTTTCAAAGCGTTTTTAGTGGATTATTTTTAACTATGATTAATGCTGTAGATTATAGTTTCTGCAGAGCAACAGTGCCTCATTAGGAATTCACCTCTAAATTATGAGCAAAACTTTTGGCATGGAGTAAGCCTGCCCCCCTCTCTTACCTTCCCTGTTGCTTAGAGCTCTTTCTTTTCACAGGCTCTCCTGCTAGCTTACGGCCCCTCACACCCTAAAACTAACAGTGGTGAACAAAAATGGCGAGCTGTATCGGAACTATCCAGCCGTACAGTTTTGAGACAGATTCCAGCTTAGACGAGGAAAACTAAGACATAAATGGATTTAGTCGTCTACAGATGGAGCGGAGCAGGGAACGCGTGGTCCGCCTCGCATAAATACGTCACAAATACGATCTTTTTCAAACAACATTTGTTTGTCTGCTCCTGATTAGCAACAGCCTGAATAGAGAAATCCTCAAAAATGCCTCATTTTCTTTATATTTGTCGTCCATCATCAGAAAAATACCACAAGAACTTTTTAAAAACGCCAAAAACGCAAATTTCATCAGAGTGGGTCTTTACATCACATTTAAATTCAAATGAAAGTCCTTGTCATTCTTTTGGTGAATTTGAAGGGACCTTTTGACAATCGCTCACCAGTAGCATCAAACTAACCAGTCGCTGACCCAAGTATATGAAATAAAAACTCTAACCATACGGATTGCACATTATTCCATCAAACATATACCTGAAAAACAGAGCATTTGTAAATTCACTTTTTCCTTTCCTCCATCCATACTGCAACTCTGCACTTTTACTTTTGTCATTTCTTTGTTTTTGTTTCTTTCGTTCTGTGACTTGTTGTGAACCTTTGTCAGACACAGAGTGACAGAAGCCCTTTAAAACAACCCACCTCATTTGTCGGTGTAACTGTGCTATAATAGAATGTGTTAAATAGAGTGAGTCACTGAGTGTGTCATTTGGATCTGCCTTACTGCGCATTTTGCTGCCTTTCTTAGAGCTTTTAATATATATATATATAAATATAAATATATATAAGATTTAAATAAAGAGTCTGTTTAGTTTGTATGTAGATATTTGTTATAGACTTAGTTTGAGTGTCAGTGTTTGGACTGAGAGCTGACGAGATGTTTGTAAAACACTTGTGGGGAGAACACACACAGATGTCATTTTATTGCTTTCTATTCTAACTGTTCTGCTCAGTCGTGCGAGTGTGAGTGAGAAAAGGAACCAGCGATGTAGCCATCATATTTTTCTTTTATATATGTATCCACAGTTGCCAATTACTGATCTCCAAAGGGAATGACATTGTTGACGGCATGTCACGCGATGTCAAAAGAAGACAATGCTGCAAACTTAGAGATAAGTTAACCACAGAAACTTTGTGAGGAGGAGAAACTGTGTGGGTTGCGTGTTGATGTGCAAGCAAATGAATGGACGCTACAAAGTGAGAAAACGAGGGGCGGGGACAGCATGAGTTATATTTGAACCAAGAAACAGAGCCGGTGACGCCAACTCCAAAGCCATTCACCAGAATAGTTTTTATCTTCCCGTTGAAGACACCCCGCTGATGTCAGGGGAAATCAAAAGAAAACATACTCTAATTCATTAAAAAATATAATAGTTGAGTAAATGATTTTTCATTGAAAGGATGTCATTTATTTATTTATGGTGTCATTGGGATGTGCGAGTTCGTATGAACGTGTCCTCTCTGCCTTGATCTGTTTCATGGAAATACTGTCAGTTTTTATTAAAAAATAATTTTAAAAAAGGCACATATCTGTACTTTAGGGCACCCTTTTTTTCCCAGACTTCTTGATAGTAGTTCTCCATTTCTATCATTTTTGAAACACTTTTCATATGTACCTGCCTTTTTCATGTAAAATACAAAGTGTCTGCCTCTGTGACATTGCGGAGATAACTGTAAATACCTATGCCTCTTATTAAATTATTGCTTTAGGCCAGAGTTGCCAAAGGCTTTACGGTTAGGTTTCAGTTGGAAAAAAAACAAAAAAAGAAGTGTAATGATTTTAATACTGAACATGCATTTGAGAGTTAATACTTTTAATTTTTGTATTTTCCTTGAATGAGTGAATGGATGTGAAAAGTCTTCTCATATTTGTTTTAGAGAGAATTTGTGCCAAGCTAACATTTTTCTACATCCTGGCCAAGCTGCAACATGAAAACCAGACGTAGGATATATTTTGTTGTTCTTAACGTCAGATGGAAACCGAGGGCTTAACTTTTCTGACACAGCGACAGCTTGTCCAAGACGTACTAACCCGATGTGTGGCATCTCCCATCATTACAGCAGGAACAAGAAGACTCTTACTTGTGACGTAATGTCATTATTATAGTCACATAATTGTTAAAAAAAAAAAAAACTGGCAAGAACATAATTGCTGTAAATAACAAAGACTCAACAGATGTTTTTGACTGTCTGTCACTGTTATGATGGAAAGCATTTCAACTCTGTAATGTATTTAAAGTGGTTGTTTCTTGTTCTATCTCTTCCTTTTTTAAGCCATTTTGAACAATTCCTGCTTAAACCTATGAAGAAGAGAGAAAAGAAAAATGTAATGTGGACTTAAAACATAAACCTGAAATTACGCCACTACTAAAGAAGCCAGAGAAATCTTATAAATTATGCTTTTAAGAAAAAGTAAATATGTTCATTTGTTAATAATTTGTTTGGTTGAACCCTGAGTGCCACTGTTTTTTTTTTCTTTAAATGTAATGAAAGTGGAAATTGTTGGGACAAGGGCAATGGATGAAATTTTTATTTTTGTTTCTTTTCCTTTGAATAAATCTGGTGAAAGCTCAGTTTGTTTTTTATCACAAAGTTGTGTGAAAACTCAACTGTGTTGCTCTGATTCATCTGGCCTGTGTCTGAAACGGAGAAATTAACCTTAAAAACCCACTCCGATCATCTTTTGATCTATTGTAAAAGCATTTCCAGTGGTCATTTAATAGTGATTATGTCGTTTTTCCAAAACGTAGCATTCTGCAGAGCGGCAAGAGTTCCTTAGGAATTCACCCACTGAGTTGTGGACCACTAGCAAAAACACACACACAAAAACACACACACAGTCACCTAAAACTGAGAGCTCTTTTTTGGCCATGGTCACATAATCCAAAAATGTTAATATGTGGTGACCTAAATGCAAGTTTTTCAGCAAATTTTCCGGGTGACCATGTGGTGGCAATTGTAATCTGGAGAGACAGCAGTCTCTTTTTTTTTTACAGATCAAGGAGGTTATAAGAAAGAGTTTTTTTCTCCAAAAGTTGACATTGGTCAGTGACCGCCAGGGCACATTTTTGCAGCCAGAATGAGCAGCTGGCAGCTCTGGCTGGACAGTGTGTAGATGTCTCCAGTCAGCTGCTGTCCATATGAAGTGCACCAGCCACCCAATAGCCTGGTGGTAAAGCTGGCCATTCTGCATACCTGATGGCTACCTGACTGCCGCTGTTAACATTAATGACCATGCCAATGATTTTTTTCAAAATCTGGTGGCGGCCATTGAACATTAACATATAATTGACATTTATATTCATGTTACTGGTGGCAGGAAATCTTGAAGATTCTGAAAAATGCCTCCCCTTCACGTGATGACAGTTGCACATGTGCCTTTAGAAATACATGTTCTTCCACTAGCTTACAGCCCCTCAAACCACAACCTATCAGTGCAATATTGAACCTATCCAGTTGTACAGTTTTGAGCCAGATCCCAGCTCAGATGAGGAAAACAAAGACAAACATAGTTCTTTTGGTTTTCTACCGAATGCATCAGAATGGAGCAGAACAGGGAGCTACACATTTTCCACAAAACAAAATAGCTTTATTCAAACTCCTGGTTCTCAACAATTTTGATAAAGAAATACTCAATACAAAGCTTATGTTTCAAAATGTATCATCATCAGAAAAATTCCACTGAATGTGTTAAAACACCAAAAACGCCTTTTGCATCAGAGTGTTGGCATCAGCTTTCTTCAGCTTACAGCATTGTCACCTTTTGTATTCTGCAAAGTGCAAATTAGCTTACATTAAACTGTCATAATGTCAAACAATAACCAATTTTCTTGTAAGAAATTGAAGCCTAAATCAAATCAGACCTGCAGCAACTGAAGCCAATCAAGATGTCTAAAATGTCAACATTTTTGCTAACTTAAGGCTTGAACAAAATAGGAATTTCTTTTACCTCAGAAATTTAAATAATCCTTTTTTTCATTGACAATCTGAGCTCATTATTTCTGTGACTGGCAGAGAGTTCTGCAACTGCCAAATGAAATTTTTCATTCACTCCCCGTAAGCAAACTTGTCTCAGGTTTAAACAGATGCATTTTTCAGCCTCTCTCAGATGTCATATTTAATTAAAGTTGCACTTTCTTGGTCTGCAGTACACCTCTGTTAGCCACAAGCCTGGTAATCTACATGCAAGCACACCCAACAATGCTGGATGACAGAGCTTGAAAAAAAGCACAATAACATGGAGGCTAAAAATTAAATCACTTTTTAAAATTCCAAATGAGGCATCTGTGTGTGTTTGTTTATGTCCATTTGTGTATTCCTTGAAAGTAACGTATTAAATCAATATGTTGCAAGTTGGAGCAAATTTTTGCCATTTTATTGTTTAAGATTGAAATATTATACAGTGATAAAAGTATGAATGATTTTTTTAGTCCAAAAAGTAGAAGAGAAGCATAGCATGCATGGGACAAAACTGTATTTGTATTGGTTTCGGAGCATCTCATGAACCATTGTATGGTAAAATAACCAACTTTTTGGGACTAGTCATTTTTAGGCAATCAAGAACTGGCTGGACTTAAAAAAAAGAAAACCATGCGGTTTCCATTGATCCATTTTTTACAACCTGCTGAATCCAATGCAGGGTCACTGGCCTCCTAGGGCCAAGGGGCCAACCCAACAACTGTTGAGTGAAGATGAGGTACGCCCTGAACAGGTTCGCCAGTCTGTTTCAGGCCCACACAACCACACCTCGGGGCAATTTAGAGACACCAATTAACCTATGGAGCATGTTTTGGATTTTAGGAGGAAACCAGAGTGCTCTGACAAAACCCACTCCTGCATGGCGAGAGCATGCTAACTCCCCACAGAAAGGAGAATACTGGAATTTGAACCAAGGCCTCATCACCATGAGGAGAGGGTCCTAATCACTGGGCAGTCCACCCTGAAGGTTATGTCTATAAAATAGTGTTTTAGCTCTCTACCAGTTAGAGATGTTGCTAATATTTTATTTCACAATGAACCACGGTTAAGACCTGGTTGGTAATTCTGCCCACTAGCCAAGACACATCTATTAATTATTTGAGTCATGATTATTTCAATGCTTACAGCAATAGATATGCATTCTGCAATTGATAAAATTAAGCATATTTTCTATTTTCTAATATGACAGCATGTTCTGAAGAAAAGCTGCAAAGTTAAAAAAAAAAAAGTCCCATCATACTTTAAAAAAAACAAGTCTGCACATGCACTCACCGATCACTTTACTAGGCATAGCTGTCAAAGTGCTCGTTAATGCAATTAGTACCGGTACTTGTATGACCGGTATCTTAAGTGTTACAAGTAGACAGGAGGAATGATTACACTCTAACAAGCCAGAAACTATGTCAAGAAAAACTATACAAGTTTTTTTGGTTTAGGCTTAAAATCATAAATAATCATAATTAAAATACTTCTGGGAATACTTTGAAAATAGATTAAAAGATAATCGAAGGGGGACTTTAACTGGTTTTGATATTAAGCTTTGAATTCACATCAGTTTTGTTTGCAAATCGATGAAAACAACAGGTTTTGCTGAAGAACTGCCTGGAGGAAATATATGATCCTTCAGTCAATACTTAATGGTGGAGGGCAAAAGACTGTCCTTTTTTTGATGAGCGGACCTGGAAACCAGCTGAGGCCGAAGACCTCCTTTATAAAAAGGAGACTATGGTATTTTTCCCTTAACAGAAAATCACTGTTTTGGTTATGGGGAACTGTGGTCAGTTACTTGTTGAAGGTGAAATTTAGATGCACTTAATAATCTGTGTGCAGTTATCAAATCAGCGTTGTTTAATTTTCAATTGTTTTCTAATAATTTCAATCTTAAATAAGTGCTTGTAGTTAAGGATCCTAAATAACATGCAAACGTCATATTTTTTACAATTCAACACAAAAAAATTGGAAAAAAAAACATATATTATTTATGACATCAATAAAAAGAAGAAAAAGTATATGTACACATTGGACAGGACATTTATGAATGATTTCTCGCGTGAGTTACGAGTACGAGATTTCAGTGCAGTGAGATCTTATAGCAGTCCGCCATTGCTGTATGCAGAGGGCTTTGCGTTTATCTGTCAACAATAAACTTGTGGTGCGGGACGCGGGGCTTCGAGGTCGACTGAAAAATCGTCGGCTGCTCCGTAAACCAGAAGTCAGCCTTGTCCCTCCCCGGAGAACACGTTCATGTAATAACAGAGCCCACGGACGAGGCAACCATGTCCAATCTCAGCAAAGGCGGCACGAAGAAGGACACTAAAATGAGGATACGGGCCTTTCCTGTGAGTACGCCCGGGGATGGGCGCTCTGCCTACGGTATAGGTGGTGACTCGACCACCGTGGCTCGAGGTTCTGGCCTACTAACCAGCTGAGCCGGCGATGTGGATAATTTACCTACCAATAAATTACATGCAATAGTTAAATATTCAAATGTGACCAGTAATGTTTGGTTGAATATGCATCTATCAGACTGTCGGGCCGTCTCAGTGATTTTTTTTTAGGAAAGCCTTTTATTTAAATGTGCCTCAACTTTCCACTCTGTAGCTAGCTGAGACGACTTATCGGCGTAGCCAATGCTAACGTAAATATAGCTGCTCTTGACAGCTGTCGCTGTGACTCCTTTTACTGCAAAAATACTCGACGTTTGTGGGGAAAACCTCAGTGTGTCACTGGTTCTGCCTCTAAATGTTAAATAAAAAGTTTTACTGTGAAAATGAGCCGTAAGAGGCAGTTAATGGATGCTATCGACAACCAAACCTGCTAACCTAGTTCTGGGTTTCCAGCTATGGCTTTGCGACTCGACTGTTGTTTTAATTGCCACAATTGTAATTAGACATGATGAGTCCTTGACATCAAGCAACCTTTAATTTGTAGCCTCGTAAATATGTTAACTGACCTAATTCTGCAACATTAGCTTAGCTGTGACCATCTGGGTGTGCTACATCCAGTGGTTGTCAGTCGCTATGAATCCATTTTAAACTGTAGTTAACATTATGTTTACAACGTTGCAATGCTCACACTTGTGTTTGTTTAGTCTTTCTGAGTTGACAAACTGCATTTTGACATCTAAGTATTTTAGTTTACCTGTTTTTGAAAAGGTGAAAATGAAGACCTGCTAAACCAGAAACTATAATTATGGCTATTGAGAAGACCCTTGGCACGTAAGAGAGTGATACATTTAAAAAAAAAAATTTCATTATAAGTTGAATTTTTACTAGTTATTTGTTGCTCAATTTTATCTCTATTACTCTTTCACTATTCTCTATTGCTCAGTCACAAATTAACTCAAGGATTACAAAATATAAAACGATTAGGGAAAAACAGTATAACTTAACAACAATCAAGTTTATAGTCATAAGACAATTTAAGAAATTTTTATAGTGTTGTTGGGTACTCTTTAATTATTATTAATATTTTTATATCTCAATGAAACTGTGATGGAGCGAGACTCAGGAGGCAGAGTAATCCAGAGCTTTGGACCAGCTACAAAACAAGATCAATCTCTCCACTGTTTACACCTTGGACGCTTAAAGCTGAATGTTGTGCTGAGTCAGGACCTCCACATAACTAAACTAAGTGGTTTAGCAAATAATGCTAGGAAAAATGCAACATTTAGGTTTTATAAAATATTGTATAAGTTGCTTGTCTTTGCCCAAATTATCTGTTTTTGTTTTTTTTTTTTTAACAGATTTTTTTTAAACTAAAAGGCAACTATTATACTTTTTAGATGGTGGCTGTTATGGATCTTGTTGTGATGGATTTTCTTGATTTGTTTTTAAAAAAAAAAAACTTTACCTTTAGGAGTCATTCTTTGAAAAATGGCCAGGTTTTAAAACATCAAATCTACCAATTTAATAGTTTCTGTTGCCTAATTTTTTTTTAGGAATTTTTAAAAATCAGCCGCACGCAACACCATTCAGCATAGTTACAGCAGGGGTCTCCAACTCGTCGGGCAATACCACACAGATGACCAAGTCTGATTTGTCATTTGGTGACAACCAATATTGATCACCAAAGTTTGATTCCAAATAGGAACAGTTATAATTTACGCGGTTCTACCGAAAGAAGCTGCTGCAAACGGTTTCTATTGGTCTTTGGATACGTCAATCAAGTCAGTACTTTGAACTTCTTGCCAATCCCATTGATAGCGGGCGCAGCGCTCGAATGTCTGACTGCATTTCACTGCAGATTAGTTTGACAGGTTGCTGCTCGCATCAGGAACTCGGCTTTGGCTACATGTTTTCAGGGACTAGATGAGCGGGTAAAATACTGATCAAACACGAGTGTTTGGTCCTGTCGCAGCGCTGCTCCTGAAGTTCATTCAGGAGCAGAAAAGCTCCTTAATGTTCAAAAATATTGCCTATCTGTCCAAGCTGCTAGAAGAGTTTCAAACAGATTCTGAAACTTCGAAAAATTGTGACATTTATCGTGAATCTTTTCTGGATGTGGACATCAATGAGTTGTCAGGACAGATGCTGACCTGTTCTCTGTTGATCCTGTGGAGATGGAAGTCATAAACCTCCACAATTATGATCAGCTAAAATCCCAGCAGCATTCTGAGCTCTTCTGGAGTTTAGATCATCAAGAAAATGATAAAAATCTCCACCAGGCTGCTCTGAAAATGCAGCATTATTTGGGTCGACATACCTCTGTGAATCTGCCTTTTCTGACATGAATGTCATCAAGTCAAAGTTCAGAACCAGACTGACCGATGAGCATTTAAATGACTCCATCAGTGGATCCACTCCTGCTTACAGCTCTCTGGTCCAATCTATGCAGTGCCAGGCTTTTCACAGACAGAATCATATATGAAGTTTTCAACACAGAATGTTTTTTGTTCTAACTTCAATGTTTTCAATTGTTAAGTGTGAAAGTGTGAATAAAAGTTTTCAAACGCGAGTAGCTCTCCAGCTGTTTCAGGATGTAAAAGTAGCTCACCGAGCAGAAAAGGTTGGAGACCCCTGAGTTACAGGGGAGTTTTTTTTTTACTTAAAACTCGTGTTTCAGTTTTTCCGATGCCTGTGTCAATAGGGTTTCAAATCTATTTAATGGAAATGGAATAAATGCTCAGCACAAGTAATTATCCACTAACTTATTCAGGTTATTACTTCTTACCTTTTGCAGATGACAATGGATGAGAAGTACGTAAACAACATCTGGGATCTTCTAAAAAATGCTATACAGGAAATACAGAGGAAAAACAACAGCGGTCTAAGCTTTGAGGAGCTTTACAGAAACGCTTATACAATGGTTCTCCACAAACATGGAGAGAAGCTGTACACTGGCCTACGAGAGGTCGTCACTGAACACCTCATCAACAAGGTAAGTCAAATTCAAGAATACAGGTCCACATTGCTACAGAGAGCAAAAGGAAAAAAAGATTCTAGATTTCTTGGTCCTAAATGTTTTTGTATGAATTTACCAACTAGAGCAGGGGTCGGCAACCTTTAAAAGTAAAAGAGCTGTTTGTGGTCAATTTCTTCTGATCAAAACTGAGAAGGAGCCGCATAGTCTTACTTTAGTCTTTAGGAAATTTGGATTTGCATTAATGACCTTCTGTTTTTTTTAATAATTAATGTAAATTATGCCTATTTTTTGGCACGAAGAAAACCAAAAACATAAAAAGAACCTAGCATCCTTTAAAATATATATATATTTTAATAACCAATGTTGTGCAGAACAAGATATGTGCTTTTAACTCATAAAAGATCAAACCTTTTACCAAAAATTTGCTTTGCATTTCAAATCTGTGCATTCTGGAGGTAGCGTTGAGCAAACGAGACATGTTCAGGTCAACATTGGATGTAAAAACCTTCATAGTTTATCATCTATGTGAGAGAAAAAACCCACGTGGCTCTAGAGCTGCAGGCTGCAGACCCCTGAACTAGAGGAATTGTTTTTGATTACTGTGATTAGTTCACATCTCCATTCATCTTTTCATCTATTTTCAAAGCGTTCCCGGTGATCCTTTTAATAATATTAATGCTGTTTTTACCCAAAATCAGAAAATCTGAGTCATTTTGTGGGACAAAGTTTATGCAGAGTGCCAGGAGTTCTTTAGAAATTCATCTCTAAGTTGCAGCCAGCACTGTTGGTGTGGAGTAAACTTTCCCTCACTTGCCATCTTCCCGTTGTTTGCACTCCCCTAATAGCCCTTACAACCACAATATAACATTACTAGTGCAACAAAATCGACGAGCAATACTGGAGCTATCCAGCTGTACAGTTTTGAGTCTAATGTCAGCTCTCATGAGGTAAATGAAGACGTACATGGATCTAGTTGTCTTCAAGTGGATGCATCAGAATGGAGTGGAGCAGGGAGCTTGTGGCCCGCCGACTGTAGCACCTACGGCACTTCTTCAGGCTTTTTCCAATGACTGACTCACGATTTGAAAACATAAATACTCAGAAATGCAATTTAGTGCTTTATCTTCTTAAAATAAATCCTCCATTGTGAAAAAAGGCCAGAAATTATGTTAAAAACACAGTTTTCATTGGACTGGGTCTTTAACAGATTTATCCTGAAAATGTCTTCTAATGTGTTAGCGTTATTTCGAATTGTCTCTTGTCTTAATGATATTGATTATACTCATTATATATATTATTTTTGAGCTGTTCCTTGAAGTGTGTATAAATGCTTTGTTGGAGTTTGTGGTGCTGAGATCAAAACTTCTGCAGCCAGATGGTTTCACAGCTCAATAAAAACACATTTTTAACTTGAAGATCGTCTTCAAGGAGTTGGTTTTTAAGAGAAAAGACGGCCTGTTTTTTTTTCTTCCCTTGTTAAATAAAAGTTTGAAGGATGTGAATATTAGTCTGAGGGAAGTTTAAAGATGTTTTTGCTGTAAATTGTCTTTTTTTTTATCTCTTAAGTTGACTGGAACTGTTGACACTATATCAGGATGTTTAAACTGTTTAATCTAAAGATCAGAGGAAAATAAAAAGATGCATCAACACCAGTCATGAAGAGAGGTATTTAGTTAAGTCACAGTTTGCATCCGACCACAGTGAAGGAGGAAACTAGTGCATTTGTTTGAGGTTTAACTCTTGTAACCAGGCAATAAGTCATCTCTGTGCTGAAGCCAGAGAAAGAGGTCAATGTGCCCTTAAGGTTTCCGCTCTATTGAGGCACTAGGTTTGTAGTGCTGAGTCACTCTGCACGACTATAAAAGCACTTTTAAACCTGACCAAAGAAAAATTTTAAAAATCTAGTGAAGGCTACATAAAGTTGAGTGCCTTTTTTTTTTCTCTAAAAGGAGACGTTGATTTTTCTTTCCGTCTTGGTTTGTATCTTGACAGCAAAAACGACAAGCATTTTAATTTCTCACTTTCTCATAGGTGCGAGAAGATGTTCTGAACTCCTTAAACAATAACTCCTTCAAACCTTAAATCAGGCTTGGAATGACCATCAGACAGCAATGGTGATGATCAGAGACATCCTGATGTATATGGTGAGTCCATTTAACTTTTGCTGCACTCAGATGAAACCGTTCTGCTTTAAAGCCTAAACTTTTACTAAACTTGTGTAAAAAAAAATTATATTATTACACAATAACCCAATGTTTTTTTTTTTCCCAACAGGATCGGGTTTATGTACAGCAAAACAACGTAGAGAATGTCTACAACCTTGGTCTGATCATCTTTAGAGATCAGGTGGTTCGCTACGGCTGCATCAGAGATCATCTCCGACAGACGCTGCTGGACATGATCGCACGAGAGAGGAAAGGGGAGGTTGTGGACAGGTATCACAAAATCCTAACTCCTTTTCTTAAAAATTAGTTAAATAGAGCAATTAAAGACCACTCCAATCATCTTTTAAACTATTGTAAAAGTGTTCTTTTTAATTATGATTATGCTGGTTTTAGCCCCAAAAAAATCTGTTGTTTTCTAGGACATAGTTTCCGCAGAGCGGCAGGAGTTCATTAGAATTTTGCCTCTGAATTGTGGGCAGGACTTTTAGCATGGAGCAACCCTGCCCCCTCTTTCCCGTCACTTACCTGTTTAGCTCATTGACTGTATGAGAGAACAGGACATAGTGAGTGTGACGTCATCCTTTGAAAATGCCTTACTTCTTTTTTAAGCAGCATTTTTTGTGTGCTGCTGATTCACAACAATAAATGCAATTTAATCTTAATTTTCTTTATGCCAAAAGAACATGTTGAAAATGCCTAAAACACTATTTTCATTGGAGTGAGGTTTTGCAGGTTTTCTTACTTTTAGTAAAAGTGTTCTTTTCTCCTCATTTGTCAGTTCTCATTCAACATTTAGTCTTTATCTGTCCTCAGAGGGGCCATCAGAAATGCCTGCCAAATGTTGATGATCCTCGGCCTTGAAGGGAGATCTGTTTACGAAGAAGATTTTGAAGCACCTTTCTTGGAAATGTCTGCAGAGTTCTTCCAGGTTTGTCAGAAAACAATGTGTTTTTTAAATTCCTCAGTCATTAAAAGTGTTCTGAAACCTGTTAAGTCTATTCTTTGTCTTATTGCAGATGGAAAGCCAAAAGTTCCTTGCAGAAAACAGTGCCAGCGTGTACATAAAGAAAGTTGAAGCCAGAATTAATGAGGAGATTGAGCGGGTAATGCACTGCCTGGATAAATCCACGGAGGAGCCAATCGTCAAGGTGGTGGAACGTGAACTTATTTCTAAACATATGAAGACCATCGTAGAGATGGAGAACTCGGGCCTGGTTCACATGCTCAAAAACGGCAAAACAGATGGTAAGCAGCAGCCAAGCTGCTGGGTGTGATTTAAAATTGATCCCACTTCCAGCTAAAGCTTTCCCTGAAAAACAAGGTAGAGAAAAGTTTTAGGAAAGAGAGAAGTTTCAGTGCATTGCTAATATTTTACTTCTCATTAATCATTTGCAAAATAAAGTAGAAAAAGAAAAACAATGAAATGTGCTTGATTTTTATGGACTGTTTTGAGTCTATCTTCTTCCTCTGAGCAGATTAGCCTCCATGTTGGCAGATCTCAGAGGCTCTCTCTGTCTCATTTGGTAGAAATTGATCGTCTCCTTTGGTTTCACGCATGTTTGTCCGCAGATTTGGCTTGCATGTACAAGCTGTTCAGTCGGGTTCCCAATGGGCTGAAGACCATGTGTGAGTGCATGAGCGCATACCTGCGGGAGCAGGGGAAGGCTCTGGTGTCAGAGGAGGGAGAAGGAAAGAACCCCGTGGATTACATCCAGGTATGAACATCTAGTTGATCAGCACATGACCTGAATCAAAAAGGAATGACGAAATGACAAAAACTCCTTATAATGATAGGCATGGTGATATAGATATTGGTGAATTGACTGATAAGGAGATTAGATAAAATTGCAAAATGGAGATGCAGTGTGGGCTGCATGATGGTTAAGTGGTTTGTGCTTTTGCCTCACATTAAGAAGGCTGTGGTTCAGATCCCGGCCGGGTCTTTTCTGTGTTGAGTTTGCATGTTCTCCTCATACATCTGTGGGTTTTCTCCCACTGTCCAAAAGCATGCTTCATATGTTAAAGGGTGACTCTAAGCCAGGGGTGGGCAAACTACGGCCCGGGGGCCACATGCGGCCCCTTAAGATACTTAATGTGGCCCTCCAAATTAAAATACATTGAATCAAAAATCCATTATTGTTTTATTTTCATTGTATTTCTGTTTCTTCCCATGAATGTGTTGTTTCTCTGACGTTCGTGTGTTTTCCTTTCTGAGTCAGATGGTGATCTTTCGGATTATCCTTACACCACATAAATGCAGCATGTCATTTTCCTCTGAAAGAACATCAACCCATTGGAATCACCCAAAACAAAAAAGAGAGAAAAAAATCAAAATTTTTAAAATTTAAAACTCCCAAATTTTCTGCTTTTAAATTGATATATGTGAATTTGAATCCAAATTAAAGCATGTTTTCCTCCAAATTCCATATTATTTTTTTAGTTTATGAGGTTGATTACCCAATCTCTCCTTCCATCTGCTCCTTGTCCGGCCCTTATGCCAAATTTTAGAACCCTTTGTGGCCCATGAGTCAAAACAATTGCCCACCCCTGCTCTAAGCCATCCCTTGGTGTCAATGTGAGTGTTTTACCAGACTCGGCAAATAGAGTAGGTTACAGTAGTTGGGAAAGGCTCCAGCAACCCCAGAAATTGAATAAATTAAAATGTGGTCTGGAATGAAATAATAAACAAAACTTATAGGAACTTAATGTTTTTTTGTTTTTTTCAGAGCCTTAGAAGCGTGACGAGTGTTGTTAATGTCAACACTTGCTATGAAAATAACTCAAAAATGTCACAGAGTAACACTGTCTGGAGGTTGTGACACGTCTGTTTTTTGGCTTTTGCATGTTGATTCTTTGTATTCTGTGGTTTTTGCTCAGATAATAAATTGGCTTGTGATGTTGGAATCTGTTAGTTGTGCCAAAAAAAAACCACATTTGCTGTGTCAGACAATCGCCTGTAGATGGTGTGCTAATGACTGTCAATGAGATGTTGTCTTTTTCCAGAAAATGTACCCTTTTCAAATTCTGACTCGCAGGCTATGTCCTGATTCTTTTGCTGCACCTTGGCAAGCTGTCGGGGTGTCCAATCTACAATTCCAAAATCATAGATCGGGGGTCAGCATACATTACAAATAACTGTTGTCTGATCTACATCAGTCTAACCACACATTCATACAACAGAAGCTGCTACTTTTTTAGGAAAAAGGTTCTCAGTTTGGATTGACTGATGATCTAGTTTAAAGTTATTCTGGTGTGAAACCCGTCTCTACCATCTTTTTTTTTTGCATAAGACACATTATTACATAAAATAGTATTGCAAAGTGTCTAATAGTGTCATAAACAATAGTTTCATGTAAAACGATTTATATCGTACAGAGGATAAGTATCGTCCTGCCGCCCAGCCTTATTGATTAATGGGATTTATTAGCTGTTTAGATATTATTAGCAGAACGGCTTTTATGTGCAGCTGCATTAGAAACCACAGACTTAACAAAACTGTTCATTTCATGCTGCTGCTTCAGTATTGTTCTCCACAAGAAGTAGAAAAGACATCCGAGTTACATGTAGGCAGGTTATAGCTATTATTCATTCATTTCAAATGTGTAAGTAGTATTTCTGTTGTGATTTAAAGAGAAGGCTTTTTTCCTGAAAGATTTTTGTGCTTCTGGAGCTCCAGCAAATCTCTTTACTCTGATGCCCTAGTGTCTGATGGGCAGCAGACTGTTTGAGCATAAACACACACTTTGTTATCCGGTGTGGAAAAAATGTTTCTTTCTCTGGAGCTGCACAAAACAAAGCAGATGATTGTGGATTTTTGGAGTTGGTGGATTCTAAATTTTATAATGCAGGAGTTGGAGAACTTTATACTGTGTTTTGGAAAGGGTTTTGAGATCCCTGAAGCTGTCTGTGCAGAGAAGCTTTAAAAGCCTTTATGTAAAACAGAAAATACTGAATACAAAATGCCAAATGAGCAGCTGAAACAGGAAAATATTTTAAGTTAGAAGCTCCTGTTTCTGCGTCAACCACGACTGCTACCAATGGCCAATCTCCTTACAAAAAAACTTTGTTTCTCCTCAGAGTTCAGATTTGTTTGAATTGATTTAAACCCGGTTGAGACCAGATTAGACTTGAATTAAGATTACGTCTGTTTTATTCCCCTTCTTTCTGCCTTTTTTTGCAGGGTTTGCTGGACCTAAAGTCCCGTTTTGACCGTTTCCTCCAGGAGTCCTTCAATAACGACCGGCTCTTCAAACAAACGATTGCAGGAGATTTTGAGTACTTCCTTAACCTCAACTCTCGCTCCCCGGAGTACCTCTCACTCTTCATCGATGACAAACTCAAGAAGGGAGTGAAAGGGGTCAGTTTGTTTTCAAACAAAAACCAAAATGTCTGGACAAATGATTTCAAATCTCTTTTCTCATTTTACTATATTTTAATGTTGAAACTAGTATGCAGATATTTTACTATATACTTATTTGATTAATGGAATAGTCTCTATATGTATTTAAAATTATCTTCAGTGATGGTTTTTTGTTCACCATGAGAACTCTACTGATATAATTTACAATATGAAAAATTTTTTTGAATACTTAAAATTCTGTAACATGATCAGCTGTTTGTTTTACACATTCAAAGCTTAATGATAATGTTAATTTCTTGACCCCCCCTGTGTTTTTTCTTATTCAGCTTACAGAGCAGGAGGTGGAGTCCATACTGGACAAGGCGATGGTGCTCTTCCGCTTCATGCAGGAGAAAGACGTCTTTGAAAGGTACTACAAGCAGCATCTGGCGCGGCGGTTGCTCACCAACAAAAGCGTCTCTGATGATTCGGAAAAGAACATGATCTCAAAGTTGAAGGTAAGCAGGCAGGAGTCTGGTTTTCCAAATTTCTGTTTGTTGATACACACTATATTGTTTTTTTTAAATCTATTTGTAACACACTCTTAGTGTTAAGCATTTAACACATCAATACACAACCACAGAGCATTTAAACCGCTGTGCATGCTGCAGCTTGAGCCTCTTAGTTATATTAGTGGAAGATGGAGAGGTTAAAGCCACATTGGTCAGCGCTTTCTGAGCTGTACTTCTATAGATTTTTTTTTAGAAGTTTGAACTATAAAAGCAAAGACAAAAAAAGTTTTAAATAAAGAAGTAAAAGTCTCTTAGACTAAGACAGCAAGTGTGGTGGTACAAAGCAGGTAAAAAATCAAGAGTTGGATATAAAAGCGAGGAAAAAAATACAAGAATACTAAGAATCAACATCTGGATGTTTTTCAGTTTAAATATGAAATAAAATCATCAGTCAGAGCAGAATAAACAACAAACATCTAAGAACAACCCATCTTAACCTCCAGTTAAGATTGAAGTGTTATAATACTTTAGTCTTAATTGATTTGTTGAGTTTGCTGTGTTCTGAGTTTGATATTAAATAAAAAATGTTTTATTTATATGTTAAACAGCAGTGAATCCATTTTCTGTTTATAGAAAACTTGAATGTTCTGATTGCAGTTTAGATAATGAGTGCAAATGATTTTATCTTTTTTTTTTTTTTTAAACAAAGCTATTTTTAAATGTAAATTTTGCAATAAAATATGATTATTTCATTATTAAATTTAGCCATCATTGGTAAGATTAATTGCAATTACTCTCAGAAAATCATGTCATTAATCACCATTGATCACTTCAAAAATGTCTTTTTAAAGTGGACCTTTAGTTTTAGGCTGATGTTATTCACGTGCAACCAGCATAGAAAGTGATAGAAATTCATATTGGCCACACATAATAAGTGCAGCCAAGATCGCATTGCTGCTTTGCTCGCACGCATTTTAAGTGTCCAAGGCTGGGTTTTTTTGTTGGTCGCACGTATTTAAAATTAAATTTGAAGTCCCATTAACTTTCTCACTCCTAAATGTGTGAAATGCATTCTCCACATTTGACCCATCCCCTGGTGGAGCCGTGAGCTGCAGAGACAGCCTCACTCAGAAACTATTTGCTTGTTTAACCCTAACCGTAACCATAATCCTAATCTTAACCTCTTTCCCGGTCTGTGTGACTAAGAAAAAAAGTTTAGCACTGGCCATACTTTTTTCGAAAATGACATGCGAATAGACACTTTCTTAGTTTTATGTTCACAGCATTATAATAATATTTTATTGCTTAACTGTGAACAGTGTTATTTGCACTGTTATTGTTTGACCACTAAAATAAGTTTGTTCTTATTTTAAACCCCCTTTCCCTTTTTTTTTCTTCCATTTTTTGTCAGACTGAGTGTGGGTGTCAGTTCACCTCTAAACTGGAAGGAATGTTCCGGGACATGAGCATCTCTAACACCACCATGGATGAATTTAGACAACATCTACAGACGACGGGGGTGAGAAGACACCACATGTAACGCTGCAGACCCTACACGCCATGCTAGGGACACAGCACTACAGATAACACATGCCACACTACTGCCAGTATATGCAACATGGATTATACATGCCGCCCTACAGCTACGAGTGATGCATGCCACTCTTTGGGCGATACAAGCAATGCACACCACGCTACGAACCCCACACTAACACTGCATACCTGCTATTGGAAAGATATGCCACACAACTGACACTACACATGAATTTGCTGGGGTTTTTCCCAGCACTTAGTAAATGACAGCTGGTTTGACAAGACTGCTGTGTCTCTGTGTTACATTGAGAAGTTGCTTCACACATTCTTATAAATGCTGGTACTTGTCAGAAGTACCTTTAGCCACTGGGAGTCTTCTAGTGCTTCATCTTATTGGGATTTTAACTAAAATGTGTGATTTATGTCTGGAACAAAAAAACAAATTCTGCTTTTGTTAGAGGATGTGTCAATAAGTTTAAATTGGTTTCACAATTGCATTTAGTTTGTTTCAGGGTTCTGTCATGTCTTCAAACCCAGAAACCTGATCCGTCTGTTTTTGATGCTTCTTTTTTAACCCAGGTGTCTCTTGGAGGAGTCGATCTCACTGTGAGAGTCTTGACCACCGGCTACTGGCCAACGCAATCAGCAACACCCAAGTGCAATATTCCCCCATCACCGCGGCATGCATTCGAAGTCTTTAGAAGGTTTGGCACTAACTTACTATTTTAATTTTTACAAACATAGCTTTGTTAAAGGAAAAGTGTGCTATCAAGTCATTTTTGCTTAAAATGTAGAGATAATTGCTTGTTTTATCTTGATCTCTATCTTCCACTGTTACTCCACATTCAATCTTGATTAACTGTGAATGAGAGACGGATTAGCTAAGAGAAAAATTATGCACCAAACAAAGAAATGTATGAATGTGTTCTGATTCCAAATCTTTAGTGTTTTCTTACAAAAAAAAAGAAAGAACGATCAGATCATCATTTTCTTATTTAAATGCAGTTCTTTTTTACAGAATTCCTATAGATTCTTGAAAGCCTTAAAAAGCCTGAAGTTTTGTTTTTAAGATTTGAAAAGTGATTACAAGCATTGCTGGTCAAAATATGCAACAAGTAGTCAAAGCTAAATTGTTGGGCATTGTTATTGACAGTAGTCTGTCCTGGACAGACCATATAAACACACTTGTTAACAAAATTGGTCGAAGTATCGCTATTACAACAAATGTTGTCAATATGTTAAATGTGACTCTTTAGAAAACATCACTAAGTCCTTAACCTTATGCCATTTGTCCTACTGTTCTGAAGTGTGATCTTCTGCTTCACAAAAAGATTTGGCTAAACTACAAATGGCCCAAAACAAAGCAGCAAGACTTGTTTTTGGTTGTTCAGGTAGAACCAGTAGAAATCAAATGTATTCCACTTTGGAGCGGCTCAATCTATATCAGAGATTACAGGGTACTCTGGGCACATTGATGTATAAGGTACTGGACCTTAAAATTCCTGCTTTTATCTCTAATCAAATTGTTTACTGTGACACAGTACTAGAACTGCAACAAGTGGTCGCATAACTCTATTTCCCAAATCTAATTTCATGAAGAAAACTGTTATTTACAGAGCAATTTCCTTATGAAATAGAATTCTTACGAAAATTCGTGGGCTCAAAGATAAGTTATTATTCAAAAATAAATTAAAGTGTTGTGTTAAATGGTATACAATGGAAGGTGTTACAAGTGTATTTTGTACATCTCTAAAATTCTGGTAGGTTTATAAAACTTAATATTTACACTATAAATGACATGGCTTTAAAACACAATGTTTATGATTGTATTGGAAATTGGTTGTGCTGTATGAATTGAGATTTCTGACATTAATGGACCCAGGAAGACTAGCTAAAGGCTATAGCTCTCAGCTAATGGGATCCATATAAATAAACAAATTATATTTTAAAGAAAGAACTTGATTGTTGGTATTGAGTATAAGAGCAAATAAGGACAGACCTTTTCCAGACTTATTATCCTCTGGAAAAAGTGATTTTTTTTCCTTTTTCAGTGAATTCTCTGAAACAAAACTGGTGCCCACGCATCTTTACAGTGAATTGTCCTGCATTGACTCTCCTCTCAGAGAGAAGAACCTGACATGACTCTGCTCTGCTTTCAGGTTTTACCTTGGTAAGCACAGTGGGAGACAGCTCACCCTGCAGCACCACATGGGTTCAGCAGATTTAAACGCCACGTTCTATGGTCCCATCAAAAAGGTAAATGCCTCCAGGGAGGCAGAAAACTCTTAAGATGTTTTCAGACAGAAACTGATGCTTTATTAATGTTTTTATTGATTCATTTTTACAGTTTTAAGTCTTTGTAATAACATAGTGCTTTAGTTTATAAGCAGTTTTATTGAGATTTTTCACTTCCTGCTGCATTTAAACATGAGGATTAACTAAAAGCTTGAAGCCTTAATGTTTTGTTTTTTTTAGCAACACCATATTCTTGTCATTATTATTACTAAATGAAATACTTGTTTAGATTGAGTTTTGTGAGTCAAAGCCAATGTTCTTTTGTTTACAACAGGAAGACGGGTCGGAGGTTGGAGTTGGGGGAGCCCAGGTGACCGGCTCCAACACCAGAAAGCACATCCTGCAGGTGTCCACCTTTCAGATGACCATCCTCATGCTGTTCAACAACAGGGAGAAGTCCACCTTTGAGGTAAACTGCTGAAGGAGTATCAATAAAGCAGAGACAGTAAAGAAAAAAGAAAAATTAGCTTCTTTTTTTTTTTTTTTTTTATGAACAAAAGCTCATTTTAAAACCTGCATTGACAAAAAAAACAAAATATTCAAGTGTTATGTAAGAATGTTTTATAGGAACAGTTTAAAATGTTGCTACATGAAAAAAAAATGTTGTGTTTAGGAACTATTTTCCTCTGAATGTGTATGGTTTTTTTCCAAGACAAATGCTGTTTTTGCTGGTTTAAGGGCTGGAACTTTTTCATTTATGTCATAAGATGTCAATAAAATGAGATTGATATTACAATGTAGAAGTTACAAACAGAAAGAAAACAGCAGTCAGGAGATGAATAGAAGTTTATTGTGTTCCCTATAAATGTCAGAAAAGGTCACAGTTGATGCTATCATTTGATCTCAGTAGAAATGACTTCATGTTGTTCAATTTGGAATATTTTCCTAAATGTGTTTCCATCTTCTACATCAGTGATCTCCAACCTTTTTCAGGCCACTGACTGGTTTAACGTCAGACAAGAATTTCACAGACCAGCCTGTTTAAGGCTAAAGACGACATCAGATTTTTTAATTCATGGTTTTCTTTACCTTTTAATGGGAATGTTCCTCTTGATCACCCGTAACACGTCTGCAGCTGGTTTCAACTTTTTATGTGCACTATATTTTGTGTAGGAATTATTAAATGTGACAGATCTTCTCTTTACTTAGTCCTTAACTG
The DNA here is from genome assembly GCA_003999625.1 of Oryzias javanicus. Lineage (NCBI taxonomy): Eukaryota > Metazoa > Chordata > Actinopteri > Beloniformes > Adrianichthyidae > Oryzias > Oryzias javanicus. The sequence continues at coordinate 12,721,031 of CM012449.1, read as the reverse complement.
CTGAAGCAGAAGTTAAAAACCAGACATCAACATCAGCCTCAACTGACTTTTAGGATAAAGAGAACTGAACTATAAAATATAATGATAAACATGAATTCACTGTATTTGAACAGCTTTATTGGCAGCATCCTCGTAGCATTAGATGGCCAGTTGCTGAACATTATTCAGAGCGGGCTCGGAGCGTGGAAACAACTGTCAAAATAAATCCATATTTCAAGTAAAACTCCTGATGTTAAATGCAGACCTTTTTCTTTTTCCTCTCTTTAGCGTAAAAAAAAAAAAAATTCAAAGATGTTTGTTTTTTATGAACTTTGATAACTTGGAAGCCTCTATTTAGCTTTTGTAGTGGCTGCGTTATGAAAGTAACTTTATTAGAACTCATGATTGTAGAGAAGTAAGTCATAGACAGATAGAGGGGAGAGAACTTGATACATTTAAAACATAATTCAGACAATAAATAAGGCAGAAAATATTTTAAGTTTTTTTGGCTCTGCATCCTCGTACTGGTTGCCACTGTGTATGTTAATCCTTTCTCACAAAAGATAAAATCTCATCTTGAAGCACAGTTCAGTTTTATTTACTAAAATTCTGGCCATTTCCTGTTTCCCATGATTCCATCCGTGTGCTGAGAACTCCTGACGAGCGTTCTCTGACAGCAGACTTGTTCTCCTCACTTTGTAGGAGATCCAGCAGGAGACGGATATCCCGGAGAGGGAGCTGGTGCGAGCGCTGCAATCTCTGGCCTGTGGGAAACCCACCCAGAGAGTCCTCACCAAGGAGCCAAAATCCAAGGAAATTGAAAATGGACATGTTTTTACCGTCAATGACCAGTTTACTTCTAAACTTCACCGTGTCAAAATCCAGACAGGTGAGCTGAATCATCAAGGTTATGTTGATTTTAAACAGTGAAGCCACAGAACGAGTTTAAAAGATTTGGCGTCTGCCTAATATCCATTTATACTTTCACAGCTTTAAGTCCAACTCTAATCATCTTTTGATCTATTTTTTAACCATTCCCAGTGGTCGTTTGATTATGATTTTTCTGTTTTTAGATCAAATTGAAAAACCTGAGTTGTTTCCTAGGTCCTAGTTTCTGCATAGCAGCAATAATTCATTATAAATTCACCTCTGAGTTGACGCGGGACTGTTGTTGAGAGCTCTCTGTTTACAAGGTCTCCTGCTAGATTACTGGTACAATAAAAATGCTGAGCAATAATAGCTGTACAGTTATCAACCAAATACCATTTGAACAAGGAAAATTAAGATTTGTATGGATCTAGTTATCTACAATTGGAATTGAGAAATACTCAGAAATAATATTTTAATCCTAATTTTGTTTATATATGTCCATCATAAAAAAAAATGCCAAAAGAACATGTTAAAAACACCAAAAACACTATTTTTAATTGGAGTGGATCTTTAAACACAACACTATCCACATGTTACAAATGCATTAACTCTACACTTTATTAACACAGATCTGTACATGGAGTATGTTTACATTTGTGTTAACCATTATTAAAAAAAACAAGAAGTTATGCTATTCTGAATGAAAAAACTATTTTGTTCTGACTTTGTTTTTCACTTAGCCTCTAAAGATCTAAACTCAGTACAACTTAAGTTTTTGTAATATTTTTGTTATGAATGTTTTTTCTTTCTTTCTGTAGTGGCTGCTAAACAGGGAGAGTCAGACCCAGAGAGAAAGGAGACCCGGCAGAAAGTGGATGATGACAGAAAGCATGAGATTGAAGCTGCCATCGTCCGCATCATGAAGTCCAGAAAGAAGATGCAGCACAACGTGCTTGTAGCAGAGGTCAGTCACTTCACACATTTGTTCCTTGTTCTTTTACGTATCTCTTCATAAAAAACTAATAGATTGAAGGGCTGTTACTCATTGGTGCTTGTTCTGTCTTCTCAGGTCACACAGCAGCTGCGAGCGCGGTTTCTTCCCAGTCCTGTAGTCATCAAGAAGCGCATTGAAGGACTCATTGAGAGAGAATACTTGGCGAGAACACCAGAGGACCGCAAAGTGTACACTTACGTAGCATAACAAGTGACGTGGCTGCGAGCTGATGGCGATGAAAGCAGAGCCCGCTCTCTGTCTGGACTGCTCCGTGTTTTAAGTCGAGTCGGAGAGGCTTTCATTGTTGATTCTGGGAAACACTGGGAAGCTTTGAAAACGTCCTCCATAAAAACCTGTAAAGAAAAATTCTGCAAAAGATGGCGACATTTTCTAGAATTATTAGACTTCTGCTGAGTAAAGTGAGAGGAGTGGGATGTAGTTTTGTATAAAATATTGCTTCTTGTGGCCTTTGGAGGAAACCGGCTGAGTCTTTGGGCAGTCACTGGAGTGGTGACGACGCGGAGATCAGGAAAACATCGGAACTCCCCCTCTGTTTTAAACCTGGATGTTAATGTGTTATGTTTGTATTTTGTGACACAATAATAGTTGTACAGATCGGCAAATCTTGGCCTTTTCCTCAAAGAGGATTTTTAGACTTCAAGAGAAGGATGAGGTGTTCCCTGGTACAGACCCGGTTTACAGCAGCAGCCAAACAGCTTTTGTTTTAATGGAACATTTAAAAGCTTCACTTCAGTTGCAAGTTTATGTCTTTAGGGGGCGACACTCGTCCTTCAACACAGCACACAGTAAAACAGGAAAAAAAAGTGTGACCAGCTCTGTACCAGCAGCCAAACAAATCAACGGCTTCACAGCATGCCTTTTATTAAATGGGTCAATCATGGATACAAGACACAACTCCATAGATGTTTGGTCTTTAATGGCGCTGCAGCATAATCAAATTGATCCTTCAATATTTTGTTCATAGTGGTGCAGGTTTCATAGATTTCCCTTTTCCACTGCATTGTGAACAGATGGAGGCAGGCTAGTGCCACGCTTTAATTTGTACAAATTGTAAAATAATTGTACGCATTGCGAAGGTGGATTGTACAGGGCCTTGTTTTCATCATATTAAATGTAGAGAAAAAAATGCTCATTTCTCTTTTTCTACATTTTTCATGAGAAGGAGCTCAGAAACTCAATTTTAGTTTTAAAAAAAATCTCATGTTTATATTCAGGGTAACTTTGTTTGAAATATTAACACTTATTTGTGACTGTGCCAAGATGTAAAAAATGATGGGTTTAGTAAAAAAAAAAAGTTTAAATTAAATGTAAGGGGGAAAAATAGAAAGACCAGTAAGACCAATATAAATATTTTTTATATTTTCTTCCTAAAGTTTCGTCGCTGATGCAAATGTATGTTTTAGCGTGCACTATTATGAAAAACATTCGTTTGGAAGGTTGTCTTCTCCATGGACAGAGAAGTTCTGAATCTGGATAGTAGAAACGCCAACAGAGATCAATGTGATGGTGATGCTGACATAAAGAGGAGTTTTGTTTTTACAGACCCAGCAGAGACTAATGCGCTTATCCGGGTCTTAATAAAGTATTTCTGTTGGGGGGTCAGACACCTCCCCTCATAACATTTAAATCTGCGCCTCCGTCTGCTCCTCCTTTGTCCTCCTCATGTCAGACTGCTGCCATCTGCTCTGTTGTTATTGAAAGCGTTCACACTTGTGCTGCTCCCTTTCACTCCGCGCGAGCGTTTAGTTCGCGTCCGCGCGGACGCTCTGCTTCAGCTTTTTCAAACACTGGCGGCGTGACGTTAGCGTCCTGACTGGAAAACCAACTCGGACAGGATGCTCCCGGGTGTGAACCCCGACCCTCCGCCCGCAGCGCTGCCCCGCACGTGAAGCTCCGCACTGGGTCATGAGGAGAGGAGCCGCGGTGTTCAGACGCGACCATGAAAACCCGGACTCCGGAGCAGAAACTGCCGCGTGAGTCCAACGCAGTTTCCGCTTTAGCTTCAGGCTAACGCTAGCTATCAACTTTTGTTTTCAAATCACAATGAAATCGATTATAAGTCTAAACCCCGTCACCGTTCACTCCTGCAGCAGCCTCTTGGTAAATAACCTGTTTGAATTTTTTCCTTACTGGAGCTTTTTTTCATTCTGGATTCTCGTAAATTAAAGTTTTTTTCAGCTCGCGCGAGCAAACAACAGATAAAGGGTTGTCATGGTGACCACAGCAATACGGCAAGTTTCCAAGACGACCACCACAAGATGGAGACAAATGTTTGTGGGAAAATCCAGAGTTTCTCTAAGACGAAACAGAAGATTGAAGTCAAAAAGTTTTAAGAGGCTAAATTTGGCTAAAATTGAAAAATAAGTTGAGAAAAAAAGTTCTAAATTGTTGATGGAAAAAAATTATTTTTTACGACAAAGTTGTAAAAAAAAAAAGATTAGAAAAAAGCTGCAGTTATAATAAAAGGAAAGAAAATCGTCAAATTATGATAAAAAAAAAAGTCAAAATTTTACAATAAGTGTAAAATGACTTGGGGGCATATAATTTTGGAGAAAAAAAAACAAAGTTTTAGGAAATTTTTTTTTTTTCCTAATTAAAAGAATAAAATCATAAAACAAGGAGGAAAAAGTCACATATAAGATAACATTTATTTTTGAATTGTTGAAATTTTACAAGAATTCCTAAAATAAGACAAAATTTGATTTAAAAAAAAGTTTTACCCAGAAAAAATCTTGATTTTTTTTTTTTTTTTTTTTTAGCTTTTAAAATGTTTTTCAACAAACATCAAACATTACCTGTTCAGTTAATGTTGTAGACAATTCAGAGGAATGGGATGGATATATCCTTGCAAAATCAGCTGAATCTGAGTTTTGTTTTTGTCTTGTTTTGTTTTTGTTTTTGTTTTGGTTTTTTTTGTAATTGTCCAACTTTCTTTTAAAGAAATTACCCCTTTATTTTGAAAAACACAACTTTTTCCCTTATAATAATACGACTTTTATACTCATAAAATTACGATTTTATTCTTGTTAATTCTATTCTTGTAATTTTATTCTTGTTGACTTTTTCTCTAATATTTATGTGGCTTCATTCTCATTAAAAAGTGATACATTTCTGATAACATTTACACCTTTTTTCTCTTATAAATTTAATTGCTTTTTTCTGTTGGCCCAAATACTCTATAGTATTTCTGTGAGTTTCCCTTTATTATTTAATTCTGTCAACCGTTCTTACAATTTCTGTCTTATTGTGATGTTTTACTGCAGTTTTAACACTCACAAAGCTTCAGCGTCTTCACAGTTGGAATTTCCTCTGTGAACAAAAGGTTAAGGCTTGCTAGTCTGAAAGATATATTTTAAAAGCTTGAACGCCTGCATTTCAGGTGTGAGAGCAGGAATCATTTTTTGTCGTTTTTACTTCTTTTCCAGATCTGAATGCAGCAGGATGTCACTGTCTGCCTGTAAGTAACTCATTATTTGAACTCTACTTTTAGCGGACTGAATAATGAACAATGATGAAGCAGAAGCTACGGTCTTATAATTCAAGTCAAACGACAGAAATAACAGACTCTGGCTGAATATTCCTGTCATTCAGATATTGAATAATTTTAACAATCTCCAAAGTTCGCAGTTTGATGATTGCAGTAGCATCACCTCAGAAGCGTGCTTGATGAATTAGACAGTGTCTGCTAACAGATGAATAATATAACCCACTTCAAAAGAAATGGAACATTTTCAGATTTTTCTTTTATCCCACAGCATTCAGCTCTTGACCAAAACAGAAAGATTTGTTATTTAATAAATGTGCCATTTCTTCTACACTAGCATCAAATTCAATCAGATCATTAAGAAATGTTGAGGGTTTAAACAGCTGTTATCGCTCATCTGGTTAACATTCAACATCAAAGTGATCTTTAAGTCTCAATTTCTCTCACTTACTGATTGTTGAAACTGCTAAAAAAGTAATAACCTTGAAAAAAAGGTTCTACTTGGTTCAAAATAGCTGATATCAGATCTACAAGATGCACACATTTTGTCACCTGTCAAAAAAATATATTTTTGGTGTTGGTTACAGTTTAAATCTTTTTTTTTAATGGATATCAAACATGAGGTTCAGATGTTAGTTGTTTCCCTGCTGTGATTAAAAGCACATTTGCATTTATCTTTTTTGCTGCATGCTTATTCTCAGTTGAGCCCCTGGCAGGGCGGGTCAGGATGCGGCGGCAGCAGCTCTTGCTGATGAACATGCATCTACTGGCCAACCCTGGCGACTCTCTGCTGTTGCAGCATTCTCTGGACCGCCTGCTGCGCTGGCTCTGCCCGAGCCTCCGTATCTTCCACGTCTCTGAGAGGGCCGCCCCCTTCAGAAGTTTCACGCGTTCGAGTCCAGTGACAGGTCAGAAGTTCCGCAGATTTCAGTCGCTGTGCAGAAATGTACCTGCAAGGCTGATGGATGATTTCCACAAATGAATTCCAGGCTACCCGTCTTTGGCCATTACTTTCTTCCTGCATGAAGCCTACGGAGAGGAGCGGATTCTCAGAGTGCTGGACGTTTTCCAACGGCCACCGTGGCAGTACCACCACACGGAGAGCTGCGGCGGCAGAACCGGAGGGATCCACGTCGGCAGCTCGGCGTCCGCCGGCCTTCTGCGGCCCTACTTGCTGCCCAGCAGAGACTTTTACAGTCTGGGCGCAGGAATGCCCGTGTGGGGCGTGCGACCCGTCCACTGTGGCGGCGAAATCTTGCGAGTGACTCTGTACAGTTGCCATGGTAACTACGAGGATGCTGTGCGGCTCTACGAGACGGTCCTGCAGCGCCGGGCCGAGGAGCAGAAGGCCGGCTTCAGCTGGTTCACGCTCCACACAGGTGAGTATCTGCACTAGCTGGGTCATTCCCGCTTAGACGCGCTCCTGCATGACGGCGTGCTGCTCTCTTCCTGCTGGACAGAGCCCGGCCTCACCCTGCAGCTGGCGCTGAAGCAGTTATCCCCGGGCGTGCGGGTGGAGCCGTGCGTCTCCGCTGTACTGCAGTTCAGCGTGGAAGAAATCGGGCAGCTGGTTCCGTTGTTGCCAAATCCCTGCACCCCCATCAGTCCGACGCGCTGGCAGACAGAAGACCTGGACGGAAACAAGATGCTCTTCCAGGTAAACGTGGTTTCACATCTTTGAGCTTCATCGTTTCCTGAAGATTGTGGTTGCTCTTACACCTTTAAAACATGCTTCACTAGAAAAGTGATGAACAGATAAAGTTGATGCAGCTGGTATGTTGTGACCAGTTTTAAAGAATTCAATCTGAATAGAATGGGTTTATTTCAAGAAATTGAAACAAAAACTCCCTAACAAGAAAAACAAAAGAAATATACTGCAAATAGATCTGCTCATCTACAAGTGGATGAATCAGAATTTCTACATTAAAAATCAGCTATTTTTCCAACTGTATTTGCAAATGCATAATCTGCTCCACAACAATAAAAAAATAAGTACTCAGAGATTAAATTTTGATCTTAATTTTGTATATTTATGTCTTCCATCATCAGAAAAATGCCACAAGAACATGTTAAAAATCCCTAAAACACAGTTTTCATTGGAGTGGGTTTCTTAATTAAAGATCAGTGTTTTTCTCATTACGATAATCAGCTACAAAATGATTGCCTTTATAGAGCTAGCATATCAGGAGCTTTAAAAATAGGATGTAATTGACCTAATCTTTGATTATATATGAATTCTTAGATTAAATCAAAAGTCATCAAAACAAAATTTTAGAAGTTTGCAGACCAAACTCTGAACCCCATATTTCTACAGTCCTCCTGTGGCCAGAGGTTTCCACTAAACACTGGTCTGATGTTAGTCTACAGTGAATGAGTGTGGAGTTTTCTCCTGAAAAAACTTCAAGACAACCATGAAACAGAGCTGCATGTTCTTCCTTCATCACAGAAAACAGAAGTGCAGACTTCCTGAAAACGCAGTACATGTATAGAAGAACATTAAAAAAGAGAACATACCTTTGAAGGAACAGGTTTGTAAAACAGCCTTAACACGCTACTACCACACAGTGGATTGATTTAATGCTGAGTCATCCTTACATAGTGGAGGTTGGAGGAGAGCATGAGAGCATCCATCATGTAAGAATCTGCATTGAATCGCTGTTAAATGAACTGTGTCTGTGTTGCAGGTGAACGCTCCCGCTCAGCCCCAGCAGCCTCTCACCTGTGCTTTTCCTCCAACACTAACCCACGTGGCCCCCCGGGGCCCCAAGCTGAGGACTTTCGCTCAGGGCAGCGGCCTGTCACTCTGCAGCCGATCAGCTCCGTTCTCCTGGAAAACCCACCGGCATGGTAACGCCAACCAGAAGTAGTTCTTAGTATTTTCCATTATTATAATGCGGGTGTTTTCTTTAGATGTCCTTGAGGATTTTTTAATAATTTAATTTGTGAATTTGAATCTCATTTAGGAAACATCTTTAGTATGAATCTGCCTCTCAGTCCACACTAACCCTGACATTCAAATTAAAGCAAACTCAATGCACCAAATGTTGTAGTTCCTCTAGTGACAACTAGAGGCTGGTTTCAAGTGGTTTCACATTGAACCTTTACCTCAACATTTAACTCAAAATTGTGGTTTAAAAAGCATGTTTTTTGGTTGGCAGGTGGGTGGACTCAATAAAGCATCTACTTTATTTTGTCCTGCCCATTTTTGGCACTTTCCTGAAGTGGGCGGAGTCAAAACGTTCTCAATGCTCCAGTCTTTATTTACACCATTCAGAATAATTTAAATGACATGAGATTAGATTTAATGAATGTCTATAGTTGATACTGCTGCTGAAGAGTTGGACATCAGAGGGAATTATGGGAGTTGTAATCTACAGCGGGACTTTCATGAAATAACAGGTGTGATAAACAGCCAGAACTCTCAATAGAACATCTTTTGTTCAGTTTCACTTCCTTCCTAAACATACTGAATGTACTGAAGCGGCTCTAGGTGACGGTGCTGGTTCTCCGTTGGCAGGACAGCGGCCCCGCAGTGACCCCGCCCTGGAGAAACTCTATGGAGGAGCAGGAAGTCTGGGAACAGGGAGCTGCTGCAGCACACCACCCGGGAGCTCCTGCTACTCCTCTCAGTGCAGCAGCCCTGCTCAGCTCTCAACCTTCAACCATCCAGACTCTACTCTTGGCACCTCCATCACCTGTTCTCTTCCCCACCTCCCACTGGAGGAGGACGAGGAGGAGTCGGAGACAAATGTTGACACAGGAGTTGCAGTTTCTCCCTGCTCAGACTTGGCAGTCATAGGAGTTCCTCGCTCTTCCTCGACGGACCTTCTAATGACAATCCCCCCTGAAAGACGGACGCCGTGTGGGCCGTGGGCGTCTGGAGGTTCCACAGATCTGCTTTTGGAGAACAGCAGCACCGCGACAGAACCGAATCGTTCTGGGAGGATCTCTGTAGAGAACAAGACTGAGCTGCTCTCTGCTGGAACACATAGAGAAGATCCTGCTGATGAGTTCTTCATCTAAGTTCTGCTCCAGCGGGCCTGAAAACTGAGGTTCCTTCTAACATGCCTTGCTCAATGGTAACTTTAAAAAAAAAATTTGTGTAAAACATGGATTTAAACTAAACATTTTGGACCTCTAATGTAAAAAAAAAAACAAAAACATCAAAAAGGCTCTAATTCTAAAATCTGAAGAAATACTGCCTTAAACAACAACCTTAAATGCTAATCCTAAAGCTGTGCAGCAAGTAAAACACCTCAATCACAGGTAAATCCTTTAATTGTTGTTTTCTGTCAAATTCCACGTTTGATTTGTCTAACAGCCAGAAGAGATGATGCAAGGTGAATGTTAGGAGCTACATAAGAAATGAACATTTTACATTTACACTTGACAGTAATTTTGACAGCGGCTTCTCAATAATCCAGATTAGGATTATAAAGAAGAGTTGTGTGCAAACATGGCAGAGACGGCCCTTTAGTTCTAACAGTCTGTTGCCTCTGAAGCAGAGCAGCTCCATTTTAGGATCCTGAAGATGTAACTGAGGTTGTCTGACAGCCCTCCTGCTCTGAGGCCAATGCAGAAGAAATCTAAAACCACAGAAAAATGTCTCCTTCATCCTCATAGAAACAAGGAATTTACCATCAAAAGTGCTTCATAAAACGTCTGCAGATAAACTCGGATCTGATTTCAGTCTAAACTTATTTGATTTCTTGTAAATTTACAGCTAAAGTTCCCTGTCATCAAAAAAACAAACAAAAAAAATCAACATTCCTTTTTAGCACTTGTAAAATATTTTTTAAGAATGGGATTATCATGAAAACAAACAAAAAAAGATATCAGAACAAGAATGGTTATTCTGACAAACAGAACTGTAATAGCTGTCTATTTCTCAATAGAAGTCTAGATTTTGACTTCTTGGAATCAGCAGGTACTTCCTGCTTGGAACTCCAGTCATATACAGTCTATGGTTAGCACAGGCAGGTGGAGGGCTTGTTCCACTACCCATAAAAGTTAATCATTTAAGTTTTGTTTAATGTAGTTATTTAAAGTGGTTTCTACTGATGCTTTATATTTTGGTCTAATGTGTCATAAATAAAACTCAGTGATTTTATGCACTAAAATCATTAATCCAGGCAGCTTTTTCTGTAGATATTTCATGTTTGCATCTGGACTCTGTAGTTTTCTTCTGGAGAGTTTGCATTAATGCAGGATTACAAACTAAAATGCAATTTTGGTTTGATGGCTTCAACTATCTTATCTATGTCAGTTTGGCCTAGACATTGCTTCAGTGTTAGCTACAGAGCTGCAATGTTCTTGTAAAAATACTTAAAAAATCAATTTACATTTCAGGGTTTTAGATGTAAGAAATAAAAATGTTGACAGCCTGAAGATTTGTAATGAATGTATGGATCAATACTTCTGAACAAATCATATACGCAAAATAATAGAAACAATGATGCAAACTTCTCTGATGACAGAAAATTATTACTGTTGTAAAATCAGTAAAAAACACGAGCTGTGCTTTAAAAAAAAAAAAAACCCTAAACGATTTTCTTTGGTCAAATCAACAGCACCACAGCATTAATAAAGCTGTAATTACACATCAACACCAACGTACTATATCCATTCAATAGTATAAATAGTGTAAGTGCTTCAACATTTAACATAGTCTACATCTAGCATTAACTGCAGGTTCTGCCTCACACAAATTGCACTTTAATTCGTCCAGCCCCCTCTGCTGGTCAAAGGATGTTATTGCTCTGAGGGATGTTGGAGCAGCCAGTCCAGCTCAGATCTTCAGCCCACTGTCCCTCCTTGGTTACCTGAAGCTTCCCCGGGTCGAACCTCCAGAACTGCCTGTCTTTAAACAGGTAAAGGCGCCCGTCAGACCGGGTCAGGGCCCCGTTGGTGCCTGGCGGGACGCCAGTCCAGTCAGTCAGTCTGCGGGGGTAGTAGGGCTCCTGGCGCAGGATTTTGAGGTTGAAGACGAAGTAGCGAGAGCGCTTGAAGAGCACCATGTGGCCCAGAGGAGCATAGTAGAAGGCGCAGTCTGGGTGGCGAGGTAGACCCAGATCACTGCTCATCCTGGGGAAGGTAGGGTCCAAAACGCTGCCCTTAAATCGCCAAATCCTCCTCCCTGAACGCCACACAAAGAACGAGTCAGGTATGAAGAGCCACAATAATACATTTTAAATTTCAAAGTAAACCTGAAATAACTTTTTAGCTAAAATGTTTCACTCATTAAAAAAAACCCTTTTATATCAAATATTGTTTTAAAAAAATGTGTGAAATATAAACACATGTACACAGTACATTCACAATGTTAAACATGTAATTACTTAAGAGCTCTGGAATGTGAACTCCAACCTGAATACCACAAAAGAATATATTAAAAAAATGTTTTCATATTCAGATTTCACTAAACACATTTTAGAAGATTAAAAGATGCATAAAAATGTTGAGGATTTACATTCATGAGCAGACTGAGGAGGATTGGTTTGGACTGAGTGAAGGTAAATTCACGTGTTTGTAGCGCTAATAATGTAAGTTACTTAAAATAATAGGATCAGGATTCATCTTAGCCAGAAAAAAACTGGAGGCAAAAGCCATGACTTCAGCTGATTCTAATTCCAAAAATGTACTAAACCGTTTTACGGTTGAAACCAACCAGAAATTCTTCTTTATGTGGTATTTAAATGTAAAGAAACACTTTTGATGTAAACATTTAGAAAAAAAACTGTTAGCTTAAGCTAATAAATTGACCGTTCTCCTTTCTTCCAGGACCTGTGGAACGCTCTAGTCCAATCAGATAGCGAGAAGCGCCACAAATTTAATACAAGTGAAACAATAGTTAAAAATGTTCACATAAAATGCTAATCACATTTTCAATGAGCAAGTTTTTATTTTTTCATTTTTTAACTGAACTCAGTTTTTGAAGTTAAAATCAAGAGTTTTTATGATGAAAACATGTTTTACAGTGCCCTCTAGTGGAAAAAAGTGGAAACTGCTAACTTAATGTAGACGGATTTGGTTTTTATATTTTTAAAAAGTCTAATAGGTTAAAATATTCTTCTAACTGCCAGAGAACAAAATTGTCCGGTCACTTTTTTTTCAATTCCCAGAGCCCCACTCCTTTATTCTTGGTATCACCGAAAACCCCAAAATGTCCTGTGTAGATCCCTAAAGGAGTTCATTCAGTATTTGGGAGATATTCGGGTTCAGGAATGTCTCAACAGAGGACAAATTTATATTGCTGATAGTCGGGAGGTTATAAAGCAAATAAAAAAGTTACCAAAAAATTCCACTAACCCTTAAAACCCTAAAACATAATATTAATACTGCACGTATGCACACTCACACTAAGGCAAAAAACAAAAACACAGGAAAAGTATTTCATTTAGTTTGTAAATTATCACATTTTTTTTAAATAAATAGAAGCAAAACAATTATAAATTTTTTCATATCAACATTAAGAGTTGATTATAGAAAAAGTGGTCTGTTTTCCAACCTAAACAAACTGATCACGTATATTAACCTGCCATCCAATTAAAACAAACTAAAGCAGAAACATATTCTTTTATCTGAAAAATATGGCACAAATGTTTCCCATTTTTATACAAATATACTGAATAAACTCAAACTTAAGTCAGTTTTACACCTATCCGGATATTTTCTCACAACATATGCACAGACTGCATAACTTCCAATTATTATTTTAGATCAACTTTAGCCTGAACTGCATTTTTAATCAAAAATTATCAAACCCCTGATAAAAGTAATTCTGTTCTGGTCTCCAAAAGTTTTAAAGATTTTCAAAACTTGAAATACATTTTTTTTTAAATTAAGGATTATTTCCACTAAAGTAATGTTTTGAGACAAAAAATCTTAATTTTTTCTAATAGAGTTAAAAAATAATTTTTTTTTTAAGTTTCTGGATCTTGAGTCTTGAATGTAAATTTAATTTAAATTTAAATTAATGAATTATCTAAATTTAATACAAAAGTTATGTCCCACCTTGGGGTAATTTTATGTTTCATCTTAGTTTTATAAGTATTTTAGAATCTCATCATATAGATGTTGTGACCCAAATGCCTTCTGGGAGGAGTTTCCTAAATATGAACGAGGGGGTGATGACGGGAACGTCTGGGTTTGAAATGAATTTAGGGAAGAAGTACCTTTGAAGAAATACCATTTGGAGTCCAGCGGGGAGAAGGCAGCCGCCTCGATGGCCTGAGGTAGGCCGGGCCAGCGTTGACGGAGCGGGAGCGGGCTGCTCACGCCGCCGTCAGCTGAGACCGTCCAGTACACGCTGCCGCGAAATACCAGCACCGTCTCATTCTGGTCTGCAGACAGAAAAGGATGAACAGCTCTGCAGGAACAGACTTAGCTCTTTGACAGAAATGATTTTGGTTTTCATCTTCATAAGATAATAATATTTCTCTTTTCATCTGAGGCTCACCCATAGTGATTGCATCAAAGACTCCCTGGCAGTACAGAGGCAGACCTGCCGTTTGGCTCTGGCTCTGCAGCTCTGCAAGTTCCCACTGCTGCAGCGCAGCGTGCAACACCTGACCTGGCAACCGCACAGGCCGATTGCTCAGTGGTTTACCTGAAAGTTCATCACAAAAAAAAACCCATTACTCCACCATGAATTTTAAGGAACATTTATCCTTAAAATCAAACAAAAATTTTTTTAAATTAGACAGCAAAGGGGAAAAAAAGCAAAATTTCATTCAAATAAAATGAGATTTGAATTATCTTTTGCAGGAAGTTGATGGGTTATGACTGATGGTTGACATTTCAGAGAACAGGAAGTAAACAGATTGGTTTGGATGGGCCAAACGCACGAGCGCTGACCCAAACGTTAGCACCACAAAATAAATTCATGGCACGTCCACATCTGCAGAGCCAGAGATCAAGAGCGCGAAGAACAAAAGGAAGAGCACGCCACAAGGCGGACGATGCCGCTTTCAAAGCGACTGCAAATGTTTTGTTTGCAAGAGAACGGCACAAACATTTGTGTCGGAGGCGGATAAAATCAGCACACCCATGAAGTGGCGGAAACTGCAGGGAAAGCAGATATCTGTGCACGATAAGGGCCGGACATCTGACTTCATTCAAACCGAAGTATCAAAGTGCGCAGCAAGAGTTCATGTGTTGCAAAAAATAAAAACTTTTTATCCAAAATGCTCAAATTCCTCAACTGGAAAGAAACATTTGTGAAGATAACAGTTAGGTACCTGTAAAAAAAAATGGGATAAATGCAGCTGTCATTCCATAAATAAACAACAACTGCAGCTGTAAACAATTTTCTCCACACAATAAAATAAGGCTTTAAAGACCAGCTCCACTGAAAACGACGTTTTTAACATTTTGTTCTGATGATAAATACAAAGAAAATAACCTTAAATTACAATTCTGAGTATTCTTTATTTAAACGTTTGTGAATCAGGAGAAGATGGAAAAATTCTGTAATAAAACGAGCTAATTTGTGACGAAGAGAATACACTTTAGCAGTTTCTCTTGTAATACTCGAGTAATAAAGCCAAAAAAGAGTGATTCAAAGTACTTCATAGGCAGCAACAGCATTCAAACAGTTAATTCTCAAAAGAATGAAGAACTTCTGCGCAGGTTTTGACATATCCAGGGCAGCGTGGCTCTTATTCTTCCAGAGAGGGAGTGTTTGCATTTTTCTTCAGTCACATTTTCCTCCTGCTTGTTGTCATTGAGCTTTCAGAGGAGCCAAGCACGCCGCCTGACACTCACAACTCACACAAGCTTCTTCTCAGCATGTCAAAACAACAGGAACGGGATCCGCGGCCCCGTCAGCTGCCGCGGCTCCTTTTCCCACCTCTGAGGCCGTTTGACATGAACAGGGAGCTGCTGTTCTCTGCAGGAACAGGGGCTCCGGATGGGAACCAGGCTGATAAGGGCTGAACTTCACCAAACTCCAGCTGGTTGCTCTGGAGACTTTATCTGAACTTTTCTGAGGATTCTGCTTTAGTTTTAGCTCATAAACAAGATTCAAAAAAACTAAAATGCAATTATTTGATTCAAAAAATTGAAGTGTAATCTGATTACCTGTTTTAATCCTGAATATATAGGGGGCTGTAGGTACTGTGTACTTGCTACAGGTTAGATGTTTCTAGTAGTTTAAAGGTCAGATGCTATTTTTGATGCTCCTTTTCTGCCTTTTTCTAGAGAAAAAAGTCAAATATACATTTAAGACCCCTTAAATTAGTCGAATTGTCACCCCACTGGGAAGTTTTCTTTATACAACTATAAAACTTTGCCAATGGAGTTAAAAAAATATGCTCTTACCAATAACTCTTACTTTAAGAAACAAATTCTAGTTACTGTTTCCTCAAACCAAGACTACTTTACTACCTAAAAACTGTTTTGATTAGATTATTTTCCTTTAAAATTTAAAAAAAAAAAGTTATTTTTTATTGAAAAAGAATATTTTTGCTTTCTTGAGATTCAGTTTTTGCTGCATAATTTCTAAAAGGCAAAAAGAAAAGACGTTTTTTCCAAATATGGAGCTTGAGTAAAGCCTTTGATAGCGGAGTTTGGAGCCAAACGATCGAGCTTCTGTCCTGCAGCGATGCAAACATTCCTGCACAGCGATGAGCGTTTTCACTGCAGCTGCTGCTCACCTGAGGCTTCAAAACCTCCGCATCAGGTGAGGCTTCAACTCCTGCAGCTGAATCACTTTCCAAGAAGCTGAAAAGACGAAGATGACTGAGGGATGAAGGCTGTGCAGAGCGGCACATGTGGGAACCTGCCTCGCACATGCCGTGTGGAGGGGGGCCCTCACAGTAAACAGAAACTATTAAACACACTGTCAGAATGTCGTACTCCCACACTCTGCAGGCACACAGTAATCTAACACAACACAGCGTGAGAGCCCAGCCAGTGATGGTACACAAACACGGTTATTCCTCTGCTAACACTGTCCTTCATTGGAATTTATGCTGGGAGTCAAACCGACTGATTTTCCTGGACTGAAGTGAAGCCTGGAGTCCAACTTAATCTGGGATCCTCAAAATTTTGTGTTTGGAAACTTCTGCTCATCCTCGTGGTCTCAGCTGTCTCATGACCAAATAACAAAACGCAGCTTTTGACCTGATTTTACAATATAGCACAGATAGGGGAGGTGGAGCGTTTGTGTACTTTACTGTTCAGTGGTTGTTTTAGCTGGAACGTCAAAGGTTCAGTTCTGAGGATTAAAACTGGTTGGGTGGATCCCAAAAAGCTCCATTCTGGTGTTTTGTTTTCTAGAACACTGTTTCTACGGACCGGCAAGAGTTGATCAGAAATTTGCCTCTGAGATGTGGGCGGAACCATTGGTGCAGAGCAACCCCGCCCCCCTCCCCGTTGTTGATAGCTCGGCGCAAGGAGCTTGTGGCTCACTCAATGTATTTCCTATGTTGCAAATAGTTGCATCTTTTTGTCTGATGCTGATTTACTACAATATGAATGAAGAAATAGTCAGAAATGCAATTCGAAGCTTAATTTTCTTGATGATCATCAGAAAAATATCACAAGAACATGATTTAAACACACAATTTTCCTCAGAGTAGAGCTTAAAGCAAGGGAGCAAAAAAACCCTCTCTTTTAAGTTGGAAGGAGATGGAATGAATTCAGACTAGAGCATCATTTTCTTCATTCATACTGTTAACATCGTATGAGCTCCAGCTACGGTGGCCATTTTGGCCCAGTTGTTCCGTTCTGAGCACCAAATGTATTTAGACTGAGGAAACTCAGTGAGAACTGGAGCTCAGTCTGATTAGAGACTAACCAAGACCACTTCAAAGACGAGGTACATTCAGACTGAAAATTTGTTCCAGATTATAATTATAAATTAATAAATAAACACATTTTTGTAAAATCAAACAACCTTGATTCTTATGTTTATGCTCTGTAAAATATTAGTTTTCACTGAAGTTCGGCATTTGGGCTGATAACATCAAAGCCTTGGATTTGTTGCTGTCACAACAAAAAATGTAATAAAGATTGAACAAAAAATCTCTGGATTTGACCACGCACTGAGTGTGATGTCATACATAGAAAATGCCTTTCTTATGGCTCCATCTAAATCAAGTCAATTTAGGCACCATTCTTACGCCATACGGATATGTTTGAGCCAGATGACATCATTAAGCCATGATTGGTTCAAGTCAGTCTGATTCAACGTTTCTATGGCAACCATTCACACCAATCAGGAGTAAACTTGGTAGAACTCCAACGTTGGATGTGGGGGCCGGCAGGCTCCACCCACTTTTCTTAAGGCATCTGATTGGTCAGTTTATAACTTGAACTACATGTAAAATATCATCAAAAGAAAATGGTTTAATGAGAAGTATGAGAAGAAGAATGGTTATTTTGACAAATAGAATGACTGAGTAGTAGCTGTTTATTTCTCTATAGAAGTCTATGGTATTTTGGTTTCCTGTGAGTACTTCCTGTTTTGAATGCCAGGTGGGAGGGGTCACTCAGTCCAGTTCTCAAATGCAGTAAATGGATTTGATCCAGATTTCCAGTTTTAGCCTCCAGACAAACCTAATGGAAAATCTTTTTCTGCTTCTGCGACGGTTCAGGTGGACAGCAGATCTCTTCATCTCAGAGGGAAAATGTTATAGCAGCACCTTCTCACCGTACAGCTGCTGTACTGCCAGGATGTCGTCCCAGCTCAGAACCAGGCTGCGGCCCAGTTTCCTGTAGTACGGGGACATGAGGGCGTGCCGCACCGGCGAGTGCTCCAGCCCCAGGGTGTGTCCGACCTCATGTGCCGTCACCATGAACAAGTTGTGGCCTTTGTGCCCGTTCAGCGTCCACCTCTCAGCCATGTCGAAGTGGGCTTCGCCTCGGCGGGGTAGGAAGGCGTGCGCCAGAGTTCCCCCTAAGTTCCAAAAACAGACGTTTCACTAAAGTCATTCGTTCACAGACGCCTTTGATACTTTTTGGATAACACGGAGGCATGGCCCATTAACTTCTGATAACGGACACCTCAAAGGGCACTATCCCTCATTTCGTATTTACATTATGGGATCTTTTCGCCACTTATTTCGTGTTCCTTATGCGAGTGCAAGAGATTCACTTTACTTTCATTAACTGTCACATCTTATTTTCATTTAGAGTTCTGATCATCCTATTAAAGATTTTTTTACTTTTTTCTGCATTTTGAGTTTTTTTTAACTAAACATTTGCCTCAAACATTTTAACTTAAAGTCCCCCTGCAATAATTTTTTTAAAATTTTCTTTAAACGTTCCCAGTGAGGTTTTAATTAGGACTGTGAAGTTCCACCCGGTGGATCCTAGGCGGAGCGGCTACCGCTGCTGCAGCTCGCCGCTCCTAGGTGGATCAATGACAGAATATTTGTGACAGCTAATGGTATTTTACTTTCAGTTTCTTTTTAAAAACGAGAGGCAAACTTAAAAAAAAAGGCAATTAAAATACCAGAAGGCAATGCAATCACCCGTCCAGTTTTAAAAATGTCTGTTTTTCTGCAAATAATGGAATAATTATTGACATTGCTGTGGACAATAAATCCAATCCATTTTTATGTCAGATTCCTTGGTAAACATCAGTACGGCCTTTCACTGAATTACAATCCTTTACAGCACAGAAGCGGGACGTTATATTATCTTTTCCGGCCCCTACAGCTGCATCCGGGTCAGCTATCGTGACATAAGCAAGTCTCAGGAACCCAAACAGTTTTTCGCGGGCATTTTGATTGACAGCGACTTAAAAGTAGAAATACTCGGAAATGAAAACACAAAATGATTTCTTATGATATTTTTTCTCTTTTATAAGAAAAATGCCGCACATACATGCAAAAAACTCAAAAAACATGATTTTCATTGGAGGGGGACTTTAAAAAATAAAATAAACTTGAGCTTAAATTTGTCTTCTTTTTGTGCTGTTGATGATGTCATTTGAGTTTATTCTTCTTGTTTTTGTTTTATTTATGTACAAACACGACAGGAAAGACAGAGGCGGAGCCTCAATGTGAGTTCTATTTTTTGTTTACTTAAAACTTCCAGAGAAGTCAAGAATTCAGTTTCACATTTTTTGACCAAAACTATAACAGAACACAAAACTTTATCGAACGTCTAACTTTTCACGTCAACAGGAGTTTGGAAAGCGCAGCATGCGATCAATCTGTGAGTTTCTTCCTCACTCTGACCTGGCCCGTCAAAAGCATTGCTGGCCCCGTCGTTGTGGTCCCCTTCGTAAAAGGTCAGCCGGATGTCCGCGGGCCCCTCGGGGGCCTCCTGAAAGACCAGGCCCGACACGTTGCTCCACAGCTGGAAGGCAGCCTGCACCGCCAGACGCACAGAGCCCCGGGACAGGTGTTGAGGCCAGTTTACCACCTGGTAGGTCAAATGTCGCTTGGACCACTTCTCACCTGAAGAACACAAAAACACACCAGAAAACGTAAGTTTCCTTCGTGTTTTGTACGAACAATAATATAAAGTCATTCCTATGTAAAAGGGTCTTTAATAAGAATCAAATAAACACAATTGGATAAATAATTGGATTGGATAGTTTACCAACTATCCAGTCATCCATTGTCTTTTACCCACTATATCCTGTTTGGGGTCAAAGGGTCAGAGCTAGCTTGTCCCACCAACTGCTGGGCGAAAGATTTAAGACCTTGTTTTTAGACACTCAAGATATTTTACCAGGTTTGAAGTTTTTCTAATTTATCCTTGTTCTGTCTTTCCAAGCTTTTCTCTAACTCGGGACAGTTGAGAATTTTTTTTTTTAATAAAGAGCCAAGATTTAGAATAAAAGAAAAATATTATTAAAATTAGTCAAAACAGCAAAAAGCAAAATCTAAGTGAGATTAACTATTTTAAAAGATTTTTTTTTAATTAAGACTTTAAACATTTTTTTATGGTAAGATAATTCTTCTCACTTAGTAGATTTTCTGCCAGATAACTTCCCTTATTTTAAGAGTTTGGGTACTTACTTATCTCAATATGATATTAAGGTTTGCTACTAAGATTTTATCACCTATTATGAGAAAAAAGGAGTTTTGCCTTATTTCAAGAATTTCAAGTTATAATGCATTATGAGGAAAGAATAGTGCTAACAACCGTTCACTATTCTTTCAAAAAACAGAAAGTATTAGTATATTTGACTGTTTTCATGAAACAAATCCCAGTGGTTAGCATAATGTCAAGATAATCGAACTAGCAAAATCTTAATAAAATAATAATCTTTAACATTTTGAGAAAATTAATCTTAGAAATTACATTTATATTAGTCAAAATGAGCTTTATATTAGTAAAAAATATACAAATTTTAAGACATTTGTGGTTTCTTTGAGGCTAGATATTTTTACTTGTTTTGAAAAGTCTTGACAAGCTAAATTTTCTTGTTCTGTTGACAGATAATTTTTCTTATTTTTGGCAAAATTGACCTATTTTTACCTCTTTCTCAGACTTTTTTGCAGTGCAAATCTTTTTGCTCCAAACTCTTAATAAAAAAACCTGATTTAAGACTGAAAAAAAAACTAAAATTGCTTTTAAAGAGAGGTTCATAAGACATCTAAATGCACTCTATTCAACAGCATTACTACATAATATGGATAAATCATATTAAGTCTCAGATAGTTTTTCACAGAACATTGTTGTTTTATAGACCACAGCAAGAAGTTTAACTGAATTTCCACAAAAAAACAGTCACAGACAGACCACTAAAGGTCAAAGTTTGTTCTAAAATAAGTCATTTTCACTACACTAGATTTTTGTCACTGTGATCAAAATGAACTAAAATTACGTCCATAAAACAAAAACAAACCCTACTAACTTAGAAATAACAATAAAATGCAAATTAGTGGGATGCCTAACACTCAATTTGAAGAGATTCTTTTTCACAGTTAGATTTTTCTGCTTATTTTATTCCTTTTTGAATGCTTGTGTGGAACATCTTGTTTCTAGATTTCGATATAAGATTTCTTGTTAAGTAAAAAGATTTGCTGCATGAACAGATAATTTTACTACTTTTTTTCTTTCTGACTTAATATTTATGCTTTTTTAATAATTTTAGGCCACATATCTTTGCTGTGTGACAGAGTGGCAGCTTGGGAAAGTTCACAGGAGAAACTGAAGACCTGTTGGGACAAAATTGGTCTTCAGCTGTGAAGGCTGGGAAACTGAGAACTCACCTAAAAATGTAAGAACTTTACTAAATAAAACTGAAAAAGTCACAAACAAAACGTGAAAAAAATGATTAAAAAAAACAAATTTCCTGTTTTACAGGTGTTTTGGCCACTGAAAGCATGCAGGTCTGCACACAAGATCCCCGTGAACCTCACTGCCATCTTCCACAAAGGCTGCACACAGATTATTGTTTTCAATCTTTCATGTCCTGTAATAGGAATTAAGACGTCAGATATCCTCAGTCCGTCTGCTTTGATGTCAAACTTCACTGCATCCAACAAGCTGAGATGAAATGATAGGATGTTAACCGAGTCAGTTTACAGCTGGTAAACTAACAAGCACCCAGAGCGTGGCTCAGATAAACAGTTGACTGCTCCTACAGCAGCAGCAGCTTTGCTTCGACTTAAGTACGAGTCTCAAACCTCTCCGATCTGTTGTTGGAGATTACATACAGGGATTACATGCAGTCGATCTTTCATTTGGATTAGTTTATGAATGACAGTGCAGATTATCAGACACACAGGGACACTTCCACAAAAGGCAGACAAAGAGGAAACTGTCATTACATGATAGGAAACCTTCAGGGAGCTGCAGCTTCACGGTTGCCCTGACCGCTTGAATCGCAGAGGAAGGAACTGGAAAGCACTTCCAAAAAAAAAAAAAAAGCAAGAAATATGCTGCTGAAATGATAAAGAGCAGGGAAAACTTGGAAACCCTTCCTGATATCCAGAGAAAGTTGCAATGGGTGAAGCTGAAAGTTGTTACATGAAAATGCAAAAACACAAAATCTTATCAAGTATTTGTATCTAATTTTACCTCCTCTGTTTATTACCAGAGGTGTGGATCAGACTAGGTTCATATATTTGGTGACTTTAGACTCAACTTAGACTTTAATAGCTGTAACTTGTGACTTGACTCTGACTTTAGACTTCTGACTCAAAAAGACTAAAAGTATATTGACAAAGACCCGTGCCGCGATCCCTCTGTCTCACAAAGCCCAATCACGCTTGTTTGATCCAACACGTTCAACCAATCTAATTGTAGGATGACCAATGAAGACAATCTATCAATCAAAGCACCAGTTTCTGTCCGCTAAAGTTACGTTAAAGTTGTGACATTGTCAGCAAAAACATTTTGCAGAACTTGCAGTTTGAAGACAGAGTCTCAACAGAAACTAACTCTGTCTTGAAGTTAGACAAAGACCAGTAAGTTTTCAGTGAAAGCCGATGCTAGCTTATCAGCTAACTGCTAACTGTAAACGTCATGTAAAAACTGTGTGGCGGTCCAGATTTCCAGCTCTTAGTATCACACATTGACCACAGGTGATTTTGACATTTCCACAAAATGATCTAACTGCTGGTGAAGGTAAGGGTCCCATGTACAGTCAATGGGAGCGATCAATGAATTTAGGACACAATATTTCTCATTACCAACGTATGTGCCTAAATATGAGTGTTTTAGCTAATTTCATTATTTTATTTTGATTTTAAGGGACAGGATATCCCAACTTCTGTTAAGAAGTCCTACCAAGACCAATATAGTTCTGCTGGCAGTTATATTTTTTTTAACTTGTTTTGGGGTCTCTCTTTTACAGTAAGGGAAAAAATAAATTCATAAATTCAGCAATGCACATTTCAATGCAAATAATCTTTTGGTTTTGCAATAAACATGCAAATTAGATTGATACAGGTTCATGCACATCTCTAGAGTTGATTTTTTTTGGTTTGGAAAACACATCTGCGGTTGTGCTGAAAAGAAAAACAAATGCAGGTGAGAGGTGTGTCTGCGTTCCACAGATGACCGGAGGCTTGGATACGAGTTCTCCTCATTCTGGCTGCTGTTGTTTAAACAAGTCAAAAGCAGAGAGGAGTCAGCAATACACAAAAGTTCTGCGCCGTGAGCCACGAATTGCCAGGAGGCCAAAACAGCACCCTGGAGACACGGAAATATCTGAATATCTGGAGCCATTAACGTATGGGTTTGGCAATGACATCAGTCTGGGAGTAAACAGACATACACTGAGGCTCGGCAGCAGCCTAACTGTTTTACGCACACAATGATAAGTATTTTCGTCAGAAAAGTTGAAAGAACCGTTAGTGCTGATGAACTGAGAGGTGTGAGCCAGGCTCTCGCACGCCAGATCGGTGTTTACTCCCAGAGGAGTGGCGCGCATTTAGCCTGACGGAGACAGGATCTCTGCAGATCTGGATCCTGAGCGGGGCTCACACTCCATCCCAGACTGCCGGAGAACAACCGCTCCCCGAGGACGGCGGAGGGGCCAGGAAGTCCGATACACAAGACATTCCAAGACTTCCCTTGTGGAAGCAATTAACATCATGGCCTCTGTAGCGGGGGTCAGGAAGGGAGATCCTCTGAGCGCTGTGGCTGCTGGAGGTCCTGTTTGGGACTGGTGTTAGGAGGCTGCTGCAGAAACAGAAACTGTGAAGACAATAGTGTTGACAGGATTGCACACAAACTGTGTTGTTCTCCCAGTGTGAAAACAGACTCTCAGATGCAATAACTTTTAACCCATTTTGAATTGCAGTGAGATTGGCTCAATATTGAATTCAGGAGCGATTTTAAAGTCCTTAATTGTTTATAAATGTTTTTATGGTCCTAAAATATCTTGATTTGATTGGATTTACTTTGATTTGGTTTGATTTAATTTAATTTGTTTGGACTTGATCTGAGTTGTTGTGATTTGATTTGACTTAATGAAAAGTGATTTGAATTGATTTAATTTGATGTAATTTGATCTGATTTACTTTTATTTGATTTTACCTAATTTGATTTGACTTAACTTGAAATGATTTGACTTGATTTAATTTTTTTTATTTTATTTTACTCAATTTGATGTGACTTGTTTTAATTTAATTTTAATTTACTTGTATTCACTTTACTTATTATGGCCCGCAGCAGCAGTCTACTGACTGCTAGGACCATATTGTTTTTTCTTTTTGTAATGTTTTGATTTGATGCTATTTATTTTTGATTTCCTTTGATTTAACTTAATTTGGTTTCACTTTATATGATTTTTTTTACTTGATTTGACTTAATGTGATGTGACCCGACTTGATTTTGATAAAATTACTTGATTTGACTTGTATTCATTTTTCTTGATTTGTCTTGATTTGGCTCCATATGACTTGAAATGACCTAATATGGTTTAGGTTGACTTAATTTGATTGGTTTGATTTTACTTGTTTGGCAGGCTTTGGTTTAGTTTGTCTGGTTTGAATGACAGAATCTGGAAGTAGGCATTGCCAGTAGACTGGTTGAAGGTCCTAATCCTTAACTCAACAGTGATGCTCCACGGCTGTGGAGAAATGTACAAGTACAGTCAATGTAATGTCAGCTGCCATCTTTTCTCTGTGTGAAAAAACCTACAGGAATGTGGTGACATTTTTCCAGAGCATCTGAAAACCCCACACACCTACTGCACGTTAAGCCCTCATTGTGAGCGAGGATGGAGGAGTGTCCGCTCTGTAAATATTAGTGGAAAAACATGCATCAACTTCCACAGGTCAAGGCCTGTTTTCAGTTTCTGTGTTCACCAAATGACAAAACAGCCCAGCTGAGCGGTTGACTCATCTCTGAGCCGCTGTGACTGGAGGCTTCCTTCACCCAAAAAAACAGCCGTTTAAAACTCCAACAGCCCAGCTCACAAAAAATGAAAGTAAGAGTGATGTTTGGTGGACACAGTCATGACTCATCCTGACCTGAGAGGCTTGAGATACCACAGGGAAAAGGCTGATAAACCTATGGTTATGGAAACAATGTGCTCATAACGTCCAGTCTCTGTTCTTTACTGTTCCTGCCGTGTTTATGAGAGTTTAGAATTACTTAGAGCAGCGGTGCAGACCGTTAAGAGGAAAACAGAGATAGAAGATTAGGTCAAAACAGGATCTGCTCATAGAGATGGAAAAACAACTTGAATTTGAAAACAGAGTTAAACTTAATAGTATGCTTATATGTTGTTACATTGACAGAAATGTTGAAAATTAGAAGAAAAAGTTGAGGGCAGTGAGTAGCGATGATGCTCTCCCAGAGTTTGGTAAATGAAAAAAGGGTCGCCAACAAACTCTGATCACACACGAGAACTGGAGTGAGTGAGAATGATGTCACCCAGAGGAAATACCTCCCTTCTGGCTCCAACCAAATGAAGAACATTCAGTCACCATTTTTTTTCGACAATACGGATACCACCATGATGGAGCTAGATATCCTAGGTAAGCACTGACTGGTCCGAGTCACTGTTTCCATGTCAACCACTCTCACCAATCAGGAGTGAGCTTGTTGGAAGTGCATGAGCATTTCACCCTACGGGTTCACTGAGCGGTCTACTATCTTGATATTTCATGCAAGACCCTAGCGTGACCCCATACAGTTTTGCCCATTTTTTACCCATATCCACCTAAAAAGGCAGTTTGGACTAAACCGTTAGGTTTGTAGATTTTATTAATTCAACATTTCAGAATTCACTTAATCTAAAATAGTTTATTTTTCTCAAATTCTCTTTTTTCTTTCAAAATATCAATATTTCTTTGAAGTTTACGATACGTAATTTCAAGTTTGAGACTGTTTTTCAAATTTACAATCTGGTTTTTCAGTCACTTTAAGCTGATCCTGATTTGACCCCATAGTAGAAACATCGGGATTGAGCAAGGATCACTGTAGCGTCCAGCCCAAACGTTTTAGCCATCCAGCCAAAGTCTGCTCTGTTGATGGTTATCAGCAGATACAGCATCAGTATTTCTCCTCGGAATAAATCTCTGCACATATTTGCAGTTGGTTCCAAATGTGCTTCACAAATTCCAGCAGGAATACAAACAGAATCAGGCGGAAACACGTCTGGAGTCTCAGAAAAACACAATTATGCGGCAGCTCCAAACACATTAAACCATATAGCACATCTGAGGGAAGTGCAGCAGCCCCGTCACCTGTCACACAACTCATGTCTGCCTCCAAAGCGCAGACAGGGAGGTCTGGACAAGAACCATCAAAACCCAGCCAGTCGCTCTGCAGACATTCAACCAGAAACCTTCAAAGTCTGACAGCAAACAGTCAGTCAGGTGTTTACCAGAGGGAATGCGTCAGGTACCGACATGAAGAGCGGCGGCAAATATCAGCCACCGGAGCATTCCCTGAACATTAGCCAACCTCCTCAGTGACATAAAGGAATGCAAAGGCAGCAAGCACGAGCAGACAAAGGAGGGAGGGGGGGCGTCAAGACTTTTCTGCACCCGAGGAGCTAAAGGTTCACAGCTGAGACATGGAAACTGGGGGCCGCAGAAAGCTACACACAAACCGCTAGTGTCCACAAGTATTCAAAACGTCATCATTACCCTTCAGTCCAGGTTTGTGGAACAAGTTCTACTAAAACTCACAGAAAAACTCAACAACTCAGACTGAAAACACAAACAAAGGCTGCCTCTCTCAGTAATTCCCAGCAATTTTTTCAGAAAAAAAAGTAGAGAGACTGAACTTTGTACTCAATTACCGCGTGAAATCTGCGAATAATTTGGCGCAGCTCAGATGCACTCTTGACCCCCATTAAAACACTTCTTCAGCCTGATTTGCCTGCAAATCACATTGTTGCATGCTGATGGAAGAAAAGTGGAGAAAATCAATCATTTTCTGCAGGATGTTAGACCACTATCTGGCAACAACAAGCAACTCGGTTAAGGGGATTTGAAAAAGCGGCTGTGGAAAACCGGGTCCCTAAAACTTCCACTCATCCACTTTCCAAACTCACTAAATCCCTTTTGGGGTCATGGGGTTGCTGGAGCCTATCCCATTTTATGTTGGACAAAGGAAGATGTGTAAGGTTGCTCCAGGTCAACAGTCCCACCCACAACTCGGAGGTGAATTTCGAATGAACTACTGCTGCTTTGCAGAAGCTGTATGCTAGAAAATGACATTATCATAATCATCGGACCACTAGGAACGCTTTAAAAATGGGTCAAAAGATGATTAAGGGAGTCCTTAAACTCTACATTTAGAAATAAATAGTAAAATTTGTACCAAAAGTGATAAAATCTTTATTTTTATGGTGTTTGTAAACTTGTAGCTTTCTACACTTGCTTTATTAGATTCATGAACATTACTCTAACATGGTAGAAGACCCGTAAACATCATGTGCCTCTCCCCAAAGAGCTAGATGGGTCAGGTATGGCTGTACCGTCCGCCTCACCAGCATTAATTACACCCCTGGCTCTGTTGAGTCCTCCCTGCTGAGCACGACCCATTTATGACCACATAAGTGCACACAGCTCCTCCCCACCCAGGTGTCTAATGGAGCCACGACTCAGACAACAAACAGAGTCTGGGAGACATTCGCTCCGTTACCTTGCGAAGCCGAGCGCCTGCCGCGATGCTGCGGTTGCCTCCTCCCGGTCAGGATGACGTTTACTCTCTGTGACCAGATCCGCTGGCTGCCCTCATCCGACACACCACAGCGGGGCTCGGCCATCTGCCTCAGGGTGGCGCTGTCGAGCTCTCCTGTGATGGGCAGGTGGGACAGCCACTGGAAATCTCTGCAGAGAAAGGAACAGCGCTCACACTTCCTATGAGGTCTGGATTATGGGAACTCTGGTGCTTCCAGAAGGAACATTATTAACGTCACAAATGATAAATAAAGTCAACTGACAGGCAGACCGTCTTTTTGATTAATGAAGATGGGAAACTACCCTAACTCCTGTTGGGAATCTTCCGAACTGTCAAAGTAAACAAGTCCTGAATTTATATTGCAGACCCCAGATGGGTCAGTGGAGGGTTAACTTCCTGAAATTCCTGGAGGATTCAAAGAGGTTTCAGGAGATCTCTCCCAGTGCAGACACTGAAGGGGGGTTCAGCAGTTGCATCGCCCTGAGGTTTGTCTCACCTTTAGATCACCCTTGGCCTAGGTGAACACATCAAACCTGTCCAGCACCTGTGACTCTGCCTGATCCCAGGTAACAAAAACATAAAAACCAAAGAAATCTGACTTTCAGAATCCTCTTCACCCACCGGATGGCTGACCGCGCCTCCGCCGTGTTGTGGACGTGGTGGTCATGATGAAGGTAGCCATACTTTTCTAGAAACTCCTGCAACGACAATCAGGCTTCAAACTCAAATGTTTATCAGAAAGCTGAACGTCAGAACATCCTTTTCTGCTTGCATGTGGACCACCCACACGACATACACCCCCTCCCTGAGGATCACAACCATCACTCAAAAAGAATTTGTCAGAAAAAGGCTGTTCTTCACGTTCAAGATGAACAAAGGTGGTATTTGATAACAGATGTTCCAATGTGCTTTATGCTCCTCGTGTGCAGCGGCGTTCGTGTTCAGGCAGCAGCAGTCTCAGCTGATTACAGATGTGGAGAAGGTAGGACTGTAAATCAAAAGCAGCAGCTGACAGATGGGTTTGGACAAATTGAAGCACGCTCCTTCAACAATGAAGAATTTAGTTCAAACTCATGAATGAAGAAGAACATCCCAGAGACTTTTTATGTACATCTAAATCAGGGGTCACCAACCTTTTTTGAGACTGAGAGATACTTCAAGGGAGAGACGAGACCTGCACCTTGAGTGGTACTTGGGGGCAACATGGTGCCCGTGGGCATGTTTTGTTGACCCCGATCTATAATTTTTCATCAATTTACAGTAAGATTTATTTTTTGATAATAGCAATCCCAATTAAGACCATTAGTGCTACCTTTAACAGTAAAAGAGCCATTTGGTTCAGTTTTTTACAAGCCAGAACTAGTGAGGGGCACACAATCCCACCTCACCAATAATACATATATATATATATATATATATATATATATATATATATATATTTGCTATTTAGCCATTTATTTATAAAATTAAGCTTTTAAAATATCACAAGTGTTAAATTTTTCTATAAATAAACAACTTTAGCTTCCTTACTTTTGACATATTTGGCACACAGAAGCTCCTTTCAACATAAAATACATCCTGTGTCGAGTAGGATCATCATGCTGCTGCAGATTTACTTGAATTGAAAATACACGTAAATCACACATGGCATTTCTATCGTTATGACTTTAGCACATCTTCCTTTTCTCTTTTTGCTGCCAAAAATCATGTCAACATTGCTGTAAAATCCAGATTTTTTTTAATACAAGTACATGTAATTATATACTTTAATTATTTTCCCTTTGAGCAACAATCAGACTGTTGTGCAGCAATTAGAATATATGCTGAATTTAACTATATTCAAATTGTCAGAACCACAATAGAGGGGTAAAAGAGCCACATGGTTCCGAAGCATCATGTTTAGAAGAATGATCTCAGAGTTGAGGGATGGAAACCAAATATTCTGGATAGGTTAGACTTCAGGAACTTCCTGATATAGACAAAAACAGAATCATGTTTCGCTTACTCTGAGTAATAAATATTCAAAGAAAGACAAACAAGCTAAGAAATATAAGTGACAACAATATTTTGAATAAGTTTTTAAAAAGAGTAGAAAACATTTTTATCTTGGATACAGGGTCAAATTTGACTTTTTTCCTAAATTAATTTGTATCTTTATTTCTAATTTTTTGTGGCCATTGTTAATTGTTGCTATTCAGAATGGGGGGGGGGGGGGAGTAAAATTAACATAGAAAACCTTGTTCTTGGTCTACTCATGGTTAGAAAAAAAAAGGTTCTCTGGACTATTTCACTTCTTGGATAAAGCTTCTTGTTTAGGAGAAAATATCTTGTTTTTCTACTACATGACATGACAGAAATTACAAAAAGAAAAGATCATTTTGATATTGTAAAGGGGGAAAAACTAAGCTCATGTATAAATGCAATCACACCAGCTTGATATAGGGGGAAAACCCCAAAAGTTATAATCAAGAATTTAAAAATAAAAAGTCTATTAAAGCCCACATTAGAAACAAGTCCACAGGCGTAACAAACATGTCATTCTCAAATGGGATGCGTGTTTTTATCTATCGTTTTATCATTTCTATTTGGAATCCCAATTCAAGGCATACCCATTGACTGTAAAAATACATAAACTGTTTTCTCCCTTATACAGTCAATGGGCATACCTCGAAATTCGCAGCTGCGCATGCTCAGAACGAAAGATGAGAAAATTTAAGACAACCGATTAAAAGGAAGAGATAGAAAAGGGAAAAAAGAAAAATAAAGCTGGTCTTGTTTCAACTACCGGTACCCCCCGCGCTCACTCACAGTCGGTACCTGCGGATCGAGCCCCAGCGGTGCTCCCCGCGCGGTGATGAGAACGGCGGCGGCCAGGACCCACGCCGCCGTGCCGGCGCGCCCGGTGAAAAGCGCCTCGCTCCGGGACGAGAGCAGCGCGTACCGCCGCTCCGCCCTCATGGTGTCACAGACGGAGGCAGCTGACGGCCCGACTCCATCCTTCAGGGCTGAGGCTCCACGCTTTTATTGAGGACGCTGGCCCCGCCCCCAAAGAGGGGTTTGAAGCTCGCGGCAAAATACCAAAGCTGTTCCAAACAAACTCCACGAAACACAAGTCCCGACGTTTCATGATGAAGAGAAGAAAGTACAAATCCAAGTAAAAGGTTTTTATTTCCATTCATACAAAAGAAAAAAAAAAAGGTTCACAGCCTCACAAACACCTGCATCTAGAATCTGACAAAAATAAAGATGTACAGAATAAAACAAAAGAAGGTTTAACATGTCGACCAGTCCCAGACCCCCATTCACATTAGCACAAACATATGCATTAAAGATGAACAGTAATAATTAGGATGGACGACCTACAAAACAGACAAACGTCTGATCCACCCCCCTAATGTTCTTTTCAGAGTTACACCCCCCGTGGCATACTGAAGGGCTGGAATGGTTTTGCCGCTCAACGTTTAGTATGGCCGATCTCGCCTGTCGTCTCGACGGTCACCTCTGTGGAGGAAGGACAAAGACGTGTTACGCCGCCTGAATTCTAACATCAGAAATGGAGATGAAGAACATCCAATGCAAAAGACATTCTACACTCTGAAAACAAGCTGCATTCAATTACTTTCATTTATTTACGCTGCAATCAGGAATTGATGTGTTTATATGTATGCATTCGCTGTTTTGATATACACAAACATTTACACCCCCCCCCCACACACACATTTTTTTTATTTTATTTTGAAAAATTGAAGAATAAAGTCTGATTAGACATAACAGGAAACTGAAAACACAGGATACACGTGGAGTCAGTGTGTGCCCTCTACTGGCTGAGAAACTGCATCAACAAGATGAAAAATTTGACCAACCTTCCTCCCATTTTGTATCCTCCTCCAAATCCTCCTCCGCCGCCGCCGCCGCCTCCTCCATAACCACCACGATCTCCTCCACGGAAACCGCCACCACCACGGCCTCTGAATCCACCCCCTCTGTCACCCCCAAAGCCACCTCTGCCTCCACGGTCTGCAAACATTTACAAGATTCACAAAATTTAAAAAAAATTCAAAGAGTCAAACACTTTGAGGGCTTCAAATCACACCAATGATTTTAAGAAAAGTGTTTGTGTCTTAAGGGACATGTTATGATTTATAATAAATCCTTTAGGTTATTTTTTCTTATGTTTACCTACATGCCAGTCCAATGAAAACCCTCAGAAATGTTAACAAAATCAGCAAAGTGTGGAATTGACAAACAAATTCATCACATCAGGTAAATTGTTCCATATCACCGAGTGTTGGTACAAATTCAAGGTAGATTAACTGAAGTGTTACAAGCAGAAACAGTCAAGAGGTTTAAGACTTTTTACATGTTTGGAGACAATAGTGAGCAGGTAGAGCCTCTGACAAAGACTGCATGGTGGAGATGGTGGGTCAGCTTTGTGGTGTGAAAAAGACTAATGTTCCCCAAAGCAGAAAGATTAACCTGACAGATGATGACATAAACCAACAAGAGGCAGATGAAATGCATACAAAGTCCACCTTCAGGGGGACTAAGTGAAAAAGGACACAAAAGCATCCGGCCTGTGAGGTCACCCTGAGCTGGATAGAAAAGAATCTCGTGGGAGATCCTTTAGTGAACATGAACTTGGCTGCATTTCTTTTTTTGTAAAGTTGTTGTGTTTGCCAAAATATGAGCATGCTTGTGATGTGGTGATGTGTGCAGCCAAAAAACATGACGAGAACCTTAAAAAATAGGTCTCCTATTATGAAATCTGTTTCAGGAACTGCAGAACAAAAATTCTTGAAGCAAAGGCAGCATTTGAACCGAAAAGATTGCTTTAAAACTTCTACAATTCTTTAATCTAGACAAATCATTTCCACTTAAGTTAAGTTGAAAGCACTGACCTCCTCCTCCGAAACCAGCGTCTCCTGGTTTAGGTGCACCGCATTTGTTACACTCCTGTCTTCGAGCAAAATTCATGTTGCCACAGGAGCTGTCCCAAAAAAAAGTGGGGGGAAGAAAAAATGTCATTTATAAGCAGAAGTAAGACCTATAACATTTGCCAAGAACAAAGCCTCCCACAGAGAAATTAAAGCAGCTTTCAATGTTCCAGCAGTACTTTGGTGAAATACCAAGAAGTTGTCCCAATTGATTTTAAAATGCTAACCTGTTTGGACAAGGCCAGTCCCCTCCCTTAATGTCAAAGTTTGGTCCTCCGCCTCCACCACGACCTCTGAAACCTGCACAAAGGCAACTGATGAGGGCAACGTCCCGCTCCTCCTCGGGCAGTTACAGCTGCAAATGGTTTGACTCAAACCCACCTCCTCGGCCTCCTCTCCCCCCTCTCTGTGTGAACTCGGCTCTACGAGTAGCAAATGACACTTTGATGGGTTTGCCGTTGAACTCCTTCCCTGGAATCAGAACAAGTGAAAGGAAAAAAACTCAGTGGGACAAGTCAACGGTAATGTTCAGTGAGGTGCTCGTTATTAGAAATTGTTGTCAACATACACAGCATCACTTTAAAGGGAAAGTTTCTGCTTGGTTGCATTTAGATGATGAAGCAAAAGTTTGTTTTAAAGACAAATTCTACAACTAGTTTCCTAGAATGGATTTTTATGAAGAAATTTCCACTATTAACTCTGATCATTAAATGTGGATAAAAAAAAAGGTTAAGAAGACTGATATAAAATCAAAGTCAACGTTGCCATTGATTGTGACATTTGATAGATATAGCCATGTCCATCATAGAGCCATTTGAAGGACAGCTCTTTTCTACCGTCTTGCTGAGAGATTAAACCCTGTTCTCTTACCATCAAACCAGTCAATGGCAGCCTTGGCTGAAGGAGGGTCATCAAACGACACTGTAGCCTCCCCTTTCGGACGGCCGGTCGCCTTGTCTGAATAAATGTTGATCATTGGTTGGCCAGTCTTCTTATTTACCTGAAACACAAAGTTATTGTTTTTTTTAAATCTGATGGAAGTCAAAGCCTTTGCTTTTAACAATGTCAGCTCTCGTCAAAAACAAATTATTCTGTAATCTAAAATATTTGTTATCAATTTACCTTGATGATGCCGATCTGTTTGAAGAAGTCTCCAACTTCCTGAACGGTGGCGTCTTCTCCGAGGCCTTGAACAAAGATGGTGTTGTTGTCCGAGTTGTCCTGATCCCCAGCTAAATGTGGGTGGGGGGAGAAAACAACGATCAGAACATTTTATGTTTGTGGGAAGGATGCATTCAAGTGCTGCTGAAAGCCTCACCGGGTTCATCCCTTGAGCCATAGTCTCGAGAGCCTGAGAAACAAGAGGAGAGCGTGGAGGACAAAACTTTATTATGGCATCTTCACAAACAAGACTTGCACAATAAAATGTAACTTCATCCCTATCAATCCAAAATAGGCTAAGTCCATGTTTACAGCGTTACGGCTGTTTCTCATACCGTTGCATGACATACCAATACCTTGCAACAAGGTTCGATTCGCTTTTATTTGAGCTTACACCAGAAATGAAGACCACCAAAATGTCTCCAAGATTAAGTTTCTCCTCCTTCGTCCAGGGGGACACCTTTGTCATTACAGTCAACCTTTGTCTTCATGCAGCAAGACCATTATTTTTAGATTACCACACCATTTTTTTTTACCATATCTGCTGTCATTTATGACTTAAAGCATAAGGCGGACTTCCTTGGGATTCTGGACATGGAAATGGTGGCTTTCAGTTTCTCTTTCCTTTAACCCCCTCCTTGCATTTTTTTGCCTTCTAAACTTAAGATCTTTCCTCCCCCACCGACACAGTTCTGATGCTCGTCACTTACCACCGAAATTTTTGTAGCCACCACGGTCACCACCTCTGCAGAGGAAAAATTGGAGATATGATGGCTTTTCCTTTGTTCCATATGAGAGCTCAAAGCTCCCCTACATCCACACCAGTGTGAAACTTCTGCCAGGGTGTGCGACTATTGTGGAAATGTCTCACACGAGGAATGCGTTAGTCTTTGGCATTAGAGATCATTGAACAGACCACTAGGCATCTCTGAACACATCAGGCAGACCGGTTAAGAAGGACATATCAACAGGTCACCATAACAACAAGAGGGATGATGTCGTTGTTGGATTGCTTTTTGAGGAGAATGCCAAATTGGGGGGAATAGGAGTCAGAAAAAAATAAATTTCTTTTTTTTTTTTAAAGAGAAGCCAAATTAATGTCAAAGGGTCCATCGATTGATAATGTCCATTCAGTGCACTTATGAGATCCTTTAACCGAGATCCGAGTTTAAGTTCATTCACTCTGAACACCTGTAGTATAAAATGTAGATCCATGTTAACACAATACAGAAGTCGGCCATTGTCACACACACAAAACTTCATGAGAACGGAATAGATAAAGATGTGGTTGAAGAATTATGGGCATTTTTCCTACACATACTAAGCTCATGCACAAAACCGGGAGTTTAGGTTCAGCACAAATGTGAAAGCAGAGTAGAACTAACAATAGGTTTAAATTTGTTTTGGTAAAATATTGAGCCAAATTATTTTTGAAAATATTAGCTATTCAATAACAGATACACCTGAACTTTAAAGTATATATGCTGGTATTGAAAAAACTTTTGAATTAAAAAATTCTAATATCTTTAAGTTCAGCCAAAATAATCATCCAATAAATCTGAAATGTCAGATGTTTTACACACACAAAATAAACAAATAAAAATGAAAAATGCATTGCGTTTATCAGCTGTACAGGTGTATCTATTCAAGCAGACATCAGTTCACTTCTAAATCTGGCTTGATAGATGTGTTGAACAGAAACAGCCTTCCAATGTACAAAAAAAAAATTCCAGAAAAAGACATTTAACTCTCTAAAAAGGTGGATCACAAGAGAACATTTCCATTACGTGGTTTACTGTCCTTTGATTTAATGAAGCAGTAGTATCTCTAACCGCCTTTGCCTGCTGAGCATTAAAAATGAGTCCACACACTGATGAGACATGTGATAAACTCACACCAACCAGACCTTTTTGTTCACAAACATCAACCTGACTGCCAATATACCGATTTCTCTGTATTGTTTGGATGTTTGAATCTCACAAAATTTAACCACACTTCAGTCTAATGCAAATGAAGTTCAGAACTACTACTTGTAGGAAGTCTTCAAAAGAAATTAAAAGTTCCTGCAGCTTCTAGTATTTCCAGCAAAAAAAAAAAACAAAAAAAAAACACTGCATTTACCAGTTATTAGGTTCCATTTAACCAAGAAATAGAAAAAACCTCCATACATTTACGCTTCAAACAAAAGGTACCAAGTATTTTACAAACAGTTTGGGTTGGTACATTTGGATAACCGGCTTCTTGAACTGAAATGATCAGTACTTGTCAAACTAATGAAGGAGCTTATGATCACAAAGTGCATCCAACATTAGAATCTGAGTTTAGGTATGAATGTAAAACCTCTAAAGGATCTGACAGCACCAGAGTTCAGGTTTAGGGGAGGGGAAACACACGTAGATGTTTAGATAAGCACAAACAGTTCATGATTTGATATTTACCCGTATTTTTGGCGACCCTTGGTCAAGCTGGTTTATACAAACATTTCTTTTTTTTTTTATTAAGTAACCATTGTGGGAATCTTGAGCACATAGCAGATGAGCACAGATGCATGTCCAGGTGGATGTTCCAAATGACAAGTCTTCCAATAATCAAACATTCAAATAGGTACCTTAGGGGCAGTGGCATGTGCAACTTACCCCATACCAGGAGGTCCACCTCTACCGCCACGGTCATATCCCCCGCGGTCAAAGCCACCACTGCGGTCGTAGCCACCACGATCGTAACCCCCACGGCCTCTGCCTCTGAAGCCCCCTCCTTCTGAGCGGTCTCCTTGGTCTCGACCAAACCTCCCACCTTGACCACCACTTTCACCTAAAAAGAATCTTATTTTACCGCTAATCTGTGCCTAGAAGAGTGAATCATCTCTACTAGAGCTCAATAAGTTATATATAAATGAATAGACATACCCTCACTCCATCTTCCATAGCTGCCGCCGCCGCCACCACCACCTCCTCCTCCTTGGCCCTGGCTACCAGCATATGCACTGCTACTCTGGCCTCCATAGGAAGCCTGCTGCCCGTAGCCTTCTCCTGTCTGTCCTTGGCCACCAAAGGAACTCTGTTGTCCATAAGAACTTTGCTGGCCGTAAGACCCAGGTCCCTGCTGAGCATAAGATGGCTTGTCTCCATACCTTGAAGAAGAAAAAAAATTAACATAAAATGGAATTAGTCCGAAAATAAAGTATACAAGTGTAGCATCAAATGACTAACATTCGATATCGTGCTTAAAAAAAAAATTCATAAATTTATAGTTTCATCACAACAATGGGAGATGATGGAAAATGGTAAGAAAAAGATTTCTGAATGTTATTGTTGTTTACCCAGGTGAATCCTGTCCATAATTTCCATAGCTCTGTTGCTGGGGTTGACTGTAACCCTCTGTAGAAATAAAAATACAGTTAATTACATACATAGGATGTACATTTTCTGCTAGAATGAATGGAAAAGAAAAGGAGTTAGGAATGATGACCGAAGATGAACATACCTGTGCCCTGTGGCGCACCTTGCTGACCATAACCACTATAATTCTGTCCTCCGTAAGAGGCACCAGTATTTCCTTGGCCGTAGGCCTGTTGCAAAAGTATCAAAATTACCAATGTTGGTTGTATACAAAAGTTTAATTTATTTTTTTTTTAGCCTTACCTGTCCACTTGGCTGACTTCCATACGACCCCCCATAGCTGCAGATATATAATGTTTTATAATCATTTAGAGGTATTTTCAAAAGGTGAAGAAACTTTATAATGATCAGTCCATTACAAATACATATGTTTTAGAATTTTCCAGTTTATTTCAAGCTATTAAAATAAAGACAAAAAAAAATACAGTTTATTTTGAAAGTTTGATATAAATTCATACATTTTTTTAAACTATTTTAAAAAATTGATCCTCATTTACACTACTTTTCTCCAGCACTTCCCCAAAATATCAATTGAAGTTACCTTTGTTGGCCGCCGTAGCCTGAATCTGTTGGATAGAAGAAAAAAAAACAGCACCAAATTAAATTTAAGACCAATTTTGACCCACAATAAGACAAACCTTATCAAACAATTTTTGTTTGAAAATAATGGGGCTAAAGTAACTGGCCAAGAAAAATCAAACAAACGCGCCAATAAAGGAAAATAATGAGCACGCGCACAGGCCTGTTGTCGGGCAGGCCTCAGAAAATGGCGGTTTATTCGGCGTCGGTGTGGTCCAAATGCTGAAAACAAAACTTCTCGTTTCAGCTTAGTTACTACTGGTTCTGGGGCAGCACATGAACCCGTCAATGTGAATGTAGTTGATATAAACAATTACATACAACTCCAGCTGGAAAACGCGACAGAAAGACACAAAGAGGTTTTTGATTAGGCAGCGTAGCCCAAGACAGGCCTGCTCCTCACCGAATGTTCTTCCGCGTTGCTGCTCATAAATATTTTACAACAGAAAGGAATTGAAAACGCAAAGTCACATAGGAAACATTTACATTTACAAAACCACCGTAAATTATGTTATCGGTGGATAAAAGCGCCGTAAATAGGTAAATAGATGGGACCGCTACAGGCCTCACTGTTAGCGTTATGCCGCAATTCATTTCGACCTATTTTTTGTTTAGGGTACAAGATGGGGGAATTAGGGACTATAAGGCAAAAAACATGCATTTACTCACCAGTCGCCATTGTACACTCCTCTGTTTAACTCGTTAAAAAATAAAGATAGTCTATTCCAGTAAGTTGATAATTAAAAGAGCTTGAGGAAAGCGTCGCGGAACACGCTGCTGCTCTGCAGCTAACAGCTTACCGGACCACCCTCCCAATTCTTCTTCGACTTACAAGCGGCTCCACGGACCCGATTTAAAGCACAGCCGTGGCACTGTCGCCATCTAGTGTTTATTTCAATTATGACATCTGTTGACTGCTTTGTTCGTTTTCACCAACAATCAGAATAGAACCAGCTGCTTTGTGAAGACCTTTATTAATGATAATAGTAAATAAATAAATATTTAAAAAAAACTTTAATAAACAAAAAAGTAGTGCAGATATGTGCAACCTTCAATGCTGAAAGAGCCATTTGGTCAATTTTCTTCTTGACCAAGAACCGTAGTGTCAGTGTTAAGAACAATGTGCTTTATTCATGCTGTTGGACCATTAAGTCATCAATTTATAAAATGTGCCTTTCAGGTACTTACAAGGATGGAATTATTATAACTGTCTTTGTATACAAATGTTAACTTCTCTTACTTTTGACAGCAGTACATACAAGTTCCTTTCAAAATTAAACACAATTCTGCGTCATCAAAGATCCTCCTGCTGCAGCAGATTTACTTGAATTAAAATAGCAAGAATGCCAAGTCAAGCATGGCATTCATCATTATGATTTTGTGTGCCGTCATCCCTTTACTCCTTTTACAATCAAATATAAACACGACAACACTAGTGTAAAATCCAATTTCTAAAAATAAATCTATATAACATGTTA
The DNA here is from genome assembly GCA_003999625.1 of Oryzias javanicus. NCBI lineage: Eukaryota > Metazoa > Chordata > Actinopteri > Beloniformes > Adrianichthyidae > Oryzias > Oryzias javanicus. The sequence continues at coordinate 12,681,573 of CM012449.1, read as the reverse complement.
AATTCCAAATATAATGGCAAAACTTAATTAGCTAAAATAAATTAAGAACTTCTTCTTTTCCTTTCGTCTTTTCCCTTCAGGGGTCGCCACAGCAAATCAGTTTCCTCCATCTAAGCCTATCTTCAGCATCCTCTAGTCTACTCAAACACCAGCCACCTTCAGGTCTTCATTAACTGCACCCAGAAACCTCCTCTTTGGTCTTCCTCTAAACCTCTTTTCTTCAAAACCAGAGAAAACTCTATACCTTCAAAAATAGCAAATGACACACGGACACATTTTTCTATTTTTTTTTAGTTTGCAGACCCCTGAAATAGTGTAAATTATTACTAAATACTTTAGAGTAATAGTTAACTCTTTAAATTTCTACTTACTCTTGAATTACCACAGATTCTGCCTGAGTTAGTTAGACTACTAGATGTTTGTGGATGACAAAATACATTTTTTTCAGCTCCCTCACTTTAAGAATTTTTTCTAGTTGAGCTACATTTCCAAATATTTAATTCTCTTGCTTCTTCTAAATGGGATTTTTTTGTAATATAGAAGCAGTTATGTTAACCTGTTTTTATCAGTCAGCACTTTTTTTTAATGCTTCAGGTTCTGCGTTTGGTCTCATTTTAGTCCCTTTTGAAAATAGGGGAGATTTAATGTCTTTTATGGACTAAACAGATTAAAGCTGATGATTGCTCCACTTGATGTTTTTTCCTGAGGTTTAGCTGCACCAGAAATGTCTCATGTTTTAAAAATAGCAAAATATGTCCTTCTGGTGTTACTTGCTATTTTTGCAGGTATTGTTTTTTTTAGCTGTGAAATGTGGCTACTTAAGGTGGGAAGAATAACTTATCTGAGAATGCTACTTTATTTCTGGTATTTATTTTATGCAGTGTGCATGTGAATGTGTCATGGATGATGATTTTTATTCATTTTATGAAGTAATGAATGAACCTGGTGTCTGAGGTGGAAAACTAAAATTTACCTTAAGGAATGAATTAGATTTTTATCTCATATTTTAAAGAAAAATGGTATCCTAAAAGCAATTCAGGACCAATTTTGAAACATTTTGAACAAGTAATCTGTAATTTATTTCAGTTCGAAAGTATTTTTCTGATGTTTATTTAGACACTGCTCACAAAAATTAAAGGTGCACTAAAAAGAAACACATTAGATCCATCAGATCTCAATATGAAGTTTGATATCTATACAAATAACGACAGGGCAGTGTCTTAGGAACAAAAGGATGCCAAGTCTTTTAATGGAAATAAAAAGTTTTCAGCCTACAGAGGATTCAATTGTCTAGACACCATAAAATCAGAGTGAAATGAAGATGTGGCAGACTAGTCCATTTTCTCCAAAACTTAATTTCTGCAACTCAAAATGATTTTCAGTATCTTGTGTGGCCCCCACCAGCTTGTATGCATGCTTGACAACGTCACGGCATGTTTCAATTCCTTCATCCTCCAGGTACTGCCTACATACTTTTGCCACATGAGGCCGGGCATTGTGGTGCATTAGGAGGAAACCAGGACCTACTGCACCAGCGTAGGGTCTGACAATGGGTTCAAGGGATTCATCTGGATACCTTATGGCAGTCAGAGCACCATTTTCTAGGCAGTAGATGGTCTGTGCGCCCCTCCATGGTATGCCTCCCCAGACCTTCACTGACCCACCACCAAACCTGTCATGTTGAACCACGCTGCAGGCAGCAGAACGTTCTCTTTGTCTTCTCCAGACTCTCTCACGTCTATCACAGGTGCTCAGGGTGAACCTGCTCTCGTCTGTGAAAAGTACAGGGCGCCAGTGGCGGACTTGCCAATTCTGATGTTCTTGAGCAAATGCCAGTGGAGCTCCACGGTGCTGGGCAGTGAGCACAGGGCCCACTACAGGACGTGGGGCCCTCAGGACACCTTCATGAAGTCTGTTCCTGATTGTTTGGGTAGAGACATTCACACCAGTGGCCCTCTGGAGGTCATTCTGTAGGGCACGAGCAGTGCTCAGCCTGTTCCTCCTTGCACAAAGGAGCAGGTATGGGTCCTGCTGAGGGGTTGAGGACCTTCTACAGCCCTGTCCAGATCTCCCAGAATAACCAGCAGTCTCCTGAAATCTGCTATGAGGAGATTAAGGAATCTCCTCATACTGCCAGTAGAGATAATTACACAAACCAAAATCAGCACAAGTGGAAAACCAGCCAAAAAAGATCAAGAGGGAGAAACTTGAAATGACCTCCACAGGTAACACCAGTCCTGTTTGGAGGGTTTTCTAATTGTTGTCACTGAAGTGCACCTGTTGTTAATTCCATCAACACCAATACAGCTGAAATTGATTAAATCCCCAGCTGCTTAACCAACAAGAACATTATCTGAAAGGTTTAATTCAATTCATGCCAGTCCAATAAAAAAAGTGTTCCTTTAATTTTTGTTAGCAGTATATATTACTCCACTGTAAAGTAAATAAATTAAATTACATTAAACATAACAAAAAACTTTCACCCTTAAAATGATTAACTAAGAATATAAAAAATGAGAATAAACAGACCCAGGACAGTATTGAGTGTCTCAGAAGAAGTTTAATTTTCTATGAAAACTTAAGCATGGAAGGAAAAAAAACTGTTAGAAAGACAGAACCGTCATGGCTTTGATGCTAACTTCATACATATGACAGTATAAAAAAGGCACTGGCTGCTCTTCAAACTCCTGACTGAGCTGATTAAGAGAAGATCTCATCAGAGCGGGGAGGAGCCAAAGTTAACAAATGACAGGAAATCTCAACATGGTGGGTATCTTTCTCTACATGTGTACTAACACACTAAACCTCTTTACTCGTCTGCTGTCACACACAGAATATTCACTCACACCCGGATTGAAAACAAGCTGAGGACAAACGTTACAAATAAGATTTTTTTTTTTTTAAAGCAGGCCACTTTTGGGAAACACACAAATATATATATATAATCTCATGTTTTTTATTTAAATGAAGACTGGATCTGCCTTGTTTACAGTGCGCCTCTAAAGTTACCGTGATGGGTTAGACAGAACGGCAGCCTCTACATTAAAGGCAAACTCCCATGTCAGAGTATAAAGGTAAACATAGTTGTACCTATGACGCTGTTTGTTACAAACATTTTCCTCACAAAAAGGTTTAAAATATTTTACATATTTAAAGTGCTTTTAAAAGCACTGCGAGATAGGCTAAAAGTGACGTTTTTGATCAGCACCCCTTCATGTTTCTGTTCTAGATGCAGCGGGAACACGCGCATCCTCTGGATCTCAACACATCATCATTCCGCCTGGAGGCATTACCAAAACGACGGCTGCAGCCGGCGCAAAGGGAGGGCTTTCTTAAGACATAGTGGCCCCTGGGTTCCTACTTCATACATCCAGGTTTGGAAAAATAGACTTAATTATCATTTGTGTTAGAGTTTCCTGGGAACTAAAGTGGGAAACAGTTTACAGAGCTGAAACATGGAGGCCCAGAGGTAAGGAAATGTAAAGACCTGCTGAGGTAGGGTTCAACTCTTAATCCTCTTCTACCTGCAAGTCCACTCGAGACAGGGGTGACAAGTTGAAACTTTTTTTTTTTTTTTTTTTTAATATTCAGTCCCAATATGACAATTTGTAAAAACAGAAACCTTTAAACAACCATGTCAGCATCAAAGAGTGATGCTAACTGGAAAGCTCTTTAACTCCACACGTCTTGCGAGTAGCGTCCCTTAGTCATCAGTTTCTTGATATAGTCTGTGGCCTGGGTGCGTGTCATGCCCTCCATCTCCTCTGCGATCTCGTACAAAGCCGTCTGCACATCTTTAGCCATGTTTCTCGCATCCCTGAGCATGAAAACAAGAGAGGCGAGACGTCAACTTCAGACACAGAGTCCCACCAGGGGGTGCCAAATCCCTAGGATCAGGAACATTTCAACCCTTTAATGCCAGAGCTTTAGATCCATTTGAATAACTGCAACTCACCAACCGTTTAGTAAAATTAACATAATTCCACTGGATTCTGAAGCAGAGAAAACCGTTTGGGCTGATATGCAACACATCTGCTTTTCTTTGCATCAAAATCCGTTGGAATTAATTGTGTAAGCAGTTTAAGAGATCCAGTAATTTAAAGAGTGTCTTATGTAGGTGTAGCCGGCGACATCTCCGGTGTTAAAGGGTTAAATCTACAGAACAAACGAGTACTTCTGAGCTTCTTGAAGACCAGAACCTTCAGGTGTTCAGTATTTCTCAGAGTGTGCAGGTTAAATGACGTTACCCGCAGACGTAGAGATGAGCGTTGTCCGTGTGAATCAGTTTCCAAACGTGCTCCTTATTCTTCTTCAGGAGATGCTGCACGTACACCTTGTTTTGAAAGACAGTGAAGTGAATTAGAGAAGTACTAAGACATCCGTGTTTATTGATGCACAGCAACAACATCCATTATAAAGCAGCTTTCTAATCATAATTTATCCAAAAGAACCTTGTTAAAAATAGCAGGGAAACAGAACATTTTATGGCACTGAAAGTCACACTAGAAAAGTTATGAAACACAAGTGCTAGAACTTGTCTGACCAGGTAGCCATGGCACTTTTACCCAGTTCATTAACCGATGACCTAAGACACACCTGGAGCTGTCAGGTGGAGCCTCACCTTGTGATCCTGATCTCTGGAGAAGGCGACATTAAGCTGGGTTAAAACTCCGCTCTTTTCCGCTTCCTCCAGCTCCTCCTGGTAAATGAAGTCCTCGTTCTTGTGTCTGCAGCCAAAATACAACACCGTCTCACCAACCTCTTTACCTGTGAGGGGTAAGAGCCACAACACACAAGCAATCAGACACGAGCAAAGGGTGAGGAAACAGCGAGGGTGTTATTGCACCATAGAGCAGAATATGACAAACAAAATTATTTAAACATACCTAATATGACAAAACAGCTAAAGACAAATATATGTGAAATAACATTCTTCTGGATCTATAATTTTCCTACACATATGAGCCAATGTTCAGTTGATAAAAACAAAATCCTGATCCAGAGCATCCTCCTCCCCTTGTACACACCTTGCTCTTTGAGCCAGCCCCTCTCCTGGACGAAGCCCATGAAAGGAGCGATTCCCGTCCCCGGGCCGATCATGATCACAGGGTTCATAGCTTTGAAAGGAAGGCGGAACTGAGACTTGCGGATGAACATGGGAACGGTCGACTTGTGGCCGTTAACCAGTTTGTTTTTCAGCCAGTTCGTCGCCACTCCTTTGTTGACCCGGCCCGTCTTGGTGGAGTACTCCACCACCACGGCGCAGATGTGGATGCTGTTGGGGTGAACCTGTGGAGGAGACTAGTTACTAACAAGCTCCAGACCAAAAAAAGAAAACAAAACACGTACAGACGCAGTTCCTACTTTAGAAGAAGAAGCGATGGAATAGTAGCGAGCTTGGAGGCGAGGCAGCAGCTCACACAGATGGTCGACAGGAGGCTTTAAAGAAGGCATGTCCTCCAGGATGGCCAGGATGTTCCTGCAGGAGTCCAACACCCACGTCTGGTAAAGAGCCTGCAGGCACACAGAAGAAAGTTAGCTACGCTATTGTAGCAGCTATAAATCTGTTGGATAGTGGTGCATTTTGGGTAAACATCTGAATTACCTTTCCCTCGGGGGAGGAGGAGGCCATCTTGCGCATGTTTTCCTGATCTTTGGGGTCGGAGGCGTACTGAGCCAGTTCATACAAGACGTTTGTGCGGGGAGGGTTTGTGATGTCCAAGTAGTGCGTGAGGGCAGTGCGGTAGGTGGTGGGACAGGGGAAAGGATGCTTTTTGTTAGACTCCTCTGAAAGACACACAGAGAAAATAAATCTGATGAACATCTTGAAGGAGATTTTTACTTTATAGCATTTTGAAATCATAATAAAACTAAAACCAATAGAAAACAAAATGTGAAATGTATCTGAAATGTGAAAGTTTAACAAATGAAACAATAAAAGGATGGGATTTTTTTTATATAGTTTTAAAAAATAAACTGCTAAACAGCAGAAACATGTTGATAAACTTGATAAGATTCATAATGTAACAGTATGTCTTGTGTGAGAACTGGAAGCAGTTTATGGAAGTAGAGCTGACTGTGCAGGTTAGGATATCAAGGCCTTTACAGGGAGTGCTGCAGGTCAAGGTGCTTTGTGCTGTTGCCTCCATACCATCAAGGTTGTTCAGAGAGATAACCACATCAAGGTCCACACCAAGGATCTCTCCCAGTCTGTTCACCAGTGCAGAGTCATTTGTGGGGAAAACAGCAACATGGTCTCCTGACTCATACCTGAAATCAGGGAAAAAAATCAAATCAAACTTTATTTATAAAAAGCGTTTCACATACTAAGCACAACTCGAAGAGCTTTACATTTAAAAACAAAAACATACACAGTAAACACCAAACCCACCCTTCACCCTCCCCTCTATTAACAGAGAACACATGATCTCAAACACAATAAATGACTTCTAAAATGACTTCTAAATGAAAATAGTAAAATAAACTTAAACGTAAAGTTTGGCTCTGCTGTGGCTTTCTAGAGATGTTTCTCATCTGTTAGAGCAGTTTTTCTAGAGATGCTCCTCATCCTTCAGAGCGGTTATTGTTTCTAGCACGACGGCTTCAACAGACGCTTCTCATCTGTCAGAAGAGGCTCACCTGATCTTGGAGCCTGTGATGTCGAGCTCCAGGTGCATAAGATGCCGGTCCCCTGCTTTGTTGAGTCTGCGGTTGACAGTGACGGGAGCCAAGAAGGGGTTTTTGGCATCAAAAGGTCTGCACACAGAGAAAGACAGAAAGATGTATTAATGCTGCAGAAAATCATAAAGATCACAACAACATTTATCATGCAAGAAAATGTTAAATTTTATGACTAACTTATTGTCTATATGCTTTCTGTGAAGCCTTTTAACAAGTCTGTCCTCATTCAAACACTTCCAAAATTAACTTGCAAAATTCAGATCTTTCCGTGCACCAGGGGGCAAATCATTCCATCTCAGCCAGGTGACTTTTGGAAAACTTTAATGATATATACAAAGATAAAGGTGAAGAATGACTGGGCAGACGAATAAGCATCTGCAACAACACTTACGGCTTTTGGACCTCGAAACTCTTCAGGCGGCCGATTTCTCCGGTAAACACTTTGTTCATGTTGAGATCAGTGTGGACCTTCAGCTCATACTGCCGAATACTGACGGAAGAAAAGGAACAGAAGATTAAATAAACACAACTTCAGTAATCAAAGAGGATGTTAATCTGCCAGATAAAAGACGAGACAGAAAACCTCAGATTTTTCTGAAACACACCTAAGTTCATCTCCTGAAGCCTCCACTCCAAAGTGCTCGCAGACGGCCGGCCAGAACTGCTCCCTCCACGACACAAAATCCTCCTCCAGGCTAACAAACAAGGAGGTGACCATTTAAAAAAAGAACTGAATACAGAGCAGGGTATCACTGCAAAATTCTTGAGCTGATTGGATACAAAGTTCAGTTAAAATTCTGTTTTTTTTTTTTTTTTTAATATCCTTTCTGTTGCCATCTTCATTAGGCTATGAAAGTAGTTCTCACATGAAAATAATTTAAAATGAACAAAATTTAAGCTTTTTGAAAAAAAAAAATACAAATAGTGACATTATCGATCATTAGAAAATATTTTTTTTCTTCAAAATAATTCACAGGACATGCCTTTAAAAGAAAGAGAAAAAATCTATGAATTCTTGCCTTACAATGCACATTGCCATGTTTTTCTAAACAAATACATCTACTACATAATAAATTCACACATAAAGAAATTCAAAAGAGAAAATATGTAAATGAACATTTTGTGCCAGATTCGTTCTTGTAATGTAAAGTCAGTTTTACAGAAAAAAAAAAGAAGCCCAGAAATTCAAATCCTTTTGGATCAAACTTCACATCAGTAAACAGGAATGACCTTCTGTTCATTTTAAATATTTATTCAAAACAAAACTCATCTGTGCTTTAAAATAATTTGCAATATTTTTGCATAATAGCTTATAAAATTTCTACTAACTAAAGACTTGTATAACCAGTTTAATGGATGAATATCAAGGCGGTGAAGTAAATAAAAAAAAACTTATCAGGATTTCTTTTCTAATAAAAACAAAAACTCTAAAAAAACATTACCTTTTAAATGTTTTTTAATTAATTGGAGGTGCATAAGTCATCAATTTGGAGGTGTTTTTAGCTGGTAATATCAGACATGCCGCATCAAACAGAGGGATTTTTTTGGTTTGTTTAAACTGTCAGGCTGTCGTAATAAATGACTTCATTTCTCCACTATATATTTTTTTCAATTGTTTTACAGTGATTCAAAATCAACAAATGAGGTTCATGAAATTTGTGAGGAACTGGAAATGAATGACTGGATTCATTTGTCAGCCGGTGGCTTACTTGCTGTCGTCATCTCCCAAACCGAGATCAAAGATGCGTTTGGCTCCAAGCTCCTCGAGTCTTTTGTCCACGTATTTCCCCATCGCGTTGTAGTGTTCGTACGTTTTATTGCCCAAAGCAAACACCTGGAGAATAAAGGACAAAATGAAGCAACACTGGCAACTAATGTCCAAGCAAGGACATAATGACGATGATGACTGCTTCAACAGTAATCATCGACTTCCGTCTCATCGCTGCACTGTGATAAAACACGGAAAGGAGAGGTCTTAATGGTGCTCCAGAACTTAATTAGTGTGTTGTTGAAACTGCACGATCCTATTGAGACACACAAAGACAAATAGAAAGAGCAACTGTTGCAGAACACATGGAGTTTGAATGCAAGCAGACTCGTACCTCTGCGAGATTTATAGGTCAGAATTACCTAACCATTAAATTTACAAGTGCTGCATGTGTCATTAACCTCAACTCAAGTAAAGAAAAAAAAAATAAAAAAAATCTTCCAAAAGTCACCATATGTTCAAAAGTATTGTAATAAACAGTTACAGGAGCAGATGTTTGAACCTCAAATGTCTCTTTTTAGTTAACAGAGTCACAGGGTTGCTGGAGCCTATCCCAGCTGGTATTGGGCAAAGGCGAGTTAACCCACGACAATTTAGAGACACCAATTAACCTAAAAAAATACATTAGGAGGAAGCCTGAGCACATTTAGAAAACCAACACATGCAGAAAGGATCTAGCTGAGATTTGAACCTTCTGGCAGTGAAGTGAGAGTGCTAGCAGCCACTACACCATCGTGCAGCCCTGACTTTTAGATGTGTAATTTAGAAATTGAATTTCAATATTCCGGCATTACGTAACAGCTTTTTATTAAGGGTAACTTTTGCATCATAGAGAGTCTGCAGAGAGAAACTCACAGTGTAGTTCAGTCCAGAGAGATCTTCATCGTCGTTCTCCTGCAGCCAGTCGTAGAAGTCTTGGGCGTTGTCCGTCGGGTCGCCTTCACCATAAGTGGCCATACAAAAAATAGCCAGCGAGTTCTTGATCTCAGACATACGAGCCAGTTCCCCCTGCGACAAAAACAGTCACTTTTACTGAAGCTTGACTCCAATACATGAAGTACTTAGAAAGTAAAAAACTACTTTAAATTGTGAATGATTGTAGTGTTAGTGCAGATATATGAGGGTCCACTTTACCATGCTGTACTCCTCCGGATCTGCAGCCATTCCTTTCATGCCATAGCGCTGAGCATCTTTGGACAGCCTATTGGCAAATTCCTCTGCTGTGCCCGTCTGGGAGCCGTAGAACACGATGATGTTCTTCCCCTGTCCACAAACACGCAGAACCTGCTTTACACTGTCATGCAAAAGCCCACGGCTAGAGTGGATCCAGACCAGACCACTCTTCATCTATACATGAACAAGAGTCAAGGCCTAGATGAAGGACAGAGGAAATCTAAATAATCTAGAAAATGTTTCTGAGATTCAGAACTTCTTGTTCACTCTGCTGTATCCACTAATCCAACATGAAAGACATTTAGTTCTCTGTGGATTTGGAGCTTAATGGAAACAGTAAAAGAAGCTGATAGAAGGATGGATGTTGAAACAAAGATCACTTACAGTTTTCTTCATCTTCTCAATGAAACTCGTCTCTCGTTGTGAAACTGGCCTGTATGAGGGGAAAAAAAAATTGTAAGGGCCTGTAACCATGTGGAAATGACAGGGCAACAGAGACAAAAACTGTATTATGTCTCCTCTACTTCTACTTAATTAACAAAACCATTAGCACACTGTTGTCCCCATCTTAAAAACAGTTAAACAAACAAACAAACAAACAAACAAACAAACAAACAGATCATGAACTCAAACAAATGTGGATTCATCAATTTAAACACTAAACTATAAAATAAAGACAATATAATCAATGTTTCTTGTTGTTTATACATTTGGAATAGTACATTTAATATAGTTAAAAAATATAAATGTTTATTGATTTTGCTTTTTTGATTTGTGGTTGGAGATCATTCTACAACCTGATCCCTTGTTTTGAAACACTTAAACATTAGTTGTTATAAATTGCATGTCCTCTTATAATTGTAATTATTGTGTTTTTTTATTTATTTGATGTGTTATGAGATAACTATTTATGATGCACTTTTTTTACATTAATTTTAAAACTAAACCAGGGAATTTTAATACATTTAGTTAAAATAAATAATGGCATAGATGGCTTCCTAGTTACTTCCTATCAGTATTCTTAATTAATAAGGAAAAATAGAAAACATCTCTCCACATTTTAAACGATGTGACTTAAAAACCTCTAAAAAGACACAAAAATGACCTTTTCCTATATTGATTATTAACCAAACTCAGCAGACTTCAGTAAATGTTCTGATATTTGAAAACTGGACATAGAAGACCTTTACTCTGCAAACATTAGGCTTCAGAAAAACTCTGCATCCCTCAGATTCATTTAGGAAAATAAGGTTCCGTCTCGTGGTCATTCCCAGAAAGATTCCAGGTAAACGTTTGAGCGTCAAACAGAAAGAAGCACATTAAGAACTGGAATCAAAGCGACATGTTTGGGGAGCTACGCTTAATATAGGGGATAAATAAAAGGCGACAGCTCTACATTCAGCATCAAAGCGGAAGCAGACACCTGTGTGTCTCATAACATCAACAAAGGATGCGCACAAAAAACGCAACAAGCTAGAATGTTCTGATTAAAGAAAGGACAAAGCGATGAAAATGTGAGACAAATTCAATTAATTTAACCAGCTAATTCTGTTAGTTTTCCTCCTCCATAGATTTGATCAAAGTGAAGAGAAAAACAGAAAAAATATAATGTATTTCAAAGGATTTAGAGGATTCATAGGATGACACTGTGTAAACTCTACACTGTTGAAGAAAACAAAAAAACATTTATAAAGTCAGAATTTGAAACAAACAAAATAAGATTGTGCTGGTTTTGGTATTGTGGATACAATAACTAAAAGTAAACCTTTTTTGCTTTAAATAAAGGCCAAAAACATCAGTTTCAAACCAATATAAGACTAAAACAATTGTTAAATAAAAGTTGCAACAAGAAATAGAAGTACATTGGACAATGGGTCACACATTTCTTAATGTCAGAAACCATTAGTCACATTTTCCAGCACAAAAACTAAATAGATCTGTTTATTTTAACAAACTGCAGCAGCCATGTTTCTATATTTTGTCCAAAAGAAAGCGTTTTAATTTTTATAAAAACATCATCGAACTTGCACAGGTCCAAAAAGTCTAAAAGAAGCTCAAATAAATCCATACAGAAATATGGATCTCCAGGTTTTGCATAGGTTTTAAAAATGGTGATTATGGACAAATGGATAAATGTCATTTCTTTTAGGAATTCAGTTAATTTTGCTGGTTTTCTCCAAAGCTGATAAAAATAAAAAAAATAATAATATGAATATTGGGTTAAAAGAAAATTAAAAACTTCCACGTATTTCTTAAAAACATTTAATGTCCATATCCCATCTTACATTCACTAAAACAAGCAACTACAATGACAAGAGCTTCAACTGTTAAAAAAACAAAAAAAAACACACACACCTACAAGTCACTTGCATTTAAACTTTAGCAGTGTAACCACTTCAAGCAAACCCACATATGCAGCTCTCACCAAAGGGTTCTGTTGTGCCGCAGACACTTTACTAACCTCTCGGCAGCATCTCTCCTGTCTTCTGGCAGTGAGAAGACACAGCCCATGACATGCAGCCCTGTAGCTCACTGCTTTCAGTAGCACCGCTGGCTAGGCCCGGCCTGAAGCCTTCACGCTCAAAATCAAAACCAGCCCTCCGCAACCGTAGCATGGAAAAGTAATTACAGTCCAGAACTGCAAGCGGAGAGTCCCCAGATTTGAGAGCGTTCTGCGCCTCAAACGCAGGAGGAAACTGATTCCCTTTTCCTGTTCTGCTCCCTGAAAGCTGCAGCGTCGGCGCTCCACACAGATCCCTGCCAGCCCCGTCACTGTCACTGCACACAATGGTGGGAAACTGACCTCCCCATGAAACAAAGTTAAGCCGCGAGCCCTGCCCGTCACTCACACAAACACACACTGAAATGATCAGGAGCTGTACATGCAGTCCTCGGCTCCGCCCCCCTTCTTTTCCACCAGGCTCCTAAAGGTGTAAAAAAAAAAAAAAAAAACTATCCGGGATCCATTCTGAGGATTTGGAGGTCCGCTGAAGACGAGGAAAGCAGCGTTGCTTTTTTTTGTTTGTTTTTCTTTCTCCTCTTTTTACCCTGAAGTATCCCCTGCCCCCACCTCATTGGAGGAGAGAGGGGAATGTCATTGCCATGGTAACCTCATTTATCATAAAAGGATTGCATCTGTGACACGGCCCAGTGAAAGAAGGGCTAAGCCCAAACAAAAAGAAAAACAGGGCGGAAGGAAAAGGGGGGTTGCAGAAAAAAAAAACAAGAAAAAAAAATGTTTAACTTTAAGCAAAACAAACAAAAAAAAAATCCTCCAGACACACTCTGGTATGAACTCCAGGGAACTTCAAACCTTTTCCAGAGCAAAAAAAGAAACAAAAGCAAAAGAAACATGTGGAAAACTACACCCCTCCTTTATACAGTTAGGTAATCATGGCCCCTTTAAGAGGAGGGGGGAGCTGCTCGCCACTTTGATTGCTCTCTTCCTGCATCCCTTCTCCTTCCAGGAAAACTGCTCCAACTTTTTTTTTCTCCACACAGCAGGGAACATTGTGGCGGATGGCTTCACTAGCCCCTCCCTCAACCACTACACAAAAAGTTATGTCATAGCAGATCCTACGATGAGAACTTTTTTTTCCACAAGTGAAACTGATAAATTTACAAGAGTAGAACAGGATGAGGTTGGGAGATACTGAAGGTCACGCTGGTGAAACATTTACTGGATTTAATAGTCTTTGCTCTACGTCTCACAAAATAAGTTTCAATGAGCTTTGCATGTTTTTTAAGACAATGGATTAAATTATTATATTGTTATTTCAAATATTTATATGAAGCTAAACTTCATTAATAGACAGGATACAGTATCCACATGACTGCATATTTTTATTTAAAACAATGATACAGTAAATTGCACAAACAAGTCACGGTGTGTCACGCTTTCGCTTTCGGATCTGAAGTGCGGTAACGATGTTAGGACATTATATATGACGAGGCCGATGATCAAAGAAAAGAGGACGAGGTCCAGATTGCTGAAGAGTCTCCATCAGCCCACGGGCTCTTGCTCTATCTCTGCGACAAAAAGTTTGATTTAGACACCAAAACTGTTTCTGGGGTAGCAGCGTATCACATGCTTTGTGCACTCATTCACGGACGACGCAGCAACAATGAAGGGTTTTTGATGCAGCAGGAATTTCTCTTTTCACACTGGGCAACCACTAGAGGACATTGTGTTCTGGGATCTCAGGTTTCAGGGAAATCAGGTTTGCTCTAATCCCAGTTTTGTTTAATCTCAACTAAACAACATATGACATATTAACACTGGTTTAAACAAACGTTCTCATAACCAGACAGATGATTTACTGACGTACTCCTTGACTCATCTAATGCCGCATATGGTGTAAAAAAAAAAAAAAAAAAGAGGAAGCCTCACAAGCTTCCAGTTGTGTAAGAAGAATGAATCTTAAGAAAAATCAGTTTTATGCTCAATGAATAGGCTACAAACTGCTGAAATGATATAAAAAAACATCAGTTTTGATCCCAAATTCAAACAAATAAGGTCACCAGCTAACCTTTTTCCCCTTTTACTGCTATACAGTTGTTTCTTTTTGTACAAAAATGTTGATAAGGACTGTTGATAAGGACTGTCGTAATAAAGGTCCCAGTTTATTTCACATATGCAACAGACTTGTCAGCACTTGTCCTGCTCACACTGTAAAGCAGCTGACAATTCATAGTCCAACATTTAATTATTTTGGTTCTATTCGACTTATTAACAGCATAAAATCTGATTAATACGAATCCTAAAACTTGCAAAGAAAAAAACACTTTTTTTTTTTTGTGCAGTTTTTTGTTGGTTTTTTTTTGCCTCGATAGCGTTTTTTTGACCACTGCCTAAACCCCCTGAAAAACATTTTAATTAGATGTTTTGCTTTTATTGTAGCTGTTTTAATGGTTTTACTACCTGTTAAAAACACTATTCATTATTAAATACAAAAATATTGTGTGTATTTTCGTGTAAATTATCAGAGGTGTCTGTTTTTTTGTTTTTTATTTTTTTTACAACAAACATTTTTCTTTTTAACCCTTGTGCTATTTTCTGGGGTCCAGATGACCCCACCCTTATATTAATGAGTGATTCCTCCAATGACAAAAGTGGACAGGATTTTATGCCTGTCACAGACACCAGTGAAGATAAAAAATTCTTGAGAGAATAAAAGAAATCTAGTAGGGTTCAGATAACCCCACTTTAATGTAAACATGCCTAGAATAGCACGAGGGTTACTCTGGTATTAGTAAGGCTTTGGTTAATGTAAATAATCCTTAAAATGTACCATTCATTTAAGTAGTAGCTTAAAAATATGTTACAGTGTAACAAAAGTGTAGAAAATATACATATTTTCATGGAATCAGCTAAAGTTAAGACACATAACCATGTTTTGAATCAAATTTTTCAAAAAATGACCAGTAAACACACACACACACAAAAATCGCCTTAATGTTATTTTTCCTCTTGTTTTTATATAAACATCAACAGATGATGAAGGTGAAATCCCATAAAGATTAATTAGCCAAACAAAAACAAATCTCTGGAGGTCACAGCTCTGCACATCTAAGATGAATTTTATATTTACCAAAGTAATTGGAAACTTGACTCACACAGGAGAATAAAAAAGTTATAGTACATTAATAATCAAATTCTGCTTCTGAGCGGGAAAAGGTGAGCGCGAGACCTTAGCTCCTCTCATCATCCCGAAGGATAAATCCAGGAGCATCTGTTGGGGTAACCGAACCCCGACAGCAGCGACCGCTCAGTCAACGGCCGTGAAACTGTGAATGTCGTTGAGTGACACTAACATGTAAAATGTCACGCACTCCCACGTTAAACTCGGCTGCGATATCGATTTATTTCCCAAAATATTCCCATGACAGTTAGCTAATATGAGACGGGCTACGACTATATCCTGAAACGTGGGGAATGTACTCAAATGAGGACAAAACACAGTTTCTACAGCACTTTGAGGTTGAAACTGAGTTAACTCAAGAGTTTACGAAACGAAATGAGAAAAAACGTTGCATGATGTAAGTGGTTTGCGTAACAGGAGTTATCAACAAATGTGTCATTTTAATACCCCACGTTTCTCGGTGATGGTGCGCTCCGTGGTCGGTGTGAGCGTGTGATATCGGCGCAGCACAAACACAAAAACTACACAAACTGACACTTTGTTTTAAAAAATGTCTAAAAGTGAAGTTAGGAGTAAGTCTTACCTGTGCTTCTCCTCTTTTTCCAGACTCAGACTGCGCTCAATGCGGAAGGAAACTTTACGCCATGGAGGACCAAACCAACTTTACTCCGTCAGCGGGGGGAGGAACCCGAGAGATAACATGACTAAAATGATTCACTGGGGTCACGTAGGCACTTTTGGAGAAGTTAGGGCTGGATTTAAGGCAAATGTAAGTTAAATCCAAATGCTAATTTTACAATGTAGACATACTTCTTGATTATTTAGCTCTATCGTCTTCTTTCGCCCACATGAACTGGTCCGCCGTATCTCTGGGGACTTGAACTCACGTTATTGAACAACCGTCAAGGTGCAGCAGGCAAAGGGTCATGGTTATGTAAGAAAGCTAGAAAAGCAGATTCATCAAACGTGCCTTGCTCAAGTTACACAGTGTTTATGCTCTCAGTGACAAGGACACGTGGATGAGAGCCTGATGGTCAGAAAACGCCAGGATTAAAATCATTTTTAAAGAGTACAGCAAAAACTACGTAAATGAAAATTTAAATACATGGAAAAAAGGGGTCACAGGGTTCTCGGTGCTTGGCCTGGCTTCAGTCGGGTGAAGGTGGGGTACACCCTGGGCAGCTTATGCACAAAACAGACTAGCATATATCTCAGGCTTATGTTGTTTTTTATTTAGTTTTAGTCTCATTCTCTATAGTTTGCCAGGGGTTCTGTAAAGTATAACCCGCAAGTCTGTTGTATAATCCACACAAGAGACTTTTTCGAATTATAATGCACAGAAATGTGAGATTAAGTAATTTTATTTAAAAAAATAAACACGTTTGTAACCTGAATTAAAAACAATAAAAATGATTTTAGCTAGTTTTTTTTTTTTTTGATTGATTTTAAAATGAAGTTGTGGCTATAAACTAACAAGAATCATGTAATACACAAAAGTCATCAGAAAAAGTATTTATTATCAAAAAGGCAAAGAGGCTGTATTTGTACAGTACTAACAGAGACAATTTAAAGTGGTTTACAGTTTTGGTTTTTTTCCAGCATTACAAGAAATTACAAGAAAAGTAAATCAGCAAATATAATCACTGTGGAAATATTTTCCCCAAGCACAAAAGTTTTAGAGATCAAAGCTAAACCTTAAATTGTCATTAGTTATACTTTACAAACGTATCTGTACATGTATTCATAAATTGTAAGATCTTAATCTTAAAGGTAATGATAAATCAAGACTTATACTATATATTTAAAAGCAAATAACTTGACTCTGCTTCTTCTGAAATGAATTTTTTACAAGGGCATAGATGAACATTTTTTTATCACAGGCTCTTTGATTTCTGATTTCTCTTCTTGGATTTGTGACGAACGACAGCAAGAGTGGTGAAGAAATTCCCCATGAAGAGAATAAGGAAGCAGAGCCCACAGACCAGGACCTGTTGTCACATGGAGTACAAATCAAAACATGACTGAGCAGAAAATCAGACCCCTGAAGGAGTAAGTGAAATTTACAAAAACAAGGAACTTACAAATCGCTGACAATCCTTTTAATTTGTTTATATTTTTAAGAACAATTTCAACACACTTTTTAAAGTTGAGCTCAATTATGAGAGAATTAATGAAAAGCTTTTATAGGATGACGTAAAAATCTGTTAAGGACTGACCTGCCATTCTTTGCAGTCTGGGAGTCGAGCCATCCTGAACAGACACAGGCCATTGAAAAGCTGCCAAAACTACAAGACAAAATCAAATGTTTGTTTGGTTCAAAAATGGATCAGATGTCAGAGACATTGAGCATTTTCACTTCCCTAAAGAAAAAAAAAAGCCCACATTGTGTAAACCGTGACTCAATTAAATCTAATGATGTCAGCAGTTTAGCCGCTCCTTATCTGGTTCAATCCATGACAAAGCATGGTTGATTAATGCAAACGTAGCGGTCAGTAGTAACTTGTTGGAACTGCAGACTGAACTCACATGACCGAAAAACAGGAAGGGCAAAAGAAACGTCAGTCCTTTCCACATCAAGACTGACCCTCAACTTGATTAAAGTCATCTAGAAACAAACATACATAAACATGTGAAAAAATGTATACGATATTAGTCATAGTCATATACAACATATTCATAATTTCACTTACTCATTTATATTCTATATGAAGACTTAATGCTCTCTAATATACTATTTCATTAATATATCAGTTATCATCTTATCCATACTATAATCATATCTTATAGTACTAAAGTTATATAACATTATTTATTAATTTCACTTCCTGATAATTTTTTTGTATTGTCTGCAGGCTTAGTCCTTGGTGTGCTTTGCGTTTCCTCAACTACTGTCAGATCCATGTTGTGTCTTTCTCCAAGGGTTCGTAGTCTGTACAGACATCCACTCTGATAATAATATTGCAGACACTGAACGAAACCTATGAGGTCCACATAACAATCATCAGGCAATGAAAAGTAAAAAAAAAAAAAAAAGATAACCTAAACCCTTTGGACATACTTTGATAGAAGCAGTAGGCTAGAAACTGGCCTCTGAACATCTTGTAGAGGTTCCCATCGGGCCTTAGGAGATAAAAACACAGCTTTAATTAGTTGAGTCAAATGGGTTTTTGCCATTGACTGTATATGAGAACTGGACTGAGTGGTCATCCCCCCCTTTGGTGTTCCAAACAGGAAAAGGGGTTGCCACAGAAATTATGACTCAATCGATGCTTATCGATGACATCTTGCTCCAACATGGAAGAGTCCGTGTTGTGGAAAAAAAAGACTTCATTTGGTTGGAGCCAGATTTGACACATTTTCTATGGGTGACGTCTCGCTCACTTGGTCCAGTTCTCAGATTCAGTCAATTGTTTGGGCTGTATATCTGCTGGTACTCACCATGTTAGCATTACACCAGACAAAAAGGCGGATATGTAATGATGGAAAACCCACCATCCTTTGATCCTAAAGAGAAAAACCTTTTACTTTGAAATGAAATGTACAGCAAAAGCATGTGAAGACAAGAAAACAGTGATTATATTCAAAGGGTGGATTAGGAGAAAATGAATGACACCAACCTGGAGCCATTTGTGATGAGGATGCTTTCCCTGATGGTTAATGTACAATAGAACCAAACCAGCAGGAAATTGAGGATTGCATCAAGAAATCTAAAGGAGAAAGCATTCATTTCTTAATACTAATATGGAACATTTAAATAATTATAAATGACTTAAAAAATATACCGTACCTGTAGCTCACAAAACCATAGCATATAAAGGAGAGCAGCAGCAGGATGACAGTGAGGTAAAGCTTAAACTTCTCATATTCATCTTTGTAGGCAAACCTGACAAAGAGATTTTATTTGCAAAAATTTAAGTTTATGAATAAAAGATGGTTAAAGATTTCTCATAGTGTGTCAATGGATTCCAAATGTAATGTCCTTTACATATTGCTTAAAATTCTAAATCAAAACATATTTGAAATGGTTAAATGACTTGAGCTTTCAGAGTTGAAACTTACTTTGACTGTTTGCTCAAAAGAGTCACGTTGACGTTTCCAAGAACCAAACTGAGGTACAATCTGGAAGACAAAACGATTCACTCAATTTATTGATGTTTTATTATGTTTTTAATCTTCCGGAAGGAAGGCAAAAGATTTGATACTCAGCAAAGATAGTGTAACCAGAAAGCGATCAAGTCCTCACCCATTTTTCTTGGGAAGAAATGCCTCCATTTCAATGAAAACATTTTGTCTGGTCTCGAGTTTATCTTTGATTTCAGCCAAAGTGTTTGCATCGTCTTGTGAAAACTTTTTTCTGTAACAGATTACACAACACCACAATAAATAATCTGACTTTTTCTAATTAATGGAATTGAACCTGAGCTCAGATGGGTCTTTTCAGTTAATATCAGACCAATTTGTAGCCCCATGCATTGCTTTTATCAGCTCCTGCTGTCATAAATCTTTTTTAACAGCTGAGAGAGATTCGGCACTCACTTTTTTATTTGCCGAGACAGCTCCTTGAGTTTCTTACGCTGACGGGCAATAGATGAAGAACAGTTGTTTTGTAGTTTGGAGATTTCATCCAATTTTTGCAAATATTTCTTGTGTGTGTCCTGGAAGATAATTTAAATACAACTTAAAATTTGGCTTTCAATGTCAATGGTTCCGACCCAAGATGTTAATCAAACACAACATAATAAACAGGATTTTTTATTTTTTTCATTCAAATTTCAGACTAAAAGCTCATATCATTCAAGGTGATGCATGAAATGGTTCATACGGATAATCCGATAGTGGCAGATAAGTATGATCAGTTCTTACCTGAAGGTGCTGATGCTCTTCCTCCACACCTTTCCACTCATTCACAACGTCTGCTAAATCTCGAGACATTTTGATTCGTTTACGGCGAACTGTTACAAATTTGTTGAACGGTTCATTGTTTTTGCAGCATGAAAGGGCTTGAAAAGCTTTGTTGAAGTATTGTCAGCGTGTAAATCGTATCTCTATCAACAGGTTATTGCATAAAGTGAACTTTGGCCACAGCTATCATTTGCAGAACTCAAGGTGATTGTGGGTATTGGTATGCACAACGTTTCAGACGCTATTTTTTATTTTTTGGTACACATAAACACAAATAGAAAATACCTTTTTTTAAAAAAATCAAATAGTTTATAACTTTTGACAGGGCTTTGCATGACTCCCTTTCAAAATAAAATACATTCTAAACCATAGGATCATGACAATGCAGCAAATGCAGTAGACAGTGTAAATTCATCAATGAGAAAAGTTTATTTTACTGTTTCTGGCGCATTTCAGCCAAAAATTCATAAATATAACCAACAAAAACTAAATCATATTAAGTGGTCCCTTCCGTATGTTAAAACCACGTGGCACACTTTAAATCCTTGAATTTGTTAAAAACTAGAAAATATGCTTTGTAATCCGGTGGATTATAAATTAATGTAGCTTTAATTCTTGTTGTGCTTTCTGACAATAAATTGATTGTCTGTGATAAATGATGCAGAAAATTAAGTCCAAATGTGTCCATATGACATTGATAAACTACAAAGGAATGATGGATTGCTGGAGAATTACAGCTACTGATATTAGGATTCTCCTTGAATGATTCATACTGCCCTTCAACTGTTTGTGAATGAGTTAAATAAAGTTTAAGTTAAAAGACCTCTTTCTTTAACTTACTTACTTACTTTTTCCTGTACAGTTTCATATTTTTTTCAAACATTTTACTTTAACAAAAGAGCCGCAATGGAGTAAAAGAGTCACAAGTGGCTCCGGAGCTGCAGGTTGCAGACTCCTGTTCTAGCTCTTTGATTCTGTTTTTATTTAATCAAACCATAGTATTTTTATCTTTAGTGTTTTTCATGTGTTCACAAATTTATGCAAATCAGCACCAAATATATTACCATATTACCATATTTGAGAGTAACAGCAGCCTGTTTTATGTTCTATCCATCTCTTTTCTTAACCTGCTGTCTCTTTCAGTGTTACATGGCTGTTGGAGCCTGTCTCGTTTACTGTTGAGTGAAGGTGGGATACACCCTAGAATGTTTGCCAGTCTGTCACAGGGCACACAATCACTCCCACACATGCACACCTAGGGAAACTTCAGAATAACCAATTATTCAATGATTATGATTTTGATTAAGTGGTCAAAATTCAAAAACAGTTATTTTTCAGCAAAAACCCTATTTGATATACAAAACCATGAACACTGTAACTGTTGGTTTGGAAGAGGGCTGACTACTATGCCACCATGAAGCCCTTGTTTTAATTCATGTTTATGTATGATAAATGGATTAACAAAACATACTCTAACTAACTAACTAACTAACTAACTAACTAACTAACTAACTAACTAACTAACTAACTAACTAACTAACTAACTAACTAACTAACTAACTAACTAACTAACTAACTAACTATATTTGAAAATTATTTGTTTGTGTTAAAAAACATTTCTTTTTTGCAGATGACAGCATTTTTTTCTGTGCAAGAGAGAACATAAAACATTAACTTGATGAGGTCAGAACCAAACTATCAAAACTGATACTATGGTCTGATTAAAAAAAAAAGTATCGTCAGGATACCTAGACAAAACAAAATTTGGAGTTTTTGGTAATAGAGAGATAAAAAAAATAAATAAATTGATGATTAAGGATAGACAGATAAGAAGACTGGATAAGATTTATTTCCTAGGCATTGAAATTGACCAAAAAAATGTTGTTAAATGTATGCTAAGGATGCTAAGCGAGGTAAAAAAAAAAAATCTCAACAACAAAACTATGTTATACAACAATAATATATTATACTGGGTGCTGGTACTGCCATCCCTCAACTTTGCTATTGACTTATGGGAAAACACCTACTAAACAAACCTACAGTCATTATGCATAATACCAAACAAGTGATAAGAATAATTCGTAAAGTGGGTTATTATGAACACACTAGCGTTTTGTTCAATAAATCAACATTACTAAAGGTCATAGATGTAACAAAATGTAAAACTATGCAAATAATGTATAAAGCAGAGAAAAACTACATCCACATAACATACAAAGACAGTTTTAGGAAAAAGAAGTAAAGAAGAACATCAAATAACCTTTATGTAAAGACAAACCATCAAAGTCAGTACATTTCTGCCTGTGGGGTGAGGTTGTGAAATAGCCTGGAGCGAAGTATCAAAATAAGTAAAACTTTTATTTAGTTTAAAACATAAATTTTAAGAAAATAAATAATGCATATGTTTAATGCATACAAATGTATGCATAAAACATTGTGAGAGGAGGCATGGAATTTTCAAGATTTTCAATTTTTTGTCTACACCTAATCATCTGTTTATTATGTTGACTTAAGTTTGATATTTTTGGTTAAAATAAAAGGAAACCACTCATAACTAACTAACTAACTAACTAACTAACTAACTAACTAACTAACTAACTAACTAACTAACTAACTAACTAACTAACTAACTAACTAACTAACTAACTAACTAACTAACTAACTAACTAAGACTGTAGATTGAGATTGACACTGAACAGTAGAACATTGAGGGTGTTTTAATTTGAAAATCTCTTGCGGAAGTATTCCCTGGGTTTCAGAAGGGTCTGCGAACTTAGTGTGCGCATGCGCGCATTGTTGACAGGCTGGTCGGTGTTTTCCCAGCTGTGCGCTGCAGACTCCCGGATCTGGATCTTGATCTGGGTATCAGAGGCCGGTCCGGCTCAGCAGTTCACATCCAGAGTCTTAATCTTTCCTTTCAGAGGTGTGCTCAACAGGAACCGAACAACAACTAAAACATCTGAGGTCAAAGGTAAGGTTTGATCATCTTCCAGCTAACATTAGCCCACTGTAGCTGACGAGGAATGGCTGCTGACAGCGTGTGTTTGCACAGGGGAATTGATATTTATCAAATATGGTCTGCGTCAAAGTATTTGTACATGTCAGAAAAAACAAGAACGTTGTTATGAAATTAATAGAATGCCGAGTTTTATTACGTAAAAAATAACGATGTTTCCCTGATGCTTTTATTTTGAAATCGCAGATGGAGATTGTGTGAAGCTGCATTTTAAATATTTAAATACTAAAATAATAACAATGATTAAAAAAGTACAACATATAGTACATCATATGCATTTTAAAAATATTATTAAGATATCTATTTGCATAAAACAGCTTTTTCATATTGGATGGTTTTTTTTCTGCAAAATTACTGTATTTAATTTCTCAAAACCTAAAAAATAGTAATGCAAGGTACGTTTATTTGTGTAGCACATTTCATGCACAAAGACGATTCAAAGTGCATGAAAAGGTTTGTAGTTAGGATCTGCTTACAGTGCAGCAAAACTCTATAAAGAAATGCGTTTTCAAACTCTAAATACGTATTATTTATATATTTTTATAGTAAAAAGGATTTTAGAAAACGTTTTTCCTGTCAAAGAAAGTCAACCTGGATGAAGCGATTCCACCCTGGAAGGAAAACTTTCTCAAATGTAGGCTATATAAAGTTTTTGTCTAAATAAAACATGGAATTAAAAAAAAATATTTTTGCAAACAAAGTGATGGAAGATGCATCTTCTGTTGTCATCATTGTTATCAGTATTGTGACAATTGAATTAATAATAAAAGATTTTAGTTAAATAATCCAATAAATTCACTAATTACCTCAATGTTGCTTGATTTTGGAACTTTTTCTTTTATATGTGGATTAAGTTGGTATGATGAATGGATTATTTGAAACATTTACAGAAATGAGTGCATTCAGAGGATTCTTATCTCCCTTTTTCTCCTAAAAGGATCTTTTATTGACTCATCTATGCATATAGAGGTCGTTTTAGGAGACATGTTTACTGGAATCATCAATCAATCAATCTACCTGGAGTATTTTTGCTTTGCAGTGGACTCAGTGGGGATGTGTGCAGCTGTGTATGTCCTGTCAACAGTAACGGGCTACGTCCTCACCTCTGCCCTGCTGCTGAAATGTCCAACACTTTTGCACCGAAAGAAGCGAGAGACGTTCCTCTGCAAGCACATTTCCCACCGTGGAGGTGAGTAAAAGCTGGAGCTTCAATATATAGTGTTACACAACAGAATTTCTTATCTAGGTTTTGAAATTGGTTTTAAAAGCTTTTAATTTTAAGATGAAAAAAATACTAAAAACAACAATTTTCTAAAATGTTGTTTAGTTTTCCCTAAATAAATTCTTGCTGTTCTGCACATTTGTTTTAGATTATAGCAGATTACCATTGTTCATTCATTACCAGCTCAGTGGCCTGTGGGTTCAATCCCCAAAAATAGTTCCTGTGACTGCAGCTCACAGGGGATGCAAGAGAGTAAAGCTTTACCACTTTCAGTTTTGTGTTACGATAGCTGGGATTTAAGTGTTAACTTGAATAAATTGTTTTTTTTTACACTTGTGTATAACAGTAATAAAGTAACAAAGAAATTATGAACCTAAACCAGTTTGTTGATTTGCTTGTAGGAAAAATGTCTTGAAGTTTTTGACTCAATAAACATGAATTCCCCTAAAAATAGAAAACAAAACTGATCCTTAAGAGTTGTATTTACTTTGCAGGAGCAGGAGAAAACCTGGAAAACACAATGGCAGCTTTCAGACAGTAAGTTGTCACTGAAACCCGTCTGAATCAGTGCATGCATATTTCACATCAATGTGAAGTGTTGATGATACATCTGTGTGCTGGTCTTTGCAGTGCTGTGAACATTGGCACAGACATGTTGGAGTTGGACTGTCACCTGACAAGAGACGAGCAGGTTGTAGTTTCCCATGATGCCAACTTACGGAGGGTCTGCGGCGTCAACGCTGAAATTGCCAACATGGCCTACGCTGTAAGTTTCTCTTTTGGTCATGTTCATGTTGATAAATTTCTCACTGACCTAAAATGAGCACTTCCATCCTATTCAAATCGTTTTTGAGCCGTCAGAGGAGACTGTGTGAGTGGATCTCACGTGGAAGAAATAAACCATCTGGTTGCTTTCATGATTTCACAATTGCTTCAGCAAAGTCCATTCATTTCTGATAATAGACACCTCAAACTGCATTATTTCTTTTATATCATGATCATAAAGAAACACACTGATACCCAGTGACACATTGTCATGGGAACAGCTACAGCCTCACTCTGCTGCAGCTGGTAAAGGAGGACTAACCAGTGAAGGAAAGTTGTATATGAGTTAAACGTCATGTTAACTGATGCATAGCATAGTTTCAAAGGGAATGTTCATGTCTTGCTGCTTGTTTTTGTTCAAAACATGAAGTAAAAGTCTATGTCTAAAAAACAAAGTGTATAAATGGTTTCCTAGATCTTTTATTGCAAGAAATATCCCCCCTCATGGGGACACCAGTGACAGTTGCTGAATGGTTGAAGATGGGCGCAGGACTTTCTACATGCTTGTCCATCTGCTGTTTGGTCTCCTCAATGGTTTGCAGGACCTGCAGTTCCTGTTGGTGCTTCAAGATGATGAAGAACTAATTAGATACGATCCTTGAGTCTTTACTGTCATTGTTCATGGGTGTCTATCTTATGCTACGAACACACCAGGCAGAATGTGGTTCAAACCTCGCTCCAGGCTTCTTGTTTCACAGCTCTATTCCGATAAATGAAAGACTTGGTGTCAAATATGAACATGAGGGTTTTAAACATGGTAGCCGGAAATGAAAGTTTAAGCAGACTTGGAAGAGGCCGCTTGATAGCACATTATCGAGGGAGGTTTGAAGGTTACTTTAGGCTGGAAGCCCCGCCTTTCATGAATGGCTAAAAATATTTTATACATCATTGTTGACATTATTTGTTGGAAGGGATTTGTGAGTCATGGTTTTAATATATTGCTCTATATTGTATTTACATGTTCCCACTTTTTTCTACTCTTTGGATGTTGACATTGACTGCATCTAAGAACGGGACCGAGCGAGTGTGATGTCAACTATAGAAGGACTTTCTTCCAAAGCAAAATGATCTAAATTCAGTCGGCATTTTTTTGCAGTATGGACACCGCCGTGTTGAAGCCAGACATCATCAATAGGCCAAGTCGGTCAGAGTTAACATTTCTATGACAACCACTCTCACCAGTCAGGAGTGAGCTTGTTGGAAGTCCACACCCCTACCACTTGAAAGCGAAATTTGTCAGTTGTTTCAAACGTTTAACACAAGACCACATACTTTAGTGAGAGATCTGATAAGTCAGTTTATATCTTAAATAACTTAACCTACAGAAACTTGTGAAAAAAACAGCTCAGAAAGAACATTTAAAAGAAATGTAGCAGAAAAAGAGGGGTCATTCTGAAAAAAATAATGACTGAATAATAACTATTTCTCCATTGAAGTAAATGGGATTTTGGCCTCTTGGAACCAACAGGTACTTCCTGTTTGGAACGCCAATGGGAATTGCTTACTTATTCCATTTCTCAAATACGTTCAATAGATATTAAGTGGAACTTCTCATCCTACAGGTACATAATGTTGATCATCATGTGGTCATTCATCTAATAATTGTGCTCTCTGTGCAGGAACTTCCTCCGTACCTTTGCAAGCTGGGTGTCACTTTTCAAAAGGGTAAGCCTCACACAAACTTACTGAATATTTAGCATTTTTTTTTTGAGGGTCTGAAGTCACGCCTGGAAGACTGTGTTGGAGTCTGTATTTTGAAGCTGTCCTTGTGTGTGTAGAGTGTTTCTGCGAGGGAGGGGAGGACAAACGCATCCCTCTCCTCAGGGACGTTTTTGATGCTTTCCCCAACACCCCTGTCAACGTTGACATCAAGGTCAACAACGACAAACTCATTAAGAAGGTTTGTGTCTGTGGTTTTTCTTCTTTCCACACTAAAACCTGCTTGTTCCTATTTACTGATGTAAGGAATAATGGCCTTCTAGACGTCCATTATCACATCAAGGTGTCCATTTTCAGAAATCAATGGACTTTGCAGAAGCAAAAGCAACTGTTTGATTGTAGGAACAACCTGCAAAGTCTATTGATTTCTGATAATGAATACCTCAAACGGCATTTTTCCACTTGTATCATGGTCAGGATTATGGTAGTAATAGTAGAAG
The DNA here is from genome assembly GCA_003999625.1 of Oryzias javanicus. Taxonomy (NCBI): domain Eukaryota; kingdom Metazoa; phylum Chordata; class Actinopteri; order Beloniformes; family Adrianichthyidae; genus Oryzias; species Oryzias javanicus. The sequence goes on along the minus strand of CM012449.1, from coordinate 12,654,185 downwards.
TGGGCAATTTCATGCGTTGTCGTGGTAACAGCTACAGCCTCGCTCTTCTGCAATTGGTGTATGAGGACTAACCAACGAATGAATGTGGTATACATTAGCGGTGTGAATTGACAAAAGTCTAGCAATATGATACGTATCACCGTATCACATTAGGATTCATGTATCACGATATATCCCAAGACAATACCAGAAGAAATGTTCACAATTTTTCTTAAGCTGAAGCTCTGTCCATGCCCTTCTGTGCTTCCCTTGTTTTTATGTGAGCTGCAATGAAGCATCACAATCTGCGTTTTTATATGACACTGACAGCGACGTGGCTCAGAGTTTCAGTTCGGCACCCATCCCAAGTGAAGACGAAGAAGTACATGTCTCATAACAGCAAAAACCACCAGGCTGACTGAACATTTAACACAAGCTGGTTCTCGCGAGATCTTGTTGTTGTTTTGGTCGAGGTTTAGAGCTGCTCAAAGAGGCTCATTGTGCTGTGCTGCCAACTTGCGGTCGATTGTTTAGATGGAAAACAAACATTGAAAGACGCGCATAAATAGTTAAATACGATCTTGTCATCATTTTAAATCAATACAAGTATAAATTATCAAATGAAGTATTGCGATATATCACCAAATCAATTTTTCCCTAGACCCTCAGTATACATGCTAAATGTCACGTTAAGTGACACATAGCATCATTTCAGAGGAAAAGTTCATGTCTTACTGCTTGTTTTTTCCCCGATGATGTAGTAAACATTTGTTTCAAAGAAATAACCACCACAAATTGTTTCCTATTGAAGAAATATTCACCATTAACTCTGATCATCAAATGTACATCAACCAACAATTTCTTTGGATTCGATTGGAAATTGTTTATTTCAACCAATCAAAGCAGAAATAATACAAAAAAGGCAAACAGCATAAATTTGAATCTATAAAAAGATATTTCAAATTTCAAATACAGGATAATTAGTTAAATTTTATTGGAAGATATATATACATTCAAATACACTTGTAAATAATTCAACTATTACTCTTAAACATAATTAAACATATTTGCTCTTTTGCACATAGTTCATGACACAATGAAAGTATTAAATACTAAGATTGTCAAAAGGAGTTGAGTAGATTGCTTGAAAGGGAGTGGGAGGAAGCAAGTTTATCTAATCCCGCTTCTGCTTTTGTCATTGATTAATAAAAAAATTATTTATAAGGATGTGTTCCAAGTTTCTGTTGCTCTGGTAACCAACTAGTGTTTAGGCCAGCACAACAATTTAGAACATTCAAGCTGTTTGGTCGGAACTTCTTTCATTGGTGATCAATACCAGTTTTTGGTTAAATTAGGTTTTGTCTGCTATAAAATGAAAGCTCACTCATTATGTTATCTTTGGTTTTGAAGTGAAACAAAAACTTACATGTTGCCTGTTTTACAACAATTTTAAGAATATATGTGTTCTTGCATACAAGATGAATATATTCATCTTTTTTTCCGTTCAGGTTTCTGAACTCATCATTAAATACGACCGGCAGCATCTGACTGTCTGGGGAAACTCCAGCAACCAGGTGGTCAAAAAGTGTTACAAAGAGGTATGTTTTTAGCCTATTGGTGATATATTTGATTTTAATTTGAACTATAAGGATGTAGAATTTTCCTTACAATTATAATTTGATGTTATATGTAAAGAAAAATAGCTCTAGAACTGTATCAAACACAGTTTCTTAAAACCAAGTTAGAAATGTTGATTATTTGCTCTTAAGAAATAAAAGCAATAAAAGTTTTGAAGTTTAGGTCTGTTTTTGTCAGCTTCATCCTCAAAAGACCTGAATTTAAAGCAGAGGATCCAAAACTTTTACTGACCTAAGTGTTCTAGTCCAGGATCCTCGAGATCTACCATCCTTCCTGTTCTCTCTGCACTGCTTTCTGCTGATTAACAGACTCAAGTTTCTCCTCACTCTGATTGACTGGACACCTGATCCAGGTAATCAGCAGAAAGAAGTGCAGACAGATTGTGAAAACAGGCAGGATGATTGATCATAACGACCAGGATTCCACTGGAGCTAACTGAGTGTGGTATTCTTGTTATTTTTGCAGAACCCTCAGATTCCAGTGTTGTTCAGCTTTCCCAGAGTACTGCAGCTGCTGGCCCTCTTTTACTCTGGCCTGCTGCCCTTTGTTCCCATCAAGGAGCAATTTCTGGAGATCCCCATGCCGTCCATCATTACTAAGTAGGTTCACGCTCATAAGCAATGGCAGAAGGCAAGTGTTTCTAAATGCTTCATAGGGCTTCGACTTCTTGTAGAATGGATGGCAAAGGATTGCATTGTCCGTTTAGGTGAACCTTTTTGCCAACATCTGCACCAAAATAGCGAAAGAAGTAAAAGTCATTGACATCATCAGCGAGCAATATTGACATTTACAGTCAGTCAAGTTTCAATGAGCCTAAATTATTTTTATACATTTTTAGTAGCAGTCTAGTTGAATTCTTGCTGGTATATAATAGTATACTACTCCATATTAGATTAATATGTCTGTAATATTGGTGGGCGGCCAAAGCTTCATACCATTAGCCTCATTAATGTCTTTTAAATCTGTCGAGTCATAGTTTTCGGTCAATGCAGAGAAGAGAAAAAAAGAATATAGTATGTCTTTAATGAATAAAATAAATGAAAGAAAGAAAGCTCGTCCATATGGCATGCAGTGTATTTCAGTCTTCCACATGGAGTAAAGATTTCTAATGTATTTAAGTAATGCATCATGTAGGGCTATTATTAAAACAGACAACTGTCATCTTGTAAAAACCCTGACTTCTGATTTCTCTTTGTCTTCCTTGGTTGGGATTACTTGCATCACATCTGTTACATTGGCAAACGCCCTGAATTCATTAATTGACCACCAACGGGCAAACTGCATTTCAGCTGGTGGTCCCGTAATTTTGCCTTTGAATATGTATCATAATGGATACGTTTTGTTAGCTGTGTTCGCCATCTAATGAGGCCTTTGAACTCCATCCAGGGTGAAAAATAAAAGAAATGACATTTTAAACTTCTCTGGCAGTAACATGAAGGTTGAGGTTATTTTACATCCGTTTCTACCTTTTGTTGTTTTTTTTCCCCTTCAGCTTATGTAGAAGAACAGTCAGTACACGATGACAGTTTGAAGGATTAGCGTTTTCCTAACACTGTTGGGAACACTGTAACCTTACACGTGTTCTGTTCTAACCATTAAATTAATCTGGCATCTTAAAATCACAATGTTCAAAATATCAGTAGCTTCATTTTTTTTTTCATTTTGTTAAAAGACAAAAACCTGACTGGTTAAACCTGTTCTTTCCGCTGTTTGCCAGAATGAAGAATTCATCAAGCTTCAATGATTCTGTAGCTACCTTTGACACAGAGGCCCGTCTCCCTGAGCCGAACAGTATGTTCAGCTTACCAAGGGTGTTTTCTGACCTTTCAACCCTCCCGCTTCCATCAGCACACTTCCACTGATACCACACGGCCAAAGTTTGATACTTTACTGTATTAGCAGAGTAGTTGATAAAGAACATGGGAATTGCTGTAAAGCTGTTAAAGACAAAGATCATCATCCTGTAATGTTAGAACATGAGTCAAGCAAAAAAAAAAGGTTTATTGTTTGAGCATAACTTTTGTCCACAGAAACAATTTACCTGTTTACTCTGTTCCATAGGTGTGTCTTTGAAAGAGTATGCTGCTTTGAAGCAGAAAAGGGTTTTACTTTGTGAAAGTTGCCTTAATAGCAGCCTTTTTTCTTGATATAAAGAGCTCCTCTGATAAAAACAGTTTTTCAAACATTCATTTGACTTTTATCTGAAAATGGATTGCATATATTAACAAAACTGAGCTTAAATTGGAATTTCTGAGTATTTCTCTATTCAAATCATTGTGAATCAGGAGCAGATGAAAAACTGCAATTGAAAACAAATCGTATTTGTGATGTAGAAAATACGCTGGCGGCCACAAGCCCCCTGCTCTACTCCATTAGGATTTGCTTGTAGACGAATAGATCCATACAAGTTTGTGTCTTCCTCGCCATAGATGGCATCTGGCCATTTTTATTGCACTGTTAATTTTTATATTGAAGCTGTGAGGGGCTGTAAACTAGTGGGATAGAATGATAACAGAGAGCTCTCAGCAAAAGGGAGAGGAAGTGAAGTCGGGGTTGCTCCACTCCAACAGTCCCACCCACATCTTAAAGTTGAATTTTTAAAGAATTGCTAAAGAATTCCTAAAAAACAACACAAGTTTCGGGGATTTTGGCTATAAAGAGCGTAATCATAATTAAAAGACCACCGGGAATGCTTTGAGAATTGATCAAAAGAGGATCGGAGTGGGACTTTAAACTCTAAGTATAAAAATATTAAGTACAATTTGTACCAAAAGGAATTACATTTTTCATTTTTGAGGAGTTTGTAAAGAAGAACATTAGTCAACTTTCCATATACTTTACTCTAACATGGTAGAAGCGTGTTTTGTTTGCAGGGAGGTAAACATTTCCATCTGTCAAAACCCGGAAAATGTGTCTCTTCAGTTCCTTACTCGTCTTTTTTGGATATAAATCATCTTTATGTCCTTTTAAAGACACACGAGGGATACGGTGAACCTTCTGACACCAGCTACCTATCAGGGAATTTGTTCCACATGTAGTGAAAGAGTGAACAAAACAAACATGGCAGAGCAAAGATTACCACACAGAGCTTATGGACATGAGGTGTGCATCATTTGGACCCATGAGGAACTTGCCGTATCTGCAGGAAATGAGGCTGTGGCCTTTCCTTCTTTGTCACCTGAAGGACGCTGCCTGTGAAATGACATCACATAAGTGAAGTCATAAAAAGACAATCACAACATTCGTGCCAGAGGTTATGAAGCTGAAGGTCACGCTGCAGATTGTTCTCACCGACTGATTCATTCATCCTTTAACACACTGACTTTTGTCCAGCCAATCAGGGGACATAAAAAAAATGCTCTGACACATTTTTGTACATTTATATACAACACTTTGTGGAAAATTCATTTTTAAATAAAGATTGATCAAACTAGATGCACAAAACTGTTAGGCCTCCGCTTCTTAAAGAAGGATGTAAGACTGAGTTTCCATCAATTAACTCTGCTGTCTGTGTTTTCCTTCAACAGGTTAAAGGAGCCGAACAGTTTAACTAAAACTCAGCGATTTACCATCTGGTTAGCCGACACGTAAGTCTGTCATACATGTGGAAATGCAAAATATTTAAACGAATGTTAGCCTATTTTTTTTTACTTTACTTACTTATTTATTTATTTCATTGTTTCTCTTACAGTTTATGTTTTTTTGCTTTGTTTGATTTTTAAGTTCTGGTTACAGAAGTTCCCCAAAATGAAGTTATGTGTGAGAAATCACTGATTCAATGTCATCTGGACCTTGAGAAGTTCTTGTCTGAAGGAGAACCACACGCCTGTCATTATTATTGACACAGAAGACATGTTGGCTTTTCGCATGTCTTTGATGAATCTGGAAAGGCGCTTGTTGGAACATAAGCGGGACTCTGGCACTGTTGTTCTCCTCTGAAACTCTGGTAGAAAAATATCTGCTAGTTTTGGTTTCAGATCTAAACCATTGAGTGTAAATAAGAACTGGACCGAGTGATTGTGACGTCATCCATAGAAATTAATGAAATGAAGTCAATTCAGTTGCCATTTTGTCACAATATGGTCGTTGCCATGTTGAAACCAAAAAAAAGCAGTGGTTGGTCCGAGTCGATATGAGCCAATGTTTCTATGGCAACCACTCTCGCCAATCAGGATAATTGTTGGAAGTCCACACCCCTACCACTTGAAAACCTGTGCTCTAATGATCTATGCTACTTCTACTTCTTACCTGTAGCAAAATGATTGTTATAATCATCTAATTGTGAGGTAATCCTCATATGAACGAATTGATTTTACAGGATAAAAAAGTGAAGCATTGGATCAATTAACAGAACTTCTTTGATTTGTTGCAATTAAAATGAATAGTTTTGATCAAATTATAATTTTGAGTTGATGGTTTACTCAAGTTAAAAGTTTTATTCCATAAAAACTAATAATTTTAAATGTAACAAATTACAGATCAGAGTCATATGTAGTACTAATATGTTGTCCACCAGGTGGTGTTGTGTGCACATGGAGAGTGTAAGAAATGTGTGCAGCTGTGCTTGAACAAAGAGTGAACGTAAGTCACAAAGACAGCAAAAAAGAAACAACAAAAAAAAAAAAACAGTATACTAACTTCAAGATTGCAGAGATTGCGCAGATTCATGGGCAGTCCACCAAAACTGAAATGTATGAGGTTATTTTGGGCTGCTCAGATGCATTGGATGTGGGTAGGAAGGATTCACAGAACACCAGTTTCACAAAATCTGTCAAAGTTTTTTACTTTTGACATGCCAAATACTTTTATTGAAGCATCTGATTGGTCAATTTATGACTTCAATAACTTTCACTACAGAGTAAATATAATGAAAAAAATTGATTATCAACAAAATGTTTCTTTTTTTTTTTTAAAGAAAAAGGTAACGGAGCAAGAATGGTTATTCTGAAAAATAGAATGACTGAGTAATATCTGTTTAATCCTCAACAGAATTCTATGAGAGTTTGGTTTCTTGCAGCCAATGGGTGCTTCCTGGTTGGAACGCCATGGGGAGGGGGTCACTCAGTCCCATTCTTATACACTGTCTGTCAACGATCTAAACAAACTTATACAACTTAAATGTTTAACAATAATAATATATGAAAAGTACAGTAATTTCATAAGTGATGTTTTGTTTTCTTTTTGTCTGCAGGTTGCTGATGAGGAAAGCTCTTTTTCAGCATTTAACTGCCCGGGGATTACAGGTAAGGCTGTTGGAATGCTGTAATTCTATGTTCCCACCAAACATGTGTGGTCAAGAACGAGCTAAACACAGACAGACATTTATCCCACAGTGTTGTTCACTCTGGACAAGCAGGGAAGGGCATATTTTTCTTTTACTACTGTTTGCTGGTGCATGTCTGCCACCTACAGGCCGGTAGATTTTTGACAACTGAAGGCAATACACTCGAGCCTCGCTAAAGCTAACTCTATAATGACCGACCGTTACAGAATCAGATATTTTATACTAGATCTGCAGAGCATGATGATGTGGCACTTAACACCAGTTGACCACTAACAAACTGTAACTATAATACTTTGTTTTAATCTGTAGGGGGCAGCGTACAGGCAGTTTTAGACTAATTTCAGAAATTAAACAAGTTTATCTTCAATTGGCAAAAATGTGGCAAGGACCAACAGACACTTTTAATGCCCAATTTATAGAGATCAACTCCCCAAAAAAGTTTGTTTTCTATTTGGTTTCCCTTTAAAGATGATTTATTTTTAGTCTCAAAATTTGCACTCACACGTTCCTCTTCAGGAGGGACTGTGTGATGACCCTTTTTATTCACAGATGCATTTATTTTTATTCTAAGAAACACAGCGGATTTTTCCATTCCAGCAGACCCCCACAGACCTGTCTGAGTGTAACGACTGCCCGTCGTCTCCAAAGCATTTGGCTCCATTTCAGAGTTCAAATATAGAGCCTCGCGGCTGCTTTCTGAAAGCCCTCACCACCTTTTGTCTCGTATCTGCCAGGTGTTAATCGTGTGCCTTCTGCTTCGGGTTTCAGGTGTACATTTGGGTGCTGAATGATGAAGAGGACTTCCAGAGAGCCTTCGATTTGGGCGCCACGGGAGTTATGACAGATTTTCCTACCAAGCTGAAAGACTTCATGGACAGGAATGGCATTTCCAAGCTCCAGTGAACTGCCAAGATCTGCCTCTCCTCACCTCTGCAGTGATTATCCTTTAGTCTGACTGACCTACAAACACGTCCCCTGCATGCATTCCAGCAACGCTCCTCTGACAGTAGGCTTTAGTCACATTAGAGCGTTGTCCTTATTGAAGTTGCATACCTAATATTTTCCCACCAGCCCTCTTTTTTACAGGGTTAAACCCTGAGTGAGGTATTTATTTTTAGTGTCTGTTTTTTTGTTTTTTGTTTTAAGTTGGTTTGATTTTTTTTTTTGTGGCAAGCTAAGTGTTCAAATACGCGATTTAAAATTGCACATCAAACCGTGAACATATTCACCTCTGAGCCCCTGTTAAGTTTAGCCATTTTCAAAGAGATTTTTTTCCAAATTAAAGTTGTTTATTTAGATTAACGCATTCCTGCAGGAGTGAATGAGAATGCTCTGAAAACCTCAACAGTTCTCTGTGAGCAATAAATAAATTCTGCCAACATTTTTTTGACTTTTACAAAACAGACTTTAATGAGCACTTGGTGTAATCTAGCAGACGTTTGCCTGAATGTAAAGCTGCAGACTAAACTTTATAAACGTTTTATTGCAAAGGACATTTTTGACAATGAAATCCTAAATCTTGATTAAACCCCAACAGGTCAATTTATTCACCGTATTTTCTTTGTTTGATGATTAATTTTTATTCAGAAGTGTGGAATCACTTCTAAAAAATAACTTCAAATATAAATTATTATTTTTTGATGCTAAAAGTGTGGTTGTTCACAATCGAATGACTTAAAAACTGCACATGAAAAATAATTTAAAAAGTGGTAGATCAGATATTAGTATTTCTTTGGTTTTTGGGAAAATGTGTAAAATATTTAAAACCTTACATATCTGTTATGAAGGGCTTCTGAAGTTTATTAGTTACTGGATCTAAAATAACAGTAACATTTAAAATAACTTTTCTGGTAAATTGTTCGTCAGACATCCAAATGAGCTAAGTGATTACAATAAAAAAATATGTTTGTTGCTTTGAAGTTCTCTATGTTCTTCTTTGGATGGACTATGAATAGTTCTAGCATTAAAAAACCTAAAAAATGAAATCTGATTTCATAACAAAAGGACCAAAGAGCTGGGGTTCGCTGTTCTGCAGATTCTGGATGTTGTGTTTGTGCTTCACACTTAAAAAAAAGTATTATAAACATATTTGAAACCATGCTGTTTTATTTTAAAGAAAAGAAAATATTCTAACTAAAGTATTTTTTGTGCTACATGCCACAAAAGATGAAATTGATATATTTATTTTCTGCTGCATGATTAGTGGGAGGTGGAGGATGAGGAGGTCGGTTCATCCTGTGTTGGTCGTCAGTGTTGATATGAATTGTGACTTGAATTATTTTTATACCGATCAATTAGGATTCCACTGAAAGATGGGTTTATGAGTGACCTATACTGTTGTAACCACTGTTTGCTGTGTTTTCTGTCTCCGTCTGGTTGCTGCTGTCCAGATTTTGTTTCTTACGTCATCTTACATGTATTTTTTTTTTTATTACAGCAGAGAAATGTTGCACATCTTATTACACCTTCCTTCATCTGTTGTTCTTTCCATCTATGATTTAAATGTATTTGCAGATATAGAAGTTTGTTCTGTGGTATCTTTGTGGAGATTTGACTGATGATGTTTGCTGTTGTATAAGTATAAAAGCAGAACATGTGCAGGGCATGGTGGGTAATCGCACAATCAAAACTTGTGACCACGTGGTCTGATCTGAATGTAGTTGTTTGAATGTACGGACTTTTCTGTTTATATCACCTCCTCACTGCATGTTTAATGTTGCTTTCAGAATTTAGTTTGCAGAATAATTCATCTTCAGGTTTTTTTATTGCACAGTCAGTCACCTGCACCTGTATTTGTATCTGTCTTTTGATTTAAAAATAAATCTCTGAAACCTTTTCAAATCCATTTGTACTTTTAAGTGCAGTTTCCATGAAATTGACAGAAGGTGGCGCTGCAGAATAAATAAAAATCTGACTGTTTCGGTCTCAGAAAATGATATGCTCCAGGACTTTTGCTTTTATCTGTTTTTACCTGCCAATAAAACGTTTAATTTTGGCATTTCTACCATTTCATTAATTCGTCCTCATGGTTTATGTCTGAAAATTTCAGGAAAAATCCTAATAAAACATGGAATTAATAAGATTGTTGACATGTTTCTCAGCCAATCAGTGTGGCGTCCATATTGCCTGCTGATTGACTGATAGAGTTTGAATTTAATTAAACCTAATACGATTTTATTTTTTACTCGCGAGTGCTGAAATATCAAAAAAGATGTAATAATCATAAACTAGAGTTTCACATTTTTAAAAATATTTTTAGAGTGAAAAATTATTATTACAATTAATCTAAAGTCAACGTTAAAACATATTTAGCCTGTTATGTGATACAAAACCCCAAATATATAAAAGTGTTATCTGATTTATTTTTTATTCATCCAAATATTATGGATTTTTTTTTATAATAAAAATAATAAATTATTGTATGGTATGTTACCACTCCAACAAAAGTTAGTGTTAAGCCATTTTGCAAACTGAAAAAAGTTAAAAAAAAAAAAAAAAAAAAAAAAAAGCACAAAATTTAAATTATGTGCATCATTTTTCAAGAATTTTTATAACTAAGTGTAAATAAATTTGTATTTTTTATAACCCATTTAGATTGGAGATTCAACTCATTTTAACTTGCATGATTAATGTAATTTTTATGGCATAATTAACATGTGGATGTATATAAGTTGATAGATATAAGTTTATGCATGTATATGTCTGTCTGTGCTCATATAAAATTAGAATATCATGGAAAGTGTATTTATTTCCCTGATTCCACTAAAAAATATTTTCTATGGAGTATACAATAGATAGAATTATTATTTTATTTTTATATGATATAAATAATAAATAGAATAGATTTAGGGCCAACTGTTTACATTTACCTATTTTTTTTTTTTTTTTTTTTACATAAATTGGGGTTCTAGCACATAAAACCCCATAAACCAACCGTTTTTGATTTTCACCAACGATCTTCTACTAAACTCAAATCACCAATGCCATTAAATTGCTTCAGTTTGGTTCAATTGTCTCAGTTCCTATTGGGAAAAACTTCAGACTTGACAACAAGCCAGAAAACCGACATTGATCCTGTCTATTTGAGTCACAAACATTTACAACTAAGGAGGCTGACAATTCACAGAGCGATCGTATCCAATCATATCAACAGAAAGTCTAATGGAAGGATGAAATGTGGCAGGAGAGGATCTGTAAAAGAGACAACCGATTGATAAAAGGACAAGATTCAAGAAGCTGCAGACATCCTGGAAGAGTGGAAGGAGATGGAGGAACAGCTTCTAGAAGACCACCACACTGTCAGGTTCCTCAGGTCAAGACACTTGTGAGCCTGGATCAACGGAGGAAACATCTAAACCGAGCCAACGAGAAGAAGAATTGGACTGTTGGTCATGAGTCCAAAGTCCTGTTTCTGATGAAGGTAAAGTATATGCCTTTCATTTGGGAATCAAGGTCCAAGGGTGAGGAGCAGAACACAAGCCACTGGAGATCCAGTGTGAAATATCCACGCTCAGTTGTGATTTGTGGTGCAATGTCCAGCTCTGGTGTTGGTAAATTCTGCTTTCTTCAATCCAGAAACAATGCAACAGTCTAGTAGAATGTTCCAGATGACATCATGATTTATCTCATGCAGAAGATGCAAGTTTCATCATCCAGCAGGACCTGGGCACTGACCATACATTTGAGTATTGAAGATAGACGTATGAAAATACTTAATTTTTACTGATTTGATTAGATTATTATTTGTATTTATTTATTATTTGTCCAAAAACTGTGAGGTGACTGATGATTTCTCCATATCTTTCTAATTTAAAAAAAAATTATAAAATTTATTTAATCTTTTTTAAAAAATAATTATTTCTGGAATCCACTTTTCCAACTTATTCTTTTTAAACGTTTGTGTAAATTTATTTATCTTCATTGCTTTTTTTTATTTCCAAGTCAAATCATGAATAATTATCCTAATTTGATTATTTCCGTGCATCTATTTACTTTGTTTTTGCTTAGATTGCTTGATAATCAGGCTTTGTTTGGTGTTTTCAGAGGTTCGTGGCGAAACCGGAAGTCGTTCTGCGTGAGTCCTCTTGAAGCGGCTGTGTGGCTCGCGGCTCTCTGTCTGCGTCCGTCAGCCTGTCTCTGAAAACTCCTCTGCTCCGCTGCGCGTCAAAACATTGCGTCTCTGCAGGAGTCTGCAGGCCGGACAGGAGAGCACATTTTCCTGGGGGAGGAATGCGAGAGGAAATTTTGGATTGGCACAGCTTCGAGAAGACCGAGGAGGCGCGACATTTCTGCGTGGAACCCCGCTTTTTCTTCATCTCAAAGGTTTGCCACTTTTTATTTTTGCATTTAATTTTATTTTTTTTTTTTCTTCTTAGGTTTTATTGACAGTTCTTAAAAAAAGTTTGACCATCAGGTAAACATAAACATCCTTCTGGGGGACTCCTGTTTGCTTGTTGTGATGGTCATCCTGCGCCATGGTCCGCTCGTGCACGCGCCTTACCGTGCGTCGTGTGATCTGTGCGGGACCGATCACGCGTCACGAAACCCAGTCAGAGTCATTCGTGGATGCAGACTGTGGAAGGCTGGTGCGCGTGCGCGCCGCGGCATCCCCCGCCATCTGTGGCGGCTGAAGTTCTGCCCCAGATAAAGACGCTTCCTGTGACCTGATTCATACTGTAATCACTCCTGCGGTCATTCTGTGCGTGCGCGCGCGGGGGGGCACATGCAGATGCGTGGCTCTGACTGTCTGAACCATAATCTGACATGCGTGTTTTTGGGTAGTTTTTTTTTGGGGTGTTTTTTAGGGGGGGTTGTGTCCCTGATTTTGTACATGTCAGCGGATCATGTGAGTGGGTGGTCGATAAGGGGTCGAAACGACCCCACGCGGACGCGCGGGGCCTGTACACAAACAAACCCCGCAGTCCTGTAAGTGAGGGTGACTGTGCTGCTTCCTGTGTCCTCAGATTCTCCGGTTTATGTAAGGATGCGCCTCAAGAAAATGTCCCATCAGGGGAAACATCCCAGCAGCAGGAGCATCACTTTGTGTGTCTGTTGGAGTGTAGTTGTTGTCATGCTGCTGGTGGTAGTTGTGTGCCACTGACGCTTAGGGGTAGAGCAGACTGATGTGTTTTCTCCCAGTCATTGTTAGAAGCATGCATCAGAGCCTTACATAACAATGTTTTTCCTTTTCATCCTTTTGCTGGATTATGAGGGCTTTTTCAGACCCTTGGAACGCTGCCTTTTGTGATGATATGCAGAAAAGACCAGAATGGACGGCCCGATGACCTCGAACAACCTGCTCCAGGGCGCATGAATGGACAGAGAAGCTGGATAAAAATAATAAATATGCAAACAGGCTGAAGAGCCGTAGAGAGAGACGGAGGCAGGAACTACTGGCTCCTCAATAAAAAGGCATGTTACTTCTAGTTAATCTGGATCCCTGCAGGTCATGTGATCATTTATGCAATTTGTTTTGGGATCTTTTTTTTCTGCTCCGAGCAGCTGCTGACTCTTTGCGTCAGCATTTTGCAGAGAGACACAATGTTGCTTTTCAAGGATTTTTTTTTGAACCCACAAAGATTTTAGGTGTTTTTAACGTGGCTTTTTTCTTCTTCTGCCACTCTGCAGAAACTATGTCCTTAAAAATGACGCAAGTTAGTTAAAACAACACAATTGTAAATTAAATATCTCTGGGAACACTTTTACAGTAGATCAAAAGATGATTTGAGTCGGACTTTAAAATGTCAAATGAATAATAGAATTCATCTTTTCTCATTTGAGTGAATGAAATGTTAGTATGGATTAATAAAAGGGATATTTTGAGCTTTTCACACGCTTGATTTGTCATCTTAGTGAACTCTGCTTTAGATTCTGTCTGTCAGAGGAATTTTTCTCAGTTTTGTCTCCACAGACTCTCATAAGATCTGTAATTCAATCGGTTAAATGGCTGCATCAGTTCCTCTCTTTCTGACATGAGGAAGAATAAAGTGATACAACAGAATTCAGGCGCTTTGCAGTAATCAGAGGCAGAACTAACCTGATTAACGCAGATGAAGTCAACTATTTTTACCATTTTAGGAGACGTTTCTGACTCAGTTACTGTTATTTGGAAACAGCACTCACATCAATTAAATTTAGCGAATTAAAGACTGTCCCAATAATTTTTGACTATAAAATAGTAATGTTCGATAGAATATTATGATCTCTTATTTCAGCTTAGACTATTTTGAAATATATTTTAGTTACTGTTGTATTTTAATAGGAATTGCTCTGCAGTTAGCAGGCCCAGTACCAGGGCTACTACTTTTATTTCACCTCGCAGTGAAATTACAATACAGATCCTTGATGGGATTAGATGATTATAGTAACAAGATTTATTGGAAATTGAGAAGGGTGGTAGATTGTGTTCGAAGCAAACACAGCATCTCCTCTTCAAGCAGGTCATTCGCACACCAGCGTCCCCTCTCAGATGGAACTTGGAGAAGAGTTCTTTCACACCACCTTGAAGTTTCTCTGTTTGACCCAATCCAGATGCACAACCATCTGAAACAAACAGACTTTCCAACTGTGTTACATTTTTGTCAGGAATTTCTATTCGCTTGTTTGTTGAGAAACATCGGACGCATTTTCCTCCATAAACTCCTTTTCAGCTGCATTGATGGATGAGCACCACGATCATCTGATGATCGTCTTGAAGATGGCCTCCATTTCACTGTGGTTGCTTGTTCCTGAGTGGAGACCGTTAATGTAAATGGTGCATATTTGCATGGAGCTTTTCTACCTTCCTCCAAGGCCCAAAGCGCTTTACAGTCACAGACCCATTCACCCATTCACTGGTGGTGGCCTCGCTGCCAAACACTGGCGCCAACCTTCCACCAGAGGAAATGTGGGGTTCAGTGTGTTGCCCAAGGACACTTCGACAGATGGGCGGACAATCAACCGTGCTTCCGCTGCAAAGCCTTTCCTTGAGGAGAATCTTGGTAGATCCTGATGGAAATCACATATTTGATGTTTTTCGGAAGAGCACAGAAGAGTTTGGTTTATTTTGATCAAGAAAACAGCGATTAAAATGATTGATATGACATATAATGGAGTGACAAACAGACCTTTGGCCAACCATGGTTGTCTTGATGTACCTCTTTATTTGTTGTTCTGCTCCCTCCTGCCCTACTTCCTGCAGATTACTTGGATCAAGTGTGTTCGGTCAATCTGAACGTGGAACCACCTGATCCAGTTAATCTGCAGCAACCAGGCCAGGCGAGCCTGAAGTCCAGCTAGAATGGAAGATCTCACAGTCCTGGTGTTTTGGTACCATTTGCAAAACTAAATTCTCACAGGAAATTACCACACTTTGCAATGTGTAATTAAAAATACCTGCATTTATAATTTTGTGAGTAATTTTCTTTGTATTTCTATCTATGTAATTTCTTGCTGTGCTTTAATATATTGGGGTCTTGTGCTGTTTCTTCAGATAAAACTTAATTGGCTGTTCCATTACACACAAACACTACTAAGAATGTTCCTTCTTTTAAAGATCTTACCTCAAAAAAGTAGGAGTTCAACTTTGTTGTTTTAAGATACACCTCACATGTTAGAAACACATAAAAGCAAAAATAAACCATAGTGAGGTTTTCTGAAACAATGACACACAGAGTAAGTCATGCTGCTGTCTGGCACAATGGAACTCAACACCAATGCAATAAAGGTTCCACCCATAGTGTGAAGGAAGCAATAATGTGAACTAGCTCGAATGCTATAGGTCATATAGAGAAGTTAGAGTTCTCTACAAAAACAGATCCCAGTAATAAAGCATGGTGGTGGATGCATCATAGTTTGCACCTGTTTTGCCTTACATAGATTGCTGTTTATCACTAACCGAACATCAGATCTTTTAAAGAAGAAAAAATGTCTGCAGGAGAGAACTGAGGAGAATCTGAAGATGGCAAAAAATATCCTAATTAAAAATTCATGAAGGAAGAGCTTGGTCTATCAGGGATAGGGAATATCTTGGGCTGCCGAACCACTGAAATTATTTAATTTCGATTCACAATTCAATTTGATTAAAAACTTCTTTTTGAGGGCTGCATGGTGGCCCTTCTGTGTGGAGTTTGCATGTTTTCTCCATACATGTGTGTGGCACTCCAGCTTCCTTTCACTGTCCAAAAACATGCTTCATATGTTAATTGATAACTCTAAAATGTGCATATGTGATTGTGAGGGGGTGGACTACTTCTGGATAAGATTTATCAATTTTAAAACTACAATTTTTTTGGATGAAAAACCAAAACCAAATAGTTATTTTAAAAAATGTACAAGAAATTTTGTTTCTTTTCTTTAACTCATCTGTAGTTGTAAAAATCCAGATGTTTATTTGATCTTCCATAAGACCATTTTTCAAACAGGAAACCGTCTCTAAGTCCCTTTAAACACACGTTACTGCTGTCAGCTGAGACAGAATGTGTTTGACTCAAATGGACGTGATGTTTCTTTGTTTTCATGTGAAGCAGCTCAGCCATACTTCTCCATTACTGCTGCTACAGGTCACTTCTGCTCAACCAGACTGTGTTACACATGGATTATGCATGACCCACAATTCGACGTGAAACATGCAACATGATAATCCACCTCTGTTGGTGAATATTACCCCTGAGGTCAACTCTGCTTACAGGTTAATGTAATAGCATCCCTCCGAGCTGAACCACCTTTTGGGGTGTCTGCTTTCACCAGAGTTGAACTCACAATATTCAGTTAAATTTCATTGTAAAAAATACAAAGACAGTTTCATTTTTATCATCAGCCAATATCATGCTATCCTTTAGCCTTTTAGAGTAAGCTATATCCATTACCTTTAGCACACTAAATAACAATGAATTATGAAATATTTTCATAAACTCTTTTCCTATCCAGAGTTAAGATGACTTGATCTCTGAGGCTCCGCCTTTTGCTCCTTGTGCGTACCGCCCATTTCATGATGTCATCGTAGAGCCAGCCTCTGCTGCGTGTCTGCGTTTCTCTAACAAAAATAAACAACATCCAAAGATGCAAGGTTGATCTGTATTTAGTGCATATACAATGAAAGAGTTTGCCATCTCTGGAGAGAAAGTAGGTGTTTAGTGCTAGAATCACAGACCCTACCTGGAAGGGGCTGTTCCATACTTTCATACATGTGAACGTGGGGCCCCAATCCTTCTATTGGATTGGGAGGGGCTGGTGCTCAGTGTGTAGGGTTTTAGAAGAATGCTCAGAGATGTGTGACTGGATCAAAATACCACTTTGGTGTTGCTTTTTGTGAGGAATTAACCTTATCAGACATTTAAATGTTTTAAAAAGTTGATATTGCATGGCAGGGGTCTTTTTAAAACTTTGGTTTTTGAGTATTTAAATAGTCATTTTGATCATCGCTCGGGTAACAAGACTGGACTGTAGTTTGTTGGAGCTGATGACTTCTTTATATGCCCACAATGCCACAAAGTCACATCAAACCAATGCTATGTTTACACCAATCTCAGCAATATGGGTTCAATTGAACTCTTCTATAGAATGAGAAAGTTGACCAGTTGAATTGTGACTAATCCAGGACTCAGATTTGATGAATGAATGGCGTCCCTTTAATGAAATGTTAACTGTTTCTTGAATGTTTCTTTAACCTTTCCTGTATGCACATCATATGTAGCAAAACACACAAAAAAACGTCATTACAAAGTTGATATTGCAAAGTATTTGAACCATAAGAAAAAATTCGTACCTCACTAGTTGCAGACACTAATAAAAGAGCAGAAAACTCCTCAATACAGCACCATTACTGTTCACTATTTTCTTAACCTTTCTGCTCTCTTTAATTGAATGGTGTTCCTACAAAAACACAGTCTTAAACAAAGGTTTCTGCATTAATTAAGAATTTTACAAAACAAATTACAAATTAATTACAAATACTAACATTGATATTATGGCAGTAAAACTGACAAAATCCAATATTTCAGTTGTTTTGTCTTTTTAAGATGTTTCAACAGAAATTTTATGGAGAAAAAAAAGTTAGTTTTCCATGCATTTAGGGAATTTAAGGTGGAGAATCTCCTCCTTGAACCGCCACCTTAACGTGGTGGAGGGGTTTGAGTGCTCGAGTGATCCCGGGAGCTATGCTGTCGGGGGCTTTTGCCCCTGGTAGGGTCATGGCAGACAGGTCCTGGGTGACGAGCCAGACAAAGAGCGGTTCACAAACCCCTTTATGAGTATTAACATAAAAGATTCCGTTACGTCGCCCGATTGGCGTCACCGGGGCCCCCCCTGAGCCAGGCCTGGGGTTGGTGCTCGGAGGGCGAGCGCCAACATGGCCCCGGTCGGTCCAACCCGAAGAAACGACATGGGATCACTCCCCAGTGGGCCCACACCTGCAGGGGCTCTGAAGGGGCCGGTGCATTGTGGTTTGGGCGGTGGTCGAAGGCGAGTGCCTCGGCGGCCCAACCCCGGGCATGGAATTTGGCTCTTGGGACATGGAACGTCACCTCTTGGAGGAGAAGGAGCCTGAGCTGGTGCGAAGTTTGAGAGATCCGGCTAGATATAGTTGGGCTCACCTCCACGCACAGCCTTGGCTCTGAAACTCAGTCCCTCGAGAGAGGCTGGACTCTCTACCACTCTGGAGTTGCCCATGGTGAGAGGCGGCGGCTGGGGTGGGCTTACTCGTGAGCCCCCAGCTCAGCCGCCAAAGTGTTGGAGTTCACACCGGTGGACGAGAGGGTCGTGTCCTTCGCCTTCGGGTGGGGACAGGTCTCTGACTGTAGTTTCGGCTTACGGGCCAAACAGCAGTTCGGTAACCCGGCCTTCTTGGTGTCTCTCGAAGGGGTACTGGAAAGTGCTCCAACGGGGGAGTCTGGGGACTTCAATGCCCACTGGGCAATGACATTGGCACCTGGAGGGGCGTGATTGTAGGAATGGCCTCCCTGACCTAAACCGAGCGGTGTTTTGTTGTTGGACTTCTGTGCTCGTCATAGTTTGTCCATAACAAACACCATGTTCGAACACAAAGGTGTCCATCAATACACCTGGCATCAGGAACCCTAGGTAGGAGATCGATGATCGACTTTGTAGTCGTTTCAGCGATCTCCGGCCGTGTGTTTTGGACACTCGGGTAAAGAGAGGGGCAGAGCTGTCCACTGATCACTACTGGTGGTGGTTGGATTCTCTGGCGGGGGAGGAGGCCGGAAAGACTTGGCAGACCTAAACTAAGTAGGCTAAAGGCTGAACCCCCGTCAGGGAGGTCTTAACTCCCACATCCGGGAAAACTTCGAGCAGGTACCGAGAGGATGGTTACATCGAGTCCGAGTGGACCATGTTCTCCACCTCTATTGTCTCTGCTGCTTTCCGAGCTGCGGTTGCAGGATCTCTGGTGCCTGTCGTGGCGGCAACCCCGAACCCGGTGGTGGAACACCGGAAGTAAGGGATGCGTCAAGCTGAAGAAGGAGTCCTATCAGGCCTGGTTGGCTTGTGGGACCCAGAGGCAGCTGACAGGTACGCGGCAGTCCAAGCGAGCTGCGGCCCGGGTTGTTTTAGAGGCAAAAACTCGGTCCTGGGAGGAGTTTGGGTGAAGCCATGGAGAAGGACTATCGGTTGGCCTCAAAGAGATTCTGGCAAACCGTTCGCGCCTTCAGGAGGGGAAAGCAGTTTTCTGCAGACACCGTTCTCAGTGCAGGTGGGGATCTGCTGACCTCAACTGGGGACATTGTCGGGCGGTGGAAGGAATACTTGAGGATCTCCTCAACCCTGCTGACACGCCTTCCGTTGAGGAAGCAGAGGCCGAGGAAACTGGGGTGGAACTGTCCATCACCCGGGCTGAGGTCACTGAGGTAGTCAAAGAGGCAGGGCTCCGGGGGTGGATGAGGTTCGCCCTGAGTACCTCAAGTCTCTGGATGCTGTGGGAGTGTCTTGGCTGACACGTCTCTGCAGCATTGCGTGGCAGACAGGAACCGTACCACTGGACTGGCAGGGGTGGTGGTTTCCTTTTTAAAAGGGGGACCGGAGGTGTGTCCAACTACCGGGGAATCACACTCCTCAGCCTTCCCGGGAAAGTCTATGCCAGGGTACTGGAGAGGAGAGTCCGTCCAATAGTCGAACCTCAGATTCAAGAGTGCGGTTTCCGTCCTGGCCGTGGAACAGTGGACCAGCTCTATACCCTCTTCAGGGTGCTGGAGGGTGGGAGTTCGCTCATCCAGTCCATATGTGTTTGTGGATTTGGAGAAGGCGTTCGACCGCGTTCCCCGTGTGTCCTGTGGAGGGTGCTCTGGAGTATGGGGTCCGGGGAGCCTACTGAGGGCTGTCCGGTCTCTGTATGACCGAGCAGGAGCTTGGTTCGCATGGCCGGCAGTAAGTCAGACCTGTTCCCGGTGCATGTTGGACTTCGGCAGGCTGCCCTTTATCACCGGTTATGTTCATAGTCTTTATGGACAGAATTTCTAGGCGCAGCCAGGGGCCGGAGGGGATCTGGACCACAGGATTCCTCTCTGCTCTTTGCAGATGATGTTTGTTGTTCCATCAAGCCGGGACCTCCAGCATGCATTGGAGAGCCGAGTGTGAAGCGGCTGGATGAGGGTCAGCACCGCTAAATCTGAGGCCATGGTTCTCGACCGGAGAAAGGTAGTTTGCCCTCTCTCGGTGGTGTGAGTGCTCCTGCCTCAGGTGGAGGAGTTTAAATATCTTGGGGTCTTGTTCACGAGTGAGGGAAGATCGGAGCGTGAGATTGACAGGCGGATCGGAGCGGCGTCCGCCATTTTGCGGTCGCTGTACCGGTCCGTTGTGGTGAAAAGAGAGCTGCGCCAGAAAGCAAAGCTCTCTATTTACCGGTCGATCTTTGTTCCAGTACTCACCTATGGTCATGAGCTTTGGGTCGTGACCGAAAGAACGAGATCCCGACTACAAGCGGCTGAAATGAGTTTTCTCCGGAGGGTGGCTGAGATAGGGTGAGGAGCTCGGTCACCCGGAGAAAGCTCGGAGTAGAGCCGCTATCGAGAGGAGCCAGTTGAGGTGGCTTGGGCATCTGGTCCGGATGCCTCCTGGACGCCTCCCTGGAGAGGTGTTCCGGGCATGTCCCACTGGGCGGAGGCCCCGGGGAAGACCCAGGACACGTTGGAGAGACTATGTTTCTCGGCTGGCCTGGGAACGCCTCGGGGTCCCCCCAGAGGAGCTGGAGGAAGTGGCCGGGGAGAGGGAAGTCTGGGCATCTTTGCTTAGACTGCTGCCCCCGCGACCCGGTCTCGGATGAAGCGGAAGAAGATGGATGGATGGAAGGTGGAGAATTGAAATGATTGTGAGTGTGCTTATGGTCTTGTGTGAGTTTTTTTTGTGAGGCCCATCGACCGTCTACAGTATGAGAACTGTATCGAGTGAGTGTGACGTCACTCATAGAAAATGGTTTACTTCCGGCTCCAACCAAATGAAGTCAGTTCGGTAGCCAATTTTTGTGATACGAACGTCGCCATATTGAAACCAGAAATTGTCAGTAAGCAGTGATTGATCTAGTGATCTGTGTCATTGTCTCTGGCCAATCAGGGGTGAGCTTGTTGGAGGTCCACAATCTTAACACTTGAAAGCAGGTTACTCAAAATCTGTCAAATGTTTTGAACGTTGGACATTTGGAGCCAGCAGGCTCCACCTACTTTATCTGATTGGTCAGTTGAAAACTTGAATGAATTGCACTACAGCAAGATCAAGAATGGTTAGTCTGACAATTAGAATGGCTAATAGTTCTTTATTTCTCTATAGAAGTCTATGGGATTTTGGAGCCAGCATGTACTTTCTGTTTGGAAAACCGGGGGGAGGAGTCACTCTGTCCAGTTCTTATTTACAGTCAGTGGTGAGAAGCTAGGGTCAACTCTGGCTACTGCACTGAGTGTGTGTCTGTTGATGCTGCCGGCACCGAGTCTGCGGGTGGAAAGAGCGTCTCACCAGCGCTTTTATTTATATCCCCACTCTCTTTACTCCCATCAGGTCGGAGACGTTATCAGCCTGCGTCTGACCAAAGCCCCACCCTCTCTTGTTTGTCTTGGGCCCACAGAAGCCTCCTGTTCCCAATCAGTGTTTTATGAGCTTCTCCAGATGGTTTTGTAATTACAGACAGGATGGAGAGGGGAGACATTGACGCATTGAAAACATCCTTTAAAGTGGTTTGCTGAACAATGATAGACGAGTCAGTCGGCGTAAATGACGCTTCATCCAAAATAGGTTTTGCGTGTAGTAATTAGAAGGTTCTGCTTCCCCACATGAAATCAGGAAGAATCTGTCCTTTATTTACTGTATGTAAATAAATTATCAACTTTATCTAAGTCAGCTGCACGTGTGGATGACAGGGTCGTGCAGCTGCAGCACTGAAACCACAACTGAAGTCGACCAATAAGAGCGCGGCGTGTTTTACGGCACGTCGCCGTCTCTGCTGTCGCAGATCCTGCTCCTGGGTCCTGTGTCAGGCTGCTCTGCCAGCTCACTAATCTCCTCTGCTGCGAGGTCGCACCAGCAGAAGTATTTCAATCCCCTTGGATATCATGGCGCGGGCATAGCAACAACTCCCTGTCGTGCTAAACTAAACATAATCTCTGCAGTCAGACTTGAACACACAGTGCTGCTGTCTGCCTTTGTGCATGTCTGCAGCTCTTGCTGACAATAAAACGCCACTACAGTAATGTTACACGAATGCTAACATGCAAAGAGCACTTGCAGGAGCTTTATGAGGATTTGTTTGCTTGTTTAGTGAAGCAGAAAGGAGGAGAAATTGATTCTCTGAGCATTTAGGCAAACATTTTTAAAGTGATGCTGTGCAATTAAGGCAGGAAGTTACTGAGTCAGGATGGAAAATTTTATCTGATCTGAGAACAATTGGCCAAGTCTTGGAAGTTTGACGCACGCAAAGCCAGCTGGAGACTTCTCCTAACCCAGAAAGCAGAATGTAATCCCATCATCAATTATACAGCGGCGACACAGTTTGCCTCGCCAGTCTAAGGAAGCAGCGTTCTCCCTCCACTTCCCTCACAGCATCTCCTCTGCTGTCCTCCTCTGCGCGCAGGTGTTCACCTCCCAACCCACCGCCCACCACGGCCCTCACCTGTGTGTTGCGGTGCTTCCCCTGTGAGCCGACCTGGGCTGGCAGTCCCTTCTTGCACCGCCCGCCAACTCCGCCCATGGTCAGAATGACGCGCTCCAAAACTTTTCAGGCGTATCTGCCGAACTGCCACCGGACCTACAGCTGCATCCACTGCCGGGCTCACCTGGCCAACCACGACGAGCTCATCTCAAAGGTAACGAGGGGCGTTTGAACTTCAAGGGAACAGGAATGTTTTCTAGCTGGCTCCTCTACCTAAAAAACAGGCTACCTAGAATCAGATAAGAATTGATTGAAAGCTAAAAATGTTCTTTGAATAGGCAAAAAAAAAAAAAAAAAATCTCCCAAAGGTAGAAGAATACACCAGGAATTCTAAATTAAGAGAAAATTTTTAATTTTTTTCTTAAACTAAGATTATTTTGCTATTAAATGTGATTATTTTTCTCAAAAGACAGAAATTAAAGCATTTACTTTCTTAAAATTCAGTTAGCGCTGCAACAGTAAACGGAACATTGTTGGTACCACTATGTTTATAAAGAATATCTATGGAAGGAAACCTTCAAACATGGGACAGCTGGAGCTCAAATGAACTAAAATCCGTCCCGGCAGGTGGAAAAATGTCATCTACATCTACAGAAATCCTCTGATCACAGCGATTGTCTTAAAAAGTGCATCATTTTTGTCTAATTTCACTTGTTTGTTTTTAAACATTTCTGCTTAACAACAATTTCTGATTTTCACTGGTTAATTGCAGATACGTTTTATGATTACTAGTGTCAATTTTACACATTTTCATTGTTGCTTAGTTTCAGTCAAAACCATTCCTAAGGGTGAAAAATGGACTGACTTCTTTGGGACACAAAGCCGGCCTGGACGAAATATCAACAGCTTTATGAACCTGTAGAGCTAAAATGTTATGCTGCTGGCAACAGGTCAAACCGAACACTTAAACAACATGTGGGAGGATGTAAAAGGGAAATAAGTGAGATACAGGCACATCATGTGGATTTTTCATTTTTTTCAATCTCTCGCAAAATGCCTGTTAGTTAGTGCTGTTCGTGTAATAAGTGTGGGCTCCTGTTCTGCAGCCTGACAGTAAAAAATCAGTTAATCAGAGGGTAGTTTGTGTGGACATTCGATGGGCGTCCTACAGGCATTTACATGTACGTATCACCTGCACATCCAGGGAATGTGACATTGGTATGCGGTCAGAAAGGGACAGTACATGTAATTAAAGTGTAACATGGGTGATGCTGTTGCACGGTTGTACTAAAGCCATTCATCATATGGGGGTGTAAATTATCTTACATTTACTGCACGATACACTTCCCACACACCCAAAATTTTCATGACATCCCATCAGGTGGCTGTCCCTTCTAGATGCAGCCGCTCCTCTCTCTGACCCTCTATGGAGAACTCAAAAACTTGCAGCACCTGCACAGGTCAACCCCTGTATGGGTGCATGTGGCAAATGCTTAATAAAAAGGAACTAACTAAAAGGAACTAACAGTTTGTTTTTTTTTAGTTCATCTGCTGCGTCTAGACTAGACTTTAATTCTCCAGAGCCTCGTTCCTCTTTTGTGGCTCTCTGCTTAGAGAAAAATAAAAAATACAATGTTTTAAATATTACAAAAATTTTACTCTGAAGTAAAAAGTCCGCTAGTTTGATGCTAATGTATGATGGGATTTCCCATTATACATGGATAGATAATTCTTGGTCAACCTAAACATACATTGCTGACTATATGGACATCTTTATAAACTCACATGCATTAACTTTCCAAACTATTTTGAGGAAATATTTTGTAAAGTAACTATTTGTGGTCTAAAGCACAGTTTTTTGCTCATACTTTCTTCTTCTTTTGGAATAAGGTGTAATGCTACAGTGCGATCGCCACCTAGTGGTCAAACTGAAATGCCCTCAAGGAGAGGCAGAACAATTGTTGGAGCTTTGTTTTAGAAACCATGTATGATATTAACAATCTCATTATAATTTCATCAATACATTTTACATTATGGGAACTTCATCAAATTAATATGAAAATCTTTAAAACAAATATTCTGAATTTAGAGGAGTAATATAACTTTTTTAAAATATAAAAAAGCGAAATTTGAATTGATTCTGGAAATTATTGGCGATACTCAGCTCGACTCTGCAAGGCTCCTGACCACGGTAGCTATACTGCTCCCAAAATCAGTCAAGTGGTTCAGGCTTGTAGTTTAGCAAATACTAAAAGTATTTGACTGATTTTTGAGCCAAAAATTAAATAAAATCAATTTAATGTCAGTAAGCACAATCAGAATCCATTCGCAGGGCGTACAAAATAACAAAACACATTTCCTACTTTTGAAAGAATTAAAGTATGTTAACTTTCCCTTATGGTTCCAAAAATACAACAAGATTAGTTCAGATTTATTAGATTTACAAATTTCTAGAAAAGATGCTCCACAAATGGCAAAATAAACAATTTACAAGCTTTATTAACACATTATTAATGTGTTTATAGGATGCTTATAAGACATTTATTAGCATAATAAGCCAAATAAGGTTTATTAACATACTTAGTAAGGTTTATTGACATCTAAAGTGAGACCATTGTTTACAAAAGCTAAATTAATAAACTCCTTACAAGCTTAACAAATGTATTAACAATCTTTGTCAGCAATATATTGAGTGTTTTGCAGCACCTCATCTAAAGTGTTACCACAATTTTTTATCGCTGCTTTTGACACAGGATGTCTTATTTTGAAAGGAAATCATGTGAACCTCTGTAAGAAGTTATTTCATATTTGAAAAAAGGCTATATTCTCTTAATTTTTTATTCAGGCCAAATAAATAATAGTACATTTTGTAGGTTTCAATTGCATCTTCTTTCACAGTGAACTTGGCCTTAAAGAGAATTTCCAGTTTTACACATCAGTGCAAGAATTGATAACAGAAGATGGTAAAATTCAGGCTGACTCAGCTCTCAGTCCAGCCATCTCACCTTACTTTGAAGCTTCTACGTTACACATAACAGCTGAGGGTGGATTCTGTTTCTAACTTTTCTATTTTTTTTACCTGCAGTCGTTCCAGGGGAGCCAAGGCAGAGCCTACCTGTTCAACTCAGTGTAAGTAAAAAAAAACAAGACATCTGGTGCTTTTTTGAGAGAAAACCAATTTGAACTGAATGCTGTAGACGAAGGCCAAGTAACCATGCATGTGATTCCACGTGTTCATAGACGGAGGGTGAAGATAGGATCAGGTTCTGAACCCTGTTGCTTTCTCTCAGGGTGAATGTTGGGTGTGGTCCTGCAGAGGAGAGAGTTCTGCTGACAGGTCTGCATGCTGTGGCAGATATCTACTGTGAGAACTGCAAGACCACTCTGGGCTGGAAATATGTAAGTAAATCAAGGCTCAGCAACAAAAAGTTAAGCCAACAATTTCTCTTTCAAATAAACTTATATTTGTTTTTAGATATGCCCCAACTATTTGTAATCTTGGAGCATTTTTAAAAAAGAAATTATCATTAAATTTTTTTTTAAATATCATAAGAAAGCTTAAGTTTTATTTGTTTAATTAAATCAGATTTAGTTTACTGGTGTAACATTTTTATGTAAATTACAGCAGAAATTGCAACTCTCAAGACAAGAAATTAAGATCTAGAACTGGACAGTTCAACATTTTACAAAATCCAAACCAAATGTTCCCCTGGAGCTACAAAAAAGTAAAAAAAATAAAGCAAACAGAAAAAATATGACATAAATAAAGAAAAAGATTTAAAATAAAAGGGGATTTTGGGTTAAAAAAAAATAAAAGAAACAAACAAGTATTATTATACTGTACATACAAAATAACTAATATTTGAGAAGTCAAAGCATAAATAATGAAATAGAAGCAAAAATAGGAATGAAACGTAGTGAATAAAATAAAATAAACATAATATATGAGAGACAAATGTAAAATATTACATTTGAATCCTCTTTTAACTTGTCTTAAATTTCCAATCATTTTTTTGACCTACTGTAAAAGCGTTCCCAGTGGTCTTTTCATGATGATTATGGCATTTTTAGGCAAAATCCAAAAAACCTGTGTAGTTTCTGCTGAGCAGCTGTGTTGCATTAGAAATTGAACTCAGAGTTGTAAGCGACATAGTTGGTGTGGAGAAAGGCTTTCCCTTCTTCCCATCATCCATAACTGAGCGCTCTCTGTTTGCAGAATCTTCCACTAGTTTACAGCCCCCATAACCTCAACCTAACAATAGTGGCGCAACAAATATTTCGAGCCATATTGGAGATATCCAGATGTACAGTTTTGAGCCAGATTCCACCTCAGACAAGGAAAACAAAGACGTTCATGGATCTATTTGGCTGCAATTGGATGCAAAAACTGTCTATTTAAAACAGCATATTTTATTCTTCTCCTGATTCACAATGATTTAAATAAAGAAAATACTCAGAAATTGAATATTAGCTAAATTTTCTTAACATATGTAATCCATCATCAGAAAAATAATACAAGAAAACGTTTAAAAAAAAACACATTTTCAGTGAAATAGTTTTAAAATTTTCTTTAAAAAGGTTTACTTGCAAGTTTTGAGCTGTAGACTCTCCACCTCAAACCAAATCCTTGACTTTTGACGTAATCTACTGTATTCAACGACTTTCAACCCTTTTTTTGCAAAATAGTTTAATTTTTTTTTTATTTTTTTCAACCTTAAACTATATTTAATACAAAAGCTTCCACTTTTAGTCGTCACAGTTACATTATTGAAAAATGTTATGGTTAATCAAGAGCAAAAGTTATTTTTTTAAATGTAAATTAAAACATTAAAAGCATCTCTAAATGCTGTCAGAGCTTGCGGTGTGTTCAATGCGGGGGGTATTTTGGTTCTGGTGTCAGGGTGAACTGAACCCACACATGCTCGCTGTCTGCATGCATCAGCAGAGCGAAGTATGTGCAGCTGTCAGCGGTGACCTCTGTCAGCATGGAGATGAGTTTACACTGTCTGACGGGTTATCGCACGCAGGAAGGTTCTGTGCATCAACTCGACGCTTTATCGGACTCACTGTGCCAGTCAGGGCTTGGCGTCTGACCTTAAACCTCCACCTCCAGCCTTCCGGTCGCGGGGAAACCTCATCTCTCTAATGTGTCTGATGAACAGCTGCTGTGACTGTATGCTCCGACCACAGAGTTTGATACAGCAGAGCACACATCCATGTGGGTTTAAAGAAGTGCAAACATCGTAGGAGAAGCTTGATCGGCTGCAGTTTTTCACAGAGAAAATCCAAACCTGTCTCTCAGCGCTAAAAACAGACCAAAGCCAAAGGAGACACGCAAGCTTCATAGTGGAAAGAACGTCTATATTTGTTTTTTCTCTCAGAATTCTCAATTAGACCATAATTGGAAACAAAACCGATTTATTGCCCCTTTTTTTCTGAGATTGATTGATAATATTTTGGGATTTCTTTGTTTCAAAGCAGTCTGGAGTCTTTACAGAGAACCGTCCCATCATGAACGCTTGAAAGAATCGGGGTCAAATCTGCAGAAGAGGAGGAGACGCAAAGTGCTGTCGAAGTGCAGACTTCAAAATGTTTGCAAATGTAACAGAACTGAAAACATCTCATAAAATCCTTCAGATTTGGGATTAATATAAATTGAAGTGGGATCCCGTTTCCTCTTTATCTGTTTCCATAAAGAGTTATCAGAATCAAAGCTGATGAAAAACCAGCATTCTGTTTGTGAATTTAAAGCAAACACACTAATACAAAATATTGCAGTTTCTTAAATGACCACTAGTAGCATGTTTAAAAAAAGAGCAGTTAGTACTGACTTAGATTTTAGAATAGATGTAAAAAAGGTTTTTAGCTGTTTTTCAATTTTTTTTATCAGTTCTTGGAGTATAAGTCCTTTTTTATTTTATTTTTTTGCATAGCTTGGTGTGACTTATACTCAGGTACAACTTATATCTGATTTACAAATAGCAACAACCGCTAAAGGCAATTGTATTAGTATTCTCTGTTTACAGCAACGCAGAAAAAGAAGTGCCGCTCAGTTGTACGCCCTGCTTGGCAGAATTGTTTAGATGTAACACAGAATATGAAGAATGAACAGATTTAGTGATTTGAAGGGATATATAGAGTTTAGTTGACTTGTTAGCATGCGCTTTATGAAACGGTTATCTGAATAATTGTGCACATGTTTCGCTAATGTATTCGATTCCTCCTATGTTTCATTGAGCTAAATAACAATCAATGGTAGGGCATATATTGCCTATCATTGTTTTCTATCCCATTATTATAAATTGCCTTTTAAGATGTAATGTCCGCTCTTATTGTTATTTTGTTAAATATATTTCTACCAAAAGTGCAACTTATATGGGATTTTTAAATCTTTTATTATACTTTCTTTTGGCGTGTGCGACTTAGGCTGCATCGAGATTCTTCCTGTGCTCCTCTGCTCCTACTACCTCTAGTGTCATCAAATTCGGACGTTACTCCCAATTGATGATATCATCAAAACTCGTTGATCTGTTAGTCTAGCGCTCGGAAACACAACAACATTGGTTGTATAACTTTAAAAAGGTCATGCTAAAATAAAAAGTTTAACTGTAAAGAGAAGAGAAGTGTGTCCCCTCAGCGCAATGCGTAATACCCTCACTGCACATGGCTCTGCATCCCTCCCTAGCCCTTAAAAAAACAAGTTTGGAGACCCCTACCACTTCAAATGCGGAGAAGCCAGAGGGGTAGGGGAAGAATTTGGATTTGGCCTTATACTCGCGCTCGCCTCTGAGCCCCAGCCCCAGGCCTGGCTCCAGGGTGGGGCCCCGGTGACGCCAATCCGGGCGACGTAGCGGAATCTTTGGTTTTGATATTCATAAAGGGGTTGTGAACCGCTCTTTGTCTGGCTCGTCACCCATTACGATGTCCCATTACCTCCGTCCACTTCCTGACTGAAGTTCTGTTTGTCTCTGCAGGAACACGCCTTTGAGAGCAGTCAGAAGTATAAAGAGGGCAAGTTCATCATCGAGCTGGCCCACATGATCAAGGACAACGGCTGGGACTGAGCTCTCCTGCCGACCACGGGCGGGGAAGAACTGGGGGTGGGAGTTGGGTTGGGAAGTGGCCGTGTGTGGTGGGTGAGTGTGTGACTTTGGTTTGGCCGATTTACCATTAACCTCTGTAACTTACTGCCCATCCCTCCCCGGTGCCCCTCCTGACAAACGCAGACACAAACACACATCCGCAGTTTGACGGATAGACGAGGTCGGCTTGTTCACAGCTAGCAGGGCTAGCGGGACTGTGTGATTTTTGAGTTTTATTTTTCTGATCTTAGAAATTGAACTCCCAAACAAGACTCGTCTGCAGCACCATGAGTCCTCTGAATATGGCGGATAGCTCTGCCTCGTCTAATGCGATGATTAGCAGACTGTTGGGTCAGTCCCTGGATCTCTTGCCAGAAGGAGAACAGTTGGTGTCGGTTGGAGGGCTGGTGAGCATTCGCTCCTTCCCCAGCATGAATGAGATGACTTAAGATGATTACAACAAATCCAGCTGATCGGGTCCTTGCCAGCTGGACCAGAGAGGAGGCCCGGCCGGCGGCCGAAGGGCTCAAGCGCAGTGGGGCGTGGTGTATGGAGGGTGAAATCCCTATCCTGTTTTCTTCTGGCATTGATTGATTCTGGCTAAAAATCGGATCTGTGATTTGCTGGGATAGCAGGACAGACGTGGAATTTCAGGCTGGGCTAAAGCTTGCTAGGAGTTTTCCTGTGAATATCTTTCTGCGGATGTTGGCAGAGGTGGTGCCTTTGTCACATGTCCATACAGTTCAGTCGTGAGCTGTCAGCTTTAGCTTTTAGTCCGTTTGGTAATGCAGCGTAAACACACAAACTAGCCCTGCTGCCATGTAGGTGGCTGTTTCAGAGATCCTAAAATAGCGGCTCAGGTACGAGTAGACAAAGTAAAACGCCAAGGTCAGAATCCATCAGCAGAATGCTTTTCCATCTGGCATCAAGCTGCTGTTGCTCTGATCTCTCAGTGAGATCTTCCATAATACACTTTATCCACTTTAGTCTGCCAGCTTACTAAATATGCATTATTCTCCTTTAAAGGGGCAATATTGGAGTTGAGGTTACGGAAAGGAAAGCCCTGCTCAGGTACATTGACGCTAACTTTTCTTTGCTGAGGCTAGAATCCTACTGATAGAGCTGGATGTGTGGGTTTTTTACGTGAATCTTCATCCCATCCAGATTCAATGTTAATGCATGCAAAATACAAAAGCAGTTTCCGACCAGTTTTTGTGCGGCGATCTCACCACGTTCCTGTGAAAAGTGTGTTGCAGTGAAACTTGTGCTGTGATGCAACATCTGCTCAGTTTCATCTCAGCCCGTTTGAGCCGACAGCTCATCTTCGCAGCGACGCAGAGCCTACAGGTCGGCGACCACCCTGCTTCAAAGATAGGAAATTAAACACAGTCTGCTGTGAACTTTCCCTGATTGCGGCGAGCCCTCTCCACTCAAACAGTTAACTGTGATCAATGCGTTAAGCCCAGCACAACCAAAGAGCCCGCCGACAGCGATAAAGAGATTTCATTTTACGAAATACTGCGAAACCAGAGGCGAGATTGGAGCAAAGTGTGGGGATAGCCTTTCTCTGTGATATATATATATATATATATATATATATATATATATATATATTAATATATATATATATTAATAATATATATATTATATATACATATATATATAATATATATATATATATATATACATATATATATATATATATATATATACATATATATATATATATATGATGCATTACTATTTTGTAAAGAAAAAATCCTAATATATAAATATATTGTATTTACTGTACCATTCTGAAGGTTACCATGTTTGTCCACTTGTGTGTCACTGACTGTAAATAGTGTTAATGTATTGTGTTTTATCAATGGTCCATACGATGACGAATGAATATGATTTCGGTCATGTCATGCTTTCTCACTGGTACCATGCATTTGGCTGTAAGATACTACTTTTTTACTGGAATATTTCAATTTTAACGTCTTTTGTAAAGGAGGATGCTGATGTTGACTGTATATCATTGGATCTTCATGGAATAAAAGGCACCTTAATATCTTATATCTAATATTTGCTTCATTTGGGAACATAGCGGCGGTTAAATCTGTCTAACATCTGAGAGAAAGGGGATTGATCAGACAGCTGGAGATTTGAAGTGGAGGACAAGAAGTTATTCAAAAACAACTTTATTTATAGAGCACTTTTCCAGTTGCAGAATAAAGGGTTTTAAATAAAATACACAAATAAATGGTAGTAAAAAAAAAAAACAGAATAAGTTGCACTGTGTGGCCCGTCAGGCTATGGCAAGCCTTTTTTATCATTAAATCATTTAAGCTTTAAGCATAACCAGTAATGCCCAACTTGTTTACTAGTAACAGCCAAAAATGTGAACTAGTTAACTAGTAATGTTTAAAAATGTGCACAAGTTTACTAGTAGGCCCTATTGGTGTTTAATATTTAACTAGTAACCATTGAATAAGGCAACAAGTTAACTAGTAAGACTTACATATGTCTCACTAGCTAACTACTTAACATTTAAGTAAACTTTTAATAATCCTGACGAGATTTCAGTGGCTTCCTTTATCATACCAGAACAGAAGAAACAAATCAGAATTTTCTTTTTCTTCTAAATGTTATGTCCAGTGCTTTAGGTGGTCTAATAATTACTGGTACTCAGTACCAGAACTTCTAAAAACAGCTCTTTAGAATACCACCTTTTCTCCAAACCTAAAATACTGCCAGTATTCAGTACCGGCACAAATACTCGACTTGAAAAACCTTAGTTATGATTGTTATTTAATTAAGAAAAGTGAGACATAATTAAAGTAACAATTTAGATCAAAAGGACTTCTTTTATTGATAAATATTTACATTAAAGATTTTCTACATTTTATGTTTTGATTTCCATAAGAGAGAGTACCATACATAAAATAAGATTTGTTATTTTGTTTTCTTTTTTTAAGGGAAAATTGTTTTTCTGTGTATTTTACTCAATGTTTGCAAGACATTCTGCTGAACCTGCTGGTTTCCATCTTTTCTGTTAGAACCAGCAGGTAAAAGGAGATGTTTTTCCGAGCGGACAGCCATCGGCACGCATTAATAATTCTTGCCTGATTAAAACCCTTGACCAGTGAGGGGCATGCTGGGAGATATGAGTCATCGGATATTATCTGAGCAAACTGGCAAAGCGAGTGGGCACCGAGCCTGCAGTGACTGAAAACTGAGAGCTGTCTGGAGGAGACGTTTTACTGTCCCCATGGCAACAGGAGCATCATCCCTTACTTCTGGGAGGCCAAAAAAAGCAACAGCGTGTCATTATTCTAACCTCTGCTCCTGACATCAGATTTTAAAGGCTGTTTTTGTAAACGTCGGGGGCGGACGTGTGTGAGTGGCACCTGTTAGTCAGCACCTTCCCTCCCCGCCTCCTCCGCTCATTTCCTCGCACTCTCTTATCTTGTTTGTCTAATCTCTTTCCGTCATTCATTATCAGGCTTCCTGTCCTCCCCTCTTTCCTCCGTCTTACCCAGCCTTGGCTGATGTCTCCTCCCGTCTAACCGGATCTCACTGCAGCAGATGGTGCTGTGTTTGCATTGGACCGGGTCTCCTAGCAACCCCATCTTCTGCCTCCTGAAAGCAGAGCGGGTGCAGGTGTCCTGCGCCGCCTGGTACCGCCGCGGCTTCCCCTCCTCTGGCTCTCAGGCGGACCCGCCCGCCTCACAGTGTTGATGTCTGTCTGCACATCCGCCTCTGCGCTGCAGAAGTAGGGCAGCGGCTAAGAGTCTGGAGCGCTCCTACATGTCTAGTGATTACAAAACAGGAGAGCAGCCAGTTTCCACACATCAGTTTGCAGGGATGCACATTCATTTGTATAAACACAGAACAAAAAAGAACAATCTTTTTAGGGACATGATTTAAGCTGGCCCTTAAAGAATATTTAAATTGATAAATTATTTTTATTTTTAAGGTTTACATGTAAATATTTCATTTCTTGTTTTGTAAAATCATCCAATTTTCATCAAAATATTATTTAAAAATGTTTAAATTAATTTTTGCACATTTTGATTAAAAATTTGAGCTAATGCATTATTTAAATTATCTTGCAATTTTTTAAGATTTTCTATTCTATTTGAAATTATTCAGATTTTCTGTTGTACAAACTATATGAACATATTTACTATAAATAATTCAGTTTTGCATCTTTTGAGTTAATATCAAATGGTTTATTTTCTTCATTTTTACTGCATTTATCTACTTCTGGAATTTCTGAATGAAAACTTTTTTTTTTATCTTAATTTTTTCCACTCTAACTCTTATGCATATTTAAGGAAGTATAATTTTTTATTTTTAAAATATATTTTCATCAAAATAAAGTAGAAATTAAAGCAGCGAGCAGTGCAAACCCTACCCAACCCCACCCTCATAGCTCCGCTTTGACCCTGTCCTTGTCGCTAAGGGTGGGTCATCTTATTTTTACCCTCTTTCTTAGCCATTCATGAAAATACACTTTTTTCAAAATGACTGCTTTTCTGTTGGTTGTATCCCCATAGCAACTATTTTGTTCTTTGATCACCTGTGGCTGACAATTAGGTCGATGTACTTTTAGGAGAATCGGTGCGTGTAAATTTTCGGGATTTCCTTGGCAACAGGAGTTTTATGCTAGCCACGCCCACATTACTAATATTTTTGTGTCATTTAATTTACTTCAACCTTCACTGTGTTCCAGTAAAAAAACAGATAAGGAACAGGAGAATCTCAGTTTTGTGAGCTTGCCACACTGACACCATCAAAAATCAACAAACTTCTTTCACAAATATTTTCCCAAGTAGCTTTCTAATGATGCTCGAGGATTTAGAAGGTGATGGATCAAAATCAGTCAGAGGAGGTGATATTAATGGAAGGAACAAAAGGTAATTTTTTTTTTTATTCAAGATGAGAGCCTTTTTACTGAGGTGAAAGGTCAATAAAAATTTGGTAGTGTGCATTTAATGGAAGGACAAAAGGTAATTTTTTTTTATTCAAGATGAGAGCCTTTTTACTGAGTAAGTCAATAAAATTGGTGATGTGGAATACTGCAACTGACCAGAGAAGCTGATGTTTAGAGTGAGCAGTTCACTGACTTCAATGTTAAAATAATAATTTTCACCTGTCAAATAAATCCCTGCCTTGTGCTTAAACCTTTTTTTTCATTAATGGCTGCATATTTGATCCATGGCAACTTTTGGGGAGGGGGTGTGTGAATTTTTTTATAAGTTTGTCATTTTTTTTAAACAGCACGTAATTTTGATTAATAAAGGGGCGCTGGTTTATGATTTATAGAGGAACAAAACTGCAGTGTTTAGCACGTTTTAGCTCATTTCAGCTTTAGCACAAGTTATAAATCATTCCTGTGTTTACTTCAAATGTATATTTATTTATTTATTTTTTTTTTTTTTTTGGGGGGGGGGGGGGGATCAGGTGAGTTTTTGAGTATGTGGCGGGGAGTGTAATTTCAGCTTAAAGGCACAGTAAGAGAGCAGTGAAAACAATTTGATCCTGAGACAGAATTGAAGAGATATTTGTCTATTGATGATTCAATATGACTGCAGTGTAGAGTGAAAGACTTATTGACATCTAATTGTTTAAATCAAAATTATTTTTTGAATTCAGATTATTTCAATAAAAACAAAAAGGGGAAACAATCTCTTGATTTAATTTTAATCAGAAACTTCAGAATTTCAAAATCTCCTTTTCTGAATTTTTCACCGTGAACCTTTAAGAAACCGCAGTGAAAGGAAATTGGTCTGCAGCCACAGAGGTTTGTCATAATATTCCCATAAAGGAGCATGAAGCCTCTGATGGCTCACAGAGGGATCATCCATCATGCAGCTTTCCAAACAGCCACACTCACACATTGGAAGCACTGAAGAGGGAAAATTCTGAATTAAAGCTTATGATGCCTCAGACTCTGATTCATTACTTTCATTTATTTTTTCATCTACAGAAAATTATTTGATTTTAGGGCGCCGATAAACAAAACAGCGATCCTCCAGACTGAAGGGTTCGTGTGTAGCCTGATCAGTAAAAGGCTGAGCTCATCAAAAACAGGCAATGAAGCCCCCTGGTTTCTGTTTTTAAGAGCTGGAAGGGGTGGGACAGGGGGGGTTTTTGTCCCTCAGATGTGACCTCGTATCTGTGTCAGGCTCGTGCTGGAGTACAATGAGCGCGGGCAGCACAAACAATGCTTTCAAGGAGCTTCAGCGAGGCTGGACGTTGTTCAGAGGCCGGCCTGTGAGAGGAGGAGCCGAACAGTGAGGGCTTTCATGCAGAACCACGGGGCTCTGAGCGGGCCCGCTCAGGTGTCCTCACAGCCTGAGCTCCTCTGCAAACCACGATAATCAGGTGTTGTTTTTATTGTTTCTGTGTGAAAAAACAACATTTAATACATTAGGAATAAACACATGAATGAGCTGAAGCTTATCTGCTGAGACAGGGATGTTTTCTGTACCAAACTAATTAGCTGTACATGAGAACTGGACAGAGTGAGTGTGACGTCATAGAAAAGGAGAGAAGCCAGAAATGATCAGTAGCAGTGACTGGTCCAAGTTGGTCTGATCAACATTTCAATGGCAGCCACTCTCACCAATCAGGAGTGAGCTTGTTGGAAGACCACAACCGAAACGTTTCAAACGTCAAGCTACCTACTTTTTTATTTTCCGTGTAATAGGGCGCACCATGAATGAATGAATGGTTTATGGTCAAATTTATGTCATAAGGGGCACTGAGCGAGACAAGAGTCATAGTTAGTCAATTTTCTTAACATCGTTCACAATAACTCTAGAACTTGTTTGCAACACGATACATCAGGGGTGTCGAACTCCAGGCCTCGAGGGCCAACGTCCTGCTGGTTTTCCAGAAATCCTGCCTTATCTTTTGCTGATTACCTGGATCAGGTGTGTTTGGTCAATAATGAGCTTCAAAGGCAGGTTTATTGGAAAACATGCAGGACACCGGCCCTCGAGGCCTGGAGTTTGACACCTGTGCGCTACATGTTAGCTAGGTTAGAAAAATCCCAATATCTGTAACTCCCAACTTTGCTTGCAGCACGTTAAAACCAGACTGATACAATTAAAACAAATGTTGCTGTTACTACACTAACTCCCAACCAACTAGGTTAATAACACGGAAAAAATAACATTTTCAACAGAGCGCCGTGTACCTCTAAAAAACACTTTGACATCAGTAAACAACCAGAATTGACCCATACAGTGCTCCAGATTATGAGGGAAATTTTGTTTTTTGAAAGATATTAAGAGTTATAAATGCACCTAATGCAAAAAAGGTATTTTTATTAAGGCATCTGAATAAATATTATGAAAAAACAGATTGTCAAGAAAATGTTAAAAGGTATCAGAGCAAGAATGGTTATTCTGACAAAAGAATGATGGAGTTATACCTTTTTATTTTGTTCTGTAGAAGTCTATGGGATTTTTGCTATTTGGAGTCAGCGGGTACTTCCTGTTTGGAGCACAAAAGGGGAGGAGTCACTCAGTCCAGTTCTCACATACAGTCAATGGCTAAACTGCAGGACTGGTTTGTTGGAAACCATCCATCCATCTATCCATTTTCTGAACTTACTTAATCCCTTTTGGGGTCATGGGGTTGCTGGAGCCTATCTCAGTTACTGTTGGGCAAAGGCAGGTTTCACCCTGAACAGGTTTTACTCTGTTGTAGGGCCACACTCTCACCTAGGGACAATTTAGAGACACCGACTCACCTGTGAACTATGTTTTTGGACTGTGCGAGGAAACTAGAGTGCCTGGAGAAAACCCTCACATGCATGAGCAGAACATGCAAACTTTCCAACCCAGCTGGGATTTGAACCAGTGCCTTCTCTTGGAAGACAAGAGTGCTAACCACTACACCATCACACGCATTCTTGTTGGAAACCCACATTTAAAAAGCTGACCTCTAATAGAAATGAAAAGACACAAACATCAATTCTTTCAGATCCAATGAAAACCAGTTTCCATTTGAAGTTTTACTGTCAGTTTCATTATTTCTGTGATTAAATGTGAGTTGATTGTTATCACAACTGTAATCCATAGAAGTGAATCCACCAGAAGTCCATTATTAGAAGGTTTTTCAGCAATTATGTGATTTTATTCTCTGCCTCAGCACTCCCGGACCAGATTGTTTTCACAACTCAGGACTGAAGTTAGTAAATTTTAAACACCGTTAGCATGGCAGAACTTGTAAAAGTGGCATTTTCCTGTTTTTTTTTTTTTACTGAAATCTTCTAAAGATTTAATACATTCATGTATGGCTCAAGCACAACAACATTGTATAACATAAAATATGACAGTATTTGGAATGTGGAAGTGGTTAACAAAAACTTCTGTTTTGTCACTTTTGTCTATTCTCATAAAAATGACCTGTACATCACCCCAAGGCGACTAAAAAATAAAACAGTTACTATGAAATAAAACCAACAGGAAAGCTGTTATTTTGTGTTTTTCATGAATTTGTCCCATGCTGCCCTAATGAGGGTGGAACAATGGGGAGAGGGAAGCAGCCGCTCAGCCAAGAAGGGCGGGTCATTAGAGGGTGATGGGAGGTAGCGGTTGCAGACAAAACAATGCTGTTCATGACTTTTACTATTAATGAAACAGTTTTAAATTAGGGGGGGAGCGGCGGGACTATATTTATCAGATGTGTTTTTTTCTTTTCTTGGTAGAATAATCTTTGCAGTACTTTGATAAATAAAGAATAAAGCTGCAACTCTGCATCCAGGTCTGCTATGAATCTTTGAGTTTTTTAGCCCACAGAATGATTACAGTCTGGTAGAGAGGATGAATAAGACTGCTGTGAGGTCTGATCAGGGCTGGACGGGAGGCTTCTTTCTCTCCCATATTTTCAGAATGTCTGATTGTTTGAGGTTGATTTGTTCAACTTAAAGGAGATAACAAATATGAGCCTTCAGCCGTTTATCCCACAGCAAAGACAGTCCACACCCGGAGAGCCGCACAGCCTAGAGATGAATCTGTCTCCATGAAGGAGGATAAATGTTTGTCTTTCCTCTCAGGAATAAAGAAAAAAAGTCGATTTATTAAAGTTAATGGTTTATCACTGAATATATAGTAAAAGCTTGAAATGTAAATGATTATTGAAGAAATGTTTCATGGGTTTTCTGAGCTCGGATGACGGATTTGAGCGTCTCACGTTGCTCCTCGCCATCTTTGAGACTGGAAAACATTTGAGTGGAGGTCTGCTGCTGTTGTTGTTGCTGCAGCTGCCGCCAGGAGACTGGCTGGATCGCAGCTCGGCTCTGGACTGCAGAGGCTATAAATAGATCAGGCTGTCTTTCTCACAGGCAACACCCACCACAGGAACCATGTGACAGCACAGCAGCATCAGGAAAAACATCCCAGCAGAGCAGCAGACGCAGGCTGAGAACTGGACGGGGAAAGAAAAATGGCCTTTTCTGACAATTAAAGTAGAAAATGATAATTTACTATAAGGAACTGAATAACAAAAAGCTCTTCTCTAAGTTTCTCCATAAATGCACCGCGTCCATTGTTGTTTAATGTTGTATTGGGCAGGTTTCTGAAAGAAAGTTTAATGCTGACACGACTAAAATAAAATAATAATCATTCACTGGCAGCTCATAATTTAATATTCCTTTTTTTTCCATTCAAGTGGAACAACCATTAACCACGTTAAACGCCATGTCCCTGCAGTCTTTTTCAAAAACAGGTTTTTGCACAAAAAGATGGACATCTTTTTAAATAAAACACATTAAGCTGAATGAATTTAAATGAATACCTATTTTTATTGTATAAATTAATCATATCTGGAGTCCTGACCAATTTGTGATGTCTAACAAAAAGTCTTTCCTCTGTTTTGCTGTTTTGTTCATCCATCAGGCATTACATAATATATCAGATAGAAAATTAACACTGTTTTGTTTCTGGACTGAAATCATACAACCCCAAAACATTGTAACATAAATTCCTCCTTGCATGCAGAAATCTGCACTGGAGAAGCCAGAGCATGCTGGGATTAGATTCTCCGTCAGACCACAGAAGATGAAACTCCTTTCTTCCAGCAGGAACGCTTTTCTCCAAACCGTGGAAATCTGGCATCCCGCAGTTGAGAGGAAACGAGGCTCAGAGGTCGTTTCTGAGCACACTGTTGCCCAGATTAGAGATTTCTGTAATCTCAGCACTGTGGGTGGAGATTACACTGATCCATTTACTCATAAATCCTGCTCTGCCCCAACTATCGCTTTATGTGTGTTGTTTAAAAATAAGTCATAAATTACAATCAAAAAATGAAGCCGTGAAGCTTCAGCAGCAGGTGATCCAAAGAAGTGTTAAACAATGCAGCTAAGAGTTTCCTAAAAAACATACAAGAGTAGAATAAACACTAGAATGAATAAAGCTGAATAAAAAAGAATAAAGTAGTATAAAATACAAGAGCAGAATTGAGTTGAGTTGAGTAGTATGGGATGAAACAGAGTAGAATAGGAAAGTACTGAACATAGAGTAGATTAGAATGAAATAAAGCAGAAAAATAGAACAGAATAATTTATAAGCAAAGAAAAGAATAGAAAACAACAGAAAAGAATAGAATAAAAGGAATAGAGCAGAGTAGAATACGAAATCACTCCACAGGCGGTCAAGGTGCAGCGGTAGGCCGGTCAGCCTCTGATTGGAAGATTGCAGGTTTGATTCCCACCTTGCCTGTTTATGTGTTTGAAGTGTCCTTGGGCAAAATACTGAACCTCACACTGCTCCTGGTGGTAGAAATCAATATGAGAAACAAAAGCTTTTGTTTGAGTGCTTTTCACATCCGGTGCAAGTTTAAGTCTACAACCACAGTCAAAGTTTCATTGACTTTTGATATTAGGAAGTAGCTATCATTAATTATTCTTAAAAAAAGATATTTTTTTAAATCACCTTTTGTAGGAGGTACAAATGTAATATCCTCATATAATCATTTAATCAATGGCTTCCTGACTCGTCAAGCATCATTGGGAAGCTACTTTGTAAAAAATGTTGGTTTTAAAGTTTGGAGATTTTGAATGACGTTCATGGATGGCTCACAACTTTATGACTGGAATATTGTGAAATTAAATAAACAAATTCTTGTTTTATGCTGAATGATACAATGTGACATACACTGTATACTCAAAAGTATTGGCTCATCTGCCTTGACTAACATATGAATGGAAATGCCATCCCATTCCTAACCCATAGAGTTCAATATGATGCGAGTCCACCGTACAGCTATGACAGCTTCAACTCTTCAAGGTTGAGGAGTGTGTTCATAGGAATTTTGGACCCATTCTTCCAAAAGCGCATTGGTCAGTTAAACTGATGCTGGTGGAGAAGGCCGGGCTCTCGGTCTCCGCTATAATTCATCTTAAAGGTGCACAACTGCTGCATTATGGGTAGTTTTTTCTCTGATGTCACATCTCAATCATCATAAAAGCGTCATGAGAAAGGGGCGGGTCTCAGGAGCTTACCCAGGTGAGTGAAGCTGGAAATCTGCCTTGTGGACTACAAAACAATGCATTGTGGGTAACTGTGTCCTGACAGTTCTTGTAGTTCGACATGATGCTGATCATATTTAATTGGTCTTGGATCTGTGTTCTTAAGGAGAGAACAGAGGATTAAAACTCATCACACAAAACAGCTTCAGTCTGCATTAATGAGCAGAAATATTTATTTCAAAAAAACTGAAGAAGAAAAAAATGAACCATCAAACTCACCAACATAGTTTTAGTAGAACATCATTCATGGTTCAATGTTACTATGTGAGTAATTTGTTTGACTACAGTGTGAGGCAGTTTGGAAGGCTGGCTGTGCTGAAACCACTACAGAGACA
Source organism: Oryzias javanicus (assembly GCA_003999625.1). Lineage (NCBI taxonomy): Eukaryota > Metazoa > Chordata > Actinopteri > Beloniformes > Adrianichthyidae > Oryzias > Oryzias javanicus. The sequence goes on along the minus strand of CM012449.1, from coordinate 12,612,274 downwards.
AATGGGTTAATAAAGAGGCAAAAATGAAACCAAACTTTGTCCATTTCATCACTCAAAGACACTTGAAACATCACTCCCAGTAGCTTCTCTTATATTTTCTTTATATAAAACTTTCTGATGAAATGAGAAAATAAAAACCAGCTGAAATCCTCATTGAACAAAAAAAAAACTGCAGATAATACTGGAGCAGCAGAAATGTGTTGTGAGACAAAAAGACGCATCGGACAGGTTTCCAGCTCCTGTTTAAGCCCCGCCCCCTCCTTGCTGCGGCGCGACACCACGCAGGTTAAGATCAGGTGAGCCTGAAAACAAACGGCCCCCACGATCGCTTCGCTCTGTGAAGGACACCGGGGTGGGGAGGGGTCCGTGTGCACCACTTCGGTCCAAACGTTGATGAGAAGAAACCAAAAGAAGGTTTGGAATTGAACACACAGCTACTTGGTCTTACTTGGTCTATAGAAACTTCAGAGTCCATGAAAAACAAACACAGATCAATTTTTTTTTGTGCAGAGAAAACATTTTTTTTATAGTTCTCAGTCAAATATTATCTAAAACTTAAAAAATAGGGACACATTTGCTTTTTGTGCAGCGTTATCCTCCTGGACTGGAAGCAGATGACTTTAAGTGAGAAGTAAGGCAGCAGAACTTAAAAACGTTTAAAACAAAGAATGCTCAGTTAAATTATTTAACCTTTAGAAAGGAGAAAAAAAACACACACGATCATTAGTGTTCTCTGTGTGGAAGGAGCTGAGGAGCGTCCACCTGCTGAAGTTCAGGAACGAAGGGATGGGTTAACAGTCCCGGTCATTACAACGATGAGGACGTGAAAGGCAGCGAGTCGGGCCTGTAAGGTGGCGTGGACTCCATGAGGTGATCGCTCACAGTGAGAGGAGGACAGGAGGAATCGTCAGGAGAGCGCTGCGCTGCAGCAGAAGGACGAGGAGCCAAACCTTCTGCATCCTGGGAGGGGCTTGTGTCGGCGCTGCTGGGACTCCAGACAAAATTGTCCTGTTATTTACTTCCTGGAGGCGTGTGAGCCAGTGAAGATGGGTTGTAGCTTTCTTCTGAACTTCACGTCCATCTTTCTCATGTGGAGAAGCAAGTTTTTTTTCTTAAAAAAAAAGCACCTTTTCATTTGGCTTAGAAAACAAAGGATCAAACAAAAGGAAGAGAAAGACAGATAGTGTGTCCATAAATAGTTCGAGACGGACAGAAGCCGGTCTGATGGTGGAGGGAGGTGGGACGACCGGGGTGGGGAGGTTTCAGCCTGTACCTGCGGGGGAAGAACAAGAAGAAGACATTGCCACCGTTTCTGCCACAGAACTATGAAGTAAAAGGATCGCACCACCGGCGTCCATACCCTCGTCGTCTCCGCCCCAGCCCTCCGCGACCCCCGCCAGCTCGTAATGCTTCTTCCTCAGCTCCCCGAGACGCTCGCGCTCCTTCTGCAGACGCGTCTCCAGTTCCAGAACCAGAACCTGAACAGAACAAAACACAGGATGTGACCCTCAACTTTAGGAAACCAGATTAGAACCACAGTATGGCCAGCAGCTGATTTATTTGATGATGGAATAGATTTGTGTTTCTTTTGTTTTTGACGGCCCCCGCTTTCCATTCCAAATCTGATAAAAACCAGGAAACACTCAGTGTTGCAGTTCAACCAGTGACCACTGGGGGCAGGTTTGAAAAGAGAGACATCATGAACTATGTGCACAGAGCTGAGCAAAAGTTAATTACTTCTGCTTGTGAGTTACTTCATGCATTGTTTTATCAAAAACAGAACAAGTCTGTGCAGTACTGTAGTTTCTGCACAATAAGATGCACCAGGAGAAAAAAAGAAGAAGAAAAGATCATAAAGTCACGTGGGTGTACAAGTAACATCTTGGAAGAAAAGTCTGATGCTACTG